>CM063284.1:57804862-59217362 GCA_032173965.1 Sitta carolinensis | reverse complement strand
GTCTATGAGGCGATGAATTACTAGCAACTTATTTTTAATGTAGACTAAGGAAATGTTGGATTTCTTTACATATACATTTTTCAGTATTCAAAGATTTTCTTTGAAAAAGCTGTTAAGGTTCTCATACCATTTAAGAAATATTATTAAACATAGTGTGCAATATATAAAACCCACAAATTCAGTCCCTACTATGAAAATACTACATTTGTGCAGTTTTTTATTTTAAAAAGCTATTTAGACCAGTCAGCACATGGTCTGAAGTGTAGGTATATTGCTATTCGCAAAATTTATGCAAATGAAAGAGCTAGCTGTTGCTGTCAATTCGTTAGGTCCCTTTTGTAATTGTTTTTTCTTGAAGGAAGTAGTACCTGTTACTGAGCTGTTTTGTTGGTTTTTTTTTTTTCATATATCACAAATTTTTGCATTTATTTATTTTTATATATTCAAATTCTACACAATAAAAGTTTTGGAATTAGTTCTCCCTGTGCAAATTTTGCTGTTATTTTGGTACCACTAATTATCTTAATCTGTGAGACAGTAACTCATGTTTTTTTTAACCTACTTTGATTTGAAAAAATGCCATCTCCACTGGGAGTATTTTAATAATGGTGTGTAATGTGTAAAGCTGCTTATTCTGTATTCTGACCCTTGAAAGACCTGATTACATGACAGCATCCATAGAAAAGTCTTGAGTTGAAGCTGATGATGGCCTAGATTAAAGAAAAGATAACAAGCACATGTAAAAGGTACATATGAAATATAAATCTGAAGATATTGTTCCAGTGTAAAATAAAACACCTTCAAATGCTGCTCTTCCCCTATCCCCATGAGTTACGTGTCTTAGCAGTATTGATCAGATATAAGGAGGATTGCGAGTGGTTAGAAATCCTAAATGTCTTCTGTGCTGTGTACCTTGACTTTTTAAATTAAAAAAAACAAAACAAAACAATCAAACAAAAAAAACCAAACAAACAACAAAAAAAAAAAAAAAACCCAAAAACAAACAAAAAAAAAAAACAACAAAAAAAAAACCCAATGAATTAGAGTTTCACTGTGTGAATGCTTTTATTTGTGGAGGTTTCCAGTATGACTAGTTATCTTAGATTACTGAAGCAATTATTCTAAATTGTCAGGTGGTCTTGAGAAAATGTTTTCAACCGGTAGCTTTTACTAGGAGGGAGAGTATGCTTGTAATACAGCATAGAATACCGGAATTTAAGGGGCTGTTAACCTTTTCGATTTCTTAATGTGCTCTGTATGCGTTTTAATCATTCGCTTTCGTGACAAATACGTAGCGAGGTCGGTTGCACAGCATCTGCCTAGCGGTGCCTGAAGGTGCCAGAGTGCGACTGTTCGGAGGTGTATGAAGTGTCCCGTTTTGCCAGGCAGGACATACCACGGTGTGAGCGCTCGGGAGTGTCCGAGCCGAGCGATTCGCGGCGGGTGGTTCGTGCGGCACAGGCGGGCGCGGGCGCCCTCTGCTGCCCAAAGCGCGCACGGCAGCGCTGCCGCGCCAGCCTTCCCGTCCGCCTCCGGGCAAAGCGGAGCGAAAGCCAAACGGCCACGGCTTGGCTGCTTCGCTCTGCCTAAAAACTCCTTCCAAAGAATATTTAGAGACAGTAATGTAGTTTGTCAAACCGCAAAAGTGTTAATGAAAGCCAGCGGGATATTAAGAATGAGTCGTGTTCGGTTTCTCTCGTTGGGATCATTTGAAACAGAATGTTTTATACAAATCGTTGGCATTCAGGTAAACCAGGATACAAATGAAAAAGAAGACACACTTAGGAAGGTTCTGAAATCTGTGACTCGCACTTGACGAAAGGAGTGCCTTACTTCAAACAACTGAGCCCTACTGAAGTGCAGTTGTGGAAATAGCTCACTTACAGTTTTTATTGCAGTAGACAACTAGAGAAGGCTAATCACCTCTAAAATCCTGGAGAGGACTCTCGAGCTTCAATTTGAGTATCCAGACTCAGATGATGTTGAGTCTGGAAAAGGCAACAATATAAAATGGAAGAAATAGAAAATGGAAGAATAAATCAGGCAGAGAGAGAAAGAACAGTGTGAGTCCCCTTTTTTTTTTTTTTTTTTCTTTTAGTATTGTAGATAGTTACAAAAGGGAGTTCTTCTTCCAAAGTGATTTGTTTATTTCAAAACACCTAAATATTCATTTATGAATAGTGTGTTAAAGTAAAACCAGGCAAGTCAGAAGGGTAATTTTGAAACATAATACAAGTATTCTGCTTTTAGGAGCAGTGCATTGGAGATGGACCGATTTATGTAAATTACAGAGAAGTAATTTTAATTTGTTTCTTTGGGGACGCAGTTAACACTAAATATCTAAAATTATTTGTCAAAATCAGTGTAGAAATTACATAATTCCGTTTCATAAAACTGCAGTATTAACGTGGTACCAAATATTTCAGTTTGCTCAAAGGTTCGGTTGCATGAAGGATGAATATTATTTTTTTGCCAAAGACAGAAAATCTTACTGAAATTAAATGAACTATTTTCTGGTAATTACTTCTGCATAAGTCAAATGGAGTGGACTAAATAAGTAAAGTTTATTTCAGTTTTATGAACTTAAGTAGCTCAGTCCTCCCCTTGCATTATTGCTCAATTCTAAAATGACTAAAACCTGTAAAAGGTTTTCAGTGCTTCAGAAAATGTTTTTTAAGGTTTCAGTGTTGCTCTTGCAGCTAGATTAGTGTTTGAAAATTGATATCAGAAAAAGCAGGGACAGGTGACTTTTTTTAATAAGTGGTCACTTTATATATTTTTTTGTTTTCTTTGCTTTTCCCACCATTGAATCTACTGATTAAAATAATGAGAAAGATATTGATTAAACAGTGTACCATACTGTATGCAGGATTTGTTAAGTTTGACATTAATCAAGTCAGGTTTCTAGAGAAACATATTTGTGCAGACCATTGCTTGAGTACAGAGAATTAAGGCAAGATGCTTGTTAAACCTGAATTTACTTGTTTTCATTCATAGTTATATTAGCTTAATGTGATTACCTGGATTGCTGAGCAGTGAATCATAGGAATTAGGAGTCATAAGAAAAAAGAAACATTTATAGATTCCATAGTTGCTCTTTGTGGCTTTAGTGTCAAAGATTAAGGTGTGTAGATAAGGATGTGTCGCTTTATTTAGCCTTTAAACACAGATTAGTAATCTGTTATTTCTAGGGACTATAGGGAGAGTTTAACAGATTATTGAAAAAAAAAGCCCTGGGGGGTTTAAATAAATGCAGCTGATCATATAATCTGTATAATTTTTTTTGTACATGATGGAATGCTAATACTCATTTTTATTAGGCAAACCTTGTTTTTGTCATCCTGCAGCTGAAAGATGTATTATTTGAATCTTAGTATCTTTAAATATTTGCTGTTACATGCCACTTACATCTAAATGTAGGCAACAATTAAGGGAAACATATATAATATACTAGGATTCAAGGCTTAATGAATTAATATCAGAGCATGTATTAAGAATAGGAGAGAAAACTTTTATGTTTAAGGTGCAAATTAAACTCCAAGTCCCTCTCAAACATGCATACCAGGAAATTTCATTATAGTCAATGTAGTGTTTGGCAGTGCGAAACCAGGCTGATTACTGAAATATAATTACCTTGTGGAGGAATTTGGTTGCAGGGGGAAGTCTGTCCTGAGACTCTGCCTTAGTACTTCAATAGTATTAAAGCAGGGCACTTAAAGGCTATTCGTGAGCAATTATTTCTAATGCACTTTAAACTGTAATTGAATAAAAAATAGCTGCACTAAACTATTTTGAGAAATTTTTGCCATTTTATAATATTTAATAATCAAATTTTGCATTTCAGTATTCTAGCATTTTAAAAGTTCTTATTTTCAAAATAATATACATATTATAGTGCTAAAGGAATTGTTCTATTGCTACAATAATAGCTTCAGAAGATAACCTTTCCTAAATGCTAAGCATCTAAGGCAGGAACAGCAATATTGTTCAGATTGTATTTCAGTAACTGGAAAAGTTCATGTTGTTTTCAAATTATTAATTAAATTAAGATTTTTCTCATAAGATAATGAATTATACCTTGTGGCCCACAATGTGAAGTGTAGACTTTGAATCATTCCTTCATTCAAAAATGAAGTATTTTAAAAACTTGTCAGCTTTTTTGCCATGCAAGTAGACAATTGATGGTATAAGCCATTACTTTATTGAGAACCATTAGCTATTTAAAACTCCGTGCATAAATTAAAGAGGAGTTAAATGGATTTGCAGTTGTTGCCATTAGTAGCATTTTAAATTATACAGGCAATTATTGTGTTCAATTTCATTATAGTAGAGCAGCCCCTTTGCAAAACTATTGTGGTTTTCTTAGACATTAGGTACAAATTTTCCCTTGGAGATTAAAATTTCCAGTGGTGTGTTTAATTTTGTTGTTTCAAATTGAACAAATATTATGACAAGTAGAAGAAAATTTGTTTTACTAATATGGGAAATAGCAATACACGTGAAAAATTGCTCCAATTCTTAAATCATCTATTTCTAATATTTTCATCATTATTCTAGTTACTATTTTCCAAAGAAAAGAAATGGCTTTTGTAAGATGGTATATTTTACAAATGCTTTGATAAAATCACAGTATTGTTAAAATGAAGTTTATCCACTTTTCCAATATTCAGATGAATTTTAGATAAAGCTAGTGAATTTCTACATGAAATTTATCTGGGTAGTTCAACAGTATTTCATTAGTTGACTGCAGAAATAGTTTAAGTGGAAAGCACAGAATTAAATTAATTATCTTTTAGTATATTGGAGTAACTTGTTTTTGAGAAATGGAGGATGTATTTCTATTAAAACCTAATTTCTTTGTGTGCCTTCACTTACTACAGTAAATAAAAATACTATAATTTACTATGGCAAATAGCATGATCTATATTTAAAAGAATGTCATTATTAGTAGCAAATCAAGTGTTCTTGAGCAAAAGATTTATTGTGTGAAAATTTTTCAGCATCAACTTTTTTATTGTCATAATACCTCTCCAAACACATTTTTGTTAGGTCCTAAAGTTAAATTCACATCTGTCTTCATCAATTAGAAAGGTATCAGTGCTTTGAGTTAGCTACATATCAGTGTGCAGTGGACTAAATTTAATGTTTCTGTGCTAAAAGTGGCATTCTTTCCAAAGAAGCTCTTTATTCATTTCTGTTCTGGGGTGGGGTTTTTTATGGGGGGTGGAGAGAGATAGGCTTTCACTACCATGATGCAGGGGGAAAAAAGTGTGAGGTAGTAGTTATGCATATTGCAAGACAGTGATTCTTTATTTTATTACAAAAAAAGACCAACTCTAGAAGGCCAGATTAAATCATTCCTTTCACTTTTTAATGGGATTTGGATGAATAGAGTAAAATATGCACTTTGCATTCATTGATAGCATCTTTAGGTTGAGGTAATTGAGTCTTTTTTCCCTGACTGAATGAATAATGACTTCATCTGATCCTCAGCGAGGCCTGAAACTTAGGCTGCCTTTGTCAAAGCAAAAAGATCTGGGCTTTGAAACATGCTCTACTTCCCTGGCTTCATTTTTCTTCATTTTAATCCAAAAACCTATTTTTCTCAATAATTCAAGCATAAACTATGTAGTATTTGAAGCAGCGGAAATTGCAAGATATTTGTCCTCGTTGTGCTGCTTTTTAAATGCAGCTGATAAATCAGCCGCTGTGGTCTTCAGCTGCCTGGTTCTCTAGGGAAGGGACAGCCCATGTATAAGCAAGATTGCTGGAATTTTTAAGAACTATATTTAAAGTGCTTCTTTTGCAGACTGTTTGTTATCTAAGGAAGTGTTTTGTTTTACTGGTCTTACTGGCAAGCCATGGAGATAAAAGGGGTATCTGTGATGGGGCCTAGGAAACTCCTTCTGACATAATATTCCCACATATTTTACTGACTAGCAGACCATCCCAAAAAGTGGAGTAAAAATACCCTAGCTTACATCCTACATTATTGAAATGCTGAGAGTCTTAGTTACATAGCTTAAATATACGTTTTTCATGAGAAACAGTAGATGAAAGATAGCTTATCCTAATATTTTATTTTAAATGTTTCTAAATCAAATACCTTTTTATTCATGTGAAGTTGAACCTCTGTTTCATTATATCGGCTTGAAAATGGATATTCCACTTGATTGTTGTTTTCATTATGATATTGGATAAGTGAAAGCTTTATACAAATAAAAATAATTTCTGTGGCATTGGTTCAGATTTACAGAGTGGGATGAGAGCATCCCACTTGCAGTGTACTTGTCACATGAATGAGAAGTCACAGGCTATGTCCCATGCACCTGTTGGTTCTTGAATCTAACAGGGATTTGATCTGCTCGCAGTCAATGAGCTTCCTACAAATACAATATGCAGTGCCAGTATTCTTGCTGCATGCATGACAGAAGAAAATTGTCCCTGCTCATTTGTTCATCTGTAATTGTCTTTCCTCCTTGCCTTTCTGTGTTCCTGTCCTAGTACAAGGAATGGAGAAGGGATGCGTCAGGCATGAAGGCATTCAAAAGGCTTGGCTGGAACAGTTCACATTGGTTCTGGGAATTGCTATTGCCACAAAACCAGGGAACTTCTTTTTTGTGCAAGCATAGGAATAACAATCCATGCAATTATCAAAGTTCAGTTGTTACAAGTGCATGGACTTTTAATAGATAGGAATAACCAAAGCAAATAATTCCTATTTGTTTGCACTGCAGAAGTATAAATTTAAGAAAAATTCCTGACTAACTTGATTTCTTTTTCTTCCTCCAGGTTGGATTGCTGGACCTGGAGCTGAATCAACTGACCAAAGCCCTGTTTTTGGCTTTAGTTGCACTATCAGTTGTTATGGTAACTTTGCAAGGATTTGTAGGCCCATGGTATCGCAACCTTTTCCGGTTTCTCCTTCTGTTTTCCTATATCATCCCAATCAGGTATGTGTAAGAATGAAAGCAAAATACAGTTGTCTAATTTCACTGTATGTGGCTTTCTGGAAATTTATACTTGCTTCTCATTGCAAAGGAAATTGATCTTATCAGGAAGCTGAAGGAGAAGGTGCCAACAAATCTGCTGATTCCTGAAGGATCACTGTACAGAAAACAATACTGTTGTATTTTTTTTGTATAATGTTCATCTTGCTGGAGTAATCAGGATATCTAATCCTTTGCTAGCATAAATGTATTAATAAGGATACAATGTTGGTATATGAGAAAGTGGTTTCAGGAAGCATGCAGTTGAATGAACTGCTAGATGCATTATGGAATTTTATTTCTAATGTCTTAAACACTAAAAATGTTCAATTTCTCTGGTTAAAATACAGACGTTTTACCCCAATAATGATTAATTTAAATTGGATGGCTGAATAATGTAAGCGCTCTTTTACAATGAGAGGAGTTTTAACATGTGTAACCAAGTAGAGACTTGCCCTGAATTAATTAATTCATTAAGCATGAGTACTGTATATTCAAATTGCAGATAAACTGGAACACGAAATAATATCCATGTGTGTAATCAAGTATTCTGTGGACACAGAAGTGAGAACACTGGCTCTGAAATGAATTCTTTTCTTTGCATGGGTATTGCCTTTGCAAAATGGAAATTCTGTTTCCTGTTAAAATACCCAGTGTTTAGATTAAGGTACTTGTTAATTTTAAACCCTTTTTAGAGCTGTTCAGTTTGAGATACATCATTCAGTAAGCCTAGTGATCAGCCAGTGTTAAAAGCATCTAAACTCTTGCTAGATTTAAGACCTGTCCCCTCAGGCATGCACACAATATTTAAGTTCACATAGTAAAGAAAAGAAAAATAGCAGGAGGATTTCATTAGGCCTTTTAATCTAAGCTTACATTACTTGCACGTTACTAGGATCACATTTTTTAACTACATATCAGTGTGAAGGAAACTGTATTATATTTGACCATTGGGATACTCAGGAAGCCTCTGTCTTAACATTTTATAACTTAAAGTACTTTATTTTTATAGTACTTTTGTGTTGCAAGAAGCACTGATTCCATGGGAGGTTGAAGGAGAAAGTTCTGGCAAGTCTGCTGGAGATACAGTTTTGGGATACCTTTCTAAACACTGTCATTGTCATTACTGCTTGTATGATGTTGTTCAGTCATGTTGCCATGCCCCCCCCATACACACAGTTGCTGATTATTAAGAAATTTATCCACGTGAAGAGGCAAAAAGGCCTCCATTCAAATGTTTAAGTCTATGTTTTACTCAGAGATGCACTTTAGAACTTCCAGGGGAGGGGAAAAAAGAGCTGAGGATATAAAGGATCACTTCTAACTAAAGGATAACTTTTGACCATTTTAATATCTTTGTTACTGGATGCAAGAGGATTAAGGCCATATAGTTGTTGTAAGTAAATTTTATTCTACATTGAAACATGTGCCATTGAAAAAACCTGTTGACTGAGCAGGTCATTTTCAGTGTATGAGTCGTTTAGTGGACTTGTGGAATAACTTGTTTCCAAAAATAATTTCTGGCACGCATCTAATCAAATTTACAGTTTTTTGTGGGAGAGAATATAAAAACTTAAAGTATTAGAGAATATGATCGGTTTAGTTCATCAGACAGGAATTTATCAGAGAATGCTTTCCTCCCTAGAGTTTTACCTCTTTCTCTACCAAATTTTCTTCAACCTGGATCTTCATAAATACAGGGGTTCTTCCCACACTGTCATCAAAATTAACAACTTGACCATGCTGATGCTCAAATATGACTACACTTCCCTTCCTCTTTTCTGTATGTTAAGCATAGAAATTACTTAATTTTTAGGCTGTATTTTGAGTGTAAGCTCTCAAAGATGAAAATTTCAAAGCAAATGATATTGAGGCACCAGGTGTTGTATCCTCCCATTATTTTAAAAATATCTATATGGGGGAAATAATAAACTTACAGACGTAAATGAAACATCAGAGATTAGGATTCACTGGTAGAGGCAAAACATATCTGGACACAGGCACACATGAAATGTGTTGATAGTTTTAGAGAATTCAGGAAGTTTCTAGTTGTGAAGCTTTTTTGCAGTTCTGTTTGGCTTTCAGTTTGCAGAGCAAGGGAACTTCCTGGTATGCAATAAAAATAGATTTTCATGGCTAGACATGTTTGGTGAACATCATCAGGAAGATGATGATAGAGTTAGTAGAGTTTAACTGATCTCTGTGAAGCCTCTCCTATAATTAATAGGAAGAAGAACTTTTCAAGTGCTTCAGAAAGAAGCTGGTTCCTTGTGATTCAGCTGCATCCTAAATACTCCCCTAGATCGATGTTGCTTCACTTCGTGCAGGGTATTACTGTGGAGCATGTAAGACTTTAGAAGTATAAACATAAAACAGCTGTAAAAAAACCCCAACAGCACAGCAAAATAAAAAGCACCCCAACAAGCAGCACTTCATCATCCCCTCACCTCCAGAAAATCAGCCTCCAGTGTTGCATGCATTCTGTGGTGTACAAGAAATCAATAAAAATGAAGAAAAAGTAGTAATAAACAGATACCGAAAGCTTAGTCCATCTCTGAACTGTTTTAAAGTGAGAATCATTATGCACAAAATGTTTTGAACCGCCCCACACCCCCAGAGACATTTGGCCCTTAAGAGTGTTTCTATCACTGATGTTTTCTTTTTCTGTATGGAGAAACCATAGCGCAGGGAGCCTCCATAGGCAATCTGTTGCCCTAAAACGTCAAGCTATTTTCATTTCTTAAGATTTATCAGGAAAGTAGGATATAAAGCAAGTCCTCGATAGACTGTCCAAAACAAAGTAAATCTCTCTAGGATTATCTTCACCCATTATCTGAGTTTTTCCAGGTTTGTCAGGGTTTTTAGGCTTTTTTCTAGTTGGCTCTAGCCAGCTAGACTGTATCACCTAGTGCAGTTGTCACATAGCGAGCTAGCAGGGAGCATGTGTCCTCAGGTATGTCCATGCTGCTGCTCTTTGTGATACCAGTGTAGAAGTTCTTAAGTCTGTGATGTCGCCTTTACTTTTCTAATAAGGTGCTTTTGTTGAACAACTTGTATTTTTTGGATTGTCTGTTTTCTGAATGACAAAGATCACAGGGCAGTAACCATCATGCTAATGAAAAGGCAGCACCTTGAGTGGGGAAGATTTTTTAATATTAAGCGCAAGAGAATAGAAGAGGTTTTAATCAATATGGGATGCAAGGTACCAACTACTACTGAGATGAAAATTCCAATGTGTGTGTGTATGGGTGCAGGAAAGATGTTAAGGCTGTTAGAGAGCCTTGTCACAAAATTATCCTTTTCTTTTCCCTGGCCTTGAGTACCAACACGTCTTTGTCAGCTCACTTCAGCTACTGTAGCAAATGGGTCAGAAAGCCCAGACCAAAGAAAAGACTTAGTGATTGCACTGCCCCATAAACTGGATCTCCTCCCCCACCAATGGACTTTGTTCATTCATTGTCCAGTCTTCTTCACCACCTTGAAAGACAAAGTGAGTTGCACTTCATGCTGAGGTCTTCTGTATGTTTGGGTTTTGTTTAAAAAAAAAAAAATTAAAAAAAATGTACCCAGGAAAGTTTTTCAAGATAATTTAGGTTTAGCCAAACAATGCTTGGTGAAATTGGTGCCTCTGTACAGATGTAGGAATCTTGTAGCTGTATGTGCTCCTGCTTAGCTGTTAAGAACTGTAGAGGATTTACCATAAAATGATAAGATATTGACTGGGGATCTGTTAAAAATGTGTATCACCCAGGCTCTATATTTAGTAGTAGTTTAAAGCTGGATTGACAGGGGCTTAATCAGCCATCATTTTAGAAGGATCCTTTAGTTTTAGTGTGAACAGAAGCTGAAATGTCTCTTGTTCTTTCCTTTGGACACCCCAAGGCTCCTAGTAACTGAGCTGTTCTGCCAAAAGAAGCTATCCCAAATGACGGGAAGAAACTGCCTTGCTCTTAAGTAGTAAAGTTTTGGGGCACTGTATGGTTCCTGGATGGGGTTTTTTTCTGGGTCTTTAAGAGAAGTACTTAAGTTAAATCCTTTAAGTTATGTTAGTCTGTTCTCAGGAGCGGTGGGGAAAACACTGCTAGGAGGTCTTTTGTCTGAAATTCATTAATAGCCCCTCAAACCCCAGATCATATGGATATTAATTTCTGTATTTTCTTGAGATCCATGTGCAGACTGTCTAACAGCAGCAAGCAGCTATGCTGCTTTCAATCATGCTGTAGTTTCTGCTGTGTTGGAGCTCTAATCTGTATAATCTATAGATGTGAGAGTATCAGTATATGAAGTCTCACACAGAGGGACAGGATATGTATTAGATATATAATGCAAAGTTTTCAGTGTGGAAGGGCTAAAGAGCTGCTTATGAAGTGGCTTAAGCAAGTGGTTTAATATGCATTTAGTGTATTGTGCTTTAATACCATATAACACTATATAATGCAATCTTGATAGAAAAACATGTGATACTTCACGACACTTTACTAATTAATTTTTTATCAGAAGTTATGGTGTGTGTGTCTCTTGTACTAAGACTGTCTTACACTGTCCAGTGTGGTGCTGTACTACTGCCTGAGCTAGTTTTGTGCATCTCTTAAAATGTCTGATATTCATGCTACATAGAAAAAGCACAGAAAGATAAAATTATTTAGACCAAAGGAGACTTTTAAGATCATCGATTCCAACTATTAACCCAGTACTGCCAAGTCCACCACTAAAACATTTCCCAAACTGCTTGTCAGATCTGTGGGTCTTTTAAAATACCTCTACCTCTTCCCTAGGCAGCTAGTTCCAATGCTTGACAACAGTTCTGGTGAGGAAATTTTCCTGATATCCAATCTAGAGTTTCACTGGTGTGACTTGAAGCTGTTTCCTCTTGAGACCAACCCTCACCTGGCTACACCCTCCTTTCGGGTAGTTGTAGAGAGTGATAACGTCCCCCAAGCCTCCTTTACTCCAGGCTAAATAACCTCAGTTTCCTCAGCTGCTCCTCATAGGATTTGTGTTCCAGACCCTTCCCCAGCTCCATTGCCTTTCTCTGGACATGCTCTATGTCTAGCACCTCTGTGTCAATTGCTGCCCTGGTCCTGCTGGCCACACTATTGCTGACACAGGCCAAGGCCATTGGTCTTCTTGGCCACCTGGGCACTGCTGGCTCAGGTTCAAACTGCCAACCAGCCACCCCCAGGTGCTTTTCTGCTGGGGAGCTTTCCAACCACTCTATCCCAGCCTGTGGAGCTGCCTGGGGTTGTTGTGACCCAAGGGCAGGACCCAGCACTTGGCCTTGTGATGCTCACACCACCGGCCTCTGCCTATTGACCCAGCCGTCCAGACACCTCTGTAGGTCCTTCCTTCTCTCCAGTGGATCAACACTCCTACCCAACTTGGTGTCCTCCACAAACATACTCAGTGGGCACTTGATCCCCTTGTCCAGATCATTAGTACAGATATTAATAAAACAGGACTGGCCACAATACTGAGCCGGATCAGTCCAAAAAAGAAGTCAGTTTTTAAACTGATCTGTTGAAGTAAATCTTCCTCCTTTCAAATCTTGCAACACTGCCTATTTAATCCTAGGGGGTTTTCCCCTGGTTTTAAACCCATGGTATTACAGCAAGTTATGCTGAATTTGTGTAGAATATACAAAAAATCCCCATATTTTAAATATTATTTGTATTGGACTTCTAATGTCAATATTGTCACTTTTGTATAAGAGGCCTAATGAAAGACAGCATCTGACCTGGTCAATGTGATAATAACAAAGAAACATTTTTAATAGGAAGCAATCATTGTCACTCTGAGCTGCACATGCTACATCTCTCACACAAACGTGCTTGTTTGACATGGGTTTTTGTGGAGTTTTTTGCATTTTTCCATGTTTTAAGCCTGTAAGAAGTTCACGGATTTTTTTTCGTTAATTATTTACTAGATTTCCTCCTGGATTTTTAAGTTCTATCTATGTTATAACATGTCATTATCTGTGTCTAAGTTGCATTTGGCCCTTGAAAAATTCCATGTGCCTCAGTTGCTATAGCAATACAGAGTTTAAAACTTTTTTTTTTTTTTGCCACAAATATTTAATCACAAATATTTAACATGGGGTTGAGTTCTCTTGTAAAGTTATATCTACTCCCAGGATTTCCTGCAAAATGCAATGAGTACCTTCCTTAGTTTTCTTTTATATGCTCATATATAGAAATTTATAGAAGAAATTAGTGCAAGAGAAGCAGTGAGGCTAGTTATGAAGCAAACAGGAACACAGTTCTGAAGCTGTTCTTGGGAGTGCCAAACAGATAGCAAAAAAACCTAAATTAAAAAATATATATAGTGGACAAAACACAAAGGAATACTATATTCTAGTTTCTTCATCAATTAAAATATGAAAGGGGGAAATTAAAGGATGACCTAGAGGCTGATATTTATTTGCTTAGATTTTTATATAATATTGTGCTTAAATGAAGTAACTTCTCTTTTGTTCTATTTATTTGTTTATGTTCCATTTATATTAGTGACAGTTAATACCAGTTACAAGACTCAAAAAATCAGTTTATGTGAAAATTTAACTTTCCAGGCATGTTGAATTTAAAATACTTTTGATTATTTCTTGACCAATAATTTGAAAATTATTCCATTTTTTTCTAGATTTTGGATAATTCATATATCAGTATATAGTTTATGGCTGTTTCAAGAAAGTTGAAAATGTTTAGAAGATTAGGGGTGTAGCCAGAGGGGATTTGGTACAGTTTAAGATAATAATGGGACCCAAATATCATCTTCAGTATCATTTTCATATAGAAGGAAGTCCTGAAAATAACAAGACTACATCTCAATTGCTTCCTTTATTTTAAAAAGTAGATTCCCTTTGGGTACTCATACTGTATCTGGAGTTTTGGCAGGGCTTACATATACAGAACTGCTCATGAAGTTAAAAAAAAAAAACTCCTACCATCTAATTTTAGTCAAAATCATACTCGAATTTTATTTGGCACAATATCACTTTGTTCACAGAATTATCTTGTAAATTCATTAGGTCTTGATTGCTTTTCACTGAGTCATGAATGGTAGAATGTTTCTGGAATTTCTAAATGTATTGTCAAGCTTTTCTCAGTGAAGCCCTTGCTTATTGGCAAATTTGTCCTTTTGACAAAAAAAAAAACCCACCAAATCAGACACCTTTAGAAGGGGACCTTACATTATTACAGTTCAGGAAAAAAAAATAAAAATTTAGAAGTACTGTAAATAGGACTGTTTAATCTAAAACACTGTTGTTGTTTGTAAGGGAATAAGTGCAGAATTATTCATTTTTATCATGTAGTTAAAAGCAGTGTGGATTCTGAAATGTTGTGTTATTTGTTTGTTCTGAAGTTGAATTGCAGAGAATGCCACCCTGGCTCTTAATGGAATAAATCCCTAAGTTGGATAAAAATTGCCTAAGGATTGCCTGCTCTAGGGTAACTAGTGTTGAGGTGGAGCGGCAAGAAATGTTGTATTACTGTGTTTGCTAAATATGCTCATTCTCTGCAACAGACGTCAAATTCCTCTATTAACATACCCTGCCTAAATATTGCATGTTAATTGGTTTGCTAAAAATTAGTGTTACTAATGCAACCATTGCTAATGCTACATTGGATGCTGTTCTGTGTGTTTTCAACTGATGGATTTGGAGTTTGTTTAATTGGATTAAATAGAGAAGGATATGAAAACTGGTGAATTTAAAATGTTTTGATTATATAATGAGGTTTCCTAAAGTCTGCAAAGAAATTATGAGAAATGATAGGTAGTATTATCAGACACTGAAAGTAGCTTTACTTCAAGTTAGCTTAGTGTCTCCTTGTTTTATTATGTAAAAATTCTTGGACTTTTCAGTGAAGAATTTTTATCCATTCCTGTGAAGTTGGAGAGGTTTCTAGTTTCAAAAGCAAACTCACTATTAATAAGTCATCATCATTTTTAGTATTGCATCACTTTCTACAGTATGCTAAGCAATAGCTACAATGATTTCAAACATCAAGATTTCCTCTAAGACAAAAAGCACCAAGTGAAGGAAGTCAGAGAAGGATACAGTGTACAAATTTTAGAATTAATACTAAAAAATTAATCTATAGCACTCATTTTTATTCCTGTTAAATTCTTTATTCATTTTAACAATTCAAGTATGTACGCAATATTTTTCTTTTTTCAGCCAGAAAGCTGTCTTGGACTGTCATAGTCATTGGGAAGACGTTATTTCTTTATAGAGCAGCAGTGCCAGCACTTTATTAGGTCCATCAGCATAAAGGGGGTACATTCTGTTCTACTTAGCAGTGCATGCTGGAAAGCTAGAGTAATTCCTAAAATGCCTTAATGCTTTGAAATATGCATTTCTCCTCACTGCTCAGCAAAAGAAGTTGGAGTCTTATTTTCTTTTCTCTTTTTTTCTTACATTTAAATTATATTTAAGTATATTATAGTTAAATGCATGAAGTGTTTAGAACATGAAAACCAGGTGATATGCATACTTATAAAAGGTGCAAGTGAAGATGCGCACTGCACTTCAGCTTTGAGAAACTTTTCTGATTTTATCTTACTGAAGCACAGTTTTTCCTATCTGAACAACTTTGTAGATCTCCATTGATAGAGCAGCAATATGGATGTCTCTACATGTGTGCCATGCAGCTGAGACTGAAGTGCTTAAATAGTGTCCATCTCAGAATTCCTGTCTTGGTAGTCCAGCCACCAAAAAGATATAGCCTAAATGCCTCTTTGAAGTGGGGTGGTGAACAGCTTTCATCCTTCAGTTAATCCACTTGCTCCTGGCTACTGCAAAAGTCTATTTGTTTTTAAATTTTCAGATTATGATGATTTTGGTGGGAAAATAACATGTAAAATACCATCCTAAATGGTAAATCTTGTCTCTAAAATGTATGTTTCTTTTTGTGCTGCAACATGTTTGGTCTTCTGCTTTACAAATTCAGGAGGTAGGGGATGTAGAATAAACTTTTTCAGTGTGTGTCAAAATTTCAGATGCTCTCGCAATTCTAGCTAAATGCATCTCTTCTTTTTGGGATAGTGGAGATTGTGATTCACTGTTCCTTCTACTGCTACCTCAAGTAATTCACAATCTGTTGCTGGGATTCCAAGAGGACAGGTGAAAACTCCCAGTAGCTGCTCTTTTTGTTATGCAGTTAAGTCTTGCAGTTAAGGATGATGTCAGGACTGTTACAAAAATGTCTGAAGTGCATTAGCAGTATTTTCACCTTGATAGGTACCTTTGAACAGTTCTAATAGTTACATACGGTAAACCTGTTGCTTGACTTGGGACTCTTGTGTAGCAACTTAGCTACAAATAGTTCACAGAAACACAGAATATGCTGAATTGGGAGGGACTCATAAGGATCATCGAGTCCAACTTCTGGTCCTGCACAGGACCATCCTCAGGAGTCGCTCCATGTGCCTGAGAGCATTGTCCAAAAATGCCTGGAATTCTGTAAGGCTTGATGCTGTGACAACTTCCTTGGGGAACCTGTGCCAGTACCCAACCATCCTTCAGGTAAAGAGCCTTTTTCTAATATCCAAACCTTCCCTTACACAAATCAGGCCATTCCCTCAGGTCCTGTCACTGGTCACCACAGAGAAGAGATCGTTTGCCCCTCTCTTCCCCTCATGTGCAAATTGTAGACTGCGATGAGGTCTCCCTTCAGTGTCCCCTTCTCCAGGCTGAACAGACCAAATGACCTCAGGAGTTCATGTAGTTACTGTGTCCTACCTGGTTTTTCAGTGTTTCTGTTAGAGCAGAGTCAAGAGAAATCAACACATGCCTGTTTCTTAGTCACTGCTTCTCTGACAGGGCAGCAGGAACATGGTGAATAGCTAAAGGAAAGTAGTATTTTAATGGTTTAGAGCAAGGTGTGTAGTTTTGTGTTGGAGCATTTTATTATGGGGAAGAGCAATGTGATTAAATGAGTGAAAACTTTTTTGTAGTAACATAGGAATACAAGGTGCATCTTAGTTCTTATATGATGTAGATGTGGAAATATTAAAAAATGAATGCACAGAGTGAACTGGAAAAACATACTTTTAATTTTGGACTTCAATGTAAAATCAGTAAAACTTGCTGCAAATTGCATGTTTTTTTTATTAGAGAGTGACACAAAGATTACTTCATGCCAACATGCATGAAGGTGCATTTTGCTTCTTTAGCACTTTTCTCTTTTTGCAATGGACCCTCTCTAACTACATTTTGGTAAGGACAAAAATACCATTGATTTATTGGGAAAGAGAAATTGACAAATATAGTTGTACTAACCTAAAGAAATAATGTTGTTTGTTGTTTTTTTTTTAAAAAAAACAAACCAGTGACTTGAAAAGGTACAAAAATATTTGTAATTTCACAGCATAAAGAGAACATAGGTGGTGTTTGGGGTTTTTAGGAGATAAAAACTGTGACTTGAATAGCGATCTGTTCTTGCTATGCGTTACCCAGCTGTATAAGAGTAGTAATGTAATTATGTTAAGAGTCTTCACAAAGTGTTGGAATCTGTCTCATGCAGAATGCATGATACTGCATTTGTTTGTATTGCCGTATCTTCTAAACATCTAAGATGAAGCCTGTGATATTACTCTACAAACACATAAAAAAGCGTTGTTCCAAAATTTTGGTGCACATAGGTTTAAGGTCTTTCTTTTTTCAGATATTTTGCCAAGAGCTTCTAGTGTTATTTTTTATGGTAATGAATTTCAAATTGCCTAATATTCACACTGATTATGATATAAATTTCCTTTGCATTTACGTGTCAACTTGGACATGGGTAAGGCAGCCTATGGGTGGATGATTATGAAAGATGACAATATTCCTGGAACAGTTGTTCGAACTAGCACCATACCAGAAGAGCTGGGACGATTAGTTTATTTGCTAACGGATAAAACAGGTATATCAGATTACCATTGTGAAATCTGATAATTTTTATAAAATTTCTAAATGTAATTCTATGCTTGAATATGCTAATGTAAGAGTAGATCTAGACTACCAATTTTTGTTTCTCAATAAAATTTTACACCTTTGCTTGAGGATTTTTAAAGTACCAATAGGCTTGGGTAGGCCAAGATGGGTAGTACTTAGATGTTAAAGTCAGTATTTGGTAGTACTCTGATTTATTCCGGTGAGAACAGGTCTTCTATAGCAAGAGGACACTGTACAGCATGAGTAAGAGTACCATATATTCCTCTGAAAAGACTCTGGAATAGCACTCAGGATGCTGATTTATTCTGCACTTCATTGCTATTGCAGTATTGTATGATAATAAGTTAAGAATGGCCTTTGAGAGAGCAAGTTGTTTCCAAACAAGTCATGAGATTAGCCTCCAAAATTACATCTGCTGTCCCTGTGAAGTTAGTTGCTCTTTGTGTTGCCAAAACCAGTTCTAAAGCTGCTGAATGATTTCATCTTCATAACTGTAACCTTTTACTGTACCTCATTTGGTGTACTGGAGCCCCAAACCCTTACCAGGATCAGAAGGTAAGTACTGAGAGTGTGAAGAAATAATAACTTGTTACACTTTCTTGTTTCTTTCTGAGATTGAATAAATAATTTCTGGTATAGATACATGTTTGAGTTTTTTTAAAGAAGATTAACTTCTGAACTGAGAAAGTTGTTTCTTGAAAAGCTTGAAGAATTCTTTTAATAGTTTTAAATAAAATATAGTTCAAAATCTTGAAAAGCTGATGGGGAGGGAAGGGGTTGGCCTCTGTTATACTGCTCCAAAGCATAATACACATTATTTATATCTCCTTCTGTTTGAAATAGTTCTATGTTCCCTCCTGTGCTAACACTTCCATTACTCTATATTTGAAATGAAGTGTAAATATAATGTATCGTCACACTTTCAAAACACACTTTCCTTTTTACTTCTGTTGGCACGAGTTATCCTATATACATATGAATGTTGCTCTTCTGTTTTGTAAAAGGAAAGTATATTGCTAATTATAGTGTGGCAATTCTTCAGAGCAAGTGAATGATTGTTTAACAAGTCTTATTTCAGTTACCTAATGATTTGTATGCTATTTGAAACTGGTTATTGATTTTAATTGCACCCTTCATCATGATAATTTATCTAACTTCGAGTGCTGTCACACTGAAGACTTGAAATATGTAATTTACAGCGTATGTTTGGAAAAAGAAGTATGTTCCAAAATAATTTATTTTCATAGCAATTCAGTAGAGTTCATTTACAAAGTGAATTCTAAAGTTAGTTACAAAGCACTATCTTCTAAGCAGAACCAATGCAGACTTTTTAAACTTTGCTGGTAGAGATTCCAGTTACCACACCAAACTGGAAATGCAGTTCAAGCACTGAGGTATTCTACTTACAGTTAGACTACACTGAGAATCTTAGGTGTTGCTAAATAAAATACAGTTTTTTCACACAATCTACAATGCAGGAATTATATTCTGTCTGTGGTACCTATTACCCTGTTTGAAAATTAGAGGTTTGTTTGAAAAAAAAAGCCAAAGAAACCTGCCACTGTTCTACTTGGACACAACCATTACACTTAACCTAATAGAAGAATGATTAAAACTAAAATTTTTCTCCTTTTAAGAAAAATCCACAAAAAAATTTAGTGATACTGTTTTTTTTCAAAGCAGAACTGTCGTATTGCATCCTTAAATCTTTATGAGGATACATTTTGTTGGCTTGTGGAAGGAGAAACAACCCTGTTATGTGTATAATTGGGGTTTTTTGTTTGGTTGGGTTTTTTCCAACCTACATCATGCCTCTTGCAATCACCATAGTTCTGTTTAAGAAGCAGCACAGGAGTACATACTTAAAAGCTCCTAAACAGCAAAAGTTAAAAGACTTTTACCAGGAAATGTGCTATATAGTGTTTGGATGATTTCTGGTGTTCAACTTCAAAGGCTTTTCAGAGGACTGAGGTCTCCTGAGCTCTAGTGGAAGGTCTGAATCTGTACAATAATGATGTAAAAAATGGAAGTGAAAGCCATAGTCTAGGGCAGTAGTTTCAAACTGTTTTGGAAAGAAGCAGTCAGCAGTCTCACCCTATGCGTTTTTACCCAAGTGTCAGCTGAAAGCTGATGTAAGTGAAAATAAGACAGGAGTCCTGGAGACGTCACCACCTTCGCACCACTGACTGTGCCTTGCAGAGATGGGAAACACTGCTCTGTTTTAATAGTCTTAAGTGGCCTGCAAATTTTAAACTGTTGTTCATTCTGGACAAACCTATCAACAATGTACTTTTTACCCACGTGTATTGGTAGCTGCTTCCACTTTCTTTTCCTGAACACATTTGTTCTCATTATGCATTTTATGATAAATGTGAAACATACTGTTAGGTAATGAACAAAGTCTGTACTCTTAATCCATGACTGACATTGCATGATTATGCAGTTTATAAGAGCTGGTTTCAGTGCTTTCTCATTTCTCATTTTCATTTCTAGTCATATAAACCAGTTGATTCTGTTCTTCTGCCCACTTAAGGCCTGATTGTCAAAGGATAAAAAAGGGAGTCAGTTTTGTAGCCACCTGCCCAAGTGGGTGCTACCAAAAAGCAGCACTAAAAGGCTGATTTAGTTAAATGTAAACAGGTGAAGTTTTTCTCAATACTGAAAAGGAAAGGGAATCTAGAGAACTGTCTGCAAAAATCTTATATTGTGACCCAAGCTTCACTGGAAATGATTGAGAATTAGTTGTTGAGTTTAAGGAGCATTGCATTACTAACATAATTGCAAGGTAGTCCTTTGTATGATTGTAAATTGGGTTTGTGCTTCATCAATAAGCTTTTTGACAAGAAGCGTCCATCACAGTGGCTCTCTCATTTGCCACAGTATAATAGAAAATGAAGTATCCCAATAATTGCATTATAGTTTCCTTATTGTGGGACAAGAAAGCAATGTGGTATAATTAGGTTTGATTGGAGTGCATGTTTCCGGTAAGATCTGAAATTAATGATGTTGCTATAGTGACACATCTGCGGCCACCAATGCGTGAAACATAAAGTAATTCATTCGACAAGAGAAGACATCTGTTAACTGCAAGGATGCAGAGCATATTGACACTGACCAGAAATACTAGACGTTATGTGATAAATGAACAAATGATGCTGAAACAGGAGGACAGATAATTTGTACTTAATCTGCTGGGAGAACTTTAATCTTCTCACTGGTTGCATTTGACAATGCCATTGTTTAAAGAACAATGCTGCAGAGAACTCATAAATTTTAAAACTTAACTCAGAGTGCAGCCTGTTAAAGCAATACATTAATTCCTTTGTTAGAGAGTTTTTATCTTCATGTAGAACAAAGCCATTACTAAAAACAACAGGTTTTTTAGGACTCACATTTTGATTATAGCATTCATTACCCATAGTTCCACGTTGTTTGGACTTAAATCACATCTAAGTTTGACAGAAAGGCATCATCCATTATGATAGTGAGTAGCAGTTTGCATGAGCATGCTGTCTCATGCTCTCCAGGGTACAAAAAATTCTAATGGTGAAAAAAAATATATATTTGGCAATATTTAATGAGAGTTTTTATGTCTTTGGATGTGGGATACCTGTGTGTTCAGCTGAAACAAATGTCTAGCCTTCCAAGTGTAGTTTTTTTCTAATGCATGCACTTGTATTTTGAGTTCTGTAATTAACATTTTAGTGGGCGTTTGGACCAGATGAGATACTTAACAAATATAGTCGTTGAACAAATGCATAGAGCAATGGGATTCTTGAATATTTTGGAGAATCTGTGTATTAGAGGTTGGTGTGTATGGACTTTTTTGTTAAATGTGCCTAATGTGATGTACTATTAGAACAGTGAATTTCAGTAATTGTTTATGAAAATTCATCTTTTTAGTTATACTTTGAGTCTTTACCTCTTCAATGTAAGCAACTAGAGAGAACAAGTAATTAATAAAATGTTGATGGAATAACATCTCCTTCCTTTACTTAGGTGGATATTTATTTATGCTCTGCCTCTAAGATTTTTAGTACCATTAGGTTTGCAGAGTAGAGCAGACTAGAAATTGAATGTTTTGATGGAGACATCCCACAGGAGGATTCCAGACTAAGGATTCCTTACTTTTTGTCTTACGTTGGACTCCCATCCACTGAAAATATCCAGTGAGCAAGACGTTGTTCTTACACTGCTGAATATACAGGTATTGTGTGGGAGGCAGAAGCCTCAGAGGAAATAGGTACTGTTCTTCACAACTGTGTGTCATGGTTTAGGAATGGTGCTCCCTAATTCAGTGCCCCCACGTTACCTGTTACCTCTGCTGTGACCTACTGCCCAGGAAAGACGAGGCATAGCTCAGCTCCTTTTGTCCTCATTGAATGAGGTCTTTGTCCTCATTCTTAGTGGGTTGTACTGGGACTTGCTCGGTTTGAGGTTTTGTGTAGGTTGTGTTTATGGTGTACTCATAAACGGAGCAGCTGAATGAGCAGACATGTGCTATGTATGCTTACCATGAGTTTTTTCATTTTCTTCATATGTTATATGCCAGATTATATTTTTTCCAGGGTTCATAGAAAAAAAAATGTGTCTCCAGATTGTTGTCAACAGTCCAATTATTAGACTGATTAGGCTTGATCTCCCTAAAAGTTTCCATAGAAATGGTAACATTTACACTGACTTTTTATCTGTTTAAGCAAATAGCTCAAACAAAGTACTCAAATTATATGAAAAGTTTCTCATCCTCTTAATTTCTCACAAAATTACTAATTTTTCTGCTGTTCATATTTTCTTGCTTTTTTCTTGTTTTGGACTTTTTAGATTGCTGGTATTGGTCCAAATTGCCAGTTTGTGATACAGGATCAGAATGATCTGCATCTGCTTCTCAAAACACAACCAAAAATCTCTGCTGCTCTGTTGTGAGTCACATCTGTTGCCACCCAAGGAATGATGCCTTCAGGACTTTTTCCTTAGAAATTAATTTCCTCTTTGCCTGCTTTACTCTGTGTTTAATGATACGATTGTAGAAGAAGAAAAAAAAAAAAAAAAAAAAAAAAAAAAAAAGCTCTTGGCTTCATTAAAGAACATACTAAATTTTTCTTCAGCAATTCTACACTAACTTTTTTGTCAGGCTATTTTCTCTGTGTGGTACGTGCATTCCAGAGCTAAGTTCAAGAATGTATAATAGTAGTAGTAGATGATATGTTGACTGATGTACTTTCTAGAAGCTTTTCTAAAATAAGTTTTTTAAATCTAATAACTCTCTTTATTAGCAATGTCCTGAAAGTATGGAATTGAGAACTAGGTCTTTAAGAAATACCATTACAAATAGAAAGTTCCTTCACTATTCAATAGTACTTACCACCTTTAGCAGACTAAAAGAGCTCAGTTTTGTGTTGTTTTCCTTGTTCAAAAAGTGGGCTATATTAGAAAACCTGCCTCTCAATATTCAGAAGGTTTGCATGTGGGGGCATGAAATACAAAATGTGTTGTTCTGTCATGGAGTATTAGTCTTCAACTAAAACACAAAATTTAAGACAGAACTGCTAAAGTTATGACAGGCTGGCACCATGTAATTTATGGAACAAATTGTTGGGAATGTTTCTGTCCCATGTTTTGGCCTTTCATTTATTAGAAGAATTTAGAAGTAAATTCTTAATTTGCACATATGATGAAACTTTATTTCCATGTGGATGGCTGAAAAAGGTGTATTTTGTTAAGGTGGGTTTTTTTTCACAACTTTTTGGGAGTATTTTTGTAACTTCTGCTACCCTGTAACAAACAGCTACCCTGTTTGTCTAACAACACAGCGGGCTTATTATGGCTGTTCTCGAAAGTCTTACACTAGTCTTGAGAAGAATGAGCAAACTGGAATTGTTGTTTCTTTTCTTTATTTTTGTTTTAATTATTTGTCATAGATATTTCCTATTAACATAGCTGATAAAAAGGATTGTGTAAGATGCATGTATTGAATCAGGATTTCCAGCATATTTGTTTCCGTGTCTTTGCTGATTCTTTTGCCTCACCTGTGGCTCCTGAACCTTCTTCTTTGGCTCCTGTTGACTGCAAGACAGGAAAATCCATAATTTTCTGTGCAGAAGCTTTTCTTCTCTGCTTGCTAAGAAAGAGGGGGTGGAACACATAAATTTTCCAGCCATCTACCTTTTCCCTCACCATGCATGATAGGGTGTTGGACTGATTCAGTGGTGTCAGAAGAAATAATCTTTCCATATAATAATCATAGGGCTAATTCTGATTCCTGCTCAGTTTTCCCAAGCAGCAATTACAGAAATAGTGGGAAGCAGGTTTGACAGTTGCCTGCTGTCTCACCTTTTGACTAGCATTTAGTTTCATAACTCCTAGAGAGAGCTTTTTTAATTCAAAGGCTTGACAAAGCCAAGGGCAATGAGAAGGTATTAGCACGCCTGGAAAGTTTGGAAGGTGATAAAGATTGGCTTGGCAATTTCTTGCACGGAATATTTTTTCACAATGTGTGGGGTTTGGTTTTGCTTTCTTTTAGAAATGGAGATTTTAGTTTCTCATATTTATTGGTGGAAATTTTCATGTTTCTCATGTGAAAACTGGAGATTGATTTTTTTCTAGTCTCGAATTAAAGAATAAAATGTAATGAAATTTAATAAAAGCTCTCAATAAAAGCACAGCTTCTAAAAGTAGAAAATGTGGGTTTATGTGATTACTGTAAAACATTTCCTGTGTATAAAAGTAATCAAAAAAATTCCAATTTGCTAATTATAGAGATCTGGAACTTCTGTTCTCCAGCCTTGGGAATGTTTGGCTTCTAATGTAAATTTTTAATAATGTTATGCATATTTTGTAGAGAATTTATGCATTTTACATAAACCTTATTTTAATTATTTTTAAAAATTCAAGTAATATGACTTTAGAAAGAAAAGTCCTCAACAACATGTAAGGAAAAGCAATGGGAAGTGTAGTTTTTTAATGGTAAAGGGGAATGAACATCTTGTACTGGTAAAACAGAACGACAGGGTTCAGTGGTGCAGTGTGGTGGTACAACAATGGAAGTGAAGTGCCATCACTGGTACAGGTATCACTGGGAAATGAGAGTGGTAGATATCTCAAATGCCACTGGGAAATACATGAGACTTTTATAGCCCTAGTGAATCTTTGAAGATCTCTGAAAGTTCTAGCCCTGATAAGAGCATAAACTGGATGCTGACTGGCCAGACAGTGTTGTTTTGCGGATAATTATAGATATATGTCATGTTTTTAGTCTTTTCATCTCCGGTTGCTTAGCATGTACTTTGGCATACTGGTATAAAGACATGAAATAAAAAAAGTTAAGGTAAATAAAATTAATATAAAATATCTTATTCTGCAGTGTTTATTTACAGATAATTTTCTTATACTCCATTTTAAAAATATTGTAGAAGCTTCAAGAATGTCTGCTCTGGTACCATGTTAGGTTTATTTTTTTATGATCAGATTTATGCATTTTAATGACACAAAACTGTGTAGTTAAATATAGGAATAGCACTATACTGTTTTTATACTTGCTCTGCCTGTGTAGCCATAGGGAAAAATTTTAGGAAGGGCCATAATCAAAATAAACTTTTATGAGCTGACCATGAAAATCTAGGCAGTAGTGACCCCTTTCAGCCTCACATATCCTGTTAGGCAATTAGAGGTTTTCCAAACCAGAGGACGTGACTGGTTGGCAGAGGTGGGTGGAGTGTCAGTCTGACTGACACCCTGTAGTTTCTTACAAATGTGAAGTGAGCACAGAAAACACTGATTTTGTTCATTCTGCCTTATTCTGTTTGGAGGCTGAATCTGGCAAATTTGAGGTGATGCTAGGTCTTAATGACTTAATCTAGATAACACTGTCACTGAGTGTGCCCAATTGCCAGAGTGTCTGCCTTGGTACATGAAGTGTGGAAGACTTGTATGAATTTTTGAGGTTTTCTGTAGGGGTTTATTCTTTAGATTTTCTGATACATGGTGCAAGCTCTTGCCCTGGCTTTTGAGAGTCAGATATATCCACATAATTCAATTTTTTGTATATAAAGAAAAGGTTTTGTCTCTTCAAGTTTGCATATTTAGTTATTGGCAAAATCAGTTTGCAGGTGGAACCAGTGATTTCTTCCAGAATGACTAACCTCAATCTTTCTCCAAAAACGTTCCTGTAATTAAGTAAATTGATGTTAACTCATGATTCATTCCTTCTTTCCAAGGGAAAGATATTTTTGTGGGGGGAGGGGAGAGGAGGTGTTTATGGTCATCTCACAGTATTTTTCACTGCTTTGTGATACACTTCTCCTTTATTACAGGAACACTTACACAGAATGAGATGATATTTAAGCGCCTTCACCTAGGTACTGTTTCCTATGGAACAGACACAATGGATGAAATACAGAGTCATATTATAAACTCTTATTCACAGGTATTTCATAAATCATTTACATTTTGTATGGGGGGTTAACAGCATTGAAGCATTGTTGAATTTGAGATGCTATGAAAGTTGCCATGTGTAGGTATCTCTTAAGCATATGATGGGAGAGAAAAATATGAAAGTACATAGTTCTCTCCTGATAAAAGGAGAAAGTTCCTCATAATACTCACTTAAAGAGATTTACTTTTCTGTTCTTCACTACTGGAAATCTGTGTTAGCTTGTCTGTGCAGTGCAGTCTTTCTCCTGCCAAATTATATAAGAGTAAGCTATTCATTATTGAGACTACAAATTACAAGGAAGTGTCCAGAACAACACATACAGTAATTATATCTTTGAAGATACTCATCAAGAGTAGACATCAAAAAGCCACATTATATTGGTATAACCAAATGGTATAACAGTAGTTGTCGAAATAAAATTTATGCAGGTATATTTAAAAATCCTTTTTAAAAAAATCAAGATTATTTCAAACAGCATAAAACTGGCAGGGTAAAAGTGTAAGAAAATAGGAAACTCCATATTGCTTGAGAACAAAGTGTTCATGTGATGTGTAAGAGGTCTTGGGTCTGAAAAGTGTACAAGAGGATTGTGTCTCTGTGGGGTCAGTTGTGGGATTCTGCAAGCATTACTTGCATTTTCCATCTATGTAAACTATTTGGGTGCTTGCTGCAAACCTTCCTAAACACTTGATTCTACTCTGAGATTAGGATGAACTTTGTGCTTTATTTTTTATTTCTATTCTTTGAAACAAAAAAATAATAAAATTTGCAGAAGAGGAAACAAACGAAAAGTTAAATTAAATTAAAAGTTAATTTAAAAGTATTTCCATGTTGTTTACAGTACAATAATCAAAATTTATATAATTTTTTTTCCTAGTTAACATGGATAGACAAAGGTGACTGCCTGACCCAGAGACTTGGTTTAGCACAAATTTGGGAGGAAACCTCCAAATGGGGTCCCTCTAGAAAGCAAATTCAAGCAGCCCCTCTCCCCCCTGGTTTGGGAAAGATTTCCTTGGAGAAAAGTGGAAAATCTTGTTTATTTAACAAGCAAAATATTCACAGTATAAAAAAAAATTAATAATATTAAACAATAAAACCTCTCGCTGTTTTGAAGAGATGGCAAATTCAGAAAGTCCTTCTGTAGTTCAGAGAGAGTGCTCTGTGGGTGTTTCTTGCTCCCTGAGTGTTACAGTCCCTCCTGCGCTGGAAAATGCCATGTCCCACGCCCCGGTGGGCCACAGGCGTGAGCTTGCAATGGTTTTTTGGGTTTTCAGTCCAGAGCAGGGCCAATCAGTTCCAAGCAAAAGAAAAGCCGCTGTCCGGGGAACTTCTGTATCAGCTAGCTACAAAAACTAACTAAAAGCAAAGGAGACAAAACACTCTCCTGCTGCCTGTGTTACAAAACAGTTTGTGAGAAGGATGCGGGAGAGCAAGTGCAAACAAACTGTGCACTTCTTCTCCCTCCCACTTTTGCTCTTGGAACCAGTCTTAAAGGTGCAGAACTTAATATCCAGCATAAACAGAACAGACGACTGGGATACAAGCATCATAAAGTCACCCTTGGACACCCAGTTAAGTTTGTAGACTGACTTCCTTGTCTGTGTCCTCATTTTCTCTTATAAAAGGACTGTAACATCAACAATTGATTGGAATATCTAACTGTGCTGTGCTGAAAACTATGGCCCCTTCCTATTTGCTTAGAATAAAAATTTAAATTTAATTTAACACCACAGTGGACCCAGATATTATGTTGTAGCTTTTGGGAGGTGAGACAGGAGGGAAAACAGTGATGAAATGTGTGTTTTAAATTTGCAACGTAAATTCTTAATTACTTTCTATCTATTCAATTCAACAAATTGCCTTCTTGAATTCTTTTCCTTGGATACATCAATTTCAGCATGATATTCAATATGTATGAGTAGTAAGTTAGATACAATAATCATGCCTTGGAAATAGGAAATTGTGCTCTTTCTCCTAAAGATCAGGTGTCCAGATTTGGTTCAGAATGTGTTACTGAAATTAACTGCTACTGACTGACTAAGTTTACAAAAATCACCCATACCTGGCTTTCTTACAATGTGTCATTTGGGTATTCACAGAAACAACTGTAACAATAAATGATATTAATTGACAGTATGGAGCTGGCACACCTTGGTGTGAGTAAGGTTGACAGCTAAGCCCCAGTGTTCTAGGGGGAGGCATGCTCACAAATACTGGGTTTATATTTTGCAGTTAAATATGCCATCTGAAAAGAATTGCACAGTTCCTAGAATTCTTACTACTTAAAACTTTTACTAATTTACTGTAAAATGTAATGAGTGGTAACCATGGTTACAAGTTTTTAGTAACTGTAACATACTTAAAATAAGAAATATGAGGGAAGCTTTTCTTCTCAGTTGTGGGAAGAAGATTTCTAAAATGTAGGTTTGCTGTTAGTAGATCATGAAAAGAACCTTCTTGGAACGTCCTTTTTTTACAGCTTTATATAACACTACTTTATGTTTAAATAATGCTTTAATTATGCTTGTGTTAGTAGCAACTCATTAAAACAAAACAATGATGGAGTCTCAGTAACAAACCAAGCAACAACTAAACAATTGTTTCAATCTGAAAAAGTATGGTGAGGATTTTTATTTAATCTATGATAATAGAAGCTGCTGGTTAGCTAGGCAGTGGTTCTTGTGTGACATTGATTTTATCCCTTGTTTGTGTTCTGTTTTATTATTACAGTGGACCTACTAGACTATTGTCATCTTAATGTAACACACAAATCTATTATAACCTGATTATATTTCCCACTGGAAGCATTTTGTGATAGAGGGCATAATCTTTAATGGAATTTGTGTGAAATTAAATTATACAAGCATCAATAAACATAACATAATTCAGAAGGAGTAAATCAGCTTAATTTGTTTGTGACTGTAATGGCATCAGCGTTAGCAGAATGCAAATGCAGAGGTTTAAAGCAGTAGCTGAAAAGCAGTGCCAGATGAGCAGAAAGTTAAACCCTTTATTAGACAACACTGTAATTTGATGGGCTGAATGTTCACGGTTCAGCAGATTGCAGTCAGGAGGAAAAAAGCCTGGATTCTGCAAAGGTTTCCTGAGTTACATTATAATGAATGGAAGAGCCTGTAGTGGTACTTTTGATATATTTTTTATGCTGTCTTTTTTACAAAAAAAACAAAACCTAACCAACAAAAACAAATAACACCCCCCTCCTCTCCCCCCCCCCAAAAAAACCCCAGCTTATTTTAACTAATTATAAACACATAGTACTTTTCAGAAGAAGATTAGTTCTGTCATGTGCTTGAGCATTTCTGAAGGATAACTTGAAACAGTGCTAGTTCAATGGTTATGCAACAGTAATATGGTCTTCAAGTATGTGCCAAACTTATTTTGCATGATTATTTTATTAGATTATCGCATTCTTGTAAGTAAAAAAAACATTTCAGCTGCAGCAAAAGTGTAAAACTGCATTAGTTCACAATTAATACAGAAATTGTGTGTTATAAATTATATCAGCAATATTTGTATTTTAATAACTCCTGATATTTACACTTAAAAATAATGCTGCTTTTGTTCTTTGGTTCTCTTCTGATCTCTTCTTCTGTCTTCTGATAATCACAAATTTGGTAATCTTTTAAAATACCGAGATTTAGATGAAGATTAAAAAAATAAAGGGTTTATTTTCAGTTTAATGACACAAATTGAATGACACAAAATGAGGAAGAACAATAAAACACCAAATTTTGAAATTTTATCTCAGTGTTTCTGAACTCATCCAGTTGGTGGCTGGTTTAAATACGTTTTTTAAAAAAGGAAAAGAAAAAATAATTCATTAAATGCAATAGACATTAATGGAATATTGTGACAGATCATTGAAAAATGTAGAATCTGTAGTGAGGTAGCAGGGGTTTCTGCAGAATCTGATCAGCCTATTCAGCCCTTTGCCAACATACTTGTTTTTATTTCACATTTTTCAATTGTCTTCAGGCACTGTTATTGAAATTTGACTACAAATACAAGGTGATGAGCCCAGAGTTACGTATCATTTCTTTAAAAAAGTAGATGAGGTTTTTCATGAATCTCAAGCTGATGAGTTAACAGTAGGTCATATAAAGAAAAATAGATTGTTACTAGCCTTATCATTTTTCAGCCTTTGTAAAGGCAACAGTCAGACATAGATCGATAAGTATTCATGTTTTGTTTCCATTTTTGAACTTTGGTTTACTATTCATTGCGTTGGGTCTTAAAGGTCCACTCTCAGAACAGTGGTAACAGTATGAGCTCGACACCATCCAGGAAACCTCAATCATCTGCGCCCAAAGTGCGAAAGAGTGTCAGCAGTCGGATACACGAAGCGGTGAAGGCCATTGCACTCTGCCACAATGTGACCCCTGTGTATGAATCCCGGGCTGGTGTGTCTGGAGAGACCGAGTATGCAGAAGTGGATCAGGACTTCAGTGATGAAAATCGAACTTACCAGGCTTCCAGCCCTGATGAGGTTGGTATGCAAGGCTGAAATATTTGTATCTCCTAAAGAATGGGGTAAACTAAGTTAGAAAGAGAAGAGCTGTGAAAAAAAGTGGTTTGAGTCAGGGGGTTCTTTAAAATTAGTAGTAATCTGTTTTTATTTTTTTCTACAGCTTAGGAAAGATCTGATTATTCTTTGTTATATAAAAGTGTTTTCAGTTATTTGACTTAAAGATCTGTGAAGTCAGTGCTTTGGGGTCAATGCTGTATTGAGGATTGCAATTAAAGGTTTATTATTTTTTATTATTGTTCTCAAAACATTAATCCATGTATGAATCATATGCTATTAAAAGGAATATGAACTGTTCTGAATGATGGACAACCTGGTACATCAGTTAGAGATGCTACCAGATACTGGAATGTGTAGGTTTTTAACAGGAAAAAACAGACAAGCTAACAAATCCCCCAGAAATAAACAAACATAAAAAAACCCATCAAGCCTCAAATGCGTCTCTAGGAAAGTTTTTGAGCTTCAAACTCTAGACAGCTTCATAATCTTTAGGGTTCTTTCAAAATTGCATCAAGTGTAGCCCAAATTTAAAACACCATTTCAATAAAAACATGCCTTTGACTTCTATTGAAATCCAAATTTTTAACAAATCCCAGTGCTTCCATTGGATTTGAGTTTTTGTTCTGAATAATCCTGTTTTGGTCCCTAAATTGATTGCCTAAAATTCAATTAAGAAAAGATATTAGAAGAGAGAGGCAAAGCTCATGTTTCAAGATACTGCAAAGAGTTCACTTTATAAAAATGTATGTAGTTGATACAGTAAAATGGAGAAATAGACTGTTTTGAGGTTGGTTTGCCTCTGAAAGTGAGCAGGTTGAGAAGAATATTTGTTTTAAGGAATTTCTAGCATTTTCTGAAGGTACTCTTTTTGTTCTAACTCCAGTAGCTTAGTCATTAATAAAATAAGGTTGTTGTAAGATGTGAAGAAGGGATTACATACCTGAAAGCCTGAATATTTTTCTAGCTGTGCAAGTTGATCTCATACAAGGACAATGTTTCTTTCTCGAACTTCATCCTGCCACACAGTGTATTATTCATGTATACATTTGGTTTTCATGTCTAATATGTCACTATGTGTAATGCTAGCAAAACTTTAGCAGTTCAAACTGCAGGCTATAAGTAAATATTGCTAAAAGTAACAAGTCTATAACAAGTGTTTTTAGGAATGCAAGAAATAAAATTAAATGTTTTCATGTAGTAACAAACTAGCAGACATTACATACATTTCAGATGCCATAAACACAGTTCATAGTGTCAAAGGATTGTAGAATATAAAGCAGTGGCTGGTTCTCCAGGACTAAAAAATGGCAGTCAGGACAGTTCTAAAAATAAAACTCTGGGCCGGACTTGAGATGCTGATCTTTGGCTGAAATCAATAATCCATAATACTGTAAGTGGTGTTATATAGTGTGAGCTGATCCACATTATGAATTGAGAATCCTGGAAGGGCATTTGTTTATGATATGTAGTAGTATAATGTTTGACTTGTATTATGCATATGTGTACAAATTTTCATCTGCACATGGATTCATATTTACTAAATGTTTCAGTTTAATGAGCCTGCAAGTTACTACTGAGTATAATGAATGACTGCATGAGCAAGGATCTGGTTATGAAGATATGATGACAACTATAAGTTAAGTAAACATTCTGCTTTAATAGCCAAAGGTATTACTAAATCAGGTGAAGAGATGTGGAGTTGAGAGAGACTATGTGAGTTTTTTCTCCCACTCGCTCATCTCTCCCTGTGGGCTTGTTTATATTTGTTCAGTTGTTTTTAAAGCTGAAAATGCTACCATGAAGAGCAATTCTACTCCCATATTTACTAAAGAAAGCAGCTGTAAGACTCAAGAATTATACAGGCGGTGCCCTGGGAAGACAGTAGGGAATTTGGCCTTGGAAAGATGAAAGGAAGGAAAGGGAAGTTGATAAAGTGTTAATATAATAGATCTGGGACTCAGGGTGGAAAAGGAGGTAGAAGGATAAATCAACAAGAAAGAAACTGTTTGTGCTGCAAGGGAGAGAATGCACAGATATCCTTTTAATAATGATTTTTTATCATTTCAACTCATGCATTAAAACTATATGGCAGTGAAATGAAATGTTCCCATTCCAAAACAGCCTTAAATTTCCTTTTTGTTTCTCAAAGATAATGCTTGAAACACTAGTAAAATTATCATATTGAACAAATATGCTTTAATATAATGAGAAATTGATGTTAAATGGAGTCTTATAAAAAGATGAAGCTAGAAAAAGCAAATAAACAGCATAAAAATTGCAGCATGAGTGAAAAAAGCCCAAGAGTTGAAAGACTAGAAGGTCTTTATCATAATTTTTTTAAGACTTCTATTGATGCAATGTTTGCAAATCACTGGAGCCTAAGGAAAATAATGTAAATGGTTCATTATTTAGCTTATTGAACTTTCCTGCAGTTAGGTTGACGGATGATGCCAATGTTTCCCAATCACCAAAGTACCATTTTAAAAGCATTTTTTATTGAATAAAGTGCTTTGAATATTGCACCCTGGAGCTTTATTTAGGGAAATGGTTCAATTGATGTTTTCTGTTTAACCTCACCACTGACCTATCACAACATATTTGGTTAATAAGCAACATTATCATTTAATAGACTTAACCGGTTTTATGCATTGTACTTTCTCAGCATTGCAACTCTGTTCTCTTAGATTTTGTTTATGGATCTGGCTTGATTGCAGTCTTTTGAAACAAGATGTTATTTGCACAGTTGTCTGTTGCATTATATAATATTGCATGATCACACCATAGGATGTAAAGACCAGAGAACAGAATGTAAGTATAAACTATTCTTCCATGTAGGAAGGTATAAGAAACAGCTTAGTGATATGCAGACTACACTACACACTTAGTGAATTGACTTGAGGAACTCTTTTGAAATTCTTCACATCTGTGTGTGTATATGTGTGCATCTATATACAGATATAATATAACCATAACAAAGTATGCACATTTAGAAGTAGGTACATTCATCATAAAAGATGTATTTATCCACTGTTAGAGTAACCTGAGATAAGTAACTGATTTTGTATTCATAATGCAAACCCTACTTATGCCAGGCTCTTTGTTTCTTATGATAAGTGATCAATATTTCATTTTCTCTGAAAGAGTGGAAAGTTTCATTTGTCTGTCACTTGTCCTCTACAGCTGTAGCATAGCAAGCAATAAACACTCACTGAGAACCCACTGGATAAAAAAAACAAACCAAATAAAATACAAAACAACCACCCAGCTTCGACTTTGCCATCATAGGTGTGGGTTCAGCTCATGTGTAGAAAGCCAGCTACCTTAATGTAATGAACAATCATAAAAGGATATAAGCTAAGTAGGCAAAGTGATAGAGTTCAAAGGTCAGAGACCCAAGCAATTCAGGGCATGCTATGAACAGGAGCCTTTGAAGACCTTTGCTCCCCTTAGTCAGAAAAGGTTGATCAGTCATGATTTTTAATGACTGCTTACTCTCATAAACCAGCCATTTATTGGTTATGCTTTGTCCTGCACTGTTATAGTCTCAAGCATTTCTAATTCCAGGATCTTGAATATTTAAATACTACTTTAAAGTGTGGTCAGTTATTTAATTCCAACGTTTCTGTCCAGAGACAACAGAGTTGCTAAAATTAATTACAAGGATACAAAGCCAATCATTTAAAAACAGACAGGGAAATTATATGCCCTTAGTGAAGCAGCTTTTGTGTTTACAAAAGTGAAGCGGTAATGTATGAGACATGTTGTATTGTTTAATTCATTTTATTGTGTGTGCTTATTGAAGCAAGACTAATTGTGTTGTTTTGTCAATGTATTGTGAAAAGCAAATCACTCAGTAGCATAAAACCATCACTTGCATGACCTTCGAGACCCACAAAGAATAACTACTCCATAGCTTGTCTTGAATATTGATTGGTAGTTTTTTCACATGATCAAGCTGTATTTTTAAGTTAATAATTTTATTTTAATTATGAAGGGGTTTTTTATGAAAATTGATAATTGATAATTGCAAATGTTAGTTATATAATCATTGTTTATAAATATAAACAAACCAGGACTGATTGGAGACAGATATGAGTTGTTGAACAGTCCTGATGGAAATGGTTGGAAACACTCAGGCAGTGGGGAAAGGATATTTCACTGCTCCTTTTCTGTTTCCAAAGCCTTAACTTAAAAATACCACACTTAACAATGTCTGTATGTCGCTGTGGTGAGTAACGACACAACACGAATTCTCCAAGACAGCTCAGAGAGATGAAAATCTGACTCCATTTATTTAAATAACTGACCTCTTTTATACATTTTTGGACAGGCCACTATGATTGGTGGGGAAAGTGACAGAACTCTTCACCCACATTGGCCAAACCAGAGGGACATCAAAGAAAGTCCGTCCCACAGAAAGAACCCAAAACATTAAGCTTCCATTACAGAAACAATGACAATGTTTATGTTCAAGCCATGAGAACAGACTTCCAAAACCAAAACATCACATAGAAATAAAATTTAGAAGCTTAGAAACTGCAGGCCTGGAAAGACCCAAACTAACATCTGTATACCTTATACAACAATCTGATTTTGAAAGCAGATCCTTTTGTGTGAAGTGAAGGTGCTCTTAAATACTATGAAAGAAGTACAGGTGGGTTGTATGAGAATTCTTCTAAGCAACAAAACTAGCTTACAAAATTTCCATCTCTAGTCCTTCTTTCTTACCCTACAAATTGCTCTCTCATATATGCCAAAACCATTGAAGACTTTATTTATGCATGTTCTTTTCTGGTTAAAGTGGTCAGGTTCATTGCAGGGCAAAAGGAAAACTGTTAGTTCAACTCTGGTGGAACTCCCAAACTGCCCTATGAGGTAGAGAACTGCCAACTGCAGCCACGAGGCAGTGGATCTTTTTCTTAAACTAACGTTAGCTCAAAAGAGAATATTGTACATTGAAAGTGGCAGTTATTTGTTCATAAATGGTTTTGAGCAACAAATACTGTAAATTTTGAGTAGTTTAGTATTTCTGCTAGGTAGCAGAAATGATAGTTTGGGCCATAAAAAAAGGAAAGCAGGAGCTGGGCATAATAGCCAGACTGCTAGAGGCCATGGCCTTAGCAAAGGCCCCACAGTATCCAAATATGGTGAACAGAGCATGTCCTGTGATGGAAACCTGCAGTCAATAGTATGTGTTATTGTACAGGTCAGCCCTAACCCAGTGCATAAGCTGTTTGGTTTGATTTGGTTCCATAAATGAACATTTCTAAACAACTGTAATGATTATGTCCCCAAAACATGGACATGCAGCCATGGTCTATAACAGTGGTTCTTTCGAAGTTTCACCTCTTCATGCCCCTCTGAAAATGCACTCATTTCTCAGGTGACTGAATTAGAAACACACTCCTACTTAGAGAAGCTGCTTCCACCTCCTGAGCTGGTACTGCTCTAGATGATGTTGTGGGTTGCACAGTTACCACTTGATTTGGGAGTGTTTCCTTATGAAATCTCTGAAGTTGACTTTAAATGGAAATCTGTGCCCTGGTAATTGAAGTGTTTGATATTTGGGTCTGTGAACTGTAGAAGCTCTGAGGGTTGGGTGGCCTCTAGTGAGGAGACTGCTGACAGAAGCAACCAGAGTTCAAGAGTGCACATGTAAATGGAAGTATGAGAAAGATTTAGGGTAAGAACACTACATGAGGTGTTTCTCACTAGCTCGCATCAGATCTATTGCATTTCTGTTTCACAATGCAATTGTTTGCTCCTTTGTTTCCTAATTTGGAAGTTGCTTCTTTGACATTGTCACATGAGAAATGGATGGCCATCCTTACCCTTTGGGTTGCTACTGAGGAGGAAGAAATTTAGCAAGTTAGCAACCACAAATCTCTCTTTGCCTCCATGTGCATTACCTGCCCTAGGAACTCTAAAGAGTTAGTGGGCTCACTGCATACCTGTGTCTCAGTAATGGGAAGATCGTTTGCCCACCAATATACTTATGTCTCCCAGGCAGCCGGTTTCCATAGAAGGGAAGCTTTGTGATAAGCCAGAGAAGATCTATAAAATATTCGAATAAGTCCCTAATCTGGATTCAGGAAATTTAGCACATTTCATCTGTGTTTGTGTATCAGCAAATTAACAGTTATCAGCAAATAAATATTATCATTGTGATGGATTCCTGTAAAACAAAATGGTAGCATCACCATCGAAGCCTTTTGTGCTTATCCAGCCTTTAATTGCTTTATCTGTGTTCATCCATTATGTCAGGCTCTGAAGAAACCACAGCTTCTGCATTTTCTTGACATTCTAGGGGTTCTTGATTAAGGCACACTAGATTGCAAGACAATTTTAATGTAGTTTCAGCAATGTATTGAAGAGAAGAGAATATACTTCTAGAGGGGAAACCTCAAGAGAGACTTGCCTAAGAATCCTTTTTCTGAACTCTATAGCCAGCCTTTCAGTATATATATGTATTTGCTAAGATTTATAATGTAGATGTTCATGCCATTTGTGAAATACATGTTTAGAAAAAAAAATTCTGCATTCTAACAGGTTCAGGTATTTTAATGGTAAGATCTGGCTATGTTGTTTTGGATGCTGCTCTGATTCATTCTGAGTGATGGGAGTCAAACTCGTCTTTCTCTCAAGTTTTTTCAGTGTCCTTGTAGGCATCTGTTTGACTCTTGAGCCTTATTGATTGTTTCTTGTATGGTATTTGCCCTGATCAATTTAAAAGAAAAAAATAAATATGCAGTTGTGTGTAGGCCAGGTATAAGAATATAAAATGACTGTGCTGCAGAATACTAATTCAAATGGAATGTGAAGCCAAGCATAAATAAAATAATAAACAGATTTGAGTCACCAAATATAGAACATTTTAGTCCTAGCTGCAAAGGGACACAAATAAGATGATAGGGTTTTAGTAGAAACATGCAATTTACAGGTCAGAATGTCCTAGTAACCCTTTGCTGTGGAAATTGAAAATTACCCTTGGAAGTACTGGGTCGTTTACAGCTTATATGCTACTTCTGGTGAAGAAGAAAAGTTTGTAAAAAGTCTTCCTGTAGTTTTCAAGAATTTAAAATGGTGCTTTTCAAAGTGTGTTCTATTTTCTTCCATTACTGCACCTCACTGTATTTTCATCTGGTGATGCCTACACAGATGGCACTACTATGGGTTTTTATCGGTTCACACAGGACTTTATTCCAATTTTAAATTTTCATAGAAGCTGAGGTGTTTTATTTGCCTTGTGTGAAATTCTTAGTGACCATCATGTCTGTTGAACTTACCTAGGGAATTTTCTACTTGCATGTTTTTATCAGAGTGCTTGAGTTTTATTTTTTCATCTGCCTGAGACTAATAGCGGAGCCTATTAATCCATAAAAATCATGTGAACTTCATTATAGTTGTCTTTCTAGTGATTTAAAAATCTGGTTTCCAATAATGATTAGCGTTTGGAAAACTAGAAGTAGATTGAGGAGGATAAGTTTTCTTTAATCAGAAAAAGGAAATAGATATGGAATGTGTCTTGTATATAAAACAGTAAAATTAGTAAAGCAGTTTTCCTAAAATATCAGTTTTTTTAAGGAATAAATCACACAGTGGTGGTGGGAGATACTTAAAGTGTAATACAGAAAGATGTTGAAGCTAGATGTCATGCACTTCAAAGCAGCAAATTTCGAAAAAGGAACTTTTCCATGTGAGTTTGTGGGATGCAGTATTATAAGCTTGATTTCCATCTTACTTGATTTCGGAAGTCATATTACAGTTGAAATGAAATATTAAAATTATACAAGTGAGCAAAGTAAACTAAAAATAAAGTCCTTTGTTTACCTATATACTGCCTATTACATTGTCTCAAGTTGCTTGTAACTGTAGATGTAATGAAATACTTTATATGGACATACTCTTACTTACACAATAGTCTTGTTGATATAGAAAATCATATTCTAATTTTGCTAAATTTCTACTTGATGTCCTTGATGTATTGTTGAATGTATGTGGGGTATTTATTAGAACAGTTATTTCTGAATGATATATTCTAAATACCTCATTTTCAGCAATAAATTCAAAAAAGTTTTTATATTCTTCATAAGAAATTTTGTAAGCTCTTTAAGGGAAACACGTAATTTGATGTGTTAAGATTTTATACTCAGTCTGTTGCTTCACTTTTTTTTCCCTAGATTCTTGGAAGAGTTTAGACTTTCACCCTAGCAACAGTTGTTTGGCTTTAACCTAATTTATATGATGGTATCATACACCTATCACACTTTAAAAAGTCTCTTTTTTCTCTTTTTTTTTTTTTTTTTTTTGTCTTTCTTTAGGTGGCTCTAGTGCAGTGGACAGAGAGTGTGGGTCTCACTCTGGTTAACAGGGATCTGACCTCAATGCAGCTGAAGACCCCTGGTGGACACATCCTGACATACTATATCCTGCAGATCTTCCCTTTCACTTCGGAGAGCAAGCGCATGGGCATCATAGTTAGGGTAATTCAGGGGATTTTCTGGGTGTTTGGTTTGATTTTTTTTTTAAATGCTGGCAGATCAGACTAATTCACCCCTTCTGCAACAAAGAATACCACAGAAACTCATTGATTACATTTGCCTGTGTGTGGATTCACTGAATATGCAATGGGGTTGCTTCATTAAAATATATAACAAGCATTTACACTAAGTTATTTGTAAATTTTTAGTAACCAGGTATTTCAAAGATACAGAGCTTTCTGCTTTGGATTGGTATTTGTTACCCAAGAAACAAAATGTAAGTTAGAGGGGACATAACAGTGGTATTTTAAAATTTAGTTTAGGGATGCTAAGAACCTGTTACGCTTGTTGACTTCAGTTAGGACTGGTCCTCTTATATGGAAAAACAGGACATTTATCTCAATGGAATCAGAGATAACACTGGAAATAGTAACATCAAGTAATAAAACTTACCCACTTCTTGGCAAGGTACTTCTTCTTTTGTAAATGGGAACCTATTGAGCGCTTCAGCAGGCAATTAATTTATTGGTAGGTAATTTGACTTCATAGAGATATTCCTCTCCTCCCTCCATTTCTTTTGTAAAATTTTAGGATGAGTCTTCGGGAGAAATTACATTTTACATGAAGGGTGCAGATGTTGCCATGTCTACTATTGTACAGTACAATGATTGGTTAGAAGAAGAGGTAAGACAGAAAATTGACATTTACAAAAATTAATATTTTATAAAAACGTAGAATCTAAAATATATCAGATGTTATGGGATATGTTTAAAGGACAATCTGAGGCAATGCAGTAATGGATTTTGAACTTCAGTTATGCATATCCTGAATGGGTTTTACGGGATTAAAATTGTTTCCATTTCCTGAGTAACATACAAGAAAAACAAAGCTGGTAGTAGTAGTAGGACACATTCCTACTTAAAACAAGGAAAGTTGTTTTAAATCAACTTTTTTCATATAAAACCTAATTACTTCTGAGAGTTATTCTGCTATAATCTGTTTATCCTGAAATGCCCTCATTCGATCAAAATCTGCAGTGAGGTATGATTATGAATTACTGAATTTGACAAGCATTGCATCCAAACTAATTTTATTTTTTTTTTTACCACATTTATTAAACTTCAAATAAAATAGTGACTGAATTTCAAACCTGTTTAATATTTTTCGCTATGTGTTCTAGTAGGTACCAGCAATCTTCTTATTTTTGACCCTACATACAGCCAATATGTTAATACAATGATTACACCATGTATGTTCATAATGGTATTGGCAATATGAATCAATATCTGCTGCAGGGCAGTTTGATTTATTCAGGGACATGAATAAATTAAACTCCCTCAAGACCTAGCAAAATGTCATAAAAATTAGTTTTGGCGATAATGATGCACAATTAATTGTAAAATACTTGTTTAATTTATTTAGCTTTATGAGGTCAAATCAATAAGCGTTTGCACTGGAGAGCCTTGTTTTTCATTAAGACATGCTATTTCATGGCTATTTTTAATGTGTAGATGCTTTCCTGATATGTTCGGTGAAAAAAAAAATTTACCTCTGTTACATGCCTCAAAAGCAGTTTTAATTTATTTTAAAGCTTCAACCTAAAAGAAATTTTCTTTAAGGTAGGAGAGGAGATCTAATTGACTTACTGATAGTAAACCACTTCATTTGGGGGACCTGAAGTATAATTGCTTTTCATCCTGTTTGTGGCTCCTCTAGAGTATTTTAAGAGTCTAAAGTAATACCTAAAATTATGGTACAGATACAGCCTGTTAGCATACAATATAAAGCATGAGCACAGGATTGAATATTTGCATAACTATTCTGTACTTTGGTTCATTTAGTGTGGTAATATGGCACGAGAAGGACTGCGCACACTGGTTGTTGCCAAAAAATCACTTACTGAAGAACAGTATCAAGATTTCGAGGTATGAAAGGACAGTGTGATCTTGCACTTTATCATATTTAATTACTTCAAGGAGAACATTCCTCTTTATTAAGGTTGCAAAAAAAGACGATTCATATTTAAAAAATAGATAATTGAGGTATTGTCCACAATCTGTTAAAGGTTTTTGTCATTCATTAGTGATGGTTCTGCAGTCGTATGTAGGATCCTGCTTTATTATTGGATTGGACAGTGTTTTCCCAGAAGCTAGCGTAATGTTGTTTTTGTAGCCTTCAGCATGACCTAAAAAAATCTACTTGTTCTCAAAGGTAAGGCCTTTCCTCCTAAGAAGCTGTGAATCCTAGTTCTTAGTAGTTCTTCAGGAGGCATCTCTTTAGGTGAGGAGGCATCTCTTTCAAAAGAGCCCTGTATAACATAAAAGTTATAAAGTAAAACTGCTCCGTTAGTCTCATTTTTCATTAAAGATATTTAAAGACAGACATTTTGCCTAATGAATCCATGCTATCATTGAGTGGTTGACTGAATGTATACTTTTTGAGTCGTAGCAAACTAAGCGATTTTGTGTTTGCACAAACAGAGTCGATATAACCAAGCAAAGTTAAGCATACATGATAGAAACCTGAAGGTTGCCGCTGTTGTAGAGAGTTTGGAGCGAGAAATGGAATTACTGTGTCTCACTGGAGTGGAAGATCAGCTGCAAGCAGATGTTAGACCAACTCTAGAGATGCTAAGGAATGCTGGAATAAAGGTACTAAATGCATATTGCTGACATAACGGGTTATCATTTATTAACTTTTTGAATCAAGACATAATTTATATTTGTCTGTATTTAGGCTCTTTCAAAGTAAGAAATGTGTCAAGTCCTAAGTACATTTTGGGCATGAACTAGCAGAAACAAAAGTGTGTGAAGTTCCCTTACCTATCACAGGTTTCATCAATCTCAAACTTACTTCTGTAGGAAAACTACCAATGGATAGATGTATGTGTGTCTCAGTCATTTATCTCCTGGATGTCTACAGCAAACTGCCCTTGCTGACGCTAAATGAGTTTGGCACAAGATTTGTGTGACAATGTTTTAGGGTTTGGCATTCGTAAGAAGTTTCAGCAAAGATCAAAAGTTGAATTATTTGAACTAGAATTCAGAACTGCCCTGGGGTTTGTTCAGTTCATGTTAAAGGGATGGCATGAAAAGCTATGAGAGGAGTTGATTTGCTAGACACCTATCAATTGCACATATACAAATAATGTGTTTGTTTGAAGGAGGGTTTCAAGTAAATATATGAATATTTGAGAGGAGGGGTCAAGATTATAAACATCTTGCTTTAAGCAGTGTCAAGCTCTGCTCCAAATAGTTGTAATGACTTTGCATTGGTTAAAATGAGTCAGACACAATGGGATGTTTTGTGTATACTGCTTGTGCTGGACTTCAGCCCCTCCACTGTCTGTTGGAAGGGCAGCTTAGGAGGGCAAAGCAAACCAGGATAATTTTGGAATGCAATGACAATAATTTCCTTACACTGGTGATTGAGTTGTCTTAATAACTAGACATCATACTAAAAAACCTTCTTGGTGTTAAGGGGCTGAGAGAGCTCTCACACATTAATAACGTAATAACTTTATCCCTTAAACTTTACTGCCTTCTCCGCTCCTCATGGTCAGTGAGCAGGATCTCTTTGGAGTGTTGGGACTGTAGAGACTTTGGCCCTTGTGAGAATGGATTGGAAGGGGAATTGGAGCTGCAAAAAGTAAAGACAGTTATTTTCTGCTTTGCATACTATTGCAGTAAAACCTGTTTGTTAATTTTACTTTAAAATGCACAAATCAGTATATTTTCTTGGATAATCTAATCCAAAAAGGTGACAGAGAAAAGTTGGAGAGAGATGTCTTGAGATTTGGAGAACAGACATGCAAATGTCTGAAGGAGTAAACTCTTACATTATTTTGCAGATTTGGATGTTAACAGGAGATAAACTGGAGACAGCAACTTGCATTGCAAAAAGTTCTCATTTAGTGTCTAGAAATCAAGATATTCATATTTTCAGACCTGTAAGTATAGTTTTAACTTTTTTTGTTGGTTCATCAAAGGATGGCTAATAGCAGCGTTGCTGTATTCGATTAGTAGTTGGCTGGTTGTTGAAAATTGTTGGGTTATTGTACTGAGTATCATAGTAACGGTCAAGAGAGTTGTACTTAGGTTGTTATTCAAGGCTGTAAAATTACAAAGCATTTAAGGGTGTTGGTTTCTAGAGTTGTTGATGTGCTGTAGAAATGTTCGTAGCCATATTTGGGTGAGCCAGGTTCAACGTGCATTTTACACCCTTTGTAACAGACATAGCAAGATACCTCTAAATAGTGATGGAGAGGGGTCTTTGTGAGGTGAGGTGCTGAGCCACTAAGAAACTGTCCATGCTTTTAGGCTGTCTGAATGACATTCTTGCTTGTTTTAGCAATTTCATTGATAGAACTCTTTAGACTCAAACAGAATTAATCCTGAATGAAACTCCAAACATCCTCTGTATAAATATAGATCAAATTGGCATGAGAAACGTTTTTTCATGTCATTATTTATATGTGCATTTTACCAATGCACAATGTTTAAGTAATTGTTAGAAAAGTAAACTGAATCTTCTTCTATACATTTTATGTGTAGAGTCCACTTGACAGAAGCCAAACAAAAATAGATGTTCCAGACATTGATTGGTGCTGTGTAATCAGACATAATGCGTCTGTTTGTTCTAAATTAACCACTTGCACCTACAGAAATAATTATATGAATATAATTTACATGTAAATGTATTTTCTTCTGAAGCGTCAGAATGGCTAATTAGGCCCTGCAGACTGCTATTTGCAATTAAATTATTAATGCTTCTGATAAAACTTCAGATCAATTTTTGTTGACCTTTCCATGTTGTAACAACACAAATTAAGTCTTCCTGAACAAAATGTATTTAGTTGAGTCAGATTTTTATTTTTATTACCTTGTCTGGTAATAAGAGATCAGCATAAAATTGTGTTAACTTAGAATACACAAAGTTTTAAATTAGTTAGAAAATGCATTTATACAGAATTATTACTGTGGCTGTACTTCTTGCAAGAAATAACTACTGAATTAATGTAAGCAAATATCAAGCACTATAACACTTCTAGTGTAGTTATAAATTAGAAAGAAAAAACCTTTTGGTACTCTCTTTCCAAAAAGCTGTGTTTTGTTTTTTCACAAAACTGTTTATTCTTAGAAGTCTCAGCTTCTACAGTTTGTAATTCTGGAGATATTTACAATTTTTTTTAAAAAGCATTCTGTTTGGTTGAAATGTTTAACAGGGAGGACAATCACTGCTCATCAGTGTGCACAAGTGCTGACATCTCTTCATCTCTGTTATGCAGAAAGAATGTACTAGGCTAACAGTGTGGTGTTCCTAACAGCTGTCAGACAAAGACGTTTTGTTTTACATGCTTAATTTTGGGAAAGAAGGAAAAAAGTTCTGAATTGGGGCATGTGTATGGGGTTTTCTCTTTGCAGGGGCTTTTTAATGTAAGTGAAATGTTATGGGTAGTAGAGCCCATCTGGAGAGAGAAAGGTTCTTTGAACTGCATCTAACTGGATAGTAGTGGGTCAAGGACAAAACTTCACATTCAATGTAATTAAGATTCATATATCTTAAAAGTTATTTAATCAATCTGTTGACAGAGACAAAATTAAAAGCATAAGCAGAGCTTGTGTTTTATTCTGTGCTTGGAACTTTGTCTAGCATGATAGCTCTAAAATATAGTGATATTTATTGGGGGAAAAAAGCAAACAAGTAAAATAAAAGAAAAACAAACCAAATTAAAACCAAACCAAATAAATTTTTAAAACAACAGCAAAAAAACACCAAAACAAACATAAAAACCCCACTACACCCAAACCTGCCAAATCTGGTTTTAATTTCATTTTTTCATATCCTGTTTATAGCTCAAAGCCTTCCAAAATGCATTTAGTAACCTTTGACTGTTTTTTGCATTTCACAGCTGGGCCTTTCTGAAACAATTATGTAAATAAAAAAATCTGATGTAATTCTTTCATACTATGTTGCTTGATCTTGTCTTCAGAGTCATGCAAGATCCAAAAGGATTAGTACTAATAATAATCTTTATGTGCCCTTTGAAATCTGTGCCTGGTTACCAAAACTGAAGGAACAATTAATAGGAACACTTTATGTTATTCTAAGAGCATATTTTACTGGTTAATAAACAAAAACAATTGAGGTTTGCTTGGGAAATTCTTCTATTTTTCTTGAGACCTGCCAGGATGAAAACACTCAGGCCAGCTCCAAATTCCGATATTTTAATGTCATTAATTCATTACAATTTTAGCCCTTGCAAACTTTGGTGAGGAACCACTTAAGCTGACTTGACAAGATTTTACTTTTTTGGGGATTACTCTTTCACTTCATAAGATTTGAGGCTTATAGTAAAATTCCATGGGTATTAGACTTGCAGTGGGAAAAAACAATTGAACCAAGGCTTCTGGGTACGAGTTCTCAAAACTTGATTTGTTTAGGCAGGGTTTTTTTAAGAATATAACAAAATCTTTTAATTGAATGTTTTTTATTGAAGGTTGCCACTCGAGGAGAGGCTCACTTAGAACTAAATGCTTTTAGGAGGAAGCATGACTGTGCCTTGGTGATATCTGGGGACTCACTTGAGGTAAAAACTTGGTTTCTGTCAAATTATTTATATGCTTGTGGTCAGCACCTTCATGCACCTTCTTTTTTCATGTATTTTTCCATACTTTTAAGTAGTCCTTAGAGATACTTTTGCTTCTCACTGAGTGCGAATTAGATTATATATGTTTTAGAAGTGCAAATGTTACTGGGTTTCTAGTCTTCTGTACAGTAACAGAATGGAATTTGTATAAAGCATGCTTTAGTACTGTCTATTCTCTTAACCTCAAAGCATGTCGGTGCTCAAACTGATATTCTCTTTGATTTAAAAAATAATAAACCCAGAGTCAGGAGGATCTGTCTTTCTTTTTTTTCTCCCAGTTGTATATTGTACATTGAAAACTTCATAAAAATAAATCTTTACACTGTGTTTTTCTGTTGGGCTACATGTAGTAACAATTAATTGTAAATAAATCCAAGCATCTTTTTTTCCCTCAGGTTTGTCTGAAGTATTATGAGCATGAATTTGTAGAGCTGGCTTGTCAGTGTCCTGCTGTAGTGTGCTGCCGATGTTCTCCCACACAGAAAGCCCACATTGTGAAACTGTTACAGCACCATACTGGGAAACGCACATGTGCAATAGGTAACTCTCGGCACAATCCTCTAGTAAAACCAGTAATAAATGTAATCAGCAGGTGGCACCCCGGAGAAAGAGCTGAAACCAAACCAGTGAGACTTCTTTACCAACCTTTATGAACAGACAGGTATTACGTAGTTGTGGCACAAAATGCCATTCCATGAGAAAGGTGTAGTTTTCTCTCTATTCTGCAGGAAAGTCTTGATTACTGAAGTAATTAATCATAATCATAGATTAATTGTAAGAATGTAAAGGTATGTAAGAGGTTTCTCAAATATTGTAAGACCAGGAGAATAAAACCTCTGAAGAACTGAATATTGCAGTGACATTTTCCAGGTGATGGAGGAAATGATGTCAGCATGATCCAAGCAGCAGACTGTGGAATTGGAATTGAAGGCAAGGTAATGTTTACAATTTCATTATAAAATGTGTGTCACATGGCAGCCTAGTAGAATGTGATTAGAAGCTTCATTCTTAAGCAACTGTGAATTGGTCATTTCTAATTAAAGTATTCTGCAATATGATAAGAGTGCTTAGTCTTTAGTATTTTTGCTTGTATGTGTTCTGCTTTAGCTTTTTAAAAGCAAAAAACCTATCATTATTTCTGTGTAGCATTCACCTGGAAGAAGCAGGAGAAGCAATTAAACTTACTTGTTACAGCCCACTGCATCTTAGAATATGCACAAAAAACATTGTCATATCTCATTGCAAGGAGATTTTCAAAGAAGGAACAAACTTTTAAAATTAATTATTGCTTAGAATTTTGAAACTTGATACACATCTTTTACACTGGGCTTCATATTTGAAATATTTTTCTTTTGTTTTAGGAGGGAAAACAAGCTTCTCTAGCAGCTGACTTTTCTATCACACAGTTTAAACACATAGGTAGGCTGCTGATGGTACATGGTCGAAACAGTTACAAAAGATCAGCAGCACTTGGTCAATTTGTCATGCACCGAGGCCTTATTATTTCAACTATGCAGGTATTTAAAACTTTTTTTTCTGAATAGTTAAAATCCCTATGTCTGTCTTTGAAATGTCACAAAACCTTAATTAACCAGTATTGTTATTTTTTCTATATTGTATTGTTTTGTATATAGTATTATATTAAATAATTAATTATCTGCTTTTTGTAGGCTGTATTTTCATCAGTCTTCTACTTTGCATCTGTTCCCTTGTACCAAGGATTCCTAATGGTAGGGTAAGTCAAAACAACAGTAACAATATCTGGAAATAAATACAGCAAAACTAACTTAAGTTAAATAACATCGTGGGCTTGATGTCATCCATGATTTCTATGCATTTACCATGGGTACACTACCAAAACCTGGGATGAGTGTACCAAGCAAAGTCATACTAGGTAGGATATGCACTGTCTGAGGGGGGAAGTCTCATTAGTTTTCTGGAGAAAGGGATTTTCATAGCCTTAGAAGAAGACACCATAGGACCTGTGCCCATACGGAGTAAAAACAATAAAGAAAATCTCCCAGACCAGACCAGCTTCAGCTCTCACACAGATTGATGTACAAACCTCACATCACAGGGTTTTATGTTAAAAATGGAGCTGAAGCTACTATGAAATTTCCTCTGAGAGTGCACTATCCAAGTTTGCCACATAGATTTCCACTCATGTGAATACGTGCAGCATTAGGAGCACCTTGGTCATGTTGCAGCAGCTGCTTTACTAATATGGTTCCCCAAGTTATACAGCCGAGAGCTGTGCATATATTCATATTTGTTCCTGTTCTCTGTTCCCACTGACCTAAAAGCTTTTTTCTTCTCCTTGTAAATAATAACAACTTAAATTGACAGTGACTTAAATCTTAGTCAAACAACGGTCTGACTACACCAGACTTTGCAGAAGCAAATGGTAGACCTCTGTAAAATGTTTGCAGAAGTTGTGCTAGTTTCTGGGGAAGTACATATGAAAGTGTTTATCTGCCATGTGTACAATAAAATCCAAAGCCACTTACAGAGCTGTTAAGACTCTTACTCATCCACTTACCTTCTCGAGGTTATCCAGAATATAGGGTTCTTCTTCTTCTTCAGTTTTCATGCATCCATATGTATTGTATTGTATTTCATTCATCCATATGAATTTGAATGTCAGGTGTTTGGACTGGTTGTCCAAAGTGCATGTGCACAGGGAGTGTGGTGATAAGCTTGGTGATAGAAGAAAGAAATGTGTTTATTGGTTTTGAGTATATAAGACCTCTGTAACTTCTCACAACTGAAACCTCTCAGAACCACAAGAACAGGTTATATGTGTAAGCTATATTGGTAAGGTGCCTTAGTACTGGGAAAAAGAACCAGTTTAATTTCACTTACATAAAAAGAATAATTGAACTCAGCAAATCAGTTTAAAATTATATCGTACGAAAGTCCTGATGTGTGTTTTTTTCCTTTCTCCTAGGTATGCAACCATATATACTATGTTTCCAGTCTTCTCTCTAGTATTGGATCAAGATGTGAAGCCAGAAATGGCATTGCTATATCCAGAACTTTATAAGGATCTCACAAAGGTATGAATGTCCTCAGTGCTCAGCTACAAACAAATGCTGAAATTTCCACTGTGCAGAACTGGGAATTCTTGTAATAATTTTCTTAAGGTATTCCAAGCAAGACAGATTGCACAACTATTGCCAGTTTCTGTACTATTAAAGTAATCCACAGTACCAAACATTTCAATCGTTTTTATTAATACATTTCTCCAGTCACCAGTGGTTGTGCTGAAATAATTCAAATCTTGAAGGTATGTTGGTAAAGCAGCCTTGACTCTGGCCCCAAAATCTCTGATATGGAGTTATTTATGTTTACATTTTCACAACTTATTTTTCCTTTTTAATTGGTAGATTAATTTATAGATATATTTTTTTCCTAACATGCAGAACTGCTGATGTCTCAAAAAACTGTCTTCTTTTAAATAACAGATATTTATAACTGATATCTCTGAACTCAAACATCCATAGTATTTGCACATACTTGCAAACAATCAAAGTTTATAATTTTGTTACCCACAAGAGTGAAATAAGTCTCAAGATTCTGTTTTAAAAAAAAATTTTTGAAATGTGCTTCTTCTTCACCCTTAGCTGTCAGCTAAGTCCAGACTTTTCTGAGTCTTTTTAATTGCACTAGTAAATTAGCTATTACCTATGTTAGTTTGGGAAAATTTTTCCTCTGTTAGAGATCTTGGTTCTTTCTCTGCTTGAGAATATGAAGTTTTTGAGATTTCAGTCCATGATCAAACTCAAAAAAGCATGGCCTTCACCTGCTAAACAGAGTCATAAGCTTGCCTGTGTAAAGCTGTTCACAGAACTTGGAACTTACTACAGTAATGAAGAAGTGCTGATTCTTGTCTGTTCTAGATGGATCATTTCTTTTGTGGCAAAATGGCTGCTTTATTTGCCACTTTATCCTTCAAAATGTATCCTTTCAACTCTTAGGTTCTAACATATTTCATCAGTACTCTCACAGAATGCAAGAGTATTATCACATGTACAGCATTTATTCTTTGATTTTTGCATATATTTCAATCTGTACTATTCACAATCAAAAGATTTAAAATTTATTTGGTAATAGTTACTTGCTTGTTACAGCACAATGCTGTAGTTGTTTGGAAGACTACATTTTACAAATAAAAAGGAAGCAAATTTTACTGTATGTATCATTCTGAAAACCAGCCAGAGCATTGCAAGCTAAAGTAAAGCTCTTCTGTTTAAGGCCTTAACTTCTTACTCCCAAATTTAGACTTTGTGCAATTTCTATACAATCTTGTAATGAAGAATCATAAAAACAAGTAGAAGCTTTGTAGCCTTTATCGCTTCAAATACTGCTTATTTTACTTGTAAAATGTTTCTCTAGCAACAAACTATTAAAAATATATGAGCTGAGTAGATTTATTTTTTTAAAATTGTGTTTAACTGTCCTCTCACATGTTTTCCTTAGGGAAGATCTTTGTCATTTAAGACCTTCCTCATCTGGGTTTTAATCAGTATTTATCAAGGTAGGAGAGAATCCTAATTTTGCTGAACTGAGAAATTTTTGTCTGCTATTAGCAATATTATTTTTCATCTGCAGGTTGAATTCCCAAAGCTTAACATTTCATCAGCAGTTATATATATTACTTTCTGTATATCTTGTAAATCAATATTCCTGTAGTGTGCCAGGCCTATTCAAAACATGGTGTGATTGGTATTTTTATTGGTGCATGTCACCTAAAAAAGGACATGTTTTTAATTAAATGCTAATCCAGAAAAATTTTAATGAGCGCTTATCACATTGCATGTATTTACACAGTAGTTTTCTTTCACTGAATGACAGAACTACTGTTGAAGAAATCTGAATTATGTAATCAGTTGAAAGTAATTTCACTTTCAACAATATCTCATTTACTTGCAGCACTTGACAAAATGAGGTTAATTAACAGTTCATTAGATATATTACACTAAAAGGTGTTTAATTCTCTAATAGTTTTATTTCTGCATGGCTTTATTTTGGTTGGTTTATTTCACATGTACAAAGTAGAGTAAATATCCTTCTTTTAGAAAGATCAGTGTTATAATGGAAATGCTGGACAAATTTTCATAATGAGCAATCAAATGTTAAGTGGGCAGTTGTAAAAGCTGGTACAGTGAAATTTTACTGCAGAGTGTATCGCCAACCTTGTGTGCCTCTCCACGCCTACCAGGTGGTATTCTGATGTATGGAGCCCTGCTGCTTTTTGAGTCGGAATTTGTACACGTTGTTGCCATTTCCTTCACTGCCCTGATCTTGACTGAACTCTTGATGGTTGCACTGACCATACGAACATGGCACTGGTTAATGGTGGTGGCTGAATTCCTCAGTCTTGGCTGCTATGTGGCCTCTCTTGCATTTCTAAATGAATACTTTGGTGAGTAAAAGTATTTTAGCAAAGATTTTTTATTTTTAATAATGTTTTTCCTCTTCCTTTTTTTTTTTTTCAATTAAGAATAGGTAATGTTTTGAAATGCAGCTTTCTTTATAAGAAATATAACCAAGTCCAACTTAGGCCTAATTAATGTTAGGTTAAAATATTTTCTTACCCTCTTCTCCTAGAATTCAACAATCTTTATCCTCTTAGTGTGGTTTATCTAGATGATAAACTTTACTCAAACCACTCATGCCTTTTCCATCTTTGGTCTGATACTGACAGTCCAAATTGCATACCTTAAATTGGCTTTGAGATTTGCACTATTGTAAAGAGATATGATTTGTAAAAAATCAGGATCTTTCGCTGAATTGGTGCATTATTTGGTACACCAGACCAAGTGGACCTTATTAGATCTAGCTCACGAGTCTAAAATTGCTGAAGCATTGTCAGGGAGTGATGCAGCAGCTTAGTAGAAATAGTACCTTATATAGGAACCATTGCTTTTTAATTATAATAAGCTTGTATTAAGATTGCTTTGCTTTAAGTTTTGGTATGCCATACTGTGTCTTAAGGTTCTGATTGTTTATAGTTCACAAGATGAAAGAGCACATTTTAACTTCAAATCTTAGCAGTCAAGAATCTAAACATCAAAATAAAACCTATTTCTTTTTTGATCAACTTATCCTTTAGTAAAAATAAAGTATCTCAGTGTGATTTTACAAATGTAACTTACAGAAATATACATAATAGCTTTAATTATACCTCACAAGGAGCAGAATCCAGCTCTTTCCTCTCTGCCTTTTAAGATCTAATGAGTACAGAGTTGCCCTTCTTCACCTGTCATTTCACATAGCAGAATTAAGTGTTACATGGCAATTTCAGGAAGTCTTATAATTCTGCCTTCACTCTCTCAGTTCCCAGGTGTTCAATGCTAGGGTAGTGTGTGTGTATTATATAATTGTTTATTTAATCAGTAAATGCTTCAGTGCCTGTCCCAGTTGTTCTTTTACTTCCCAGATTTCTCAGGAGTCAAATTTTAGTGAAGAACCAACCCTGCTGGGCTTGGTACCTGGATCGTACATTATTTCAGGTTTGCCAGAGCACCCTTTAGTTTTCTCTGACACTGATACACAGACACATTAATAGAGATTACTGGGTTGATTTTTGAATCTCCTCAGTCAGATTACAAATTAAAGAAACAAACAAGAACAAATATAGGTACTTGCACATGAGTCCTGACTTCCAGGAGCTTCATGAAGCAGACCTTGTAGTTTCACCTTTGAAAGTCTGTAGTATAGGTAACAGCCAGTCCTTCCATCCTTTCTGTGAAAAACACTTTTAGATGGTGTTCACAAAGGTGTAAAAACCACAGGAACTTTGTTTCTTGCAAAATTTTCCGTAAAGGGGAGTGTTTTCCTCTCTGAGCTCGTGTATTTGCTGGGCAAGCCCAAGCAACTGAGTCCATAAATGGTTGCATGGCTTCTTGCAACCCAGTGACTTAACTTCTCTATTTTTTTGTATTTGAGAGTACTGAAAAGGCTGCAGTTTCATGAAATTTTGTAAAGATATATTTTACTGTGTGTTATTCACCAGTTAATCGGAGAAAATGCCTTTCTCTTAGTCTCACTTCTGCTTAATGCTTTATTCTTATTTAATCTGTCCCATTATAACTGGAGGGAGGGAGCTTTTTTGCGTATGTGACATATCATAACCCTAAGTAATGGTTTGCAGTTCAAGATATAGAACAACTTCCATGGATCAGAAAAAACAGTCCAGACCAATAGTGCTTGACTTCAGTGGCAAATAATCTTATTTCAGTGATGTTGCTTATAAGGATCATCTCCTTCCAGAGAAATTATATGATGACATGGCACTCAATTTAGAAAGGCAAAAATATTTGATAGTGTTCTACAGCTCTGACTCATGGAAGTAAATTAGTTTTTATATTTCTGAGTTAATTGCACACAGTGGCCTTTTTAGGGTGTCTGTGTTAGGTTGCATGGGCTTTCAGTATGTCTAAGCAGGCTTAGGCTAAAACTGCATACAAGTTTAGACATTGAAATTTAATATGCAAAGTATTTTTAATGAACCGAGTCGGAGCAGTAAAGCATTTCTTTATTGCATTTTCTGAAGTGGATTTTCATTCACATGATTAAGTTGTTTATACAGTGAATTATACCTTGAAGTGAAATGTAAGAAAAGTGCCAGACTATTCACAATCTTAAAACATGACCAAATATAAAATCTCTATGTTTCGATTTAATTGTTGCTTAAAATACTCTGATTGACATGTGAAAGGCAATACTAATCCAGTTAATGCTACTAACATCTTTTTAATTTCCTCTTTGTGTAGCTAACCTGTTTGAGTGTGTGGGGGTTTTTTTGCATAACTTTTGTGTTTTCTGTAAATCTATCCTTTCATTTTCCCTCTTTGTGAAACAGGTATAGGCAGAGTGTCTTTTGGAGCTTTCTTAGGTAGGTGAAGTTTAACTTTCCTTGAAGTTTTGAATAGGCTTTTGGTTTTTTGATCTTTAAAGATCTCACTCAAGAGTAGCAAATTTCTTAATATATGCATTTGTAAATAAGGGGGAAAATTAAAAAAAAAATAATTCCTGGGGTTCCTGAGTTCTGGGATCTTTCCATGATAATTAAGTATGACCTAATTATCACAAATAGGGTGAAAAAAAAATCATTAGCAAGCATAGCATGTCAGCATTCTTGTTAATTTTTTGTCATAAACAATTAGCTTTTCTGTGTGGCTTGTAGCAATATCACTACATTGTTTTCCCTTGAAATTTTTTGGCTCTAATTTAATGTCTACGATTTTAAAAATTATTCAGCATAGATGTTGTAAAAAAAATAATCAATACAAAATAAAATATTTAAACCAGCAAAATTTCTGATTGGGAACTTATAGTGGGTAACAATCATTCTTACTAGTAGAAAAATAAGCTGAATTAGCTTTTTCTTATGAGAGAGTCTTGCTTTTAAACTAAGATTCTGTTTTCCCTAAAAATTATTTCAGCTGCAAAACAGTGTAAGAACCATAAAGAAACTCTGAAGTTACTGTTTAAAAAAAAATAATTGGCAAAAGCAAAAGGCTGAGGTTAACTTTCTGTTGTTTTACTGCCTTTTTTAATTGGACAGTAGCATAAGCAAACAGTTAAGAGACTTTCATTGACTTTGCACTGTGGAAGTTCTAGTTTCCATGTTTCTGGCTCCCATTACTTATTTGCCCTTTTTTTTCTGCAGATGTTGCCTTTATCACAACTGTGACCTTCCTGTGGAAAGTGTCAGCAATCACTGTTGTAAGCTGTCTTCCACTTTACATTCTCAAGTACTTGAAGCGCAAGTTCTCTCCTCCAAGTTACTCCAAGCTTACCTCATAAAAGTGATTATATTCCTATGGTTTTTCACTCACACCAGTGTGCAGATTGCATATTCACTGTGCTTTAGTGTCTATGGATGCATGTTGGACTAAAGAAACTTAAAATGAAAAATCAAAAGGGATAGCTTGAATAGAGCACAAAAAGAGGAGGAAACATCTGACAGATACAATAACACAGAAGTACACTAACGACTATCAGAGATAAACTAAATTTTCTTCGTGTTGATTTTATCCTTTTTTCTTTCAGTTGTTATGATTATGAAATAAAACCAAATTACCTTTGATTTGACAGTGCTTCTGAATGGTTTCATTGCGACTGTAAAGGATCTTTTGCTACTGTAAAGGATTTTTTTCCAACTATGTTTATCTTCTGCAAGTTAAATTGAAACTTTTTTTATTTATTACACAAATTTCCATCTTTAATTATTGTATAACTTCCTAATTCAAGCCCTTTCTTTTAATGTTTATATATGGAAAAGTTCATTCATCCATACTTACTCTAACAAATCTAATACCTGTAAATGCCCATGTCTGTATTAGCAGCTATTATTCCTCATCAGACATTGATTAATATGCACTATTTGAATTATGTACTGTTGTCTGCATAGCACAGTATTATTTTAGGAGCTGTTGTCCTATTCTGTACTCTCCATTTCTGGCACCAGTAAATTACAGATGTGTGATGTTGACAGCAGTTCTTTAAATGCACATTACAGCCAGGTTGCACAAAAGCTGTTTAAAAATTAAATTATAAATTCTGTACATAATTCCACAGCACTTATTGATCTGTACAGATATCAAAACATGGCTGCTCAGTAAATATGTTTTAAAGTTCTTATTCATTTTGTATTTGTAAAACTGCAAATAGTGTCAAAGTATACATTTCTATATATGAGAAGTCCAGTAAATCTTGTATTAGCTAATATGTTTAAATTGCCTTGTAATCTGTTTACTTAGGTTACTCAGGTAAAAGAAAATAAGACATGAACATCATCGTAGGAAAATCTGTCATCTTACAAGTTGTAAATGTTATGTTTTTATAATTTAGTTTGGGTGCAATCTTGTCAAAAAAAAAAAAAAAAAAAAAAATCAAAACATTTTTGCTTGTAAGCTGTCAGAGTTGAGTATCTTGGCTGAGTTATACACTTTATAGCAGCTGAAGATTTGTTCCAGAAACTCAAATACTCTGATGCAATCTGAAGGGTCCAAATCTTGCACACTGTACTGGCAAGTAAAATATATTTATTTTCCATTGTGATATAACTTTGCTTTCTCACGAAGTACATATAATGAATTTGGCATGGTCTATTAATCAGTGGAAAGGAACAACATAACTCCTCATGCTTTCTTTATTAAATATTTATGTGTATGTTTCTAAAACCCACTTAATATGGATGTCATTTTTATGTTTGACTGTATGACTTTACAATTTAATTCCTCATTTAGTCTCTTTTCCCTTATGTCATTATTACTTTGGATGAGTAATATTTAAGTGATAATTATAACTACTTCCTGGGAGAGCAGAGGAAACGGCTGCAGAGCTATTTGGATTCTACCCCACTACATTAATTTTTGTTTTCAAAGTTTTTCTAACTAGCTATTTATCTGCTTTTTTTAATTTTCATTCTTCATTATAAAAGCAATAAAGCCTAATTTCTACCAAATATTAGTGGTACATGTATTAACTACTGAGGTAGAGTTTTCTTTAATTACCCAACATCACAGACCAGTTTGCCTGGTCCCTCTGTGAACTTGCTTCTGTAAATCCCCACAAGATGTCACTGTTCTTGCATATTAGCAGGAGCCTTTCTGCATTCACTGTGGTTTTGCCAAGATGCTCCTGATTTACATTTTTAGTTTAGTTCTGTGGTATTTCTGTCACTGATTTGCTTTAGTTTTTTGTTTTCCCCAATAAGTGGTGGTTACTTTCAAACAATTAAGAAAAGTCACCAGTGTACAGTTCTTCTAACACGTTGATGGTGTTTTCTTCAGACTTTTTTGTCTTACACATTGTGGGCTCACAACCATATGCATAGGATCCAGAAGATAAGCAAAAGCTCAGAGTTGGTTGTCTTTCATCTATACATCACATCTGTGAAATTAGGCAGAAAACGAGAAAATAAAAAAACCACCAGAAATTAAACTAACAGCATGAAAGTGATAAGTGTTACTGCAATACCTCCATATGAGACACAATTTTACCTGTGGGTGAAGAACTGCTCAGTTAGAACTCAAGTGTAGGTATATTAATTCCCAGCACTAAAATTCTTAAGATTAGTGTGATAGCAAATATATGGTTCTGTACACAGCTATAAGCCTTTCAAAGTGGAGTCAGTTCTCTAAAGTGCCTGCTTCCTTAGTATTTCTGATATATAGCAAAGATCCAGTTTCAGCTCACACTTTGTTTTAAGGATTGTGGAAGCCCGACTCAAGTCACTTACCTTGCTTTGGAGGTTCAGCTTACATAAACAGATTTAGGCCTTGGCTCTGCAAGTTACACCCAGAAGGATCTTAGATTTACTTGGTATTAAATAAATGTTTACTTTTGTGAGCTCTTATGTCAAATACGTTATTTCTGAAATGGTAATCATGTCTCTCTGAAAACATATTTGGAAAACAATTTCAGAACTGGGACAGAATGGAGGAACAAGGTGTGACCAGGAAATGCATCTTCACCAAAGTAATTACATAACAACATGTCGACCACATTTAATAAGCACATGAGCTGAACACCTAGATTTCCAATGTAGTTTGATGGAAGAACAGAGGGAAAGGAGAGATGCTGCAAAAAAGGAGAGTACTGGTAATTATATTGGATTTTTCTGAAGCTATTCCAAAATTATGTGTTCATGTAACTGCTGGAAAACATTTTACTACATAAGATACTACTTTGGAAATGGAAGATAAATTAAATCCTTGCGTACTTAACATTAAATCTGTAGCACTCGTCCATGAATGTGAGTGTTTACACCAATGTTTTTATGTTCAAACTGAGCTTGCTGACTCATGCAACCAGAATTCAGCTGTGTAGTGTCTCCTGTTTTCTTCCTAAACCTTCAAAGTGGTTGTCAAAAAATGTGCCATTGCTTTTATATGTACGGTGGAACTGTTTGTTATCTTGATGAGCAGCTTCCATTTGAGCAAGCCTGTGTTAGAAATGTCCTGCCCTCTCTCTGCAAGAGTGTGAGCTGAAACTTTTCTTCAGTCTCCATTTAAAACGTCTGAAAGAGGGAGCTCTTAAGTTGGGAATATTTTTGGACTGGACAGCATTTCTGTAGGTATTTAAGCAAGAATTTTGATAGCCACTCATGCAATTAAACAGCTGTTCGATATGCGGCTCAACTTCTGTAGCTAAAGAGGAGGTTATTTCCCTACATACTGCTCTTACAGGGTTCACTGGAGGGTTCCTTCATCACTGGAGGCTGGGGCTGTTTGAGCCTGATCCACCTGGGGTTGCATATTAACTTCATGAGTGCTGGTGAGCAAGGCCTGGCTCACTGTACAGTGACAGCATGGACTTCCTCAGAGGCTTTGCAGATGGGCTGTTAACAGAGATACCCCGTTGTGACCCCTTCTCCTGGGAGCTGTATGTTCCTGTGCTTTATATTGGAAAAATAATATGAAAGAGGCTTACATCTCTTTCACACTTGCATCCCTTCATCTGCCTAGAGTTTTTAATGTGGCTCCAACGTCTCCTGCAGGGCAGAGGAATTTATTACAGAGTATGTGGGCTCTGGATGGACAGTTCTCAAAAAATGACAGCCACAGAAGAAGATCAGGCTGTCCTGCTGTTGCCACTGATAAAGAAACTGTTCTGGTAGGTCCTGCTTACACTGACATCCATTTCAATTTTTCCTTCCACAGAGTTTCTCCTTATTTTTGCTGGCCAGAAACGAAAAAAAAAATTGGGTCAGCAGTCCCTTATAATACTTAATTGAATAACCTTTCTGTATCTATGCTGTTATTATAACTCAATTGAAACTTGAAGGCAATCAAAAAACCCCTTCAATATGTTAGCCCCCCATAGGGAGGAAAATCAGTACAAGTGAACAAAGACAACATGGATCGAACATTATATGTAAATAAACAGGAGGCACAATGTCTTTAACACCATGTTAAAAAGCGTAGGAATTTCTTTTGTAAACAAAACACACTTAAAGGGAGATACTTCCCAACAAGTATTAACTACTCAACAGATGCCCTCAGCAGGGTTCACAGCTGTTATTGCAAGTGGGAATTTGCTCAGCCAATTGCCAACAAAATCCGCCTCAAATAGGCAATTGCACTGAAAGACCTATTCACTACTTCATCAACTAAAAGCATAGTTTCAATCAAAATATTTTACAGCAGAGGTGGTGAAAACTGGATGCCATGAACAGAATAATGAGAGTGCACTCTGCAGTGAAGTTAACAAAATCTGCTTTATTCTTCCATCCCTGACCAGGTTTTAGCAGAGCTGCATCTGAGGTTTCTCCTGATTGTAATCTCCTCCTGTTCTCTAGTATGCTTTCAATGTGAGATGGTAATCAGCAATATTAAATTTATAAATTGCTCAAAAAAAAGCAGGTTTCAGTAATTTTGCCTTTGGATTTTAGCCTTTATGCATTACTGAGCTATGAAAAGATTATCATGTACTCTGAGGAGATACTGTGTAGTATAGCTGTGATGCATGATAAGTATTTATGTGCCTGGCTTTATTCTTCTGGCAGTAAACTATCTTTATTTCCTCTGCTTTTGACAAAACTGCTAAGAATAAAAAGAGCTTTAGTTATAATGATCATGTAGCTTTAAGCAAGCAGTACACGAAATAGACCATTGTAATTCCTTTTGTAGAGCTGCTTTCCATTGTTTCTCTAAAATATACGCTTCTAGTTTTTTCCATGGGCCCTCTGTGTTTTGCTCCAAGTTCTAAGCATGCATTTGATTTTGCAAAGTAAACACACGTTGTGTGGAAGCAAATTATAAATAACTACTTCAAAAGTCTGTTGAAAATGTATTCCTGGCTGGAAGGCTGGGGGTTGTTAATGGATGAGCAGACCTGTAAGGGGTAAGTATATGTACATATGTTTTGTATTTGTTGCAATTATCTATTGCCTATTTGAAGGAGAGATCTGGGAATTCTCAATCAAGATGCTCCCCTGGGGAAAAGCTCTGTGATGCATGTGCTCAGTAGAGGAAGATGAGCTGTTGTTTCCCCTGTGTGTAATTGCTGGTTGCTGCCTCCTCTTGCCATTGAATTCCAAGTTCATCTGCAGGAACACGGCTACACAGACACTTCCTCACATAGTTTCTGCTTCCCAGAGTACCTTCTCCCTTCATCAGGGTACTGACTCTTTCATGACAGTCACTTGAGTATGTCTGTTGGTTATCTCAATTCCCAGATGAATGGGGTTTATCCCAGCTGTAGAAGGTAATTTTCCATGTGAGTGTCATGAGCAAGACAGGTCAAACAGATGTGGTCTAGTACATACTTGCACTTATCCAAATGCAACTAAAGCAATTGTGGACAATCTGTGATTGAAAATAAATAAATAAACAAACCTGAGCATGTACAGTTTTATCAAATTCTAGGAAGTAGGTGAAGGGAAACAAAAGTTAATGGTTTTGAAACTTTTACCCTGTGGCTGTAGTGGTTTTTCCTTGCTTATATTTGCCTTTCAATTTCGTGCATAATCTTCATGTGATAAAATAGGAAAATATTTCAAGTTACTAAATTATTAATCTGATGTTTTAAAATATCCTAGCTGGAGGCCTTCACATTACCTTCCTACCTGGGCATGGCTAGTTTTAATTCTGGTATGTCCTTTGACATAATTTTTTGTATTAATAATACATGGAGGGTTGAAAGTTGAAAGCAACATATGAGGATATCCGTACTTTTGCTCAGAAATTGGATGTTATAGTGAAGAATGCCAAGATTTAAAATTTAAGAATCTAGAAGTGTTTTAATTTGCAATTATTGAATGATTCTATGAAATAAGAGGTGGAAGGAAGAAATCTGCTGCTCACAGCAACTTAGGTTTTAGATGCCCTTAACTTGTGCAGATATCAGAAAAAACACCAAAGCAACCCACATGGCAAATCTTATTTGAAAAGAAAAAAAAAAAATTAAGAAAGTGAGCCTTTTAAGATGACTGTGAAACTCACACCTGAATGTCTGGAACTAGTGAGAGAAATGTTTTTAACAACCCATCTTGGGAACACCTGCCTGAAAGAAACAATTCCAGGCAGTCAAAATGCTATGCATTTCTGCCTAGCTCGGGTATCAGTCTGGCCCTGCTTGCATTAGAAGAGATTTGATTTCTCCTGACCAGGATGGGCTGTCACACTGCACTTGCATTGTCATGTTACCCTGATAAGGGCAACCACAGCAAGGTCCCTCTGTGCTTTGGTCCAGCTGTTCCCACTGGAATGTTGGGACACGAGCAGAAGAAGTCCCCAGCCTGAGCAGTCCCCCAGTTGTTGAAACAATTGACTTCTATGTAAACTGGTTTGTAGTGCTGGAAGGGAAACATAGAGGAGAAAAATAACCTATCTTTGTATAACCCGAAGCAGATTTGGAGGCAGTGGGAAAAAGCCAAGCTGCAGTCACATAATCATGTTGCCAGTTTGCCATCTGTCCAAAAGCAATTACTTGGAGGTGGCAGGTGAGGAGGGAGAACAAGGTTATAGCTCAGCCGTAACGCAGAGCCACAGTCACTGATCTGGTACATGGCAGCACAGGAGTCTTTCTTCTTGACATGCAGGTAACTCACTCTGCCAGTTCAGACATATCATCACGGTGAGTGATGGAGTTCACTGCCGGAGAAGCAGGGAAAGGCTTCTTACAGCAAAGCTTGCCCTATAGGCAGCTACCTCAGGGCATGACAGCAGAGATGTCCAAAAGTGCAGAACTTTACAGGTTCTGGTCAGACACTGGAAATGCCTTTGGAGGCAGAAGGCTGGGGAAGAAAATGGAGGAAACTTCATTTTGCCTGAGGCCCAACAAAAATAAACCTTCACCCCTCCACCCTGTGCTACACTGGACAGTACAATGGAACGTCCAGACTGTGCTGTGCTGCAGGATCCATGCAGCCCTCTGCAGCTTCCACCTCCGAGCCCCCTGGAGAAAAATCCTTAGGCTGATTGCAGCTACCTTGCAGGAGCCCTGAGACAAGTCCGTGGGGCTTTCTGTCTGGCTCTGTGCCATCCAGTGCTCAGTGTGGAGGCACAGCCAGCCCCTAAGCACAGCGTGCTGCTTTGACCCTGCACTCATAGCAAGTCACTTGGCTTCACCCTGGAGACATCAGGAGATCTCCCTCGGTCTTTCTGTAAACCATCTTGTTTAAGTTTTGATCATTTGATTGGCCATGTCTTTGCCCTAGCTATTCATCAGCACCTTCCATTCCTGCTTGTGGTGTTCTCTGAGTAACCTGGGTGTCTGGGGCTTCTTTGAAATTGCAGCCTGCTGATCTTGTAGCTGTTGACTCAAGCAGAGTCACATCTGCATGTGAGTCAGAGTTGGTGAATACAGTCAAGACTTCGTTTATTTGTGTTGTATTTATTTTTAAAGATGGGACACAAATTCCATGAGAGAGACTCATTTGGTGATCATGTGAAGAGAATGACCAAGCAGCTGCTTGTGTCTGAGCTGCTTTCAGACAAGCTGAATTCGCTATATGCCAGTACGTACTGGCAGTAAGTGAGAAATTTTGGAAGGATGACACCTGATAGAGCCCTCCAGCAACTCAAGGAAAACATGAAAAACAAAGGCTTCTCTAAAATCTTTCTTGTTACCTGCCAGTCCTGTTTGAGTCGCAGACGTCTCACAGCTCTTCTACTTTGTGTCACTCCTTTCTTGGTTTGATATTTTTCCCAGGCATAAAAGAGGTGTGAACTTTATCTCTTCTTAAGAGAAAGAAAAAATGGGACCTGCTTGCAAGTCTGAAATACAGCAGTTAATCAGCTTCATATTACACAAATTTCAATGAGAATATCAAAACCTGAGGCAGGAATTAAGAACTTGAGATGTGAGGTGAGTCAAGGGGGAAAGCTAATAATTTCCATTGTTTTGCCCATGCAACAATTTCTATTCCCAGTCTATTCCACCAGAAGTAACTGGTGATTTTAAATGATACTGTTTTAAGATGTTTGTTTTGTAAGCAGGAGCCTGGTTTCCAAAAAAATGCTAAATGTTCACTGTACTTCAGTCTCCTGATTAATCTTAAGCTGGGCAACCAAAATGATCAGCTGGAAGGGAATAAACCATAGTATATAAGCAAGGAATAGATAACTGTTTTGGTATCACATTATGGAGCCGAGTAGGATGCTGGAGATAATAATACAGGTTACTCAGAGCAAGACCCCCTTTACTCATTTAAGAGACTGGCAAGGGAAGAAGTTTTGCCACCACTGCAAATGCATGGATGGTGAGAATGCACGGAAGTGAGAAAATATGACAAGTAATACTGAAAGAGAATGAAATGATAGGGCTAGGATTAGTCCGAAAAGAGAAAGGTACTAGGATGTCCCAGGATGACTTGGGAGGAAATAAATGTTACTTTTTTCTTAGAAGGAGGCAGAATGTTTATCAAGGTAGCAAATCTACTGATTTAAAATCTCTGACATGTGGAGGCTTGACAGTGTCATTTACACATGGCATGAAGAAAAGACTTGTTCACTTTTAACATGATCTTGATCATCCTCCCTGTTTAAGGACATCACCTTAGGGACTGTTTCACTTGGATTTGAATTTTTTTACATGAAAATAAAGTGTGAATTTTTGCTACATTCAGACATGGTAACTCTAGAAGTTATCTGGTTAACTTTGGTGTAATTCTGTACCCATCACTCAATTTTCTTCTCATCCTCCAGATTAATGAGATCTTACACAAATATGTGCACTCTGAGTATAGGAAATACACCTTCAGGGGCTTCTGTCCTAGTCATAGCTCTGCCTTGGTGCTGCGTCTGAGTACAGGTTTGAGCAGGTGCCCTGCTGCTCTGCCCCTTCCCTCGCCCCGGGAGTTCCCCAGCGATCAGCTCTTTGTTGTAGCTGTGTTCCAGCCCGCGAACTGCTGAAACTCCTGTTGTTACTCTCGTCCTTGGAAAGCACTGCCAGCACTGTCAGAAGTGATTAGTCTGGAACTTAAGCGATAGAACTGAAGCTTCTTAGCACAGAGTTATGACTGAAACAGCTGTAAACTCGTTCCAGGCAGCCGGCGGTGGGGAGAGAACGTCTGTACAAACTCTCCATGCCAACTCCCGTTTCACAGCCACCAGTCCCTTTCACTCAGTGGAAGCAGTACCTGCACCATTTCCCTTGCCGTTCAGCATCCTTGCTTTCCAAAGGTGGGCTCAGTTCCAGTTTGAATGATTGATGCGTGTAAATAGATACGAGTCAACATCAATAAACACCGGGGGTTTGCTTTACTAGTGTATTTCCAGGGGCGTTTTGTGAAAGCTGGTGTTTTTATAAAAGCCAAAAGAGGGCGGTGCAAGCCAACAAATAAGTAAAATTCCACATACATGGTCATCACAACCAAGGAAAAAAGTCCTTCTTTCAAGGTACATGGTGCTCGTTTTCTAAAACTGTTTCCACGGTATGGACGACAAAAAAAAGTTTCCTGAAAGGTTTAGTCTTAAATTTTTCAGATGAGATAAAACTCAGTGTTATGGAATGGGTTTCTCTCCAGTTCAGTCACTGTCAAGCACCATCACCACAAGTGCTGCCACTAAGGACGCAGTCTCAGTGACAGGCTAATTTATTTACCAGCGTGGGTGTTGAAAGGTGAAGGTATTTCTGCCAGAAGTCCATCCAGGCTAGCTTCAAAGCAAAGTCTTGGGTATTCAGAGCCCTCGCCCTCTGAGGCAAGTTTGTGTTTTCTATTGAACTTTTAATTGGATGAAGAGAGGAAAAAAAGTCCTTAAAAAGAAACCACCCCACAAAGTGTATACTGTGATATGAGTGGATGGTAGAGGCAGCTGGATCAGGACAGACTGTGTTGGGGCCCTCAGTAACCACTTTTTGCTAGATTTGCTGACCACTAGTGCCAAGCATCAGAAGCAACGTGATCCCATGCTCCTAGCAGGACAGGATGTTTCATTTCAGCAAGACACTCCCCTCCTCACCACTTCTGAATCAACGAACTCCACAGGGCTGCTTTGCCAGACGTAGCGTTGTGGTGTGGTTTCTGAGCCAGCATTCTGTCACCCCTTCCCCTGCATTCTCCTGCTTCACTCCAGACCTTCACAACAACGTTCCTGAAAAACTCTCATCACTGAAATGTGAGCCCATGCTTTGGCCCCTCCACAGTTATCCCAAACAGATCTCTTACTACCCTGCCTTTACCCTCCTCTGATTTGCCACTGATACTAGCCTTAAATACTGTGCATCCAAGCCAGTCCCAGGATATAAGATTTGCACTGAGCTTTGTACCCAGGCAGGGAGTCAACCTTCAAATGCCTCTTCCAGACAAAGTTTTTCCCTGAGGCCACCAAGTCTAGCTAGCCATGAACTCTGAACAGAGGGGATACTCCTATGTGTGTATGCGCCCATACAACCACAGTTCCTGAGGACTTGGTCTGCCTTATCCTGTGGGTCACTCTACACCTGTTGGCACTCTGAGAACAATGACAGGAGCTCCCAGGTCTGTGTACTGCTGGAGCTTTGCAGCCCAACGACCAGTGAAGGAGCTTTCCGTGGGAAGGAGGAGAGCCTACAGTGGGTAGGAATAGCCTTTCTTTGTCCTGCTAGAGGTTCCTGGCCACTTCTGTGAAATTGGTCTGCATCCACTTATTGGAGTGCAGCCAGCAAAACTTAGAGCCAAATCCCAGACTTCCAGACTTGACAGCTTTGACTCATGTAACTTGAGAAACACCATGAGAATTGCATTATGGCACAGCTCTTGTGCACTGCTCAGGGCATCAGTGCTGGGCAGCAAGCAGGCAGCAGCCCTTGAGCTGTAAACACAAGTGGCTTTCACCTCAAAGACTCACCTCTCGTGACAGATTCTTCAGCTGAAGACCCAAAGGCAATTTCTGTGAATCAATTCCGTGAAACAATTTTCAGCCCCAGTCTTTAGTCTGTCTTTTCACATCTGCCTTCCCCAGAATCAGCCTGGTGGATTGATCCAGCTTTGGGAGGTTGTTCTGCCATTGCTTTGCCTCATAGCTTAACAAAGGCACTCCTGTCTGCACAGCTCTGTCCATGCAGTTCTCTCTTGCACCATACACACATCTGTGGGCAGCCTCCTTCTCATACACCACAGCTAAGAGGTTTATTTCATTTCATCGTTTACTTAGTGTGCTTAAAAAGCAATCTGAAAATAAATTTAATTGAACTCCTGGAAGGAAGACAATAATGAAAATCCTGGAAGCAAAGGAGAAGAGATTTGTAGATAATTTGTATCATCTTCATGGTTTTCTATAACTGTTCGAGGCTTGCATTTGATGTATCTGCATTAACTTGATGTGGAAGAGTCTGTTGATGAGGCCTGAGGCATAGTGCAGACACAGGGCCTGGTGTTGGGAGGGTATGGGGTTTCGAAACACTTGTGATTTCATTGTTGCATCACAACACCATTTAGAGCAGAAGAACCATGAGGTGCTTTTTGGCATTTTTCTTAGCCATGAGGAAAAAATGGCTTTGCAGAGGGGAGAGTCTCATATTTAGACTGCTGGGGCTGTATTCATCCTGAAAAACTTTTTCATGGCTTTTGGAAGGTCTTGCTCTACAGTGCATGCCAAGCAACTGTAGTGACTTAACACATTTAGTTTTCAGAGACTCAACTGAGAGATCTTAGACAGAACTTTTACCCTGCTAATGTTTGCAAATGTATCTTGTTCTAGCTGCTAGTGAATTTGCACTCTCACATAGAGCAACAGATGCAAAAGAAGAGATGGGGTTCTTCCTGGGACTCTCTGGTTCTGCATACTCATTTAGAAATCAATTTAATGCATTTTAATTGCCTATTTTTCTCCTTGGCTTTCTCTTTACAGCTACACACCAGCAAAAAATAATAAGGTAGAGTCTAGCCAAGCAGACTGCTAATGAGGAGGCTTGACTCAAGAAGATTTTAATTTTCAGCATTTGCTCTTCAAGATAGCTACTTCAGCATGCAGGGATGTCACAAAACAGGAATGCTTCTAATAGAACAAAGGCTTTGGGCTTGTACATAATTTTGATACACAAACAACCAAACCTATCCTTGGCCAAACTACAGGAGTCTGGCAATCCCTTTCAGGTTGCTGGCCCCCTCTGTCAAGTCACCCCATTGTGTATGAGTAAGGTGTGAAAAGAATGAGGGAGACAAAATTCAAGCTGTGAAAATGGTGTATGTTAAAAGCCTCTTGCCACCCTTTCAAGGTTCCTCTGGCAAAGAGAAGCTTCTGTCTCTGCCAACCTTACTGAAGCATGGGGCATTTCTGTGAGAAACCAGAATTAGTTGAGGTCTGTGGCATCCCTGGACAGCCAGAGCAGACAGGATAGCACAAAGTCGTGCTGGGTGTTGGGATCAAAGTCAGCCTACCACCGAGGTGCCCTGATTCCACAGCTAGTGCAGCTCAGCTATGACCTTGCACCACTAAATTCTGTATCTGAATCTTGCCATTGCTGCTGAAGTAGTACATTGCAGCTGGAGACATTTGTGTCCCAAACTCCATTACAACCCTTCATGTCCTATAGCACACCGTTCCTATCACTTCACCTTTTAGGTTGAAAAGCTACCAGTTTCATCCCTGTCCAAGACCCCTATCTTTGCAAAGGCTGGGATGCTCAAAGTTTGGTGAAAATAATAACAGAGGAGAGTATATTTCCTTACACCATTGGACTGTAATTCAATACCTACTTCAAATCAAGTGTAAAGGATTCTCCTCAAAAGGGAACAGCCACAAGTGAGGGAATAAAACTTTGGCACCACATTTCATCACCTGGAAAATATTTCATTTCTCCCTCAATACCTCTCATCCCTTGAGTTATCCTACCATGCTGCAAGTACAGGGGAAAGGGGGAACAGGGACTGGTGTATGCAAGCATCTGGAACAAGGGGCCATAGTCAAAACTGCTGCTAGAGTAGTCCAAATCCTATTCATAAAGTTTGTGAAGGTGAGCCCAGAAAAGTTTAAAGCAATGATTTTGTGTTTGCTGGAGTTTAACAAGGTTACTGACTCTGCCTCAGAAAATGAGGTCACTAAAATGTATACAAGTATTGGAGTATCAATATTAGGAGGATAAACTTGGGTTAGGGAAGAGAGAAGTGCAATAAATAGCACTGTGCACCAGAAGAGAGCTTACAGGGCAGATCTCCTGGGGCTCAGAGTCGGGACTTGTTCTGCTTAAGAGTTTTGTTCAAATGAGCCCAAGGCTGGTGTGATGTGCCAGGTGTCCAGATGTGGATGACATCATGATAGGCGGGGAGGCTGCTGATAAATTTCAGGAACACACTAGACTACAGGAGGATTTGAAGACACTGGGGGGAAGAGGCTAGTACAAAGGAATTCAATATTACACAATGGAAGGTTATTCATTTAGGGAGAACCAATAGCACATTTAAACGCAGGTTTAATGAACTAGAGCAGGAGGAAACTAATGAAAGCAAAGACTGCTGGTGCTGAGAAGCAGTAGGAATAGCAGCAGTCTGACAAGTAAATAATAGTGCAGCTGAGATATTGGAAAAGAGGGCTCATGCTGCAGCCAGGAATCCAGGGCTTTACATCAGGTCGTTCATTCCATGTGGCAGTGAGGGTGCTCCCAGCAGTGAACTTGAAGTATGAAAGAGGCTGGTCCCCAGTTACAGAGAGGAAGGCCACTTCACTGCTGGCCCTGTTCTGTGCACTGGGACATGGAACCTTGGATCTAAAAGGAGATGCTTCCATATGCATGGAAGTGAAAGTGGCTGAGTACAGGTTTGGGCTCACAGGGCACTTGGTTGTGACTTGGTTGTGCTGCCTTTGGAGTAAATCAGATCAGTCTAGGTCTCCTCTGGCTGTAGGGGGAGATGCACTCGGGGATCAAGTACTGGCAGAGAGTAGACAATGAGAAGGACTTACAGATCCTGTCACTAAAAGCAGAATTTCCAGGGGATGTAGAGCTTATGGACTAGGCAAGAGGGAAAGGAGTCCCTTCTGCACTGCAAGGGCATGTGCAGCCTTGCCTGACTCCTGACCATCCAGACTCAACAACTGGCCCCTGGACTGCCGAGTGAAGCAACACTCCTGCACATGCAGACAGTCCAGGCTTTGTGTCCATCTTCCTGGGTCACTGCTTCCATGAAGCCTCCTGCAGCAATCCTGCTCCTTCAGATGAAACGTAGACATCTGGGGAAAAAATGCCTTATACTGCCTGAAAGTGAAAATGTGATCCTGTGCCTTGGAGGATGGATGAGGTGAAAGCCTCCATCCCCACAGTATGCAGGAACTGATCCCTACCACAGGTCCCAGTCTGCCACAGACATCGTAAATCTGATGTTTCCCTTTCCAAGGAGAAGGGTCTGCTCTGCTGCCAGCTTGAGTCCCTGTGTACCCAATGAGCCTTTCCCTCATTAAGTCCTTTGAATGAAGAAAAAAATGTGTTACCACCCCTGTACCAGCAACGGGGGAATTCTGAAACTTTAAATATTTCCAGAGCTAAAATATGATGCCTGGTACAAAACCTTGCCACTGTTTCTTTGACAGTCTGGCAATACTGCACTAGTATAAATACAGAGTTAGATATGCTCTTATTTTCTAACCACCCTGCATTGCACATTCCATCAACAGGGTCCAGGAAGAAATGCAGAGCATCAGTATTTTCATTGTTAACGGTTGTTTTGCCGTGTGAAGAGAGTTCCTGAATCACCACGGTGAGACCCCAGGGTCACGCAACAGAGACGGAATTCAGCCAACTGCTGGCACCCGCCTCAGTGGGGACAGCTGCAGGGAGGATGCTGCACATCGACCCAGTCAGCAGCAAGGGTTCTGCCCCGTACCTGCCCACAATTCGTGCAAAGGGCAAACTCAAAAGGAAACAAAGGGACACTGATGCAGTATGTATCATTATGAAATTATTTCTCTGAACTAATGTCTCAGTTTAATTCAGCCACGGCTTTCTGTATATGGGTCTGGTGAAGCCGTCTGATGTCTATCTTGATTTTAAGAAGTTGGTGTCTGAACAGATGACTGTAGCTCCAAAAAGGTTTAAGGTCCTTTGCCTGCAGTCACTGGCTACATTCCTAAACTGTAGTTTAAAAAAGAGTCCACTAAATCAAAAGCCAGGTAAATCAACAGAGCACTCAACATCATAATGAGACCAATTATAAGGTAAATTACAACATTATTCGAGCACACAAAATTCTTCCTCTGGCATTTGTCCTGCTAAGTGCAATGCACCTTAAAAGTGGTGAAATTATTTCTGGCAGCCTGTGAAAGAGGTTGTGTCAGGGGGATGGGAGGCTGAGCCTAGTCTCTGCCTTTGCACCAGCTTCCAACTCTGGGCAGCAGCCAACCACTGCTCAGGTGTGCTCCCTACCTTGTTTGAAAGGTTTATGGATGGGTTTTCAAAATGGTGCTGTACCGGCCATAAACACTGGCCATGTGCTGTTTCAGTTTCCAGCAAATCTTGTTACAATTTTCAAAGCAAGGGATTAGAAAGACTTTAATTACGGCCTTGGTTAGGGAGGCTTGAGACTTATAAATCCTTTGTAACAATGAATGAAATTCTGAACAGATGCTGATGCTTTTGAAGCTGCCAAGACCCAAAAGATGGGCATGCAGAGCCTGAGGAGGTGGCCACTATTATGAATGTTAGATATAAAGGGCTATAAGGATACAGGGCAAGAGCCCAAAAAAGGACAAAAATTCCATGCATGGGTGGCTTTTTTGATACATATCTTGGATTATGGGATTCTGTGCACTTATTTTAAGAAAATGTTTTATATTGGTAAACACTGAATGGACGGGTTCCCCCCCACAAAAGACTTTTGCGTAGACAAAGCTGAAAGTTTTCATTTTGCGGACACGGCCCAAAGAAAAAATTTGCTTCAAGTCCTGCAAGCAGCTCAGGGTGCCAGTCAGGCACAGTCTGTTGTGCAGTGCTACTAACGTAAATCCTCTGGTGGGGTGAGAATGAAGGAGTTTTGGCTGAATTAGAGGTTCATGGAGAAATACTGTGGGTACTGTGTGCAAAGGTTCCTGCAAACCATCCCTTTCAGACTGCTGAGGCCCAGCGAAAAGGAGAGAAAACGAAAATGAGGAGGGAACGCAGAGACTCACGCAACTTCACATAATATGAAACTAATCCAATGAACCCAAATCAGACTCTTTGGTGATTAAAACATCCTGTATAAATACTCTGCAGTATTTTTTTAAAGGATAACACTACATGCAAGAGCTAAGAACAGGGGGAAAATTTAGTACTTTACTTGCAAAGATGAGCAGAAGGGGTAAAAATTGGTCCAAAAGTGCCCACTGAAGCCTGCATTATTTGACTCCTTTCTGGAGCAAAGGAGGGGTGTTTGTGGCTGGGAGGAAGCATTTGTTAGATGGCCAAGCTGCACAGGGAATGCCAACACAGCTCTGGGATCCACAGGCACCTCCAGCATTGGGGGACCCAGCCCAGCAATCACCGACGGTGGGAAGTACTGTGATTCTGGGGCACTGCTCTGCACGTCTGGGAGAGGAGAGAGAGGGGAAGTTCCTTTTCTACTCCTATCCTCCCTCTGTCTACAACACACAGGTTTTTTTTCTTCTGATTTCTCCAGTACCAACTGATTGCTGTCAGGGCATGGGATATGGGTGGGAACCCAAAAAGGCTTTGTCCCAAGTCAGAGGCTCTGTGGCCTGCTCTGTGCCTCTATTTATCAAGCTCTTATCCCAGTCTGGCTGCTTTCCCCTGGGAGAGCTGCAGTGCACCAAGCGCACTGTCTCCTACAAGCATCGCCTCGATGTGCAGTCGCACAGACGAATTTCTCAACCTGACCCAGGCCATGCAAGCCACTGCACGCTGTCTCAGCCATGGAGGAAAGGCAGAGCAGGGCAGCTGATTAACCTAATTACTGGTTAAGTGCAGCAAGCACTTTGTTTTCAAGCACAGCCACCTCTGTGGAGAGGAAGCAGCAGCTCACCCCCTCCTAGCTGTTGGACATGCGGATGGAGAGGGACTGCCCCGGGAGCCTATACAACTCTGTGGCAGATGCGGGCATCGAGAAGAGAGGACCCAGCAGAAGCATTCCTGTGGAAAGCTGGAGAAGGCTGGCTGCACAGCAGTGATGGGGGAGATATGTCCCAGCACAGCACTGGTGACAAGGGAGGATTTCTACCTGGGGTGCATGACTGTACAGCCCTGTGTGGAGCAGAGCCTGCTGAGGTCCCACCAGCTCTGCGGGGATTTACCCATGAGGGATTAGTGGGGGACTAGATTTATACAGCGGGAGCCCTGTGTCTGGTCTCAGTGCTCGAACTGGCATGTACACGGGGAAAAGAAAGGTGATGGGGAGTGAGGCAGCATTAGCAGCCACATCATCCTGTTGTCCACTATTGACCTGTCCCACATGTGGGCTGTAATGGTCAGCACGTCATACTGGGGCCCAGGGAGCTGCTTAGAATGAAGCTAGATGTGGAGACGTGCCTCTTGCATCTTCCGTGGGAGGTGAAGAAGCCCTACGAAATCACCAACCCTGTCTCAAAAGTCAGGGGAGACCGATACTGGTCCCTGCTAACTCAGTGCCAGAGGTCGGTGAAAAGTACTCCAAATACTTTCATGACTTTTCTTCCCCTCATTTTTTAGCTTGTTTTTACTTCTGTTGAAAGAAAACGTCTTAAGAGTTCAAAATAATGAAGGCAAATGGTGGCCGTAGCACTTACAGGCAGGATTTAGGGAGGAGAGGTAGGGAAGCAAAGTAAAGAGGGCCAGTCGGTGTGCGAGCCTCGGTGGCAGCACAGGACAAGAGACCTGGCATCGGGGACGTGGCTTTTAGAAACGCCGGGGCGCGTTTGCTACAATGATCCACTGAAACAACAGCCGTCTAAAAATAAGGTTGTTTTCTGTACTAAGCTCCTTTTAACTTCGTTAGTCATCACCGGCTCCCAAAATAAGCTCCGTGTAACAGTCTCTCCTAGTAGCGGCTGTAAACAAACTCGGGGAGGCGGGAAGAAGGTGCAGGGCCGAGGGAAGCGGAGGCGGGGCGGCCCCGGGGAGGCCCCGCGGGGCTGCGGGGGTGGCGGGGCCGGGAGCGGCGCGGCGGGGCCGGGGCGGCAGTCAGGGGGCGGCAGCGGGGCCCGCGCTGCGCCGCCGCCGCCGGCTGCCCTCGCCGGCTGGCGGGGCCTTGGAGCGGCGCCACGGTGGTCCGGGCAACGGCATTAAACAGGAGGAAACAGACGGGGGATTCCGTCATTTCGGCGAGGAGCGGGGCGGGGGAGCGGCAGGAAAGGAGAGACCCGCCGAGAGCAGCGCGACTCTCGCCCGCCCCCGCCCCAGCTTCCCGGGAAGTGGCCGGGATCTTCCACCCGCCTCCCCCCGCGCCGGGCAGCCCCGGCAGCCGCCCCGGTGGATTCGGGCCCGGGCCCCGCGGCCCCCGAGCGCCGCCCCGGGGCCGCCCCGTCGGGGCGTGCGTGTGTGGGGGAGGCGCCGTCAGTGCCGCCTCCCCCCCCCGCGGCGCCCCCTGGCGGCGCCCCCGGGTCCCACGTGCGCCACGTCCGGGCGGCGCGCGCCGCGTGCGTGAGGGACGGCGGGAGGCTGGGAAAGGCCGCCGGGGGCTGAGTGCTTCCCCGCTCTGTTTTCCCATTCCGTTTTCCTCGAAAGAAAAGCGTCGCCCTTTTGGCCTAGGTTTTGGGCTTTCCCCACCCGACGGAACGGCCGGGGTCGGTGGACGGTGCTGCGCTCCACCGGCGCACTGTCTTCCACCGCTCTCCAGTGGAGGAGCCCGCCCCGAAGAACCGGCCGCGGGCTCCCGTTCCCCAGAAGCAGACAGGATTTCGTTTGTACTGGGTTTATTTCCAACCACACATGGGTGTCAGGCACTAGATTTATGGTTCTTTTTTTTTTTTTTTTTTTTCTTCACACACCAGTTGTGCTTAAAACCAGCCCAACACCCCGCACGTCCCATTCCAAAAGTTTGGTCCCCTCCTGCCAGCTATGGGGGCAGAGGGAGGACGGTGCGGGAGCGGGGGACGAGGGTAGCGGGGGTAGCGCGGCTTCTCTCAGCAGCTCCCGTCCGGGAGGCTCCCGCGGGGAATATGGGCTTGGCTGGGGTATCACGGCAGCGTCGGGGGCCGGGACGGGGCATCCCGGAGATGGAGATGGGAGGAGGAGTCGCTGTGGGATGGAAATCTCTCCTTCTCCCCGCTACGAAATGATGAGACACAACTGTGTTGCTGAGATATTTACAGAATAATAAAAAATAATAATAAATCTGGAGCGACTGAAACAGAGTCCGCGGGTCTGTTAGTAATTTAGCAGAATGGGATTTTCCTTTCTCTCGCCTGCCAGTTGATGCTCTTTTCCAAATTTCCACAGCGGGGGAAGCCTGCGATTTTTTACATAATGATTTCAGCATGCGAGACTGCCTCGTTTTTTTTTTTTTTTTTTTTTTTTTCTCCCTCTCCCTGCCTGCCTGTTTCGCTCCCCGGTCTCCCTTCTCTCCCCACCTTCACTTTGCGACCCCGGCGCGCCCCCCGTTCTCCCGCAGGAGGGCACCCGGCTCCCGCAGGCTGAGGGCACCCCGCGGGCGGTGACGGCGGGGCCGGGGCCGAGAGGGCGCCGTGCCCCGCGGAGGGGCGGGCGGGCGGCCGGGGCCCGTCGGTGCCCGCCGGTGCCCTCCTCCCGCTGGCCGCCCGCCGGCGGCGGGGCCGGGGCCCGGCTGACATCACGGGGCCGGGGCGGGGAGAGGGGCCGGGAGGGGAAGGGAGGGGGGTGTGTGGGGGGGGTGTTTTCCAGCTTTAAAAAGGCGGCGCCGGGCGCGCTGCCCTGCGTCAGAGCGAGACTTCCCCGCTCCGCACACTCACTGTCCCCGTCCCCCGGCTGCAGCTCTCCGCGGGCGGCAGCGCCCGCCGCCCCGTCCCGCCGCCTCAGAGCGGGCAGTGCCTCCGAAGTCCCCACGCACACCCGCCCTCCTCTCCATGCCCCGTCCCCGGGGGGGCGGCGGCGGCGAGCTCCTGTGCCTCCGCGGGCGCGGCTACCACGCCGGGGGCGGCGCGGTCCCGGTCACCGGGTCGTGAAGGCGGGCGGGAGGGGCGCGGGACAGGCGGGACAGGAGACGAAGGGCCGGCAGTGGCCCAGGGCGCGGCGCCGGGCTCCGCCGCCCCGCCGGGTGGATGCCAAGCGCTGCCCCGCCGGCCGCCGCCGCGCCGCCGTCGCGGGACCCATCCAGCGGGAGAGAGAGGCCGGCGGCGGCCCCGCAGGACGGCGCCCGCCCGCTCGGCAGCACCATGAAGGCGGCGGAGGAAGGTAACGGGCGGCGCTGCGGGGGGCAGAGGGCGGGCGGGCGACGGTGTCCCCCGGTGTTTCCCCGCGGCGACCCGGAGGCTCGCCGGCGGCCGCTTGCCAATAGGTGTCTCTTTCGCCTCTCGCACGGCGCCGCCGCGGCCGCGTCGCTGCTCCCGGCCGCTTCCCGCCGGTCCTGGGCCCGGGCTCGCTCCCTGCGGGGCTGCGAGGGCGCCTGGGATCCAGTCACGGGCACACACTTGGGGATTCCCTCCCCACCCCGAGGCTTGATTTGGGGGAGGTCAGTATACAGCCCATCATTGCAGTCAACCCGCGCTCCTGGGAAAAGGAAGGAGTCCCGGGCAGTGCCAGGCGCCGTACCGATGCTCCCGGCGCATCGAGACAGGCGGGGACGCCGGCGCCGGGCTGCGGTGCTCTGCCGCCCCGCGCCCCCGGCGGGCGGGCGCCCTGCCGCCGCCGTCCCGGCTCCAGGGGAGCGCTTGCCCCGCTATCCCAGCTCCGAATCACGGCTTCTTTCTCTGCCCCCGCTGCGAAAAGTGCCCTGAAAACACAGCGGCAAAGTTTCTAGAGGGACAGATGGTGGGCGCGGGGTTCGACACGCGCGCACCTTCTCCGGGCTGAACTTGGCCCTGCCAGGGATAGCGTCTGGCTGGAGAGGGGATAGACTTCAACCTCCCCTCTTGCCAATCGGGACACTTCTCCCTCTACAGCATCGCTACAGAACCGCTCTGCCTACCGCCGAAACTTTAGGACCTTGCCGCTGCTTACGGCGCCTTTCGGCCCCGGCAGCGGGACCCCGAGGGCATCCCCGGCTGGGCATGAATTCCGCGCCGCGGCAGGTGCGGGGCATCTCCCGGCTCCCCGCTGCGGACCCGGCGGCTGCCCTGTGCCATGCTCCCTCCTCCCCTCCCGGCTGTTCCCGGGCTCCCAGATTTCCTCCCTATCCGGTGGTGCCGCCGCTTTGCAGCGGCTGCTGCTGGGGCTCGGGCAGGGCGCAGCGAGCCCGCATGTCCCGGTCAGAGAAAGTTGTGAGGAAGTGAAGTGGGGGGGCTGTCCATGTCCGCAGCGTTCATTCTGCAGTGTGGGACAACGGGACTCCATTGCCCGGGTTTGTCACCGGAAAGCTGGAAGGGAGCTCAAGACCTGTCTCTTTTTTAAATTTTTTAAAAAATATTTATTTTTATTTTTACCCAGCTGTTTTCATCCTGGGGGTTCATTGCAGTTGATAAGATTCTGCCAGTGCGAAATCTACAAGCGTGGCTCTTACTGTCTTTGCTTGCGAAGCGGAGAGCCTTTTGGGATGAAAATTAATTATACTCTATTTAATAGAAGTGGATGGTGTGCTAGTCGCACACTCAGACATCCGTGGGCTGTGCTCACGGTGCTTCCAATGCCCTGGGCTCCAAGGGCACTTAATACACCGCTTGTAAAAATTTCATCCAGAGGCAGCTGACATAAAAAGTGTTCTGCAGCCTCTTGTTAAGGAAAAAAAAATCCCCCCCTCTTTATTTCTGTGGCATTTCTGATGTGCCAACTCTCATTGATAGTTCTCTTTCCTGGTGGTGTATTTTTTAAGGGACTAAGAAAATGAGTCCAGGAAACACGTAGAGGAGCCCTCTGCATCAGGATTGCTGCCTGCGAATTAAGGGGCCATTTGATTGCCTAACTACAACAATCAAAGAAAATACTATATTTCTTGTTTAGTCTGGGAAGACATTTGCAGAGTCCCAGTGGGAGGACCTCGTTTGTTTCTTTGGGTGGCAGTGAGGTACGGATTCCTTTACCTTTGAAAATGTCGGTGGTTATGCCAGGTTTAATGCTGTGGACAAGTTAAATTCCCCGTCAGGCTGGGGGGCTGCAGCTGGAGCAGGCCGTTTGATGCATCCCGTGTTGAACCTCCTTTATGGAGTTGGAACAACTCCAGTTAAGTCCAAGGGAAGGCTGGGCGGGCAGCGGCTGAGCTGGTGGTTCGGTCCGTGGGTCGTGCAAGGGCGGCGGTGACACGGAAATGGCCTTGGCAGGGCGCACCTGCCCCCCATCCCTTGTTTCGCTCTCCTGAGTTCAATGACACTGTTTCAAACTGGACCATTAGCAGGAGGGCCACTGTTACTCTATCCCCACGTTGCTATCACATCGTTTCTAACCTTTCCATGGCACATCTTTCCTCTTTCTCCACGGGAAGGGTGCCAATCGAAATATTGCATTGACAGCACTAATACTAATGTCATTGGCAAATCAATCCGTCTGTAAATAGTGTGGGACAATTCACTAGCCTTGCAGGAGAGACTAAGGATCGAGGGCAGCAGATACTCGGGAGCTTCTCCTCTCCTCCCCGCCAGGGCAATCCAGGAGCTGGGCGTCTGGAGCAGAGCGGCGGCAGGGAGGGTAGCGCTGGTGGAACAGGGGGCCTTGCGGCTGGGAGAGGCGGCTGTCCCGCCTGTAAGCCCTGGGCAAGGGGACAGGAGGCACATCCGTACCCGCCGCCGGCAAAGGCTGAGGGATGTGCACGGGTGAAGCGGGACGCTTCTCCTTGCGGCGCGGCCTGAGCCGACACCCCGGGGCGACCACGGTCGGGGCAGGCGCTGGGGGAGGGCTTCCCCTGCTGCCAAGGCCTTTAGCACACTCGGGTGACTCAGCACCAGCACTTGGGCACTCACGGCCCCTCCGGGGCAAAGCCCAGCTCGGCTCCTGAGAAAGCCCAGCCTGCAGCAAGGCTCGTCCCGGCGAGGAGGGGGAAAAGTATAACAGGCTCAGATGGAAAAAAATTGTGTTTTCCTGGCACTTTAGGACGGAGATTTCGGTTGCAAGCCTGGAAAGTGGTATTCCCTGAGTTTGTAAGAGAATACTCTTTCCATAACTGCTTAAAAAAACTGTTCCTTTTAATATCCGGCCTGAAGCTTCAGCAACTGAGGAGCCGAGCCGAGCTGCTGTGGCGGACGTTCCTTTGCCTGGCGGGGACCTTTAGACAGGCCAGGTGTAAAATGAGAAAAAAGCACCTCGAAACATAAAAATAAAGTCTTAATTTACTTTTCCACTAACTTGCATCCCCTACGAGCTGGAAGAGGGGCAGGCCAGGCAGAGCCGTGCCCGCACCGCCACCGGAGCCCTTTGCAGGCGCCCTCCCGGTGTGTGGCGGCGGCCCGGAGAGGACTTTTCCCTCCCCGGCGCACGGAGGCGGCTGGCAGCGCTCCGAATTCCGCTTTACTTCGCTTTTTATAGCAGCTGTCACTAGTGGGTGCTGCGACTAAGTGAAATAAATAATAAATAAATGAAAGCGGAGCCTCTTGGCTCACAGACGCGGCGTGGTGGGCACCCACGGAAGAAACCTTATCAGTCGTCAGCCAAGAGGGGACACGCCGGTTTCACCCTCTGAGTGGGCTGAGCAGCCCTCCCTCTCCGCTTCCCTGCCGCCGAAGCGCGGAAGGAGCCGCTCCGGCCCCACGCCGTTACCGCCGGTCTGGAGCAGGTGAAGTCCCGCTCCCCGCCCACCCCCGGGCTACCCATCCCACTCACGGCGAGCCCTCGGCGGTCTGGGGTCTCCCCCGGTGCCGGGTCGCCCGGGTGGGGCGAGGGCTCCCCGCGGAACACAGGCTGTGCTGCAGGGGCAGAGCCCCGGCGGGAGGGTGGGGAGGCGGGGGGGGCAGGCACCGCGGTTGTTTGCATCGACCCGGAAACATCAACAGCGGGCGGGAGGGCGGATCGGAGGCGGCGGCGGCAGCAGCGAGACAGGCCGCCCGTCGGGGCCGAGGTCACGTTACCGAGCGCAGCAGCGGCCGCCGTCCCACGCCGTGCCGGGGCTCCGCGCAGCCCGGCCCGCCGGCAGCAGGTGTCCGGGCGCGACGGGGCGAGCCCGACGGGGCGGGCCGGGGCTGCGCCACCACCGCTGCCAGGGTGCCGGAGCGTGGCGGGGGTCGCGGTGGGAGCCATGACGGGCGTGGAGGCCGAGCAGGAGTTTGACTTCGATTTCCTCTTCGAGTTCAAGCACAGCGATGAGGGTGGAGGTGGGTCGCGGTAGGGCGGCCGGGGCACCTCCGGGGGTGCTGACGGCGGGATGCTGCGGGGAGCCTTCCTTGAGCTCCCCCGTTCGGGAGGGAGAGAGGCTACCTCCCTCCGCGGGAAGCGGGGCAGGGGAGCCAGCAATCCCGGCCGGACAGGTCGGCTCGGTCCCGGGCGGCGCTTGTCGCCTCAGCCGCGCCGGGAAGCGGGCGAGCGGGACTGCGGTGAGCGGGTTAGAGTCCTGCCCCCGCGGCCGGCGCTCCTCTGGCGGGGCCCTGGCAGCAGCCGAATTAGGTGCAAGGGGACACGACCCGGGGGTCGCCGGTGAAGAGTTTTTAGAAGTTTGAAGTTGTTTGATAGGTCAGCCGTCTCGTTGACCGCTCGCAGGGCTTCCCCCGCTGACTTTAAGTCTTGCCTATGACAGAGATGGGCCGGTTGAAAACTCACTTCAGCCCCCTTTCCCCATCCCCCCGTAAGCCGGAGTTAGGCTCAGGGTTTATCTTGAAGGTCATCCGCAAATAAAAATAACGGGCGTGAATTTGTCACGGGTCGCAACTGTTCCTGACTCTGGTGTCTCGGTCCGGCTGTCTGTTTTTATGGCTTTAAGCAATGCTTGAGGTGGAAATGAGGCGAACAAGCCTGGAACCGGCAGAGAGAGAAGGTTGCCGCTTCCTGGTGCGTGGTTAACCCGCTGCAGTGTCGGTGATAGCGGGTCACGGTAAAGAGCTCTTGAACAAGTGCCTCAGAGTAGGGCTGTGTTTGCTCTGTGCCTTATCTTTTTGTAAATTCTAGTAGGTTTGCAAATCCTTGCCTGCCCAACGCAGCCTGACAGCGAAGGTGTTTGAGCCTTCCTAGCTCACCCCAATTGCCCTCCTCTCTGGCACAATGTCAGCGTCCAAATAGCTGTTAGGAGCTCCTGGTTTTCAGATGAAAGTAGTTTTTAGAGTTTCGCACCAAGCTTTTCAGATAAGTGTTCCAGTGATTAGACACCTAAGTGTCTAAAGTGGAGGGGCCTAAGCAAATTAAGTGTCAAAGTCCTAGTCCGAGAAAAGCCTAACTCTATTAGGCAATTTTGAAAGCATGAATTTAAACACAGATGTAAATGTGTCTTCATCTTGAGCAATGTAAGACATCCCTCATTTTCTGTAAAGACCCTACAAGCTGCAGGTGTTCAGCATTCCTATTTAAAGTATGTAAATAAAAAACGATGGTGCTCAGTGTCTTGCAGGATCAGCCCATTAGTGATAGAAAAGAATAAAACTTGCTTGCTGTGAAATTAACTAGAGGAAACAAAGGAGCTTTTGAACTGCTACAAAGGGAAATGTAATACGTGGAGGTGTGCTCACAACTCAAAAGAGTCCATTTTATTGTCCTAGTTATACTTAAGTGTGGATTTGTTGGAACAGAACTGTTGCAAACCTACACTGGTCTGTCTGATACTAGAGTTTGGCTCAGGTTATTAAAATACCCTATTAAATGTGTCTTGGTAGTCAGTACCCTGGTCTTGGCTGCCTCAATGAATACAGTGACATAACAGTGACACCATGGCAAAGGCATTACCTGCCTTTTATCCACTTCAGGACTGTCAAAATATCCTACATAGCTACATTATGTCATGCAGCATTTTATTTCTACCTGTCTCATTCACCCTGGTGAGAAAAACATCAGCATTTTATAAATGATGACTATGGATGTGTGATGATGTATTTGGTAAATATGGAAGTTTTGGAGAATGAGCTTTTTCAGAAATTGTAGCTGGTGGTTTTTAGCCCACAAACCAAGGTCCCGTTCCTAGTTCTGGCTTCGAGGCTTTTATGTTTGGTGGACTTATTTATTTTCTACGTGCTGCCTGTAATTTGAAGATACCTAAAGAAGAGATTTGAAGATACCTATATATGTTTGGAAGACTTTGGGTCTTGCATATTTCTATTTTGCATACTATTGTATGAGTTGTATGATGTTATTTTTCTTGGCCCTTTAAGAGTTGGCTTTAAAAAATGCATAATAGTTCTAAAAGTGGCTGTTCCTTGTCGTGTGAATTAGGAAACTTGTTGCTCATAGAGCCTTTAATTTAATTTTTTTTAACTGGATTCCAAAGTCTTGTCTGAGCTTTGTATTGCCTATTCCACCTGGGCTGCAGACCTCCAGCAAACTGCAGTGTTTGAATTTCACCCTAATCTTGCATTAGAATTTGAGCAAACTGTTCACAGTACTTACCCCTGTTATTTTGTTTGTTTACTTATTTATTTTTAATACAAGATCTAAAAGCATTGCTTCTGCAGTCAGCAGAGCCCACCTGGTGGGTGCAGAGCCAGGGGACAGCCTGCTGAGCCCTTGGTCCCCTGCCTGGGCTGTCTGGCTGCATGGTAGGGACTGGCTGGGAGTGGTGCCCAGCTGTGCCATGTCACCAGTGCCTTCCAGCTGTATGCCAGAGCAGGATGCTGTGGAAGAGTATATGGAAGAAGAACGTAGCCAGTGTTCCAGCCACAGCGTGATGCCATGGACATCACCTTACTCTGGAGCTGGAGGAAACAGTGAAGGGGCTGAAGCTGCCCTGAAGGCACTACTCTAGACCCTTTCTCTGAGCTAATTTCTGAAACAGATAAGGTCTTACCACTGTTGTACCATGTCGGGGGGTTTCTCCGTGGAAAGCAGAGGGAAGTGGTGGTGGCTATGGTGACACTGGGTGGTGCAGCCAAGTGACAGGGCATCAACAAAATGGAACTGATTTTGGAAGGAGAGGATCCTGATCTCCCAGGCAGATCTGCACCTTGATGTGATCAATGCAGCTGGATTTTGTCAAGTAGCACCTCTTTTGCTGTATTTCCTGCCTCCCTGGTTGTTTGAATAGAGCATGAAGCTGCAGCATGTTTTGAATAATCCAGTGTTATTTGTGGCAGACTGCAGTGTAATTTAATGACCCTTCCTGAGCAAATGGCCAGTATCTGAGGGCAGACTAGAGAGCAAGTTCAAAAGGTGGTGTTGCTCATCATTCCCAACCTGCTATGACATACATCAGCTGGAGTTGCTGTGAAGCTGCCACAGCATATTAATTTTTCCTAAGTACCATTTGCCTTGGAGTCGTTGCCAGTGAGAAAGGTGAGCGTGTGATCACAGGTGGATGACACCAGAGAGGGCTGAGCTGATAAACAAGAGAAAGAGAATAGCCGGCTGTGCTGGTTACCAGCTCGAAGGCTCGTTTGCATTTGCAGAGCTCCCTGGTCACCTCAGGAATAGCAGCTGCAGTAATTAACACAGCCTTTCCATATTTTCATATTTTCTGAGGGAAAGTGCACAAGGGGACTGCCAAAGGAACTTGCCTCCTGGGATGGAAAGGGACAGGTTTCCTATGTGGACTGGCCATGGCCACAGGGGATGTAGAGTTTCCCTCTGACCTGCAGGAAAGTGATGCTGCTGCCATAATGAACCTCAGGGAAGACTGATGCATTGCAAGCACAGCTCGGGGCTGGAGCTGGGTGCATTTCCAGACTGCTGAGAGGAACCTGTACACCAGCATTAACCAGACTCAGAGTTCAGCAGTCATTGTCCCTGACACAAAGGTTTTGCTCTCTTTTCCTGGTGTAGTAAGAGATACTGGCATTAGGGCTTACATGCCTGGCTCATGTGTCCTGTGACACAGAGCCTCCTTATATCAGAAAGAACAGAGATGATGATTCCTCATCCCACCACAGCTCAGAGCACTAGGGGCATCTTGTCCTTGGTTGAGGGCTGCCCATTTCCTCCATGGGCAGCCTACCAATATCCCCGTGTGGCAAAAAGAGTCACATATGCATCCCTGGGACAGGGGAGCAGAGCTGAAGGAGTCTCTTCAGCAGGCAGACAGTGAGGCGACAGAGATGCAGACCATCTTGGAGACACTGGTCCCTGTACAGCAACAGGGATGGAGGCAAATGAAGGGTACCTTGTTTCCTGTGCTTGATCAAGGAGCCCATTGGCACAAGGCTGTGATGTGATCTGTCACCTTCCAGATTTTCCACAGTGGCTATGTGACTCTGCTCTTGCTTTTATACACCCAGAACTGTTAAATGGTTGGAGAGCTGGCCCAGAGCGTGCTGCTGGCAGCACTTGATATGGCGTGCACAATAACCAGCAATTTCAGTGGAATTTCAGCTGTTGCTGAGTAGTGAGACATCCATGTTTATCCTTCACCTGGCCTCTGCCAGTTGGGCTGGAGGATAAGTTAAGTGGTCACGGAAACCAGAGCAGGTCAATAGATACATCTTCTTCCAAAATCCTAGTTAACTGGAACCAGTTGGAAACTTGCTGTAATGGAAATTTCAGTTGTGTATAATTTTTTTAAAAGAGTGCCATCGGTCTTGTTCTTTGCTTCAGTCTGCCTCCACTTTTGGGTTTTTTTGTGTATTCCAACTTTTCAGTGAGGGAATCAGGCTCACTTATGTAAAAACACATCTCTTCAGTTGCATCTCTGAATGCTGAAGTCTCCCAGAATCCTGAAACCATGTTGTTTGAAGACTCGATTTTTTGCTCTGAAGGTTCACCTCAGAACCATGTCCTCAGGACCAACTTTGTATGTCTGTGTACACCCCTCATCCCAAGATACCTTGTCTTGTTCTGTTCAGTTAGTGGCATTTTCAAGGATGTTAGTCTGCAGCTTCTCCCCCAGCATGGCACGCCTGTGGGCTAGGTTGTTAAGGAGAGCTGTGCTTTTGTGTGTTGTGCCATGTCCCTCCATTTCAGCTGGGTATGTTACTGAGTATATTTGTTCAGCACCTCATGTCATTCTTTGTTGTTTGTTTGTTTCTTCCAGAACACTATAATTATGCATCTTCAAATGTAAATGCTGGCTTGCCTCTAAATGTGGCACATTCCTCATTGTCAACTCCATGTCATGGCCTGCAGACATCAAATCCCGTCATTTCAGTTGTCCCATCGACAAATCATCCCTCTGGATATGGAGGACACATTGACAGCGGAGCCTCTGAGTACTACATGCCGCCAAACATGAGACCTAATGGAGCTCCAGCACTGGAGAGCCCCAGAATTGAGATCACATCTTACATGGGATTGCATCACAACAACAACCAGTTTTTCCATGATGAGGTGGAGGAGGCCATCCCTAATGCCAAGCGATCGCCTTCCACTGCCACTTTGAACTTGCCGAACATCGAGGCGTACAGAGATCCGTCCTGCCTCAGTCCAGCGAGTAGCTTGTCTTCCAGAAGTTGCAACTCCGAAGCATCTTCCTATGAGTCCAACTACTCGTATCCATACACTTCACCTCAGACCTCTCCGTGGCAGTCCCCATGTGTCTCTCCAAAGACCACCGACACTGAGGAGGGCTACCAACGCAGCATGGTGGCCTGTACTTTGCTCAGTTCCCCAAGGCACTCTCCATCAACATCTCCCAGAACGAGCATCACAGAGGAGAACTGGCTGGGGGCTCGCAACTCCAGGCCACCATCTCCCTGCAACAAGAGGAAGTACAGCCTCAATGGCCGGCAGACCTCTTATTCCCCACACCACTCCCCAACTCCTTCTCCGCAAAACTCGCCGCGGGTGAGTGTCACGGATGACACGTGGCTGGGGAACACAAACCAGTACACCAGCTCTGCCATTGTCGCTGCCATCAATGCCCTCACCACTGACAGCACCATGGACATGAATGACGGGATTCCCATCAAGTCGAGGAAGACCACCATTGATCACACCCCATCCATGACTCTCAAAACTGAACCGGCTGGCGAGGATCATGGGACCATATCGCCAACTGCTGATTTGTCACCAGAAGACTTCTCCAGCTTTCAGCACATCAGGAAAGGAAACTTCTGTGAGCAGTACCTGTCTGTGCCACAGCATCCCTACCAGTGGGCCAAACCAAAGCCTCTATCTCCAACATCCTACATGAGGTAAGGAACTCCAGCTTGGAGGGTAATCCCAGTAGGATCTTTATTGCATGCTTTTGTTTCCTCCTTCCCCTTCCTGTCTCTGTTTCCTGCCAAATCTGCCCATCCACTCACTCCACTTAACTGTGTCTTGTGACACTGCCTCTGTCATTGGTGTGGTGTGACCACGAGTCAAGCCTTGAAGGGTAAAAGATACTGTTCTGGAAGCTGGCTATGCATAGGTTGTAACTGTTATCCACTTTCCAGGGTATGAGCCCCAGGCTGGGCAGTCTGGAAATCGGGCAGTCAGAACCTCAGGGAACAAGACAATTTGGTGCTGTCTAACCTATGGCTTTACTTGAAGTTTATTATGTCTCAGTATTTTTATGTTGCTGGAAAAGGATATAGTGACTTTTGCAGGGCCTTTTACATTTATGCTTTGTGCACAGTGAATACATGTTAAGTAAGAATATGGTTCTTTTGTGAATTATTTCAGTTTATCTGAAATTATTTCAGCTCATCTGAAGACTGTCTATCAATCTTTTTCTGTCTCTACTGGACAGTGATTCTCTGTTTTTTTCTGTCTTCCCCACTACTTTTGTTTGAAGAAGAAAACCTAATTTTTCAGCTGATAGTGGTTCAATCTGTTCATCAAATTTATTTATCACAACAGGGCTCTGGGTAGGATGCAGCACAGAATAGCTGAAATCTGAGTTAGATTCATTGCATTTTCTTTCTGTCTTAGTTAGGGCCTTTATTTTGGAGTCTTCTGGAAGCTGTGATATGCAGAAACATGTGGTGCAGGAAAATAGTTCAGCTTTCCAAGGGTTGGTAGGCTGTTCCTAGTCCCTGTTTGTGAGGGTCACCCCCTTTCCTCCTCCTCCCCAAGTACACCTGGCTTCTTGCTCTTGACAGTGAAGCTTCCTTTCTCAAAATGAAAGCAGTTAAGTGTGTAGCTGAAGTGTTTTAATTAGCCATGCATTCCCTGGTTCTCAGCCTTGTCAGTCTCGCCTTTCTTTAGCCAGCACCTCTCTGTCATGTGCTGTCTCCCAAAACTGAGGTGGAGTGGTCCGTGGCTCTTTATGGTACAGCACATTACCCTTCCTCATTGCTCTCATTCTCCTCTGCGTTGCAAATCTCCTTTCAAGACCATGGGTCAATTCAGCGCTGGGAAACACAGCAACCCCTTTGGCTCTGACCACCCAGAGTTAGGCACTCATTGCATTTCAGAGCTGGGATGGAGTCTTCTAACACCAGTCAAATCCTTCAGAGCCTTCCCATTTACTTAGAGAAAGCCTTTTATGTTCACCCACTGCAGTGCCAAGTAGCCCACGTTCATCAGAGGCCAGCTCTCAGCTGTTGTGTCAGGGGCAGCTTTTTGCCGACGACTTCAAGGGCAGGAATAGGACAGTTTGACCAAACAGGCTTTTATCTTTCTGTTGCAGCAAGCAGCTGTAGGCGCTGGGTTGTGGTCCGTCAGGAGGCACCCGGCGTGCCTGTGTGCTAACACAAACAAGAAAGGTGAAGTGCACAGAACGAAGCCCCACTATGTTGTGTATTTAACATTTTTTCCACTGTTTTGGTCTGGTATGAAATATGTTTCCTGGTTTGCAATATGTTTCCATGTGATCTCATTAACTTGTGCTCTAGGGCAGTTGGAAGTTACCGTTGAAATGTGACTTTTTAAGTTACTTTACCAATCAGATACACTGACAGTGCTTCCTTCCACCAAAAATACCTCTCATTTTATGTGTATGAAAGTGCTGGGCAACTGAGCATGGACGTCAACAGGATCACAGCCTACGCAACAGAAACTGTTATTTTAAATATTTCCAAAAAAATTGGTTAAGAATTTGTCACAACAGAGCTGGATTTTTTTCCTGTTATGTTACACATCTGTTCTATTTCAAACACGAGGGCTTGAGGGGTGGATTCCAGCAAACAACTCAGGTTCCAAAATCTACCCAGTCATAATGATTTTGAGATAACCAGATTTGATTACCTCCTCTGTCTCTTCCTGAATAGGAAGTACAGTTTTCATCAAAAGCCAGCATGCCTTGGAAAATCACTGTTGCCTTTCCCTCCCTCTCTTGCATTCCCATCTCTTTGGGAGCAGGAGGGAGCAGGCTCAGGCATACCACCCATCAGCTGAGTGCTGTCTCCTTTCCCAAGGTTTTATAGTGGGCATCAGTCTAAAAAGGAAACTGCTTTTTGCCATTGTTACTAAAATTGATGATGTTTTTAATTTGTTGTAATTAAAGTTCAGTCAGCTTTAGGCTTTTCAAATCCTGGAGCAGGGAAATAATAAGAATATATAATGAGAGTATAACATCACCTGCCTTAACAGAAGTAGAGTCTTTATGTGTTTCGTGAGCTCAGATGCTCCTCAGCCCAGTCCCCAGGCCGTGGGCTCTGTGGTGCAGATCTGGGCTCACACATCTCCCTCCAGACTATGAACATGTGACCGTTCCTGCACAGGACTCAGCACGTGGGTGCAGAGGATCACAGGGTGGGGTGGGAGAGCCTGACCTCCCAGCTGAGGCTTGGGCTGCACAGGTTAACCCAGGGCTGGTGGGGATTTGTCTGCAGTCCTTTGGTTGCAGCCCAGGGCCTTGCACCAGATCTTTGGATGTAGAAAATACTTAAACACCAAGGAGAGATTTCAGGGGAAACACTGGAACAAACACTGAGATAGCAATGGGAATCATACCTTTTCTAGACTGAAATGACTTATCTAAGCATACCAGTCTGCCTCAAAAAGCCATAGAGGTAAATCATGATGTAGAGAGTCAAGAGATCATCTTAGTGAAGCTCTCTTTCAGCTTTTATCACCAAGATTTTTTTTTAATTTGGTATTTGTACATTGTGCTGTCTCACTCAAATGCAACAAATTTCTGTCTGTTGTATCTCTCTGAAAGTTACTGCAGGAAATAATTTTAAAAGAAGTACTCTACTGGGCAGTTACTGTACAAGCAGGTGATGCTCTGTATATCTCAAACCCTTGCTGTGTAAGTGGTGCCATTTCTTCATCTCTCCTAAGTACTGTGTAATGCAGAATGTCTTGCGGGCAAAAATGTCAAAGCTAAAATGGAACTACAGGACTGGACTTCTGACCTTGGCTATGGAGGCACTGTAAGTGACTACTTCCAAACTAAAATCCCATTTTTTGTATTCTATGCCTGCTCATAGGCAGATCCTAAATCACCCAATATCACAACAAAAAGTATAGGCACTCACCAAAGTGCCATGTTTCTGAATATCTTGCACATTTTGCATGACTTCCTCTTCACCTGTTGTATTTGACAACCTGAAATTTCCTGGAGGCAGTTTCTTACTCTTTGAAAAGTAATGCATTGTATTTATATCAAGTGTTATCGATGTAATCCAAGGAGTATGTTGGCCTTTAATACTTGAGCTTGCACTAAATGTAGTGTTTTTCAAGAGAAAGAGAAATGTTTAGGTTTGTTGGTTGGGCATATGGCATATATGAGGTCTACCACACCAAAAGAAGTTTCCAGGAATAGACAGGTGACTTTTAAAAGCTCCCTATGGTGTTTTCTTCCACAGCTTATCCTTTTTTAACAGTCAAAAGCTACATTTTCTTTAGCTGCAGTCTCTTTTTCAATATAAAAAACATTCATGTATGTTTTTGACCTCACAGGCACGTGGTTACGTAGTTTTACGTCTGGAGACTGAATTTTGTACCTAGAGAATGTATGGTTGGATACCTCTCTGCAAGTTGCAAAAGCACATTTGACTTTTGTCTGCATCAGTGAGCTTTTTGGGGTTTTATTGTGGAGTTTTTTTATTCTGCATTTGGGACTCTGACAGTATTAAACTCAAGCATCCAAAAGTTGAGGCCCCAAATGATACGATTTCCTTACAAACTATGATTTTAAAATATTTCAGACTTTTCTGTTCTTTCTTTTGATTTGCGGACCTTCAGATGCTTTTGATTTTGTGGGGGTTTTTATTTTTTAGTTAGTTTTTATTTTTGTTTTTTTGGTTTTTTAGAGGTGTTTTGTTCCAGATCGTGAGATAGGGGGCAACCCTACTTGGGAAAAGTTGAGTTTCTCAAGAAAAAGGCACCAGCAATCTTAAAATGAGATGAGGTGAAATGAGATGAGATGAGATGAGATAGTCAGCGGTGCAGCAGCACTGGATTTGCTGACCTGTGCATCCACATCGAATTTGCGTGTTTATGGCAGGGAAGAGGAAGTTCCTCAGACAAAGCAAAGGCAGGGCTGTCTGGGCAAGACTCAGTGAGGTGGGGACATGTGGCTGTGTGGCAGTGACCATCTCCTGGGACTCGTTAGTGTTAATTGAGGTGCTGGTGCTGGGAAGTGGACGAGGAAGACCCAAAATGCTGCCAACCTTTTTCTCTTTTCTGCTCTATTCCTTCTGAATAGGGATGTTTGGATGCTTTCAATATGCTTGTTTTGCCATCATGTAGCAGTGACTTTTTATTATATTTGGTTGCTGTACCATAAGGCTGAAGACTACTTGGAGGCATGTCTCAGTAAACAGATATATTTTTGTTTGTTTGATTTAATGCTCCCCACGCTTTCTCCTAACTGTTTTTCAGTTGATTCTAACAATCCTGTGATCATCTTATTAATGGCCTTCCTTCACCAGCTCATTTTAACACCCCAGGATTCTAAATTCAGAATAAGCAGAAATGTGATGCCAGACACTTGTTATCTCCATTCCTGCAGCAATAGTTTCTTGTCCTTTCTTTAAGCCATGAAATGTGAAACTTCCCATGCAAACAATCTCTGTGAATTTTTAGGACAGGAGGGTGAAATATTATGTAGGAGAATGATGACAACTCATGTTTTCAGACTTCAGCATGAGGAACTCCAGTGCACCTCATGCACTTCATGGAGGAGCTACTTGCTCCACATGCCAGCAAAATACAGCCAAGTCTGGGGTGGGACACAGCATCTATTTTAACAGCTCACAGTCAGATTGCTCAATCGTCAGACAGGAAATTAAAAAAAAAAAAAAAAAAAAAAAAAAAAAAAGAGAGAGAGAGAGTAAAATCTACTCATGTTAAGTCATAGGTGAAATATAAGGCAGGTGTATTTTTCTGACCACAATCAAGTTGGTGGACACGTAGCCACCATTGTTTTCTTACTCTTTCAAAATCACACACAGGAATCTTTCACAGGCATCCACTTTGATGTGAGATGAGTAATAAATAATAAATTGTAACCATATTTGCATTTGGTGCAGAGTTGGAGCAGGTTCAAGCTAGCAGCTTGGTAAAAGTTTCAGCAGCCTTGTGGTTTCTCGAGTTTGTTTTTGTTTCTATAGGAAAACTCCTTGTCAGAAAAAAATAAGTTTAGCACAGGGCATCTAGTCTCAGCTGTACTCCTTCTACGTCGCTCACTTTACTTAGGGTGCTGAATGACACTGAGCATCTTCTCCTTCTAGGCAGTGGCTTATGCCACTCTCAGGCAGCTGTTTGGGGTAGATGACACCGTGCTGTAGTACTTGGCCAAGAGCAGGATTAGTCCCAGAGACTGGCAGTTGTTCTTATGCCTTCTGCAGTTTGGGATAAAAATGTTTGTGAATCTCTTTTTCAAGTGGCCTTGGGCACCTAGTAGCTTAGTAAGTCAGATAATTTAGTTCCCAAATGGATAACACTCATGTGAAAAGGGAGCTTAAACACCTTTACAAAGTTTAGCAGAAGTTTTTGGCTTTGTTTCCTCCCTGTCTATATTCCAGTGGGCTGCTTAGTATCTTTCTTTTTTGTTTTTTTATTTCTGTTTTTTTGTAACTTGATAAATCTTTCTGCTAAAGGCAGAAGTCAGCCAGACTGGATAATCTGTTTTTGATTTAATCATATTGTGTATCTGGTGTATGCAAAATAAATCACTATTCATCTGGTTTTTAATCTGATTTATGTAGGACGGAGTTACATTGAGCCAGTTTTCTACAGCCTAGCATCAGGTTTTGTGAACCTGCCTTGAAGCAACTATACCTCATTACAGCATTTAGGAGGACTACAGTGGGATTTATTGGGGTGCAGAAAGGAATGGGACAGGTTTTCAGCTGGTGGAAAATGTCATCTGAGGGAAAAACACTGATGTGTATTTGATAGGAAGACTGCATGAAGACCTTTTATTCCTCTTCTTGACTGCCATGGTGGGGCTCTTCTCCCCTCCCCGTGATGGTAGTTTGGACTTTTTGAAATTAATACTTGCAGCACCCAGATTTGATTTTACCATTACACCATTTGTTTGGTGGCTTTATCCTTTAACCACATTTAGCCACAGAAAATTAAGTGCATGATGAAGATAACCTAACATAGGAAATAGCCTTGATGGTCCCAGTCTGTGACACTTCTAAATGCATCACTTTGCTTCCTTTATCAGGAAAACTCCCATTAATTGTCAGTTTATAACTTAACTGGGCAGGTGGTGCTTTGGAATTTTGATTGTTGATTTGAGGCTAACAGCACACCATATTTTTATTTTCAGACTTTACTTGAGAACGTTAATTTTATCAATTATAGTAACATTTCAGGTGCTGATTTGAAAGAGGGGGGTGTGGTTTTTCTTTGGTTCTTTTTTTTTAAAGAGATGTCATTAATTGCAAAGCAATCACTTTTATGTATCTTAAAAAAACCCAACCCTCTTCACTTACGGACTACATGCTGTGAGTCAGAGTTGTCCTTTTTAATTAAGTGTTAAAAATTTCTAATCTGATAGATGTATCCTCAGAAAAAAAAATCCATCAAGTGAGAATTTACTTAAAACCAGAAACATCTGTTTAAAAATGTGTGCTGATCATCACCAGGAGAGACACAGCTGTTTTGCTCTACTCTTTGTCATTTATCATTACTCAAATATGCTTCATCCAGATTTTTTTTTTCCCAGACTAAAATATGTGTACCTAAAATGCTAGGCAAAGAGCAGTGGCTGCATACAATGGCCATCTGTCTGTAATTTTCTGCTGTCTCTTCATTCCTTGTATGAGTGTGTAGTAGCAGAAGAGCTTCCCCACACCTCCACTCTTCCAATTTTGGGGGAACGTCTTGCACTGGAGCTCAGGTGCAACATCCTGCTGAGGTAAGGGCTTCCATGTGTGGAGGTGCAGAAGGAAAATTCAGAGTTTGTCTCTGGAAGGATCTTGCCAGTGGAGAGAGCTCCCCCTGGCTTCTCCTGACTTCAGATGTTCATGGAAGCTCAGAACCAGCACAGAGACAACATCTTTCTTTAGATAAGCTCCTATTTAGGGTGAGCTGGGATGGGTACTTCTCTTCCTCTCTGTTATTTGGCTTCGTGTCCTGAAGGCTGGAGAACAGAATAGCTTGATGTTTGGAGCCTGCAACTTGCCAGTGAGCTGTCCTGGGGTAGCAGGAGGTGCCCAGGGAGCAAAGGTGATCCTAGTTCTCACCCAGGATGGGACTTGGCAGCTCCAGCTGACCCCCGTAATGTGTTTAGTGTGTGTACAGACCACACGTGTAGGCATGCAAATACATGGCTCAGACTTGTAAACAATGAAGAAAGATAATGTAGGGAAACTTAGCACCACCTAAAATCTCAGCAGTGCATAGGCACACAGGCAGTAGCATAAGTGAGTTCAATATGCTCATGATACAGGGCTGGGTAAGCGCTCACAAAAACCCAAAAGGCCAAGTAAAAGTGTGCCCGTGCTAGTGGTAGAAGTCCTGTTCAGTGTGGAGCCAGCAGGACTCCTGACAGCTGTAATGCCTGAGAAGCCACAAGTGCACCGAGTGTGGATCACTGGGATGGTAACATGGAGTATCCAGCCTCCAGGTGAACATGTGATCATAGGATCCACATCCAGTGTGGAAGCTTTTGCACATCCTTTCCCCATTGGGCAGGAGAGGAAACAGGGAGAGGAAGGATTTCGGCCATGATCCCTGCTGCTCAGACTGTTCTTGCTCCCAGGCTGCAGCAGTGAGGCAAGGATCCAGTAAATCCCAGTGCCCAGCCTCCTCGTAGGCTGGGGAGAGCTGATGAGCCCTCACCAGCATGCCGTGGTGGCATAAGTGCTCTCACAGTGCCAGGGAGCCCTGGCCCATGGCACCTGCAAAGGGCCACGATTTTCTGCTTGCTGGTTATCTTCTCCAGGCTGAAGGCAGAAGTAGTAAAGTTTCATGTAAAAGGGCAGGGGAGTGTGTTGCAATTATGTCTCAGGACTGCTGTTTCTATTGTCCTTGTTTTTTTTTTCTTTCAAAGCATCAACTTGGCATTTCTCAGAGGTCTCCCAGCTATTTGCAAGTGCAGTTTTATACTGGAAGAGGGTTTCTAAGAATGCCACTTCCCACCATTGCATGCTGTCAGTCTGCTTGATGGTAACGAGTCCTGAGTATTTTAGTTAATTGCAGAGTCAGTGTTGAGCCAGAAGAGTGAGCTACATTTTCAGCAGGCTTCCTTATCACCATCAATAGCATTCATAAGCAAGCTCTGACTTCAGAGCTTTCTCCTTTGCAGTGCATTAACCCAAAAGAGATCAGCTTTGCTTTGAGGCTCTCAGACATGCTTTGTGTTGGGAATGAAGTAGGGAAATGGCTTTTTTTTTCTTCTTTCCACCCCCTGTAAACAGAGCAGATTTCTTGAAACCCATTAGATTCTGATTACAGAAGAAATATTTCACTTCACAGCAGAAATCTTCTTCCTAAAACTTCCCTGTGTCTTTCTGCCTCTTTTCTTTCGCTTCGAGAGTTGACATAGAAGATAATTGTAATCTGTGTCTTAAAAATTTTCAATTTTGGATACAAATCTGAGCCAACAGATACGCTTGACCCATAAATCTTCCTAAAATAGCCATTACCTTCTAAATTACTTATGTCATGACATTATCTTTATCAATGAAATTTTAACTGTAAGATGGTGAAGGCTGAACTGCAAGACACGGTGTCCAAAATAATAGTGCTGGCTGCTTGTGGTTTGTGATAGTGTACTTGATATTAATTTTTTAATCTGTTCTCCTTTCTATTGTAGCCCATCCCTGCCTGCTCTTGATTGGCAGCTGCCATCTCACTCAGGACCTTACGAGCTACGTATCGAAGTGCAGCCGAAATCCCACCACCGAGCTCATTACGAGACGGAAGGCAGTCGAGGGGCTGTGAAGGCATCTGCGGGGGGCCACCCCATTGTGCAGGTACCAAACCATGCAATAAGCAGCGCAGGTTGTTTATCTCCGTGCTCTGTGGTGAACTCCGTTTCTTCTCTAACACCAAAAAGTAATGGGAGATTTTTCCTGTCCTCAGAGATTACTGCACATGAGCACACCTTAGAGCATATTTTAAACTGGGTGGACCAAGCCTTTGGTGAAAACAATGCAAGAACAATGTGAATATGGGTGGATTGCTGCCCTGTCCGTGTAGGGCTCAGCGAGTGTTCAGTGGGCAAGTGGTGACCATGGACCTATTTGTGCAGTCAGACTGCAGACATGCAGTTTATGCTGAAATCAGCTGGGGACGTGCCTCAGTACATTTAGTCCTTAACTTGCAGTTGGATCTAATCAGAACTGTGAATACATGTTGGAGTGCAGAGCTGTAGCAGTGAAGTAAAAGTATGTTGCTGGTTTGGATGTTGCAGTGAGTTCTGAGCAAAGGTCTTTAGAGTTTCTTCTGTTCAGTTTCTAAAACCCTTCCAGCTGCTCTGGAAAGCATCTGAGGTCTGAATCTAGTTTCATGAATTCTACCAAGCTCTTTAGTTACTCTGTATAAAGCATTTATTTAATAACACTCTAAACTACCTTAATTTGTTTATATGAGTAGTCTCATTCATTTTTAAAGGGCTTTGCTCAGGAGTAGGAAGAACAAGATTTGTTTGTTTAAAACAGAAAATGTAGTGGGAGAGAGTGGGAGACAGTGCCTGTCCCTCCTCAGCTGCTGCTTTCTCACCCAGCAGTTAAACTCCCAGTGCCATCCATCAGGGTTGTGACCCTCTGTGCAGCAGAGCCCAGGTTTTATTGCTGCCCAGATGCCACAGGACCCATAGATACCAGGGCACTGCTGCCACGCTTGCAGTGCTTGGGCTCGTGCCACAAGTCGTGCTGCAGGAGCAGTGGCTTGTTGAAAGCCCAGATGGTTCAAGATGATGTACAGACCACACGTGCAGGGCTGTGCATGTTTGTTTATTTGCTGTAAGCCCCTGTTAGCAAACACGTCTGTGGAAGGCACGGTGGGAGGCTGGGATGATGTTGGGCAGAGAATGCTGCTGTGTAAATGTGTGCTGCTGCCACAGCTGGAAAAGAAAAGTGAGGGGAGTTGTCGGCAGCAAACACACTTGCTCTGCCAGAACTCGTCAGTGACATGGGATTACAGAAGTTGAAAGGTTTTAACAGAACATTTGTGAATGATATTAAAGAGGGGCTTGTCGCAGACATTCTTGTTTACAATTAATACCTACACTGTTTGTGGCTTGATGCAAGGAATGCAAATGGGGATCAATTTACAATGGCCAGCTTGGCACTTAAAGTTTCTTACATGCATTTTGGAAAGACTGAATGTTTTGCCAACATTTAATTGGACTGAATATGTCCAGACATTTCCCTTCTCATCCCCTGTCCTGGTCTGTCAAGAGGGAGCATGCTGCTTCTAAACACAAATAAGTGTCAGAAGACAGGAGAGGAAATTACGGAAGGGCATGAAGGGAGAGAGGAGGAAGCAGACAGTCCCAGCCCTGTCAATTCACTCTACTGGCTTAATAAGGATTAATGTATTTTTCAGTCCTTTTATTACAACCCAAACATCCTTTTCTCCAAAAACATAAAGAGAAAAAGCTTTTCCATGCTGCCATTGCTATCATGGCCAGTTATCTGTCTGAAGAAATGCATAGAAGTTCTGACTTAGACCAGAGGTGAATAGATGGATGGATTAAAAGTACTTCCAAAAAGAAAGGAAGTATTTATAAATAATTTTTGTAAGAGAAATAGTAAGTACTTACAAATAAGGATGTATCTAAAACCCAAAAATTTATATAAATAAATGGAGGAGGAGGAAATCTAGGGAGTAATTTCTCTTAAATTAGTGACTGGCAAAACCTGAAAATGCATCTCTGAATCATCAACGTGTTTCCAGATGTTGCAGTCGTTTGGGTCAGGTTTAATTCATCCCACTGGGTTATACAGAAAGGAGCCCAAGTTTTGAAGTTTAAACCCAGATGTAAGCTTAAACAGAATCTGAGTGTCTTCAGGAGAAAGCTTTTGGATCAAGCTTTTTGTCCTTTAATGTTTCTGTTGATTCAGGGAAAACTCTCATAAAGGTAGCTTTGACTACCCTTTTCTGTTACATTTTCCTGTGTTGGCAGTCAGGTCTTTCTTATATTAGTACTTTGAGGAAACTTGCTTTAATTCTGCTGTTGTTAAAGCTCTTTCCCCTTTTTCTTCAGCAAGAGAATATTGATGAGGTCTCTCTCCTGTCTCTGTTTTTCTCTATCTTTGTTTCAAACCCCCTTTCATTGGCATCTTGCTTCCCAAAGAAGATGTTCTCACATTAATACCTCAACAAATCTGTTGGGCATGCTAAGGCAGAGGAGAAGTAAATCAAAAGACATCCACTGTTCATGGCATGGTTCCCAAACAAAATTGCCAGGAGGTTGCTTTCTCTGCAGCCAGAACAGGTTTATCTATTTTTCCCAGGCAACATTAGCTTCCTTGATGCTGATCCATCTCTTTTAGGAGGTGCAATGTCAGAGGATCAGCGGTTTCTGAGGCAAGCATGCTGGATGAGAACAGTGACATAGGAGGGCAGGAGTCTCTCATGGATATGACATGAAGCCCAAGCTTGGGGACCAATTTTTTCCTTGGCTCCTTCAGGCTAGTGACTTTGCTGTGTAGCTGGAGAGGGCCACATGTAAAGCTGAGGATATGGTACTGTGTGCAATGCCACTACTGTGTGAGATTGCTTTTCTCTCACAAACCTGAGCATGGGATGGGGCAGGCAGAGCTGAGCACAGCAGGCTGCTTGAGGAGCTCATACTGGCCCATGCAAAGAGCAAGCCTGGTGCGTGCCGGGGGCTGCCTGCAGCAGCAGTCATGTCCAGCACGTGCTCCTTATCATCTCTGCATCATGTATGGGACTTGCTCGCTGGAAGCTCCCATGGGCTATCTCCGCGACGTATTTCATGCCAGCAGGATATCCTGTGGATTTCCTTCTGTGGAATGGCCACACCTTCCCTGCTGCACTGAGGAACGATACAGTTTGGAGCGCTTCAAGTTGCCTGTGAAGGCTCGTGAGCCTGGTGACACAATATTCTTCTCTCTCACATTTTGCTTTTGCCTGTTTGGGTGTTTGGCTGCCATGGCAGCTCCAAGCTATCACTGTTCCTGATTGCTAAACGTTTGGAGAGTGGGATGATCCGGCACGCCTGGCCAGCTAAAATTGCCCCAGAGGATTGGCAAGCGAGTGGTGCTGGGGAGTGGTGCTTGTGAGCTCACGGCTGGCACTGGCTTTCACCCCTTGGCTTGGGGAAGTATTTTGCGAGTTGCTGTTGCCTTTGGTGATTTCAGACTGGAGTACTCCCACCTCTGAGTCAGAAAAGGGATGGTGCCCTGGCTGGCATCAGGCATTGGGAAGCTGCATCTTGTGTCAGGTGACTGTTAAACCTGGGACCACTCTGAGGAGCAAAATCCTGTGTGTTAGCATCCTGCTGGCACCTATTCCCTCTCATGAGTTCATGGCTCGGGTGAGGATTGTTCAAACAAAGCAAAATGAAGTGAATAGGTTGTTTAAGAAACCCACATTTTAAGTGAGGTGTATTTAATTCAAGGTGTTTACATCCAGAGCATCTTAAAAATGTCCTCTGTTTGGACCTATCTATAAATTTTTCATTTTGAGAGTAGTGGTGAGGAGTTGCACGAGATGGGGTGATGAGCCAGTGATGGCTCTGTTTCAGCTGCAGGTAAGCCATCCAGCAGATAAAAGTTTGGGCTTCCCAGGGAGGGATGGCACCAGATTATAAATATATTTTCTGTAGATATTCTAATTACTAACTCATCTTTGAAATAAGTCAAGCATTTTGACTGCCTGAGATGGAATTTTTACAAGCAGGGTGTGGTGTATCTGTTAGATAAAATCCAAATACTCAAGAATGTTTAATTAAAGGGCATGATGTACTCCCATGGAAGAGTGCACTCAATGGTGAAAGAAAATATTAAAATGCACAGAGTAGTCTAGTAAGCTGCCATGATTATTCAGAAAACCATGATTATTTTTAATCTTTTTGACACAAAATATGCCATAAAAAATATGCCATTCTCTTCAAGATCACTCCTGACATGAAGTAGATAAATTGGTTAGAAAAAGGAAAGAAAAGGAATTGTAAGGGTTTTCCTTTTTTATCTAAGTAACCAATACTATCCAGAATTTGGTTTTCTCTTGAAAAATTAAGTTAATATGGAATACACAGTGAATGCTGCCTTACCTTTCACTGTACCTCTTTGAGTGAGATGGTAGAGGTTGTGTTTGGCTCCTGTGCTCCAATACAAAATTTCATCTGAGCCTGTGAAGAGCTGAAAAGTCTGAACTCCCTCATTTCACATGCAAAACATGATTTATCTGCTGATTTACATAGTCAAATTGCTGTCTGTGCCAGAAGATTTGCTCACAAGAGTCGTCTATGTCCTTTCTTGACAAGATCTCAAGTAGACATTTTGGGTCTGATTTTCAAAGGCCTTGAGGCATACATTGGGATTTTTAAATCCCCTTATGACTAACAAGTGTCAGACTCCCTCTGTGGCAATCACTGCCTCAGTATTTTTTGAACATTTTTACATCACCATAATAAGCCCCTGAGTTATTTGTGCACCTCAGCAACACATGGAGTGTCTTATTGTTTGCTTCCCATGGATCGCTTGGTTTTATTGCTTTTGAATAACAAGCACAAAGTCACAGTGCAGGTGCTGGCCACCAGAGGTATCTGCCAGAGCCCTTTCATCTTCAGACCTATAAGCAATGAATACCTTTCTTAAACCCTTTGGGGAGTAGAAAGGCTCATGGACAAAGCAGTGTAACTTCAGGGGGCATCCCACTGTGATCAGCACTACTCATACACCTGGCTTCTCACACAGCCAACAGTGCCAGGTCAGGCAGTCCTGACCAGAAGGCTAGATGGGAACAAGAGAGAACAGAAGAGATAGAGGAAAAGACTGGGAAGAGGTGTTCACCGTTGATGACAGGAAGAAGATGAAGGTGTAAGGAAGCCAAGAGGAAGGCTCTTCCAGACAGAGCAGGTTAAGTCCTTTGCAGCAATGCTCTTGTGCTACACAGCAAGAATGAACCCGTGGTGAGTCCCATTGTATGGATTCTGCAGTGTGTTCATAAGTGCTCTTCTTGGTAGGAGTCCCCACTGCTGCAAGTTTGTTTTAAACAACAGATCTGCCACCATTGCTGAGTGAGTCAAGGGGATTATAAAGAAAAACAGTCACTGGTGAGTCCATCTCATGGCCATCTGACACCTGAGCAAGGGGAGAGGATGTGGAAAAAATAGTGTTAGTTGCTTTCCCCTTCCCTCTCTGGGTATATCAGGGCAGAGCAGAGGACATATTCTCATTAGTAAGCAGTGATTCAACTCATCATGCCACAGCAGACTTCCTCTCTGTGCTGCTCTTAGCTTCTTTTTAGAAGGCAGCATCACCCCTTTGTTCACACAGAAATATAATCCTTCCTTATGGTGAGCATATAAAGACATTGGCAAGCACCTGTTAGCCAGGTTGCAATTAATAGCACAAAGCCATACAATCACACAACCAACCAGACAGGGAGCCTACACTTTATAGCCTTGTTTTAGACAGCCGGTACTTCTTAAGAATAAATCTGAGCTGAATGGCTTTCTCACTTCTTGCATCTGTATAGTTAAAGCAAAACCTCAAACTAGCAGACAGATAATCAAAACTGAAAAGTAGAATGATTTGGCAGATGTTTTAAGGCTGCTATTGCTTCTATAAATCCAGCAAATGGAAGAATGCCCATTGAAAGTTTTTCATCACATTTTTTTTGTTTGTTTGTTTTGTTTTTTGGTGGGGTTTTTTGTTTGGTTTTTGTTTGTTAGTTTGTTTTGGTTTGGATTTTTTTGTTAGGAGAATATATTTTGGAAAGGAGAGAGTTTCTCTTTTTTGTGTTTCACATGAAGTTGGTTCCACAGAGTAGCTCCACAAGCACAGCTGTATCACTAGCTTGTGACCTCCCTGAGGAGGGGTAAGTCCAGAAGGGAGCCATCCTGGAAAGTGTGCTGCTGTCAGCTGGAGAAGATTTCGTGACCCTGAAAGTGCAACTTCAGTTCTGATTTATGAGACATCCTGGGGACAGGCCTCTGCTGTTTGGTGCAACGGCCCTTTACAAATGAAAAACGAAGTTTTCATCAGCCAGTGCCTGGAGATGCACTCTGCTTTCTGTTAAAAATGATACCTCGCCCACGCTCAGCATGACGGACGCCGCAGTACATATCCCAGCTGTTAGGATGCTGAGATGTTCAATCTGCCTTTCCTGCCTGAAGGCTTCAGCCCTAGGTTTGCCTTCAGTTTGGACTCAGTGGCTGCAGGCAAAGCAGAAGTTGGTTATGGCCTTGAGGGAGGAGAGGATGGAAAGCCTTCCCATTCCTCCGCTGGTGCTCCATTCCCTTGGGAAAAGGGGTGATGACATCAGCTCCTGATTGTCCCTTTCGTTGGCCTGTCCTGGTTTCCTTTCTGTCTTCTTCTTTGCAATAAGGTAGTCAGTTGACATTGCTGTCACTGTGTGGGCTATCTTCTAGCTCTCCTCAGGGGGCAGTTGATGCAGCAAAGACCTTCTAGATTAGAGAGGAAGCAGAGGGGAGTCATCTTTATCTCCAGCACTGCTCAGAGACATCCTTTCTGCTTCCCTTGTCAGGCTGGTTTTGTGACCAGCAGCACATGCACCCTGAGTGTCTACAATCAGCATGACAGAAGTCTCTGCAAGGCCAAGAAAGGCAGAACATAAGTGTAGTCATCCTCTCTGATTCTTCATTTACTTTTCTTCAGGCCTTGTTCTGCATCCTTTTAACTTGGTGAACTGCTTTCATTGTGGACAGAGGGTTTTTTCTGCTTGTTGTCTGAAAGGGTAATTCATCATAATTTTGTCTGTTGGAAAGAAATACTTTTTCTTGTCCATTCCATACTTTTTGTCCTGTGCTTAATATTGCATCACTCCTGCTAAAAGTTGCAGATGCCGTGTCTCTTGCTCTGTCACGGAATCAGAAGGCAGAGACGAAACTGCAGACGCTTCTGATTATCCAGGATAGGCTACCAGTAGTGCTAGAAATGGCTACCCGCTTTTCTAAGGAAAAATCAAACATGGGTAGGTCTTTTGCTTGCCTTAAATTACCAGACCTCAAATAAAAAAAAACAACAAAACCCCAAACTCAAGCCAAATTACATTCAAAGCTGTATTAGGGCGCTCCTGAAGTCAGACAGCTTAGCCTGCTTAATTCAAGCACACACTTTGGGGTTTGCTGACTTTTAGTTAGTTTAGCCATTTTTGAGAAAATAAGACTGGATGGGTGAGGTATTGACAACTGGATTTAAAATAGCTTTTCATGGAGGTTCAGGTGATATGTGGTGTGGGAATGAACCACAATTGTCACCTGAGTTTGTTTTGGTAGCAGTTGAGAAGACCTACACCAAAGTTATCAATCAGCAAACCTGCTCCAGACTTGCCAAATTATTGCACGTTAACATGCACCCAAAATCTGAAAGAAACACAGTTAAAATTAAAATGCAGTTTTACCAAAAGCCAGATGCATCATTATGAGCTGAGCTAACCTACCTGCCAAATACTGTTAACCTGCATGAGGCAGGCGATTAATTTTTTACAAGTCTGCTTTGGGAACTAGACATCTGTCCTCTATTCCTAAAAGTAATATCTCAGGGCAAACAATTTTTTTTTTCTTGGTACTCCAAGTTATATAAAACATATATCATGAAAATTATATTGCCTGCATTCTGTATGAAGGTATACTGGGGTGCAGTTCATATTTCAGATCCCTTTCACACCAACTTAACTCCATTGGAATTTCTGGTTTTATACTTTAAAATTTTTATATGTAAGAAGAGTAAAAAATTATATCTGTAACCTACCTTGTGATCTGGAATATCAGTATATATGGTTATAATACGGATTTTCCACTTTAATTAGTCATTATTTCAACTAACATGCTGAATCAGTGGAAAATAAGGTGTCCAATTACTCAGTTGCTCTCTCAAAGTACTTTGCATCTTCCATTATGAGAAAGGGTTTATAATTTCTTTCCTTGTGAAGAATAGCTTGAGATTTTCTTTGATACATGCCATGAAAGGGAGATGATCCATTACAGTATCTGCTGTATACATACAGAGAAATAAAATTTGTTGCATGCTATCAGTGCAGTGAAATCAAATAAACTTTCTCCTCCCTCCACATGTTTAAGAAATAATTTATCAGGAGTAGCATATTTTTGCTGAAATAGTTGAAACATACTAGTGATCAATTTACTTACACATGGTAAAAATAATATAGGTTGCAGACAGATTTGTAATGCAGTTTTTAAACACCTGTTTTTAATGTTTCAATACCCAATAAAGCAGAGGAACTCCTGCTTTTGGTTTGCATGCAGACGTTATGCATATTGGGATTTAAAAGTCTGCTGCCTAGGTTTCAAATGCAGTAAACAGCACTCGCAGGAACAGTGTGGGTACATTTTGGGGAGTTGCTCTGCAGTCTTCCTCAATGAGTTTTGCTCTTTGGTACACTGATAGCATGGTGTTACAGCCAAATGTGAATCCTGGTGAAAACCCACAGTCCTCATGAGAAAGAGAACTGCTCCCTTGCCACTTGCCAACCTACTTACATAGAAATACTGCTGGTCCAGTTCTGTGTAATGAGAGGGGCAAGAAAGGTATGAGAGGTGGAACAAAGTGATATGTTACAGTGAAACCAAGCACTTAAATACATCCTTAAAGTTTCATAAAGTGGGATTGAATGTTGAATATGTGCTTAAGTTTTCTACCAAGCAAGAACACATTGATTAATTGGCAATTAATTGTGCAGAGTATTGTCAGTCAGGTTACTTGGCTGCAAAATCTGGCGTAAGACATTTTTGCTGCCTTGCCACGGGTGTTAAAAGAGATTGGGTGTCAGGCGTGAGTGTGCGGGGCTGCAAACTGCCGAAAAATAGCATGATAAAGGGGGGCAAGTTGCAGTAGCTGCATTCTGTTCCTGCAGGCTCTTTGTTGCTTTTCAGGAGACCTAGTAGCTTTTACGTCTTAAAAATGTGATGCTTTTTGTGCTTCAGTTGCAGGTTCCCTGTATATTGCTATTTCCTTTTGATGGTTTTCAGGTGAATGCTGCTAACCGGTTCCTCCTTTTCCTATGTCTTCAGTCCCTTTGATTTTGGGATCCCTTAGGATGACTGCCACTTGTTTTTGTTCTGCCACCATTGTGCCTGTCCACATCTAATGGCCATGAAGTCTCTGAAGCTTTTACTGCATGTCTTGATAGCAAGTCAGGCGTGATGATATCGGAGCCAAGCTTTCCATCACTATGCAAAATCTTCCCATTACTTTCCTCTGTCTTTGGGCAAACTGTACCTTTATTCATATCATCTAAGTCTGCAATTTAGACTGTTCTGTGAAGTCTACTATATTTAGCTGCTTACTGTCCCTGTGCCAGTGTGAAAACAACAGTATCGGCATGCATGTTCCACACAGGACATGGATGCCAATACTTGCTGTGCTTAATAAGCCACACGTTCCTGCCCCCTTGGCTCTCTGCCCATGGAAGGACAGTGGCTCGCCTTTGGGAAGTCCGCAGCACATTGTCACTGCACAAACAGATAAATAGCTAGAAGGGAGCAGGGTGGGAGAGAGATAGTGTTTTGTTTCTGGAGAGCTGTTCAGAGATGAGCCGTGTATGAAGCCCCGCTGCAGCTGGTGCATAGAGGGTTAGTCCCGAGTTTTCATCCCCCTCTTAGCGTTTTCACCTGAGGCAGCTGCTTGGTTTAGCACTGCAAGCAGAGACACCTGAGCCTCATGGTTGTGACATGTCAGAATTAAGAAGCTTGAGCAGGGCTGGCATGGTGCTGCTTGTGCTCACCGGCAGCCAGGACTAACAGCGCTTTGGCTCTCCTGCACACGCACGCCGGGATGTAGCGCTTTGCTCCTGAGCATGGGCACAGAAGGGATGTGAGTGCCTGTTTTGGATGAGACCAACCATTGTCAAGGCGAGCACCGATGTACAGGGCAACAGGGCGCTGGATGGATCCACGGGGCAAGGGGATGGATGCTGCACGGGTGCTCCCAGCAGCGTGCTGGGGACAACAGGCAGTACCGGGGCTGGTGAGGGGCTGAGCTCCTGCTGCCATCCCCTCCCTGCATATTCTGGCCTTACGTGTTGTTGTTATGATTGCTATGGAAATAATTTCAATATGTTTCGCAGCTCTGAGATGCTGTGTCTTGCATTGTTTGGATGGAAAGCTGCTTGACTGGTTTTGGAGGGTGGCTGTACATGCACAAATACTAGCTGAATTTTTTTTTGTGTTGGAAAGTAGGAGATTCACAGCATGGTTTTAATTAGAACTGCTCATTTAGTCTTTCATTGCAGGGTGTTCTTTCATCGAAAGATAATTTAATTTTCTTTGTTTTGGAAGATTTTCGTGCTTGTCTGTGTGAAATGTCTTTATTTATTGTGCCTCATTGTGCTTTGTGCATAGCTTTGATTATGAGGAGAGTCAAAAACAAAACTTCCCTGGGCTGTCTTGTTTTCTACCTGCTGTGGGTTTTAATACTGTCACACTTGTATATATGTACCAAGTGTCTGCATTTCTAGAACAAAATCACCAGAGAAAATTGGCAAAGCATGCAGGGTTAGATTTAGTTGTAAAACTCTTACTGACTTGAATAGGAATAATATGTCTAAAAGTTGTGAAGTGCTGAAGAAGCATAACTGGTATGGGTCAGTTTGGTTTTTCATCTTGGATAAAAAGAAGATATCACTTGTTGAAAAAAAAGGCAAAACCCCAAAAAAATCCTGTCTCCTCTTGCAAAACTCCATATTAAGATCTTGTAATACCTCCTTTTCAGTGAAGAGTGTTTAGTCTGGTTGTAGCACAATGCAGCATGGATCAGTCTTGTTTTTTTGTACAAGAACATTTAGATAGTGCCTGTCATATCAGAATAAAAAAATAAAAAGCTACATAAAATATGTAAATCTCTCCCATAGGTGCAGGAACTCATAAAATTGCTCAGAATATGCAGTTACAAAAAGAAAAAATTCTAGATGGCATTCTTTAATCAATCCTTAACAATCCTGAAATCACTTCCTAAATGGGTTTAAAATTAATTTTCAGCCACCTCTTTTGCAGTGATGTTGTTTTCATTATGGGGACCTTATATGCTGTAGCTCTCACTCTGCAGTAATAAAATATTCTTCAATATAGACTCAAATATTGTTACTGAATACAGGTTATAGAGTGTTATTGACCACAAACTGGCATACAGTTGTAGACTTGTACACAAACTCCACCCACAGCTGCAAACTTGGGCTTCCAGGGACAAACAAATTTAGACCACAACTTGCAGGCACATGTGCTAGCATCTAGGTACACAAGTAATCTCAAGCACATGTCCTGAATACATCAAAGCCTCATTTTCTAATCCCTCACGGTTGTGAGGAAAACCTTAAAATATGTGAACTGGCACAGCCCCACTCCTGGCTGCAAGAGCCCCAGTTGAGATGGAGGCCGGTTGGAGAGGCATTGCAAAGGAGCAAGGCAGTGCAATGAAAATACTGGAACTGGGCTATAGCTCTGCAGTTTTCCAGTTCTAAGTGAAATCCCTAAAACTATTAGCTCAAATAGATTTTACAGGGGTAGTTGCTCTAATCACAGGGCAGTGTTAACCTGGAAGCCTATCTGTAATAGCAAATGTTTGTAGGAAAATTGTCTGGTGAGTAAAAGCATTCTTCTTCCTCCAGTTCAAGTTAAAAAAAAAGAAAAATGTGATGAAATTTGGCCCTTGGGTTTTCCAATTATTATTAAATTATCTTTTCCTTTTTTGTAGTAGAAAAAGGTATGTAATACATGTTTTAATTGAGTGTAAAAAGTGATCATTAGCAGGAATACAGCTCAGGATTCTATTTTTATTATGATTGAAGCATGCCATTCAATTTTGAAACAGTGACACCAGCAAGGCCACTGAAACTGTACATGATGGTGCTCCAGAACTTGCTGTCTGCTTCACAGCAGAGGTCGGGAGCACTGCTGGGACTAGGGAGTTTGCTTCAGTCTTTGCAGGGAAATGAGCTGCTGCTTTGTGACACCTTTCTGAGGAAGTGAGGGAGGGGCAAGTAGTCCCATCACAGGCACAGGGAGGGAGACTGCAGAGAAAGCTCATCAAGTGTCTCTCCTCTGGCCATGACCACCTTGTGTTGTCCTTGAAAATAAACCTTCTGATTTGTTTTAGTATAATAGAGTCAGTTCTCATGAATTGTAAGATAAACAAGAATCATGTTTGCATTCCTTTATAAAAGATATCACCTGATGGACTTCTCAAGTGACCAGTGGAGATGGAGGAGTGGTAACTTCTCTGTCCAATCTCTGATCACTGTCCAGAAACTTATATATACGAAGTCAACAATAAACTAGAGACTTCCTTTCTTCTTCTCTGCCTGAACACCTGTTGTGTGCATTTCTGTGTGTTTCTATCTGTGTCACAGTAACAACCTTGTACTCAACCTGTGCTGAGGCTGATTCCAGGACCAGGCTAAAGCAGGCCCCCAAAGTCAGGGTGGAAAAGCCAAAGCACTGAATTTAAGCTGTGGTGGAGCTGACTTTGATCTTTCCCATTGGGAGGGGAAAGGGCTGCAAAGTATCACTGTCTGAGGTGATGGTCTTGTACCCCTGCTGTGGAAAGGTGTGGCGGGGACCCGAAATGAAACACCTGATGGTGGAAAGCAGAGCCTTGTGTCTGTATTGTCTCTGCCTCTGCAGGGACCTTTTCCCGAGAGCTCAGCTTCATGTCTCTTCAGATAAAGTGCAGCGTGTGCCTCATAGCACTGCCCTGGGCTTGTGGGACACTCACGCTTTGAACTGTGGCCTGGGCAAGTGACAGGGGCAAGCCCACATTTCAGGGTTCTTTACATGTCTGCCGGTGAGCTAATTGCCTTGGTTTCGCTCTGTAATCAGGGGAAGGCTCGTCAGTATAGAGTTAGTGAGCTATTAATTTTATTCTGATCTGAAGCTGCTTGGGTAAATGACAACTTCAGAACGCCTGTCTTGTTTTGCTGGCTGTGACGGCAGCTGAGGTGACTAGACCCTGTTGTGGTCCAGCCTGTACGTGTTAAAAGTTAGGTGGCATGAATCACCCGGCTTTTCCCTTTTTCTTTTGACTAGATGTGTTGTGTACAATTGTTTCTAACTGTGCTTAGCAGCCTTTAAGGTCTTACCAGTTTGCCAAGACTGAGATGTACTTCTTAGGTTGAATACCCAGGTAAGGCTGGAGTATGGCTGGAACAAGCAGTGCCTTTTAAGACCTTGGCATTTCTGTCTCTGGCTTGGAACTTGGCCCCTACTAGAGCCGCATGTTTGAAGTCAGCAAGTTGATAGAGACACAGTTTGGGTGTAAAAACACAGATTCTGGTCGCCATCACCTACTCATCATACCTCCCTTCCAGCGAGAAATTCTTTACCCTCACCATCCTCCTCAGTTCCCAGTCATGCACTGACAAACTGCTCCACTGACTGCAGCAGGGTTTCATCCATTTGCAGCAGCAGATAAGCTACTCTGTAAGGCTTTTACTGGCAAGTTCTGGTATTAATATTTGCAACATTTTACTTGGCCATCTTACTGGCTTTAAGCAGGATTGTGGTGTTAACTTGTCAGTGTTCAAGTCAGAAAATCTAGTGGAACAGCTGTTGCTAAATAATGTTACTCAACGTGACAATATTTAGAATGATTGACTGAAAATAGTCCCTATATACCAAGAAAGTTCATTTAGAAGTCTTTCATGCTTATTTTATTTACATGCAGTTGGAGATCTCAAGCCTTCCAGTTCATTGTAGCACTGGTGGCAGAGCACCTCATGGTATGCTCATTGATCAGTCTTGTCTATTCCATCCATTTGGGTTTTAGGGGTTTTTTTTTTCATTTAAAAAAAAAGAAGCTACATCAACCAACGGCATCACCCTCAAGCAACTTAGAGTGTGGAATCCAATCTCTCTAGATTTCTCACAGTTTAATCTGACTATTCTGAAGGTCAAAACATTGAATCCAAGCTATAAGATATACCTGACCTGTTTTTATTGCTGCATTTGGATGCTTTCCATGGAAGACATGCTCTCAGATAAAACTGCAGTGTAATCAGAGCTGTAGCACCAGGTGGATCAAAGGTGGTTTGGGGGAGTAGGACCAGAAGTGTAAAGTGACCTGGCAAAGCCACTGCTCCTTAGTGCTGTATTTTCATAGTGAAAGAAAGGAGGCTGAAGCACGCATTGATTAAACAAAGAAGTCAAATATGTAAAAAGTTGTTATGGGTTTTTTTTTTCTGCTCTAATTAAGTCATGATCTCTGATAAAGCAAAAACTCTCTGGCAGTGTTGGAGATAGGAACTTGATTGCTCCATGCCCAGCTCACAGCACCTTTATCTAAAACATCCTTGCTCTGCACTTTTATAAAGCACCTTGAAACATTTTCCTTCTTTTAATTCATTCCAATATTAAAAAAAAAAAAAAAAAAAAAAAAAAAAGCCAAAAATGGACAAAAGTACTGTGCAAGTTGGAAAGTTGGAAGCCATCAGTATTCATGTGACTTTCAGAAGAAGTTGAGGAGGTTTATTTCAGACCTTCAGCCAGCCTCCCTTCCCACTCCCTCCTTTCCCCAAACACAGAAAGCAGTCAGGGCTTGATTCATGGACTCTCTGATTATAATAAGTCTCACTTGGGACATACAGCTGTATACTGTGCTAGTGCACTACATGCTTTGTCTGCCTCCACCGTTGGGTGTTTAGTTCCTGCTCTGTGCTGTGGCTTTTGACTCCATTGGCTAATTAAATAGCAAAATGTCTCACATAAGATTTTTTTTTGTCTTTTTGAGCAAGTACTTGACAAATCAGAGAAATTAAGAATTGGAAGTCTATCTGTAGTAATTTTCATGGTAACAGAACAGTAAGTGCAATATTCATATTATGAATATGGCTCAGTATTTATAGCTCTCCAAATATTTACAGAGATAAAGCCTTTAAACATAGCCCCAGCTTTCTGTCTTCAGTAGCAGTTTAAATAAATGTCATTTGGAACAAAGTTAAAATTGAGGGGAAAGGCAGCCATTTCTAGACTAAAATTGTCTCATTGGTCTCTGAACTCCAAAAGTTTTATGCCTGAAACTGTGTTGTGCCTGTCCCATATGAGCCAGTGTTTATCTTGACATGCACCTCAAAAGAACTGGCCCTTAATCAGATAACCCTTGTTGGTAGATGGGTGCCCCATTGTCCTCAAATTCACAAGGGTAAGAATTCAATCATGCAGTTGCTGAAAAACTCCTGAGCCACTGAGTTAAAACGTGGCATTGAGGGTGTGTCTCACATTGAAGGAGTCACTGAGGGATGCTGGCAGTGGCACTGTAGCATGGCTGGGATGGGCACTGGTGAAGGTCATCATGCTGACAGCACCTGACACACACCCGAGGATCCCAGGCCAGCCTGTGCTCACCACAAACGGGAGTGTGCTGGGTGCGAACGGTGCGTCAGCAGCATGGCGAAAGGCAGGCTCACAAGTATGAGCTTGTCCAGGATATCTGCCTAAGAACATGTAATAAATTCCTTCTACAGGGCTCTTGTGATAATTTTTTTTTTTTTAACCCATGCATGGCCATGGGTATGGCTGTCCAAACTGAAAGCCATGATAGATGCTGAAGGCAAATGTTTGAGTAGAAACTCAATGGAGTTTCTACTGTGTTTCTAGAGCTTTTAGAGTGGGGGGTGTTGGGTAGTTTCAGGGAGGGCACTAATGTGTTGGATTTACCCTCAGACACGGATTTATAATCCTTGGAGCACAATGAGGCAGCAAGGATTAGGGGAAAAGCATTTCTCTGTGGCAGTTTCAGTTCAAAACCAGGCAGAAACACCAATTTCATGTAGTGATTTACATCTGCCAATTTTTCAAATTTTCAGCCAATGCACCAAATTTATGTGGTGGGTCTATTTTCTGCTGTGAGACAGGATTAAGAGAAAAGCAAAGCAGCCTCAAACTTTGAAAGGCATAAAGAAAAATTTATTAACAAAATTAACAGAAGAACAATAAGAATCAGGATTAAACCTTCAGAACAATTCTCCACCTCCCCCCACACCTTCTTTCCTTCCCACTGACAACATCCAGAATTCTCAGTCACTTATTCACCTCTAGAATAATCTTTCTTCATTTCACTTAGGGAGAAGAGTATCTCTTGTTATGCTATGGAGAATTATCCAAAAGAAGACAGTTCTCTTATGGCTTCAGTGTCACAGCAAATCAGCCATCAGGGAAAGGAAAATCTGTTTGCAGTGCAAAAGTCCCTCCCATGCCTTGCAGCTTTCTCACAACTGCTTGCATGGGTCATGTCAACTTATTGGGGTGCTATTCTAAGGATGAGCTGTTTTAGCATAAAACAAAAGTTCTTTTCATCCATCTCTGGGACCAGAGGTCTTCCCCTTTCATTCCTGGGGCAAGGTTTCTCATCTTTCTCATCTCTCTCTTTTCTGTTCAAGCTTTTCATTGGATTACAGCTATTTCAACATCTGTTTGCTGTAACACTGGTGCCTCTGCTCGTAATTGTAGTTAGAACGCTACATCCCCCAAAAGCATTCCATGAATTTACATGGAAATGAAACGAAGTCTGATATATCAAATATATCTTTACCATAGCCTTACAAAAATAATTTCAGCCCAAGACTAAGGCATCTCCTCAATCCCCTCCCATCTAGAATCTGACTCCTTCTCCACTGACCTCAGAGTCCCATGTTGTTGTCTCTACGTGTCTTCATCCTTTCCTTTTTCTGATTCTGGAGAGAATTTGTGTTAGTAGGGTCATTTGGTCATTTGTTCTCAAGCATTATCAACTGAAACAGTTTTTTATAGAGTCCTGCAATGGTGAAAGGTTAATTTGGTCCAAGCTCTGCATCACGGAAATGGCTCACCATGCCTTTCTGCTGGCCACATGGTCTCCGCCAGCACCATGCAAGCCGTGCCCAGACCGAACTCTGCCAGGATGCCGAAAACAGGAGAAGTTGCTGTCGACGCTTTTGTCCTCCTGTCTGTAGCAAAGCTGGCCTAAAGCAGCTGAGCAAATAAAGTTCATTGCGAGCCAAGATGGCCATGGCCACATGGCACCACCCTGGCCACTCCAATCCCAGCCATGTGTCTGCATCCGGTCTGGGACAGCGGTGGCCGCAGGGCTGCTCCTGGCCTTGGAGCTGCCCCCTTCAGCGACCACGGGGCCACTCCCAGTGCTGGTCCCCGCCACACAGTTGCTCCTGGAGCTGATATAGCCTCTGTCCAGCATGGCCCAGTGGCTCTACTGAAAAAAGGACCAGCAGACTCTGCTGGGAAGGTGGCCAGCCTTGCTGGCAAGGGGCCCCAACTGCCCACCGGGACAGGGCTCCCCAGCTGGGGACTCACCACCCCTCGGGGCAGAAGATCTCAGCTGGGATGAGCGCGCCCAGCCTGGACCCAGCCAGTTACCTCTTCAAAGGCTGGAAGCCAAGAGAGCTACCTCTGCCATTCTCACCCCAAAATGTGTGTTCACAAAGTCGTATCCACCCCTTTCATTGGTTTAATCATGTGTCAGTATTCAAAACTGGCCATTGATTGTTTTTTCTGTCATGTCTACAGGAAACCAACAAGGCCCCAACAGGGAACCACTTCCACACAAAAAATAAACCAATGCCAAACCAAGGCACTATGGTCTTGTGGTAGAAGATTTCATGAGAGCAGTAATGATTTCTCGGTGTCCCAGTGCATAAGGGGCCCAAGACTTACAAATTCGTTCCATTAGCAACTCCTTTTCTGATGGGCATCCCTCTCCTGAGTCTAACAGTTTTAGGGGGAGTGTGACACGGGTATGAGTATTTTTGAAGAGGAAAATCCTTCCTCGAAATAGGGAGCAGTGTCTTATGGCTGTTTAGACAAGGAGATTTCATGGCTGTGCTGAGAGCCAGCAGCCACGAAGGCTGTTTTTCCCTGGATAGAGACTGAAATTACTTGTGAGCCAGTGACAGAGTGTACAGCATCTTTATTACATGAAGATTAATAATTCCTCAGTGTATTTGCAGCTGGAAGTTTTATATAGATCTTTATTCATCATGATGTGAACAGCTGCTCTTTTGCTGCTCTGTTAAGGTCCAAGTGGCAGCACTAGAAAGTGCCACATAAAACACACTCCTGCTGTTTCCATTCACTGCTCTCCCATCCAGCTCTAGCCCTTGGCCCAGGGTGTCCCCTTGCAGGAGCAAGCCATCTTATTTTTATTTGTGGATCAGCTCTGACTGCATTTGGATCTTAAAACAGTTTGAGTGAATCCAAGGAAAATCACTTTCAGAAAGAAAAAATAAATCCTGAAAGTAGCACAAAAATCTGTAGAAATTCCTGTTACAATTTTATTTTAAGAAAGTGAAGGACTATGGGGTAGTAACGTGTTTCATTGCACAAAGCATAATTTATTCTCTTTTTTTGTTTAACTGCATCAGATGAAGTACAGCAAAATATGTCACAGAGGGTCCGCTCAGCTCCTAAGGAAGTGTTTTATTTTCTGTTTGGTTGTTTTTTGAGGGGTCATTGTATTTTGTTGTGTTTCATTTTTTCATTCTCAAGTCTGTCTTTTCTGCTGTTTTGAATAAGATGCTCCCCTTTTTTTGGCTTGTGCTGTCCAAGCGGACCAAGTGAACCAACTGAACAGTCACTGAAAAAGAGTCTGGAGCTGAGCTTGTGCACCTCATCCAAAAACCAGCACCCCTTATTGCTTGCCTGGTTGCTGGCAAAGGGAAGATTTTCCTGGTCAGGTTGATGTGCCTTGCTCAGTACTAGGTACACAGAATCCTTCTTCTAGAGATCTGGAAAAGCAAGGGGCACACCAGTGGTATGGCAGTGACTGAAACTTATACAGCTGCAGAGTGTGAGCTTGAAGGTGGAGAGAAACAGCTGGAAAGAGACAGAGATTCTGTAACACGTGGAGCAAGACATGTGCCTCAGTGTTTTGCTGGTGTTCTGTTGATGCTGCCTGTCTGCCTTACTAGCACTGTCAGGGCTGCTTGCCCTTTGTCCTTTGGGGACCTGAATCCCCAGAATAGGGGCTGCCAAGCCCCTGCCTGGCTCCTGCTTTGTAGCTCAGGGTACAGCTGCCTGCGTGTGCCCTGCTGCTGCCCTTCAGCATGCAGTATACCCCTGATCTGCAGGAGGACTTCCCTCTGGAGCAGAGGGGTTGAGGAGAGTTTTATGAACCAGTTCCCATGGCACCTGGGATTTTAGAGAGGAGCTTCAGAGGAGAGCTGCTACAGTCCCCTGCCTCAGGTCATCTGAGGTGTTTTTTTCCTCAGACCTCCCCCAGAAAAGCAGTTAAGGGCCAAAACAGGTTAGAATAGGTATTAGGGAATTTTGTGATGAACAGGGCAGTCTTTTCCTGACTATTTTTCCTGGAGGCATAGGTTGCTGGCTCCCTGAAACTTCAGCAGAAGGTTTCTGGGCATTTTCAGCTGGGGGCAAGGTGTCAGGGCAGCTCGGTGGCTGCCCAGGCAAAGGTCAGGCAGGATCTCTGCGATGCACACCAGAATAGATGCCCTGGTCTCCTGACCTCACTCCCTGTGCCTGCGCTTCACATGACAGTCAGTGCCCGCAAGATCAGCTTTTCCCTCCTGCCGTTCAAACCCATGATGCAGTGGCTTACGTCCTCCAGTGCTTCTGAGTGGGTGCTGAAAGTAAATTATTTTTCTTGAAAATCGGATTCATGACACTATTTTTATGCATGCTCAGTGCTGACTGCTGAGATCAATACCCAAAATGTTCATGCACTTTTTTTGTAGTTTAAACAGCTTGATCTTTGATTTGGTTTTAAAAAATCAGGACACGGAGCACTCACTGATGGTATTTTATTGAGGCTGTATATTAGGTACACTTTTAAAACATAACAATTTGTTTAATTTTATCATTGTGCACAATTTATGAAAAACAACCAGCCTGCTGCTTGAAAAAGTTAGCAATAAAGCTATTTAGTACGTATCTCCAAAGCTCTAGCTTAAAGAGACAAGCAGCACTTGTCTTGACTTTAAAAATGTCCCTATTTTATAGATTATATTCTGTTTGACTTTTTTTGAAAGCACTGCAACTTCTTTCCAAAGCATTGATGGGGATAAAAGGGAAAGGTGCCCCCTTACACCAGGCTGGGTTGTTAGTCTCCCTGACAATTCTCACCAGACTGACTCGGGTATTCCTTGAACAGTTCTGGGAATGCAAATGGGACAGATGGATGTGTAAGGCATTGCTGAGCATAAACACTGCAAGCAGCATGGCCATCACTTACATGGTCAGATAAGTAGTAATTGTTCTTAATATTTTTAGAGGCATAAATTTTCTTGTTGTCTTTATTATACACCAAACATAATAAAACAAGCACACACACAAGAGGTATTGCTGATATGGATGTTCCCTGTGGCATTTTTTGACACATCATTATCATTAAGGAGGTAGCCCATATGGGCCTCAAGAGTCTCCAGCACAAGCTGCTGACTGGTTTTGAGAGTGAATACTATGTCCCTGGTCATGCCCTGCTTTGTTATTAATGGGAGCTCAGACTTTAATGCACTGGGACAGGCTAAGCCCTAAATTATACCCCAGTGTTCATTTAATATATTTGCAAAAGAGTCTGGGTCTGGAGGAATGCACCACTGTAGGGTTTTTGCAGTCCTTTCCCCAAACTCACAGTAAGTACACTTGAAAGCTATTACAAAGTATAGCTGCCTTTCTTCCTGACTGATGTCATGGGTGGTTCCGGGGGTGTATCTGGCTGGTGTGTCCCGTGAGAACAGGACCATTCTTTCGGTGGCCTCCAGGAGCCTCTCCAGACAGAGGTCTCCTTGTTATGACAGGTAACTTTCTGAGCACTTCAACAGATGCTTAGGCATGCCAAAAGCATAAAGCACTTGGAAGGGGACTGTGCAGAATATTTCAACTGTGTTTCTTAAAATAAATGCCGTGGCTTAAATAATAGAAGTTTTCCTCACAGACTGTAGAATAACCACGGAAGCTGAAATAGCGTTTGAGTTATTGGATGTGGCGTTTGCAAAATTTCCTCAAAATTTAGTAACTGTAGCAAGGTTTGGGGAGGTTTTGCTTTTTTTTCCCTAGTGCTTATGTTAGAAACACCTCATCTCCTTCTGATCAGCGTTTTCCAAGTCTGTTCAACTCCAACTGGCAGATTTAATAGATGTGTACCAGGCGCACATGTGGAATTCAGGCAGCCTCAGTATGCTCACGTCTGTGATAAACTGGAGGTCATCCTAGCTGTAGGACAGAATCAGATAGTTCCTTGCAGTCGGCTCACAGCTGTGAGGGGTCACAACCCTGTTTCACTCACACTTCACTGGCTGCTGAAGGAAGATTCCTGTTGTTCAGTGCCACAGCATCTGGACACATGAAAACATCCAGCCCCAGCACACAGTGCATCTCCTCGGGGAAAAGCCTGGGGTTTGCTTTGGCACCCTGCACTGGGATGAGCACAACCTACTGGTGAGAAGCAAGACATGTTGGTGGGAGGTAGTGCTGGGAAAGCAATGACGAAGAGGTGTAGGAATCCCAGGGAAGGCTTGATGCTGTGGCTCAGCCGGTGCAGCCTTTTCCCTTGCTCTTGCATAAGACGATGTAAGGTGACGAAGAGCTTAGCTGTGATCAGTCCTGTTCTGGTGTTAATTACCAGTGACTGCATCACTTTTGATAGAATTAGAGGAGCGTGTAATAGGCCTGCAATTAAGTCTGATTTTGATCTTAGCAGCTTCATACAATAAAAATGAAAATGTCATTTGAGATGAGTTCAGGTGTTTTTAACAGTGCTGCTCAAAGAGGAAAAGAGCAGAGTAGTCAGTGTTTGGTCAGAACAAGAGAGTATGACCTACTTTCGTTTCAAAACCAAACACTTGGCCACACACTTCTTACCTGCATATTTAAGTCTTTCCTGCATCTTTCCTTTGTACCGAACCAGGTGACTGCTGTATCACTGCCTTTATTTGGGAAGGGAAACTCATTCAGAAACATTGTGCTCCTGGTCTCCTTTTTTGCAGCTAATTCCTTTTACAGTTTCACAGCAGGGGAAAGTACACCTCTTTCCATTTGGATCTATGTATTGCCAAGCAAAGCATGCTTGGTAGGAAAGACACATCCCTTATTATGAATGCTGTAGCTGAGAGCACCTTTGTCACCCGTACTCAACCACTGAGTTATTAAGAGCTTTGGACTGTGTTACACAGAGAAAAAGATAAAAATAGGGCGTCTGACGCATGCATCCCATGTTGCACGCCAGGAAACTGAATCGCTCTTCCACCAAGTACAGTACCCCAGAGCATACATGGAAAATATGCATGGATATGAACATGCGAGATCTTTCCTCACCAAGAAAAATGCTCAGTCACTCTTTTTTCCCATCCCATTTTACATTGATCTTGTCTGATATGCCCTTTGACTGCTGGCAAACCTAACAGCCTGAAGTCCCACAACTCTGCTTGTACTGCCACTGCTCCTCAATGTTGAATATGTGACAATAATACCTGTTTCCTGTGTTTTGAGGAATATTCTTACTGCACCCAGCTGACAGTAAGTAGGATCTTGCCATTCACCAGACATCTGCAGCATGCTGAAAACTCCCAAGGCTCAACACTGTTTGTCATGGAAATAATGCACTGGGTGCATAGTCTAAAATAAGTCATTCAGAGTATGTGACCCTCTAAATGTTAATCCTTACATCGCTTTCTTTTATTGCTTCTATTGGCATACACGATTATGTGACATACTATAAAAGTAAATAATGTGATGCAATGGGTAAAGCTCAAAGGGAAGTACAAATTGGAGATCGGATGCTTCCTAACACAGAATATGACATAAAACTTACAGTGACGTGAGTCTGAATTTTTCTTATTTTGAGGGCAGCAAAATCGAGCATATAGCAATTATGTGAGTCTTTCTGGATGCTTCTGACACTTTCTAAGTCGGGGAGTAAGTGACTTTGGGGAATGGATCCAAAGCAAAGTATGACTCTGCTCTAGGACAGGGCCTTTAAAAGAAAGCGAACATAAATTTATGTTTGAAGATCAGAGACCTTAAAAAATAATGCAAAACATGCATCTGAGATCTTACTATTTATTTTCCAGCATGTGAACTTATCAGGGGAAGGCAGGTGTACAAAGCTGAAGACTATGGGTGTTTGATTGCCTCCTGGTAGGAAACCTGTGGCAAAAGCACAATCTGAGGCTCAGAAGTAGGTTATAAGGCATGGCAGCAGCCAAGTTGAGATTTAACAATAAAGCCTGAAATATCAGAACCCAATGCAAAACCAACATTTTTAGTCCTCTTTGCCTGTATTCAGTAACATGTGGGTACCTTGGTGTGCGCTTTTGCTTTTGCTGAATTGAGGTTTGAGTTACTTGCTAGTCTATTTTTACATTTTAACTGGCCTTGTAATTCAATATGTGTTTGTTTTAATTTTACACTCTCCATAAAAAGCATCCTCCATGACGACTTGGAGAAGTGACCGCTGGCAATGCATAGAAATTTATTTGCCTGGCATGTCACACTGTCTTACTTTTCCCCCTGCAAACCCACGTGCTAGTCTTGACCAAAAATACCCTGGGATACCTTGTTGTCTTCTCCCTTACCTAAGCTTTGCTGCTGAGGCTCTGGAAGTGGTGAGGTGGGGAAGATCAGCTTGGGACAAATCCAGGTCACTCCACTAGCCCTGCTCACACACACCGTTGGAATTAATGAGCAGCCAGGTGTCATGTGGGGGGAACAGGGTGGTAATGAGTAGGACAGAGGAGTAGGCTTCCCTGTGGCCACTGACTGTACCAGGAGCACACCTGTGATTGCCTACCTGCAGCTCAAGCTGCATATCTGTCTCTGGGGGAGAAAGCCTGGAATCCCTCTTTTTGCAGCATGGTGCTGATGTGTGTGTCAGGGGCCATAGGACTGGGTGTTCCATGTGGAGCTGGAGGGATGTTCACAGCCCATGGCATCCTGCTGAAGGCAATGTAAAGACATGGCTCTGCTTTTCCCTCCCTGTTCTTTTGCTGATAGGTTTTCAAACTGCCACTAATGTTTTCAATTTGACAATGCTGGCATGGAACCCTCATATATTCATATCATATCATATCATATCATATCATATCATATCATATCATAATCGTATAATAACATGTCACAACCCCCTGGCTCTGAGTTGCCTTTGTATGGTGTCTCAGGAATGCAGAGTTGATAAAAGTGTAGTGCTAGAAATGGCTCTTGTTCTCCTCCTATCCCTGCATCCTTCCAGCATTCACATGCCTTAGGTAAGTATATAAAAATTGCTGCACCAAATAAAAAAAAAAAAAAGCTTCTGTTCTCCTCTTTGCTTTTCTGACCAAAGTGTGGGGTGAAAAATTTATGGTGTGCCTAATTAGTGATGGAAGATGTGTCTAGGTACACTGTCCTCCTTTCCTCATGCATTGGTCACTGTAGTACCTGAAACTTTGCCACTATGAATTGCTGTTGCCATTCAGCATGTTTGATAGTGGAGGCATGGCTTTGGGCCTGTTAGCAGCCACCAGAATTTTGCAGGGCTGAAGGAGTAAATGTGATTCAATATCTTTGTTTCTAATAGCATTCCTGCTATCAGATGGTAAAATACCCTTGAGAGATAACATGAAATTGCTTTGTAAGATTTAAGGAGAGTGAAAACAGACAAAGAACAAATTTAAGCAGCATTTGGTATACGAGTTTCACCACTTGCTTTCAGCTTTATTTAGCTTTGAACTCGTATCTCCCTTAAAACTAGTGTTGCTCCTCACCAAATTAAGGTAAATTTTGATTTGTCATATTCAGTGATTGTGAATAACTCATGCCCAAATCCACCTGAACCATTCACAGAGGAACCCAAACCTACAACAAAGTGAGCAGGTTTGCTCTAGGGTGGGGCATCTCATGGGACAACGCACCTTGCCCACTATATGAATTAATTTCCTATAGTTGCTGCATCCTTCCTTCCTTTGGGACAGGCTTCACCACTAACCGCTTATAGAAGATAACTGTTTTGTGAGACTCATTTCCCAATGTCAGGCAGCAGCCACAAGTGTGAGGTTATCTGGGGGACTCCACAGCAGTGGGAGCCCTGAGTAGCTTCTACAGGAGATGGCGCGGATGAAGTCAGGCTCTGCTTCCTCTGCATCCTGTGGCAGAAATAACTCTTGTTGTCATCCGAGCAGTCACTGTAATGTGAATGAGGTTCAAGCCAGACCCAAGAGCTTCAATGAGATTTTTATGTGATTATAACAAGAATTTGACGCACATGGTGAGCTACTAATCATGTATATGTGATCTCTCTCCATGCTGTCCCAGGAGGTATTTACTAGCATAAAAATCAGCTAATGAGGGGACAGGTCACAGCAGCAGACTGCTGCTGCATGAGGGATGTCCCAGAAAGCATGGGGATAGATGAGCTGTGTCCTTTCCACTTGCAAACTCTGTCGGTTTTGCATCCCTCCGTGCTGCAAAGGAACGTCGAGTTCATCGTGGTTTTTTGCTGAACACTGCAGCAGGATTTATGCAAAGTTTTCTGTGGATGTAGCAGGAGTGCTCAAAAGCTCAGCCCATCTAAAGTGCCTCAGGTTCTTTAGGATAATGAGACATTTTGTGAGTGCACCTTTTTATTGTACCAATATTACATTACAGGAAAAATGGAAAGGGGGAACTTAACACATAGTAACTGTCACAAGTTCTCTCCTTGAATTAGGTTCTCCTGCTTATAAAAATTTAATTGATTCCTAGCAGTTTATGTGCGTGGTGCTCAGTGGGTGTTTTCTGTTCTCTTGCCAGCTCCATGGTTACTTAGAAAGCGAGCCGCTCACGCTGCAGCTGTTCATTGGGACTGCAGACGACCGCCTGCTGCGACCCCATGCCTTCTACCAGGTTCACCGGATCACCGGCAAGACCGTTTCCACCACCAGCCATGAAACAATACTTTCCAACACCAAAGTCCTGGAAATTCCACTTCTTCCAGAGAACAACATGAGAGCAATGTAAGACCAAGGCACCATATTTGACTCCTGGTAGTTTTTTTTCTTGGTCACGTCACCTAATTTCTTTGGAGTTTGTTTCTTTCTTTTTGTACATGATTCTCCTTTCCCTATCTTTTTTCTTTTCATACATTTCTCTCTGTAATAGTAGGTTTTCACAACTTTGCAGAGACAAATTGCCACTAATCAGCTTAACAGCAAAATTATCTTCACAAATATTTATGACAACTGATTTACTTTCATTCTAGAGTTTCAGCCAGTGTGCTTATTTGCCATTTAAAATAAGTATCTCGGTTACTGAGCTGTAAAATATCTCCTACCTCAGCTCCTGCATTTAGTTTCTAAATATGACACCTGTTCCTCCTATACACACTACCACAAGGAACAGAGCTGATTAAAATTTATCTTTGGATGTCAAAGGAAACTCTTAGAGAGCATTTCCAAGTACCCTCGTGCTTTTTCTGAGACGAATTAAAACCACTCATTTCTCACATATAAAACTCAGCATTTTTCATGGCACTTGTTTACAAGCAAGTCTTCCAGAACTAAGAGTTATCTCTGAGAACCTTTATTCAAAGGTGATGGAGTTTACAGATTGAGTTGTTAAATTGGGCTAAGTTTAATGCTACGCAGAAAAGCAGGGACAGATATCTTAGGATATCTGAGTGATAATTAAGTGCCCTGAAGGTGCATTAAACATCTGTAAACATGGTTATAGGATGGTATATAAAGGTTAAAATAGCCTTCTGTGTAAGTGACATACATGAGACCTTCCACATTATTTAATCCTGTCCTCTCTGTACCCTCCCTCAAATCAACCTAGCCCCTTATCTGAATTGTGTTCCCCCTCATTCAAATCATCCTAACCGTTATCTGAGGTAATTCCTTGGGAGGAATTTCTGCGTGCTTGCATGCAAGTACAGCTCTTGGGGTGTGTGTATAAATATAAATGTATTCATATTTATGTATAAATGCCTGCACCTTTGTGTGTATATATAGGAAGACAGAAAACAAGCAAGAAATCCTGACCTCCACCAAACCAAACACCATGGGAAAATCACAATTTCACTCTTTGTTTTTCATACAGTTTTCCATGCCTTAATGAAGCAGAAAATGCTATCAGGCACCCAAAGTCCTTCCACACATAGTGGTTATTAGAAGCTGGTTTGCAGTGTCATGTACAACATGCCCTGGAGTGCCTTATGTAAATAGAAGAGCCAGAATATGTTTAGCTGCATTGCCAGCTGGGCTTAGAGTGATCACTTAAGACCTGAGGATCTCTCTCTCTTTGTTGTGTTAAAAGTCACAACAAGTCTTCAAAATTATTGGTCCTGTTTGCTGCCATCATAAATTGGTGGGGCTATATTGGGATTAAGGAAATTTCACCAATTTGTACCCATGCAGTACTTATCTGGCCCTTTATTTATCCAGTTTGAATCACATTTTTGGCCATCTAGGAACATTATTACCATTTCATTCATCTTTCTCCCTAAAATGAAGGTAAGTTACACAGTTTTGAGCCAAGCTGAATATTTTTCTGGCATGTATACCAGACTGTAGTACAGCTCACTCAAGAATCACAAACTATGCTTTGACATATATAAGCCTTACATGACAGTAGTCTAAAACCTCATGTGGCACTACCAATGAATTGAAATTTGGAGCCAAGGACTTTTCTCACACTTTATATATTCAGGCCTTGATTCAGTGAAACACCAGAGCTCATCTGCCCATTTAAACTTTGGCACATTTAGCTGTTCCTACTGACTTCAGATTTTAAATTCCATCACTTTACAAGCTTGAATTTAAATACCTTTTCTTCTCTGAACATTTGGATATGAATTGTATGTCAATAATTATTCAGTTTACAGGAGTTGCTATAGGAGAGACAACATGGACAAATGCACTGTTTCTTCTTTATCTTACGGATCTTTGCATAGAATTTTGACATCAGTACAAATACTCTGTGATTCTTATGGCTTCGCTTGCTAATATGCATTGTTGGGAATCTTTAATACTTTCATTAATTTCTTTGTTCATATCAGCAAGGGCATTTTTTAAATTTTGAAATCCATACTTTAGAAAAAATGCAGATCAAAACCGTGCTGCCATAGTGCTTGTTTGCAGTTTGCTTCAGAACAGAGCTTCAAAGGTCTGGAGGGGGAATTAAACTCTTTGAATGCAAAATGAAGTTAACTATGCATATTCAATGTAATAAAATGCATGCCAGAGACCGGTACCCAGAAGAAATTGCCATGTAGGCTTTGTAGTCATGGCCAAAGCAGAGGTATTTTTGCAATGGGTTTTTGAATGCATATGTTTATCTGTCTTTTGTTTTGGGAGCTTCTGTTGAAATATTCTGTGACAAAAATACTGACTTGTAAACTCATCTAGGAGAAAAACAAAGTTAAAATAGAGAGTGAGGTCAGAAATTATAGTAGTTGTATCTGATGAAAAGCACGTTTTTCCCTAATGTGGGAAGAGGACTCTGAGTTTAGTTTCTTTCATGCAGGGCTTCAGCTTTGTGCTCAGATCTTGGGAATATTTCCAAGTCATTGAAATACAAACAAATTGACAGTACGACTGACCTCAGGGAGAGCTGTGCTCATTAATAAGAATTTCAGGACTTTGCCCTAGATTGAAAATCTTGTCAGACTTTTGTCCAAATTAGCTGTAACAAGTGAAATTGTAAGTAGCCTGGCATTCTAGGTTAGTAACAGTTTCTGCCCCTCTGTCAGATCCCATTGACTTTTCTAGTCCTGCTGTTTCTTTGGGCTTCGGTTAATCTTTAACTACAATTCTTACAGGATGTGTTACAGGGGAGGAAGGGTCTTTAAGATTTTCTTCCTCTTGGAACTGAGAAAACATCCTAAATTTGTAGCAGCCACTATCTGCTGCTACAGATAGCCCCAACTCAGCTGCTCGGGAGTGCAAGTACTAAACAAAGTCTGCCCTGTTCAGCCTGGTCATTGGGTTGTGCCTGGCACAGTTTTTTAAGAAGAGCATGCAGGGGATGCTAGAGGATAGCAGGGAAGATATTGCAGACTCATGCCTTCCTGAAGTATTCTTGAAGTGAATTGAATTGCCCTGTTTTCCTTTTTGATAGCATCGACTGTGCTGGGATATTAAAGCTCCGAAACTCTGACATCGAGCTGCGCAAGGGAGAGACGGACATCGGTCGGAAGAACACACGTGTGCGTCTGGTCTTCAGGGTTCATATCCCACAAGCCAATGGCAGGACCCTCTCCTTGCAAGTAGCCTCCAACCCCATTGAGTGCTGTAAGTAGCAAAAAACATCCTCCTCTTGCTGGGTATTATCACAAAATCTTTTAATCAGTAAGGTTGAAAAAACATCTAAGATCATTGAGTCCACCGCTAACTCAGGACTGCCATGTTCACACATCTTTTGAACAGTTTCTAACACTTCCACCCCATATGCAGTCTTTGTCCATGCCAGCATGCTCTACATTGGTTTTACTTTACCTGTCTAGTTAGTGAACTCTACTCTGCTTTCCAAAAGTACATGGTTTGCATTGAGAACAGAATATCTGTGTCTTAGGAAAAAATTTGTAGCTTTGTGCATTGAGTGCTGTAGAAAAACACATACTTACAAGTAAAGAACAGTTAAACAAATAGTAGACCTGGGAGTGACAGGGCCTTTGGTTTTGGTGTCTCCTTATCATAAAGGTAACTGCTGTAGAAGTTTTGGAAAACGTCTCTCATTGTCCTACTCATGCTGCCTCCCCATCATAAAGCAGAAACCAGGAAACAAAACCCCAACCCCTTTGATAAGGAGATAGCAATATACTATACACTGGCTTGCAGCTTCATGAAACCTCCAGAAACCAGGTTTCTGCACTGGGGTCTTTTAAAATGAACAGTCTGTATTTTACCAGATACACTGGAACAACCTTCAAATATACCTATATCATTTTTGCTCTATAAGCCTCATCCAGCCTCCCACACACAAAACAAAACATAACTGCTTTGTGTAGCTTTAACACTCCAGCATAAGTGGTGGAAGCTTAATTTCAGTCTAACTCACAATGCTATTTTGATTGGCTGGATGGACTGAAACAATTTTTTAAGGTTTTGTTGAATTCCATCCACTAAGTGGATCTTTCTGATGCTGTCAGAGTAAGAGGGAAACTTAAAATCTGGCAGGTATGTGATGGATGATCTCTGGCAGAGGGAATGGGGAGGGAGGTCTGACCGTTCCTAGCTCTGTTCACACTAGAGGGAAAAGCAAAAAATATGAGGAGTCATGGTTTCATCTTGCAATTGAAGTTTAACAGAGCTTTTCAGTTGCTACACAGCAGGATAATGCACAGTTTGAATCTATCCTGAACTGGTCTGTGTAAAGGTGCCAAGCTCAAGGAGCCCCTAAATGTGAAGCTAATTGGATTTTTGCCAGGGTACTGCAGCTTTGAGTGTTGTATAATGAGCAAAAGCACGGCACAGGCCTGCTGAAAAAAAAGCGGAAAACAAGAAAAAATAACTGCTAGTGTTACTTCCAATGCAGAAGGTGGAATAAGCTGGTGCCAAAAGCTTCATACATTTCTTAGTGCATGTGACACCAGAAGGAACTATATAATCTGGATAAAATGTCACAACACCCCTTGAAGAAGCACTCTCTTCATGTCCCAGTTGCAAGGGATAAAATTTGTGCACAAAAATACAAGATTCAGTTTACATGGATCCATGTATACTTGGGCACTCAGGTTCTTTTGGAAATACTTTCTCTAAAGTGTGAGCTGCTGCTGGATCACAAGAGCCATGGCTGCTGCTTCTGCTGCTGCTGCTACACAACAGTTTGCAGAATTGACGGTGGAGTGTATACTGACTGAAACAAATTTTGGACACGCATGATTACCTTGTTATGTGTACCTTGTAAACACACAGCATATATGCTAGGCAGAGAGTGAGAGAAAATTATTTAAAATAAATGAATTTCCATAAAAGTACACTTTCTTGATATAGTACATATCAAGCTGAGTTTCAAAACACTTGTTCATTGTGAGTCTTTTGAATCTATGCTGCTGTTTAACGCTATTGTTTACAATCAAAGCACTTGAAAATCAACCATGTTTCCTGTAAACCTTGTGACCTTTCTTTGTTTCTGTATCAAACTCAGCTTATCTTATGAGGGTAAGCATTAAGTTACTTACTAACTCAGTATTTACTTTTTCGTGTGTTTGTGGTTGCCTTTTCTTTTATTTTAAATCTTCTTTATAACTCTCCAGCTCAGAGATCTGCCCAAGAACTGCCTCTGGTGGAGAAGCAAAGTACCGACAGTTTTCCTGTTACTGGAGGGAAAAAAATGGTACTGACTGGTCATAATTTTCTGCAAGACTCCAAAGTCATCTTTGTGGAGAAAGCGCCAGGTATGTCTTTTCAATCTAGACTCCAAACTGCCTTCCCCCCACCCCGTCTGTGACAAATGATGAAAGCACAAATATGGTAATAGCATTTTCTTCTGCCCGTAATGTGTTTTCCATGTCACTGGGCAAAGCTGTGGAAAGGCTCTGAGCCGTGCCTAATGCTGAGGTTTCACACTGTGGCAACTGTAGTTACAGGTAGACAATAGAGACATTGATAGTCAACCTTTGGCATTTGTTTATTGTAGTAAACCATGTGTGTAGCAGGCAGGACCTGTGAGAGGGGTTCAAAATCTCTGTTGCCATCTCCCTCTAAAGCCTTCATTCAGTACGGTGCATCTTCTTAAACATTTCTGTAATTTGTGCTGCTGGTGGTGAGTGTGCACCTGTGTCTCCTGTGGCATTTACAAGGCTCAGTAGGACTCAGAGCACACACATTCATTGGCAGGACAGGTTTACCTCGGGGACTGAGGGAAGGACTGAACGCAATTTCCCCTCGCCCAGCACTGCTCCTGCGGCGCTGTGACGGTGGGACTCTTCTGGAGAAGAGGCTGAAACAGGGTAAATGGCATGGAGTGGGAGCTGGGGCAGGATGTGCCTGCAGGAGCGGCGGATGCCGGGTGACGGTGCTAATGGGTGTGAATGCCCCCCCGGGAATAAGCCGTGGGAGGGGAGCTGGGAGTCAAAGTCAGGCTCTGAAAGGAGACTGCTAAGGATAGTTTTGAGTCTTGTTTTGGAAAGGGTTTCCCTGGCACTGGCACAAGCTATGAATTCCTCAGCTGCCGACTGAACCCCCACCCCCACCCCGGACTTAAAACAATCTTGGGCACTCCTCAGGCCGTCTGCACCAGCTGTGACGCTGCGCCTGTTTAACCCTTTATGTCCACGAGGTTCCCACGCTGCTCTCCTGCCCATGGCCCCTGCTGGCACCACAGGAACTTGGTCCATGAGGCAGGATGGAAAGGAGAGCAGGTGAGGCTCTGGAGGCAAAGGCACCCAAGTTTTTGGGCTCAGCAAGCTCAGGACAAAAGCAGAAGGCTCCCCTGAAATTCCCCAGCAGAATCCTGTGTTGATGCCTTCTCCTGGAGTAGCCAGTTGGCACGTTTCTGTGAACCCCAAGCACTGCAGCACACACAGTGGGGATGTAGCTGTGACATCAGCAGAAACATCTTTTTTTTCTTAAGAAAGTTAAAAAAGATAGGAAAAAGGTGGTATTGCATTTGAAAAAAAATTGAATTCTGTTCTGTGTTCCCCCAGGAGAACAAAGTTCATGTCTACTTTATTTATATTTAAACTTCCTTTGCTGCAAAGAACTGGGTTAGTGTGACATGTCAGGAGTCCTTGATCTGTCTGATTACAAGAAGGAAACCACATTAAAGGGTGCCTTCCTTAATACTTATTTCCTTTCCTCTTCCCTTTTTGAGTTGGAAAATTTTTAAGTGTTGCACTCGGAAGGATTGTGATGATGATGCTGTTTGCCCACAGCAGGTACCACAGCGTGGTACCACCACTGTCTCCCTACTCCTATATTCCTATACTACATTAGGTACAGTAAAAGCAGGATATTCACTGTATAGCTTTCAATTACAGAATTTAAGGCCCTGCCTTTTTTTTTTTTTTAGTAGTCTCACTGTAGGTTTGTTGCAGTTGCAGAGCAGTATAGCCTGCAGGGACTGAGCCCTTAGAGTCAGAGTGTAGCATCTCCAGGAGCTGCAATACTTGTGTTAGTAGAAATGACACACAAAAATCAAAGCTGCTGGCTAGTCTGTGCTCAGCAATATTTAAGACTTCCGTGGTTTGTGTGCTATGCTGCCTCACACAGCTCGATGCACTGGAAGTGGCACTGACCTTAGTGGCAGACTGCTTCTGCTGGATTTTTGAACAGTCAGTGTATTTATTGTCAAATGAACAAGTATTAGCAGCCTTCACTTTTACTTCACATAAATCAGCACGGGGAGTTTCTTTCCGTTTCAGCTCTTGAACGTCAGTGAAAGTAGGTCAAGAGAAAAAACCCAGCATAGTTTCTCTTTCTCTTAGAGAGCTGGTTATGAACCTCTGTGATTAGCTGGAGACATTCATTAGTTTTGCTGCTGTTACCACTTTTGTTTTTGAATTTGGAATGTTAATCACGTTCCTAGTAGGTAGCAGCCAAACACAGCTATTACAGAGTAATAGATCAAAGTAATAGATCGTGTGCTCATAAAGAGAATGTATCTTTTGTATAAAATTTAAATACTGTACTACGTCAACTCATGTCTTCCGTCCTTACTCAGGCAGAGTCCCCAAGCCGGGAGGCAGTCTCCTGGAGCTTGTCTAATTCCTTCTAGACTGCATACTTAATTGGATAACACAAGGAGTTTGAGAACACTTTTTGTTTGCTTTTCTTTCCCCCCAGCTTTCCCTAATTCTGCTGAGTGCATTGTGGTCTGCTGAATGTTTTTCCAAGCATGAGTCCCAAGCTTTCAGTCTTCATGGCTAACTCTCAGCTGTTGTAGCCTCTAGAGGAATGGCCTCCTTTGGTGGGGGAGTCAGTCTGAGCAGTGACTCATACAAGAGGGAATCCCTGAAGAATGATCAAATCGATCTTTCTGCTGGGAGGGCAGTGGCTTCCTGCTTTCAGCTTAACCCCTTAGTTGCTGCTGTTCAACCAAGAAGCATATGAAACAGCAAAACAAACTTCACAGCCCTGTGACTCATGTCTCACACAGGGAAAATGAGGTATCCAGGGAGTGAAGGCACAGCACACTGAAAGAACCACAGGAGAAGCGCTGTGAGGACCTTCTCTGGAAGGAGAACCCCCCATGGTGAGGTCAGGCAGAGGGTGGCTCCCCTTTGGATAGACAATGAGTGTTCAGAAGTGGACTAAAATTTGCTCAAAATTCTATAGTACCATAAAAAAGTTCTTTATGTGTTGATGTGAGGCCTTATTTTACCAGATTTTTGGCAATATTCTGTTGCTTGCACATCAGACCATATTTTCCAGTAATGAGCAATGGTATAAAATGATCATCAAAGAAACCTAGCAGTAGTGAAAATGTGAATGTTAAATGTAATTTGAGAGGTTCATTCTTTTAAATTCAGAATTTCCTTAGACTGGGAAGTCCCACAATGACTTAATGCTTAAAAATTACACTAATAATTTTTTTCTTGTCTCCTTTCACTTTCTGTCTCTCTTTGTAGTCATGCATTTTTCTTCCTGAGATTCAAAAGTGTCTTATGCATGTCATTGTTGAGTACCACATTGAGGATGGCCAACACATGTCTGTCACCAGAAGATTTAGTACTTTGTAAAGTAGTGAAAAGTCTGCAATTCCTTACTGGCAAGGGCCCTTGATGTCTGTAGGCTGAGGTTTGCTGTGGCAGAAAGGTGTGCATTTTAGTTACAGGAGTAGGTGAAATGAAGTTGGTGTTTGTTAGCTATGGCAGGAAGTGTTTGGCTAGGAGTGAAAATGCTTCCTGTTAACGTGTGCATCTGCATGGATCGTGGTCTGAAATTATAACAAAAGACTGATTTAGTTACTTAAAATTTTAAAACTTTTTATTTAATTTGTAGATTATAAATGTACCAGGCAACAAAAGTCTTGAGAGAAAAGTTCAGAGAGTGTGCTTGGAGAGTGTGTTTTAGAGATTGCATATCTATCAGCTACCTTTTTTTGATAACACTTTCTGCAAACACTCTTTTCAAAGCTAATTTTTTAAAGGTAAAGTGAGTTACTGAGCACAAAGCAGCACAAAAGCCTAATTAATTGAAACAACCAGACTGCTGGCTCTTAGTATATCAGATTATGATCAGTGATCTATAAAACTGATCACTGCACTGAAAAAATCTTGGTTTTCATTCCTCGGTTCACCAAGTGTATCATGTAACTGATGAGTGTCAGCTCAGTGATGAAACACAAACCCAGTATCCCAAGGAACAACACACAGGAATATTATGAGTACGTTATGGTAAATTATGGATTATAGTTCCTGGCATGCTGTAGGATATTTTGGGATAGAAAGAGTATTTTTGGGGTTAGAAGAAGTCTCATATTGAGATCTGAAAGAATTAATCTACCCTGAAAATCCCTCCTTGCTCCTGTAACTTTTAACACTAAAATTAGCTCAAGTATTTCCAGACTTCATGGATTTGGCCAAGTCTAGACATACCTTAAAGATCAGGTTAAACTGACAAAATCTTTATCATCAATTTGTGACCTATGGGCAGAAATGGTCATTGCATGTATTATTATTAATTATCATAGGGTTGACTTGCCACTACTTAACCCATTTCTTTGCTTTTGTGCTTAGTGACGAGAGCTCAGGGCAAAGTTTTTAAAGAGTGAAAAGGCAGAAATGTAACACCCAACTTCTCTATGGGATTAGATTCTCAAATAACACTGACTTTGGTACACTGACTCTGGGCTGTTAATGTTGAGGGCTGTTTTGTCCTGGTCAGAGGCTGTGTCTAATCTTCCCTTTAACAAATGTCCCTCCCTGAAGATGCATCACTTTCTTTGATGGACATTTGGAGTGTTTGCAATATCTCTAAGTAACTCCAGACTTACAGACTTCAGTGGTTTTGAACAACTTAATTACTCAGACTTCAACAGTAATCCTGGCACCTACACACTTCAGTAACCTAACTGCATAATATTCTCAGCTATCGTGCACAAAGCCTTTGACACTCAAGTTCCTGAAAGATGGAGAAATAAACCACATGTAAGCAAACATTTCTTCCAGGGATTTTTGTTTTTGAATATTTTCAAACAGTTCAGAAGCTTTTCAGATTTAGTTATTGCTTCAAATTCTTCATTCTGCTCTTGTTTTTACTTTGTTAAATGGATTTTTCTGTCGAAACTCTTGCTCCTTGCTGAACAGGTTTTCTCTTATAACATGAAAATGTTGACATGTAATTGTTATAACTAGAGCAGATGAAAGATAACTGGGTGAAATCATCAATTTAATTTTATATATATGCTAAAGGAAATCATAGCTTTCTGTAAGTATATCAGATGGGAAAACTTAACAGATTGCCTCCTGTTAGATGTGTGGTCAAGCTCAGTCAGCTGAATTTTTGCACAAGGGAAATGTGCTACACAAAAGAAGGAAGCTGGATGAATGTAAGTGTCCACTCTAGCATTTCACAGGTTTTTTGTTCCTCTCAAATTTCCCTGTCTCTGCCAAAGATTAAAATCAATCAGTTGCTGCCTTAAGGTACAATTGTCAGTCTTATAAATTCACTTCTGTTTCCCAAATGTGTGAGCAGAATTTACCTTGTAATATGGAAGGTAACACAGTTCTTTAGCTTCAGGAAAACTTACAAAAAGTTCAGGAAAGTGAAATGTTGACAAAACATTTGAGTAGCATGTGAATGGATTGGATGCATTGAGGAAACATATGGACTTTTTGGTTTGACTCAGATACACTGTGGAGCTTAGGGATTGGAGTCTGTTTTGACGTGATGTGATGGGATGGTGAGATGGGTGACCTGAGTCTTGGCAGAGCTCCACGTGGTAAAAGATCACACATTCTCAAAGATCTTTCCGTTGCTCTTTCCATTGCTAGTAGCAGTTTGGGGGGGCAACTGGCCAAAAAGGGGTCATGTTTCACAGCAGTAATCATACTGTAGCTCATGTAATAAATAAGCAAGTGGCAAAACTCTCCTTCCCCTTGTAGTCAGATAGACAGATACTACTTAATTTTGTCTTTATCTGCCTGTTTATCCAAGTTCAGGACACACGTTCCAGTTGGCAGTGAGCAATTGCATGCTGACTCATGCACAGTGAGGTTAAAATTTTGGGAAACTAGATAAACTGGAAACTTCAAAGGCATACAAGTTGGGAGCATGGAGTTCATGTGAAGGTCACTTGAACCTAGATCCTAGAGATGTATTGATAGCTGAAGGGGTTTCTGGCCACTGCTCAGAAATAGATATCCTTGGGCGAATTGTGTCATCAGGTGCTGGAGTCATTTGATGGTGGAACCCTTTCACGCGCGCAGAGGAGTAGTGATGCAGCTTGTAGGAAATGTCAGCACGTTTCAGTTTTTCCTGGCTGTTTATTCTATGGAATGGTGAAGACAGAGTGGGACAGCAGCCATACACGAGATGGTGTCAGCAGCAGCAAGTCTCATCCAGGGTGTTGCTCTCACTGTGAAGAATGAGATCAATCAATCACAGATACTTACTGTGGACAACAAAATAATAAGGAATAACCACATGGTACCAAAAGTCACTTGTCTGAGTAATCCTGTAAATTTTTTATTATTATAGAAAATGCAGCCGAATGCTTCGAGTTTATTCTTTCATATCTTCCAGACTAAGTGGCTTCAAGCAGCTGTATCTGTGCAATCAAAGCTTTGTCTCTGAACTTTTACAACTAGCACAAGATTTCAAGTATTTTTTACTGTTGCTGTTCCAGTAGGACTGTCTGTCTAAACACACAGGAATTCACAACCCTTACAAGAAATCTGAGAGTCTAATGAAGCGATCAGTGCCTAAAGACAGTAGAGGAAAGAAGTACGGTGGGTTGACCTTGGCTGGGTGCCAGGTGGCCACCAAAGAGCTCTCTCACTCCCCTTCCTCAACAGGACAGGGGGAAGAAAATAAGATGAAACAGCTCGTGGGTGAACATAAAGACAGGGAGATTGCATATCAGTTCCTGTCTCAGGCAAAACAGGTTCCACTTGGGAGAAATAATTTATTGTCAATTAAAAATAGAGTAGGATAGTGAAAAAATAAAGGTAAAACTAAAAACCACTTTCACCTGTGTCCCTTCCCATGCTCAACTTCATTCCTTCATTCCCGACTTCTATTTCCTCTCCCTGTGTGACACAGAGGGTCAGGGAATGGAGGTGTTGGTCAGTCCATAACAGCTCCTCTTTACTGTTCCTTCCTTCCCATACTGTTCCCTTGTTCTAGTGTGGGGTCCTCCTATGGCACACAGTCCTTCATGTACTGTTTCAGCATCAGTTTTCTCCTTGAGGTTCAGTCCTTCAGGAACAGCCTGCTTCAGCATGGGTTCCCTTGCAGCCATCATTCCTGTGGGAAAACCTGCTTCTGCCTGGGCTCCCCTTCACAGGCTGCAGCTCCTGCCAGGAGTGTGGGCTCTGACTGGCTGCATGTGGATCGTGGCTCTGGTGTGGTGTCTCCATAGGCTGCAGGGGCACAGCTGCCTTGCCATGGTCTTCACCACAAACTGCAGGGGAATCTCTGTTCTGGTTGCTGGAGCAGCTCCTCCCCCTCCTTCTCCGTTGTGGGGGTCTGCAGGGGTGGTCCTCTCACTTATTCTCACTCCTCTCTCACAGCTGCTGCAGTTTTTTCCCCCTTAAGTATGCTGGCAGAGAGGTTCCACCAACTTTGCTGACGGGCCCAGGTTTGACCAGCTCAGGGTCCATCTTGGAGCCATCAGGAACTGGTTCTGTCAGACATGAGGTCAGCTTCTGGAATCTTCTCCACCGCTGCAGCCCAACCACTAGCCAGACCTTGCTACGTAAACCAATACAAGGGGATGCCTTCAAAGTACTTAGTTTATGGAGGGAATGCCTACCTCTTTTGGAAAATAATCACTCTCCTGTTGCTTTCCTGACCTCATTAAGAATTGGTTCATGTCTTGGGTATCACAGGAAATGTGGGGAGAGCTGAGGAAAGAGGAGCATGTTACTTTTAGGTCTGTTATGGAAGTAAGATTACACCTTCAATGTGGAAGAAAATACAATGACATTAAAGAGAGGAATATAGAGACAAATTGTTTCTAAAGTGTGCCTTGTTGCTGGGAAGCTGATGTCAAGGCAGAAAATCAACGGTTAGCAAGAGGGACCTCTAAGATTGAGCCTGAACTTCTTGGACAAGAGAAAATGGACATGAGGGAGACAATGAGATGGAAAAAAATAGAAATGCTGTTCAAAAGTATCTGCCAAAAAATCACAAGGAATTGCCATAATGGGAAATTTCTGGAAGTTGAGAAGTTGCAGTCATACAGTTGAAGAGTTTGTGTCTCAAAAAAAATGCAGAAGGAAGATTTAAAAGCATTTGGATCAAATTTACATCTTAAGAGGAGAAATAACTAGAAGTAGCTATAGTACAGGTGGTGGTATTGGCATCCAGCACAGAAGTAGAGGAAAAGAATTGTTCATGGAAGAAAAATTTGGAAGTTGATTTAAACTTGCTGTGAGGTTCGTTACTCCAATAGTCTGAGAAAATATGAGACAGATTAGGCTGAAGAAGATGGACCAGGAATATTTTACTCAGTTTCAGCTGCAAAGTCACAGGTTCAGCCTACTAGAGTTTCCCAGAGGAAAGTAAAATTGTGAAGACAAGCAGATGACGTGAATGTAATCAAAACCAGAGTGAAGTGCTGTCATGACTGCTGGTAGGTGGCTGTGCTGGGTGTGCTTTGTTTGACCTGCCTGCTCTAGAGAGATTTTTCAGGGATGTCAAGCTGCAGTTATACTTGGAAATTGTGTGTCTAAGACCTGGAATTACTTAAACTTATTAAATAAAACCCTCAGACCAACGATAATTTGAATAGGGGGGAGGTGCCAGAGAGCACAAATTGCACAACCAGCTTCCATTCTGCTGAAAATAGTATCTGGCAGGTCTTTCCAATGGTTTTGGCTCAAAACGAACCTCGATCTGTCAGTTGTCAGCACTGTGCCTCCTTTTAATTACATGGACTAAAAATTACAATTCATTTGCAAGCTCTAGAACTCAGAATAATTGCATTTGTTAGACATACTGTGGTAAAAGGCAGCTAAAAAGGCCTTACCATTCAGGCAAAGTGAGTCCCTCATCTTTTGGCTTGCCCAGCTGAGCAATCAGGGAGGAAGCGTGTGCCTGGCACCAATTCCAAAGTACCTTAAGATCCATTTTATGCTGAATTTCTACACCTGCTCGCTGCATGACATTCTTACTGTTAATTTAAGGTAAAGAAGAGAGAAAAAGTAACTCGAGGGTATCATATTGATGGCAAACAGACTAGGTCTACATGGAACTCAGCTCAATACTGCAAAAATGTATAGCTGAAGACGTGGACAAAATACATATGCTGCAAAAACACTTATGAGAAAACACCAACAAATACATCACCTTTGATGTGGAAATAAAAATAGGTCAGCTATGCCTCAGGCCTGCTGTGCATAGACGGAGGCATGCCAGAAGGCATGCCAGGGATGGGGAGCAAAGCTGTGGGGAAGTCTCTGCAGCAGCACAGTACACTGTGAGGAGAGCTGAAGAACATCTGGGCGACTTCCTGGCACGGAAGAGGGAAATAAAGTAAGTGAAAATCAGACCAGCTGTGTGGTCTCATAGCAAAAGTAGTGTAAGAGCAAAGAATAGAGATGAGGGTGGCTGGAGAGGCAATCAGGGACAACGTGCTGGGCAGTAGGCAGGCCATGGCACCAACAGAAGCTGCACGAGGAGGTAGAGCTGCTCTGAAGGTGGCTCTGGGACTAGGAGGCATCTTGCTGCTCACGGTCACTAAGAGGCTGAGATCTCAGGAGAGCAAAGTGCCACTGAGGAGATTATAAGAAAGGTCCTGGCCACTTAAAATTCAGATACTTACTCTCTGCTAGCACACATTGCGTTTCTGAATGTTTAATTGTTCTCTTGCCCCATCTTCCCTGTACATCCCATGTCAGACTGCTTGGCTGGCATTGGTCCCTCCTTAGTGCCTGACTCTTGTAAATGTCTTTTAAGATGTACACCAGTGTATCAGGACAAGCATAGAATCCCACCCACTTGGTGGGATCCCCTTCCCTTGATGGTGTCCAGTTGGGGAAGCATTGTTTGCAGCAAGACAGCTGTAGGACCAGCTGAGAAAAGTGTCCTAACTGCTTGTGACATCCCCAAATCCAAAAGGCTGCTGCCCTTGCAAAATCTGGCATTACTACACCCTTGCCAACTCACAAGTGACAGCTGGTGAGACAGTGCCAGTGGGTCATGCCCAGGACTGCTGTGGGGAGTGCTGTCCTCCAAGCAACAGAGCTTCCTCCTCGCCTCTTTCATTGCCAGTCCAACCTGCCCTTCCCCCTGAAGATGATGGAATCTCTGAGGAGAACTGGATAACTCTTAAGTCTGAATGATGCTGCCTCATCTCCTTTGCAGAGACACCCATCCATTCCTTCTGAATGTCTTCACACATCAGTCATCTCAGTGTCATGAGGGCACTCATCAGGGAAGAAAGGCAGCAGTGCAAGTTGAAAGCTTTCAAATTCTTCATTCCTCAAGGATTTAAATGTAAATTGTTAGGGCAAAATTGGAGGGTAGACAGCCTTTGCACAGCACCTCAAAGTGATGCTGCCTTGCATCTGCGTCCTACCTGTTGTGGACATGTTAAAGTAATCTGGGCTGTAACACAGGAATTGTTGTTCAGGGTAATCTCACAACACATTAATCAAGTAGTGGGTTCCTTTGGGAGGGTAGGGCTTGATTTACCATTTTACTTGGAATATATGAATGTAAATACAGATTTACAGTGCAGCCAGTGCAGTCAAACTGTATTGAAGCACAGACTGGAATAGTATAAAATGTACCCTGCATATAGGCAGTGAAATCCTAGATAATGTCTATTCTTCTCCTCATATCTCAAGTGAACACAGGTCCGCTAAAGAATATAGATGGTTTTCACCTCCTGTAGTAAAGTGGAATAACTTAAATATATCTGAACGTTCCCATTATGACCGTTTCATAGAGGCAAGATTTAAGTAGTTGGCAGATGTTATACCCTCCTAAGTTTCCAAGCTTTTTTTTTTGCATTTGTATATTCTTCCCCCTTTCTGTAATCCATCATTTTGGAAAGTTATGCTGGTGGTTTGATTGTTTTGAGCTTGCAAACCCCTGACACTATGCTTGCAGTTCCCTGAGATACAAAGGTAAATCCAGCCCTAGAAACCCCAGGGGATCTCACTGGATGGGCAGTGATGAGGAGATGCTACAAAAATGTCTTTGGAAAGTCTCTTTACAGCTCTTTGTGTTGCACTTCCATGAGGAAAATATGTATGTCATGGTCTGCAGGGCTCTGTGGGTGAATAACTGAACCTGCTAGATTTACACAACTGCTTTTTAGCCCTGCTTCTGTGTTAAAACAGACCTTTACAGTGCCTTTTTATGTGGAAATCTTGTAGCTGGGTGTGGTGGGGAAGCCGCTTGGTGACTCATACTGCAGGGAATTCCCTGATGAATTAGAGTATTTTTACTTCTGGACTTGTGCGCAGTTTCCTTCAACACCAGAGCGAGCGGCCGATAAGAGCAGGCTACAAAGGCCCATTCACAGTTCAGCTACCCCATGTAAAAACAGAGTGTTTATGCTTTGCAGAGCTGAACATCCACCCCCCATAGCACATAGGTCCATAGCATTTTCGTCATTAGCAATCCCAGGTGCTTCAAGTTTCACGGCGACGAAGAAAACAAGGCAGAAGCGGATGGTGGTGAAGCGCACACGGATCAGGGATGGCTATAAATAACAGGGATAGGTCTGTAAATGTCAGGCTTCCTGACAAACCTGGTGTCTTCAGCCGGCAGTAGTGCCGATAGCCTAATGGCCACCTGTCAGCGCAGCTTCCAGCCTCTGTGGAAGGAGCAGCTTCTGCTTCCCCAGCACTGCCTCTGCCGCCTTGGAGGAGGAGGGATTTGAGGGTCATTCATCCAGCCCGTGCGTGGTTCCCCTTGAAGCCTTGGCTCTGTCGGGTTAATGGCTGTTTCTGCTGGCACTGAGAGACCAGGGCACTCCACCGGGGACTCTCTCTGCAGGGCTTCTGCCCTGCCCTTCTGTGCATGGATGTTTTGGGGATTTTTCCGTTTGGTAAAAAAACCCTCACAGAACATAAGACATCAGTATAATACCTTGACCCAGCATTTTAGCTATATAAAGAACTGTCTTTCTCCTCAAAATATTGCAGTATAAACCTTAAAAATGCCAAAACAAAGCCAGGCATTTGGTTTGGAGAAGGTGCTTCTTATTACTTCGTAAAAGTAAATAGTGAAATGAAAGGGAATGAAATAAGACCTTTGGAAAAGCTGTTTTCTCCCTTGCCCTTCATCCCTCCTCCTCTCCTGACTCCATCTCCCCCTCCCTGTATAACAACTGCCCATTTGGGTACGGTAATTCCAGAGAGCAAACTTTAACGGGAATGCCTGAAATGTGTCTGCTTCAGCTTTGTGTTATGTCTGTAATTTGAATTATTTGCATTTTGGAAAGGTATAAATTGCTCTGGTGTACTTGGGTTGGCTGGCAGCCAGGAGGGAGTTGCCTCAGGCCCAGACCAGGCACGTTGCTGCAGATGTGGCAGGCGTACAATGGAAACTTTTGTGGGCGAGCAGCCCTCACTCCTCCAGCACCCGCTGACAGGAGGCAGCATCCCGCCTGCTTGCCGGGCTCCCTGGCGGATGGGCACTGGGGCAAAACCTTTTTCTCTGGCCTAGGTGGACTATCTTGAGGCTTAGGGCTCCCACAAACCATTCCAAAGCCATTATTACTTTTTTTTTTTTTTTTTTTTTTTTTTTTTTTTTTTTTTTTTTTTTTCTTTCAGCTGAACTGTTTAAACCTGCAAAACATGTTTACTGTAAAAGGTTGACGTAGTGGTCTAAGGTTTCCCTCCTGGAGCTGGTCCCAGTCCGTGGGCGTTGAGATTTCCCTCTTGGTTCACCAGACGTAATATGAGGAATTGTCTTTCTGTCTTTCTTTCTTTCTTTCTTTTTTTTTTTTTTTTTTTTTTTTTTGGTCTCTTGCTTCATAACAACTTTTGCTCCCTGTGTTTTTGTTAAATGAAATGTCACTAGCTGTTAATGAGTGTCTATTCCCTATTTCTTCCCTCTCTTCCCTTTCCCCTCAGTTGCTGATGGTCTGGACAGTCCCAAGGGAATTTCTTGAAGCAAAACCTGTATTGTTCTTACTAGCTTCCAAAGACAAGCCACGGCTCTGGATTTTTATTTTCCTAATACTAGATTACAGCATCTAAAATATTTCTGAACAAACTCCTTTTGTCATCATAAAAATTTCAAAAATGCATAAAGGCAGTGCTACATGAAATAATTGAAAGATTAGCTGGAGATGGAGTCATTCTGAATTTTCCTGAAGTATCAGCAGGAAATAAAAACCAGAAACCTGAATCAGATCATTCGTCTTGCAAAGCACAAATTAAAGATAGCAAAAAACCTGAACTTCTGCTAATCCATTTACAAAGGCAAATTGAACACATGTTAACTACTAGTCTGGACGTCTGTAGGTTTTAAAAAATAACAGCCCAGCAAACTCCTTCCAAAGCAGAAGTTCCTACACTTCACAAAATGTGTGATAATGTCAGCATTGTGTTGCTTTTATAACTGATTGAATTAATTAGGGGCAGGGAGGGAGTGCTACAGAGGCTGGAGATAAAGGAGGCTGCTCCCAGACAGGGGATGTGTTCTGGCTTGCTGAATTTCGGTTAGGGTTTTCTACTGATAGCCCAGAGGGAGCATCTGTTGGATAAATTGCGATCGCCAGTCCTCCCAAGAAGCCTGCTTCAATTCTGACACTCTCCAAAGGCATCATTAAGGAGTCTCAAGCACAGTCTGGCTGCTCCTTCTCTCCATGCAGCTGAACGTGGCAGTACCAATTAAAGGGATTCCTCTTCCATCGTCACAAGTTAAAATGTAGGAAGAAACTGAGGGTAGATCTGCTAATTGTTTTCCTGTGGAAAGACCTGCCAAATCCACTGTAGTATTAGTGTTGCAGCCTTCATGTTGTTCAGCTTTTTTCCATACATTAAAAAGAAAGGGGTTTTGGACATTAAAACAATCACCAGGGATAGTCCCTCAGCAGCATTCCTTTCACAGTAGGACAGCTGTACACAAAAATATTATTTACAGACATTTGTATTAAATCAGGCAGTTCTAAATGTGTCACTTCCATCCTGGCCATGAAAACGAAGAGAAAAGAAAAAGTGTATTCACTCTTTTTACCTTTCAGAGGGCTGTTTTTCTAAGGCAGGCCCATGTTCATGTGATGAAGTTCAAAATAACTAATATTTGCATTTGCATGTCCCAGTGCTGCAATAAATGTACAAAAGAGATGACAAAGTCTCAGTTTCCCCTTTATTTTGGTAACATCTGACAGTGGTGGGACTTGTGAAGCTGCATGTGTCTCCACTGCCCAGCTTATCCAGCAGTCTGCTTATGGCCTTTCATTTGTGTTTTTCTAAGCCTTCAGAATGGAAACCTTACAATCTGTATTATTTTTCTCATTTCTTTCCTATTGAGGTCTGAAGATTCAAGGAAATAAAAGCCCACCTTGTTTTCCAGTGATTCCTGTATCAATAGTGTGCAGGAAAAATGACCAGAGAAAGCCAGTTTCTTCCAAAAGACACATTCCCAGAAAAAGTTACAGTTGTCACTTAAGTCTACATTTGCTTAAAAACAGAAAGTCAGTAAATTTGGAGAAACCAAGACACCACTAGAAGCAGCTCCAGAAGTGGAACCACTGTAACTGAACAAAACCAACTTAAAAATGGAGCCTAAAGCCTGTGGCCTTGCCTTTTGACCCAAGTAGCAGAATTATGACAAGCCAGTCTAGGAGTATATTAAAATCCAATCCTGCATGGCTGAGTAGTTTCCCTAATACTACCTTTCTTTTTGTACTGTTTAATATTAATATTGAATACGACTTACAGCTTAGGTAGTGTTTAAAAGGCATAATAGGCAGCAGTATTGTTGTCAGAAAGTTCAGCGAATTGAGATGTAGAACGGTTGCATATTTTGTCCAGGCTAGTGGCAGAGCAAACTCCCAGTGCCTCTCCCCCATCACTGTATCATGCACTCTGGATTGTGGTTCTCCCCTTGAGAAAAGCTGAAGGGACTCCTCTCACAGGTTACCCATGTGGTCTCTTAGTTGGGCAATGCTTTGGGCAATGCATTGTGAGAGCTCCTTTTCAAATATGCAGTGCCCCTTCAAAGAGATTGTTTTTGCAAAAGTTCCTTTCTTGGCTTGGGAAAAGAAAAAAGGATGGAACTAGATATCTTTTTCTTTTGTCTTTTAGATGGTCACCATGTGTGGGAAATGGAAGCCAAAACCGACAAAGAAATGTGCAAGCCAGTAAGTCTGTCTTAAATATTTTAACATCAAGATGAAAAATATATATTGCTGTCTCCAGCACTGTTACTAAAGAGGGATTTCCATGGCTTTGGCACTAAAACAGAACAAGTACTTAGGCCTCCCCTCCTGGAAATCTTTCTTTAACATGAGCATGGGGTAAAAAGCCTTCACTGGAAGCTATCCCAAAAGTAGGAGAGACCATTTGGAAAATATTTTTTAATTGTCCAGGATGGGCCAGTTCCATCTGCTCATCTTTTGTCTTGCTGGGTCAGTTCTTTCCACTGCTCCCAAAGCAATGTCTGATCATTTTCCTTGACTTTCCTCTATCTTTAGCAGAAGAAACATGAGTCCCCTCACAGGAGATCAGCTCCACACTGGAGAAGTATGGCTCCCTCAGCCATGACTCCAAGTGGGAAGTACATCCACTATTCCACGTCTGCAGGAATATGCAATACTTGCAAACCTACAGGCAAACAATTTAATGATCTTGGCTGAATTCAGGCCAAATGCTAAGAAGAGCATTCCCTGTTACTCTTTCAAAAAGCACCAAGGGAGGTTTTGATGGTCATAGCAGATTCACTGTGCATATGTGTAAGCTGATGCCCTAGAAGCAAAGTCATTCCTTAGCTCCGTGCTGGAGCACTTGGTTTCTGACAGTGGAAGATCATCTACACATTCTCCAGGCCTTTTTCATGTTGCACTAGTTGTGCTTGCAACAGTGAATCTCCCATCCACAGAAGCTAGCTAGCATGCTTAAAACTTCCTGGGTTCTTATATGAAAATATATTTCACTCTGGAAGATGGAAATATTTGAGTAATGTTGTCCTAGTGTCTTTCAAAGGAAATATTGTTAGATTCAGATATATCAGGGATGACCTGCCAACTGAGCCATTGTGCTTTCTCCTGCTGAGTTAGAGACCACAATTTGATTGTGGTCCGAGATTCTTGACAGAGGCAGGCTGGATAGAGCCTTGTCCATATGCAGTATCTTATTTGCTGTCCAAAGGGAAGAAGTGAAAGCTAGTGATTTTGTAAAGATGTGAGCCATGCTAAAATAATTTCCCTGCTTCTAGAATCTTTGGCATAGACACTGGGGTTGGTGGGAAGCCATCCTTGCCCACAAAGCCCACCAGTTTCCCTTCAGAGAGTGTTTCTCTTTCTTCTTGGTGTTAACATTTCAATACTATTGGCTAGACTGCCTTAGTTGTGCCTTGACTTTCTGATTTGTTGCTTTTGCAGAATTCATTGGTGGTTGAGATACCACCTTTCCGTAATCAGAGAATTACCAGCCCTGTTCAGGTCAACTTCTATGTCTGCAATGGGAAAAGAAAGAGAAGCCAGTACCAGCTTTTCACCTATCTTCCTGCTAATGGTAACTAAACAAATTCCTTATCTCTGCTAGTGAAAATGAGAGATAATGATGATACATGGTTCTAATAATTCTCTAGTAATTCAAATATTTTGGAAGTATACCTGGTGTTATAAGAGTGAGAATACATCCAGGAGAGCCACCTTTGTCTCTGCTGCCCACACAAGAGACTGCCTCTGCAGATTAGTTCCATTTGCATTGGTGACAGACCTGTTGAAACAAGGACTTCTGCTTTTGGGAGCTGAAGAGCCACATTACGAACTCAGATGTTTGTGAAGGCACTGAGCTCTCTGCTAAGCTGCTGTCAACCTTTGGTCTGATTTTCTAACCCCAGGGAGGGGGTAAATTGCATTCAAATAATATTTCTGAATTCACACCACAATATTTTAAGTATGCAGGGCTCTGAGCTGGAGGTGGTGTGTGGATTCTCCCTGCAGTCATCTTGCACCTTGCTGCCTTGCACAGGGTGAAAATTGAGATGGACAATGTGGATAGAGGTCAGAGTGCTTCATGTAAAGCACTTCATGGGTGGTAAATGCTCAGAAATGTGTGCCAGTATTTTTTTTCTTTTTAACTTTTATTGGTAGCTGTGAAATGACAATAAAGTCACTCATGATAGCTGAATTCCAGGCAGGCTTGTATGAAGATTTTAATAGCTAGTAAATTTAGATTATTTTTTAATTATTATTTGAAATGGCCCTTATACTGAGAACACTCTTTGAGGGAAAGTAGGAAAAGAGTGGTTGCTTTGTTGTTGTTGTTTGGGAAGGAAGAGGAATTAGATAAAAACTATTAAGCTATGCTTTTTTGCAGACTTTCCAAGCAAAAATAGTCCTTCTGTGGGAAATACCAACAAGGCAATATTCAAGTCATGTCACATGACTTAAAGAGACATGCTAACTTTTCATAGGTGAAATCCCATAAAGTACACATTTGGAATTTCCTCCAGTTAGCATGTGTGCACTTTTATCAGGACTTAAATTAAAAGTAAGAGTACAGGACATGGCAACGGAGTGCTTATTGCATATGTTCTTTGTAGCTGTGCTTCACTGAATCAGCCTACTTATGCAAACTTCATTCCCAGTGGGGATGTCTGTGTATATTTCAATACTGTTTATCTCTTAAATTGGAAAGAAAAAGAGTTGTTATTCCCTTTCACAACAGTTTTCAGCAACAAAAAATCAGTTGTAGAGGCAATCAGGTATTGCCTTGTCACCCAAGTTGCTGTCATAAATATTTCAGATTCAGGCTTCTTCTTAACTGCTGTTTATTAAGCAGCATCTTCCCTCCAGCCTCTACATAGGCCCTTATTTTACAATTGTATTCTAAACCCTGGGAATAGTGTGCACTCCTGCCCTGCAGAGCTGGTTTATGCTATCACTATTCTGAGTTTGGAACTTTTGATGCGGAGAGGTGGGAATACATACATAGTGACAGCAGACCTAGTGACAACAGAGAACCAGCCTAGGCTTTATTCTGCAAAGATTTCTTTAATTATGGTAATTGTTGAAAACATTAGGAGTCTTGTTTGGTCTGCTATACCAATTTAAATTCAAGTGAAATCTTTATATTTCAGTGTAAGGAAGCTTGAAAGAAAAAAAGTAACACCAGGGTAGGGTAAAGGAAAGCAGGTATTCCTAGTAAATATTCTTTCCATTTCTGTTTGGTTCTCCACTCACATTGTCTTAATACATGAATATATGTGCATATAGGTAATCAAAAAACATGTTGTGTTCTTTGCAGCCTCTCCCATAACACTGGTAAAAGTGAATGTGCTTCTGCAATCATCAGTATAGTATAGTATGCTTTTATTGTGCTTATGTTGTAATGCCTGTACTACGGCTGTAAGGTTTTAAATTTTTTTCCATCATGCCTTTCAAAGATAGATACAATCACCTCAACTATGTGTTTAGAAACCATGTACAGTGATTGAATCAGTCATTTATGCTGCTGTATTTCTAGGAGTCATTTTAAGCTTCATTTGATTTTAGTCACAACATTCTTTTACTCTTTCAAGACATTGTAGAAAACCAAAGTGTAGCTCATGCAGAAAATATCATCTTCAGTCAAGAACCACTGGGTGATCAGTGTAAAAAAAATGTAGATGAGATAAACATTATTTTGGCTCAGGTAACACTTCATCTGTTGTTTAAACAGATCCCACAAACAAAGAAGGTGTAGGGTTTTGACAAGCAAATGTCAGAGTGATCATGAAGTGTAAGATGTGGTTTTACACAAACGAGACAGTATCCTGTAAGCTGCTTCTTCTTCTTCTGTGCTTTAGGACTAATCAAATGCTCCATTTCAGTGCCTTCCCTAGTTTTGCAGGTATTTCTGTGTAAGGGAGCTTTTAAAAGCTTCATGATGCACATCAGACATATATTTTGCAGCTCAGCTGGACTATGCCAAAGCAAAATACCAAGTGTGGACTGAAGCCTAAATATTGTGTGAACCCCCTGGCTGTGCTCCTAGGGTGGGTGTGGGCACATGCAGACCAATGGGAGAGCCATAGGCTCGCTGTGCAGCTCTCACCCCCCACCACGGGGCAGTAGGGGTTTTTTCCTGTAGCTCCTATTTCTCCTCATTCCCTAGGGGAAAACAGCCAGTGGATCCAGGGACACGTGACCTCACTCATCCCATCTCCCATGGATGGTCCTATAGCATCTCCATGGAGTACAGCTCTGTGACATGCAGCCAGCACAAGCTGCCGTCTCCAGCAGTGTTACTTCGCCACCACAGGGCTTCTCCCATGCTGCGGAGATGTGGCAGGATTGTACCTTCCTTCTGTTAGCTCAACTGTTTGGCAGAGCAGGGTCTTACTTGGTGAAGATGAGTTTCTGCTTCAGAAATAAAAAACTAAACTGCTACTAAAATGAAAATCTTACCGCTCTGTAAATGAAAAGTTTCAATAACAAAGCTAAACAAAATGTAGGTGCTTTGCAAAAGGAGCAAAGGTCTTGAAAATGGGCTTGCTTAACTTTGGCTTGGGATAGACTGTAAACCTAAGTACTCATAATCCACTTTTAATTGAAATTTTGATTTACTGTTCTGCTAAATTTGAGCAACTCCTGAATCCTGTATTAGCCTATATTGTACAGAAATGACTGTAATGTAATTTTTTTAGTATTGCTTCAATGATATGCATCACTGAGCAATTGCATATCAGTTTTGTCCTAGAGCCTGCAGGCTGTAGGCTCTTGAGACTCCTCCACAGACATGCCTGATGCAGGAATATAAGTAGTTTCCATACTATTCTGGCACAGGTGAATTCCTGCAGCTCATTTGGTGAGTACTGATATATTTTGCATTGCCGCATCCCATCACAATTTGAGGAGGAAGGCTCTGGACCAGACACTGCAGTCAGGAGTTTGAGCAGAGCACTTGGACGTTCAGCATTTAAAGTGCCTCCACTGCTGCAGCTCTGTGCAGGGGGAATCTGCAGCTCTGCTGTGTGCAGCAGAACATTTTGGCAAATGGTGTTTCAGGGTTAAATTAACCCGGAGAGTCCGAAGAAGAACATGGGCATGTATGCTGTGGTTCCAAATCCTGTGTTTTCATCTAAGAAAACTGAAAGAGTTCTCCTGCTTGGAAGACTTTAAACAATGAATGATAAGGATTAAATGTCTGCTTGTTTAGATTTCTTTTAAGTAGGCACAAAAAAATAGAGGAAATGTGTTCAAGAACTTATTTTTGCATATAGGAGTGAGTGCTCTCTATGTTATCTGTTATCCAACAAGTATTGATATCAAGAATGTTGAACACAGGAGAGTTTTTCTTTGAATTTTATTTAGATAAGTAGTGATGCTTGACTAACTAAAGACAAGCTAGTTTGTCTAGGAAATATTTAATAAAAAGGAAAAAGGAAAGTTGATGTGTTTCTTCTACTGGAATGAAAAATACGTTTTTGCAGAGTTGGTGATAAAGTATTTCCACTGTTTCTGTCAGGCTTCTTAATTGTCAGAGTATTATTAAAAGATCATTTCATTGTTTCTAGTATTTATTAAAATGGTGTTGATATTCTGGGTAACTTTTACTTTAAGATGCGTTTCACTACCCACGGGGCCAGATTTCCATCTGCACAGCCTTCACTCACAGAGACAGCTTTTCTGCAATTCCTTTGCCTCCCTGCAGTCATTTGCTCAAGTCTCTGATAAGTTGAGCTCTTCTGAAAACCTGACCACAGTGAGTTGGTGGGGATGGAAGTCCTTTGTATCTGTGGGTGTGGAGTTGTGCTGAGAGTTTGCCCGTGATGACTAGGTGTGCCTCAATATTGTGGTTTACAGCGCAGTGGCACAGAACTGAAGCTCTTAACATTGTAGAATAGAACCATAGAATATCTCAAGTTCGAAGGGACCCATAAGGATCATTAAGTCCAACTCCCCACTCCTCGCAGGACCACCCCTTGGTGTACATCTGAAAAGGATGAGTGCTCCCCATGGCACATTGTTGTCAGCATTCTCTTGACTTACTGCCTCTGCTCTAAAATTATCCCCTGCCCACCATACAGATGAGTGCAACAACACTTTTCTCTTGGCTGCATTGAGCAGCCATGCCTCTGTTTCACCCCAGCCCTTCCACCCACACCTCACTCTCTAAGTTAAAAGATTACATCAGCCTCCTTAGCAGAATGAAGATGCAAACTCTTGCCACTATAATGTGACACAGCTTGTGGCTTGTGCTGATTGTCTTCTGACACCTCACACCTCTCAGTATTTGTTGAATTTTCCTGCTTGAAGTAGGCAAAATTATTAGCCGTAGTCCTTTATGCAAAATGATGGTGATTTGGGGGCTGCTGGGGGAGCAGGGCTAAATGCAGGGCTTGTGTTGTGCAGGGACCATAACCGGTGGCTGCTGCAATATGACCTCAGCAGCGCCTCAGCAAAGGGATGGAGCATGGCCGAGTCAGGCCTGGAGCCTTGGACCTGTTGGAGATGTTTTCATCCCCGGGAGCATCTGGACTGCTGCAAAGCCAGCACATGGCAGGACAGGGCAACAGAAGGGACAGGATGAAAGGTTTGCCCCAGGGGACTTTTGTTTAAGGTGAAAATGGACATCATGATTACTGATTTTTCCACTATAAACTGACACAGTTTATTTCTCTTTGGCTACTTAGTGGCTGATTGTTACTTTTGACATTTATCAGAGTAACTAAAAACGAGTGGGGTTTCCTCACAGTCCTGTTCTCATTTATGACAATGACAAAGTTCATCATCACTGGGTGTATCAGCCCTGCCACTCCCATCCAGGAGCCATGGGAGGTCTGTGGAGAAGCAGAGGAGGCACGTGTTGCACTCACCGGTATTACACCCTCAGGTGCTGGGTACCCACTGGAGCTGCCCACACTTCATGCATTGCCCACACTTCATCCAGGTGACATCCATTTTCAGCAGACAGAGCCCAGCCAGCTGCATCTGACCTGTCTTGATCTATATGGAGAGACATACGGAGAACACTGCCTCTCTGAGGCGCTCCACTCGGAAGGCTAGGAAAAAGCATCACCTGTGAGATGTCTCTGAGAAAGGCAGGGGTGGACAAGCACTGTGTTGAAGCCCATGGCTGTGTCTCACCATCAGCAATGATCACCCCTAATAGTTAACTTCCAGGACATAAAATTGTCTTTTGTCAGTACCTCAATTTTCAAATATTCCCCTTCAGATGAAGGAAACCCAGCCTGTAGTTTTGGTCATTGAACTCCTCTGCATGAGTATTTTGAGGACTCCTTGTCTTACTTCGCAGTGATTTCACATCCAAGCGGGGATAAAGTCAGCACTGGTGGTATAATGTTTTGTAGCATCATCAAAAAAGACCTCAGCCCAGTGGATTTTAACATCTGACAGAGCTGACATAGAAAGTCTTGGCCGGCACAGACTGGGTGTTGTGCACAGTTAAGCATCCAGTTGAAGGCAGTAGTGGAGCCAGGTGCTGCACTATGCTGTGGGAGCAGCAGTAGAGCACCCCAAGTGGGCATATCACAAGACTCGATTTTCCTGTTCAGCACGGTAGGATTTAACAAAGTGTTATGGTGGAAAATTGTGCCTTTTAAGAATTTTTATCTCTTTCTTTTGAAAGAAAGCGAATGCATAATCTTCTGTACTAGCACAACCCAAAATGCCCTCCACCTGCCTTCTACTTTCTCCCCACTTGGTTTAACAGGGCATGCAGCAAGCTACTATATATAATCTTCTGTCTCATAAATATGCATAGAATAACCTAATAGTTTAACAGAGGTTGAAAAACATTTAGCAAATGAGTTAGCTGGAAAGCACTTCCAAATCAGATAATGTCACCGTCCAAGATTATGTGGTGAGGTGTACACAAAAGGTTTCCATCTCCCCAGAGCTATTATATAAAGCTGTCCATATCCATCTGAACCTGTAAAAAATCTATACACAAAACCCAAAAAAGGGCAGGCAGGCAGGCATGTTTTAAAGTTAGTCCTCCTGATGAGCAGCACCAGTAGTAGCGTACTAGCAAGAGAGAGTAAGTTCAGATACTTGCGCAGATAAAAGTTGCACGCACACGTATGCTCCCTGCAGTGTCTTGATAGTAAGAGGCTTCCTTTGTGTCTGAGTCACCATGTAACTTTAGTAACTAAAGTAACTAAAGGCAAAGGCTTGATAGCAGCTTGACCTTTAAAAATGTTTTGGTTTAATAGATGCCATGTGAAAACACTAAGTTCACAGACTGCATCTGCCCAGGTTCCTGTAGTTGTCTGTCTCATGAGATCCCTGGGACTGAGTGCTCAACCCTTGTCACTGAGATTGCCACTGCTGCACGTATTTTGGCAGGGCATTTCAGTAAGTTTTGCTCAGCCACTGCTGCTTGGGTGTAACTGAAGTAGAGATTATGTTTTGTGAGGGCAGCCAGACCCTTGCCTCTCCCCAACACCAGCTGCTCCACAGTCAGAACAAGGGGCGAGGCCTCAAGTATGCTGGATCCAGCCAGTGCTGCAGCAGCAGCCAGGATTTTGTCTTTGCACAAATCCAGAGTGGCTAAACTGTACGTGGAGATGTGTCCACATCCCTAATTAGTCTCTGGTCAATCAGCAGCAAAGCAGTGTCAGGAGCTGGGGCGACCTATGCAGTGTCTTCTGAAGGTGTACTGCCAGTGTCAAAACAGACTGACAAGGAAGGATTTCAAAGGTACAAATAGCCTTTCAGAGCTAACTCAGTAGTAGAGATTTAAATATCTACCTCCTCAGCTCTCTTTGAAAGTCTCATCCCAAAATCTTGCCAACTGCTAGACATTTAGTCCAGAAGTTGAAAAAATGTGTGTGTGCACATGATGAAAAAAGTAGTGTTTTGCTTTTCATACTCTTAATTAAAATCCATGTGCAGGTGCCAGGGAACCACATCATAGTCTGCACCATGAAAGGAAGCTATTTTGTTGGATAAGTTCAATCAAACTTAAGGGTAAAATAAACATAAATGTCTACACTGATAATACTGCATGGAAATGGAAATTTGATAGTTAAATGTTAGTCAGGATAAACATCTTTTTAATTGATAAGATTTTATTTTTTCAGTTCACATATTTCAATAACATTACCACCCAAAAAAAAAAAATGTTTAAAAACCCATCTGGATTGCTGAAGTGCAAAAGCAAACACACACTTGTTAGAATTGTCAAAAATATATATAGTTTATATCTGATCACTTTCTGACTCCGTTTACTGAATGTGCATGATTTATTATTTTTCTTCTGGGTTTGATATATTAACTTTTTACCTGCTAGGAAGGCCTTTCATATAAATGTGGGCTTGCAGAACTGGCTGAAATATTTCTCCCAGATTCAGACACACACAGAAGGACCATTGTCTTCCACCAGTGCCTTGGTATGATGTCATAACCCTGGTCTCTCTGAGTAAGAAGCTTTGATTTATAGCTAGGGCTGCTGCCAATGCATGGTTCTCAGAAATTCATATTAAATTAGATGACATAATGACCTGAGTTCAGAGCCTAAGAAGGCATCACCAAACCATTGAGAACCAATTAGAAATTAATTTGCTTATCAGACTAATTTAGAACAGTGACCTCTGTCATATTTTAATATTCAAAATTGAGGACTGTTTAAAACCATCTGTCAGCTGACCTAATGCATTGTGAAATAACAGGCATTTAAAATTTCACTGTACCAAACTTGCATTCTTTTTTACTTTTTTGGAGCAAAGGCCAGATCCTTCAGCACTCTTTAATGAATAATGTTTCTTCTGAGTCTGAGCATACAAAGGAAGAGTATCATCTTTTGTGTTTACAGTTTCACAAATTCTGGTGCTATTGCTGCAGTTTATTATAGGTGAATCTCAGCACATGGCAAATTCAGTCACAGATTGTCATTCTAGCCAACTGAGAGTCTGCAAAACTGGGTGCTAGCTCAGCACCATGGGGCAGTTAGTTCTGAGACAGAACAATTGTTGCTCTTTGGTATGGCTCTGCTGGATTTAAGAAGTGACTTTCCACAGAAAGTGCTCGCAGGTTCTGAGCAGCTGTAGGGCTTTGCAGTTAATTGCCAGCCTAGGCCTGCTGTGTGACTGACTAGGAGTGTCTCTTTTAGCTGGCAAGGTTTTACCAACTCATTCAAGATTGGAAATATTTGAGCTAGAAGTTAGTTAGGCTAATACTCTGTTAAATATTAATCCTGAGAAAATTAGCAGTACTGTTTATATCACATTGCATCTCCCTGTGTGAAATACTCACTTGTGGAAGTCAGTGAGGATGGAAATGGATGTGGTTATGGCAGATAGTTTAACATGCCTCCACGGGGATGTATAACAGGGCTCAAAACCCCTTTTTCGATCTTGGGTTTGTAAAGACTTGCAGTTCATCAAGCATGTGTCAGTAGATAAGTGGTAACGTAAGTACCCAGATGGCCAGTGAACAGCCCTGTCCTCTGTGTTGTCTTGTGCAGAGGGTTCTACTGTGAACTGCCCAGGGTTCTCTTGATTTGGACTTGATCCTGGAGGGTCCCTTCCATCAGGGTATTCTATGATTTTCCTATCTAGGAGAAAACAGTGAAGGTGGGTACTAAGGTTTGTATCCTGTTCTAAGTCAGGTGCAGTTGCCCACCCCAGCTGAGCATCTCAATCCCCCAGAAGTCAGTGAGACAGTGGGTGAGAGTGTGTTAGTTCCTTGTAGACTCATTACAGTGTTTGAGTAACACTGTAGACACTGTGATGATAAGCGGGTAGCCAGTGAGTAGACTGTTCCCTCATTGCTTTTGGGAGGTATTTACCTTGAAATACCCATAGCTCTTACTTCAGGCCCTCTAAAGTCTTTTGAAAAGTGGAAGAAAACAGTTGCTCTTTCAAAGAAAGAATATAAGGTGATTTATGTCAACTTCTGACACAATTGGAGTATTTTCAAAACAACCAGATCAGACCTACAGGTAGTTTGAGTTGAGTTTGCAAATACAAACATTGACAAAGATTTTTGGCCTTTGTTACTCTCTTTGTTGAAGATACATAGGCTGGGAAGAAGCAGGTAATGAAATAGAGTAGCATAAATAAATTATTAACTGATGTAACATAGCAATTTGTGGTATTGTGTCCTTCACAAGTCAAGTACTACAGTTTTTCATGTAAAATACTAAAGTCAAGATCTGGCCAGGGGGGAATGCTAATGTCTTACATTTCTTCTGACATGCTCAGCTTTACAGGTCTGATTCCAGATCATCTGTGTCATTAGTAATGGTTTCTTCATGGAAAAAACAAAAGTCCCACAGACCTTTCTTCTCCAAACTGGTATCTCGTGAAGACATTTGCAGTTTTTTAAAGGGGGTTGAGTGGCTGCCATCCCTGGCTGTATGATGCTCACACTCACTCTGCACAGCATTAATGGCTATGCAGGTGGCAAAACACAGAAAAGTCAGATACAAATCCCTTCACCATTTCAGCAGGAATACTTTTTCTGTCTTCCGGTGTGATACTTACTCTAGTGATGAGATTAACATACAGACAAAATATATGATACTGAGTAAGGCCTGATTTTTTTTTTTTACTGTGTTGAAAAAACACACTAAAAAAGGTAATGAAGACCATTCAGTTGAACAAGTTCAGGCAACTCTAAGCGTAAGTACAGGTAGTATTTGTCCATTTAATGACAATTTTTTCCCACTACATGAAATAACTGATGCCCATAAGTATTAGTTCAAAGCAAAGCAACTCTGACTAGCCCTGACCAGCCTCTGTTTTCCCTCTGAATTTCTAGGCACCAGGAGTGTCTTTGGTTGCTGTCACCATCTCCAAGTGAGTTTTTGGACTAACAGGTGTGGAATAGAGTCCCTCCCACCCATCAGTCCTTCACCTGGTGGAGAGCAGGACTTACTGGTTGTCCTCCATTGGCTGCAGTATGTGTACTTTAGTGTAGCAACACGCAAAAAGAGATTCACAATATTCATGACCCTAATCAGACCTCCAAATGGACCCCATGGCATTGCTTTTATACAGAAAAAACTCAGACTGAAGTGACAAAATAAAAGTGCTGGGTGCACCAGGTAGTAAAGGTGTGCTGCAGAAGGGCTACAGTGAAAAGCCAGCCCGAGATCAGGAACCTGCCTTCGGTAAAGCCTCCAGCCTGTCTGCCACTAGGGCTGTAACCCTTCCCTAGGTTATAACAAGTCAGACAACTCCCGGGTTTATTGGAGTTGTATTGCCAGTGGTTGAGCTTGGAATTATTTAGCACAGGTGTTTCTATAACAGTGATATATTGGGAAAATTCAGTGTTCAACAACCATCATATTTCCAGCTGTGCTGTGGTTAGTGCTAGCACAGTGAACCTAATATAAAACATGTGAGAATATTTGCTAGCTCAGGAACTTGTTAAAAGTATTTTCTTACAATATCTGAGTTGCCGTGTTTATCTAGGTGCGTTTCTTCAGTCTTGCGTTTTCCTAAAGGATGTGATAGTGGTTTTGTAAAGCTGTCACTGAAACTGGAATCTACCAAGTGCACTAGTAGCTGTGCTAGCCAGTGTACAGCACACAAACTGTTGAAAATAAGATTATGAGAAATCCAATGACAGTCCATCACACCTAGCGTATTTGTCTTGAGCAGCACCTGTGCATCTGTTACACATATAGAACTGTTTTTACTAGGGTGCTAGAAATTTTGAAACAAGTGTTGCAAGCATCTACATGTAAAAAAACATAAAAGGAACAAAGTTAGCAAGGGACTTGGGGATTGTAAAACAAGGGTAGTGAAGTGCATTCACCACCAACAAAATCTGTGAGTGTTAAAAGAGGTTTTATATGTACTGATGGACACGTGCATTCTAAGGGGCTCAAAAAGACTCATACACAAACATAATGGGCTGGACTAATGTCGGCTCGCCAGGAAGGGGCCTGAGAGGTGTAAGGCCAGGATAGCCGTGTCTACCCCAGAGAGGTACTCTCCTCAGAGAATGCCTTCCAGGGAGCCAGTGGCTTTCCCTCAGCTAGCCTAGGGGTGCCTTAGCAGGGTAGTAGCCATGGCGGGCTATAGCGATTTCAGCTCAGTGAGTTCAGCTCAGTGAATTCAGCTCAGTGAATTCAGCTCAGTGAGTTCAGCTCAGTGAGTTCAGCTCAGTGATCCTGCAAGGCAACCCCTTCACAGCCGGCACGGAGAGAGAGAGATGAGGGACTCGTGTGGCCATTCCGCAGGGGGTAACTTTATTGCAAAGCACCCAGCGAAGGGGAGCCAGTGACGAGAAATCCCCAAAGTCTGGGGGAAAGTACAGAGGTTTTTATAAGGGTACATAGGTGGGTGTGGGGGGTTACAAACCAATGGGTTCCAACAGATCTACATAAAATCCCTCAAAGAATTGTGGGCCTTTGTAACCAAAAAGTGTTCTCCTTATCTAAGGGATCTGGACTTTGTTATTGTGTAATGCTCCTTATCTCTTCAGGAGGTCTGCTTCCCCATCTCAGGGGCCTCCCTCCACGGCAGCGTCGCGGTGGGCCTGCCAGATCCCACACTGGACAATGTGTAAGGGTTTTGTAAAATACATGCAAATAAAAATAGAGTCAAAGACACACCTGCAATACGCATGTGTCTGAACTGAGTTGTGAAAAGATGGTTCATTATTAGCTTCGTGTCAAAATGGGTTGGTTATTAGAATGTTACAAAAAATACTCTTTGGTGTCACCAGAAATTTTTTAGAAAGAAAATAAATGCCACTATGCATCCATACTCGATCATTGTATGCATTAGAGTTGCATCTGTCTGGGAAAAAATGCATCTACAGTCTAGCTTGGCCCTATTATTTGTAGTTTTCCTGATAGAGAAAGTGGGACAGTTTTACCTGTGCAACACATCTGTTGGAGGAGAAGCTTCAAAGACACCTCTCTTTGATTTGAGAGAGAAAGCAAATGTTGAAAAAAACACTTTGATTTCAGAAAGGTTCTTTCTTCTCTGATTTGAGAAAGCAGCTATGCATTTGTCATGATTGATTTGATGCTCACTGATAATCATTTCTGTCCACATTCTGGTAGTTTTTAGACATGATAGCTCAATTAAGTCATCATTTGGGACAGTGGGCAGAGCAAGCAGAGGTTTAGAACAAGAATCAATTTTTCTTGGTAGACAGGAACTGACTAACATTTGGTAGGAGCTGGCATTAACAAAAATCAAATGCAATTAAGTAAAAACAAAAGAAATCAGATCCTACTCTTTCAAAAATATCCTCATAATTGAAAACTCCTTGTATGTAGCACTTTGTCATGTATTTTTTCAACTTTATTTTCATTGAACTCTAAAAGCTCCATCTCTACCTTATTATGCTCCAGTTTACTACGTGTACAGACATTTATCAAATGGGCCATCAGTAGCTGTAGAAATGCAGTAGTCTATCCAAGTTAAAATTCTTGCCTTGATTACTACAAATCCATGGAGCCCTTGGGTCCAAAGCTTCCACTGAAGCACAGCTATTTGCAAATAGATTTTTATAGCACATTAGTGCTGGAGGAGAGTCCAAAGAAAATAGTCCTTTTCAATATTAGAACCAGCTGTGACTTTCTTGTGCTGATGACTCATTCTTTTTTTTTTTTATAGGGTGGGAGAACTAGGCAAAAGACACACAGAGTCTTATTCACGACGTTGTTTGTTTTGCAAAGGGTATCCTAGCCACAAGCCAACTTGATCATACCAATACGCAACTCATGTTTATTTAAAACCTTTTTTCTTTTAACAGTTCCAATTATAAAAACAGAACCCACAGATGACTATGAGCCTGCTCAAACCTGTGGACCAATGAACCAAGGCTTAAGCCCTCTCTCTAAACCATACTACAGTCAGCAGATCATGATGCCCCCTGATCCTGGTTCATGCCTCGTGGCCGGCTTTGCCTCCTGTCAGCAGAGAAACACTGTGATGTCACCTTCTCCCAATGCAAGCCCCAAGCTGCACGACCTTTCGTCCTCTCCTTACAAGTGCATCCCCAACCCAGGCCACAGTCACCTTGGACTTCAGCAGCCCGCTGGAGGTGTCCCCACCATACAGGAAGTGCCAAGGTCTATAGTTGTGCACCCAAGCCCCTCCGAGCAATCATCTCACGTCATGCTGCAGCCGCAGGTGAGTCAACATCTGAGCAGTAGCTGTCCCCTTGGTTATCAACAAACACTCTATCCCAACAGTCCCTCTTCTCCAGTTCCATCTGTTACCCAAGAGCCAACCTATTTGCAGTCCTGCAGTCCAACTCACTCATCCATAATGGGTCAACAGCAGCAGCAACTGCCGAAGGTTCACAGAAATGAGTCTCCAACAACCCAACCACTGTCATTGCCAGAGTTGCATGAGGAAAGTAATCATAATTTGGCCCCTATTCCTGTAACGATCAAGCGAGAACCTGAGGAATTGGACCAGATGTACCTGGACGATGGTAAGTCTTCCACAGCACAGGTTTGCATTCACCATGTTGCTCTATCAGTGAGTTCCCTTAACCTCCCCTTCTTTTGAATCCTGGTGGAGAAGAAGTTCCATTGATAGCCTGGTGGAAAGGTGCGGAATTTACTTGGACTGTCTTTACACAGCAAAGGGCCCTTTCATTTCATTTGCAGTAATGAAACCACATTATCTAAGCATTAAATGTTGTTAGTTAGCATAGAGCTCTAGCTGAATGACCAATAGCTATGTTGTAATAATCTAAACTGTATGTTCTTGGCTTACACCCATGCCAGTGACCTGTGGAGTTGCAGTGAAAACATATTTAACATTGTCCCATTCATAGTGCAGTGAAACATCTGATGTGCAAATCTGTTCACTGAAACTAAGTGTTAAACTTCTCTACTTTAGTTGAGAAGGTTCAAATTAAAAATGGAGGAGTATTTTTCAGTGTTACTTTTCAGTCTGTTTGTATCTGATGTTATGACTACCTTTTTATTTTCCCATTTTTATTGTGGCCTTGCTGCTGCTTTTTCTTTTCTTTTTTTTTTTCTTCTTCTGGTTTTGCAAGATTCTGTATGTATATATATTCTACATGCAGCACTGAAAAGTTGAAATGCTGTGATAAACTTGTAAGACCCTAGTTACCTAATATTTATTAGTTGAATGTAATAAAAGGGATAATATGGAATTTGGTTATGTGACCCTAATGTACTGCGATTTAGCATTTGCTACTAAGTATCCCAGTATTCTAGAGCCTTACTTTAATGGAGGTTGTGAATTCCCTTCCAATAGCCATGTAACTTTATATAACATACCGTGCTAGTTGAAGAAGAAATGCCACTTAAATGGCTGCATTGAAACTAATTGGTGCCAAGGAACATCTGAATGTTATTGTCCTTCAGGGAGAATTTAAAGACAATTCATTGCACTGTTTTGTTTTGGTTTTTTTTAAAAAAGACATTTTGTCATTCTATTTTAAGCAGCATGCTACTCACTGAATTAGGATTGCAAATTAATGTTCTGGAGCCTGAGTAGCAGCTCTTTGCTCTTCAACTTTAGGAAAATTACTTTTCTTAACAGAAGTTGTTATTGGTTACATGATAGAGAGGTCTAGGGAACTTTTCCTAATTAGGAGTTAAGGTCACTAGTTTTGCACAACATATCATTTTGACAAGATCTTCTTCATACAGTGTGCATTTTTATCACTTACCTATGCTGTGAGGAGCATGATTTCAACAAGCTAAACGGGAAATGTACACAAACAAAAAAAACGCCATGCCAGAATTTTGGTGTTGAGAAAAAACACAATTTATCTATGTAAGGAGGAGAATTTAGATAAACTTAAACATAGTATATAGCTGTCTTTTGTAGAGAAGTGCAAGAAAGGGCAGCCTTCCTACTTTACCCCTCAAAAATCCAGCAATCTCTTCTCTGACAGAACCATGAGGCCTGCCTTTGGCTGGTCTCTAGTGGAGAGATGGGACTGTGTCTCAGGGATGTCTCAGTTTTCTAAAGCTGTCTGCTTTAGATTTCTCATGGAGGAACATAGGAACTTTGTTACCATGTGGTCTGAGAGGTTTTAGTATTTTCAGCAATGCTCATTCCCTCTGACAAAGCGTAAATGATTTAGCCTTTAACCTCATCTCTGTTCCATCACTCTCCTCTGGACACACATGCACACAAAGTCCTGTAACAGATGATCAGAACTAATTGTAGAAGTCACCATGTATGCCTGTACTGATACTTGAGGTTGACTTTGAAGATCTCTTCAGCTAGCCAAATCCAGATATACTTCCAATTGGCATCCAGCCAGCTTTCAAAAATCATTCTGTGGCTGACAGCAAGAACTATAGACCAAGAAAGACAAAGTAGCCCTGATAACAGTATATAAAACCCAAGCCTTTGTAGTTCAATGAATTAAATACCACCAGTTCCCTCTAAGGGGGTCAATTGGAAATGGCTAAAATTATATTTAGGTTTGTCTCAGGGCTCACACTAATGGAGCTCAACCCACATGAGCTGCCTTTTCCTATCAAAACCTTATCTCACTATCTGAAGAAAAGGTCAGACACTCTATATGTATCTGAAGTGGACTACTACCCTCTTTATATTTGTCTCAGTATCTGGATGAGGGGCTAAAGGCAGGAAGTGTTTCTTGTTGGATTTGTGCTGGCCAAGATGCTCTGTTCAAACGATGCAGAGCTCTGGCATGCCTCAGACACACAGCACAGGAGCATGAAGCTATGAGTCAGGCTGGAAGCCTGTTTAGGTGTATGCTATATGCATTTCATGAAGGCAGTGTTTTCACCACCACTGCAGACATTGGTTTCATATTACATTTAATCTGATGGAACTGCAAGCTCCTATGGTAAGGGTGGCCTCAATCCATCTTGCTCTGTCACATGTTCTTGCTACTTCCTTCAAGTCATATCAATTGATTATGGAGAAGCAGAGCAGGCTAATGGAAAATCAGCCTGCCCAAAAGAGCAAAATCCACATAGTTTTCTGTTGGGTCAGCTCATGGAACCACATGCATGTAGTTGGATCCAGCCCTTCAGAGGGAGCAAGAAGCCTGGTGCTGTGGGTCAAGGGGTGCTGCAGGGTCACTCTGGGTGGTAGAAACCCACCAATGGGCCAGAACAAGTGTGAATTGAAGCCACTTCTGATGTGATCCTGTCCTCCCCAGCAGCTATCTAATCACTCATCCTGTTTTGGCTAAAAATCCCCTTCTCGTGCTCACCTGTCACTTACGGAATGGTGACGTCTGGGCTCCATCACATCAGAGGGCAGTTTGGCCACTCTGGTGACTGCCTGGAAACCACCAGTGAGTGCTCCTGGTGTCCCAGGGGGTGCTGCTCACTGCAATCAGCACAGAAAGGACAAAGCACATATGCAGTGCCTTTGTGCCTGGAACTGCTTCATTCACACATCTGACCATAACAGTGGAATAAGGGACTGTGAGTTTTGGCAAGTGACTCGTACCAAATAGGAGCAACTCGTTTTTCCACATGCCTAACTTTTTTTTTTTTTTTTTTTTTTTTTTTTTAATAGGAGCTTTTTGAAGGTATCACCATTTTTAATTGTAATCTACCTCTAAGTGTTTTTCTTGTTGGAGGAGTAGGTGGAATATCTGTAGCACTTATGAACAATGTGAAAGTCAGAGACAGGTCAGGTGGACTTAACTACTTTCCTTGACTGCTACTCTAAGTATAACAACTCTTTTCCTTATCCCTGATTAATGAAATATTTTAATGGCATTAAAAAATTAAGCATCACTCATTTTAATATGTAGATCTTCACAATATCTTGTAGCTATTTAATACCTCCAGTTTTATCTAAAATATTTAAGAAGTATGAGGTATTGGCATCTAACATACTTAGGAAACGACCAGAAAAATGAAATATCCATTTGATTATAACTGATAAAATTTTGGTTCCTTGTTTACCACTTTAGGGAGGTTTGATTTATGTATCTAATATACGTAGAGCCGTTTTGGACCAGTATAAGCAGAAATCTTTTGGTTTCAGCTTATGGATTCAAAGTAATATTCATTCCTTTAGTTCTGGAATATGTCCAAATATAGACCATTTACACTGCAAAGTACAGATGGAAAAAAAAAAGTCAATGAATTTACATAAATAGAGATCCTTTCTATGACACTTTTCTGCTTTGGTAAAGATGGGTAGCTGAAGTAACATAAAGGGAGCCCATGAAGACAATTCCATTTTGGCAAGTAAGTTCTGGTTTTGGCAATCTTATTTTAAATCAAAATCTACAGTAGCCACCTGGGCTACTCATTAAATGTGCTGTCCATTTCGGTATGTGGATATGTGATTCCATAGAACATATTTAAAACTCACGCCGTAAAGTGATACCTGATATATTATGGCTATGCTCTTGATACTGAAAGGTATCTGGCTTGGATACTAGCACCCGTTTCAAATCATTTTGAGTTCAGCCTCTTAGCAAATACTATGGCTGACTGCCTTTGCTGCTTTCACAGGAAAATTTGATTAAAAGTGGTTGAAATTGTGACATTTATGCCAGGTTTTGGTTCTCTGCAAGAGTTGATGGTCCTTTGCAGGGGGAGAGGGAGTGTCTCCTGTCCTCTGCATCAGGAGCTCTTGCTGGAGGACACTGGGACACCCTGGTAGGTGATGCTGGGACTGATGGTGTCTCCATGTGCATGTGCAAATCCTGCCCTAGGCAGTGAAGGTTAAGTGAGGTTTGCCTTTCAGATCTAACCTGGGAGGAGTGTGGTGTGCTAGGGTGCTGGAGCTCATGGAAAATCATTAGGCAGGCAGACTTGAGGGACCTCTTTAGTACAAGTCTATGCTGTAATTTCTTTTAAGAAAATACATGTTATTTAGGCAGTGATGTGTCTGCTATACAGTCCTTTGAGACATGAAATAAAATTAGTATTGCCCAAAGAGATGGATAATTTGGGGAAGCTACAAGCTGATGAGAATTATTCCTGGTCCCTTGAACCAGATGTGAAAATTTACCTAATTTATATAATTGACATCTTTATATTTATATTTTGAGTGTGCTTCTCTCTGCAGTTATCTAACTAGTACTTGGGTCAAAAGCTATGCTAGTCTGCTCTTGAACTAATCTTCCTTCTTTTCTGTTGATTAGTGCAGCTCAGACAATTTTTCAGAATTTTTACTGCCTTTCTAAGTGGTAGAAGAAACCCAAAACCAGAGGCAGGACAGTGGAATCTCACACAGCTTTCCGGATGTCCAGGCAACTTGGGAACTTGCCAGGCTCACAACAGGAGACGCTGTAGGTGACTTGAAATCACCTTCCTCATCCCCATTTCCCTTTCCTGGACCTAGTGTAGCCAGTGTGGAACATAGAACTGAGCTCCAAGTCTTTCATTTCATCAGGATGGATGATGCCAAGAAATATTATTCAAGCTGTAACTGGCACTCCCACAAACTATTAGATATTTTACCTGCAGCAGAATGACACTCATTTGTGAAATTATTTCTTGCTGTTAAAAACATCAAAGAGTATAGTTTTCATTACAGATTAAAATTAAGCTATTTTGAAAAAACAAGGGGGAAACACATTGGTACCAGCAGGAAAAAATTCAGCAGATATTCCCAGAAGAATTCAAGGTGTATTGTACATTCTGTAATCCTGTTTGTTCTATTAATGCACAAAACTTCACAAAAGAAGCTTTTAATTGAAAGCAAAGCAGCATCCTGGAGGATTCTTTAATCAATGGACTTGATTACCCAGTGCTTGAGTACTGAAGCTTCTAATCTTAACTTTTAAGATGCAGTGGGAGCCTTGTTGAAATCGAGAGCACACTTCCATTGCTGGCCATGAGGCCAGGGCTCCACATGCTGTTGAAAAAAAATGTTTCCCAGAATGTTCTGAGTCCTGTGTAGGAGCCAGAACTGAAATAACAGTATCTGAAAGACAGATCTCCTGTCTGAAGTTTTGTATAATTCAGCCTCCTCCTCTTCACATGAATGCTTTCATAAAGGTCTCTATCCTGATCTTGACTTAATCAGATCTATAAATCTTTGCATAGTAAGATGAAAATACACAGACCATAAACAGAGGTGTCTGATGTTTGGATATGTGGCTAGCAGAAAGTATCAGAACCACATAATCATCTTTTTTAAAACAAGGAGTCTTTTGTTCTTGTGATTGTCTTTGCACAGCTGTGAGTTTTATAGCACCATGCTAATGAATGCACTCATTGCAACTTGTATTTTTACTCTGAAAAGGTAAATTGGGAGTATTAAGCCCCAAATAAGTATGTAAAAGTGGCAAAACCACAGGTAAAGTGTTACTGAAAGCTGCAGTCCTGCCAGCCATTTCATTTTAAACATGACTCTTTTAAATATAACTTTTGCAGTAAAAACTGTAACTCCTGGATGTAATATGAGCTATTGCTAATGTCATTCCCATGAATTGCTTACAGTGTTGAACCATTAGATGTCTGACAAGTCCATATATCTCCTATACAGTATATATGAAAGTTTTTTTGTGTCTAAACCATATGTTCTTTTTTTAGTCCTCTATATTCTGGAAATGCACGTGGTTCGGTGATATAGTTTATTTGAACAGGAACCATAGCAGACAGAATTATTCTTTTGCTGAAATGTATCCTTTTTCATACATCTCAGCTTCATGATTAAAGCAATTGGCTCTTGAGGCGTTAAATTTAGTCTGCTTCTGCCACAACTATGCCTTTGAAAACTCCTGAGTTCACCCAGTGATTTCCAGTAGTCCAAATGTCATTAGAACAACATGCAGGTAGTCTGCAAAGTCCAGTAACACTGTCTACACTTTTGGCTTGGGCGAGCTTTACCCTTCCTCCCTCTTGGCCAAGCCTCACAGCTCTGGGAGAAAACAAATAGCTTTCCTCATGGAAAGTTTTACTTAACCTGGCGTGGTGCCTGAGCATAGACCCTCCTCATCTCTAATGATGATTGAAAGTGTACATGCTACTGTGATAAAACATGCTGAGTCGTTAACATTTGGGGCTTGGGTTGTAGGCGATGAGTAAGGGAGGGCTGAAGTAATGCGTTCGACTCAGACCTTCGTTGGACTTGCACGTCTGGGTTGGAGGGGGATCCTGTTACATGAAACCACACACCCACGGCAATGCGCTTTGCTGTTTCTAGCAGGTTTGATGAATTGGGTCTCCCAGGAGACCCTCCAGAAGAAAGCCCCAGAAGCACAGATGACCAGACTAGGTGTCTTTCCTGGTTTTCTGCAGCCCCAGGTGTGCAGTTGCCCACAGAGCAGACCTGCATTACCTCTTAGCTGTGGTTTGCTGTGAAATATAGCAGGGAACTTTGCTTTCTTTCAACATCAGCACTTACATTTGCAGGGAGGTCATTGAGCCACAGGCTTTCAAGAAAGTGTCTGGTCCCTTTGGAGAGGTCCTCAGTGGCTCCAGCCCCATTCAGTGATGCCAGATACTGGTGGAGGGGCAGGAGGCTGACCAAGCAAGAGGAAAGCTGCAGAAAGAAGTGTTGAAAAAGCAGTCTTTGGCTGATGTGCATCTGCACACGCACCTTCACTTGGAGGTATTAAGTGTTTGTCTGGAGCTGTGTTGCTCCCCCTCTTTCCAGCTAAGAGCAGCTTGGAAGAAGTTGCTTCTCACTCCCATGCCCAATTCATTCTTCTATTTTTATATAAGTGGCTGTTGGTGTTGCCATTTCAAATGGTAAACGTTTTGTTGGTTACTTTCTTTAAGATTTCCCTGGCAGTCAGGAGAGAAGAAGTTGCTGTATCTGAGCCTTGGTAACATTTACATCTGCTTTTAAGCCTGGAGCAGTGCCAAGGAAAATACATGGCTTGCAGAAGCACAAGCTTTGTGAGAAAGCTTTGTTCCGATGCAAATTATTTTAGAAATATGTTGTTTGTTTGAATCGTTTCTGCTGAGCTGAGCAATATTAGCTGCTCAGGTGTGGCCTCATGCCTTGGCCTCCGTGCTCTCATGTCCTGAGCGCCTTCTGTCAAAACATTTGTGGGGAAGTTGTGGTGGCAGGCCCCTCTTCTCGAGGGAGCAGAATATGGCACAGGCCCCCACAGCACCTCCACAGAGCTGGGCTGGCGGCTCAGCCCAGCAAACACATCCGCGTCAGAGGGAGCAGCCTCCCTGACTTCATGTACAGCACTTTTGGAGAGGCACTGGCAAGCTGCTGGATCCCCAAGCTGTGGAGGGCCTGCCTCTGCTCCCACTTAAGTCAATAACACCGTTCCCTTTGGGTTCGTTGGGAACAGGACCAAGCACATGGCTGGTAGTTAAAGCACACATAATAGCTGCATTCATGGAAGCCTGGTCCCTGATAGACAGGCAGAGAGGGAGTTTTTCCAAGCAGATTTCTGCACAGCACTACTCATTGTTCCATCTGTGTCTGCTGGGCAGCTGGGGGCTGGCTCAGGAGCCTGATAGTGGCTTGACCATCACTGCAGAGAGCAGGCTGCTTGATAATCTGGCTCCAGGGTCTTTCCTCCACTCTGAGGAGCTGATGGTGATTGCGACCAAAGGGGGCACAGGCTTCCACAATAGGCTTATCATCTAGCTGAGAGGAAGTTTATGAAAAAAAGCAGACCCTCAAAATGTTCCACTCCTCCATCACTGAGGAAGTCTGCAAAGCCTGGGCATTGAAAATACCTGGGAACAAGCGGTGAGTAAGAAATACAGTAGGAAAACTGCAGTCCTGTTCCTCACTGGCCAGCCTGTCTGGGTTTGGCAGCAAACCAGGGAGCTAGACCAGCCCTCTATCTCCTTTACAAGTTTTACTTTTAGGTCTTCTACATTTTGCACACCATGAAACCTACTGCAAGACAAATAGCAGAAAGCTGAGTGAGATGGTGCTGCAAGTGTGTCAAAACTCCCAAGCCATCTTGTTCCTTAACACATAAATTGCAGTACGAGCACTGGAACAGTCTTGAAAAAGCAGTGCTACAGGCTATCCGAATCCATAATTCGTGGATTAATTCTTCAATCCTTACGTATATATAGCTCATTATCTAAGCATCATGTAAATGCAAGAATGTTCCTCACTTGCCTTTCCTTTGCACAACTAAAACATTATTTCTCTACTTAATTTTGACTCTTCTGCAGCCATACTGCTGCAGAGAATGCAGAAGACAAGATTTTACTCTTTATGTCTGTACTGTCCAGATTGCTTTTGATGTTAGATTTCTGTGGGGGCTAGGGCTGAAGATCTGTTACGTTTCATAACTCTAGTGATACCTTTGGGGCTCCAGAATAGGTATTGCTGTAGGTATTATGAATCCATTTTGATATTCTGGGAGCAGAATTCAGTTCCTTTTCCAGTGCTTCAGGTAAAATATGTTTCATTGCCACCTCATAAGCAAATCTTCTGCAGATTACTTAAGAAGTAGAAAAAATGCTATTTTGGGTCACAAGAGAAGACTCCAAAAATAAAACTTGAAAAATATTTATTTTAACCTTTATTTCTATCCTGTATATGCAAATCCATACACAGGTAAAGTGTCTGAAATGATCTATAAGACTTTGTGTTATAATTCTTTTACATATTTGTAGTTGTGGTGGACGGGAGTGGTCTAAGTCCGTTGTTACTCATGACTTGACTTTTCTGAATATCCTGCAGGTGCTTGTTGAGTAAAGCCTTTTGGAAACATGAGGTCAGGTGGAGAAGCCCATCCCTTACAGATTCTGTTGTGCACAGTCAGTTCCTGAACCATTGCAGCTCCATGCTGCTTCTCACCTCTGAGCTGTGATTGTCACTAGTGCTGGCATCTGAGCTTTTACTATCCCATTTTTCTTTTGGTAAAATGAAGTGACTGGTAATAGTTGCTATTAGTTGACTTACGTTTTTATCCTCTGTGATGACTGTGTTCCACCAAGCTCCAGGCTGCACTTGTACTCAGCAATTGGCTTGAGGCCTTTCACCTCAGACCATCTGCACAAAGCACTAACAACTTCTCCAGGCATCTTCTTCTTATAGTAATATTTTTGGGTCAGTAGGTACTGGGAGGTTCAAATGTTCTTCTCAGTCTAACCTGACTTTATGTGAAATTGCCATTAAAATGGGAAAATGGTTCTTTTCTTTTTTTATTTTTTTTAATTACACTCTTTTTTCTTTGTTCTGAGAAACTTCCCTGACTCATTAGCTGTTAACCATTGAACGACACACCATGGGCCCCAGCAGTCAAAGGCTAGAGCTTCCTGAAGATGCTAGAATTGATGCCACACAAATCCTGGTTTTGCAGAGAGTTGTAATGAGTCCAAGTTTTGCCAAAGCATACCTCAGCCAGATGCTGCGCAAGATCTCTCTGGAAGGGCCAACAGAAATGGACATGGCTGTTCTATTCCAGACCCTGAGCTCCTAGGTAACTTTGAAAGAGTTCTCAGGCATTTTTTCTTAGTATTTTTTTCCCTACAGAGAGGACGTTAGGACATTAGGATAAGGAAAGACCTCATTACAAAAAAAAAAAAAAAAAAAAAAAAAAACACAAAGCTGATTCTAGGGCAGAAAGTTCCATCAGCCACTGAGAGAAGACTATGATTTTTGCATCAGCGGACAAACCCAGGGTCAATGGCTGCTTCAGAAAACTTTTCAGGAATTCTCCTACTATTTCTGGAAATCTGTGCTGGACCTACCATCTATTTAAACCACAGACTCACAGTTGGATGAGCTGTCACCACTTGGTAGGAACCTTCAAAACTCCATTGTTACCAGACAAACTGCTGATTTCTGCCCTATTCAGCACAAAGTCAGAGTTGTAGAGATAAAGGTGACCATGGCCTTCGGGGTTAGAGGGTTTAGACTTATCTTTTTGCAGTCTGATATCCCAGATATTTTATGCTATTTCAATGGTAAACTAAAGTCTTAAAGAGGAACCAGCAGTGCTGAAGTCAAGGAAAGGTTTGCCAGAAGGACATGCTAATGAGAAAGCAGCTACTTGGTGCTATTTCAGTAGCTAACTCACAATTTCAGAGATAGCTGCATCCCTCAGCTTAATTGGTGTGTGCTTGCTGGCAGAGGCAGATCTGTGTTGCAGGACTCCAGGACCCCCAGTCAAAGCTGGGACTCTGCATGGGCTGCAAAGGATTCAGCACGCTGGAAGGGATGGGGGAATGAGGCCCTTGGTGACAAGTACAGGCAAGTGCATGTGTGCATATACTTTATTTGGGAAACTTAGTGAAGAAAACAAAATAGAAGCTGTCTCATGAGGCTGTAGCATGGTCAACAAGCATTTTAAAGTTTCAGACTTCGAGTATGGCTGTGAAACTACCTGATGGCGTAATTAGAGTGAAAGAGTGAAAGAAGGCCTGAGAAAAAGAGAAATGAAAGGAGGGTTAAATATAACATCCCCATTAAAAAAAAAAAATAGAGCATAGATGAATTCTGGAAGAAGAGGGGAAAGGATAAGTGTGGGTGTGAGAAAGAGGGGTTTGTCTAAAAGTGAAATGGTACAAATGAGTAGTAAGAGCCCAGGATTTGACTGCCATGGAAAAGTGTGTCTAAAGAATACCTTATTTTGCCCCAAAATAATTTAAGTATAGAGAAAAATGAGAGGAGATGATGAAATGAGAATTGTGCTCCTTAAACTTATGTAGATCTAAGGAGAGAAGGTAGAGGAACCTGTATTGAACTGCAGTGAGATGGCTGCCTTGCCTGCAAGTGGAAAGGTTTGGTGGGCAGCTCCCCTAGGGCAGAACCTTCAAACAACCCCATGGCGTATTTCCACATTCTGTAGACAGGCTTTCTAAGGGGCAAGGAAAGGGCTTCAGAGCTGGCCCTGGGTGGAGAAAGCTCCCATAGGGAGACCAAAATACCCTCAGAAATATGGTGAAAATGAAGGGGGTGGGAAGTAGTCTTTGAAAAATATAGTCCCATCACCTGAACTTAGTGAGAATTTTTCATATCAATTTTAAGACTTGTGTAAAAGTGAAACAGAACATTCAGTAAAAATGAGAAAAATAAGAATATATTGATTTTTTTCCCAGTTGGAAACTACCCAGAAAAATAGTTCTAGAAGGAGTAGAAGTGATCAGACCTTGACAGGGCAGTTGAGGATTTGTAAAAGCTCACTTTCAAAGATATACAACTGAGGAATAAAACAGGAAATCCCCTTGCTTTGCAACTTTCAAAAGATGGCATTCAAGTTGCATTTAGGATGTGATCCAAGTGCCATGAAAATTTTTTCCAGCAACTTCGATGGATGTTCTAAAACAGGATGTGTTAAATCAGGGAAAATAATAACAGACTCTCACGTAAGTTAACAGAAGATTCACAACAAATTATGAATCAATTAGAGTCAGCTATTTACATAAAGGCAGAGTAGTAGCAAAAGAAATTTTGAACTAGAAAAAATCAGAACATCTGTTTAAATTTCCAAAGCTATATTTAATATTATCTTAGGAAAGGCACCTGGACTGAATGGTGTCTCATCAAAAGTTTTTAAGATTTTCCAGACCAAAATGACTTGGATAGTTCTGGGAAAAACAAATCTGCTAAAGTAAAAGAGAAAACTCCTCTCTAATCCTTTCCCTTCCACTGAATTTGTCATGGGGAACATCACCATCTTAAACCAGAGCACCTTCTGCTGCCATGAACTACTTTTCTGGAACCAAGGCCTGCCCTTGCATAACAGTACCGTTAGCTAACTGTAGGGTAGACTTTATTATTATAAGGAATATTTTGGATTCAAGCACTCAGCACAGAGGAGTGTATGAAAAGTGAGCAGACTTCGATAAAGATGCCAGATTTCCTGCCAAGAAATCTACAAATGGATGGACCTTTCCTTTGGTTGTTAGATGAATATTCAGGAAAAAAATCTGCTTTTGAAATTTGAAGCAAACCTACTGTCATTAATTTTAGTGAGGAATAGGGTAAGATACAGGGCTGTCTACATCTCATGGTGCTAGCTGTGAGCCTAAAAACGTTTGGTCAGCCAGCCAGAGGTCAGCCAGATGTATACCTGATGTTTCAGGGCTTTTTTAATGGTTTCTCTGATAATAAAATCTAGATTTCTGCAGCAACCAACACAATTTCTCTGCTGTCAGTTAAGAGCCTGCTTCAGGGAGGAGCTGGCAGATGCTTGTGACGCCACATGAGGCTGTATCATGCTTTCTGTCATGCATGATCCCCCGAGGGATGTGGCCACCACCTCCTTGTGCCCATTTTTGGAAAAGCGTCTGTGTTCAGAAAGTTATCTGAAGATGGATTTACATTTCATATGAAAAACTTTCATTGGGGGGAAGCACCACTGAAGGGGGAAAAACCCAAATCTTGTGACACTAAAATGATTGCAAGAATTCTTTGCAGAGATGTGTAGGTGGGAATATTTCTCATAATATGGAAAAGACATCTAGATTTTACATTGCTGCTGCAGAATGAAAATCTTATGAATGGGAGAACTTACCTTTGTGTATTTTTGATAGAGGCAACTGGAGTAAATCAGCATAGATCCATTTACTTGTAGTGCAGCTGCACTGATTTCTACCTGTTCAGACTCAGAATCATTTAATTTAAGAATGAATGTACTAGCTGCAGAGACAATTCTTCTAGCTGTGTCCTTACTTGAGATTACTGTGCTTTTAAGTACTAACAGACATTTCCGTGTATCTTTTTCTTTTCCTTTGCAAACTTTTATTTCTGTTATGTATCTATGCCTCACATGCCAATTGAAATCAGGAAAGGAAATTATTTTGTATGAATGGACTTCATAAACTTCATGATTTACCAGTAATGAAATCCGGGTTTGCAGAATGAGAAATAATAGGGCTTTTCCAAAATATCTTAATCCTTGGCTATGATTAGTGGCATAAAATGAACCATTCTTTCCTACGTGTCTAAAGTCCAAGTTGTGATCCATGTGATATTCTTTCCAGTCTCATGTCAGTAAATAATTGCTATGCTGTTCTTTAGACTGTCTCTGACCTTCACTATGCTCACTTTTCTTCAACAAAAGTCAGGAATTTGTAAAGATTGATCTCCTGCTGTGATCTGATCTAGTCTAGTGTGAAAGGAAAGGTCGTTAATCCTACTCCCAAATTCCTTACCCAGTTTACTATAAATGTGCTGCTCTGTAAGCATATGTGATGCAGTACAGCCATAGCAGCACTTAAAACAGGATTAGGCAATGCCTCATATTTTCTAACTACTTCTATTTGTACAGGAATATAAATTCACTCTCTTCGTATAGTCAAGGGTGACTCTTTTTTTAAATGGTTTAGCTAGTTTCAGTTTTATAATTTTTTGCCAGAATATTGTCTTGTCTGTCTAAACTTGGCCAGTTTGTTTAATTACCTGAATATGAACCAAATATGGTTCTTACCTTAAGGAGCCTCTTTTGAGGATGGGAAGAACCAAGTGCCTTAACATGATCATGTTTTAACAACTAAAATTGGCAGCTGTGCTGTTTACCCAAGTTAAGCAAAGATTTTTAGTTCTAGAGAATTTGATTTTAAACCAAAAGAAAAGAAAAATTACATGCTGCTATTAAAAGTCTGGTTTTCCACTATTCCCTAGAAAGTGAGTAGGGCTCTAAGATCACACTGCACCCACATCCATATGCAATAAAACCAACACACTGAAGTAAACAGAAATGTGCTTGTCCTATTTGAGTGGTGGAAATCAGAAGTAAGTCTGCTGACCTCTGGGAAGTCTTGAGTACTTCAAAATTCAGGCAAAATAAGAGAACATATCTACTTGCCTCTTTTGCATATCAACGTTAAAACATTTCAAATTATATTTTGAGAATAATGAACAAAATAGTGTGTTTACAACACAGTGACTGGTATATTTTCCTTCCAAGCCATCAGACCAGTATATTGCATATTTGTAGACTACCTTTGCAGATGTCTCTCTGTGTTTAATAAGAACTTGATGCAAAGCTCATTGAAGTGAGTAGGAATTCTTCAATTGTCTCCTGCACTCTTTGGATCAGGTTCCAATTCACAATCATGATAACCTTCACTTAATACTCTTTTAAAAAGCCCTATGTTGAAAAAAATGCATGAAAATCTCTAATATTGGGTGAAAATTTCAGGACCCAAAACCTGATGCAGATGCAAGTTATAGCTCCCAGAGTGACTGTAGAATTACACTAATATGTTAAGGTTAATTGCACATACGATAACCTGAAATGCTGTATTTCACTGACTGGCAGTGTTTCAAGAATGCTCACTTTGGTTGTTTGGTTGTGCTGATATTTAAAGCAATGTTTGTGTTGGTTGCAAGGGATCTCAAGGAGATCTCAATGTGTTCTTGCACACTGAATGGTGTGTAAGTATATTTTGTATGAGTTTTGTCTGTTTCTGTCTCCCTTTATGCCAGTAGGACAGAGACATTCTTCTCCTGGAGTAGTTCTCATGCAAATATATAAGGTCCCTTTGTGTAACTGTTTGGAAGTCTGTTGAGTGGCTGTAATTGTTCACATGGTCTATAATATGACAGTGACAACACTGCACCATGTGTTCACCATGAAAAACAATGTAATTTCAACAATTTTCCATTTTCTGTGATGTTTTTCCCTAAAGAGGGCACCTTCTGTATGTGTACAAAGATTTCTGTTGCAGTTCTCCATAGATAGCCACGCCAATGAGAAATCATGAAAGCTTCTAGGGCAAGACATTCATCCTCACTTATCTGGCCCTCAGAGACATTAGCTAATCGAGGTATGATACTCCATACAATAGGACAAGTGCTGTAAAGCTACCTCTGTTATCCCAGCAAACATGGAGACTTATCATTCCCATGGCCATTTTACAGGATTTGTTTGCTTCTGACAGCAACATCCACAGCCTGTGGTGCTATCAACTCTAACAATGAATCTGATGCTGGTTCTCTGTGTTATCATCTCCCTAATAAGTCTCTTTTTTTTTTTTTTTTTTTCTTTCCCACCCCCATTGTGAGAATTTCTCCCCTGGAGCTCTTCTCTATCAGGCCCCTGCAGCTGCTGTTATTTTAGATATGGCAGGAAGTAGGTATCGGAAAACAGCGAGAGCTCACAGCACTCAGAAAAATCTAGAAATTCCTCTGATTTACCCCAGGCTCTGGCTCCAGTCAAAGCTGGTTGAAAAAAGAAAATTAAAAACTAGAGGGGGGGAAGTTGGCAAAGGGAAAGGCCCAAGCAGACAACTGCGTCTGGGCTGAGTGTGTTAGGAAGGAGAGTTTCAGCCATCGCCTCCTGCAGGGTACCAGGGGGATGCTCTACACAGCCATGTGGGATGGGGAGTGCTTGGCTGGGAGCAGCATTCCATGGCAGAGCTGGGGCTGCCACCCTCTCCAACAGCCAAGAAACCCCCTTCTTGCCTCCTCAGGGACATGTGTTTCTCATCCCTTTTTCATGTTCTCCCCCTCCCATGTCCGGTGTGTGCCTGAAGCAGATCAGCTTCTCTGGCTGTCTGGGGGCTCCTGTAAATGCCTTTAGCAGCACTTACCAAGGGGCGCCAGCCAAAGACACTGGTGGAAAGTCACTGGAGCAGGAAACTTACATCACTACTACTACTACTACTACTATTATTATTATTATTATTACTATTATTGTTATTATTATTATTACAACCACTATTATTTTTATTAAAATTTTACAGCTCAAACAGGATGGTTAATCTGCTCAGCAGAGATACTTTATTCACTCTGAGTACCTTTTAAATGAGGCTGACTTTGGAGATGACTTCTGAAAGAAAAGAAAAAAAAAAAACTATAAAGAAAAACACCTCCAAATCGTTCATTCAGCAAGTAGTTTACAGAAGATGACACCACAACCCCATATAAAGATGCATGCAGAAAAAGGGACTGGTTTCAATAAATAAATTGTCCCCTTTGACACAGCAGATAAGGAGGAAGATGTCCACCCACAGACATCTCACACTATTAGCAATCTAGTTAACATCTGTAAATGTTTTAGGGAAAGAAATTACTCTTTGAGACATTTCTTTTTAATTACAGGCTCCAGATGAGATTTGTTAGAGCTATGTATCCCATAGCGACTGATGTCAATAGCAAGCAGTCCCTAAAGCCAGCCAGGATTGGGAAAGCCATGCTGTTTGCTGCTCTTGGCACTGCTCCCTGCTTTCACAATGTCAAAGTTAGAACCGCCTTTTTATGCACTTTCCTTTTTTTTTTTTCCACAGTAGCTGTTGCCAGCAAGCTGTAAACTACCGTATATCACTCAGATTTAAGAACCTAAACTTTAAAACAAATTAAACTCTTGTTGACATTGTAGTAAAAATCAGAATCGAACTGAACAGCTCAGTAAAACTGCACTTCAATTATTTTATGGATTTAAGATTGTTTTCTAGGATTCCCAGACTCTCAATACAGCGAAGTTATTTCCTCTTGGCAGATGTCTGGAAAAAAAAATTCATTGAATGGATAAAATCATGTGGCAGACACCAGGTTGAAGCCTAAAGGGAGGAAATGGTGTCTCCCCAGCACTTGTAAATATTTGCTCTGTGTCTTGACCAGGAGAGCCTTTCGTCCATGCTTCGAAAAATTTTCAAGGTTTATATTTTGTGAGTTTTTAAGGAAATAGAATTTTCATCTGTCAAAACCCAGTTTCTAACTAGGTGTTTATGTGGGTTTGAACGAGAACGGCAAACACAGACCTGACCCACCCTTTAGAACCACATTCGAGCACAAGTAAACGCATGCAGCACACCAGTGCTCCCAGTCCCTGGCCTCTGCTTATCTTTTATTTCCCTACTTAGCAGTTAATGTTGGGTATTCTTTTTATAATTCTCTCTTCTTTTTTTCCTGTTCTGTAAAATGGAAACAAAGGTTTCCATCTGATTAATTGCCAGGTTTCCATTCTTTTTAATATTTCCTCTCAAAGCAGTTCAGAACGAAAGTATTTCAGAAATGTGTGTAGACGGAAGCTACAGGAGATAATAATTTGTTTCATGGAACTATGTTTTACAAAAGGTGTGGTGCACCAGAAGAGCTGTTGTGTGGTGCAAACAACAATCAATTCGTGCAGCCTTTCATCAAAAACTTTTTTCTTTTGTCTCATCAGTGGAATGTTCTTGATGTCCCCAGTGCTCCAGACTGAAAAGCATTTGGTTCACAGGTCAGCAAGAGCTGACCCTAACTGGGTTGCTCTTGTTACAAGGATGCATCTGAAGAGAGAGCCAGATGTTGCACATCTGCATGCCTACAGCTAGGTCCTGTGGTCTGTATGTCCTGGCTGAGCACCCCAGGGAGCAGGGACCTGCCTGCCCCTTCAAGCAATGTGTAGTTTTCTGTATTTTCCAAAGCTGCTGTGTTAGTTTCCACACGTTTACCTCCTGCTCTGAATTAGCTGATTTGACCTGATTGAATCTCATGAAAGCAGCCAGTTTTCTTCATTGAAGCATTATTAAATTTTAAAGCTCCTCTTGAATTACTGTTAAGTTCTTCCACTCATTTTGCCTGGAGCCCCTCTGAAAAGTGCAGGCCAACTCCTGCTGGAGTTTGGTTGTGCTGCAAGATGGCAGCCTGAGCCATGGAAGCACCCTGTCATTTCTCAGCTATTGAGAAGCAAAGGTTTTGAAGTCCAGGTACTCAGAAAGAGGCAGAAAAAAGCCTGTTGGACATTGTGAGTGGTTATTTGGAAAGTGTAATGCAAAAATTTTGGATAAAATTTCAGGTCCTTAAATGTCTTTGAGAGATGAGTGTCGTACACCTGCTCTCAAATGCCTTTTACCTAGTTCTCTAGTGCTGGCTGCAGGTTTACAGTGCTTCATTCTTGGGGCAGAAAAAATTTCCTCTCTAGTGAGGAACACTGAGCATCAGCAGGGTTATTGTGTCAAGCACTGATTTGCAAGCGGAAAGGTTTTGTCCTCCCTGGGAGCCCAGATGTGATTCTTACTGAATTCTTGCAACTGAATGTAGTGATTCTACTGTTGACTTTGCTCTGTCAGTTCAGCCAGAGCTTGAGCCATTCTTCAGCTAGGCACAGCATGTGGGAGAGGAGAAAAGAGGAAAGACATTTTGTCATGTTTTCAGCTGTTTCACACTGGGACCACATACAAATAAGAGTACTCTTGCAGCTGCTATAATCTGAGATGATTCTGTAGGTGGTTTTAGCATCCAAGGAGTACTGGAATCCAGGAACAGTCTGGGTGCAGTGGTTTTCACAGCCATGTCTCCACACTGTCAACGGCATCCACTAACACCCTGGGGGTTTCCACATCATGGCCCAAGCTGCACTGGTATGTCTCCAGTGTGAGTCCACTTAAATCAGCTTGGATCAAAGCTTCCCAGCCTAACTGGATGGGGTTTATTTATGAAAATATCTGTCCCCTAGTTAAGGTGGTACGAAGTCAATGCAAGAGTGTCATGTGCTGCCAGTGCTCTTGTCCAAGGTGTCATAATGAAGAGGACATGCACTTCTCTTTGAACTGCAGTATTCTCCAGCAACAGATGCTGCCGTGGTTGAAATGAAATCCTGTGGCATTAGGCATTACTTGCAGCTCACGTTATGGTGGTGACCAGGTGATCATGCCAAAAAGCAAATTTATTGCCTGACAGTTTTTTATTGCATCCATTTTTTTGCTGGCTCTTTGCAGCCGCCAGTTCAGATTCCCAGAGCCAGCCCAGGCTCTTGCCCACTGCTGAAGATTAGCAGCTGTGTTCCATCACCCAATGATTTCCCCCAGCTAGCATGACCTTTCCCAGCCTAGTCCCCAGCAGGATCATAGGTGGATTTCTTTTCCCTTATCAAACACATTAAAATTTTAATAGCCCCACCCAGCCTTTCTCTTTCATTCTGCAGCATGTGGCCACTCACTGAGTCACTTCATGATTATCATTTCATCTGACTGAGCAAAACCCCTGTGGATTAGAGGTTGCCAAACAAGTCTCAGCCATCAAACAGGCAAGGCGCAGATGTGGCAGTGGCCACCCCACCTGCTGTGCCTTAGGTACACTGTGTATGGTTTACACAGAGGCATCCTCCTGTTGTCCCTGCCTAGGTGCCCTCTTTGCTGGGTCATGTGAATAATGGCACTGATCTTTTCTGTTTGGCATGCACTTTGCTGATGAAAAGGGCTGTAAGGGAAAGAGGTGTTGATATGGTGATGATAATAGGGCAAGTTGGGTCCATTAAAGAAAAAAAAAAAAAAAAAAAGGAAAAAAAGACAACCAAACACTTCTTGTTCAGTATCAGATAGTATAGACCCTGTTTTAACCTATCTCCAGGATACTTCCGTTCTTGAAACCGTGTTATTCCTGCTCAAGTCCATCAGACTTTGAGGCCGGTTGAGTGGAAGAAGAGCAAAGCCTTTTGGCCATTCTCTACCCATGAAAAGGGCACACAGCAAATACTGCTGTGTGATCTAAGGTGCTTCTTTCTTTCCTCCATTTATTGTTTCTTATTGATATGCCCAGCTGCACACAAGCTGTTTTTTTATGAACAGTGCAAGGTGGCTCATTTCGGAGGATTCCAGAGGATCACTATAGGCCACACTATTATTACATAAAGTCAATTAAAGACCATACATGCACATCCCATTGATTTGATTTAGAACTAACGAAAGCTTCAGTAATGTGCAATTACAAGAAACTTAATGACCCCTTTATATTGAATGCAACTTCTGTGGCACCTAATATGCTTTGATGAATTGCTCATTATGTGCAATGTTGGAAAAGCTTCTAAAAAGATTAATAATTGTATAATCAATAAAGAAATTCAGTTTTATTTGGCTTTTTTAAAACTCTGAAATCAGTAAGCCATAGAAATTATGGACCTTCTCTTGCTCCCTTTTTTCCCCTCCTGTACCCCCAGAATTATTTTTTTATAAAGCTAATCTGTCACTTTTCCAGCATGTGGAGAAAAGCCCTTCCTTGTGTTATGTAGAAAGGTCTGGCCTGATACAGATGGCCATGTGAGGTCTTAAAGGTTGGTGTCAGTTGCCCAGAGAAATCACCAGTGCTCATCTGGATGCCTGCACATGGGATGCTCCTTCGGCAGGGCATGAAGTCTCCAAGCAGCAGCCATCAGCATCGGGCTCAGTGCTTTGTGACGTGGCCCAGTCTCACTTCCCCTCTCCAATTCACTGCTGGTGAACCTTGGAAGCTGCCAGTCCTTGGGCCATCAGGTGGGCTTTAACCTTGCTTTTCTAACCATCGGGTACTTTGAGAGCCTCATTTCTCAAGTGTTATCCATGCTTCAGTTGACAGGTAGTTGTGAGGTACAGCAAAGCTTGGGAGATGGGGTCAGGAAAATGAGAGTAAAAAGACAAAAAAAAAGGAAGTTTGATTTTGGTGTCATTCAGGGTTTAACACGCCAGAGAAGTCTGGAGGCTAGAAAAATAAGCAAATGCAGAATTGCTTAAAGTTTGTTTTGATTTTGAATCTAGTCTTGTCATGCTTCAGGGCACAAATCATGAATTCTGAATGCCGTGTTTCTGACAACACTGTTTCACTGTTGGGCACTAGTTGAAAAGGAAAACTTTTCACCAGGATCAATTTGCGTTATTGTATTGCTCGTGACAGGGGCAAATTCCTGTCATCTATGGCAAAAGGGTGCGTGGTCTTCCTTACTCCTTCCGCACTGGTACCTGCAAAGCTTCCAGCAGCACTGACCTCAGGTTTTGGCTGCCTTAGGTAACATTTGTGTAGTTTGTCTGTCGTGTGGAAATTTTGTGTAAAATGTAAAATATGTCTGTTTTGTTTCCCTTACAGATGCTCTTAGGAATGTAAACACATCATTTTGGTTAAAATGTGGTTTATTTTTTCATTTCCCAGCCTTACCCTCACACGTGTGTGTATGTGTGTGTCAGATGAGGCTTGCATCATACTGGGGCAGATCCTGCAGCCTCTGCACAGCTCGAGTCCCAGTCTACCCGGGCAAGGTTGGCCTCAGTGAGGGCTACCTGAAATTCCTCTTGAGTCTCTGATTCTTTAGTAAAAAGGGCAAATCAGATTGAGTGCAGCCATCCTCAGACTAAGAGTAAAAACAAGCTGAAGTTTAGACTCCAGTGTGTTGGAAATCACTGCAGCTCTGCTGATTCCTGCACTGATTTCCAGCAGACGGGGAATTCATCCCTAAGTGTTTGCAGAGCAAGAGACACAGGGCGTTTCCAGGGCTGCATAAGGGAGAAATTTTGGTGCGATAGGATGAGACTCATTTAGTCTGGGCACCTATTCAAGAGTCCCAGTTAAATTGCTGCCGCACAGTGCTGTCATCACACTACAAGGAACCTTTCCCATTAGCCCTCCGCAGTGCAGCCGCCCTGCAAGACTTGGAGCTGTTAAACTAAATAAGGCAGAGGGTAGAGCAGGTAGGAAAATGACTCTGTGGTAATGGTTGTCATGCACAACAATGCCTTCCATCGTGCCAAGCTGACGTTCTTAGGGAGAATCATGTTTTATTAAAACCTGCTACTTGTTGCTCACTTGCTCCACTGTCCTATTCACTGTCTCCAAAAATAGAATGCCCTGTGGTAGTGGCTTATTATGATTAAACAGATAAAAATAAGTTTAAGGTTTAAACACATCCAGGACACCTGAGGTAATACAAGATCTGACTTCTTTATGGAACGTGTGAAGTTATATTTTCCACTGCTTCACAAGACTTGTTTTGTTTGGTTTTTAATTCAGTAAGCTTTCATGTGATCTATAGTTTTGCATTACAGTCTGGCACCTCAGGAATTTATATCACTGTTTTCTGATGTTTTGCCTCACTCACAAGGAGAATACTTACAAGCTTTGAAAAAAGTGTTTCTGGAAGAAAAACCTTTTTTTTTTCTGTGATTTGAGTAACAATTCTATATTGTTTGTTGCAGCTTTCATATGTCAAAAACTAGTGATGCTTATTAATAGTGAGGAAGTAGGTACCCTGATAAAAACTCCAGAATTTTAGTCATGGGATGATTTATACTAGGAGCTTAATGTTTTTAGTCATAGTATATGCATCTATATTTAGCCATTTTTCTCTTAAAATAAAATCTCTGCATGGAGATAAGAAAAAAAAAACTTTCCTCCTGTATTTCGGCTTCCTGTGCATTCATTTGCAACTTTGAATTCTTCTTCAGTGATTCTGATATGTGTCATTTCATCTAAAAGAAGGGCATACGAGAACACAGAAGCCTGATGGAGAAAGATATGGCATCACTGCTGGTGGAAAAAATCCAAGGGCAATAATTATAGGCAGTAAAGTGAATGTCATACTACAAAGCATTACTACAGGTAGCGTGGTGTCAGCGTCAAACTCATGTAGTCACTCCAGAGCTATGTGTCCCCGGCTCTCTTCGTGCGCTGAATAGTGGCAGCAGAAATTCAGAGCACTTGTGGGAACATCCGTGCTGTGTAATGAGCTGTGTGGAGAGATCCCTGACCTGGGTGTCGCTGCAATTGTACCCATGTAAGGCTTGACCTGAGCTAGTGAGTTCTGCCAGGAGGCAAAAACAATGAGCCAAACCAAGGCCATTTTGCTTTCAAGACTGCTACTTGTTTCTGGAGGTTGCTCAGACCTTTCACAGACCTTCTGGAGGCTGTGACACAGAAGCCGTGCAGTCTGACCACTGTCAAACACCATCCAAATGAGGTGTCCAGTCATGGCATCGTACTGCTTGGGCAGTTACACCCATTTGAAAGAAGAAACATTATTGCCCAGATATGGTAGATTAAGAGTGTGATTTTCCACACACGTAGCTTGAAAACTGCAACTGCTATTGCTTGTATTTTCCACGCCATGTTAACCAGTCAGAGCAGGCGGCTTTTGTTCATTTTCATCAAGAGAGTGTTACGGCATCTCAGCCTCTTGTCTTCAGTTCTGCTCCATGTTAGAGGCAGTGGTCCCCAGCAGACACAGGTGGTCATGAAGTAATGAGCAGAGGTTGGTTTGTCAGCTGTGGATAGAAACTTCATGTGACCCTGCATGTCTGGATGTCTTGGGACATGCCGTGTGGTACTTTCTATTGATAAGGAAACCAAAAACCATCCTGAAGGAACTGAGTTGACGCCATTGCTATTTACAGGGCAACAGGGGCATGTGAATCATAAGGTGTCAGCTCAGTGGAAAACCTCTGACTGTCCTTTTGCCTAGACTCTTATCACAACTCTCTGTCTATTAAAAAAGAGTGGAGTGAAGACCACAAAGCTCACTTATGGAAGAAAAGAGTGCATTATAAAGGGGCACAACAGTAAATACAGCCTAGAGTTCTGCTACTCAGTCTCCTTGTGCAAGCCTTTCTGTGCTCCTTCTGACATGGATTGAAGTCATTGGAGCAATGGTCTTTGACTTCCACATATGTGACAAAACAGAAACTTTAGCCAGCCAGAAACTGGAGAACTAATGTTACTGCTTACCAAGTGAAAAGGGATGGGATGTTTTCAAATTGATACCATTCACCCAAAAGCTGTGGACTCAGCTACATATATGAATAATATGTATAATTATCTATATGTATAATTGTGAGTTTTACCATGGCTCTCAGCTCACTTTTCATTTTTTCAGACTCTTGGGGGACATTCACCTTTGAGAGTATGAAGTCTTCCAAACTCTCTTAGTTGTATCCCCCAAAAGCTCCCCAGTTGGAAAAACCCTGCACGTGTGCCCTTTCCCAACTCCCTGCACCACCACCCTTGTAACTTCTTTGCTCTGAGCAGTATCAGTGTCTGAGTTGGAAGGCAGAAGGTTGTCTCAGAAGAACTAGTATTTTATTAAAACAGAAGGCCACATTGTTATCCATATTAGTAGCTGGATGCAAGGAAAGCAGAAATCTGCAGAAATTTAAAGTCTTGCCGGTTGATGGAATCTCCTACAGCCACTAAATGTTAAAAATATTACATTTCCTATGAAGTTCACATCTATATATGGAACCCACATTTGTACAGATATATCTGGTTGTCCTGTTCCATGCAGGAACCCAAACTGGTTCATCGGTAAGACACTGATTTTGCTAATTAGTAAAGCAGAAATTTCCATTGCAAGGGCATTTCAAAGCAAAATTAAATACAAGAGGAAAAAACTCCTTATTAAACTAAAATGTGGGGTAACAGCTCACCACATCCTGCTACTGTGGCATCTGCTGTTTAGCAAAGGAAAGGTTCCTCTTTTAAAAGTCTTGACAGGTAGAGAGATGTTACATGTCACATGTTACCTGCGTTTCTCAGCATTATTATTTTTTTACTTTTCTGTCAGTGGAAAAGCTGAACATGACAATGGAAAATACCAGTTGAGAGAAGGCATTGTGGGGAACTGTAGGTGTTAGCTATGAAAGCAACAGTGGCCTCCCCCTGCAAAGCCATCAGAAAAACAGTGAAAAAAAATCTGATGACAAAGGTGCTGTAAGTCATAGTACTCAGCTGTTTGGTCTGATAGGGATCAACCTGGTGCTTTAAGGGAAGTGTTGTACTACTCCAGACATTGAAGATTAAACATCTTGCACGCTCTCCCAGATCTGCTGCTAAGCTGTATGTAGGGCCTGCAACAAGCTGGGTAATCATTTGGATCTCATGTGTCCTGGTTATAAAATGGGTCTTTGTTAGTCCTCAGGTTATGTTGTTTTAAAAATGAGTGTAAAGCCATTGCAACCTTTCTTTGAAGAATGTTGTGCTTATTCAAAACCCAGCTCCTGGAATGGTGCTGCAGACATGAATGGATGTGTAACCAAGCAGCTGGGGAATCAAAGACCAGCATTTGCTTTAGGAATGAAATTCAAACCTGGGCCAAAATACAGCTTACACTGAATACTGCTGTTCTGTGGACCATGCACAATCCTCTTGTAATAGTAGCAGGTTTATAAGTCAAAACTTGAGTATTCAAGGCTGCAAACAGCTGATTTTCCTTAACTACCTATTAAATATTTTGTTACAAATGTGGGAGCGAAGAGGAAAATGCCAATTACTTTATCTGCATGATCAGATCTTCCCTCTCTGGGAAGTTCTGCAGTGGTCCTACAGGATCAAGTGGAGATCTGAGGATACCAAAGGATAGAGAGCAAAGGAGATAGAGAACAGGGAAGAGTCAGCTCATTTACTTGAAATATGAATAAGTTTACAAGAAACAAATTTAAAACAGAAAAAGAAAATACTTTTTCCATCCTCACATCCATACACTGCAGAATCCATTGCTACAGGAAACTGTGAAAGCCAAAACAGGTTCAGAAGGTTATTAGAAAACTTAATGGAAGAAAGTTCATCAAAGCTCATTAGAAGCAAGGATGCACACCTCTGGCTCATGAAGTCCTCCAGCAGAGCAAAAGTGTACTAGAGAAAACAATGGAGGTGTGCTGGTTCTTATGCTCTTTCCCAAAGGACTGACAGTAGCGGTAGTTGTAACACTGGTGTGGATTGGGACACTGGATGCTTCTACAGAACCATACTTCAGTAACAGAGGTTTGATTTGCTGTTGGGAATGACAGTCTTGGGTCAGTCTACAACAAGAATATTGATGTTTTCTTGCCAAATGAAAGAAAATTCAGTTTGGGGTCAAACAAAACATTCCAAGACATTCCATTTGATGCAAAATAAAACATTTCCTATCATGCAACAAAAATGTTAACATGTTGGAGTATTGAAAGGAAGCGAATTTTCCAGAAATCAGAAATAAAAAATGTGAAGAGTCCTCATGGGAGTGCTGGACCATGCATTTTGGGGTGTTGGGGAGCATCCTAGCCAAACCCAGCAAGCATTGCCCAGCACACTTCACATGTGCTTACCTCCTGGTTTTCTCCCATTCCCACCCACCAGAGGGTTTTCCTTGCAGGCTCAGGTGTCTGGGCAGGCAGTGAGGGAAAGCCCGCTCGAATCACACTTCCCCTTTCATCTCTGCTTGCAGTCTGCTGCTGCAAGGTCAGCTGTGCTGCCACGTATTCCCCCACCTGGGCCTCTTGCATGCACCCTTGTCCTTATGTGCAGGTTTTTTCCACTGCATTATTTGGAATATTTTGCATTTTTGACACTGCAGTGGGTGAAGGGGAAACAGCAAGAGAAATAGTGAAATAAAGAGAGATGTATCTGAACCACACTGTACACAGATCACTGTGACAGAGAGAGATGTTGAGTGTCCTCTTGGTGGTTTTGGCCCTGTTTGATTGTGACATCCAGTGGCAATGGATGCACTTGGGTTGAGGTGCAGCTGTCTCCCAAGTCCATGGTGACATTGTCTAGTGACTGTTTTTGAACAGCTGCCAGGTGTTGTTGCATGAGGACACCAGGCTTACTCATCAAGGTAGCAGAAGTCCACATCTCTTAAGAAAGTAACATAAAATAAAAACAAGCAATGAACTGCCGTGAGTCAATAACAAAATATGAGTGATTTCAGCTGGGGACAAATTGATTTGGCTGCTGAGAGATGGAGAGAGTGTGACTCAAGGAGCATTGTGGTCTCATGGCCTCAGCCAAGGCAGGAGGGCTCCCAGCTGAAAGGAAAGGTTGTGTCATATCTGGAGTAAGACATGTGTCCCACAGCGCTCAAGTGACAGAGGATCAGCTGAGGGTACCTGGAGTGACTGGAAGGGGCAGCCTCTTGAGTGTCTAAGCTGGTTTTGGAGATGGACCTTCAGCTCATATCATGAAGTTGCTTCCAAAATACCTTTGCTACATGTTTTAATAGGGGAAGGCATGAGCTGGCAGGCTGAGGCTGTTCCTTTTGAAAGTTCTACTGGAAGAATCAAGCAAAAGTAACTCAGCAAGTGCTACAGCATTAGTCAGAGACTGAGATGCCTTGGTGCTAATCCTAAGTGAGGTGAGGAGGCCCTTCACATTTCTGCCTCCCTGTCCCCATGAAATACCAGTGATGTTTATGTTCCCATTTTACAGAAGCCCTGTGAAGATTCATTATTTAATGCTTCTAAGCACTAAGTAACTGTACAAAGAATGAGGATAGCCCTGACTAGTATCTTAATTTTATTTGATTTAACAGAGGCTTTGAGGGAAAGTTAGCAAAACTATGATGCTGCCTTGGCCAATAGGAGGATTTGTTTTTCATTGTCACATAAAACATGAAGGTATTGCTGTATGGTTTTGCTGTAGACCCAAGAGTGCCTTGAGAAGTTTATCACAGAAGCAATCTTTACAAACGCGTCATGGCAGAATCATTGCACAGAAGTATGCTGTTTGCATTCAAGGCAGAGACTCAGTCCTAAAACTCTCTGGAGTCTGGCCACATGTAAATGGGGCAGCACTTCTGGCTGGGTTTGGATGCATGCAGAGCAGTCTTTGCCTCAGTGCAGGGCTTACCACTTGAATTTGGTTTTGCTGTTTGGTAATATTAAAGATGAACTCCAGGTACTCTCAAGAGGAAGAACTGCTTTGTCTTTTCACAGTTCATTTCCATACTTCTTAGTTTGCTACTGTAAATAGACAGTTACAAATGCAACTGATATTTCCTCTCTGAAGTATGGTGTGTGTATATCCATTGGTAGAATTGGTTTTGGTGGCCAGGACCTGTGACACAAATCCTGACTGATTCATGTGCTGCAATTACTAAGTGGGCAATAGGTCTGCAGGGAAAAAAAAAAAAAAAAAAAAAGCCATAAAAACCGACACCAAACGTGTCCAACTAATTGCTTCAGGAAGCTGGTTTTACACAGGCTTCGTCTTTTCCAGTAAACACATCAAGTTATCTGGATTACTCTGAAGAGCAGCCCACAAGGAAAGGAAAATGCAGGCTTTTCCATGGTGCTTCCATGACGTCCTGGCAATGTTAGGGAAACTCAGAAGCAGTGATAGCCATGTTGATGGCATTTTGTCTATCTCCATGTAAATCAGGTGGTGGCAGTTGCTGTAGGGAGGTGGAGTGGAAATAAAAGGGATGTTGTGTAGCCCGCTGTTGATGACCTTTGCCAGGTTCAGTCATTTCCTGTCCATCTGCCAAAAATCACATGGACATAATTGGAGTGTGGGAAACTGTATTGCTTGATGATCTTCGGGGAGGGGGAAAAGAAAGAAAAAGGACTTGTGAATAAAGAAAACACTTTATCAGTGGAGACGCAGTCTGACTGGCTGATGCTGAGATAGCAGACCTTGTTTATTCTCTCCTTCGATTCTTGTCAGGAGAGTTTTTTCAACTTGTTTGTCCCTCTCATCTGTTTGTGTGGACAGAAGTAAAGAGTGCATGTGTTGGTCACCACGATGGGAGGGTATATATTTATACATCTTACCGGCTCCAGGGAATGGGCAAGCATGCAGCAGTTTCCTCTCTTCTTTAATTTTTTTTTTTTCCCTAGTATCAACCCACAGTGGAAAAAAATCAGCATGTGAAGTCGTATTCTATCTAGGCATTGCAGCTGCACATACCCAGGTTCAGTACCTACCACAGCTAACATACTTTCCAAGCATCTCTTTTTGTGGAAGGAGTAGATTATTCCAGGATCTCCTGTGGTCCTCCTGGCTTTACATTTCTGAGGCAGTTCTAGAGCAAATGAAATGTTTTATCTGTTACCAGTTTGAAATGTTAAGTATGTTTGATGAAATCAAGGATCCAGGATGCTGCTGGATTTGTGGTACCTGGTTTTACATGGTATTTAGCACATTAATAACCTTGGTTAATCCTGCTGGGTTTGCACTGTGATCAACCTGTACAACCTACCTGGTGATGTCACACTCACTGTTCAGAGTTGTACTGAAGCTGTCAAGGAATGAGTGCAAATTCAGGGGGGTTGTGGACTGAGGACAACTGCCTGCAGCAGTGGGATGTTAATCGATTCCTTTTGTTGTCTTCTTTCTTTGCAGTAAATGAAATTATAAGGAATGACCTTTCCAGCACCAATGTCCACTCATAGCTTTCAGTGTGTGCCTGGTATGAAATACACACTTTTGACTTGGCTGGCACGTCACCTGGAGTTGGGAGATGCTGAATGAACTGAAGACGTTGCCTGGTACCACTCTGATCTTCCACCTTAATGAATGTCAGAAACTGAAGATTTGCCTCTTGCTTACAACGAAGTAGTTCCTCAGCTTCAACTGATGAAACAGCTTTTTTAATGAAAATCATCTCAAAAGAGAGAAGAGGGAGTATGCTCCAAGACAGTGCATTTCATGGGACAAAACTAGGAAACTCAGCAAAATCAGAGCACTTCTTCCCATTGCTGATCCTTCTGGCATGGCGCCGCTGGAATACAGCCCTGGAAGTGCCTTATTTTACCAATTTGTGGCATCAGGGCATTTTTAATAAGCTTTGAATTCACTACCATTAAAAGTGTTGGTAGGTGCAGAAACTAGAGCTTGAATTCTGGAGAGTGATACTGGAAAAAAGCATAGGACTCTGCAGCAGAGTAGGGAGAGCAATCCTGACTCCAGTAAGACATGTTTGTGAATTCCAGAATTTCCTCAGCTTTTCCTCTGCTGTAATGTGCAGCCTATTGCCTTATTCTCAGTGCATTTTAAAAGCCTCCTAATTCATCATCATCTCAGCTTTCTTTTGCATATTGCCTTTATTACGTGCTAATGAATCATAGGGTTGATAGTTGTAGCATGGTAAGATTTTGATTTTGATTCGGCTTCTGTCATAGCACAAGTGAGTTGAATAGCACAAAATAAAAAAGGCTGATGGACAAAAAATTGAAATCTATCTTTTACATGATAGATGAATGTGTATGCATGTACATACATACTAGTATATATGCATATATTTATATATGACAAATAATATAGATGATTGCCTAGTAAGGGCACTGAATTTAGCAATAATTTCAATTTCTGAGAATGCATTTCAAATCCACAGCAAATATTTCAGCTACTTCTTTTGAGGGTTTGTTGCACCTAAAGCAGGTATGCATTTTCTTTCCTCACGCAGTTAAGCAAGCACTTTAGATAGGCAAGAACGATGCATACAAGATACATGTTATTTACCAAATGTCAGAATATGAGTTATAGGAACTGTAAATACCATTATGGAAGAGTGTAAAATATTTGTTCAGTTATATTATTCCGCAGAAGCCTTATAACTCTCTGCTATGTGTTTGGAAAAGGATGTTACCAAAAACCCACCTCGGTTTCACCTGCGGCACTGTATAGTGTGTTTTCAGATTAGTTAATGTTCCTGGAGCTACAGGTAGGCATGTAGTGTAGCCTGCAACATTGTATTTTTTTACAATCAACTGCTTATTATATAACTAGCAACAACCTATTACTTCACATAACCAAAAAAAAAATAAATAAAAACAAAACTAAAATAAAATAGCATGACTAAATTAAAAATGTTTAACATTAATATTGTGCCTTAGGAATCTGTGCCCCCTCCTGGAAAGACACCCGAACTACACCCCCGAGCTGGGGTGGCTTCTTAACCCCAATGCAATGAAGACTGAACTGGTTTCACAAAAAGGTGAAATCCAACTAAGTGTTTTAAAACATTCTTCTGTATAATTATGTCTTACTTTCTTTAGGAAAAAAAAATTAAAGCCATATTTGTCACATTTGCACATTACTGTGAAGACATGAGAATATAATATGGCTCTATGTACATAATATGCTGTTACTGGTCCTTATAATAGTCTGTTATTCCTTACCTGTTTAATCCCAATTATTTACCCTGTATTTAGCATTGTAGACGTTGCATGAAACGTTTCTTATAGACTGCCATATGAAAAGTTAAAAAGCTTGACAGATGTCAGCTTGACTTGTAGCTAGAAAATAGACCTAATAAAGCAAACTTTTGCTGGAAGCTAGTCTTAGAGTGGTTCATTTTATGTTATCCTGAAAAACCTTCTTTTCTCATATAAAGTAGCGTTTTTACTTTATATACATATATCTCTCCGTCTCTTCTATATGAACCTGCTTGCATCCTGCTAATATAACCATCTTAGTATGGAAGCAAAGTCTCTTGTCAACGGACTCCTCTTCATTTCCCCACTGCATTTAAAGACATTGCCCCCAAGAAGAGGAAATGATATATGATATAATCCTCAGATTTTATTCTCTCATCACATCAGAAATGTCAATAAACTGTGCTTGGAGGAGTTTCTGATTATGCCAAAGCATTTTTTTAGTTAATATACTAAATATCTTGGGTAAGGCTTTAACCATGTAGGACAATGCACACATACACACAGAGGCACATTACAGCAGTAATTTTAGCAAACTTTTCAAATGTATGGTTTGGCTATGTTGCAGCTCCTTCATTCTGATCTTTATTTTCCTCTTTAAGCTATTTAAAAAAAAAAAAAAAAAAAAAAAAAAAAAAAAAAAAAAAAAAAAAAACAAAAACAAACCAACCTGTTACTTTTAAGCCTGGATAATGGAAGATTATAAATCTGTTGTATATGTATTCATAAAATAAAAACAAAAGAAGAAATATTTCCTGTATGAGACTGCTATCTTGTTTCTGTACATGTGTTATGGTTGTTACTGTCAGTTTAGGAAAATGGTTTTCATCAACCTTTTTGAAAACAAAGCAAAACCAAAAAGCCACAACGCTCTGAGCTTGGAGCGCAGGTATGTTTAAAAATAGGTTCATTCAAAAATACTTTTGCCAGGGATGATGCTGACTATTAAAAAGTGCCCTTTGGATGATTTTAAGTGCTGAAACAAGCTACCTTATTAATCATGCAACAAAGTACTTGGCATCTGTGTGCACTTCTTGGACAACAGTTTCTTTTGCCCTCCCTGGAGCTATTTCTGAGATGTGTGGGGTGCTAAGGGTAGGCTTGGGATCCGTGGCCTTCAGTGCAGTAAATAGAAGAGACATTTCTGTTAGGCTGGAGGCTTTGGTAGCCCTGAGAGAGAAGGGCTGTCCATGGGCTGGCAGGAGGGTATCTCTGGCCACCAGCTGCCATGATGTGATCAATACGATGTGATCTGATCTGTATGATGTGTCCTGCTCCCTGAACCTCCTCACTGGTCTGCCCCAGAAGAGAAGGGATGACAGGAGGGAGTCAGCATAGTCAAAGCTAGGCTGAACAGAGCTCTGGGCTTCTATCAGCTCATCAGGTGGTGCCTCTGTATGTCCCAACATCTGACACCTGATGGGCCATGAAATGCTGAGAAAACCTGCTGATTCAATTTCTCAGGACCAAAGGCAAGTTGAAAAGTGTACAAGCATGCCTACCACAGTAGTCTGAGTTTACATAAGCACTTAAAAGCCATTCAAAAATTCCTCAAGGAGAAGGAGACACAAATATGTGTTGAAGTCTTTATTGGAGGACCTTACACTGCCTTGGGTTTCTCTTCCTGTAAGTATGAAGCATCACTCCAGGCTCAGTCCATCACACCTGGCTTCCCTGGGGCTGGTACCCAACCCCTGGCCATTTAAAGAGAGGCAGATGCTCCAAGCCAATCAAAACCCAGATAGGGCCCAGCTCTACAGAGATTAGTCAAAGAACTCTTTCTCTGCTTCCCAGTCTGAAGGGTGGAAATAGTGATATTTATGCCTCATGGACAGCATGAGCTGTATTGTTGGTGAGGTTCCTGGAAAAAGGAAAATACTGAAAACTCAGTCACATATTCTCCTGGAGACCATGACATTTTGTATCACAGCAAAATGGCACAAACTGAATTCACTCAAGCAACGTACTTCAGTCATTGTGTTACCTGGCTTCCTGTGAACTTCCTTTCCCTCCCATTTCCACACATCCTTTACTCAATGCACAGCAGACCCAAGCACAGCTACATTAACCCTAACCTGACCACACGTCTCCAGGTAAAAATAGCCTTCAGCAGACTCCTAACTGACTACTTTCATTCATAACCAAAGCAGAAGGTGAATCCTACACATCCATCTGGTTCTGTTTGACTAAATAGCCTTGCTGGAGTCATGCCTTTGAGATTTTTCCTTTCCAGCTGAAAATGGCAAATTTCGAGGAGTTAAGTTTCTTGGACAGACTTGTACTGCCTTGAAGCTAAGCTTTCCTTCACCATGTGTATAATTTTATTACATTCATCACTGTAAATCTATTGAATTTGTCTCAGTAAAAATAAAACAAAATCCCCCTCATCAAGTACATTACAGAGGAGTGTTAAGGCCAATGGTATAAAATCATTTTAGTTTCTGTAGCTCTTTTTCAAACATAGAGTCTAATTTCATGTCATAAGCAGTGATTGGATTGTTCATCAAACTAAATTGAGTCCTCTCTTCTCTACCTTTGCACACACTTGCCCAACATAGAGGTCAAGCTCTTGCCTGTTTTAGTTTGCCCATACAATTTCCTCTTTCTCAACAAGTTAATATTTTCTTCTTTGCACTTCTTTAAAAAAAAAAAAAATGTTTTGATTCTTTTCAGGTAGCCAAATAATTTGTTCTGAGCAGATCAATTACAGATTCTCAAACTGTTGGCTTTAATTTCAGGTCATCTTTGAATCCAAAACTAGCTTTTTTTTGGCCAAGGAGACTGTCTTTTTGTACTGTGCAAACTTGTAGAGCTTTAACAATTCAAACGGTTGTGTTTTCAGGATTTAAGACAACTGGTAGTGTACCTGGAATTTGCCATCACCCATGGGCACATTTGCAACTGTCATTTAAACTGAAAAGTTGCTGACTGTAGTGCTTCCTTAGCTACTTCCAGGGATAGATAATCCACAAGCCACTCTTTGCAGATGTGACAAATTAATTTTCAGTCATTTTAGGAAATCCCTTTTTTTTCAGCTTGGGGAAAGAGTTTCCAAGGATGCCGTCAGCATCAGTTTCCAGCACCTCTTCTGAATTAGTTTCACACTCAGCTCCTGTACTCATCCTGTTTCCAGTGCTGCTGCTGAAGAGCTTTTGGGTCCAGAGTAACAAAGCAAACACTGGCAGTGGGTACTGGTGGCAGAGCTGCAAAACCTCCAAGAACACACATAGTGTGGAGTCCCAAAACTCAGTGTGATGGTGTTCTCATCCAGCTGGGGGACATTCCAGTAACACCAGCTCCATGGTATAGCGGGGAGGAGAGACCTCTGGGCCTTGCCAGAAAATATTTCAGTGCATGTCACGAATCTTTTAACTAAAATCTGGGAGCTTTCTGGTCTGGTTTCTTTTGGTTTTTAATAGGAAAAATTACATTTCCTCCAACATGAAATCATTTGCTCTACTTACTTTTTTGGGGTCCTTTTTTCTTTAATTTTCTACTTAAAAGACACAAACCACATATTTTTTTGGATCAGGTTGATCCAGACTGCACCTTCTTTCCCACTCACTCCTCTCCAAATCTCCGGGATGGGCTGCTTTCCCAGACAACAGCTCCCCTCCACCCAAGCAGAGCCACACAGGCGTCACATGTACACTGCCTCTGCCCAATTTCTTGAACAGCTTCTTTGCAGGAAACTTCTCATGGATCTTTCTGGCCTCCCTGGAGCCTTTCCAGGGCTCCTGCCTAGGCCAAGCTGATCCAGCTCTCATCCTCATGGCAATCTCTTGGGTTTTTTTATTTTTTTTACCACAGGTTTCTTGTACATTTTATTTTACAAAACAAATTAGCCCTGGTCAGATGACGACACTAAATTAAGCCCAGACCTTTTGGTTTACATAATGTTATTCTTTATGCTTTTCCCCACCCCACGCTCAGAGAGCCACTCCTTTGGTGTTGAACCCCATGTGCCCTGCCAGCACATCATGATGGCTTCAGCAGCAAGCTTCTTGAGAAGGCAGCAGGAGCCGCAGCCTTTCCCAGCCAGCGCCGTCAGCCAGGCAGGGAGGGGAGACCCACCACAGCACAGCCCACGGGGCCCTGGCTGCGCTGCCCCACCGGGGCCGAGCGTGGGCTGAGAACAGCCACAATTCAGCACACCTGTGGAAACAAACCCGGTGCCAGTGCGCCCCTGGGAAGTGCCCCAGGGAGACCATGCTGGTCAGAGCAATTAAAGTGGGTTTATGGTGCCTTCTCCACCCAGTTGAAGGCGGGGGAGCATGGGAGAAGGGGCTCCATGGACAAGGCTGAGCAGCAGAGGCGATATATGGAAAGGAGGAAGAACAAACTCTGCATGACTTGCAGGATGAGTCTGCAGAGGTGGGTGTATGAAAACTCATCTATTTTCTTTAACTTTCTAATTGAGCAGTGTGGTCTGAGCAGAGGAAGTGTGGAGGGGGGAACCCCAGCACTCTTTCCCTGTCCTTCCTTGTCTTCAAGAGCAAAGTTCTTTCATCAGGGAAGTGCCTCTGGGAGAAGAAGGCACTGGGTTTTTTCAGGTGTTGTCTGGTGCAACCCTTCTCATGACTGGTGACCCCAGCCATGCAAATTACAACTAAGCATCTACACGAACACTCAGACCAGTATAGGAGTTTCTGATTTGGTTTTCCCTGCAGTGCACGTTGTCTCTGACACTTTAGAAAGCTAGTTTTGAAAGAGGCAAGTGAGATGAGAAAACGCTCACTCAAAAATTAGAAAGTCAGTAATTTCAGGGTTTAATCCATGTAATGCAAGGGTGTGTACCTGAGGGATAAGACAGCACTTTGGAGGCTGCTCCCTTCCAGCGCTACGTGCCCACTGAAGCACCTGGCTCAATCCCAAGGCCACCCTCAAGGCAGGTGATTTGCTGAATCTCTGTGTTATTAGAAGGAGATGCTTTGCTGTGAGGGTGGTGAAGCACTGAAACAGGTTGCCCAGAGAAGCTGTGAATGCCCCATCCCTGGAAGTGTTCAAGGCCAGGCTGGATGGGGCCCTGAGCAACTGGTCTAGTGGAAGGTGTCCCTTTCCATAGCAGGGAGTTTGTGACTAGATGAGCTTTAAGGTCCCTTCCAACCCTAACCACTCTATGATCCTGTGGTTTAATAGGAACACTCTTTTTGCTTCAATGTAAGCTGGCAGGTACTGGAGACCTCTGGCAATGCTTGTAGGCACAGGGTGCCAGGGCATCTTTAGCAGGGATACCAGCTTGCAGAGGGGAATGCTGCCTTTAGTACCCTTGGTATTGCTGCCAGTGACCAAGAGGGCCAGGACCACTGAATTAGTAGGATGTGTCTGTGAAGCATGTTGTCCTGTAGTAAAGAGCATCATAAAGGCTTAGATCCAGCAAAAAATGTTTAGTCTACCCCACCCTTTCCCAAACAGTAATTAAAGCAATAAAACTTGGTGCTAAAAATAATAAGGGAAGATTATTGTTTTATTTGTGGTTCCATTGCACATGATCTGTATGAGCTTTACAGGTCTAAGGAGTTACTGATTGACTAATAATTTTATATAACTTCTTATATAATACACTGTGTCCTTAAAACATTTTTGTGGCTGAAGGATGTGCATTATTGGTGACTCAAGTGCACAATCTGAGCTCTAAAGCGGTGGTTAAGCCTAGGAACAGCACATCACTCATCATTGCTGCCTACTGGTCCAGTGGTTGACCCAAAACCCCCCATTTCCTTTCCTCACAGCCGGCCTTGTGAAGTGTGAGATAACAGAAGCTGTGCGCATGTCAACTGACGCATTTCAGTCCCGGTGCAGATTACAGCATGGTTTTGCAGAGTGTCACTTCCACCGGCTGGCCATGCTGGCTGGTGGAAAACACAGAAACGCCTTTTCTTTCAAGGCAGGTATCAATTTAATGTGTCTGAACTGTTCAGCTTGAAAGGAAAGACACTGAGGCAGCCTGGCCCTGGGGTTCATACTTTACATAAAGCTGGTGCTTTATCTGGGTTCTAGCAGCTGCTTCAGTTGGGCCTCTCCATTTTGAGGGCAGTTTTCAGAAAAGCAGAGGGTACCTGTGTTTGGCCCCCAGTGCTGGGCACCTCTCCTGCCACTGGCTCCCTCAAACACACTCCGGATGCTGCTGATCTTTTGCAGAACTGGTTTGGAACCAGCAGCTGGCACGGTACTTGGTCAAAATTCTTTGGGATCTTTTGATTCAAGAAATCAAGATTTTAGCCTCCCTGGGCCTTTTCCGTGTTTAAGAGGGCTGACTGCACATAAAGCCACTCATTTGCTAAACCCAGTGAGTCATGCGATGCAGCACCGGCCTGAAATATGTGAAGGCTCTAAATACCTTTGTTTCTTGCATTTTTTGTGCTTCATGGCCATGCTTCATAACCATGATGAGGAATCAGTTTAAGCCTATGTGGTCACACATGCAGTTAATCTGGACCGATTCTCAGCTGGAAGATAAACCCAGTCAGTGCCTAGGGATCCTCTCTCCTCCTGTCTTCTCTCAGCACGGCTGCCTGTAGCTTGGCAGGCAGACACCCTTTGGCAAGGCACCACATCCACAGCTTCCCCCATTCACTGGCTGTGCTGTCAGCACGTCGCGTGCTGTGCATGCATCCCAGGGAGCTCCTGAGGATCCAGCCGCCCCGACAGCCTTGGAGAGCAGAGGGGCTTTGAACCCCGGGGGTTCCCAGCCGCTGTTGGCATTGAAACCGGGATTGCAGGAATGGCAGTCACAGCAGGACACTCACTGATCCCTGGAGAGCTTCTTTAGCTCCCGGTTGCTTTTGATTTTTTTGATCATGGCAGCTCAGTAAGGCCTGCTTATACAAGTTTTGCCTGCTGGATGCTGTTCCTCAGCACTGACCTTACACATGGGGATGAGAAAAGAGCTGTGTTTTCTCAGCTCTGTTTTCTGAATATTCTCTTGACTTTGGTCAATGGGTTCATCACTGCTCTGAAATAAGTGAAACCACACATCCCAGCAGTGCCATATTCTGTATTATAATACAAGTTGCCACTGGAGACAGTATCAGGAATAGTTTCAGTTGATGTGAATTTTCCAATTTTTGTTTTCTTCTATAAAATTTTGCATCATATAAAGAGTTAGCCAAAAAAATGAACTTTGAAAAGGAAATCACAGTCCCCTTCTTCAGCTGGCTCTATTGTTCGCATCTTTGATTATTTTCTTCTTTCTGTGGACCAGTAATTTTGCCCAGTTAAAAGGAACTGGACTGATTTTGATCTTCTACAAGAATGACTGTAGTTATTCCTGAATTATGCCAGAACAAGTGAGATCAGAGTTGGGCTCAAAGTCCTGCTTCTCCACAGCCTTATGATCAAAGTTATGTTGTGCAAGAAACAGAGAAAGGGTGAAGGGAATAGAGGACAATTAGCTTTATTGCAGTCAAAAAAAGGGTCAGTGCATCAGCTGTGCTACACACTTTGCCCTTTGGCTGCCTTGCAGAAGGAAAACTTACTGTGCCTCAGCTCCACCCTGGCTCTAAAGGAGATGAAGTTGCACCACTTTCTTCCCAGCTGATTTCAGGGAAGGTGAAGTTGCATCATTTTCGTCCCAGCTGATTTCCAGGTTCTGTCTGGCTGCATTCTCGGACCCAGAGATGCTGATTATCAGCAGTGCAAGCCCCATTAGCCACCTGTCCTGACTAGGGACATTTGGCTGAACTTATGCCTCTGAGGTCATGCCTGCTCCTGCCAGCCTCCAATCTGTTTCTCTTCGTTTCAGCAGGTCAGTGCATGGCACATGGAGCACAGCAGCAGCAATCCCATGATTTCCTGTTTCTGCCTTCTGCTGATTGGAATACTAGACAGGCAACTTTGGAGAGAGGAAAATGCTGTCTGCGCACCAGGTCTTGGAGGGTGTCTCGTTTTGAATGGTGCAAAGTACTGAGGGATGTGTGCGGGGGGGGGGGAACCAGAAGCATCTGGCGAAAGGCTTTAACAGAGGCTGCCAGAGAGGCAATAGATGAGTGACCAGTGAGTCACTCAGCAGGCACTGAGTCAGGGAGAACTTACTGTACAGGCTCTTACTCAGCTGAAGAAGGCTCTCTGCTGACCAGATGCACCAAACTGGTGAGGCCAAATCCTATCCTCTCATTTCGATGTCCCAGGCTGCAACCTGGAGGGGACTGAACAGGGTGAAGAGAAAATTTCAGCACAGGAGAAATGATCACGTTTGGAAAAATTTGAGCAGTAGTGTTAATATAAATGGTGCTGTCTCTAGTCTTACAGTATTTCAAGTTCCTAGCCAGTATTGAAGTTCCTACATCAGATACTACCCAAAACAAGTGTTTCTGCCACAGATGGATGTACCTCCTAGAGGGGTGCATCTCCTACCAGAAGGAATTGGGCCATTACCTGCTGCTGTTGTCTCCAGGCTGTTGTGACAGAAACCTGGGTCACTCAGATTCTGTGGCCTTTGATAGTTTTATCCGTACTCTGCTAATGTGTGCAGCTTATGTCTCACAGAGCTGGGATGCTTCACAACCTAGCAACAATATATATTTACACAGCCTCAAAGATTCCCAAAGAAATACGTGTTGGGGTTTTACTCACAGATAGAGTAATGATAAAAAAATGAAAAAAAAAAAAAATAGAAGGAAACATGCCCCAAAATAACTCATTTTGTTTTGTTTATACTTTAAGTTTGTTTTGCTCCTTAATTAAGGAAGATATTTTTTGTGGAGTTTCACGTGTATAACTTTTCAGTTATGCTGTGTAAAAATAGAAGTCAGGGCTGATTATCAATATTTATCCATGAAGCAATTATTTTAGAAGGCCTGTAGCTACAATACAATCTCTCCTCTGTTTGGATTCCATCATGATTTCAAATTGCAAAAGGGAAACTTCAGGAGTGCTCTGTACAGAGCTTCGGATAGGGAATGCATCATGGTTCCCAGATTTAAAAGCAAAGGTTGACAGTGTTTCAAGTGTTTCAAGTGTCTGTGTGGTGAGGACAATGGAAAAAATAGTATTTTAGCCTCGGTTGCGTACAATGTTTAGGCCAATTTGGATGAGACTTTGAGTAACCTCATCCAGTGCAAGGTGTCCCTGCCCATGGCAGAGGGGTTGGAACAAGATGATCTTTATAGTCCCTTCCAACCCAAACCAGTCTATGGTTCTTTGAATGTTTACTTCCAAACTGCTGTTTGTGAGGTTTTGGGTTAACCTTCCTTTGTTCCCGTGTGGCTTTACAGACATTACTGAAGCTCAGAGCAGTGCCTTGTTCCCAGTGGTCTCAGGTCCTCCTTGCTCTGCCAATGCAATTAAGGGGCTCAAGCCTGGCCTGATGGAAATCCCTGCGGCTGCAGGGCTGTAACCCAAGCTGGAGTTTGCCCAGGTCAGTCTAAGCTGCACAAGACATTAACAGAGGCCTTGCTGACTGGGCTCGTGCAGAGCGGCAGTCTCCAACAAAGATGCAACACCACCAACAACAGGAAGAAATTATACTTGCACCAGGAGTTTTGCTTCACTTTAATCACCACCAGTTCTTTATTGGCAAAACTTTCAGTGTTATGTTTTTGAACTTGGGTACCTACATTATCTCTCTGGTCCTGCAGTTTATGGGCTCTATAATAATGCACACTCACACTTCACCATTTACTTAAAGCCCTAAACAGAAGACCTGAATATTCTGTTTGCAAATCTGGCTCTCTGAAAAAGGGGGAGGAAGGGAAGGGAAGGGAAGGGAAGGGAGGAAGGGAAGGAGGGAGGGAAGGGAAGGGAAGGGAAGGGAAGGGAAGGGAAGGGAAGGAAGGGAAGGGAAGGGAAGGGAAGGGAAGGGAAGGGAAGGGAAGGGAAGGGAAGGGAAGGGAAGGGAAGGGAAGGGAAGGGAAGGGAAGGGAAGGGAAGGGAAGGGAAGGGAAGGGAAGGGAAGGGAAGGGAAGGGAAGGGAAGGGAAGGGAAGGGAAGGGAAGGGGGAAGAAAAGAAAATAAGAAAAGAAAAGAAAGAAAAGAAAAGAAAGAAAAGAAAAGAAAAGAAAAGAAAAGAAAAGAAAAGAAAAGAAAAGAAAAGAAAAGAAAAGAAAAAGAAAGAAAGAAAAGAAAAGAAAAGAAAAGAAAAGAAAAGAAAAGAAAGAAAAGAAAAGAAAAGAAAAGAAAAGAAAAGAAAAGAAAAGAAAAGAAAAGAAAAGAAAAAAGAAAAAAGAGGGTTTTGGTGGGCTGTGTTACACTAGCAGACATAAAGCAGCCTCTGAAAGTGAGGCAGTGTCTGCCACTGCTAAACAACCAGGTTTCATTACTTTGGAGCCACGTTTTAGGGCTCAGGCAGCTTGTTTAGGTACATTTATAGTGCCCCACCACCATGGGCTGACCTGTTGCAGCTTCACCCTGGGTGTCTGTCAATTCTGTCTGGCTCTGCAGGGCAGCTGTCTTCCAGCACTGGGCATGGGGCTGCTGTTTATCCCAAACAATATGGGGAATATCAGGATGTGGGCTTCACCATCCCCTGAAACAGCAGGGTAGGGATATAGCAGTGCCAGCCATGAATGCACAAATCTGCTGCTAAGGAAAGGAGGTGAGAAACAGGTCCTGCAATTAGGAGCACAGAGGTGATTGTAAGTAGGTAAACTGCCAGAGCTGGTGAAATGCCAGGACAGGATTTGGCCAGGACACCACAGCTAACACCTGCATGTTTACAAGGAATGACACAGGATCACTGACTCCTCAGAGCCTCCCACCTCCTGTGTCGCCTCTCCCCTCCAGCAGCACAGCACCGACATGCAACATCTGGTCTGCAGTTGACATCAGAAACATCATTATTATGAGCTGGTCTGGTGAAGACTCAGCCTGAAAACCGCAGCCTAATGAACCTCCAGCCCCACACTGTGCAAAGGCTTCCAGCCCAGTGCTGGCTGGTCCAAGGACAGTGAAGACTACTGGAAAACCTCCCCTGCAGGCTGCCAGGCAGCTATCAGGCCAGATTGGTTCCTGTAACGTGTAAGCTCCAACGAGAATGCATAGAAAAATGAGAAAGCTGACCACAGGCAGATTTCTTCCTAACTGTGTCACTGGTGAACGCCGTAATTCCAAGCCGGAGGTGGGAGAATGGGTTTGTTTTCACAAGAAACCTGTCAACAGAGAAAAGAAAAATTTGAGGAGAATTTAGCGACTGGCTGAATTCGGAAAATAATTTCAGCTGGAGAAAATAGCTAAAATAGTTCAAACTTGGAGCGGGGAGTGGGAGACAAGAAATTCTGAAAATCCATTATTTGCACAGCTCTCCTCCAAAGAGCTTATATTATACTGCCTGCTACCAGCTGGCCCGAGATTTAGGTTGCCTAATATTTTCCATTATAAAAGATTCTTTCAACATTTTTATTTTTTTAGAAGCTCTAACACCTCCATTGTTTGCAGTAGGCCCTTAAAATTTGGCAGGGACAAAGCCTCTGGGCTAGAGAAGTGCCTTTTCTTTCATCCATGAAATTCCAGTCAGGTTTGGCTGGATTAAAAAAAAAAAAAATCAAAAAACACACACACAAAAAAAAAAACCTGTTAAAGATCACCATTTCCCTTCTCTCTCTTATGTGCCTCAAGAAAATATGCTGGCAGACCGCCAGCATAGCAAGTGAACGTGAACATTCTCATTAAATTGAGCCCAGGTTGTCACCAAAGTAGCCATCCAGGCTCTGCTGGGAATGTCTGGGGGCTCCCAGGGCAGCCACAGCAGCAGGAGAAGAGTTGCAGGAGACCAGGCACCACCCCAAAGGAGTTTTCCTGACAGGAAAAGGAGGCAGAGAGGGGAAGGAGCTCCTCCTGTCACTGATTTAAAAGACCTGGCAAGCCAGTCTCCATGCCTTGGGGCTCCTGTCCCTACTTTGAGGCTGGGGAGAGTAGAGCCAATTTCTCGCTCAGTCAGCGGTGAAATAGCAACACTAGGCCATGTTCCTCTTTCTCCAGGACCTTTCTCTTCTCCCTGGGAATAGCAGCAATTCTGCTCTCCCCTAAAGTAGCTCACCCTGAGGTCTTAATTGTATCAGTATATTCTGTGATGGTGAACAGACAATGGGTTTGGTGGTTGTTGGGCAGGGGTGTTATAAGCACTGAAGAGAGGATAGTTGTTTTGGAAAAGCTTCTGGTCCACAGATTTGAATGGGGCCAGCCCAGAAGACTGAGAAGGAAGAGATGGGAGTCCAGGATCCAGACTTACTAGGGAGGCAGCTTCCAGTGATCAGGAAACAGAAATGGTACCATGTGCACAGAAATGAGCTGACCCTTAGCTCCATTCAGAGAGGGGCACACTGAAAAGCTGCTAGCCAGGCTCATCCCAAAGCTGAGCTTTGACAAGAAATGAAAGTTACTCCAGTGGACAGAGTGGACAAGGGCTGTGTGGCTTTTGCAACCTCTTCTGGTCTGTGTGCAGAGTATGGATGCAGGAGCTAATGGGCTGTCTCTGCCTTACAGCTCTTTGTGCCAAGTAGATGCAGTGCTAAATATATTAGTAAAACATGAAAGAAAGACTGAATGGTAGCAGTGGGAAGACAAGAGCTGGTGCCTTCAACCCTTCTTGAACACTTGCTTTGGATTTCTAAGTTAAATGAGAGGTGGATGGCCAAAATTATGTAAAAACTTGGCTTTGCTTTGGTGACGGTTTAAAAATAAAGCTTCTTTCTCACATTTGAATTCTGAATTAAATCTGTGCCACTCAAGGGAAAGTTGTAGTTCAAAGATGGGTCTTGGTACTCACTCCAATTTAAATAGAAAAGGTTCTGTAATTTTCCCTTCAGCTGGATAGTGTATTAATTAGCACAGTAATCTCTGGAGTGCTACTAATAAACTATATATTCAACAACTTTGGCAGTAAAAGCCATCGAAACAAGCATCAGCAATTCTTCAAGACAGAATATGACAATGAGTACCTGAAGATTCTTTCTTCGGATTGCATGAATGGGATAACTTGTCAGGAATTAGCAAATTGCAATCAAATATGTCTAGAATTCAGACTAGTTAAAGATGGAATAATCAAAACCATCAAAGCTAGCAGCAAAATGGGTTGAGACAAGTAGTCCAGCAAATATTGTTCTAATATCATCCTAGCCACAAGGGCTGCTCAGATGTGTTTCTTGAAGACATTTAAGTTAGCAAATAGTACTCTTCATTAATCTTTTATAATGGCTTTTGGGAGCCACAGTTCATTTAAACATTTTACATTTTTACTACTTATGTATGCAGGGCAGCAATTAAAGCTGTCGTGGTCACATAATGAAGACTAATGAAAGCAAGACGAAAGCAGGTTTTCATTTTCTGTCAATCTGAATATCCATCTGCTTCTGCCATCTCCCTGCCCCCTGATTTTTTTGCGGGTAGAGTGGAAATGGTGTTTGGGTTTTTTGATTTGTTTTCATTTGTTTTGTTTTGTTGTTTGTTTGGGGGGTTTTCTGCTTGAAAGGAATCTCCCCAGTCCTGAGGTGTTTAACCAAACGCCTTTACAACTGTCCAGGATGAATTGTGAAGCCTAAGTGGTCTTTTCTTTTTCTGGCATGGAAGAAGCATCTCTCTTGGTAATCACACAAGTACTGCAAAGGGCTCAGTATTTCTCAATACAAATAAATGTGAGTGATGCAATAACAGCATCTTTATGGTATGTTTTCTTGGCCACTGTGAAGTAATAATTTTGGAGGGGAGACAGGGATTAGTCACCCTACAATTAGTCATTTCACAGTGTAGTTTGATACTTGAGAGATCTGTAGTTCAGAAATGTTCTGCAACCATAGGACATACATTCAAGTAATTTCTGCTTTCCCCTTCTTTTAATTGGGAAGAGTTTGTTAAAAGAAAGAAAAAGTCATTCACTTTTTACTTTTCATGCGTTTTCTGCATTCACATGTCTCTATTTCATTTTTTACAAACTTTGCTTTCCCTTTCTTGGGAGATCTGGCCAAAACCTGGGTTTGGGAAGTGCGTCCATCTAGCTTTTCTAAGGCAAAGCCCATCAGCCTGACCAAGCATCCTGAAACTGATGCTGCAAAGAGGGTGGTGTGTGTGGAGTGTGGGTGTGGCACATGTAGGGCCACTGGCCCCTCACATGTGTCTCCAGCAGCCCGGGAGCCTGAGAGGGGCTGGTGCCTCGTTAGTACTTGACAAGGTGTGGGGAGCTCTCTGCCCACAGAGCTGTGAGCTAAGATACCTCCTTTCCAAAGGTTGTTTACTGCCTTGGGAAGAGAATAGGGTAAGAGCTGCTCTGTAAGTCTTCTCTTTTGTGGTAGTCAGAAACTTTGTTACAGAAAGCTTGATCCCTTAAACTGGAATTCTTGTGAGTCAAAAAGGCAATGCAGATGTTTCAGAGTGTTAATCATAAATATCAGGGGAGAGAGAGATTAATGGCAGAGCTCCCAATGAGTAACAATGTTTGGCCTCAAATATTTCAGCTGGTAAGATGTCACATACTTCTCTGTGCATGACAGCTCTGCAGTTGTCTTAACCATTTCATTTTTGGAGTGAGTAGTTGCAGTCCAGCCCATGTGTCACAGCCAGTGTGCTACACACCAGAGTCTGCACTGAGCTCAAGGTTATCACTGGTCCAGGCACCTACATCAGACCTAGTCTTCTCCTAATACAGCTTGTTTCATCAACTCTCCCCACCACAGCAAAAGCCTGAATCTGCTTTCCAACCAGCCTTCCTCCCAGCTCCTTGGTATTTCTCTGTTGCCAAACTATAGTCTCCTGAATGTATTCCACGCATACCAAAGCCTTCTTGATATTTGGCTCCGCGAGTCTTTCATAATTCTTCTTGTGCTGGTATAAATAGAGTTAATTTCTTCATGTTTCAGACATGTTGTTGTCATTATTAACTTACCAATCCAAACGCCAAACACAAAATTCAAATCTGGCAAAATAAATACAGAGCTACTCGTGGGCCAAATTGCTTTGACTTAAAACAGCATTGAAACAGATGAAATACTGTATTTCATTTGGAAAAACAGCAGCTGTGTCTGTACAGTAACTACTGTGCTTCTCCAAGGGGTTTTTCCCACATACAGGGCCAAACTCAACCAAATGAAGCTTGGGCTTAGAAGGTAAATCTCCCCTTAAATTCCTGGATCGAACTGTTTAAAGATGTAAGTAGGGTTACTAGGTTTGAAATCAGATAAGAGTGGCACGAATTGCACCAACTATAGGTGCTCAGTGTAACATTTGTGCTGATGGCAAAGACTGGCTAGGAAATCTCCAGCCCAGAGGACACAAGCTAAAGACAGAGCCTTGCTTCTCTACCCTTTCCTCTCTGGCTAGAAGCAGATGCCCAGGTAGAAGCAGATGCCAAGGTCTGTACTCTGCAATCATCATAATTTGCAATTATTTAATATTAAAATGTCAGCACTGATGTGCAAGGAATTCTGTTTCTCCTCAATCCCAGTATGTGGTATCTCTACTCAGCTGACAAATTCCCACAGCCCCTGCATGGTATAGACCTCCCATACCCAAAGGAGCACAAACACACTCCAGTTGCAAACTGAACTGCTTTCTGCTGTTCAGGAGAGCCCTGTTGGTCACAAGTCATCATTTAACAAGTGATGGGGTTGAAAACAAAGCTAACCAGGAACAAATCTTGCTGAGCAGACCTAGTAGAAGTGGTGACTGCCTGTGTAGCTCAGCAGGGAATTGAGGTGTGGTACTGCCCCCAGAAGGAAAGTCCCCCAGAGAGGGCACCCTTCAGAGCTGCTCTCAAGCACTTTGGTGCCGTTTAATGGAAGCATAATATGAAGTGGTTGTTATGTTGAATGCATATTAACTTTTAAATCCTGACGGTTTCACTAAGAATTGGATAGCTAAAAGAGCTTTCAGAATCCAAAGCTGAAGTTTCACTTCTTTTCACTTTGCTGATGGGTTGCAGAAGACTTTGTAGGGAAGGGGAGAAGCAAGTTTTCCGGTGGCACTCACAGATTTGTTTCCCTTTATTCAATAGGTTGTGCATGGTACAACTGCCGTCTTGAAGTCAAACACTGTACTCCAGCTGTCTTGGAGTCAAAAAGGGAGACATATCCTTGAGGCAGCTCCAGTCCTTTTATACAGGAATGATGTGGGGAAGAAGATCAAGGCAGAGGCAATTAGTGAAAATCAGAACCTGCAGTGCAACTTCTCTCTCGGGCTGCTTTTGTGTAGGGTTTAGCCCAAACAAAGCAGTCTCCCCTGAGCCTTGGACTCCTCAAAGCCTAACAGAAGGAAGATAACTATAAGCATCAGGTATTTCTGTTAGTGGGAAGCCTGGTAAATACTCTTTCCAAACCAGCAACACCTCCACTTGGCAGGCTTACTTGGCAGGCTCCAGGCACTGAAGTAAACATGCTCTCTGTTTTGCGAGATTCACCAAAGTGGGGCTTATTCCTGTCCTCCCTCTCAAGAAAGTCTGAGGAGCCAGTTGTGGCCCTTTAATGTAAGGGTATTAGGTGACCAAAAAAAATTGAATCACCTGAAAAAGAGTTGCCCCTTAGTTATGACAAGTGATATGGAAATAATTTGAGAGTGGCTTGTGTTTCACTACTTTTTTTCTCACAATTTCATTGTATTTTAAGTCTGTGGGGTTTTTTTCTTTGTTTTTTTTCCATGCTCTGACAGTGCATTAAAAGAATGAAGAGTCTGTAGTGTGTTAAGAGGGAGAGTGGGGAGCAGAAGAGAGTGCAAAAAGGTGGGAGAAGCAGCCAGTCTGAGCTGACCACTCAGAGGAACCACAGGATCATTCAGGAGAAGTTATTCCAGGGGCAGTACACAGCCTGGGATGGGTGGTCCCCACGCTGTGGCATGTCTCCTCCACCTGGCCCAGATCCAGTCTGGCTCTCCTCTCTGCCTGATCTGCTCCTTTGCCAGCAGTTGCCCGAAGCCAATTGACCTGAGGAGTCACACCAGCATCCAGAAATGAGTTAGCACTGAGAGACACTGAACTTTGCCTTACAGTTTGTTTGGGAAGGGTGGGGAACAGTCCACACAGAAAAGAGATAGAGGGAAAAAAAAACCTAGAAAAATAAACTGCAGACAATATCTCATTGATATAGTGTCTGGGGCTGGCACTGTAATGTAAGCGACATGCAAAGGAGGGAAGGAAGCCCTGGTGCTCAGAGTAATCCATTATTTTCACTAGTATTGACCATGCTTTCCTGTCTCCAAGTGCCTCCAGAGGTGGTGGGGGCAGCTTCAAAAGGGCCACCAGGACATTTTTGCTTCTGCTGCTTTGCCCACATTCTCCTTACGATGAGATCTCACTGCCAACCCCACACCAATGCTATCTGTCAGGATGCTGCTGAGGGAGGCTTGGCATCATATTGGAAGAACATCTCTGTGTCCAGACCTTACCCAAAGGATTGAGCCAGCAGCCACCACCGCCCAAACAAGGCCAGGCTCATACACACGCCTGAGTCCTGCCTCTGCTGAGTCACACCACTGGCTACTTTTTTCTTGTTGCTTTAGCTAAATCAGGAGATCTGCCCTGCCCTGCTCTGGCAGAGCTGCTGGGCAGCTGCTGAGGACCCCAGTCTGTGCCAGTCAGGAAGGGGCTCTGCTTGTTCTCAGGCTGGAGCTGCTGCAGGCGGGAGAAGGGGCAAGGCACACAGGAGGAGAACGGCAGCCTTGTATATCTGTCATATAAAACTCAGAGCCCCTTGTCTGGCTCTTTATCAATTATTAGCCTGCTGCTAAAATAAGAAAATAGATTTCATAAGTGTGTTTCTGTTCCACACACCAGACAGATAGTCTGGCTAAAATGATTTATTGGTGTGAGTTAGTGCATGTGTATGTGTAGATGTGCATATGGTTCAAATCCTATAAAGCAGAGTCCTGCCTGTGTGTGCGTGTATTTAATGCTTTATATGGTACATCATTCCTTTTTCATGTGTCTGTCTGGTTTTGTTGGGCAGCATTAGTTAAATTTCTTCTTTCTTTTTTTTTTTTTTTTTAATTTTTTTTTTTTAATTTTTGCATTTCACATGAATTGTGCAATGGAAGCCAAGAGTATTTGCCAACTTGGCTGTCCCCAAAAAAAAAGTTGACACTCTTCTCCTAGAAACACTTATCTCCTCATTGTAGTCATGGTCAGACACACCCACACCATCCCTTTCTTGAAAATGAGGCCGAATTTAATAATGTGCTTGGCTGCTTTCATTTCTGACTAAAAATGTTAAAAAGTGAAAATACTTTTTCTTAAGAATGCAGAGGCAGAGAGCAATCCCAGGACACAGCACTTACTATTATAAGTGTGTACAAAAGCACAGACTGCTCTCCTTCAGCTGGCAGCTGGAAATAGTGCTGCATAAACCAAGGACAAAGGTGGATGCAGTGATAGGAAGGTACCCCCATCTTCAAGTTAAAATTCCTCTCTTCTCTCATCTGTGGTAAACAGACTGCTGCAATTTTCAACTTTCCTTGAATTTTTCATTTTGGCTTTTGAGGTTTGGGACTCCTCTTTCCACACCCCTAGTTTACTCAGAGACAGTAAACAAACACTGATTTCACCCCAATGGTAAGTGCCACAGAGTCTGAGGAGGAAAGCTGCTTGGATGTGAAGCCAGTTCACGTCCCTGCCTGCCAGAATAGCAGGCAGGGCTTGGTATGAGTCATGCAAGACATGTTGTCTGCTCTCAAGTTATACTTGCCCCGTGCAACTTAGTTTCTAAGCCACTTGGCAGAAAAGTAGCTATTCAGTGTTGCTGTCATAGGTATTTCAGGAGCTGTGCTTTTAGCTAGAGGTGGCAGCAACCCATGGAAAATTCTGGTTTAGATAGGAAAACATAGGTTAGAAAAGGGATGAACAATCTGTTTTCCCACATCACACCCATTTCCACCTGTAGAATACCTAGACAGCAAGTGAGGTTCTTTTAAAGCAACAGTAAGTCATGAATTGAAAGTGACTTTTACCACTGCTGTAGTAAAGAGCCAAGAAAAAATTTATTCCCTTTTGGCTTTCTCTCAGTTTAGGTGCAGTAGCTCCCATAACATGAAGACTCCTAGGCTATGCTAAACAGCTGATTCTAATTTTTCACTCCATGAGTTCAAGCAATTGTATCTGGTTGGGGATTTTTAATCTTCCATAGGTAAATTGTTCTCTGTTGCAGGAGTTGCCCCATGTGTGCAGAGGTGGTTTGAAATCAATTATGAGATGTAAAATTACTGACATGATGATTGAAGAACATTTTCTGGTTTTCACTGTCAAGGTGATTGCCAACAAGGTGAGATCCATGGATACAGAAATCACTGACAACATATATTTGTCATTCTAAGTAGATGAGGAGGGTCTTGTGATCCTTCATGGTGGCTGTCCTAGTGGTGTTGTAGGTTCGTTGTCTTTGGCAATAAAGAGGTGGATGTTTAAGCCTTTGGGGTCAGCATCTATTTCTGCATCAATTTCAGGGTTTTTTTCGCCCAGTGAGCAGGGGATAACAAAGCTCCAGAGTGAAGGGTTACAGGATCACAGAATCATCAAGGTTGGAAGAGACCTTTAAGAACATCTTGTCCCACCATCAATGCAGTGCCACCATAGTCACCCTAAACCATATCCCCAAGTGCCATATCCATATTCTTCTTGAATTCAGAGACAATGACTCTGCCACTTCCCTGGGCAACTTACTTCAGTGCCTACCACTCTTTCAGTGAAATATTTTTCTAGTATCTAATCTGAACCTTCCCTGGTACAACTGGAGGACATTTTCTCTTGTCCTTTCACTTGAGACATGGCAGAAGAGACTGACCCCCACCTGGCTACACCCTCCTTTCAGGCAGTTGTAGAGAGGTCTCCCTGAGACCCTTTTTCTCCAAACTAAACAACTCCAGTTTCCTCAGCTACTCCTCATAGAACTTGTTTTCTAGACCATTCACCAGCTCTGTTGCCCTTCTTTGGACACACTTCAGCACCTCGATGTCTTTCTTGAAGTGAGGGACGCAGAATAAAACACAGCAGTCAAGGTGCAGACTCACTTGTTATCCTACAAAGCAACATTTTCAGCACTGTAGGTGACATCAGAAGATGCGGTTCATTTGCCCAGCCTTAGCAGAGAAAGCATTAGATGTGTTGGATTGTTGTTACTGACATGACTTAGCAAACATATAAGAATTTTATTATGAATTTGTAGAAGTCAAATACCCAGTTCATCTCTGCACCCTTAGAAATCTGGATAAATTCACTTTCTCAGTCATGGGAGACTTGAGACTTGCCTATTTTGTAAAAGAAGCAGCTTTGATTCAAGGCAGATTCTTCCACTCTGCCTGTTTTGAGGACTGCGTTGAATTGACCCACCTGAGTTGTAAATTATCACATCCCATACATAAACTGTGAAAATCAAGAGAGATCCAAGCTGGGATGAATCCTGCAGTTTGACTGTAGACCAAGTGTCTATGCTTCTAGGTTCTGAGCTGCTGGCTGAAATATCTTTCTTTTTTCCCTTTGCAATAAACCTGGACTTCTGACTGTGGGTTTGCATGGCACTCAAATTAGATGTCTGGAGGAAATGGTATGAGTGGTAGTCAGAATGTGTGACTCCACATATGACTGTAGCACACAGTGTTTTGCCTATACTGGTCAGTGTCTCCTCATCTCTCATGTTTCTTTAAAATCCTGTGCACTTTTCATAGACATTAACTATGTAGCGCTTTTGAAGGGGCATCTTTTCTTCTTCAGAACATGTTTGGTTATAATGAAAGTGTAAATGTGTTGCTCATCAGGGCTGGAGTGTACAACAGACATAGTTAGGGAAACTGAATATTTAGAGCATGGAGATCAGTAAGCAGAATTACCTGATCAATAAGCATAAAACCCTGAGAGGTTTTATGTGACTTTTTTCTGTGAAAACTGTTCAATACTGCTTTGGAGGTATGACTGTCTATATGCCAACCCATGTGCATTTTGACATAGTTAAAAAAATGGGCATCACATTTGAGCGCTAGCCTAATACCTAAAAGACTCCAAGTTGGTTTCCTGCTCTAGGAAATCTCTGGCAGTTTAATTACTCTCTCTGCATTTGTCTGTTGATCAGAGAACAATTGCATGAAATATATTTAAGGTTGTGATTCTGAAGGTCAGTCAAGTTGTTTAACTTCTCGGCACAAAATGGTGAAAAGAGGGCAGGAAGGCATCTGAATGTGGCATCTACATGTCTGAGGTGAATAGCTGGGACAGATACCAGGAAGTTAGCTAGTTATGCCAGGAAGTCACAGCAGAAGAGAAATCAGTGATGCTACAAGCTTAAGTGTTGTGGAAGGAGTAAGCCTAGGCTAATACTGGAGCCATAGAAATAGATTTGGACAGGAATTGGAAACAATTAGCTGCAGTACTTCTTAGGTGGAGACAGGCCTCTTAGACATGTCATCCTGTCTTTCACTATAGGTTAGTGATGAAAGATCATGAGCTAAGAGCTTGGCCTGAGCAGGAGAGTCCATGCTATCAGCACAGTGAATGAGCTTCCCTTTGAGAGCTATATCCATCAGTGAGGTGGGTTCCCATTTTGAGAGTTACAGTGCACCCCATTAACTCCAGGAAGCCTTTATCTAAAGCAATCAGGGAAGGCCACAATAATCAAAGTAGAGGTAATGCATGGGGAAAGCCACAATACTTGGAACAGAACTTGTTTAAAAGCAGGTTGAATATCCTGATGCTGAGCTAACCCCTCACCTCGGGGCACTTTGGAGATTGCTGAGTGTCAAAGGTTTGACGTTGGCACAAGGCCAGTGCCCTATGAGGATATACTGTCCCTGGTATTTGCTGTGAGATGTGACTAAAAACAGAGCAAAAAGTTTCTAATTTAGAAAGCAAAAGAAAAGAACTTTATTACTTATAATATGCAAAGAAGACACATACAGAAGAACATGAAAACTTTAAAAAACACTCTTCCTCCCCCCCTCCCCCCCCCCAGTTCTCAACACAATAAAACAAACTAAAAATTCCCAATCACGTTACCACCCTTTAGATAATTAATCCTTAGTCTATTACCACCCTTTCAATAATCAGTACTCAGTCCATCAAGGAGAGATAGGAGTCTTCCTTGCACCACATCGTGGCCTCTTCCTCCGTGTCCAGTGCTCTCACCACTGTGCATGGACCAGAGCTGTTTCTAGGGTTTTTCTTTTTAAAGATGCTTTGGTTAGTTTCAAGAAACGACAGCTTCTCAAATTTTGGGACACCAGTCCCCCCCAATATTAACCCCTGGGGCCGAGGGGCCTTGAGAACAGAGCTCTTCCTCTCATCTCTGTTCACACTACTGTCCACTCTTGGCTCCAAGCCAATGCCTCTCCCCAGATGCAGTTTCTGTGTTACAGAAAAGAAATGAGTCCATTCATGGCTACAAGAACAGTCCAGCCAAAGGCCACTCCATCATCTCTTCCCACCTAGGATTCTTTTCAGCATTCTCTGACAATCTTCCACTTGCACAAACTTTCATCATCTCTGCTTAGTTCTCTCTATCTTTCTTCTTCAAATTCAGGAGGATTAGCATTTATAAAGTTTCCATCATCTACGAAAAGGATTAAAATCTTGGGCTTTGTTTCCTCAGAACTCTCACGGTATCTTTGCTGTTGGGCACTCTTCTCGCGCCACCCCCCATACTCCTTCGGCCGTGCTGCCCAGCTGTTGATATCAAATTTCAAGGTGACACAGATCACAGACACGGTCTCTCAGTCTCTCTCTCTCTCTCTCTCCGGGGGGGAGGAAAGAAGGCTGTTTGATGCCTCTTAAGGTTCTTGTACTCTCTCCACCCTTCCATCTTGCAGGATTTTTTCTCTCCACCTCTGTACCCAAGGCTCCAGCCTACCTCGCCCAGGCTGCATGGCTTCCCCTCCCCCGCCCAGCCCGCAGCTGGGCAGGGGAGATCCCTCCGTCCTCAGGGACCGGAACCAAGAGAGAGTTTTCTGGGGAGCCTCTGCTTTTAACCCCTTGTGTTCTCAGAGGCGGATCCTTGTCCTCAGTGGCCACACCAGGTGCCAGTCTTTAAACTTGAGCACTCATTGGTTTGACCACTGAAGTTCAAAAAACTCATTTTTTCAAACTACAACACTGAGCCACACACTGCACGCATGAAACTCCACTGGTGGTGGAGATGGTGCAGTGGGGAACTGCCATGAGCTGGAGCTGAGCTCTGCCCTAGTGGTGCCATAAGGACTTGCCAGCACGTTGAATGTGGAATTCAACTGCAGTGAGACCCCAAGAATTGATACAAAGTATCAATATTGCAGTATACAATAAGGTGATTTATTAATCCTGAAAAAGTGAAGAGTTGTGTAGGATAGAGACTGGCTGCTGGTGTCTCTCTTCTGGCATTTTATCTATTAATGACCAATTACTTACAGAGTGATATAAAGCATTCCTGTAATGAAAACTGAAAAACATGAAAGGAGAGACTGCTGCTAAGTTGTGATAGCTTCTCCACTAAGATGTTTCAATTTACAAATGTTAAAAATGCAGGCTTTCCAGTGTGTGTGTACACATATGGCAAGCTGTTTATAGCTGAGATTCCAACCAAATGTGGGTTTTGAGATGGGCAGGTACTCACCAAAGTTGTAGCCTTGTGTCAACTTCTCACAATGCCTCCTGAAGTGGTTAATGAACCTGAAATTTTAGATTTACTAACAAATCATGTAGCACATGTCTCTGGTAATCTAAGTGAGGAGCAGTATAGGTATAAAAAACTGAAAAACACGTGCCTCTTCACTAAAATCTAGTGACTGGGAGAAAAACCACAAGTAAATGCTGAAGCCATGCTGAGACAAAGAAAGAGATGAAATAGACAGCTCTCCAAAGATGGCAGTACTTACACACTTATTTCACAAGGTGTATATAGAAGCATAAACGTGTGTCTAAACCTGTATATACCTTGGCAACAAATCTCATACATGAAAGGTCTGCCTTGGAAACTATCAATTTTTTTATTTTTTTTTCCTGTAGAGTATACCTAGAAAAAGTGAGAAATGCAAATTTTAAAAATTGACAGAAATTGTGCAATCATCTAAGGGTGATTGTCCTCTACAGTTAGTCATTTTAAGGGTTTGAAGGTGCTGTGGACTGAGAAGAATGCTTTCCTTCTCTTTTTAGGACTATTTTGTGCTCACATAAATACAAAGCCAGTCTGCAACTTAATGTAAAGCTGACACAAGACAAAATACTAATGGAAAACAATCAGACTGATTTTATTTATTTTAGTAAATATATATGACACTTCAGGTTGCCATTTTTTATTTTTACTGCACAGTTACATCCAGCAAATGCTGCATTCACAATCAGAATTACTTTTCAATGGGGTTGAATGCTGTGGCCCCTGCAATTGCACAGCATCAGGTTATCTGGCATGCACATTCCTTGTCTCTAACAGTGTCGACTACATATGCAAGGCTGCAAGATAGACCACCCTCTTAGTGATATGTATTTCTTCCATATTTACCATAATTTTCTTTCCAGTTTCAATATTTTAATGAACTTTTGGGTCACAGAAATAATCTTCAGTTTAACAAAAAAAAAAATTAGTAGAGAAATCCAATCCCAGATTATCCCATTCGTTCCTCAGTTGTGCTCTAAGGAGCTCACTGGGTTTAGCTTTTTGCTAATCAAACAAATCTGAAACATAAGAGCTCCTATTCACCCTCTTGCTGCTTTTTCTTTCTACTATCCCTAATTTGAACAACAAGACAGCAACAAAATAAGAGTACGGGTTAAGTGCTGGGAGAGAACATCTCAGTAGAACAGGTGTAGAAAAAGAAATTGTCTTTTTCTGAAGAATTCTACTTTGAGATATGATCCTTGTGCCTCTTAGATCAGCACAAACTGAGAGGTCCTGAGCATTTTAATGTTGCATGCTATTGCACAGGACTTCATGGGGATTAAAAAATCCCACACATTTATGGGTTTGTGTCTATATTGGTCAAAAGGAGAGTGGCTGAGGGTATCTGTGAATTGTTACTTCCTTTCAGTGGGTTTCTAGGATGTATCAGGAATACAGCTTTTCAAAGTTCAAGTTAGCTTTGAGACCCTAGGGATCCCATACGAATTTTATGAAAGGAGAGAAAGCTTGTTTTCAGTAGAGAAAGGAAATAGGAGAATTTAAATAAAACCTAGATGAAGCTTGAAGTTACCTGCTAATCAAAAAGTGAGGTATGAAGGGCTACTGACGAGACAGTGCCTCTGCCCCAGGGAAGTGCCATAGGTTCAGGATGGCTGCTGTGTTGGAGACTGCAAGAGTCATGGTTCACTCAAAGGGAATGTGAAGCAAGCCAGTTATTTTTTGAGTTTCACAATGGCAAAGAATGGGAACCAATTCACTGGCCAAGAAAACAGGCAACAATGGCTAAGAGTATAAACATGTAAGGCAGACATATAGGGGGCAGGCAGCCAATTAAGAGGAAGGAAGAAGCTAAAATAAGCCGATGAATGAACAGACAGGAAATATTTAACAGTGAAAGAGATAACGTGTGACTTAGAGGGAAATAAGAGGAAAGAGTTACAAGGTTAAATCTATAAAATAATACAGCGGTTATTTAGAGGAAATTTTGTCTTGCTGCAAACAGAAAGGACAGAACAAAGTGTAGGGGAAGTGCTGGAGAAGTACCAGCAAACAGCTGGCATCATTGGCAGCTTGCCCCAGCAAAGACTGGTCAATCCCTCTTGAAATCTGACTTTTGTTGGGTGATCACCCCACTGCTTTATGACTTCTCTCACCTGACTTGCAAAATGCATGCAGTGTTTCTGGAGTCTTTTGAGCATTCTTTGCTGCCTTAGGTCTAAGTCTCCTCTTGACTATATTTTGTATAGGTCATACCCTGTGATCTGTACTCTGATCTGCATTTCTGGGAGGGAGGGCTGCTGGAGCTGGTAAATTTGTTTTCAGGTGATGTTCATATAGAGGAGTACAGAAACAACCATCCCAGCCTTAAAGAAGTTGAAAGGAGGTGGAAAAGCAGATGTGACTACCTGCAGGAAAATACTGACTGTTTCAAGTAAATTAGGCTATTTGAACTGCATTGACACAGAGCACATCCAAAACCAGTTTGGTATCTCTTCTGGGGCTGAGAAGAGGTAATGGCAACTCCTTGTCTCTAAGCCCCTGGAACACCTCCAGTCCTGTGACTTCTCAGTCCTGTGACTTCTTCCTGTACGGGTCCTATGGGCCATTGGAATCATCCTGTAGGCTGGATTCAGAGACCAAAAAATAACCTGAAAGTCCCGTTTCTACTGGTTAGTAAGTAAGGTGGAATAGAACCACAACTCTAGGAAAAGCTGCATGTTATAAAAGCCTGGTTTTTTAGACATCTTAATAGAAGAAACATCTGAGTCTATACAGAAGTCTATTATTTTAGCATAAGGCAATTCCTGCAAATATGAGAGGGAGGGTGTCTCTGTATGATTGATTGGCCTCCCCTCTCTTCCTGCATTCCTTCACATCGACTTGAGTTCCAGATTTGAATAAACTTGAACTCATAAAATCTTTAAGCGGTTAGGACCTGCATGTTGAATTTGTAGCATCCTGAAATTAAGCCAGTTTTACATTGTTCTAGTTTGTGTGGATGTGGCTTTTTTGGACTACTTTGAAATAAAATTTTTAGGGGATACAAGAAAATCATCTGTCTGAGAAAATACTCATGTGTCAAAGAGGAACATACATTATGACACTGAGAAATAGGGAATGAAGATGGTCCAGGATAACTTCCTTATTCAAAATTAGAAATAAGGAAGTATAAAGGGAAAAACTAATGACTGCTTTGCTCAGCACAATACCGTGATTTGAATGCAGTGCCTGACTTTGCTCCCAGTTACCCTGAGAAACTCAGACTAATCACGGTGTAAAATCAGTAAGATCAGTATAAGGCCTGTGCAGTTTTCACACATGTTCACATCTCGCAAAGTCTTTTGGTGGGACTGGCATTGTGTTCCCTATTACCCAAAATGCAAAGGCAGGGACTGATTTTTGGAGCTTACCATTTAAACGCAACGAGCTCTTTCTAGATTCTAGATAACTCTGTCTTAGATTAAGAAGAAAACCTTAGAATAGAGTAGATTAGAATAGCTAGAATAGATAGTCTTAGCTGCACAAGGTGCAGGCAGCCTGACTACTGCCTGAATGAAACTGCTTCTAGCTAATCTAGAGCTAGAAGCTCTAGGGCATAAGAGCAGTGAAGACTACCCCACAACCCAGCAATCAAAACTCAAGGTCCGTAGGGCTTTGTGGCCCTGAGGGAGGTGCTGTGTTGTGTAGGAAGGTGCTGATGCCTTTGCCAGCATGCTTTAACTACTGTAGTCCTGCAGAGCTGCCAGACAAAACCTACCAGAGATAGATCTATCCAAGCTGCAGTCATATCTCCTTTTTGTCGTGAAGACAAGTACTTGGACACCCTCTGTAAACGGTGGCAGTTTTCCAGCTAAGAGTGGTGTCTGGGCTCTCTGCAGTATTACCTGCTGAGGTGTTTCTTACAACATGCCACTTCTTTCTTTACCCTTGCTCTTGGCTCTTTCCCTTTAGACAGAGCTTGGCAAGCAGCCCTGTGGCAATTTTCTGCACTGAACAAGTGCCAGAGGAAACCCATTTGGATAAGAACTGGGACATTTTGATCAACAGCAAGGTTGTGAGTCCCAATGGATATTCTTTTTTTATGTGCTCGTTAGCATCATTGTTTTTCCGACTTTTGCTGTACGAAATAGTGTTCTGTCCTTTGACTAATGCAGTGCTATAGTTTTCATTAGCTTTTCTTACAAGTCCCTGCTTTGGTATGTAGAATGTCTAAATTCCCTTCATCAAACTTTCTTTATTCATTGGAAAACAATAGAGCAAAAACTGTATGGCAAAGATTCGAATGTGTTTGAAGTAATGCTCTCTTACTTGCTTTGGTTTCTAAAAGTTAATTGTTAAAAAATGGGCTTGATGTCTAATGTGTTCTAATGATAAGGTGCTTTGAAAAAACAATTCACAACTGCCAGGCCAGCTTGGTTAACCTTTGCTTACTTGGACAGCATGTAGTGGGGTGCCAGAGATGCTTCTCTGAAATAAAAAGTGCAAAAGGTAGTTAGTTGCAGCATTATAAAAAGGATGCCCACCACCCTTTTGATGAGTTACATATTTGTATCAAATATCAAAATTACTATTTTTTTTATTATGTGAACTGAGTTTCTGTTTATATTTTCTTTTTTCAAATTATAGCTCTTCTCATAATCCATGAACCCGCAATGTGCCCATTTTAACTTTCATGTTCTTGTTTTTATTTAAAAGATTCAGCCAACAGACCTTTGGCAACATCATCCGTGTTTATGGACAGTGATATTTGCTTTAGAAATAGTGTCACTGCTGTACCTTGTGAGGTGATGATAAACATCCTGAAATTGTACACAGAAAAAGGTCAAAGATGAAATAGATTTCCTCACCAGGGAATTGTCCTGTAAAACACAATGATCCTGTTGTTTTTACTGTAACACAGGAGTTAGGGACTGCAGAAAATGATGATGTGGACTGGATTGACAGACTTTGAAAGCCACGTGTAAGATGTTGGATCTTTCAAAGACAAGAAGGTTGTTTCCTTGTCACTGTGGCCACTGAATTTAGTCCTTTTCCTGATGATGGGATGAAAAGTGTGAAATGAATACTTGTTACTGGCCTGTATCAGACAGGGCAATTCAGCTGGGTGGCGTGCAGCCTCAATGAGGTTATCCTCTGCCTCAACGGGCAAAATCCACTTTTAGACAACAGCATCTGGACCTCTAATGGTGTTATGAAGATATCAGTGACTTCAGCCATTAAACAAACCAACTGCAAGTGCTGGGCTGTGTCTGTATGCATTCACTTCAGCACTCACTTCCCTTTTGCTGATTCAATTGCCTACAGCTTGCTGTTGCTCAGACAGGGGAACACGTAAAATGAGACCAGCTGAATGTGCAGACAGCATTGAGGCGTTCCAGGGGCGCAGTTAATGTTAGTGTCTTCATAAGATTTCCAGGTTCCAGTCAGCCTGGAGTTTGCATTTATTTTTGGGATGGACTCAGCATTTGGTTGCTTGGGCAATTTCATTGTTGAATCCAATGTTAATCCAAAGAAACATTAATATTACTACTTATTCCTACAGTTCTGCTGACTGTTATGTAGGCCACAAAATCTGAGGTAGAAGCTGCCTTTGCCTGTATCAGGAAAATTAGTATTTCAAACAAGACAAAAATGTTATTTTTCCTATTAAAGAAAATAAAGACACCGAGATGTTTCTGTTTGGGTTTTCTTGGTCTTGGTCTGACTTCTGCTGTCCTCTATTTAATAATTGTTTATCTGGCATTCTCATTACATCAAGGCACCATCCTACAGTGGCAGTTGTCTCCTCTGGAGCTGAAAATCAAAATTATTATATGATGCAACAAGAAGATGATGTGATAAATGAATAGAGGGAATGTAAAAGAAATGATGAGGTTACCAGTAACAGGAAACAGAGCTATAAGACTGGGTATAAAATTTGTAACTTTGCACTATGTGTTAGGTTTTATTTCTCTAAGATATAAAAAGATGAAAAAGATTGATGGTGTCAACAGTTCCTGCTGGCCACCTGCCTCCCGTTTACGTTGAAAAGATGAAAGTGCGATCATTTTGTACATCAGGGTACATTTTATGCTTTCTGTAACAAAGCATACCATGGTATTTTGTACAATTGCATTTTCTGTTTAGTTAAAAGAAAATAAATCTGAGAAAATTGAGAAAATCTTGAGGACTATGACCCCACTAAGTTTGTAGTTCAAAAAGTAGCATATTACTTTGTCTTTCCCTTATAAATATTTTCCAGAGGAGCACTATCCCTTGACTGGATCATCTTGTGACCATTAATAGGCAACAGAGGAAACAGCAATGAGTGCTGTGCTCGGGCAAGAGCCTGCCAGATTCCGTAACCAGCAACACACAACAGCCCTGCAAAGACTTTAAAGCAAACATCAAACTAAATAACCCATTTCTCATGGGTGGGATTGTGGTGCAGTTTGACAGCTATATGACAGAAAATGATAGACGTATACACAAGTACAAGTAATTGTGTTTGAGGGGACTGAAAGAGAGAGAGAGAGAGATCAGAATGCTATTTTCTCTGTGAAATCTAACCATATATCAGAATATAATTTTGCTTGTATTTGCCATTTGAAAGGAACACAAGTCTTTCAAAAAAATAAAAAAAAAAAAAGAGGAAGAGTATGGAGTGGAAAGGAGGGATGTGGCAGGACCTCCTGAGGAAGACCAGAATCGCTGCACCCAACGAGGCAGCTCTCTTTGTAGCCAGCAGCTAAAATGAATTCACAGGGAGCCAGCTTCACTGGCTGCAAGGGGGACTCACCCATGTCTGCATAGATTGGAGAGCTTGAGTTTCTGTTCCACCAAGGGACAGTGCCCCTGAAACAGAGTGCCACAGCACACACTGATCATTTTCATTCAAGCCAAATGGAGGAACCATAACACAGTCTGGCTGGAAAAATGGCCTCGGGGAATTGCTGTGAGAAAAGCTGAAAGGAATGATATCTAATGTGAGAAATCTGATCCAGTCTTACCCTCGTTTGGGCTAAGGCAGTAAGGTTTGCTTTAGACACTTCTAAATTTGCATTGACACAGATTAGGATTAGGGATAGGGTATAGCGTTAGGGCATTTAGAGTTATGGCTTACTGTTAGGGTTATTAGGGTTAGGGTCATTAGAGTTAAGGTTGTTTTCATTAGAGTAAGGCTTTGGGTTACAGTTTTTAGGTTAGGATTAAGTTTATGCTTAATGTTGAGGTTACAGGTTTTTTCCTCTTTTTTTAGGGTGAGAGTCAGTTTTAGAAACTTCTAGATTTGCTTTCACTTTGGGCTGCTAATTTTTAACTACTCTTCACCATGCTATTTATTTTGCACTACTGGAATTCTTCAAATGCTTGTTTATCTGTTCTTCTAGTCCTCTGTGACCCTCTTATTATTGTCCCCTCTATTTTTAATGTGAACCACACAGCCCAGGCTGCATGAGTGTTGTTTAGTTCTTGTATGTTTATATCCAAACAAGAGCTTCCTGATCCACATACAAAGCATGGGTTGCCTGATGCTCCCCTTCAGGAGATAGTTTTTTCGGGATCTGGGAAATTTTCCAGATTTCAGCTGCTGTGGTGGCCTAACCATTTGTTTGAAGAAGATATTTGTGAAGCTCCAGATGGAAGGAGCAACTATTTATCACCAATGCAGGACCTGGATTCAATGCAATGCTTTTCCTTACATGCCTCGTGCTCCTCTCCAGTTCATCACAAGCTGTTAATTTCTTTTGCACTCGTATGAAATGTCCATGCATCACAGAAATCTTTTTCTTCACCTCTGTTTTTTTAATATTTCTCAAGAATTAAATCTCTGTGGTAGAAGCAATGTATTGTGCATAAGTGAATGGTTCAGAAGATGAAATATTTGCCCCTGGGATCTTCTCCACACACGCTGCAGAACCTCCTCAGGAAGGTTTCTCCTGGCACTCCACCTGAGGGGTTTTCCATTTCCTGATCAAAAACCACATGGAAAATTAAAGTTCACAGAAAATATATATAAAATCCAACACCTCTCTATAACAATCTATATGGAGAGGCCAGATACTAAGTTGTTAATTCATACCACTGTTTAATACACATAATGTGTAATTACCACTATATAATACTGTACAGCACAATAATATTAATGTGTTTAAATTGAAATTTATTTCACTTTTTTTTCTTACAAATTCCCTCCTATTTCCTTCTGACAATAGCTCTCTTTTCTCTCTCTCACACTTACTCCCAGCTCAGTAACATATTTTGTGCAACCCTGTCCTCATGTGTACAAGACATAGGTGTGTACAAGACTTCCTTAAGCTTAACAGTACATGTACCTGGGACAGCTTAACTCAGAAACACCAATACTTTCGGCCTCAGACCACTGCCCATGTCAGCATTCCTACCTTCAGCCTAAGCACAGCCCCAAATCTTGCTCTGTGGGAAGGGAGAAATAGGCAATGTGGAACAAAATATTAAAAAATTAAAAGCTTCTGCTTCAGATTTTTTTTGTTATAAAAATCTATTCACCATTATAAGCTTGTACATCACCACATCTGGGATCCTCAACACAAGAATGAGGTGCACCTCTTAGAGCAGGTCCAGAGTAGGGACACGAAGACTGATCAGAGGGAAGGAGCACCACTTCTGTGAGGACAAGCTGAGAGATCTGAGGTTGTTCAGCCTGGAGGAGAGAAGGTTTTGGGGAGACCTTACAGCACCTTTCAGTACTTAAAGGGGGCCTCCAAAAAGGAGAGGTAAAGAATTTTTACAAGGGCAGATAGTGACAGAACAAAGGGGGAATGCTTTTAAACTAAAAGATGAGAGATTTAGATGAAATCTTTGGAAGAATTTCTTTTCTCAGAGGGTGGTGACGCACTAGAACAGGCTGCCAGAATGGTGCCAGATCCCTGAAGTGTTCAAGGCCAGGCTGGACAGGCCTCTGAGCAATGTGGCCTAGTGGAAAGTGTCCTTGCCTATGGCAGAGGAGTGGGAAAGGTAGTCTTTAAGGTCCCTTCCAACCCGAAAGACTCTATGGTTCTATGATCTGTATGTATACAAATGCAAGTATGCATACGTGTGTGCGCACATATATATGGAGAGGGAGCTGCTTACAGTTCTGTATCACAGAAACTTCTACCTAATCCCAGAGTATTCTGAATTACACCAACATACTACACAATTTTTTAAGGTCTACTGAGTAGTGAGCCAATGCTCACTGCCTCCTTCCCTGTTTTTATTGCCATTTTTTGGATTCTTTTGGAATCTGACCATGCTGATAAATGACGCATCACTGAAGGGAACTTTGTTTATTTTCAGCCGTGATGGGAGGATGGAAGCCTTTTTGTGTAGGGCTACTTCTGGTAAACAAAGGAAAACAAAAGGGCTTGTTCAAGTAGGAGAAAATGGGAACCCAGAGCAGAAGGACCTCCATGACATGCTGGTGCTGCTGGCTCTGTGCAGTCAGCACCTGAGGTTCTGGGAAAAGGGGTGTATCCAGCCCCAAGCCCCCAGAAGAAGGCAGCTGCTGCAGGCTCTGGTGCCGCTGTCTTTCATTCTGCTTTCGCCCAAGACTCTCTCCAGCCTCCCTATTTTACAATTTTATGTAAACTCTGGGGTCCTGCAGGATGAAAGTGCTCTCTGTTTTGCAGCGGAGCTGTGGCTTTTGGATTTTACAGCCCCAAAATTACTTCACGATGATCCAGAGCACACATCATAGCCTAGAAACCACACGGGAGCCGTGCTGGTAAAGGAAGCTGAGAATTGCTGAAGTAGCCAGACTGAAATTTATAACCGTGACCTGGGCCTTGTCAGGCCTTTACGACACCATGTAAAGGGAATTGCTGCTTAGTCACCAATTTGCTTGGCAAGATTGGCTGGATTAGGAAATACATAAAAGGTCAGACAGTAGGAGTTTGTCTAGACATCCTATTTTGGATTATATGCTCTACAAGTTTCTGTGGCAACCCCTGCAAAACATTCATATTTTAGCAATATTTTTGAAGGCTCCATTTCTGTAATGAGCCACCGGAGCTTTTGTGAGCAAAATTAACTTGTTTCTCTGCCGCCCGCTACACCCTTTTGGGAAGCGGAGCGAGCCACCTCAGCTGGGAGCTGACGGAGAAGCCGCCTGATTCTGCCCCATGGGGGCAGCCGGTGACCCAGGGAGGCCTGTGGACCTGCCAGGGTGGAGGAGCTGAGAAGGGACTGCATGCTTCCCTGTGGCTGCCAGACCACGCTCTGCTGTCCTTCGCCAGCCCAGGCTCCATACGGAGCTTTCCAGTGGCAGACGGATGGATGGGAGGAGCCAGAAGAAACAGGTGCTGCCCCAGGTTCCCTGCTTGTGAGCAGCACACTGAGGCCTGTGGGTAAAAGCAGCAGCGCCATGGCTTGCCATGTGCATCTGAGTCCACTGGGATTTGAGATGGGCTGCTCAGGACTTTTAACAGAAAAAAATGCAGTATTGTAGTGAGAGGGGAAAACCAACAAACCAGCCAGCCAGCCAGGCAAAAATGGGCTATACAGACAGGGTTTTTTTCTCTTCTCATAGAATCATAGACTGATTTGAATTGGAAGGGACATTAAAGTCTGTCTAGTTTCAACCCCTCTGCCATGGGAAAGGACATCTTTCACTAGAACAGATTGCTCAAAGCCCTGTCCATCCTTGTCTTGTACTTGTGACATCATTATTATTATTTACTTCTTTCCATCTCATCCCTTGTGCACGTGAGAAATGGGAACAGTTTCAAATTTTGGTCTCTGGACTTCTTTTTCTGGGTTGTTAAATTGAGGGTAAAAAAGAGAAAAAATTAACTCCATGAGTTCCAATGACACTAATTGGATTTGGCTGGGCTTTCCATGTTGAATCAAATAGATGCCAACTTAAACTAAATAAAATGTAGCAAGAAAGATTTTATGAAAACCAAAGGGAGATTTACTTTGTCTACTCAAGTAAAAATGAATGAACAAATAAACATTACAGACAGCGCTTTTGACCGGGTTCATTAAAGTAAGCACATGCTTAACTTTATGATTCCTATCATCTGATACCTAGAAAGCTAGCTTTCAAATTCATTTCTGAAAGGTCTGGTATTTATTAGGACTGGTCAGTCTTCTTTCCTTTTCCTCCTAATTATCTTCTGGATAAATATTACTACAAAAGGGGTTTTGCAACGCTGGCTGTGGACTTAGCCAACACCTGGAGCCACAGTGGTGCCAATCCCACAGTGCAGCAGATGTTGCTCTGATGGTACCACACATCTTCCTCAGGCAGTGCTCTTCTCCATCCACCTCCAAGCCCTTCAGAAAAGTGGGTACCACTATCCACACTCTGCAGCTGAGGAACAGCTGGAGGAAAATCAGGCTTAGGGAAATCAGCCGATGGTTTTGAGAAGGTGTGGACTACTCGAAGCTTCCCTGAAACTACTGGCATGAGTGATGTTTCTGTCACTGCTGGCTTTTCATATGCATATTGAGAAGGTGTGTAATTAGTTTACTTTGTAAATTAAACTGCAAAATAGTGTACTGAGTTACAGCTGGGTTAGGCTGAGTTACAGAAATGAGCAAGATTTCTGAAGTAAGAGCAGAGAATAATAGCTGTTCTGCTGATACCCTTAGAATTTGAAACCTAACTCTCTGGCACTTCCCAGGTGAATTGAGTCACCCCTCATTTGTAGTTGTCTGTGTCACAGGCAGAGGGATTGCACAGGAATTTGAGAAGTGTAGCAACGCCCCCAGGGCTAAGGGCGTGCACTGATGTATGTACTTACATGAATCTGTTCTATGCTCCAAACCAGCCACAGGCAGATGAATACTTTATGGCCTACCTGTTCAACAAGGCTCCCAAATGACAGCCTATGAGTCAAATAATGTGAAACTGAAATGCATGGTAGAAGGGAAATTCCATGTTTGACCAAGCAAACACCTCTCTGATTCTAAATTGTTCTCAGCCAGTTTCCTTTGGTCCTACTTCCTTGGTGATTTGCCTATAAAATGAGCTTTTATTTAATGCTTTGAAATACTGTGCTAATAAGAGGGCTATAGAACCACATCAGATATTTCTGAATTCCAGCACAAATCTGTTATCTAGTAGTAGTAGTAGTAGTAGTAGTAGTAGTAGTAGTAGTAGTACTATTATTACACAAGCAGCCTGTTTGGACAAAGTAGCTTTGCAATACAATTTGCCAAATGAGTAACAGGTCTCTGCCCTAAGGAGCTTACAGTCTAAAGGCAATTTTGGCAAGGTTTTCAAAGGTGCTGTGTACCCACAGTTTACAGTGACTTCAATGCGAACCTGTAAGTCCAATGACAACTTTGAAAATCATGCCAAATCTAAATAACTACTTTTTTTCCTTCTTTGATATCTGGAAGTCACTCACAACTTTTTAATTACAAATATATCAAATTTTATTGTTTCATTTGTTTAGTTCCGTCTCTCCCTTTCAGGACCGATCTTCGTTTGGTTGATAGACATCTGTCATTTCCTCCCCTACAGTGTAAGAGGAGCCTAATAGGCTCCGAGGAACGGCTAGCCACCACTAGAAAAAAAATCTTACTGAATGTAGCAGCTACTGGGCTGAGCTGCATTCCTATTTTTATAAGTGAATATAACTGGAAGATTGTCTTTTGCTCATACTGGGTAAATCAAGGGGACTAATAATTTCACAAATGCTTAAAAACATAAGGGGCAAGCAGGTGGGGTATTTTAGATCTCTGATAGTGTGTAGAAGCCTCAAGGTACTAGGAAATAAGGTTTTCATATGTGCTTGTGCATAGCAGGGAGGATATTTTAAAATAGCTTTGAAAAATAGGCTTCGTGGCAAAGCTAATGCCTTCAAAATGCTAGGGCAATATAATCTGTAGGAAAATATATACTCAAATTTAAGAATTAAACAAGTTATGCACAGGTCACAAAGTTTTCCACTATTCATACAGATAGCTGGATGCGGAATATGGAATGTGTGTTGTGGAGGGCCTCTGACTTCTCCATACTCCCTAATGAACACTGAAACTCTGAATCTATTTTCAAAGCAGGGTAAGGGGATTTAGCAGATTATACCTGAATTAGGAGGAAAGAGTTTTTTTTATTTTTCTGGGGTCTTTCATGACATTACTCTTCTATTTCATATTCTTCACTCTTTTACTTTAAAACTAAGCTATAAAATAGCTACAATTTTATGAAGAAGAAAAGCAAGAGAGAAAATAAATTTATTGATGTGATCAAGGTACTAAGTAGAACAGAAAAGCAGTGTAGAACACATGAAAGGCTTGAAAATTAAGAAGAAAATCAATTTCCTATACATAGGGGAAAGGGTAATTTTAGTCACACTCAGCTCTTATTTGGTGCTTTTCTTTTGTGAATCTCAAAACACCTCAGTGAATCAGTGAGTACCACTGCCTGATTGATTTATGGATGGGGAAACTGAGGAATGGACAGGGAATTTCACATGCTATGGCTGCCCAGGATATCAGGTGGGAATAATAATATCCTACCTGATGCAAAGCTGAATCCACTAGATCATACTAACTGTGAATGATGATTCAGCTGCAAAAGTATTGTTGAGTTGCCACCAATATTGCAATGCAGCCTACAAAAGAAATTGGGTTTCTCCAACCCAAACCATGCTGTGAAAATGGTCTGTTGCACATGACTGTGGCATCCTCACCCAAACCTCACATGAGACTGGAAGTGACAACAGGCTGCTCTGGTGATCTGCACAGCCGTTCCTTCTCCACAGGTGAGCAGAAGCAACAGGCCTTCACTCCAAACTTTCTACCCAGGCTACCCTAGGCAATTTCCATTCCCTTCAGGAAAACTGCTGCATCGTCATCCTGTGATTTTCCCTGGTGCCTGGTATCCTGACAGAGCTACGTGCTTTGAAAATCTCCTCTTCACCTTCACGTTGTCCACATACATGTATTAATAATGGTGATTATAGTTGAGTATTATCTTATTTTGGCAACAGTTTTTTGGAAGATAAAATAAGGAATCTAATGCTTTTGTTGATGTTGCTTATCTCCCCTGCCAAGTCCTCACCTCCTTCTCTTCTCCTTTCTTGGGCCTTTTCCAATGTCTGTTTTCTCTCCACATAATTTTCCTTCTTATTGAATATTGTACTATATTAACACTTTTTCTTCCTATTTCCCTCTGCCTTTTTCTCCTCTCCCACATTTTGATTCTTTTCATGACCTCCATCCTTCTTCTTCTGTGTCTTTTCCCCACATTCCTCCTTTTCTATCTGGTTTTTCCCAGTCTCCTCAGCCAGAAACAGATCAATCATGTCAGGTGGTTTAAGGAGTTTCAGAGCAAGGTCATGAAAGGGAGATGGTCAGGCCAAGCAAAACATCTGGATTCAGCAATTTCTCAGCTGTTTTGCATCTACCTTCTGCATAGTCTGAGCGTATGGTCTCCACATCTGCTGGAGAGGTGCTCTGTAGTCATCAGGGATGACAAGGTGATACAGCTATCCAGAAAACTACAGTACCCATGCCTTTCACCCTGTTTGGCCAGCAGGAGCTCACCCTTACCCTCAGAGATTTAGGAAAAGGTTTGGGCATAAGCTAAGGTGGGGGTAACCTGTTAAATATTTGCAGAATTTTTCAAATCGGTTCACTTCCGTGGCTAAACTGAACGACCAGGGTCAACAATTTATTTAATATAGTAAGTAAAGAAGACAAACTGATTGAAAATTGTCTGTGTTAAAGGCCAGCTTTGGCCTTCTGCGTACTTAGAGATACTGCCTAGTCAGTATCACAAAAAATATTGTATAATCAAGACTGTTAGTCACAGAGAGTACAGTTGTGTTTGTAATTTCTCAGTCCGATTCAAAGATGTTGAGAACAACATGTGTACCATTGCCTGCCTTCACACCTGGCTGTCAGCCCTTGCAGCAGGGTGCATATGGTATAGTATCTCCTGTTGTACAAGAGAATGACTACACCAGCACTGGAAAAAAACACTCAGAGAATATAAACCCACAAAGTGCACTAGTTTTGCAGGCAGAGCCAATATATCCAGAGGATTCACCTGCTTCACAGGACTGATGCCTTGAGCTCTGAGGCCCATTTCCCCCCAGGCATGGCTCTCTGCCTGCTGAAGCAGCAGCCATGAGAAGGATGGGGAGGCAGATGGTGCTTTGTGAGCCACTGGCCTTTCCAGCACTGTCCTGTGCAGATGTGCTCTCAGCAGAGACAGATGCTTAAACTGCCTGGGGCCCTGCCTACTCTGACTCCCATCATTGCTACCGCCAGTGGAAAATTGCAGACCAAAAAAAGATTCATGTAAATAGATTCTTGTTTAAAAGCTTAGTGCCTTCAGCTGTTTCTAACTGAAGCATGTCAAGGTGCAGGATGGAAGCCCTGATGGCTTATGGGGAGCTGGGAAAGACCGACTTCCGTGAAATGCCTGTGGCCAGCATTAAATGTTCTTAGAGGTTTTATTTTTAACTATTTCAGTAAGTAAGCAATCTCTAGTGGTTGTTTTGAGGATAAGTAAATGAAGTGTTGGTAATTTAATATCAACTATGTGCTTGGCCTCATAATTTTTGTTCTCTCTGTCAGTTCTTTATGAAGCCACAGAAACCAAACTTTAATCATTGTCTCTTTCTCAAAACAACATGATTGCTTTTGCAGTTCTCTCTTTGACAAGCTGCCAGCAGTGCATTAGCATATATGCAGGATCTCACAAGACACTTAAAAGCTGCATATCATCACAAGCTGCCTTCTTGGTAAGAAATAGTGTACTGTTTGCTCCACTGAAACAGTAGTTAGCTGTGAGGTATAAATTTCTAGATGATGACTGCAGAGCTTGGATGGTGATGTAAGGGCTACAGAGAAGGCAGTAACTCTCGAGAATGCCTGCCCAAGACTCCTCATCACCATGGAGTGCCTAAATATATAATAAATTGCAGGCTGATTGGCTGGAGGAGACTTCAGCTCCTAAATATCTTCTGCTAGCATACACACTGGAATGAGACATCTGAGTTACTATGATGTCCAGGTTATCCTCCAACCCACTCACTCCTCAACATTTTTACATTCTGTTCTTTAATAAAAATGCTTACTGTTTTTCTTCCTTTCTCAAATTTGTCTTTTTCCATTATCCTATCTAACACTCTTTGGAATGTGTCTGCCTGCTGTCTACACTAAGTCACTAAACAGATCACTTCAGAGAAGGTCTCCAAATGGAAATTGCCCCTTCCCTTCATCTGACTGGTGAAGTAAAAATTTGGTCTTTGACACTTTGTTCAAGCCAAGAATACATCCATCCCCCAACTCATGTACAGATTTATTATCTGCTTCTTGTCTTGCTAAGATGTAGGTCATCTGGACTGCTGCTTCTGCTGATACATTTCAGTAGGGTTGAGGTATCTGTACTGTTCTCAAGGGTGGCTTCTGCAGATCTCAGTGCAATAGAAAAGTAATTTTATACAAGGATAAAACACTTATACACTTCTTAAAGTGATTCCATCAGTGGAATTATAGAGAACTCCTCAGGTTTGCTGGATTTAGCTGCTACAAATCAAGGTAATTTCTCTCTTAGGATGTGGCTGGATAACCCCTTTGTAGTTATGTTATTTTTGATAGTTCAAAAAATTCTGAGTAGTTAACGATTGCTTTCAATAGAATAGACATTTGCTTGCTTTTATACCTGAAATCTTATCAGTTAAGGTTTCTACTTAGTAGTTAATCTCATTCATAATTAGGCTCAACAAAACTCTGGTATTTCTTTTCTAATCATAACACCAATGTCATATATTGGGACCCAGAAGGTAAATGGAAACAGGCTAGGTAATTTATAATCACACATAAGTTCAGTGCAGAGAAAGGAGAAATTGCATGGACAAGTTATCTTTGGAGCACTGGCTATCTCAGTGGCTGTATGGATCTGGGGCATCAGCCGTGCACACTTTGTCCCATGATGAGGAGCTACCCACTGCCATCGATTTTGTGCTGCTCAATTCAAGACTAGGGAGATGAAAGTCAGTTGGTCACAGCACTGACTCCAGGGATGGCCTTGCAGACAGAGCCTCACAGACTGCAGAGGACAGGGCTCCCTGGAGCTCAGACACTGAGGTAGTCATTCAAAGCTCCACAATTCAGATGCAGATATAAAAGCTTTGCAATGCTGAAATGAATCATATTGGGCAACTTGTCCTCTTTAAGAATGACTCTGTAATTCAGTAAGAACACAGACAAAAACAATTAATAAAACCTGGTGCCTAATATTTAGTCAGTTAAAATTAATTTTCTAAATTCTGCACCAGTTTCAAATATTCCTTGTTTTACAGGCTTAGGAGACTAAACAGTGTTGTACTATCTGGAAATGTTATATCCATCCATATTTACTACCAAGGCAAGAGCTAAGAGGATAGTGCTGCTGTCTCTTCATTTTCTGAAATCTTTCTATATGTACATTTATTCTATCACTGTTGGAATATGTCAACATACGTTAACTAGTGAACCTGAGAAAGAATCAATTATATCAATACTTTCAGGCATAAATAATTTTGCATCAAAATCATGTTAAAAGGTAACGAAATGTTGTCTCAAATCATGATCACTCAGTCCTTAAGTCATGTGCTGATCATTTATCTCACCCACATTTGGAATTGGCATAAATTACACAAATTGATTAAGAAACAGCATAAGATAACTCTGGTGTCGTCAAGGTTACTACCAGTTTAGTAACTGTTTCCAGTAATTGAAACATATGGTCAGCTGGGGTAGAGCTAGCCTTAGAGTCAGAGCACAGTCTTCAGGAGAGTTTTCTGTCTTTTCTGCCTTCAAGCCCAACCCTGCGTGTTTGCTTCAAAAGTAATGCCACAAATGTCCTCAAGACATGAGGCAGCAAAAGTACTCCTGAGGTGAAAAATGCTGGCTGAGAAAAGCCTTAGTTTTCTTTTGGTGGCAGCTGATTGTCTCCCTTAGCGTTTACCATAGAATCACAGAATGGTTTGGACTGGGGGGTACCTTTAAGATCATTTAGTTCCAGCTCCCCTGCCAATGTCAATGTCATGGTTTGACGCTGGCACAAGGCCAGTGTCCCCATGAAGATATACTGTCCCTGGTGCTTGCTGTGAGATGTGACTAAAAACAGAGCAAAACAGTTTTTAATTTAGAAAGTAAAAGGAAAGAAGAACTTTATTACTTATAATATATAAAGAAGACACATACAGAAGATAATGAAAACTTTAAAAAACACTCTTCCTCCTCCCCCTACCCTAGTTCTCAACACATAAAACAAACTAAAAATTCCCAATCAAGTTACCACCTTTCAGATAATTAATCTTTAGTCCATTACCACCTTTTTGATAATCAGCACTCAGTTCATCAAGGAGAGATAGGAGTCCTTCTTGCACCATCTCGTGACTTCTTCTTCCATGTCCAGTGCTCTCACCACTGTGCATGGACCAGAACTGTTTCTAGGGTTTCTCTTTTTATAGATGCTTTGGTCAGTTCCAAAAACGACAGCTTCTCAAATTTTGGGACACCAGTCCCCCCAAATTTCACCCCCTGGGGCCAGGGGGCCTTGAGAACAGAGCTCTTCCTCTCATCTCTGTTCATACTACTTTCTACTGTCCACTCTTGGCTCCAAGCCAATGCCTCTCCCCAGATGCAGTCTCTATGTCACAAAAAAAAAAGTCCGTCCATGGCTTTACAAAAAAAGTCCAGCCAAAGGCCACTCCATCATCTCCTCCCACCTAGGATTCTTTTCAGCATTCTCTGACAATCTTCCACTTGCATGAACTTTCATCATCTCTGCTTAGTTCTCTCTATCTTCCTTCTTCAGATTCAGGAGGATTAGCATTTATAAAGTTTCCATCATCTACAAAAAGGGTTAAAACCTTGGACTGTGCCTGCCCAAACTTCCACAGCAAGTTGCCGGCACCTCTCACACCTCCTCCTCTTCACTCCTTCGGCCGTGCTGCCCGGCTGCCGATATCAAATTTCAAGGTGGCACAGGCACAGTCTCTCTCTCTCTCTCTCTCTCTCTCTCTCTCTCTCTCCGGAGGGGGGAAGGAGGCTGCCTGATACCTCTCAAGATTCTTGTACTCTCTCCACCCTTCCATCCTGCAGGATCTTCCTCTCCCCCTCTCTGCCCAAGGCTCTGTCCTACCTCACCCAGGCCGCATGGCTTCCCCCCCCCACCCAGCTGGGCAGGGGAGATCCTTCCATCCTCAGGGACCGGAACCAAGAGAGAGTTCTCCTGGGAGCCCTCTGCTTTTAACACCCTGTGTTCTCAGAGGCGGATCCTTGTCCTCAGTGGCCACATCAGGTGCCAATATTTAAACCTGAGCACTCATTGGTTTGACCACTGAATTCCAAAAAAAAAACCTCATTTCCTTTTCAAACCACCACATTCAAGGACATCTTTCACTAGACCAGGTTGCTCAGAACCCCATCCAACCAGGCATCAAACACTGCCAAGGATGAAAACAATTTCAGTAGGAAACCTGTTCCAGTGCCTCACCACCCTCGCTGTCAAGAATTTCTTCCTAATGTCTAATCTAAACCTATTCTCTTGCAGCTTCAAGCCATTCCCCCTTGTCCTGTCACTACGTGCCCTTGTAAAAGCCTCTCTCCATCTTTCTTGTGTGTTTACTTCAGCTACTGGAAGGCCACAATTCAGTCACCTCAAAGACTTCTCTTCTCTGGGCTAAACAATCCTTTCAGCCTTTCTTCATAGGAAAGGTGCTCCGTCCTTATAATCATCTTGGTGTCCTCCTCTGGACTCACTCCAACAGGTCAGTGTCCTTCCTGTGCTGTGGACCCCAGAGCTGGATGCAGCACTGCAGGTGGAATCGCACCAGTACATAGCAGAGAGGCAGAGTCCTCTCCCTCGCCCTTCTCACCATGTTGCATTTGGGGCACCCCCGGATGTCATTAGCTTTCTGTCTTAACATTTTTTGGTTTGTTTAAAAGGAATGTATAAGCCAAGAATCAATTTTGCATGCAGCTGGAGCTGTGACTTCCAGGAGTAAGGTGCAGTCATGGCTGTTCAACAGGTTCTAGCTCTAAAGAGCTTCACTCATGTGAGCTGCTGCTCTTAATGGGCATTTGCAGGATCAAGGTCTTCATAAGACCCCCAGTTGTTTTTCTCAAGTTTCACGAGTGAGCAGGGGCATTTTCTTTTGGAAGAAGAAAATACTGGTAATGGAAAGCACAAAAAACTACTTGGAGGGCAGGGCAGGCAAAAAGGCCTAGATATTTCTTCTCTTTTTTTTAATATACTTTGTTTTTATGGTTGGCTTTCAACAGAAATTCTCTGCCTTGTTTCACATTGATGTTGTTATCTGTGATTTTGAATGAGTGAAGGAGCAGGGGCTAAAAATGCACTTTGGGTTTGAGGAGGATACAAGGCCAAATGTCGTTAGAAAGTTTTTGCCAGATGTCTGCATTCAATGATTTTTTTTTTCTAACAAAGTAGGCATATTTTCTTGAAAAATATGATGTAGTTCTACTAAACTCTTTACACCAAAATATTTCAAGTTCATATCATCTAAGAATTCACTTGTTGAGACAAAATGAATGGCCTCTGACTTACAGTAGATAGGATTTAAGTCCTAACTGTGACATGGGTAATGCTTTGGGAAGGACTGAGCTTGTTTTCCAATACAAGACAACACAAAAAGTTTTGGCATTTCTGCCTCCCAGTTATTCACCTATGACCTGGTGAGCATGGTTAAGAAGGCACATATAGTGGGAGGAGAGGAGACATTCTTGCCTCATTCCGCTTAAATCAAGAAGTAAGGTGCGAGAGATTTCAAGTTGTTATCACCAAGGTATAGTTTTCAGGAAAAACATTTTTATCCATGATATAAACTCCAAGCCAAAATTAAAAACTTCTAAAGTAAAGAACAAAAAATCCCTTGGGATCCTATCAAATGTTTTCTTGAACCAAGACTGCGAATTAGGCTTCTATTTTGTTCCACTGAAGGTAATGAATAATATTTAATAACCTTCTTATGTTATTCTTGGCCTGCCTCTGGAGGGGTTACCCTGGCTGGTCAGTGTGGATAATGGATGTCAGAAAAGGTGCTAGGCTATTTGTATATACCTTGGCGAAGATTTTACCATCCCCATTCAAAAGTGATATGGGTCTTTATGAAGTGTACAATTTTACAGCTTCTTTGGAAAAATAGTCAGTGCTGCATTTAGGACAGATAGAAGAAATAATTTGGAAGGTTATCTATGAGGTGCATAAAGGGGATAAGCCATTTCTTTAACTGTCAGTGTAGTCTAATCTGGATAGATTTTCCTTATTATGATGGTATCCCATGTCAGATGGGTTGGCCACTGCCCCACCAAATGGGCTGCAAAGCCTCAGCCTGCTCTTCAGTGCTTCCTCTCATCTCCTGTTTCTCTGCACAGCATCCACTGATCATCGGTCCTTCAGGAGCTGGTGGGGAGAGTTGTGGGTGTATAGAAGAGCATTTGTTGAGTTCTCAGTCCCAGACAGTGGGAACTCACTCAGCATCTGAGAAACCAAAACTCTTGAAGGTCCCTCTCTCCGAAAAAATAAATATAACCAGTGTCAAGTATGCCACTGTTGCTGTTGAAATGATTGCCTGTAACATCATCAAATGGCAACATAAACCTCTAAGCAGATTTCAACCTCAGTTTCTCCCCTTCTGAAATTTTATTTTTAATTACAGAAAATTGAATTAAAGATGCTCAAGTTGAAAAAAAAGTCAAAATGGTGAGCTGGCTTATCCTATATTTTCCTTCTTTCTTTCTGCAAATGAGCAAATGCATAGGTTCTTTGGATTGTCTAAATGGTGTTTCCTGTCTCACTATGGAAATTTTGGGCAGCACATGTAAGGATACAGACCACTCCTGCTCCTTTGAACAGTTTTATCTTTTGATTTAGGGTTCATTCTGATTTTTCTTGTATTAATAATTGGTGAAAAATGATAGCTACCTGTAACCATTTTGCCTTCATTTAGAAGGAATGTCTTACTGCTGCACTGAAGCCTCATAATCAATTGTCATATCCCCACAAGTCTGAAACTTTTATTTTTGATCTAAGTCCTCTACAAGTTTCCCTGCATTTCATCATGTTATGTTTTAGTTACAGTGGCATTGAAAAAAGTCTGCTATTTCAGCTCCTCAGGTTTGTGGCTGATCCCCTTTTTACAAAAAGAAGGAAACGCTGTTCCAAGCCTTGCTTCAGCTATTGTTTCCATGTACTGCCCTCCAAGAGTCACCCAGCCTTGCAGCTAAACAAGGAATTTTCTGAGATCAGAATTTTTGTCTTTTTTTTTATCCTAAGTGGAATTTACACCAAATTTTCCTAGTTTTGCTGTTCAGCAGCTCAGCTCTTCAGAGCAGTCCTCACCATCCCACTTGCAGTAAATCACTCAGATGCCATGGGCTCTGAAGTCAAAATGACCAAAGCATTTGCCTTCTTCACAACGTTCATTTTGATGGGTTTGGCCAGGTAGTCAGTGAGAGCCTTGTACCTTCCCAGCAACAATTGAGGGTCCTGCAGTTACAAATGTTTGACACCTGGCAAGTGCAGCTGTCCACGTACATCACAAATCACATGTACAAGTTTGCTGTTGCTCCAGGTATCACTGGTGATTATACAGAAAGTGTACAGAAAGCTCCAGCTGAGCCCAGAGCTTTACAGCCTGCTTAGTAACTGGCATTTTTATTCACTTCTAGGTAGATTGGGTAGATAGGAATATAGCACTATGGAGTTTTTATCCTTGAGGAAAAGCCTTTTACTGAATGCTCACTGGCCACATTACCAAAGCCAACTGTGTTTACAAGCAGCTTCCCTGTCTCTCGAAATTCCGGGGCTGCTTTCACTCCACATCACCTCCTGCCTCCCTCCATGGCCTTACCACAGCCCTTGCACGGTAGCCAGCAGGAAGCCAACAGGTCTCTCCTGAATACATCAGCCCTTTTATAATGCTCCCTGCTCCCTGCGAGGGGCGACTCCATTGCCCCACGGGCCGTGGGGCTCCTTCTAGCCCACCACCCACTGCTGCCTGCGCCTGTCAGCCTTCCCCACCTCCCTTCAGGGAGAAAAGGAAAATAAGAGGGTGTGAATGATTGGACTGGTAATGACATTAGAAATTCCATTCTGGCAGTGCATTAAACCTTCCTTAAAAGCTTTGAGGAGCTTCCTGAAAATATGAGCACTAAAGAGTGTGGCAGGCCCAGGCCAGGTCATTGAGCCCACCTCTCTCTCTCATGCTGGGAGCAGCCTGCCCTGCCCAAAGACACTGCGCTTCCAACTTGGTTTATGCACTGTCCCCTCCTCTGCTGCCTTTCCTTTTCTGGTCTCTGGAAAACTGTCCTGGCTCAGGCTTAGGTAACACTGAGTCTGCCTTCAGCTTTCCAGCTGTACACAGAGACTGTGCAGCTGAGTTTGCTGCACAGCCCATGGACTGCACAATCCAGGGACACCTAATTCGTCGTTTTCTTCAGCTACACCCTTATGTCCAAAACACATGAATCAGGTCTTGAAAAAACATGGAACTCACTTAATGATCATGAGATTTAATAAAAATAAATACAGGTTTCTTTCAATTTGCTTTTAAAAATTATTACATTTTCATACTTTTAGGTGGCTCTCAATGTTCAAAGCTCTTCTCCATATCCATGAGTTCTGCAAGCAGAAGTAAATCAGGACCTGGAGTTTTAATTAACAAATTGAATACTGGGAGATTTGTGGTTAAATCAGGAGCACTGCCAGCCTTGAAATCACAACAATTTACATCACATCACACACCCCAGCTTCCCAGCATTGCTACCTAGTGCCATCTTCAGCATGAGTAGAGGACCTGAGAAAAGAAAGCTAGGCTGGAATTGGGACCTTTGCTTGACGTCTTTGTTGAAGAGGAAAAGTCATATCACACTGCTCCCAGATACCCTGAATGTGTGATGCTGGCAAGTCTAATTTTCTTGCACAATACTTATTGTCTCTACTATGTGAAGAAACCACCCAGTATCTAAAACGCCATAAACACAGCTGTGATTCTAGGAGAGATTGTTCCAAATAGACTATGGGACAAGAAAAATCAATTTACTTCTGTACCTTAGGGCAGAGAAGAGCAAGTGCAGTAAAATGAAGAAAAAAAAAATTAAAGGAAGATCCTCCCTCTCTTTGGATGGATCTCCCTATAGAGAGAAACCGGGAGCACTGAAGTCTCAATGATATGGATTCATTACAGGAGTAAGACAGGCTGGCTTGTGAGCCTTGCTCCTCAGGTTTTGTGCAAGAGAAAATTCAACTAGGCCTTCAAATATAGCTTAATTGGAAGGTGGAATTTGTGAAAAACATCTGATTTTGGTCTGACAAGTTTCCTGTAAATTAGAAATGAGCTCAAACTGCAAGCCAATTTTTAAATGGTTCAATTTCTAGTCTAGTTGATTATCTTTTCTCCCTCTTCCTGCCGTCCATTAAAGACTTGGCCTCTGCATGTACATTATTAAAAAAGAAGAAAATTGCAAAATTCATATTTGGAACCTGTTTGGGCTTTTGGAAATCCCTGATGTGCTGAAATACTTAAACTTTCCTTGCTAAGTACTCTTCATGAACTTGAGGTTTCTGGTATTGGTTTGAATCTGAGTCTGGTGACACACAAAAAAACCCCAAACCTTTACTTCATTCAGTCTTTGCCACTAAAGCCTTTTGAACAATGAGCAGACCCTAAACTCATGCCCCTAAAATTGCTAAATTTGCCTATTTCGAAGTCTGTGGAGTGACGCAGAAGCTATATGTGAAAGAATTATTTCTCAGTACAGCCCCAATGGGAGTACAAAGATGGTGATTAATTAACATGAGGAAAGCAACATCATTTGAAGTATGGAGTTTGCTGTTGGTTTTTTTCCTGTGGTCATTTCCATAACTGGTGAGAAAATCAGCCCTGATCAAGGACTGTTTTTATTTATTTTAACTATGTCCTACTTAATGGAGATGTAATAATCCAAAGCAATTACATTAAAGTAATTATGTTTCAATAAACATAAGCTTGGCACTTCAGACTGGAAGTGGAACCTGTACCCTGAGCCAATTAGGAGCAGTGAAATGAACAGGAGACAGTTGATTGTAGTTTGTGGAGTGCATTTATTAAACCAGTGGCAAATAATCTATTAATCTTTCTCTAAACATCAACAACATAAAAGAGTTCCTCACCTCAAAGTCAGTTGCATTAAACAATTTCAGACGAACAAAATGAGACACCAAAAGTTATGCATGTCGGGATATGATTTATAGCATGAATTAACTGCTTTTGTGTGATGAAGGTGTAATTAAACTCCAGTGGCAGCATGTGGCCACAGCAAATGGCTTGGCAGAGTGCAGATCTCTGGAAGCCAGCTCACCAGGAAAAGGGTTTCTGTTTCTGGTGGCACAGGCAGGTCAGCAGGAAAGCCTGTTCCCTGGGCAGACTCCTCCCCACCTTTGTCATGCACAAAGGAAACTTGGGGTCTTACCAGGAGCAGGCATGCCGGAAGGTACTGTACCAGCAAGCAAAATATAAATGCCTTTGTAAGAACAAAAACATTTCACTAAAGCCTTTTGGCCGGTACTAGGAATATCACAGGGGGGAAATGGAAAGGGAAGAAGTCAACTCATAAATGGAATTACTTTCTGAATATGCTTTACCTCTGGTGGTGGTGTTGCCAAACTGAATGATCTAAGGAAAGGCTTGTGTATTTTACCTTGGCTTCCTTTCCTTCTCAACCCTTTTTCTGCTGCCAGGTCCCTTGGTTCTCTCTGTTGTTTGGATTTCTGGTGCAGTAAAGGAGAGAGAAGCATTTATAAATCTGTAATATTGTGAAGATTATACAGAGAAATGGGAAAGGCAGTTGGTATAGGTGGAATTTCAGAAAATGCTTCTCATGTTCCCTTTCTGTTAGGCAGAATCTCTAAGCAGCCGGGGTCATCTACTCAGGCTCCATATTAAAACCTGCAGAGTCTGCCAGAGCAACGGGGTGCACAGGTAGCCAGGGCTTCTACATAAAGCTATTAAATGGGCTTGTTTGCAATATGTATGCTCAAGCAGATGATGTCTTCATTCATTTAACAGCATGCAAGGACACACTGCTGCCGTTGCCACTGGCATTTTCAAGATTTTGTATACCTTGTTTTTAGTTCATTAAGACAGGTAATGTCTTTTATATGGCAGGCAAAATCAGCTTAAGCTTATTGGTAGTAAATCATAACCTTCTGTTTTATTGAGAAAAAAGAAAGAAGCAATCGAATATTTTATTTTTCTGAAGTAGCAATAGAAAAATTTCTGTTTCTATATATGCAAGTCAATACATTTTCAGTGTTATTGCAAGTGATGAAGTTAAACTTCAAATTCCCACTGTAACTCTCCTATTTACATTGGTTTTTCCTCTTTACTTTTTCTTTCTCTAAATCCACATGCTTTTTCCTGTTTGATATTCTTTTACTCTATATGATGACACATGGTCTTTAATGTCTTCAATAATCTTGACATTTTAGGGTCTCATATACATGTATTAACCAAAGGGTCTTTTAGCTAATGTAAAGCTGATTTGTAATAATCAACATTATGGACAATAATAATTTATGTGATTTATCCACAAACTGCATTTGGTGTATTCTAGAGGCTATAAGTGAATGCAATATCTCCAAAGGCACAAACAGTGTGTTAGGCTTAAGAGGACAGTAAGCTAAGCAGGAGATCAGGAGTTTTTGACTCTAGTAAAAGAACATGACAACCTAAATTTTGGAAGATTCCTGGATACTTATAAAACCCCTTTTATGAACGGAAGCCTAATGAGGAGTGGATGAGGGATCTGGGTGTATTTAGTCTGGAGAAAAGGAGGCTCAGGGGAGGCTTCATCACTCTCTACAACTGACTGAAACAAGGCTGTAGCCAGGTAGAGGTCGCTCCCCCAGGTAACAAGAGCAGAAACAGCTTCGTGTTGAACCAAGAGAGATTTATATCAGATCTTTGGAAAAATTTCTTCGCTGGAAGTGTGGGCAGGCATTAGGAGAGGCTTCCCAGGGAAGTGGTGGAATCACCATCCCTGAAAGTGTTTGGACAACATGTGGATGTGGCACTTGGGGACATGGTTTAGCAGTGAACACAGCATGGCTGGGTTAAGAGTTGGATTCAGTGATCTCAGAGATCTTTTCCAAAATTAATTATTCTATGATTCTATGGTTGAGACAGCTGCTGAGGAGCTTTGAAGGAACATCTTGCAGAGACACTTGTAACACACTGCTCTTCTCTCTCATGTTTTTATTTTTAAAAATCTCTGGCTTGGAAAAGTCAGCTTGATTTCCTGACTGCCATTGTCATATCACCTTAACCCACAGATGTTGAAAGCAAGTCAGACTGCTGAGACAGTCACATGAAGTAAGAAAGGGTAAAAGCTGTGCTTGACATCACTTCAATGGAGCAGCTGCAGGTTAAGGTCTAAGCAGATGCAGCTGGAAGACAGGAAGGACAAGAGCTGCAGGTAGCCCAGGAGTGTAACCAGGGCTTTCTTAATCATAGCCTCAAGTTACCAGCGGAATGGCTCCTGGTATGAGCTGCTGTGCCTCCTGTGAGGAAATGGTTTTGTTAAAAGAGGTGGATTTTAATGGGTAGCCAGAAACTCCATACCACAGTTTCCAAAAGAGCTGATTGGAGAGAATAGAGAGAAGGGTTCATTATCAAGATTGTTGTGTGTGGTTTCCATTCCTCTCTTTTCAGTATATGTCATCATTTATTGGTTAAGACTTAATAACTAAGCGAGTATAACTTGGCATTCACTGCCAGAACTCCAAAAGAAAATATTACTGCTGTTTTTTTAACCACAGGCAGCAAATCTTTTCAAATAGCAGCCTGACCCCAACTCTCCCCTCCCCAGTCTCTTCTGCAGGGGGGCAACTGAAGTAGCCTCTGATCAGCCAGGCCAGGGGCAACAATGCTTAAAACAACCCTTAAAACAGAAGGTATGAGTGATTTTTAAAATATGCCTTTAAAGATTGTTTTGGAGTTTTTTCATTAATAGGGGTTTTAATGTATTTTAATCTGACAGTTACACATACACTTTAGCTAGCCCAACAAAATTTTTAATGTTAGGGTAAGGCTGTAGGCAATCAGAACTGGTCTGTGCAACCAGTGGTAAGCTTGATTTTAAACAGACCCCAGTCCTCTCTGACTGCAAAACGAGCTAAACACAAGTCCACTCCTAGTTTCTGCTACCCTGCAAGTTCAAACCATGTGGTCAGGAGCTCTGGAGTCTCATTTGGGGTTTAGTATCTCTTGTGAGCTCCTTCCAGAAACTAATAGAAGAATTCTTAGAACACAAAACAGCTAATATCTAATATCAGGCCAAAAAAGCATCAAACCACCACAGGGACAACCTGAATCAATGGCTGCCTTCCCTTTTTTTCTCAGCAGCTTAAGTTCATCATAGTGATATGGAATAAAATCATTGTTCTGCCTTCTGGGGTATTGAATGGCAAATCATTTCTTGCAAGACTCTGCAGTGACAAATGCAATAATTGACATAGCTTTTTAATGTTAATATTGTCCTGCATCTCATTTTGGTTCCAGAAATTCTGACACTTCATCTTAATTTGGACTGGTCTTTGTTTGCCAGTTCACTACTCTTATTTACATCAAGGGGATGCTATGCTCTGTCCCTGCAATTTTGTCAATTAGTACAGTGGTATATATTTTGCATTTAATTGAAGTTCATATACCTCTAACAAAGCTGCTGATCTCATTCCAGTGCGGTAACTGCCTCGATATGAAATTTCATTGGAAGAATGTTTTCTGCCTGAGAGCCGTTCTTATATATGAGCTTCTGCAACCAATTAAAACATTAGGGAACCTACAGTTGAATAAATATCGGTGAAAATTTAAGAACAGAGTGGTAGTTTTCAGCCAGTTTTATGGAAAGTCAATAGGTATCCGGAGGTCCAATTACAGGAAATGTTTTTGCAGTATGAAATAAAATAATATGAATAGAGAGGTAAATGAGAATGTTACAGGCACCTAGCATGCTTCTGGTCTTGGCATAATGAATTAATTAAGAAGAATCAGTTTAAAACAGTAAAGATGAAACTCTGCTGTGCATTCCACCTCTTTAATTCTGGCATAATTTCGTAGACTTCACAGAAATCACATTGGATATAAAAGTGAGAAACACAGAAAGCTCACACCCTGTCAAGCAAAAATATACTGTCCCTTTTGGCCAAATGTCCTCTTTCCACTGGCTATTTAGTACAGTTCAGAGGCTGGTTCGGAAGCCAATGCCCCCTGTTAATAAGGAGCAGCAAGATAAAGGGCCACATTTATTCCCCCTCAGCTGCTTTGAGGTGTCTGAGCAATGAGACACCTTCTTTCTTTGGCTGTGTGTTTCGAATCTGCTGCAGTTGATCAGAGCATGGTGCTAATAATGCCAAGGTCATGGGTTCAATGCCTGTATGGACTATTCCCTAAAACATTGGACTAGATGACCCTTATGGGTCCCTTCCAACTCAGAATATTCTGTGGTTCTGTGAGGAGGAAGTCTGCTGTTCCTCTTCTAGATTAATTTTGGGCCATTTAGCCTCCCTGGATTTTTGCTTCTCTGATTTCCTCTGTTTCCTTGCAGACAACCTGCCAGCCAGCCCTGCCTGCAGCACACATGGGTCAGCACTGTCACTCTGCCCCATCTACTTGCCATTTGCCTCAACAGCACCTGCAAGCCCTGTTTGCTGTTTAGACACCGAGTGGTGCACCTCTAGGGCTACCATGTGTGCTTGATAAAACCCACTTAGCCATTCATTTAAATACTTGTTAAACAGGAAGTTGCTGCTGGAAAGTTGAGTGCTGGTTTATATTTAAACAAATAGTGGGAACAGGCATGAGTGTCATTTTGTGATGTAGTGGAAAATTTGAATGACTTGCATTATCCCACAAGTAACTCCTCGAAAACAAACCTGAAAGGCTGTTAAAAGACCCTGCTCAAACCTGTAAGCTTTTGCATTGGTAGCAGCAGTGAAAGGGTTAACTTGCACAGTTCTTTCACTGCAAACGTAGGCGTTAAAGTGACGTGTGTGGTGTAGCATTGGTGTTTCCCTTGTGATTGAAGGAAAGTAGTTATTAAGGTCAGCCATGCTTATTTTTGGCAGATGTGGAGCCCCTTTCAGCCTGAACACTCCTAAGGAGTGTACTTAAGGTCAAGAAAGTTGCATATTTTGTGAGTGAAGTAAACAAGAGCAGCAAATGTTGGTGTGTTTAGCACCTCCTTTTTGTAGCTGTGGACTATCAAGACTTATGATTTTGATCTAGCTTGTCTCCTGCAAAGTTTGACATCAGTATTGTCAGGGAAGACAGTGAGGTCAAATGCAGCTCTGGAGTCTCCTGGAAGTTTGAGGAGTCCAGGGTGATGCCAGGATGCAGAGGTCTGGGAAGCCCAGAGAAGCCAAAGTGCACATGGGTCAGAGTGTTTAGATCTTTAAATGCTCTGTGAGGGCATAGCTTTGCTTTTGTGGGGCTTTGCCTTCTCCTTCTGTTCTGTGGGAGATTTTTGACTCTCTGGTCTCCCTGCACACATTCAATAGGCCATCCATCAGCAGAAAGTGCATGAACTCTCCAAAGGCAGATGTCTCCACACCTGTCACCCAGTGACAGACGGTGCGATAGCCACCACAGTGTCACTGTGTCTGTTTTACTCCTCAACAGTGACAGTCACGGTTATTTACACATCACGGTTGTTTACACAGCTGATGGTTCCTGCCAAACTTAACAGCGTAGCCAGGAGAGTTTTTCTGAAAATGCATTTGGAAACATGCATTGGGCTGTCAGAGACACGTGGTAAGGTGAAAGCAGTAGAGAGCCTTACAGTTTTCCTGGGTGACCAAAATGGTTAGCAGCTCTAGTCAGCTTCCTAGATATACCACCATGTTTTCCTAGTCATCATCTGACTTCGTTCTTCAAGCTTTCCTATTTACCTCTCTCATTTCATGGTGTCAAGTGCCACATAAACAATCCTGTTATTAATAGAAGTAATGTATTATATTTATATATCTTTATGATTCATATATTGTATAATTCATGTAAATACCATTTGAATCCTTTTTTCTAGCTCATGCTCCACAAATTAAGGTGGTCATTGATGATCCAATGCCAAGAAAATACTTTCAGTTCCAATAATTTTCTCACAACTTTTTCTAATAATGTTTCTTTGCTTAGACATGCACAAGCATTATAGTATTTTGAAAGGATGCAATTTTTCTTCAGTGTTAAAAGTCCTCTCCATTTAACATTTAATATATTCTCATCTGCTGGCATGTTAGAGCACAAAAATGCATTGCAAACTGCAGGCCAAGTTATTTCTCCTGTGAACACTTTAAAGCACCAAAATAATTTTCTGGTCTTGGAAATGTGTCCTGAAGAGAATGCAAAGTGACTGTCCACACAGTGGGTAAGATGCTGCTAAAATTCCTTCGTAGCCAGCCTGCATCTGTGGCTGCACATTACGTGCTTCCTCCCAGCATGCCAAGCAAGCACTGATCCTTTCTCTCTCCAGAGACCACCCTGATCCCAAGATAGGTGAGTGAGGTAATACAACAGCCTTTCATGACTGTGACCCAAGAGGGTGGTGGTGGGTTTGCATTTTTTTGTAAGATTTTGCCAAAACAGAAGGTCAGAATTAGCGTGTGCAAAACACATCTAAACAATGGAACACATACAAATTAGAGTACCCACCCACAACGCCTAATACATAACCAGTGAGTCATGCCCAGGGCCCAGTGTGAGAAATCTGTGTAGGTGGGTTTTATTTGGCTTTCTTTTTGATTGCAGTTGTGTTTCTCTTTAGCTAATAATTATTGCATTCTGAACTAATAAACGTAAGAATCCGAGGTTTCCAAGATGTCCTAGTGGTACAACATGTCATTTGTTAGACTTAAAAGTTCAATCACTCTGGAAATGCAAATAAGTTATGTCTTAGGACCCTAAATTCTTTGGTGCTCATTTGAGTCCAGACAATAAAATTGAGGTACTAAAGCAGTGGGATGAACTGAGTTCAAGGTAGTAGTGACCAAAACATTAGCAAGTTATTCAATCACCTAAGGAAAACGTGAAAATAAATGAACTGTGATAGTCTCCTGGGGATAAAAGGACACATCACAGACACCACCAGCAGTATTGGCTGCTTTCTCATGAGGCTCAGCAGAGATGCCAAAGGTTTCAAAGGTGTGGAGGCTGACCCGACTTCTCACGCCCAGTGATGGTCCCTCCAGGTCAGGGCTGGGGCTTGCTGGCAGGGCAGTGCCGGGAAGCGCGCAGTGCCACTCCCTCCTCTCTGATCAACCTCTGATAAACAGGGAGAAGCCCAGTCCACAGAGACATAAACTTGGCACTCTTCCTGAGTGCTACACTTCAGAAACACAAATAATGAAAGGGTGAATAGAAGCCTAAGCAGTTTGTAAATGCAATTTGACTTTCAGGGGTTCCATTTTAATTATCCTGAGAAACAGATTTTGTTACACTCCACAATAATGAATATTTTTACATTATTTAGAGTAAGGGAGTTTTCTAACCAGCCTCTGAGGGCCTCAAGAAGTTCCTGTGTGGTAATTTGCTGCTGGGTGTCTTAATGCCACAGACATCTGAGGTTTCCCAGAATATCTAAGTGGACACTAGCTGTAATTTAGTAGCCATGAGTATTGCTCGATGCCATTGTTGCAGGCAGACGTTGTAAGAAGGCAATGAAATTCTAAGCTGAGGTTTTTTTAAAGTGCTCATTGCTAGCCTGACAGTGACATTATTAATTTTTCTTGCAAGCATCAATGGGAAAGTAATTACAACTTTTTAGGACAGTGAGGCACTTTTGAAAATCCTGTCCCTAGTTTACTGCTTCTGCAGTGCTTCCATTTAATTTTCCCCCTTTCTTCTTTACTTCTAATGTTTCCACATTCACTCCGTGCATCTTCACTTTGCTATCATGCCTGCCTTTGATTTTAATGTCTTCTCTTTTTTTCTTACTGCGTCTTGGGGTATTCTCCCAGGGTTGTTTTCTTACTACACTCATAATTGTCCAGAGATGATGTGACTGTGAGCCATCCTCACATTGTTACAAGCCACAAAAATCAATAGTTCCCCCTACCTCAGTTGGAACCTCTTTTTCACATCCTCACTTAACCTTACATTTTTGATCTCATTTAATTGTTCATCTGACCATTAACTCAGCCATATACAGCAATGCATAACAAAGATTTATTTCTGAAGTAATTCTAGAAGTGCAGTTGTGTTCTCAACCAGCATTTATTCCAGGAAACTTCAGTGAATTAATAGATTTGCTCACATCTTCTGTTGCACCAATTCAGTATTCAATTAGATCAGGCTAAGTTTGGAGTTTTCTGATGTATGGAAATGCTCACGCATCATGGACATGTTTAGGACCCCCACAATTCAGGTTTAAGGTCATGGTGAGAACAGCTCAGCTTATCTAGTGGCATGGCAAATGCTAAATGGTATGAGTCACTTAGACCCCTGACACACTGCAAAACTGCACATTAGAGGGAAGCCTTTATTCAATCTCTTGGGTTTGTGCAGCTTTCCTTTCTTCCATCCCGAATAGGAACATATCCAGGGCTGACTAGTGTTTCCACACTGTCTCCTTAAGTCATGGTTTAGACTAAGCAGTTTCAGAATGGACTGTAAATTATCCTCTGCTACCCAACCCAGCAGATACCAAAGCAAGGAACTTGCTGGGTCTTTCAGTTCCTAATGAAATTTTGGTATTCCAGATGGATTAAAATTCTTCTGAAGTCATAGCTCTGTACATCCTCAAATATTTATTCAGAGCACATACGTTCAATATCAAAAATCTGATAACTCATTACAAGCTATGGAAGCTCCTTTTCATTTCGACATGTTTCACAGCCATGCACTTCCTTTCTTCATTCCACTCCAAGTGTTGTACACTTTTTAGTCTTTTCTTGGAAAGAAGAGTCACTTGAAGGAAGATAAGTACTTGACAGTTTTCTCTCAGGCCATGATAGACAGCTCTTCTGTGCTCATGCAGCTTGTTTACTCATGACCAGCTATACTTCACATATTCAGAGCTGTCTATTGTAAAAACAGAAAACTGAGATCTCTGTTGAACTGAAACCTTTTAATTTTTTATTTTTTTAACTACTGTTTTCTTGGAGGGGAGAAAACACTAGCGCTGCCTGGAAATCAGAGAGGCATAGGAAAAAAGCTCACATGTGTAGCTACACGTGCCAGATGCAGCCCACAAGTAGCTCCATTATTCTTAGTTGTCCTCTCAGTAACCTCTACCTCTTGTGCATAGAAGCACCTGCTTCTCTGACAACAGCAGTCAATTTAGCCTCCAGGGGGGTTATAAGAACCTCCTCAGCCACTAAGTGGGGACTTACAGTCCCAAGAGCCATTTTCATCTGAAGCACAGTTCCCCTTAAAATAAGGTGATAACTTGAATGCAGTGGTGTATTAGACAGTAGAAAAGGAAAAACTACCTTTTTCCCTACATTTGAGGTTTTCCAACTGACCACAGGAGCAAATGCAGGGAATAGGGCTCAATGAAATTATGGAGTGCTACCAAACTATTCCAGTGAAGTGTTTTCCAGATGTGCTGAGTAAGAATTTCGTTGCCATGAACTGATTACTCAGAGTTCAGCAGATTGTAAAGGTTCTGATTCTACAAATAGAAAAGTTTAGGGCAGTTTCGACAGTGATGTGCAAGGAAAGTGAGCAGGTCCCATATTTGCAAATCACATTCTGCTTTTACTCTAACCAGCAAAGTTATCAGGATTTGGAAATGGTGTGCCACCTGAAAAATGTTTGGTCTGAGTTTAATTTCACACATGCAAACTCCAGTGAGGCCCAGAGCACCCAGCCTAGCAGTGTGGATCTCTCTGATGTGGCACAGCTTTCCAAACCAGCAACCAGCTTAAAGGAATTAAGCAGCACCACGTGCCTGTCTGGGCTGCAGGGTCTGAAAACGAGGTGTGCAGAAAAGGACACGTGGTTTCAGTAATGTCACTACAGATGTGTGATTGAATAGCTCACTGTGGACAAATACAGCTGGACCATCCATTTACAGTTGCAGACTATCTTCTCCCAAACCACCCTCCAAACTTCTTGTACGCTGCTATTCATTCCTGTTGTTACCTGGTTTTTTTACCTTCCCTGAACCTGCTTGGAGCCAGTTGTTACCACTGTCATGACTGCTGGAAGGGACTAGCACAGCTTTCTTGACATCTCTTTACTGATACCCTCCCAGCTGGCAGGCTTGGCTACGTGCATTGCTAAAGCGTAGAACTACCAAATACTTTCCACACTGGTTCACTGGCAGCAGAATAGATGTCACTCAGGTGTTTCAGCCACTTTAACATTGTAAATCCTGTATTCTGCTACTGTACTTTGTCACTATCTGAAAAAGCTGGATGTCACTTGTATTTTGATTGTTTTTTAAATCACATGAGCTCTCCCAACAAAAGAATTATTATTTAACAGAAGTAGATTTCAAAAAGGCAGGGACAGAAGGTCTGATGTCAAGTAATGTTGCTTTGAGTCCATCACAGTTTAGATGTTATGGCTTCTTGGTAGTACACTAAGTACTACTTAGTCCAGTAGGGTGATTCAGTTTGTATCTCTCTGGGATTGTTTTCAGAAGGAGCTGAGCCAAAGCCCTGATCATAAGATCAGCCCAGCAATCTGTCATTCCTGATGTTCAAGGTCAACATCTGAGCAGGATAACAGGCATCATCAGCTACAAGAATACTTCTGTAAACCAAGATGATGCAAGTTAGGGAAATAATGTGTTATGCTGCTTCCGACCATACTATAGAAGCCTTTATCCTACCAGTGCCAAGGCACTGTCTCAGCTCCAAAACACTAGCAAAGGTTAGTAAACAGAGGTTCACCACAATGCTCAAGCACATTATTTCAGCAAGGTTGCACCTTTGGAACCTCCAAATCTGTTGTGTCTCTGAAGAGAAAACCGTATGGAAATTCTGAGATAAACATCTTTGATTTTTCAGCTTGCTGCCCTTACCTGAGAGCAACTGCTCTCCCTGACCTACCTTAGATGGAAGAAAACTGGAGCTAGGCCTCAGGGCTTAGAATTGCACCTATGAAAGTCTACCAAAAAACTTAGTGCCTCTTATAATGTTTCTCCAGCTGTTAGCCCTCAGGCTCACACTTGGCTAGTCCTGCACAGAGGAACCCCCTACTTCCCTGATTTTCTTTTTTCCTGGGTCCAGCCAGAAGATATTTATTAGGAGATATTTATTAGGAGTCTCTTGTTTCACATCTGTATGAAGACTGAGACATCTCATAGGAGGTAAGGATTTACAGTTCCCATCTTTAGGACAAGAATAGAACTAAAGAAGGAAAAGACCCAAACGGAAGTAGGATTGCTTAGTAAAAGGGTTTCTTGTCCATTGTCAGTCAAGAGCAGACTAAGAGAAAAACCCTGTCAGCAGTGTGCTCACAAATCAACACTGAACTTCCTCAGTCAGCTACAATTACCCCTATCACCACAGCATGTGTCTAACCTTGGCTTGTTCTTTTTCTCTTAGGACACCTCAGAATTTTCAGAAATACAGTATCTTCTAGGTTCTTTACTTTTCTCCTGTTGCAAATCAATTAAACTTCCTTCTACTCCTTCTGCAATCCAAGTTAAAATATGAAACAAATCTTCGACACTTCCTGGAAATTTTTAGCTCATAATTTGTTTTGAGTTGCACTTTGCTCTCCACTGGCTACTTCAATGTAATTTCTTGCAGACCATGACTCTCAAGTGGTGGTGAAACATCTTGGATAAAGCACCATGACAATTGTATTCTCATCTATTTTAACTGTTTGTTTAATTCTTTGTTTGCTTCTTTTCATGGCTGCTGCTTTCCAAAATGAATATTCTTCTAAAATTGTGGGGAGGAATGACACGTCGGGTAACCACTGAGGACAGGAAGCTTCCTATTTGGACAGAGCTCCCATTCAGTGGAATTTTATTTAATCATGAAATACAGTCTCAGATGTGCAAAGAAATGTAAATACCAGCATGATTCTGCAATTAGGACAAAACTCACATTGACCTGAGATGAATTTTTACCTTCAGAGAAGCTGTATAGTTTTAGTCTGTCTGTAAAACACACATGGTAACCCTTTCTTCTTCCCATTTAATTAAAACTAACACGGAGGTCTGAATTCCTTTTATCTGCTTGTTCCTTCACTTGAATTCAGAATTTTATACACTTTTCAATGAAAATGTTTTAGACTAGCCTACATAGGCCTCTAATATTTTACTGTTGCTATAAAAAAATACCTCAGAGATGTTTTGGTTTTTAGAACTATGGTCAGATAAAGCAGCATTGTTCAGAAACTGTTGCTAAATAAAAAAGAATGGGTGGTGCCCTGTTTGGCATCTATGCAGAAAGTGATGTGTGATTTATTATTAGCAAGCCATGTATAAGGGAAGATTATCATATGAAGGAGTCCCAGGCTATGAGCTCTGTCATGTGCTTTATTCGTTGCTGCTCCCACATTCTGGAGGGATGTGCAATCCAAGTCCTGAAGGAATTTTGCTTACGCTATGAAGTGACCAAAGTGCCCCAGGAATGTGGAGCAGAGAATTTCTTCCTGCCACAGCCCTGCTCAGGCTGTTTTTCTCTCAGAGATGGGTAACCAGCCCTACATTTTGTGCAAGTGCATGCAACAAGAAGCATGAAAGTGGTCTTTATATGCTATATGTATTTATGTGCACCATATAGCAGAACTCAGTCCATCCCCATCTTAGCTAAAGTGGGCTTATTAAAATTCCTCTTAACAGTTATGGTAAACTACCTATTGATTTTAATGGGATGTGGATCAAGCACGGGGGCCACAAGGACCCGGAACTAGCAGTAATGTAATTATACATTTTCAGTTTGAGCTTGTGTGCATCCATGTAAACACGAGCCAGCAGAGAGGGCTGCTAGTGGCATAAGATTAATGCAAGCTTTAATGATGGATGAAATATGGAAGCAGTGTCCCATGGCGATAAGTATTATTGAAAACTCTAAGACAGGGAGAATGAAAAAACCCACAAATGTAGAAAAACAAAGTCTCGGTCTGTGCAATTGCTGAATACGTGTTAAGAACAACCACAGAGCGCTGGAGACCAGAGCTGACCCAAAGCCCAGGAGGAAAACACAGAAGCATGGATAAGTGCCATAAATCACTCTGACAGGCCTATCATTAGATCTGAGGGAAAGACCACCTAGAAGGCCAGAGAGAGGGACTCACCACGGCTGTCTTCTGCTGGAAAGCATTACTGCTGGAGATACACTCCTTGCTGTAGAACTGCAGCTTTTGTGAACACTTAATAATAGTGCTTCTTTCCAGTTAGTATAAAGCAGGAATTGTTTCCCATGTGATAGTAAAACTATTTAACTTTGTTGACTGGACTGTCATAACCCATGAGCAAAGAGGTATGAGATCATTTAATTATCACTTCAGTATTTAACTATCTTGATGAGCTTCTAAAAAATCATTAGATGTGTTTTCTCACAGCTTGGAAACATAGTGCCTATTTATCTTTCAAGGAGTGGTAATGACCTCCAGAACAGATAAGAGTTTTCCCTGAAGAGGATATAACAACTTTGTTGTATTACGTAACTCAACAGCATTTAAACAGGGTATTTTGTCAGAGAGAAAGTGAAAGACAGAGATTCTGCCTTTTGTCCCAGTGGCAAAAATTGTATCTGACAAAAATGTAATTCTCTTTTAAAGTCTGTGTTTCTAAAAGATGTCTATTGTAACCTCTGTTTATTTACTTTTTCATTTGGAGGAGGGAGCATTAATTAAAAAGTCCCCTTGGGAAAATTTAAACTATCCTAACTTGTTTACAGATGGTCTATTGACAACTGGCCAGGCTTAAATTTCATGATTCATCCTAATATGCCATAAATGACACACCAGAGTGTGCAAGGGGACTATCAAACATGGGCTGCTCTTGGTCTTTCTTCTTAAGGTGGCTGATAAACCTGGTGTTGGTTTGTCATGATTCTTGAAGGTGAGCTATGCCCACTTATGAGCATCTTGCCTCTTTCTAAAGAAGAAAACAAACTGCAAAATGCAGCCAAGAAGTGTCAAAACGAATGTTAATCTAATGTTTGAAAAGTTTAATCATATTCCTTTTGCATGGGCCATTCCTGATGCCTGGCAATAAAATGCTCCAGGCTGGGCTCTATGTAGTTAAGCTGAGTGACGACACTCAACTCGGCTGCACAGCAAATGATGAGGCAGAGCTGAACATTTCCAACTTCCTCATGTACACATTACCCTGCAATGGCTTGTCCTGGAGTCTTGCACTAATTATGACCTGAAAGGAAGGGTAAGGTGGTGTGTGCTGGCTTTCTGAATTATCAGACCATCAGTTCCTTGGCCAGTTTTTCACTGTACTAAATTCTCCATTCCCAGACTCAAAAAGGAAGTGCATGTGATATGCATCCAGTTTTATCTAGCCATACTAAGTATAATGAGACCTTAAGGACAGTGTTTTATAAAACAGGGATATTACTTGCATGTTCCTTTCACCACAAGTATTGAGGGCTCCACTCCATACCAAACATAAGCTTCCCAGCCAGTGCTGAGCCTGGTGCTCCTGCAGTGTATGTGCTAATGCTGTCACACTCAGCTAATTTAAAGCTAGCTCAGGCATTGCTGTGCTACACCAGACACCCACAGAGAGATTAAGTGACTGCCAGTTTTTCATGCAGGCATAGAACTGTACCCTGTAGTCCATTTAACATCAGTATTGCTTTTGCCACTGATTTCTGCTAAAACTGGGACACTGGATTAGTTGAAAAACCCTGTCAATAGGCAAAAAAAGACCCAAACAGGAGACACTCTGAAGAGCTGACTAAAAGAACTTCCAGCTTAAAGAGAAAAATTAATATGTGAAGTAACTCATTGTTACTTCAAAGACTTGTCCCTCAATGCTTAGTATAATGTTGAAGAAAAATGAGTAAAATGCACTAGCTAGGGGGCTGTAAGATCACAAAAAAATTGAACAGGAAAGGTGGTTTAGGCCACATAGGTGAACTGGGATACTGTTTCTACTGCCTATCTTTGCCACTAATCTGCTGTGTGACCCTAAAAAAGTCATGTCTCTGAGCTACCACTTGAAAAAAAATTGATAAAGCCTCATTTCAGAGACATAGAAACACATTTAAAGGACCTCTATAGCCAACAACAATAATGTGCTTTAAGTATTTTACAACTGCTGTCCAGTTTTCTGCTGTGCGAGCTTAGTTGTCTGTCTCAAGCACTGAAAAGCATCATTTCTATTTGATCGAAGGTGAAAATATTTCCTCATTATGACAGTCCTTGAATTTGATCAGGAGTTACTTTTTCCATTTCATATTAGCATTCCTTTAAAGTATATGGCAGTGTTTGTTCCATGTTTTTTTATCCAAGCCTCTTTATCAATCAACGATATGAGCTAATGACGGACTGCTCTGTCTTGGACAAGCTATAATGCTTTTCCATAACATGTGATGCCTTGATTCAGATGAAATCCTCCTGTTGTTCCATGAAAGTTGTACCTTGAGTCTGTGTATGACAAATCTCCTGTCATATGGATGATGGTTCTGTTTTTCCCCTGAGTTTACAGATGCTGGGAAGATAGGATTTATCTATTTGGCATGTTTGAGAGCAACAGGGTCTCCATGTCTGCCCTACCATCTGCCGTGATCCTCACAGCTGAGCACACTTGATCTGTTCAGCAGTACCTCTCCACTGACAGTGGGCCTGTATATGTCTGGAAAGGAGAACCTTGGACACCAAGTTAAATCACTCCTCAATGTGACAGCTACTTCCCTTAATCCCTTTAATACATTAATAATTCCAAAATTATCTTTGTCAGTTACAAAACAGTAGTGTCTGGGCTGTAACTCTGGAGCAAAGCGATGGAGAGTGATATTAAGCTGACTGCCCATCAGTTTTAACAGGGAAGTAGTTAAAACATCAGACTTTTACTTCAGGGGGCAGTTGTTGTAGGAGTTTTGTACCACAGAGAATATCTGTCACCACTTCTCACCCATAGAAAGTTAAGCTGAAACTGTCCACAGTTGTAAAACTGTGTGTTAGTGTCAACAGGTAAAACAAGATGAAAAGAAAAGAATGAAAAACATCAAACACTATAGAGAGAAATGAAAAAGAGAGCTGGCCAAGGAATTCTGTTCTGGCTGCAGGGGCCATCTGAGCTGCCAGCTATGGAGCAGCTTGGGCACACTGAATTCAGCATGCACTCCTCACCATGTCACCTGCATTCAGCCCATCACATTCCTCTTCTGCTGGACCATCCAGACTTCAAAACATCACCAAACAAGCAAGCTCTTTTTTCCTCCAATCAATTGGTTGCAAGCGATGTTGTTCTTTTAACCAGATTCAAAATCTTCCTTCTCAAAATAATAGCAACTTGAGATTTGGGTGGGACAGTATTGGCACTGGGTAAAGAATGACAAAGCTAAGACCTACCATCTAGAAGCAGATACTAAACAATGAAAAATAACTCTAGTGAGTACAAAGCAAAGCTCCTCTTTCCCCATAAACATGAAGCATTTCATTCTATTTGTAGACTACAATATCGTAGAGAGGAGAAAAAAAAAAAAAAAAAGTCTTTTTTAACTCTTTTGCCCTCAGAGGGTCAGCTTTATGGCATTTGTGCCACTTTTCCTTCCTGGATGTTTGACACACCACATTAATCCTAAAGCTCAATTTTCAACTCCAAGAAGCCAATGGGACTCACAGTGATGTGGCATTCGGCCACAGTCAGCTCTTGTGTGTAGGCTAATTGTGGTTCCAAGATTCTTGAACCACGTGAGCTTTTCCAAGCTTCTGCCAGGAGCCTTTGCACCATCCATTCCTGGATCTGCACACACCACTTCTGTTCCGTTCTCTTCCCTCACAAGCACCCCTCTGTCATTTATATATGTTGCAGGGCTGGCAGCTGCAAGTGTTTATTGCTGATGTTTATCTTTGTGTACTGATTGTTGCTCTCTCCTCATGTAATTTTATTGTTTTTCTATCCTTAATGCCTGTTATTTGTTGGCAAAGAAAAACTACTGAAAGAGCAACAAAAGTGCTCCAGAGCAGAGAAGAATGCAGTGAAAAGAGAGATTGGATGGAGACTCGTTTCCACTCCATGGATAATGGCTTGCAGTCATTTGAAGTGGGGCATTTTCCCCATAGCTCCTTTTGAAAAGCAGATATAGCCAAGGGGCCAGGCATGGGTGCAGTGGTCACTCCAGGCTGGGGGGCAAGTGGGGACCCTGGTGGCAGTGATGCTTGGTGGTAGAGGATGGCTGGTGGTAGCAACATCCCCCCCAGCACACCTAATGCATGCTATTTTCTTAATGCTTTAACATGTGGTCTTGCTCTATGAATGGCCTGGATTCAGAAATCAACTCCCGACAATTTTTTGTGAGGTCTCATCTCCAGGAAGTCATCAATGCCATAAAGGAGAGAAATTGAGGGCAATGAATAGTGCATCACCTGACAGAATGGGTAAATGTACTGCCACACAGCTGAGACTGGTGCTTCTGATAAGGAGTAACAGGCACAACACCCCACTGTGGGTTTTCCTTTGAACAGCCCCATGTTACATTTGACCTCAAGCCCGGTCTTTTTGACATTTAGAGTCAATGTTTTCAAGACCGTCTTTGATGTCTAAAGCCTCATTGATATTTTCATCAATGATGTGTTTAAAAATTTTTTTAATCTTATCACTGCTGATCTCCCCAGTAAATCCTCTGTGTGTGTGTGTTCAAATGCAAATTAATACACTGACACACAGCTTGCAGAAAAGAGCATCTGATTGCACTGCAGGTTAGACATCTTGGTAGATCAGAGAGTTTATTGCAGAAGAGGTGGAAGAAAGATAGAAAATGTACTGCAAATTAATATGCAGTAACAGACAGTATTAATCTACTTTGCTTCCTGTTCATACCCTTTAACTTGCCGCTAATGGAAACATTCGGACACATCTTTATGTGATGGACACAAAGGGATGGAAATTAGACAGTCTATATCAATGAAGATGATACACATCCAATAAAATTCCTAGTGTTGCTTTCTGTTCAATGGAAAGTAAATTTCAGAATGAGTGGTAACACCACAGCAGTGAGTACTGAACTTTGAATTTGTCAATAGCAGCGTAGCAGTCTAGAAAATTCTTGCCCTGGCTTATTCCACAATTTCCTGCTCTGGTTAGGCTTTATGTTTTCTAACACTTCTACTCATTGACTTTATTCTGAATCCCTGATTCAGCCAGATGGTCTTTCAGAGGATGAACCAGAAGCCCTGAAAAAGTCTATTCCCCTTTAACAATGCATTTAAGCGCAGGGTTGATACTGAGCATATTAGTAATTTCACGGGTAACAGTACATCTTGGCCATGATTCAGCAATATATCCCTATTCAGCAAAACACTTATGCACTTTAAATTCTATGGACTTCAATAAGATTTAAGCTTGTACTTAGGAACCTAAACATTTACATAGGGTTTTTTTTCCTTCTTTTTGCAGCAGGAATGACTTACTTACCCTTTTAGTAATTTAAGATGGAAAAGACTGTACAGTTCATCATAGCACATCCCCATGCAGGCATGAGAGATTAAACGGGTAGGAGACACAGAGCTGGGATCTAAGTGCACTCACCTTTATTTCACTGTGCTCCAGGGGCAGGAGTCTGAAGTGTCTCTTCCTGAGTCTTCAAGTCATCTCTTCATCATCCAAACACCCCATTTGTCACAAAGCTTCATGTGTCTCCCAAGACCTTGATATAAGCAGAGTTTTATTGTCAAAGCCATTTGAAGTTGAGGAGAAGCCATTTCTCATTTTTTTAATAAACAGAGATACTGTTTATATGAATAAAAGTGAAAAGTACTTTCCCTGGATACTTTTGAAGCTTCCAAAAATAGTCCTAACCCTCAGCCAAAGTTACTGCTGCTGAGCTTCCCCAGGAGAGCATCAGTACATGGTACTGCTGTGTGAAATATTTTTGCTGCCAGTTAAATTGGTGAGAAATCACGTTTTGGTGGTTTTGTAATAAAACAGAATATTTTGTGGCCTGGCCTCTAATTCTTGGCTTATTTCTAAAGAAACAAAAGGCTGTTTCCATAGCTACAAAAATAGGGAAACATCTCTGTAAAAAATTAGGCTGCAGTCTAGAACTGAGAAATTTCACAATTTGGTCCATAGCTGAGTAGTGATTCCATCTGAAAACAGAGAACCTTGTTCTGTTTGCAGTAAAACACTGCACTGTTTGATAGATGTGTTTTCCTCTTGATCAGGTTTGAGATGTGTGGGTGGGGGTTCTCACACAAGTTCTGCTTACTGCAGAAGCACTGTCTATCACAGGACCTAATCCTGCAAGGTGCAAAGTGCTATTAGTTCCCAGCAGTCACACGGAACTTTTTTTTAAACATTTTTTCTTCTTGGGTATCAGAAAGAGCTACGTTTTGGATTTGCTACTGCATTCCTTACCTACTTGAATAATCCCATAGGACAACCAGATAAGGCAGTAAAAGCTGTAGTAATGTTTCTTTTACTTTTGACATAGTGATAACTGTGAATAGGGAAGTCATTCAAACAAGCACTAAGGACCAGGAGATGAAGTGACTGATTCCTGCTTATTTTTTTCTGCAATTTAGGGACTATTTACACACAGTGTTTAAGGCTGGGTATGTACAATGTGGGAAAATATTAAGTAGATCAATGTAGCAAGGTAGAAGGAGGTCTGCCAGGCATCAGTGTCACTGCCACCAATTTATTTAGAATGACAGAACTTGTAATAGTAGATAGTTTTAGACAAAATTACCTCTGTGTGCCTTTATTTTAAAATATTTTCAAATATAACTCTTTCTAAACACTTAAACACTTATTTAAAAAATACATCTTAATGAATGCACACTCGCGGAAATACATAACTACTTATAGAGCAATAATTTTTTAACTTATTACTACATTCCAGTGTTTTAAATTTTGTCTTAAACATAGCAATGTGTGCTTCTATAAATGGGTAAGAGGCACAAAAGCTATCAAATAGCACCTTCATGAAGCCCCAGAGCACTGCAAAGAACAGCAGTGATTCCCTGTAGACAGAATCCATGATTACTTTTTCACAGCCATGATAGTCGCTTGGGGCAGAAAGGAGCTCCATACTTCTTAAGCCTTCACAAAAGACAGCCTGAGATGATGGGAACCATCTCCTCCAAACCATCCAAAGAGCTTATGAAATAATTTCACACTTCAATTCTGCTTCATTACAAATGGGATTTTGTTACAGCTGCATCACCATAAGTCAGTCCCTGTGCGTGCTTTGGCAACTCAGCTGTCACTGCACGTCACTTGTCACTTGAGAGAAGCCCCTTTCAGGGAGCAGAAACCTCCACTATTACTATCAGTTCCTGCCTTGTACAATGGCCTGAGGATTTCTTCTAACTCTATTGCTACTTCATATTCAGGACTATCCTTCAGTAATATGCATCAGTGCATTTTCTATTAGCACTGTGGATGGTAAAATCCAGTGTTGTGGCCAGGGTCACTTACACAATTCATTTACTGCCAACATACAGATGCTTGAATGTTCAGCTGTTTCTAGCACCCAAGAGAAAACACTGTGCTATAACTGGACTTTACGTTAACTAGCTCAGGTCCTGTTTTTCCACAGGCCAGGTTTGGAACCAGCACTCAGCGCCCGTCTCTTGTGTCCCATTGATGTGATACAGACATTTCTCATTGAAGCACAGTAATTAGATTTGCTCTTTAGTACTTTGTAAGGTAAAACAGAGGTTTCACTTAGATGGGTTATGTCAAGCCTGCAAGTACAGTAGGCTGCATCTCAGGTGCTGACTGCAAGCGCATTTTAATCCATTTCAGAGTTATTTATAAGGTGCACCCACACTACCCTTTGGAATCAGCACCTAAAACAGAAAAGACAGTCCATGCCTTAGATGATCTTTTTTCTAAATTCTTAAAATTATAAAAGAAAAAAAAAGAGCTCAAGCAGCATGTCTGGCAGTCTAGTGGAGTAGAAGATCCAAGGTGGTTTTGGCAAATGTTGCCCTATTGGCAGTCCTTGTTATCAAGCAGAGCTGCCTCCCAAATGCCTCCACTGATGGCTGTCTAGTAGTGTGCTTTGAGGAGAGAGCCTGCATCCAGAGTTTTAAAGGTCAGCACCAATACCTGGAATCCTGCTGGCAGCCAAGGCAGCTCAGAGAGTGTTGGTGTGACATGCTGTGAATTTAAGATCTGATTAATATGTGACTGCTGCATTCCTGACTTCCTTTGGGCTCTGAATGATCTCAAGCAATAGCCAAAAGGAAAGCATATTACAGAAAGCTAATCTTGAGGTGACAAGACTGTGAACAAGCATAGCAAGTTCCATTTAGAGAAATTTTTTGTTATTCCAGGTAGTTCAAAATTTGTGGAATGGAAATTAAAATGCTTATGCATCACGTGTGAGCTACGGCTGCTAAGCACATTGAAGTGATTTGATGTTAGGTATTCTGGGGATGGAATGAGTGGCATTTCATTTTTCTACAACTGTTAGGAGTTTGCTCTGACTGCCTGTATGCACCTTCACACCATCCAAGGGATTCTGATTTCTGCCCTGGACTGGTAGTGAATGTTCTATTTCATCTCTCCTGTTTGCAAGATGGATGCAGAGAGATTTGGTTGGGTCTCAATTGCAGATTGCTGCCATTATTCCAGCCAGTTAGAACAAACACTCAGAAAATAATATTTTATGTTAATAGACATGTATGTTGCCCACAGCAGTAGATGAGTTGTGTATGGAAAGGGGCACCTTAGGTGATATGCAGCTTTTTAGGAATATAACATCCCACTAATGCTGGCTCAATTCACATATTCATCAAAGGCCCTGATTGTAATAAGACAAATGAGGATTTAAATTCTAGGAAGTAATTTTCTGTGTTGCATGAAAATTTATTAAAATCTTGCTGCTCCAATAGCGGTAGACAGAATGGTGGAAAAAATATTTAGGTCTGGGACTAATTAATAAACCAAGGGATTTTAATGCATTGGATAGAACTGAGCCAGAGATTAATTTGCTCCACATTGCACATACTTTGTGTAACAAAGGATATTAAGCTCCCTTATAATGCAGTGTTGTAGTATTCCTACACAATCAGTACTAGCTGCACCAGTTTCCACTTACCCAAAACTGACACTTTGACAGAGACGGTAGCTGAGTTATGATGGGTCATTTTTGCTTTGTATTGAATTTTGCCTGTGGTTTTATTTTATAACATAAACTATAACATAACACTTTATGGCTACAATCTCCTACCCTTCCTAACAATGAGCAGTATTTTTCCTTATTGCTTTCAACAGATGATTGCACACAGGTACTGCTTCAAGACTGTACAGGTGACAGAATCCAGTCTTTAAACAGGAACTCCAGATGATCATAACTTAAACATTGGTAGAAACATCTGCAAAATGCCAAATTGTTGCTAAGGCTCTGGCCTGTTAGGTAAGCCTGTAGGAAAGAAGCATGCTTGTTTGCTCTGGAGACCTGCCCTGCAGTGGCAACACACCCTAGCCAGGCTGGAAGAGGAGGAGAGCAACAGTGGCAGAGGCAAAAGTCAGATTTCACAGAAGAAAAAGATGATGCCAAAATTAAGTACAGAAATATAGCAGTTGCAGGGCACTAGGTTAGACCTTTGGTTAGGTCTGTACTCACAAACCATGGGCCAGGGCACACTGGAAAATTATCTGTAGCACATTTTGACCTGGGCAAGTCTTTTCTAGACTTGCAGGCATGTTTTCCGGCCCTAAACACAGACTAGGAATCATTCCTGGTAGTCAGTTTGAAAGCAGCCAACCTGTTTTGACTGAAGTATTTCGCCATCATATAGAAAAGAAATATGTTTCATCAGTCATGCTGGTGTCAGGGAATTGGAAATAGACCATTTTATTACCATTATATATTAATATAAAATTATTGTTTACTAATTATTCTATGTCTGTACTAATAGGATTATTAGTATAGACATATCCTCAGAGACCTGTCTGCCTCACTTCATTCATTCTGTAATACAAGGATAATAATGTTTGTATCCCATGCTGCCTAACAAGGATACTATAAAAAATTATGTTCTATAAATAGTAAAGCTTTGAGGATTTGGGGAAAAGACAAGAGGATGCACATTAAACAGCATTTATACTTTTAATCTAACTTTGTCATTCCTTCTAAGCATGCTAGCAGCTGCTTTTCCTACCTAGTACCCAGTAATTTATGTTTTCTGATATGGGGTGAAGAGGAAGAGTCCTGGTTAAACTTATTAAGATGTCTAAATGAGAAGTAATTCATTTAAGAATTAGTCTTTTTCCTCTGCTGGGCAGCTGCTACAGAATTGACTGTCTTCAAAGGAAGGACATAGTATACCATTTGCCTTTATGAAGAATTTTACACATAGGCCATGGGCAGGGGAGAAAACACACACACATTATATATATAGATATAGATAGATATATAGAGAGATGATAGAGATAGGGATATATAGATATAGACACACCCACACACATATGTTGTTGTATATACCGTAAGACCTGCTCATGTAAAGGTCACATAAAAACTATCAGCTATACAGAATAAGAAGTTGACTATCAACTAACTGGCTGTCCCTAGGGTCAACATTCTCCAAGACCTAATGAAATCAAGTTGGCGGGATATGAAAGGTATGTTGTTGCTCCCACATGTCTCATGCAAAACTTCAGGAAATTGCATTCGTGTTTTTACACCAACACTCGCAAATGAGATTCACTTTTTCAGTGCAAGGACACTCAGAAAGATGTATTAAGGAACTGCTATCCTCATCCACTCTGAAATTTCACTATATTAAGTACTGTCTGGAACAGCAAAATAAAGTATATTGGAAAAACATCAGGAAGACTAAGAAGAGGACAGAGCAATTTGTTTGCTGATGCTGAGAAAAATAGGAGAGGCAGCAGGTCAATCTGTGCAGACAGGCCCAGGAGAAAAGCCCTGGTGTTGCTGTCTAACAGGAAAGCGCTTCTCCAGGAAAAAGAAGGAAGGATGAGAGCCAACAGGAGAGTGGTCTGTGCCCATTCTGTGTGTTGAAGATGAGGGGAAGAAATATGAAATATTAACATTCTAAACAGGCATCTACATTTCCTAGCATTATTGGAGTGCTTAAATGTGCTGTGGGAATTGCTTTCTTTTTTTTCTCTTTTTATTTACAAAATCTCTTATCTAGCTCTACTGGTACTTAAAGGAAGAGCAAGTTGAACATTTCCCTTTCCCAGACTCCACAGATACCTCAGAGATACCTTGTGCAGAGGAGAATATGTAAAGTAGAAGAGTCAGGCAAACTGTTGTGTGTCCCTTCATTCATCAGTTCAGGAAATTAATGATTTCATTAATTCCACAATCACAATTTAACAAATCCCCCTAATGCTTGATGCTGCCTTTCTTATGTTTTGGGGTTTTTTTTCTTTTAACCCAACCTCTTCAGGTAACTCTGATGATCCAGAGGGTGAGTTATGTCACTGGAAAGCACTGTCTGGAAATTATTAGTGGTATGATTCTGTTCAGCCTTGGTGGTTTTCTCTTTTGCACTGAAGCAGTCCTCATAGTGAGTGATGATACTCAGATAAGGAGCATTAACAAGCAAGTGAAGCAGAGAGGAGAGACCAACTTAAACTGCACCAGCTTCCTTGGTGATGCACATCCAGTTCCACTGCATGGAGGAGGGGTCTTTGCCATGTGAAGCCAGCCTAGCACATGATTAGCACCTGGTTAGCACATGGTTAGCATATACCCCACTGAAATCACTCTCCCAGTCCAAGGGCTAGTTATACGTGGGAGAAGTTTAAGTCTGGAACTTTAATGTTTAACGTTGTGATGGCACAGAGGTAGCAGCTGTGTGCTCCTGCCTCTGCAGATGCCTGTAGTCTTTTAAGTGCTACATACAAGTCCCAGCAGTTTGAACAAACACTCAAGTTCAGCCTCAGTGGCAAAAAACGACACAGAATATAGGTGAAAACTGTGGCTTAGAGGCCACACGAGATTATGATACTTGTTCCATTTACCCTTCAAAAATTTCTTAACTGTAAAATGTTTGTGACCCAAGAAATGCTTTAGGAGACTGACTTGTCATGAAGACTCTGCCTGATGCACATGAAGTATCTTGCAGCTCTTGTTGCTGCCATATGTTGATAGCTCAGCTTATGCCTCTGTCCTAATGAAGTACGGGAGGTGGGACAGCCAGGCTCACAAACTTTGTGTCCTATGGCCGATGTTTTGGGGCTTGGGATTTTTTTAGGGATGCTAATTTAGAAAAAAAAAAAAAAATCTTACTGATTCAAATTCTAGGTTTCCAGTCTCAGGCAACCTGAAGAACAAGCTGGAAAAGCTGGTTTATAATTGTCTTTTACTGATGGCTAAGCTATGAAACAAAGTGACAGTGCTGGGTGTTCAGCCAACTGCTAACTACAGCCATGCTGAAAAGAGGCTGAACCACAAGACCCACGCTTAATTTGCACACTGAAGGAGGCCACTGAGAATGGACCAGAGGAACCTCAAGAAAACCAAACGCTATGATTTCATTGCACGGCTTCATTGTAAAAGAAGCCTAAAAGTGCTGAAAGTCAGCTTTGTCTGGTGGTTTTTCTTTTGTTGAACTGAGGGTGATGTAGCACAGAGCCTAAGTGACAGGAAGAGGAAGGTTTGGAAGGTAACTCACTACCTTTTTCGCAAGCAGAGGTGAGCACTTGGTAATAATGGGGAATATGAAATTAATACCTAGACAACCTTTTAATAATAAGTAAGAGTACTTCCTCTGGTGGGCATTACACTGTATGTTTGATGAGCTGTCCTACGAGGAGACTGCATTTTCCCCAGCACTGGAAAGATGCTGAATAGTCATCATATAGCAATACATGTTCTGAGCTTCTGTGCTTCCTGTTCATAACAGACATGAAAAGGAACAATCAAGACTAATAACAAGTTAGTAAAGAAGGGACTCCTGTCTTAAGGCCTCTGAGTGCTTAGCTCAAATATAATTAAAAACAAGAGTTTAAAGGAAAAAAAAACAGCCTTGTCCAGTAAAAAGAACAACTATACATTTATCCTGTCTGTCTAGGAAGATAGAACCTTTCCAGAGTATCTGAATATGTTTAAAGTAAGCACCTAGCAATCCTACACACATATAAATATGCTTGGCTCTAGTTCCAAACAGTTCATATGTCAGGAGAAAGGAGTCTGGTCTGCTTGCACATGCATATGAAAAATCTTCAAGGGGTAGAATGCTATTGTTGACTCTTCTTTCAGCTCATCTGATTTTAGTCACCATAGTAACAGGTAGGTCAACAGGCAACACCACAGATTTGCCTGATACTTTTTCAGTTTTGCCTGCTACAATGGTTCTGTGTTTGCTGTCAGCCCTATCAGAAGAAAGTAGAGAGCACAGCTTTCCAAGCAGTGTGGCACTGCTGATTCACAGCCAGAGTGCTGCATGCTGTCCTCCTGCCATGTTAGGCACAACCCACACTCTGCATGGCAGTCCCATGTGCAGGGCACTACAACAGTCTGTGGTTGCCTGGAGAAGTTGTGGATGCTCCATCCCTGGAAGTGTTCAAGGCCAGGTTGGATGAGGCCCTGAGAAACCTGATCTAGTGGGTAGAATCCCTGATTATGGCAGAGGTTGGAACTAAGTGATGTTTAAGGACCTTTCCAACCCAAAGCATTCTATGATTCCATGATTACATGATTCTTTGATTTACAGTAATGCCAGATGTGAAGCCCTGTAATGAGATGTGAAGGTTATATCTTCCAACATTTTCAAGCTGCAAGAAATAGTTTCTGACCATACATTAAATTTGTTCCAAATTCAATTGGTTTATAGGGGAAGGAAGACAAAGAAAACTCTTTGAAACCCTGGAAATCGCCTTGCCTCAAACCAGTTGCAACAGGATGGATGCCATCATACAGGTGACAGCCTCTAGAAATGTTGTAGCTATTCCTCAGATTCTTCTGATTAACTTCAACTGCTTGATGCCCATTGCTGAGTGTCAAGCAAGTGGTGGAACAGTACAGAGAGGAACTGACCCTGTACAGCCTGGCTAATTGATGCAGTCAGGTCATCAATATCTCATAGTCATCAAAAGCTATGTATTAGATATGGTATTGCCTCTAATGAAAATTGGGTCTCAAAGTTATTCCAGTCGTTAGTGTTTCTCTGCTAGGCTATGATCTGGTAACAAAGAAACCCACAAGATGCACCCTTTTGTTCACAAAGCTATGTGAATTCATAGAATCATGGAATGGTTTAGGTAGGAAAAGACCTATAAGACCACTGAGTCCAAATATTAACTCAACACTGCCAGGTACCCCACTAAACCATGTCCCTAAGCATCACACCCACACATTTTTTGATCAGTTCCAGGAACAGCAATTCCACCACTTTCCTGGAAAGCCTGTTCTAATGCTTGACAACCTTTTCTGTGAAGAAAATTTTCCTCATATCCAATCTAAACCTCTGCTGGCACAATTTGAGGTCATTTCCTTTTGTCCTATTGTTTGTTATTTGGAGAAGAGACCAACCCTCACCTGGTTACACTCTCCTTACAGGCAGTTGTAGAGAGCAATAGGGTTCTCCTTGAGCCTCCTTTTCTCCAGGCTAAATAACCTCAGATCCCTCAGCCACTCCTAATCAAACTTGTGCTCCAGACCCTTACCTATCTCTATTATTCTTCCCTGGACAGGCTCCAGTACCATTTATGCCTTCTGCTTCCTGATTGAAAAAGTAATCCAGAGTTACCCCCTGTGAACCTGGTTGTGATTTGTACATTAAAAAGTGGCATAGTTTAGATAATGTGACCTCCTGTCTTATCTGGAGGAAGCATGACTTGATGCAAGTCATCCACCCACTGGAGGATGGATTTCATTTTACAGAATGAACACTAGAGATTTTGTAAAGATGCGTAATTGTGATCTTTAATGTGTGTCTGCTCTGTCAGGGCCCTTGTCTACTATCACCAATCTACTATCTACTATCTTGAGGTCCTTCTCAATATTATGGAGGGTTTGGTACAGTATTGTGAATGCATTTGGAAAAAATCTTTTTTCTGGTTCTTCCAAAGTTGTTTTCAAGGGTCTGCCAAAAATTCTTGAGAATAATGCATAGAAAGATCTCAAATATTTTTATCTATGTTGTACCTACCTGTACTGCGCACAGACTAAATCTAAGTTTTCAGAGCTGTCAGCTATAATCACAAGAAGATTATTTATAGAAAACTGACTTACAAGGAGAAAACATTTGGAAGAAAGGAAGGAGAAGACATTTGAAAGAAAGGCCTATGTTTCTTGCAGCTAATCAATTAATTTGCTGGTGTTGTTTTGTGTGTCTTCATTTCCTGTGATCAATGTGAACATTAAACAATCCAAAGTTACACACCTAAATGCTCATCTGCATGGCTGATCTCCTTGCCTAATCAATACACTTTCAGATCTAATCTTTCTGCATATAAAAATGTTTCCTTCAAAATGTACCTTCCCAAACCACTTTGGATACATCCATAGACAACTCTTGGCATAGATGTCATTTTTGTTACTCTTCATAAAACTTAAACAGTAGTCATGATGATAAGCAGTTTCTATGGCTGGTGTGCTTATTAGATCTTCCATTTTTAAATTAAAAAATCTTAATAAAAATGGTGTTTAAAAACCACCAGGGACTTTCCTTGTATGAGTACTGTAGCTTTTCTTACAAAGATGTTTCAGCAACCACATAAAAAACTGTTTAGGGAAAAAAGGAAACAGCACATTTAAAGCAAGATTAAAATAAGAATGTGATTGATCTGAACTTCTCTCTTTTCTCTTTTTTTTTTTTAATTCAAAGTTTGTTCTTCCCATATTGTTCAGGAAAATGTGCACATGTGCAAAAGTATTTGATGCCTAATTGGTTCTGAAAGTAGAGTTCATATTTAAATATGTGGTGTGAGAAGACAATGACAAATCTTCCCCATTACTCATCAGGATAGAGCTCTTGCTGATTGTCAGTGCAGTTTCCTGAGCTATCACAATTCTGTTGCTCAAAGCCATATTTCCAGAGTACCATGTATCTCTTTCTGTACTTAATTTAGTACAGAATATTTAGAAGTAGCAGCTGAGTTAAGTCTGAGAATGCATTATCTCCTCCTGGCATTTAGGCTAGACCAGTAGAAGTGGGGGGAGGAAAGCATAAAAAAGAAACCTTAACCTTTTAATATTTAATTCTGTATTTTAAAAGCAAAACTGGGGAAACACAGCTAACAGAAATAACCAGGGGAATATAACATTTAAAACGAACTAAAGAAAGTGGATTTAGTAATATCTTTCAAAGACACTGTAAAGTCAACAGAGTTGCAGTGTATATCTCAGTACTGCATTTTTAAAAAAATATTTTAATAGGTTTTCTTATACCTCAGTCTCTCTCATTTTCCCCCAAATTCACCATATGGGAAAGAATCAGGGCAGTATGAGGGTGCTGACAAATAAAGACTAAACCCAAAAAGTATTCATTTCAATTCAATCAAAAAAAACTGTGTTTGATTCAAACTCTTGTCTGTCTAAATATATTTCTTGCATACAAACACTTGCTCCCAAATCTCTTCTTAGTGCTATAACTTGGCGATGATATCATTACCAAGGGGTTGGTTTCTTTCCATCTTTACTTTTGGAAATGTTCCATTTCATATAAATTATTAACAATCATTGGTCTAGAAATCAAAATAGAGGGAAGATAGCAGAGAGAGAGAAGACACCTTTACTCTCCAGCCCACTAGTCAGGAAACACAGCAAAGTTCAGAGTTCTAAGACCTTCTCAAATAAGTATTTAATTATTGATATTAAGTGGAGTGCCCCTCAGAAGAGAGGATGAGAGATTCCTCCCATATTAGCCAGTAGACTGGTCACTCAGGCTGTCACCTAGAATACAAGAGACTAAATATAAATCCTAAATTAGGATTAAATTAGAAAAACCTCGGTTAGAAGGTACCCTTGAGAAGTTCATCTGTTGGCCTGTATTAAGATAGACCTTGGTGTATTTCTAAACTTTTGTTAACTATGAAAACACTACTTAGCAGCTCTAGAAACCCACTTTCTAAAACACATATTTCATTAAATATATGCAACATTAAAAATATTTAAATAAATAGAAATTCTTTACTCTGCAAAAAATAATGGTTCAATGGGTCAGACAATTTTCCTGCAACTGACACTTAATAATGCTGTTGTGGGTATTCCCCTGGCATGAGGAAGTAACTGTCATCTTGCCACTAAGGATGTATCCATCATACTCACTGACCACAAGGAATGAGTGCAAGATACCGCCTGGGTAACTATATGAGGAACTTTATCTGGAACTACAGCTTGAGATAGATATATGCATTATATAGATAGATAGAGATAGAGATAGAGAAGAGATAGAGATAGAGATAGAGATAGAGATAGAGATAAGATAGAGATAGAGATAGAGATAGAGATAGAGAAAAGAGATAAGATATAGATATAGATATAGATATAGATATATAGATATAGATATAGATATAGATATAGATATAGATATAGATATAGATAGACATCCACCAAGAATTAGAAACTCACCAAAGAACTTCCATGACATTATACTTAGCATATGCAGTAGGTGTAGATATTAATTCAGCCTACTGCATACAGATTTGAACCTGTGAATATTTATCAGGAAGGTCTGCTCACTGGTTAATTGTGTCCTGCCAAGTGCTGTTAAAACATTTTCTATAATGTATGTAAAGCAAAAAGTGGGAGATGTAATGAAGTTATGTTTAGATCCCAATACTGAAACAAAAGACAGGTACAGAAGCCTCCTACCTTTCTCCTCAATGTGTTTGAAACGTAAGGTTAATGTAAAGAATCAAATTGCTATTGGAAGGAGACAAGAAATATACATGTTTCAGCTGATCTACACTTCCACATAAGAAGAAAGATGAGCCAATGATAGGGAAGGGAATGAAGCTATTAGTGGATTGTCAAAGAAAAGGAAGTGCTGGAGAAGAGGTTTTGGAATTTGGGGACTGATAACATAAGTTCTGGTCAGGAAATCTGGAGGATGGATTTCCTGCTGGAAAACTGACATCTTTAACAGAGGAGCAATAAATTCAAAACTATGATCTATAAATGTGAGTTCAGCATTTCATTTTGGGCCAAAAGTCCCATCTGCCTGAGGAAGTCTCCTCATCAGCCCCCACCTCCTATGGCATGGTACAGCTGTCTCCCCAGCATGGACATGGCTCCCCCGACATTGTGGGAGCTGAAGCCAGGACAAGAAACTTGCTCATAGAACAAGGAAACCAAGTCACTGCATTACATTTTCTAAGAGGTACCACTGTGCCACATTCAAATGATTTTGTCTAGAATATACTGGGTGAAACATTGAATTCCCTTATGTTTTCAGATATATTTCCTTATTTTTTCAGACATTCTTTACAGACAACATTTTCCATGGTAATAAACAAATATTCTTCTCAGGTCTGCGCTCCATATGCATGAAACAAAAAACTTCGTCTTCCACTGCAAACAGATTTTTTTTAAAAAAATCAAGCAACAATCAGATTTAAAAACTATACTCAATAGTAAATAATTAAGTACTTCAATTTTTGAAATAATTTCTAAAATTTTGGTTAAGGAGGAACCAGGCTTCCTGGACAGTGGAATCAATGACATTTCTTGACTTTGTAAAAACCCTCAATCTCCTCAATGGATCCTTAAGGTTAATCAGTGAAACCAACTTTCTCCCTGATTATCTATCTACCTGCCTGGCACTGACAAAGAGAAGACAAGCAAGAATGTGGCCTCTGACTCTCTTCAGTAAATTGTGTGCTTAACCCACTCTAGCTACTTTGGAACAATCTTGAAAAAACAGTACAGAAAAGACAATCCTACTTTTGTTCCATTGACTCAAGCTCTATTTGTACATACGCTACCTCAGCACTGAATATTGCAAATTTGTCATTAGATCACTTCATCTGATACTTGTTTTTCATTGGTTGGACCTGAAAATCTCAGTAAGAAAAAGCTTTCTTGCAGAAGTGAGCTTTGCCATTGGATCAGTACATGCTGCATGGTGTGTTTTGCAAATATGTGGCTAATGTGTAGGCAACAGGAAGGGGAAGCAAAGCTGATACTTGTTTTTTTAGTTTCTTACACAGTTCCATCAGACAAGCCATCTTGCTCAAAGGTTTCCCCTGGTGTTAATCTCCTAATAGCTTGGTTTTCCTCCACCCCATTGATTCATTTGTCCAATCATTTTACAAATTTCAATAAAGAGAAAAAAAAAGAAAAATAAAAGTGTTTTCCTACTTCCAATAGAAATCCCTGTGCTAGTTCTCTGCCTTTTCCTGTCAGAGGCCCATGGGTTAATAGTTGGTAAAAGGAAAGAGGTAGGTATTTGTCTCCTGCCTGAAGAGAAATGATTTGCCTCTTTGCCAGGGAAAACATCTGATCCTGTTGCAATGATTTTTCTTTTAATTGGAATGCAAAGATCTTATCTTTTTATTACTCTTTTATCGTTGATAACCACTCCACTTGCTCACTCTCCACAAATGTCCAGCTTATATATACAACCAAGGAAGCAGTTCATTTTTCCTCCTTTTTAGCTTTAATCATTTGCCTAACAACTGAATTGTGCCAGAATGGTTCATATATCCCTTCCCGCACCACCGTCTCTTTCTCAGATGCCTGGTCTGTGTCAGTCTCTCTCTCTCATTTTCAGGCACAGATTGGCCCAGTGACTGCCTCCTGGTCTATCAACTGCCTGAGGTGTGGAGACCACTTTATGGGAATTCAGTCACACGGGCCAATGCAAAAATAACAGTAAACGAGAAATTTGCAGTGAAAGGGAAACATTGCATGCAAGTCATACGCCTACTACTCTCCTAATTTAGTTTCTTTGTGGCTTTGCGTCGCCATACGTTCTGTAATGTCAGATTAGTGCGTGGGAAGCGGCAGCCTCAGGGATGGAGCTGAGGAGCAGGAAATCTCGGGTTTATTCTCAGCTCTGCCCAGCTCCCGCAGAACCACAGCTTGACCCATCTGCTTGCCAGCACACAGGGAGAGCCCTGCTGCCCACCTGTCCACCTGCCCTGCTGCTTGGCTGAGGGCTGCTCTCAGAGACATGCCCTAGGAGAGCAGCTGTGGGCACCTCCACAGCCTCAGGGTTTCCACAACAGCTCCACTGCATGCAGAGCAGGAGGCGTTTGGGGACTTGTAACCAGGACAGCCACAGATGTCTTAACCCTGCCCTTTTTTGTGTTAGACAGTCCCCATCCTCTAATACCAATTTTCTGTCAATTCTGACATATGCATGAGCTTGTGTTTGTGTACAAGCAATACTACTTCATCTCTTGCTCTCTCATTACTGTTGTTTTTTTTAAGAATCTCTCCCACCACTCTAGGTTCTCAGCTGCTACCTTAAGTCTCTTAATACCCTCTGTGTTTCCTGCCCTCACCCCTTTTTCTTCCTCCTTCCCATACTCCTCTTCCCTTAGCACATTTTCTGTCTTGGTTTTGACCATCTCTTCTGCTCCCCTCTCCAGCCCAAAACTTCCCCGGCCAAAGGAATGTGTTCAGAGTGTGGCATTGTGAAGCGCATGCACATGGATAAATATGACAGTACAGGATCAGTGCTCCTGATAACTGTGCTGCAGCCCTGCTACTGGTCTGGACTGGCCGTATTGCAAACACTTCTGAAGAAAAAATGACTACTCTATATGGTCTCATAGGACAACTGGGACACCCATCCTAGCAGCAATTACAGGGATGCTGTCTCCTTCCCCTTCTGCCTCTAACGTCCCTGCCACACAGCACATCACACCAAACTCATACCAAGGCTGCAGCGGAACTCACATGCTGCTTGCCATGGAATAGAGATCATGACCATCCCTGTGCCACAGGGGTTTGGCAAAGTTTAATTCCTTAATTAAGGAATGTGTGTGTGTGACATGCTCAGGGTCTGTGCAGTTGTAAACTTGCAGTATCTCTGGTTTGGGATACTACATCTGGAAACATATGAGAATATTTGCTGAATATCAGCTGCAAGGTTTGTTCTTGAAGAGTTACTGCAGCTGGACACACACATTTACTAGGTAGTACTGTTTCTATATGTACAAGAAAAAATCCAGATTGTACGTCTGGAAAAGATGATGGAACTTTCGTATAGTTCTGACTGAATAGGTAGATGTTTTTTTCTCACTTCAATTTAGACAATGTAGCTACATCTCATACTAAATAGGTGTTTCTGTCCACTTTTCAGTTATCACTGTATCACTAGAACAGAGAGGAAGATATGTTCTGAAAGAGTTGAAGAAGAAAAATAATCTTCTCTTCAGATAAAATGGATATTTTCCTGAAGTTACACTGCAAAGAAAAATATCAGGTTTCAGAAATGTTATAGATATAGGCTGAAGTCTAACACAGTGCAAATGTAGCAGTTCTCTCAGATATGGCTAAGAGTGCTGGGTGCTAATGATAGAAAATGCATTTTTCCTCCATTAAGTCTTCCAGTGCAGGCTGGTTCTGTATCAGATCATATTAGTCATCCCAGAAACCTTCTGAAACATAAAACTGCCGTTTATTGGGAAGGGGAGGAAACAGAACTGCTGCTCTACTGCATTTATGTGGAGTCTTTATCACACCTCCAGCAGCACTGCTGAACTCTACTTTTTGTTTATCTGTCAGTGGACTACTAGGACTCCTAAACATATGTTCATAAATTCTTAGAAAGTGGCATCACTAACTGATACAGTATGTATTGAAGAACCCTTGAGCTTTTGTTTATCAAACCGTCTCCTGCAAGAGCTACACTCTTTGCATAGATGTAGCCATGCAGTCAGTGCAATGCACTAGCACAGAAATTACAAGTATCAGTAAGATGTGGAGTGTGTGTGTGTGTGTGTGTGTGTGTGTGTGTGTGTGTGTGACTGTCTGTCTGTCTGTGTCTGCGTCTCTGTGTGTGCAGAAGTTCAAAGCACGATGTGTTGGTTAAAACTTGAATTGCCTGTGGCAATGATATAGACCTGATAAGACTTTACTGTATTGCATCCTGAAAAAAATGTCATAGAGCAAGAAACACCATCAGCATCTCACTGTGAAGACCAAGCCAGAAAATAGCACCAGTGATGGTATGCCAGTTGAATCAAAAACCAGCAGAGCCCATGCCTGAGAGCACTCTTCAATTCTGCCATCACGTAAAACATCTTGGGCATGAGTGCAGCCAGAATTACCATCCCAGGCTCCCTGCTGCCTCCTTTTGCCTAAACTGGCACCTGAGGTGCAAGCCAGAGAGTGGACCTAATTAACAACTGTTTGATTTTGTCAGGTACATTTTCAGAAGAAACTAATTTCCTGGTTAAACATGAAAAAAAAAATAAAAAAAAAATAAATGGGAAGGTGAAACTGGAGAGAGAGAAGGAAGGCTGAACTGACCTTCTGACAATCACTTGTAGCTCTGTTGGCAGGATATGCTCTGTTGGCAGGACGTGCTCTGGGACCACAGGGGCAGGGAGTGTGTCTTAGCACACAGGCCAAAGATGCAATGTCAGGACAAAAGCTCCCTAAATTCAAAAGCCATTTAAAATACATCATGTAAGCAACCTTTGAAGTACAGATTTTATACTGAGGGAGGAGGTGTGAATTAATTAAATGCATAGTCAGCATACAAAGAAAGCTGAGGTACATTTCTGAAATATGGCAGCACCTCACGCGCAGCAGCATTGTTTTCTTATTGGTTCTGTGTTTTCACAATCCACTCTATTTCAAAGGAAAATAGTATATCTTTGTTTTCAAAATGGAAAAAAGCAGTACTGGTTTTAATTTTCTGTCTAACTAGGCTGTCACACGCACAAGGCACATACACATACAATTGAAACAGACTGACAATTAAAATCTCGCACTGCCATCCTGTGGTAAATGTCAGTAAAACATGAGGTTGTTCTGCTCATAGCTACGGGATGATTCTCTCGAAAACGCGGAAGCTACACAGCTCAAGCGACAGGAGTTAGCTCCATGTTACCCCGGAAAGCAGAGTAGAATCTCCAATGACATTATTTCTCATTATTCCTCCAGCAATGCAGTATCTTCTAGAGTCCTTTCAGAAGACACATACTCCATCCCCAAGAATATAGGTTCTTATAAAAGAAAGTATTCTAGATTCTAGCATATAGAATCTATATAGATAGATTCATATATATATATATATATATATATATATATAATATATATAATATTCATATATATTTATTCATATATATTCATATATCTATATAATCATATAGACTCTAGCAGTGAATAGCACCTATGACACAGCAGGCCAGGTGAGGTAAACACAGATGGGCTGGAGGGGAAACATCAGAAGTCACTGAGAACTTGACTTTAACAGGCAGTCTGCGGAGTACTTTGGGCTTCACTTTGACCTATGAAAAGTATAGTGAAGTTCTCTGGTAAATAGGTCAGAAATTCTTTCTCACTGGCTAAATGAATTTTTTTCCAGTGAATCACACTATACTTAAGAAAAAAAAAAAAAAAAAAAAAAAAAAAAGGGAGTACAAGCCAAAAGGGCACAGAGTCAGCCAACAAGGGAAAGAGAGAAAAGGAGATGTCATACAAATAGTGTGCAAAGTATGCAGTTGAAAAGTAAAATGTTTACTAGATCTTGACCACAATTGAATTCTGTGTGAGGATAGTTCTGACTTGTGCTATCGCACCTGATGCTAGTTTTTCTACTAGACTATGATTTTGCTCCTATAAAGATGTGCATTTAGTATACTGAACGTTGCCTCAGATACATACCCTCTTTGATTACTTTTCTAACACAGAAGTATTTTTGTCAAACCAAGAAGAATGGAACACATACATTTCTCCAAGGACCAGTGATGGAGTGGTTCATCATTACAGTGTGGCTTCTTAGCTCACTATATCTCTGTCAGTCAACCTTGTAATCATTTTCATAGTCTAGGACTGTGCAACAAGAGCTGGCCTCTCCACCTGTGTGTTATATCAAAAGCTATAAAAAGCTGGCACCTGGAGCAGAGAGGATCCTGACTGAGGATCTTTGCTGTTTCTCTCCTCTGTTTTAAAAGTACCCATCAGCAAGATCAGGGGAGTCCAAACTTTGCCTTCCTGAGAACAGATTATAGAAATATCTCCCTGAAAATATTCCTGAATGAGAAAAAAACCCTCTCAGTACCAGCCATACAGCAAGTTTTCAGATGAAGTAAAAGGGGGAAAAAGATTTAGCTCTCAGCTTGTGCAAACACCCACACTGCTTCTATATGTTTCAATGTATAATTGTGGGTTCCTTAGTAATGTGCAAGGAACTCCACTTTTCCCAGTTCAGACGCTCACAGCTAATGCTACTGCCATAATTTATGGGTTTTAAGATCAGCTTATGAAGCTACCATGCTTGTCTCTTACATAGTATATGCTATGTCTTCTTTGATCATTTACTGTCCGCTCTTCCCACTTTTTCAGATGTTCTTCTTCTCATCCCTGCTTTGAATTAAAAAAAAAAATGGTGCTTGCCTCACTCTCCTCACCTGGTAATGACTTCTGTCTTCAGCATGTCTTTTCTCAGCCAGCCACCAGATTTTTTTGTTGTCCCTTCTATCAACAGCTCCATGATGGATCACTTTTGATTCTGTTTATATTCTTTGCAGTACTGTGACTTTTTTCTTTGCTTAAAAGTGACAACTGACAGTTTTTTTCTTTCTCCCCTACATAACTGCTTGGTTTTCAGAACTTTTCCCATTCCAAAATAAGCAGGGAAGTATTATCTTCAATCCTTTTCTGAACATTGAATTTATCTGTCCCGTTTTGCCTGTGCAGAAGAAACATGATTTTTTTCCCAGTTTAGTAGATATTTTTTTCTCTGTTGCAGTAAAGAAACATTTTTTTTCTTGCTTAAGTAAGAGTTATCTTACTCAGTATTCTCAATATTTGTTTCTTCTTAAGAACTATTCTATGGCACTCAGCGGAGAAATGCAAGTCCTTCTGGGCTGGGGAAGCACTTCAGCCCAACCACCTACCAGGGACAGTGCAAGAAGTCAGATCTGATAAAAACATCTCTCCTCTCCTCTCCTCTCCTCTCCTCTCCTCTCCTCTCCTCCTCTCCTCTCCTCTCCTCTCCTCTCCTCTCCTCCCTTCGTTTCCCTTCTTCCCTTCCCTTCCCTTCCCTTCCCTTCCCTTCCCTTCTCCTTCCCTTCCCTTCCCTTCCCTTCCTTCCCTTCCCTTCCCTCTTCCTCCTTACCTTACCTTTACCCTTACCCTCCCTATCCTCCACTTGCCCTTCCCTTCCCTTCCTTCTTCTCTTTTTCTTCTTTTCTTTTTTCTTCTTCCCTTCCTTCCTTCCTTCCTTCCTTCCTTCCTTCCTTCCTTCCTTCCTTCCTTCCTTCCTTCCTTCCTTCCTTCCTTCCTTCCTTCCTTCCTTCCTTCCTTCCTTCCTTCCTTCCTTCCTTCCTTCCTTCCTTCCTTCCTCTCCTTCCTTCCTTCCTTCCTTCCTTCCTTCCTTCCTTCCTCTCCTTCCTTCCTCCTTCCTTTCCTTCCTTCCTTCCTTCCTTCCTTCCTTCCTTCCTTCCTTCCTTCCTTCCTTCCTTCCCTTCCTTCCTTCCTTCCTTCCCTTCCTTCCTCCTTCCTTCCTTCCTTCCTTCCCTTCCCTTCCTTCCTTCCTTCCTTCCTTCCTTCCTTCCTTCCTTCCTTCCTTCCTTCCTTCCTTCCTTCCTTCCTTCCTTCCTTCTTCCTTCCTTCCTTCCCTTCCTTCCCCTTCCCCTTCCTCCTTCCTTCCCTTCCTTCCTCCTCCCTCCCTCCCTTCCTTCCTTCCTTCCTTCCTTCCTTCCCCTTTCCCTTCCTTCCCTCCTCTCCCTCCTCCTCCTCCTTCCTCCTTCCTTCCTTCCTTCCTTCCTTCCGACACTCTTCCTTCCGACACTTCCTTCCGACACTTCCTCCCTTCCTCCTTCCTTCCCTTCCTTCCTCTCCTTCCTCCTCCCTCTCCTCCTCCTTCCCTTCCTTCCTTCCTTCCTTCCTTCCTCCTTCCTCCTTCCCCTCCCTTCCTTCCTCTCCTCCTCCTTCCTTCCTCCTTCCTTCCTCCTTCCTTCCTTCCGACACTTCCTTCCCATTCCTCGACACTTCCTTCCACCTTCCTTCCTTCCTTCCTTCCTTCCTTCCTTCCTTCCTTCCTTCCTTCCTTCCTTCCTTCCTTCCTCCTTCCTTCCTTCCTTCCTTCCTTCCTTCCTTCCTTCCTTCCTTCCTTCCTTCCTTCCTTCCTTCCTTCCTTCCTTCCTTCCTTCCTTCCTTCCTTCCTTCCGACACTTCCTTCCGACACTTCCTTCCGACACTTCCTTCCGACACTTCCTTCCGACACTTCCTTCCGACACTTCCTTCCTTCCGACCTTCCTTCCTTCCGACTCCTCTTCCTTCCTTCTCACCTTCCTTCCTTCCACCTTCCTTCCTTCCTTCCTTCCTTCCACTTCCTTCCTTCCTCCTTCCTTCCTTCCTTCCTTCCTTCCTTCCTCCTTCCTTCCTCCTCCTTCCTTCCTTCCTTCCGACACTCCTTCCTTCCTTCCTTCCTTCCGACACTTCCTTCCCTCTTCCTTCCTTCCTTCCTTCCTTCCTTCCTTCCGACCTTCCTTCCTTCCTTCCACCTTCCTTCCTTCCTTCCGACACTTCCTTCCTTGACCTTCCTTCCTCCTCCTTCCTTCCGACACTCTTCCTTCCGACACTTCCCCACCTTCCGATCACTTCCCTCTCCTTCCTTCCGACACTTCCTTCCGACACTTCCTTCCTTCCTTCCGCCCTTCCTTCCTTCCTTCCGCTCCTTCCTTCCTTCCTCCCTCCCCTTCCTTCCTCCTCCTCTCCCTCCCTTCCTTGCCTTCCTTCTTCCTTCCCTTCCGTCTTCCGCACTTCCTTCCTTCCTTCCTTCCTTCCTTCCGTTCCTTCCTTCCTCCTCTCCTTCCTTCCTCCCTCCTTCCGTCTCCTTCCTTCCTTCCTCTCCATCCGTTCTTCCTTCGTCCGTGTCCGTCTCTCTTCCATTCCTTCCTTCCTTCCTTCCTTCCTTCCTTCCTTCCTTCCTTCCTTCCTTCCTTCCTTCCTTCCTTCCGTCCGTCCTTCCTTCCGTCCGTCCTTCCTTCCGTCTGTCCTTCCTTCCGTCCGTCCTTCCGTCCGTCCTTCCTTCTGTCCTTCCTTTTATATTTCCCAAATTTTGGCCTTCCATAAAGGGAGGGGCAGGGTGAAAGTTGAAAAATTTGGACTCAATAAACCTTTCATACAAGCCTGATAAGAGAGCAGATGTTTCATTATGGCAGGGCTTTTTGGCTGGTTTTCATCTCTATACATTTTCCAGTGGATGTGAGGGGAAAAAAAATTTCCCAGCTGTAGACTACTAGACAGCAAAGTGTCTTTCTTAATCACCAACCGTGAACTCACCAGTCCCAAAAGCCTGCAAAGCACAGGCTGGAAATCCCTGCTCTCACATTTTGCAGTCACAAACAGCCTAGATTGTAAAAATTCCCCATCCTGTCTGGTTGATGGCCCAGTCTAGCACTTGAATGAACTTCTGTTGTGATGGCACAGGAAACTCTGTCATCAGCTTCTCTTCTGAAATGAAAATGTTTAGACATGTCCCTCTTCTGCAGAGGAGGAAAGGATTTTAAGTTGGATGCGTCCCTGCTAAGGAAAGAGAGAAGTGTTCATGCTTCCAAGTCATGCATTTCAAAATTATGTGGGCTTCAAGATGTGAAGCGTGACTGTGAAGACATTGTTGGAGTAGCCCTAACATAAGTAAATAATGGTTTACTTTATGACTGAAAACAAGAACCTGTAGGGTTTTCAAGGGCAGGACCAAAATGACGTTTTTATGCCGTCTACGTTTTATGGGTAGACAGCCACGTACCTGATGGCATACATACAGTAATATCCTGTGCTGCTGATCTGGCATGAGCCAGTCTTGATGCTCCTATACATAAATATATATACATCCATAAAGATAATATATATATATATATATATATATATATATATATATATATATATATATATATTCCATGCACAAGTATTTGCACTGCTGAATATACACCTGTGCAGATCTGTCAGTGCAATACTAACCACACCCACATAAAAGGAACTTCAGGGAAAATGTAACACTAACATTCACAATTTTTTTTTTTTCCCCCCCCAGGTTGCCCAAAAAAAAACCAAAAATTGAGAAGCTAAATTAGTTTCTGCTATATTTCCACTGAGAAGCACAGAGTTTTGCCAAAGACATTGTCTGGGAAAAAAAAAAGATCCTCTGTTAACAGAGTCTGAAGATCACATTTTCAGACACTAAGAGACAGCTGATGGAAAAGCTGGTGACAGTGTAATTTAAACTACCTGCTAATTGATTATTTCAATACTAAGAATTTACATTTTCTTCTTTTGAAGGCAATTGACAACATTTCTGATAGTTCAGTAGGAGTTGGATCAAGCTGCAAATATGCATTTTATTGTATTCTGTGTGTTAAAGTCATTCCCTGGGTTGCTTCTGTAAAAGCCAGGAGAAACCCTGGCAGAAGGTCCTGGCTAAGAACTCAAGAATCTAGAGTCCAGAAAGGATTGCCACAATGGAAACTACCCAAACATCTTTTACATGGGGTGCTCACATACGGAACAAGCTGCCTTAGTTTCTGATAGTAAGCTCTGCCAGCTTTTGAGAAGGGTAAATCTTCCCTTTATACTGGAACTGCTCAAAATACAGGATAAGGTTATTTAGCTTCCCCAACTGGAATCTGTCGCTGGTTATCACAGTGGCTACAATGAGATGTCTGGGCACAGAAGAGCGGTGAGACCTTTTGAATGTCTCCATATTTTTTCATATTTAAATGTGATACCACCTTTCAGACTTCTTGCACTGAGGAATTATATATAAACAGCTATAAACTCCCTGCCATAGGGACTGGCCAATCTGTGACTACTGAACGACTTCTGCATCACTTCTGAGCAGTTCAGCAACAGCTCTCATAATAACGTTACATCACATAATTGGCAATGGGGCTGTCTAGCACCAAGGCAGCTGGTCCATTCAAATCCCCAACCACAGGGGAAGCCAAGAGTGACTTTGCTCAGACGCCCTGTGCCACAGCTGCATTCCTGGGCTTCAGGCTGGAGCAGGGTCAGTGGGTAGCTGGTGAGCTGCTGTCACGCTGTCAGCAAACCACCCCACAGCTCTCCTGGGAGCAGTGAGGTATGGAGCAAGAGCCTTGTGGCTCTCCTCCATTTGCAGATCTCTGTAAGCCACTTGGAGATTTCGGGAGGTTTACCACTTTGTACTCTACACACGCCCAAGAATTATTATGGAACAGGTATTAGTGTGGATTAAGTATGCTGTGACAGGGCTACAGCATCAGTCATCAGTCTGAATAGGAAAATACTCAGCCAAGACATCTTTAAGAGGCATTATATAATACATTTTTAATTTTCACTAAAGCTATGACACAAAAAGCAAGTTATCATGTCTTTTAAAAGAAGTCTTAGCTAAGCATCTTTCAACCTTAAGTAACTACACTGCAGATTATTTTGTTTATCTTCTTGGAAGTCAACTTTTTTTACAATGCATGTATTTTTTTAAATCTATCATTTTCAAGAAGTGCTTTGACACAAGGCTGTATCTACTATCCCAGTGCTTTCACCCAACAGTTCAATGAAGCTGATATCTACACCATATGCTTTTGTTCATGCTATGCATTCAAATACAAAGGCGTGGTTAAATTCTGATGTCCTTTTTGAGGGAAGGACTGGGGAAAACATCTGCTGCTTGATGGAAGCCATCTGGTATAACCAGACATGAAGTCAAGCATCCTAACACGGTGTGCTCCTTAGGATTCCACTAGCTTAATAGAATTACAGATTCTTCCCCTAATGCTCTCATCACACACAATCTCACGGATTTTCCCTTGCACCTACCTAGGATTGATTGGTGCAATTATTTTGTAAACTTTTGTCTCAGTGCAAGCAAAGTAACCAGAAACAATAATAATTACTACGTAGATTTCTGCTGTTATTCTCCCATCTGAACTGTTCATGTGCGTAAGTACAGGGGCAGAGAAAATCACAAAATAGTTATGGTGGAAGGATGGGCTGCAGAGGCTTCCTGAGGTCAGCAGTACCGCAGAAGCTGCAGCACAACTTTGGTTTGTTCCAGAGATAAGAGTTAACATATCAGAATTCGTAAGGGGAAGTGAGTTCTTCTCATTTCATCCCTTACTTGAAGTGTCAGACTTCAGTCACTCCATCACCCCCCACCCCCCCCCAGTGAGGGATCAAATATTGTCTATCCTTACCCCTCCAAGAAGGTCAGATAAGAGAGATATGAAACATAAAAAAGCTGTGTGGTAGGCCAGCTTTCAAGAAAAGAGCAGGTGTTAAAGCTGCATGACCTTAAATGTGTGCTGTTCAGTGAGGGGGATTAGCAGGCAAAAGGAAAACAGAGTAACCATCAGTTTGAGATATGTGTAGGGCAAACAAAGCCAGATCATTTTTGTGCCCTGGTTCTGCTTTGCTGCCAAGACTGTCTTCTCCACACACAATGTCTTTGTTGGACATTCAGTACCAACAAAGTTTGTTTACCTGAGCCAATCTTCAAACACAAGGCAAGATTACACTCAGGGAATCTTGTTAAAATTGACAGTCTTTCCTGGTTTTCTTAAAAAGGTTATTCTCTACAGCAGAAATGGGAAAAAAAAAGAAAATATGATTGTGACTATGACTATGATTATGACTATGAATATGAATATGAATATGAAGCTTGTCCCTGGTGTTTCATGCTGTGCTAGGAGTGTCCTGTCCCTAGTTATCCATTCACTGGTGCTTTGCCTAGGGGACAATACTGGGAACAATACTGTTTAACATCTTCATTAATGACCTTGACCATGGTGCAGAGGGCACATTCAGCAAGTCTGCAGGTGATACCAAGCTGGGAGGAGTGGGTGACAGGCTAAATGGCTGCACTGCCATCCAGAGGGACTTTGACACCCTGGAGAAATGGGCAGAGAGGAGCCACATGAAGTTAAGAAAAGGAAATGCCAAGTCCTCCCTGTGGGGAGGAAAAACCCCAGGCACCTGGACTGGCTGCAGGTCGAGTGTTTGGAAAGCAGCTCTGCGGTGAGCGCCCTGGGGACCCTGATGAACACCAAGCTCCCCCCAAACCAGCAAAGGTAAACTTGCAGCAAAGAAGGCAAGGGCATTCCAACCACACTAGGAAGAGCACTGCCAATAGGTCTGAAGGAGGTGTTCCTTCCCCTACACTCAGCACCGGTGACACCGGTGTGCTGGGTCCAGTGCAAGAGAGGCATGGACATATTGGAACAACAGGAGCAAAGGGGCACAAGACTATTAAAATGATAGGAGCATCTGTCTATAAGAAGAAGCTGAGAGAGCTGGGATGGTTCAGCCTGGAGAAAAGAAGGCTTCAGAGGGATTTTACCAATGTGTATAAACATTTGATGGAGGTGGCGGAAGGTTGATAAAGAAGACAAGGACAGACTCTTATCAGTGGTGCCCTGTAAAAGGACAAGAGGCAGCTGGCATGAACTGAAGCAAACAAAATTCCACTTAAACACAAGAAAAAGCTTTTTCACTGTAAGGTTGGTTGAACACTGGCACAGGTTGCTCAGAGAGGCTGTAGAGTCTCCATTCTTGGAGACAGTCAGAACCCAACCGGATGGCCCTCAGCAACCTGCCAGTTGCCCTTGCTTTCAGATGAGGATTTAGGACTAGACAATCTCCAAGGTCCCTTCCCACCTCAGCTATTATTTCAGCCTTTCCTTGACTATTATGACTACCAGTCTTGATGTAACCAGATATTGCTAGACTTGGAAGTCTAAGAAGATTTTATAGTGAAATTCCTGATGAATTCTCTTGCTCCTTGAGGCTATCTCTTTTCCTTTGCACTCTCAGCCTGTTGCCCTTGAGGAAAACAATATCAATCCACCCTACAAAAGCAAGAAGGCTGGGTGTGAGCTAAAAACACTGAGATGAGAGTTGAGGAGAAGTGCTGCAAGTCAGCACTCCCTGGAAGAGTTCAAACGTGGCCTCATCAGAGCTCACTAGGGGTTCAAAGTTCAGATTTCATGTGCAAGAGGACATGGGCATATTGCTTCAATGCTGATTATTTTTATTTTCATTTCAGATTCTCAGATTTTATTTATTTTAGATATATAACACAAGTACTAGAGAGATTGAATACCATGCAAAAAGTACTCACCTTTTATGAAGTAGCTTTAACACATGTGCAATACAGCATGAAAAGAACATTAAGAATAATACACAATAGGGAACAATATGCCATTGTGCCTATGTAAAAGAAGCTGATTAAAGAGGCACAGCAACTTTCACTCCAAAATTTCCCAGTTTCTGGTTGTTGATGATGGTGGCTGCCTCACAACCCAAGCTCATCATGATGTTCATAGCAATGTCTTGCAGATCCAATTCCCAACCAGTCCACACTGGTCTTGTTTTAAGGTCTCTCTTAACTAATGCTAACAGGGAAAAACTCAGGAGTACCTAGTGTTTGGAGACTGCCTGTATGCTGACAGGCTTCTCCCTGTTAAGGAAACTTCCCTGTTCGACCATCCAGGAGCTGGTCTGGCATCACCTAATCTGGGACCAAGACTCCTTTGGCAGCTACACCCCAAATACTCCCAGTCAGACAAGGTTTCCTTATGGGCTCAGCAGGTTTCCCTTAGCAGCATCTCAGACATCATGATCCTTAAAATAATTTAATCATGATGCAATATCAAAATAACAACTCAAGGTGGGTTCCTCTAAGAAGATACAAAGGAAACCCTGGGCTTTTTTACCCTCTAAGTTCAAGTATGGCAAAGTCTGGAGTAATTAGCTCCTCCTGTGTCTCTGGGTTGTCCAGGTCCCCTGGGTGGGCCACAGGTCCCCAGGCCATTTGTTAGGCAAAAGGTTGGCAGGTGATGGCCTCTCGCCTTGGACTCAGGCTCCTGCCCCTCCAGAACTCTACCTGCAGCTCACACTGCACCTCACCTGCATACTGAGCTATGGTTACTAAATGTATTCCTCAATATCCCTATCAAAATCCTATCCACTAGCAAGCCAGTTACTCTCTGGAAAAGACTTCTTGTGGAAGCCCCTGGAATCTGCTGCTCTGAGCTCTTAGATCAAGATGTTTATTCAGGGAACACCAACAAGGTAAAAAGATTTGATGCACTTGCTATACAAGCACTAGAGATGCCAAGATAGTTGAGCATCCCATCGAAGCTCAGAGCATCTCACTGCTCTATAGCAGGCTGCACAAGGCTTGGCACACGACACAAGTCCTCCACCCTTGGCATGAGGATGAAGAGATAAAAGTACTCTGCCATGTGGCTGCCATGGCACCTTTTGATGGAGACACACACATGCCCTTAGGGACATCTCTCATCTCAGTTCCAGTCAGCCCTGCCGGCCTGTGGAGGACAGCAGGGGTGTCCCTGTTAGGCTGTGCCTCTGCAGGGCCATGTCCACGTCCAAACTCCTCCATGGATATGTTCACATCCAAATTCCTCTCTGCCGGACATCCTTATTCCTCCTCCCTGCCCTGCCAGTGTACTGCAGTGTGGGGCCAAAGCCCAAGGGAGGTGGCTGCTCTGCCAGGCAACGGAGTTCTCCTTAGCCACCTGCCCTTGGACCCAGGGGAGACCTAGAGAGTGCTGCAGAGCTTCCACAGGCTCCTCAGAGTCCAGGCCTTGAGGCAGCACTAGCACAGAGCAGAGTGAGGTGACTGTCTAAATGCGCTCTGCAAAGGTGCAGCCTCACGTCATGTGCTACGTGCAATTTTGGGCACCACAATATAAAAAAGATTTAAAGTTACTAGAGAGTGTGTTGTCCCTGAAAATAAACCTTCTGATTTGTTTCAGTATAGTGGAGTCGGTTCTCATGAATTATAAGATAAACAAGAATCATGTTTGCATTCCTTTGTAAAAGATATCACCTGATGGACTTCTCAAGTGACCAGTGGAGATGGAGGAGTGGTAACTTCTTGGTCCAATCCCTGATCACTGTCCAGAAACTTATATATACAAGGTCAACAATAAACTAGAGACTTCCTTTCTTCTTCTCTGCCTGAACACCTGTTGTGTGTGTTGCTGTGTGTTTCTATCTGCATCACAGTAACAAGAGTGTCCAAAGGAGGGCCACAAGGATGCTGAAGTGTCTTGAGGGGAAGCTGCATGAGGAGCAGCTGAGGTCATTTGGTCTGAGCAGCCTGGAGGAGACTGAGGGGTGTGATAAATGAAAGGGCCAGAAGACCTTCTGCTCCTTTTTTTAGCCTTTATTGATCAGCCTGGGCGGGTGCTCAAGGGGTCAGGCTCACCACCACTGCTCCCTGTGGACAACGAGGAGGAGGTGCAAGCACCTTTGCCCAAAAACAAAGCTGGGGTCTCCAACCTCACAGGAGTCCTATAGGAGACTTCCATTACTTTTGGCTTGTTTGAGGTCCAGGGGGTGACTCTGAGCAAGTTCCGTTCGGTTATGGTGAGGTGACTAAATGGTTTTTCAGATAGCCTGTTGTTCTGCTTAATCTTCTAGTGTGATTTGGTATCAGCTTCCAAACTTCAGAGGTCTGTATGCGGTGGTCTCACTTCCGGTGGTCACTTATATCCATGGGAATTCACATAGTTTGCATTCTGGGTGGAGCCATTTGTTGTCATGGGGAAGAATAGGGGAACAGTGGAGGTGGGACCCAAAGGGAACAGGAACAAGGAACAGGATACAGGAACTTGGGATAGGGGTACAAGGTAAGTGATTTTTATCAATTAACATTATTTAACAGTCATAACAATTATTACAACAAACATTAACTGTGCAACTACAAACATGGCTAACAATAACTCCTGACGCTTTCTTCCTAACAGGGGGGACCTCACTGCAGTCCACAATTCCCTCACAACAGGAAGAGAAGGGGGCAGGTACCGATCTCTTCTCTGTGGTGACCAGTGACAGGACCTGAGGGAATGGCCTGAAGCTTTGTCAGGGGAGATTTACATTGGTATTCTGTTTTTTGTTAGGGAAGAGTGAATTTTATTCACAGTGGCTGGTATAAGGCTGTGTTTTAGATTAGTGCTGAACACAGGGTTGATAATTTAGAGATGTTTTTGTTACTGCTAGCAGGACTTGCACAGAGCCAAGCTTGCACAGAAAGCCTTTTCTGCTTTCATACTGTCACAGGAGCCTGGGAGGAGACCAATCCAGGACAGGTGACCCCAACTGACCAGAGGGATATCCCAGACCACATGATATCATAATCAGTAAATAAAGTGGAGGGAAGAACACGAAATAAATAAAGGGGGGGAGGGCATTTGGAGTGATGGTTTTTGTATTCCAAACTTATTACATGTGATGCACTGCTTTCCTGGGAATGGCTGAACACCTGCCTGCCCATGGGAAGCAGTGGATCAATTCCTTGTTTTGCTTTGTTTGTGCACATGGCTTGTCATTTCCTCATGAAACTGCCTTCATTTCAGCCCACGAGTTTTCCAGCTTTTACCTTTCCAAGTCTCTCCCAGTTCTGCCGGTGGGGAGTGAGAGAGTGGCTTTGTAGGGCGTGGCTGCTGGCTGGGGCTAAACCAGACAGTTGGATATTAGGAAAAGGTTCTTCACCCAGAGGATAGCTAAGCACTGGAACAGGGTCCCCAGAGAAGCGGCCACAGCACCAAGCCTGACAGAGCTCGAGAAAGGCTCTAACAACGCTCTCAGGCACATGAGGTGATTCTGGGGGTGTCCTGTGCAGGGCCAGGACTCGGACTCGACGATCCCCGCGGGTCCGAACTCGGGTTATTCTCCAACTCCGGTTCTGTGACGCCACACGGGGGCGGCGGACGGGGCCGCGGGCGCTGCCGGGAGCTGTAGTTCCTCCCAGCGCCGCCCCGCGGGCCGGGCCGCCCGCGCCTGTGCCTTTAAGTGCGGCCGGACGAGCGGCGCGGCGCCTGCGCGGAGCCGCCGTGACCTCGCCGCTGTCGGCGCCACCGGTGGCTATCGGGACGCCCCGAACCCTCACCCCCCGGCGGCGGCAGCGCCAGATCCGGCCCCGCTGCCGGGCACCCCCGACCCACCCTCCGCCCCTGCCGGGACGATGGAGAAGCGGCCGGAGCGGGACGGCGCGCCCGGGGTGGAGGGCCCGGCGTCGGAGATCCGCGCTCCCGGCCCACGGCCGCTGCGTCTGCTGGAGTGGAAGGTGTCGGTGGGGGCGGCGGTGCAGATCGGGTCGGTGCTGGCGCTCTGCGCTCCGCTGCCGCCGCCGCCCGCCCCGCGCCCCGCCGCCGCCCCGCTGCCGCCCGCCGCCAGTGGCGCCTCCGCCCGCCCGCAGCGCGGCGGCCCCGAGCGCAGGCTGCGCGCCGAGCGGCCTGGCGTGGTGCGCGAGCTCTGCGCGCGGCCCGGCCAGGTCCTCGCGCCCGGGTGAGTGAGGGCCGGCGGCGCGGGCGGGACGCGGCTTTGCGCTTCTTCCGAGGGGGCCGGGCCGGGCCCTGCTTACAAAGGCCCTTCCTCCAGAGCTCTGCGCAGAGAAGCTGCCGTGCGAGGAGGAGGAAGCGGCCGGGGGGGTTCCGAGGGGTCGTGCTCTACTGCCGTGTTTCAGACCTGAGCCCTTCGCGGTGAGCTCTGTCTCGGAGAGCTGTGCATCCCTCATGCTGTGTCTGGGCTCTCTAAACACTGCTGTTACTGGAAACGTTACTTGGCAATCACAAAATCACAGAGTGATTTTGTTGAAAGGGAGCCACAGTGGGTCATCTGGTCCAACCTCGCTGCTCATGCAGGGTCGCCTTACGGCATGTTGAACGGGATTGCATCCAGGCGGTTCTGGGATATCTGCAGTGAGGGAGGCTCCGCAGTGTGGGGAACCTCTTCTAGTGCACGGGCACCAGCACAATAAAGAAGTTGGCCCCCGTGTTCAGGTGGAACTTCCTGTGCATCAGTTTCTGCCTACTGTCTCTTCTGATATACTCTTTCTAGTTTGGCAGTTAGCATGGTGCAAAACTCGAGGAGCGAACAGATCATTTTGTGCTCAATAGAAGGAATTTTATTTGGAAACAACAGTGCGCAAGGCAGCTTAAAATTGCTAAGTACCTTATAATGTTGGTGGCCTAAATTTTTTTAATTATGTAGATGTTTTAATGTATAATGCTTCACAAATATAACAAAGATATTGTAATTTTACCTTTCAGAAGAGCAACGGACTAAAAATCTTTTTTCTAGGATTTAGCAATAGATTTGTCTTGATAAGGCTGAATGTTCGTTGACTTTTAAATTCTTAAATGCCTGATAGATAGTGGGCCACTCAGATTTCTAGGTTAAATTGGGCGAATAGCCTGCTATCCTGAACTTTAAGCAGATTTATTCTTTCTCAACAGGAAAATAGTTAAACAATCTGCTTCCTCTGTTTTATGACAGCAAGCTATTTTCTTTGACTGTGGTTCTCTTGATTTTTAGGTGGGAGTAGCCAGGCCTAAACTTTGATTGAAATTCAAGTATATGCAAAACATCTGTATGGGAGTGCTCTTAAAGGTTCAAGAAAAAACAGTCTGATGCACTTTTATATCAGTCAGTCATATAATGTGCTACTGAGGAGGTGCAAGCTGTGTGTTTCTTGGTGTAGAGATATCTCTTTCTGAGATAAGACTGTGGCTTTCCTTTGGTGCTGCATCAGCATTCTGCTATTGCATCTGGTGGAGCAGAATGGACAATCTTTAATACCTGATGTACAACAAAGGCATTGTAAATGCTAGGTCAGACTAAAAAGGATCTTTAAAGTACAGATGGAAATTTTAAAATGCAATATGCATGATGAAATTCATGTTGCTAGCACTGAATAAAAGGGGAGATAACTTTGTCTGGTCTTTTCATTGTGTTAGCAAAGCACTTGGAAAGAAAACCAAACTAAAAATATTCTAAGTGGAAAATGTAGTCAATTTCAAGTAGTCTGGGTCTGCTGCTGGTGTAGCAGCATTTTAGTTTTAGCTTTGCTCAATGTTAACTTCATGGACTGGAGTGCACCAGTTTTTATACAGTGTTCTTATGGGATTTGTCTAGTCATGAGTCATTTGATCGTGATTAGCAAGTCCTTGCTTTGAGACAGTTAGAAAATAAATGGCTTTCTTTATTGTTCTTGGCTTCTGGAATAAAGATTGTATTTGATATTGACCATTGTTAGCTAGGTGTTTGGCTTCTGGAATTCTGACTTCTCGGTTGCATGTTGCAGTGGTATTTACTGGGTGAGTGCAAGGGAAAAGTTCAAGCGAAGAGGTAGAATAAGCATGACCTAAGGATAGTAGAACTGGTTAGCAATTGAAGACATAACTGCATTTCATTGGTCACTTAAAAGTTTTTTTTTTGTCAAGCATTTAGTCTCTTGCCTGTGGCTTCCCATTTTGTGGAATTGGAATAATAACATTTCACTAACTATCAACAATATTTCAATATGTGTTAAGATTTGGCGTTATTAAAACACAGGTGTGATTAAAGTAAGTAACATAGCTGAAACTTACTCATCATGTGCAGAAGATGCACTTTTGTAATCCACACTATCCAGAATGGTAGGTGCCATGCTGCCTTCAGAAGAATGAACTTGGCTGATTTAGCACTGAATTCTCTGTGAATCAAAGATATTTGCAAGTATTTGTCAGACCCTGAAACAGTACCCTGTAGAGGTACTGTTTCTATTCAAAATATTATTCCTTTTCATTAGAACATGAGAAGATAAGTTGATCAAACCTTTTTATTTGAGGATAAACAATAAGTGGCTGAATTTTCTTCTATGTCAGTTAGGGCGTAATAGTTCTGGTAATAAAGACATTGTTTAGCAAAAGTTTCTCCCAATTAAGAAGACACATTTCCAACTTTTTGATTATTTTTCTTTCATATCAAGCATGAGATGAAATCTTCTGCAGCCTAAAAGTAATTTTGCATGTTCATAGCACTTTCTTTTTTTGTAATTACCCACTTTTTAGCATTGACAGGGGTGCAAACTTTCCGCAGGGGAGAGCCCGAGGCAGGCAGGCATTAGGTAGCTTTTGCTACTTCTTGCAGAGGTAGGCTTGCATCACATGTGAGACTGGAACTTCAGAGAGAAAGGTGTCTAACCTTTTAAGACTGCAAATAACAGGGAGTACAGGAAGCAGTTAATGAAAGGCCTTTGGTGTTAATGAAACATATTTTTGATGAGTAGCAGGAGCAACAAATAAAATGCCAAAAACCCTGCACTGCTCTGTGTATTATTAGTGCCAGTTACCAATCAAGGTTAATCATTGTGAAGGTCCTACAGGTATGGCAGGATTCTGGGTTGGGTCACTATTAATGCTTTATGCAAATACTTAACGTGTTTCTAATATAAAATGATTGCCCTACTGATGGGACAGACTATTGCAAGGGTCTTGTTTGGTTCAGTTCACATTAGAAGAGTCTTCTGAAATATTTATTGCCTGTATATTTAACCTGGGTATCTTTGTGTCTTACCACATACCTTCAATAGCAAAAATTCACATTATTCTGCAGAGTGTATTTGTTTAAATACTAGTTTAAACTATCAGGACCCTACTGAAGCAAAACTTGTAATTTTTTGGTTTTGGAGACAATAGAAGAAAAGAGGTGGGTATTTGTTCTATAAAACCGTAGATTTTTGTGTCATTGCTTGATTTTACTCTTTTTTGTGCCATAAACTTGACTATATATTTTAAAAAGTGTATCGTCTTTTGGTTATCTAATGTCACATAGGCTCAGGGCCTAGTTTACTATCCGCTTAACCTCAGACCCCAGTACCATGTATCTTACAGTCTTCCAAAGGGAATAAAATGCTAATGGATTGCAGTTTATTTTAAAGTGGTGACACTTTTAACAAACTACAGGAAAATCAGCTTCCTGTTGGTTAGACACAAATGTTTTCATAATATCGTGGCAAATATTTATTGAAGTTATGAGTCTTAAAAAGCCCCTCAGTTCCAAACATTGAGGATTATTGAATAATACTTAACAATCCCAACTTACTGTATCTCTTTCTAATTCCTTTATATGCCTGAATTCATACCATTATTTTTTCAATACATTTTGGTATGCATGATTTTGACTTTTGTCTCTTTCTTTTAAATTGTCTCCCTCTCCTTTGTGCCATGTACTGCGATACCAAGAAACATTAAAAGAAGGCTGTCTCTCAGGTGTTTGGTTGAACTGGAGAGCGAAAAAGATGCAAGTTCTAAATGAGGGCTTTTGTCTTTCATTGCCTTCTTTCTCCTGTTCCTAGACAGCTAACAAGTTAGGAGCTCACAAGATAGCTCATCGTACTGAATTGTAGAGGACAAAGTTCCTTTTCTTTACATAGCTGTGTTTTCATAAAACTTGTAGGAGCTTCTTTATCTAAGAGGATCAAGCTGCTCAGTCAGATTTGGTTGGAAACAGGCATCAGGCTTGGAATTTACCAGTAGTGTGGTTGCAGCAGCCTTGTGGATGCAGTTTTTCATAGTGTTAGACCATGGTTTCCTGATTGCTTGATGCTAGTATGAGAGTTGGCTGGAAGGGATGCTGAAACTTGAGTGCCTTCAGCTTGCATTGAGTAGGGTGTTGGAAATCGTGTAGTTAAAGATGGCTTGGTTTGTCATATTTTTTTCTGTCTTTCCCACCCAGTGTCCTGTAAAATGGTTCATAGTAATGAATTCCCTCATTTTGTTCAGTTGCTTCAACAGGAGTGTGGTGTAGAGAAAGGGGGAGTAATTTGTCCTTTCGGCGGTAGCTCATAGATTAGTTAAATCAAAGTGATTGTGTAAATGCTGGTAGTCATCAAGGGAATAAATGACATGTCAATACTGTGAATGACGTTTTTGAGGTTGTGTCTGTTCCATTTGGCATTTTGTATAATAGTCTTTAGTAACATTCTTATCTTTACGAGGTTTCTTCCAAACCAGGGAATTTTCTGCTCTCTTAGGTTGTGCTATGAGTTGCCCATTTTACTTGAGCTCAAGGACTTTTTGCTGTGTGAGTGTATGGTCCAGCAGACAGAATGAGATAGCTCATGGGTACTGTTATATTCATCCCATTGTAGAATTACAAGCCAGTTGTAGACTTATTTAAAAATGTTGGTTTGTAGATGTCTGTGCTGGAAATAGAATGTATTTTTACCCAAATGGTAATGGATTTTCTCTTTTAGTTATTGCTATCTAGTTTCTTTAGGGTATTTTTGAGCTTTAATATTAGAGGTGTATAGAAAACCAGTCTTTTTCAAAGGCAAATCTGCATGTTGTTTCTTCTCAGCAGCTGCTGGTTTTCTGTAATTGTTCTCCTCTGTAGAGAAAACATATGGGCAGAAATTCTCATGGGGGGCTGCAGTGAGATGTTTAATTTTTATGTTGCACAATACATAGACATTTGTCCTGGGAGGGATTGAAAAAGTTTGAGGAAGGAAGAGAGTGACAAGACTCTAGCTTTGAATTGTTCTGAAAATTCGTCTTGACCCAAGGAGTTGTTTTTTTGTTTGTTTTTTTTTTTTTCTCTTGAGCCATCTCAGTAGTACAACTTGCATGCTTACTGGGACCTTCCTGATTTGATGACTGTGCGTTTGGTGTTAACTTAAGGGCTCACCCTGGCAAGGATCACAGCTATTTGGATTTTTAAGGTCAGATTTACCTAGTGGAAGACTCCCCTTAGATAAATGGCTAATGAAACATTTGAACTCGCTAAATAAAAGTGACTATGTGGTGGTGGTATTGTAAATTCTTAAACATCAACAAGAGTATATAAAAATATTTGCCGATGGAACATAGTAGCCACAAAGTTCAGTAAAGAGCTGCCAGCCTTTAAGTTTTGGGACCTCTTTGGAAAATGATAATGGACAATTCATTGCAAGTTGTCACTTATAAAATGTTAATATGGATATCTATTTTGTGTCATTAAAAATTAAAATTTAAATTAAGGTCTTCTACCATATACAGATAGCTGAATTGGCATAGTTGCCTTTTAAAGCGTATAGGGGAGCATGAAACGATTTCCTGGAGAGCAGGTAATGCGCTGCAGATTACAGTTTAAGGATCCTGATTATACATTTTGTCTAGGTTTGGTTTTGCTGAAGTTAGACCTACAGAATTGGAAATAGGGGAAGGATAGAACTGTCACCAACAGAAAAGACTACTGGTCTTAAAAAGGCTTTGGAAGATGGAAAGGCTCCTCTGGTTTTCTTTAGTGCAGTGTTGCTGTGTTAAAGGAAGTTTCCTTTTTTAAGGGAAGAATTGGGGTATTGCTAGGTCACTATTGCACTACTGTCTTAAAAAAAAACAACTGAAATGGCTTTTCTACAGCTGTTCTAAGAAGAAGTGTAGCATAAGGCAGTGGTTTTGACACAGTAGAATTAAATAATGCCTGTTTGTTTGCTTTCTTATGCTTCCTAGTTTAAAAATTACATCTAAGACTTCTCATCATTCGAAAAGATGTGAAAGGCAAATGGTCTTGGTCCAAGCTTATTAGTGGAGTGAATGCTGTGGATTCTCATTCATGGAATGGCTGGGTGCAGGTGGGGGCAAATGGCCCTAGCCAAGGAAAGCATTGCTCAAGAAGAGAACTTCATTAACTTTACAGCTATTTATCACACTTATCTTTTATAAGCTGGGCAGCTTTCTAAGCTGTTGTCCTCTGCTTCTGGGTTGTCCTTCTGTCCTTGGGTTTCTGGGCTCACATGACTCTGTTGCTGTCATATGGTTGTTGTCAAATACGGAGCTGCTTCTCCTCGTTCAAACATGTGGTGTAACTTAGGACACTTTGGTTCATAATTGCTCTTCAGGGTGTTAAGGATTGTTAATTTTTCCTACGTAAGTGTGTTCATTTGCTTTAACAGCAAGTCCCAGAGGAGAGTACACAGGATACAGTGTCCAGATAAGTTTACCACAGTATCTATAAAGGGAAAGGACTGGAGGATCGTGCATCCTGCGGTAAGCCTCTTCCCGATTTATTTGTTATTTGGAAGTAATAGACAAAAAGAGACTGTGATTGCCTAAGGGCATGATTTCAGTGGGAAAGGTGAGAAAACGTTTGGAGAAGGTGTAATATTCTGTTAATAGATGCAGCTTTCCAAAGCAGAGGGGGAGAGATCACAGGATCCTCCCAGATTTCTTTGCACAGGAAGAAGTAAAGCCCATGTTTATACTCATGGGCTTTGATGTAAAGCTCTGTGTGTTTGAAACTGTCTCTTTCACAGTCACCTTTCTCTGCTTTGGTGTCCAGGCTGTTTTAGTGTTCATCTGTTGCCGTTTCTCTTGATGTGAGCCTACAGGTGCAGGAGGCAAACCAAATTTGGTCCAGTAATTACAGGTGATCTTGGCTGGGTGTATTAGGAATGCAGTGCTAAGTTGTTGTGAGATAAGGGGAAATTATGTGCCTTTATCTAAAGGAAAGGTGTATGCTTGAAAAAACAAAAGATTATAGTCAGCGGTGGGATTAGTCCAAGGCTGTTTGTATTTGCAGCAGTTCATCTGCGAGTACCATCCTTTAGTAACTGATGTGAAAGGTCAAGTGTGGTTTGAGAAAACTGCAGATTTAAATTAATTATTGTTCTGCCAACTAGGAGGCTGTATAGTCACTACTTAGTCACTTCAAATTTTTCAATAAATGCTACTTAGATTGCTTGGGTACATCGCATAGATTTGGACTGATCCTGCTGTGAGATGACTCAACTCCCAGGTGGAGTTTTGCAGCAGGTAGTTCAGATCTGCTGCATGACTGCTAACACTGCAGAGAGAAGCGGCAGTAGAAAAGCAAGTGCATAAAAGTGGTTTCATCATTTGAAAATAATGGGGGGAGCAGGCTACAGAACTGTTTATTGCTTAAATGAATTACTGAGATATGACAGCCTGTTTTCTTCTGTGAATATTGGAAGTACTTATTGCTAAAGAAACAAGTTACCGAGTTACAGGCTTGCATCTTTCCACTTGTGTATTCATTCTGTGTGAACTTCATTGTTTTGAAGGGGTTCTATGTAAAAGCATTGAGAACTGTATTTTTACCTTTTCCCTTTAAAAAAATTAGTATTGAATTCTCCTAAATAATAAAAATACTTCTGGTTTAAAATGTTCTAAATAAAAAATACATTGTAAATAATATTTGAAAGATTTACTTGATCTTATGCATGCTTCTTATTTACTTGATCTTAAGTGTGCTGCAAGCCCATTTGTTTGGGGTTTTTTGTACCTTTTTATTGTTAACTCTTAGCAGTGGCTTTTTGAAATGTGCAAGAAGCTGTTCACAGATGTCTGTGTAGAAGGTGAAAGAGGGTTACCTCCTTGCTTGTAGTGCAGTCTCTTCTCCAGAAGTAAATGGAATATTTAATGCCTTGCAAATCATGAAAATAGACTTACTTCAAGCTTAAGGTGTTTTTTGGATTATAAATAAAACCCAGAAACTTTGTGCTTGTGTTTCTCTGACCTTAGTCTAAACTTGAATAGGTATTTTGCCTGAAAAGTAGAAGAAAAAAGTTAACATTTAACTCCTAGTTGTGAATAGTCTGTATTTAACAGAGGAAAAATAATCTCAAGACTGTAATTTCCCCATTAGCTTTGGAGAACTGAGATGATGCCTTGAAGTGTGAACTGTGCTTTCTTGTGAGCTACCACTCATAGCAGTTGCTACCTCATTGCCTAGGCTAGAGTTTTGTTTGGGGTTTGGGAGATTTTAGCAGAAGGCCTGACTTGTTTGGGTGAGGCCTTTAGGGTTCATGCATATTTGAAATGCAGCTGCCTGTGTTTGTTGGCCTTGAGTGTAAGTCAAGTGACTGCTGTAGTGGACATTTCCTCCAACGGCTTGAAGAGGCTGTAGGTCATGTGTTCCCTGTAGCAGCAAGGGCGGTGTGTCCTTGTGAATCCTCGGTATTTTTGATCAATTATTCAAAGACTCTCTGTGCTTTCTCACAGATATTAATGAGGGTTAAATAAATATATAAATCCAGTTGTTAAATACTCTTACATGGCAAGACTGAGGTGATTCAGGCTTTGAAAATATCCTTGCTACAAAACTGGAGACCTATGCAATAAAGACTGTGGTTTGATGTAAATTGGTCACAAGCGTCGCTGTGGCGAGTAACAAGCAACACAAACCTCGTTTAGCAAAAATCATCTGACTCCAATCCTTTATTCAAAACCTGACCCCCATTATATATCTTCTCGAGCAGGCCATCTCATTGGTCAAAAGAGTGCCAGAGCTCTTCATCCCATTGGCCCAAACTGAAAGACATAGAGAACGTCCATCCCACAGAAGGGAATCCAAAACATTACACTTGTTACAACAACAGTTGCAATGTTTACGTCAAGCCTGTGAGAACCAGCTCTTCCCATACTAAAACATCATGAAGAAACCGAGTCTAGAAACTCAGAAACTTCAGGCCTAGGAGCCTCAGACTACACACAAGGGCTCTTAGTAGGGGTTCTAAATGCTGCAGACACACCGCAAAATACTGTTCTGATATAAGCAAACAGAAAAGTCAGTGTTTCAGAAATCTGACTAATGAAACTGTAGAAGCAGGCTTTAGTTTGATTCTAACTTTATCTAAAGGATTTTGTGCTCATATTTGTTTGAGATCAGTTGGTTGATTCAGTAATGGTTGGTATTAATAATCATTGATCTGAAGATGTGTTCATTGGGTATTTTTACCCCTTGACAGTTTGACAGTAACACCCCGTTGAGCATTATGCTGAACCAGGGCAGTGACTTTTGTTCACTTGCACACCAGCATCTCCTTTTGCTGCTTTAGTACACTTAGACATCTTCTAATGTGAATTGGAAGGGCATATGGCATTAGATGGAGGACAACAGCTTTAAGTGGTCACAGTGGAGACTTGGTCTGTATGTTTCTTGTGGTATTTGATGTCTCTGTTTATACCGAACAAATCTGAGGAAACAGTAATTGCTTGGCTGCCAGCACTTGCATGAGATACAAGTCAGTGCAGAGTAGCAGCTTCATCTTATAAATTTGCACTGTATTGCACTATGTTTTCAGTGCGATGCATGGTACCTTGAAGCAGACTTTAAGGTAATAAATTAAACTTCCATTTCTATTACTTGGAGTTGTCCAAGCTAGTCTTTACAGATGGGCAAGATAAATGCTAAGAAAGTGACCTGGTTACTGTGGAGAGAAAATGTGAGTTGCTCGAACTACGTCTTTTGTTGGTCCCCAGTCTTACCCCAAATGTTTCTTTCTGAAACATTTGCAACTTTGGTTGGTCACCCTTGCTGGACTGCTCTTACCAGCTGCTTGACTCTAAAACCAGCAGAAAATGTGATTAAGACTGATGAGTTCTACCTTGCAGGGTACTAAAATCATCTTTTCTCGAAGTGCCAGTGGGGAGGTGGTGGGCTTTCAGAGGAAACATAAGGGTGGGGAATAAGGAAAGTAGGCCTTTGCCTTTCTCTGGCAACTTGACATTGGAGCTGTTGCCTCTGGAAGTGAAGCCAAGCTGTAATAGAAGGCCATGGTTAATGTACAGTCAGGTTACACTTGTTCTGAGTAACAGAGGGAACCTCTCTATTCCTGTGTTATACTGGGTATCTTTAAGATACAGAGCTTTACTGAAGACAGCTATGAAGAGATCTCATGGCCATTGTACTCGTGTGCTGCAGCCGGCCAGCCCCTCCTGATGCAGGAAAAATACCTCAAGAAGTTCTAGTTTCTATTCTCCTGTAACTCCTGCACTTGCTCCTGGAAGTGTTAGATCATGCTTAAAAAAAAGACCAACCAAAAAAAAGAATTGAAACAATAGTAGAACATTTAGGGGAGTGCTTTTTGTTTGCAGTGGGTTCCCTTCAGTGTTTCAGTGAACTGGTTGCTGCAACTGAGGTGTAGCACAGATATGAGAACTCCGTTTTGGCTTTCTAGTATAATTCAGTTACCGGGAACCAGGGCCATGGTTATGCTTAAAAAAAAAGCTTCTGTTCGAAGCCAACAGTAATGACCAGGCCTTATTAGGATTAGCACATGCATTGACTTCCTCTCTTAATAAAAGCAAAACGTTTGTATTGGATTTAATGAAAGCTTTCCCTCTTTTTTTTTTTTTTTTTTTTTTTTTTTCATTTACCATGCTGCTAACATAAAGTAGATATTATCAAAAAACTTGGTTTAGAAATGGGATGGAAGCGTGGAAGTACAGGGAAGAACAGTGATGAGCTTATGGTCACCTGCATCCTGAAGCTGTTGATAAATATCTGTTCCTATTTATGATTGTGGCCACAAAAAATAAAATTTTACCTTCCTGGCACACCCAGTTTCTGTGTTGTTTACAAGTACATCTGTAAGGAATATGAATAAAAGCCCAGAGTGGGTTTCCTTATTTACTAGTTCAGGTTTCAGTTGTACCAAAGAAACCAGGTGGGTAGTTTGTTGTTCTGTTGCAGTCATTTAGCTATCAGGCTGGGTATTGGAATGATCTACCAACTCCATGGTTGCTCAGAAAAAAAAATTTGCTTGTCCCAGCACAGTGGTTCTTACCGAGTTGCTTCACCTGGCTCATCTGCACAGTCAGAACAGTTTGTAAAACTAGAAAAAGATTTTGCATCTTTTGTGGCAATTTCCTTGGAATGCTATTGTTAAAGTAGCCAATTAGCTCTGCTTATCACCATGTGGATCCTGAAGAAGAGGAAGATGCTGTTAATGTTGCCAGCAGTAAAATGTGCTGTAGTTCCTCATATTTGGAGGGCATGGGAGGGGGAATCTGTTTATTCTTTGTTGAAAGGGAGTAGGGAAGGGCTCTGTTCTTCTAAGTGGGTTTCAGTTACAACCCAGAGAAGAGAACAGGCAGAAACCTGAACCTATGTTTTGTATATACAGCCATTTAAAATCAGACATGCACACTTTGATTCAGCTCCTTTTTGTCTGATAATTGGCTTTGATCTTGGCCATTACATTTTTAAATCCCTCACTTCAACAGTAAAAGGAGAGCTTCCAGGTGTGAAATGAAAAAAAGTCATTCTACTTTAAGTCTGTGTTTGTTCCTTTTTAGTAGTTAAAACACAGGTGCTAAAATTTAAGTATGCCTAGGCCTTAGTAGAGATCAGGCTTTGTTTCTGTAGCACTCAGTAGTGTTGGGCTTTTTCCCTGAGAGAAGTCTGCCTAAGATCCTGATAGTTGTAATTGAAACTTGACCCCTTGGTTGTGTGTTGCTCAGAAGTTTATCAGGGTTCTGGAGTTCTTCCTCTGTCCATTGGGTTAAGCATCACAGAGAACAGTATGACAGAGGACTTTGTATCATGTACTTTTTAATTTTATCTCCAGCAAATCTGAGTATGGCCGGGAGTTCTGGTTATGCTTAGATTTTGCAGGAGCAAAACTGCTGTTTAATGTTCATGCTTGGTATGAGATAGGGTACAGAGGTGCTGTTTAGGAACAGTATCAATGAATAATTTAGAACTCTAATTTTCTTATAAAACTCTTTGCTCTTGCATATCTAATTTTGAATCACGTCTTGGCCCAGGATTATGACAGTTTCTGTTGCATACCTGGAGCATGAGGTTACCTTGACTGCGAAGCAGAGAATGTCTAGAGATATTGTGGCTTCTAAGCTGGCAGTGAAAGACTTTTTTCTTCTGAACTATTGACAGACAATTCATTTGGGGTGTAAACTCAGTCACTCTAATCTCTTAAGCATGTTTCAGTAGCTTGTACTGTGGGGCAGGTTTTTCTCCTTTTTAGGTGTGTCCGTAATTTCCGATTCATACACTGAACACATGGTGAGGATGACAAATTCTGACATGGTCATTAGTGTGCGTTGGTAGCCTAAAAAGGAGCTTAGCAGTGAATCAAGACAAAAGACAGCTAGATAGACGTATTGTCAAAGGGAGTGGGAAGAAGAGTCAAATGAAATAATGCAGACATACGGGGATGAGGGGAGACTGAAATTCTGAAATCCGTGAAATAATCTTGCAGTGAATTGCCACTAGTGAAGGGTCCCTAAAATATTTTATCTTGTGCAGTTCTTTTAAAAAGCCGAGACTGATTATTTCTTTTCTGTGAAATACATTCCATGTTTAAAATAACAGAGATCTACGATGCCTACACAAGAAGAGGAGGTGTAATTTCCAACAGATAATGACTGCCAGTGAGAAGGGCATAGATCTGCACTTTTGTAAATGGGAATACTGGTAGTATGATGGCTTTTGAAGACATATTTAGAAATAAACCTGACACGAATCTAGTTTTTGCTCTCAAAGAGGAAAATAATCCTCATTGTGGGCATGAACTACAGTTTTGTTAGTAGAGTCATCATTCATCTGGTTGTTGAAGAACAAGGGACATGCTGCAAGTAAGCAGTTGCAGATATTAATTTAGAAACTGGATTTCTGCTTGGAATTCCCTAATGCTTAGTAGTTAGACTTATGAATGGAAGATTTGGGCATGCAAAACAGTTCTCTTCATGTTGCAGTCTGCTTATTGCAGTACAGGTTTGAAGCCACACTTAAAACACTACAGCCAGTTTATGAAAGAACTGAGGTTTTGTTGGATTTTTTCTTTTTTGTTTGTTTTGGTTTTTTTTTTTAGCTGCTTGACTTTTAAGATTTTTTTTAAATATTACAGAAATTCTGTACCTTATCACAGAGCTGGTGAAATTTTGTAGTAGCTGAACTATATCTACTTATTAGAATTTTTTTAAACATCTGAAAGATCAGTTTCTCCATCTGTAATGAAGAAAACAAGTCTCTTATAGTGACTGTTAAGTGTTTGAGAGAAAATAAATAATGGTATTTTCAAGACCTGGAATTTCGATAACTGGATGAGGAATACTTTAGGTGGACTCTTCAACTGAAAAGTAGAGTTAGTCTTCTGAAGAGTTTGGAATAGCTAATGTCTCACTTCTCTGTTTCCAGCTCTAATTTCTGGTTTGGTTTAGCCATTGTTTAAAAGAAAAACTAAGATACCAGTACCTATGTCTTTATTTTAAGATGTGATAAGTCAAGGCTTAAGGATCAGAAATTAAAATACTTTTATGAGAAGATTGAAGCTATATATCCACCATGAAAATAATAAGCTAAGATGAAGTTGGTGTAGAACTCGTCTGCCACTGTGTTTGGCACTGGTGAGGCTACACCTCAAATCCTGCAATAAATTTTTAACTTCTCAGTACAAAAAGGACATTGAAGTCCTGGAGCATGTCCAGAGAAGGACAGTGAAGCTGGTGAAGTTTCTGAAGCACGCGTCTGATTAGGAGCAGCTGAGGGAGCTGGGGGTGTTTAGTCTGGAGAAAAGGAGGTTCAAGGGAGGACCTTATCTTCCTCCGTAACTGCCTGAAAGGAGGATGTAGCCAGGTGGAAGTTGTTTTTTCCAAGTATCAAGCAATAGGAGCAGAGGAAATTACCTGAGGTTGTGCTGGGGGGGTTTATACTGGATATGAGGAGAAAGTTCTTCACAGGGAGGGTTGGCAAGCAATGGAATGGGCTGCCCAGGGAAGGGGTCAAAATTCATCCTGGGATGAATTTAAGACATGCAGATGTAGTGCTTAGGGACATGGTTTAGTGGTGGGCTTGGCAGTGTTAGGTTGATGGTTTGACTCAGTGATTTTAAAGAGCTGAGCTGTTCTGTGGTGTTGAAGTTTCCACATTTGGTTTTTCATTACTGTGTAGCTCAGTAGGGTATTAATGGGGAGTTGTATCTAAGTGATTGTAAACTGTTTCTGGACAAACAATACTTGTTCTCATCAAACTTCCTTGCTAAACTGTGGCTAGAAACTGACCTTAGTATAAGATTCAGTGACTTCTAAAGTTGTGAAAATTAATAATTTGAAAATTTTAATGGTTGTCTTTTTTGCCATGCTGTGGCAAAAGTATATATCTTAAAGGGCTGACACTCAAATCATAAACAGAATTTATTCTTTCAATTCATTCAGTCTGTGGGTTGCTAATCTACGTGTCAGTAATCTGCCTTCTGTAAATGGAATGCCTGTGTCTTTTTCAGGACTGTCTTGGTGAGACTAGAAGGATGCAGCCATCCTGTTGTTATGAAAGGCTTGTGTGCAGAATGTGGCCAGGATTTAACTCAGTAAGTACTGTCAACTCTTTTTTCCAGCTTCTTGCTTCTGATTAGGAATTCAAGCTCTTCCTTCTCTCATCTAATAATTCCTGGGCTGAAAGGCTCTTGGAGGTCATCTAGTTCCAACCCCCTTGCCATGAGGAGGATACCTTCCACTCAACAAAGTTGCTCAGAGTCCCATCCAGTCTGGCCTTAAAAACTTTCAGGGATGAGTCATCTGCATGTTCTCTAGGCAAGTTGTTCCTATGCATCATCTCCCTCACAGAGAACAATTTCCTTCTTATAGCTAATGAAACCTACCCATTTTTGTTTAAAGCCATACCCCCTTGTCCTGTCTCTACATGTCTTTGTAAATAGTTCCTCTCCAGATCTCTTTTAGGCCATAAAAGTTGCAAAGAGAAGGCTGCTCTGAGGTCTCCACTCATTTAGGTCTTAAGAACTGTGTGTGCTCTTTTTTCATGGAGGCAGTGTAGAGTAATTTAGGTAAAATATTAAGGAGCATGTGTAGAGGGGTAAATTCTCATCACGCTTTGCTTTCCATATACTCACCACTGAGGCTGAGATTTGTATGGTGTGTCAACAGTGGCTTGCTTAGTAAACCTGAGAGCTTTATTTGTGCAGGTGCAAATAGCTGAGAGATAATACTAGTCTCATTCATATGACTTTGCTTCACTTGTACTCTGTCTGAATGGGAGCTAGCTTGTCTCCAGTGCTTTTGATTTAAGGCTTTTTAACTGTTTTCAATTTTTTGGGAATTATTCTGCCATGGAACTAAAGGAATTTAAGCCTTAGGCAAAAAAAAAAAAAAAAAAAAGCAAATTCTAAAGATGTTTGTATTTCTCCTTTGCTGTGTCTCATTGCTTGGTAAAGAGAATGTTTCTTATGCATATCAAATTACTTATTCAACAGCTGTTCCAAAACAAGCTGTGTAGTTGCCTGGATTTTATAAATTATTTTTGCATACTCTTTTTTTTGGCTGGAAAGACTTTGGTCTCATTTTAATTCATGCTCATTGTTAAGAATTATTTTCTGAACAGTGTCCCACAAACCAGTGTAAGTGAACTGTATATTGAGAGTGCTATGCAAGAAGTAGCCTGGTTAATGTTTGGATATAACTGTTTATTTAAAGTTAAATGTTAGTATTTTGTAAACAAGTATTATTTGGCAAATCTAACAAAGTTTGAATAGTCATGAATAGGGCTTTGTCTCTCCTGAATGAATACTTGATTTGAGGTTTGAATATAGTCACATCTAAATGATGGTTCTACTGCCATCATTTCATATGATAAATCCAGACAAATTCAAGGTATTCAGCAAATTAAGTTTTTTTCACTTAATACATCTTACTATGTCTTATGTTTGTCTTCATTTTATACAAAATGGCTTATACATCTGAAATATTGTGTTATGACTGCTAAGCCTACATCTGAAGATGATTCAAAAGCATTGATGTTTTTCTTTCTTGGAGGAAAACAAGTACAGCATTCTTAATAGTCATACAAGTCATACAACTAACAGTTTGAAAATGATTAATAATTTTTAAAGGCTCATTTAAAATGTCAGGGTTACAGATTAAGTTTTCTGAACTCTGAAGCAAAGGAGGTAAGATGCTAAAATGTACATGTAGACTTTAGAGCAGATAAATACTTTTGTTCCTGTACACCAGTGCTGCCATACACTATGGTACAGATACCTCTCTGTGGTTGTATCTGTCTCAACTCAGCTTAGTACAGTTGTTCCTCAGCAGTTTGCATGTCACTAAGTGAAATCTGGTTTAAGTTTAACTCTTGTTGTAGATCTGATACCAAATCTTGTCCTTGATAGGACTGTACATGGGAGAATCAAAAGATGTGCATGCGTCACCTAGGACAAAATTCGTGTGGTGGTAGTATTTTTTAATATTGTTGAATCATCAATTAGATGTCAGAATTCCCAATAAATTGATTGATGAAAGCTAGTGAAAGGGATCCTGTACAGGGTTACATGGTCAGTTTTCAAGCAATCCTGTTCTCAAGCCTGCACTCACACACACTCTGTCTGACATATATGTACTCACACAAGGGTGACACCTATCCTGTGTATTTGCACACATCTGTATACCAATAAGACTGTATAATAGACACGTAAATAAAATAGACAGAAGCATGCAGAATTCCTCACTGTTTTCTGCCAATGGGAAGAGCATGTAAAGGGAATTTTTTTTGGATGGTATTTTTGAAGCAGCAGTCACCTGTAAGTCTCTGCATGTGCAGAGAGTAACTTTGCCTATCCTTTGCTTATATTTTTCATACTCTGACTTGGAAAACAAGTAGATAATTGCATGCTGAGTGCAAAAAAAAAAAAAAAAAAAAAAACCAACAAAAGGAAAGTGAGTAGTTTTAAATTTGAGTGGTTTGGTAGTTGTACCTAGTTTATAGCTTGGGTTTTTGATTTAAATTAATACATAGATACATTTCATCTATGTCATGTCACGAAATAATTATATGGAAGTATAACTTAATTTTTGCACTGTTTTTTCTGGCGAGCTTCTTGGTTGTCTGTCCGTTTTGTCTAGTAACTTGCATTAGCAGGAATTTGAAAGAATGCATTAGTTAAAATAGCTCTTTTTAATAATTTTTTTGATGGTGATTAGTTTGAGACTACAGATTTTAGTCTGTTTAACATTTCACTAAACTATTATTCTCTCATGTGATGCTTCTTTTCCCTACTTGATTAGGATACGAAGCAAGAATGGAAAACAGAGCATGCCATTATCCACAGCAACTGTATCAATGGTTCACAGTGTCCCAGAACTCAAAGTTAGCTCTGAGGTAAGTACCATCATACTTTCTTTGCTCACACCTTTCACATTAGCTTCACAGTTGAGAAACTTAAATTACAGTAGTTTTGTAAATGTTGTATGTACTTGATACAGGAAGTTTGGCTTCCCTTTGAAGAGGAATTTGGGGTTGAACATCATTAGCCCCAGGGTTTTGTGAGTTTATCTTAGTGTAGATCACTTTTTCTCATGGTTTATACTGGGTTTTTTTACAGCTGTATACTGAAAAGAAGTCAGTTTGACAGCAGCCTGTAAACTTCATTGGTGAACATTTTTGTCACCAAGAGTGAACAGTTAGTGGAAAATTATGTTAGCTGAAATCTGTTCAAAGCTTGCAATGTCTCTGAAACCTGGCTTTAACCTTCACCTTGAAATTGACCCACTAGATATAGTGAAGCTAGTTTGCTGCAACTTATCTGTATGGTGAAATTATTTCAATATTTTTCAAATACTCAGAATATTCTGAATTCATGAATATTTCAGATATTCATCTGAGTTATCAAAATATAACTCAGTTTGTGTTGGGGGAAGGAGCTTGTTTATTTTGAAGATGAACATTCTGTTAATCTTCTATATCAACGTTATCCATTTTTACTTTTTTGTATTGCTTCTTTTTTTTTTTTTTCTTGTAATTCTTAAAAGAACAACAGTGAGGGGAACTGTGAAGATGTAAGCAGCTAAAAGTGTCCCCATCATAGAGGAGTGTTTCAGAGGGCAGTTTGCACTTGATCCTTGATGCTTTGCAGTGCTTTAACTTTACTTTTAAGTTCAGCTGTCTTGAGGGTAACACTATCAGGTAACTTGCTATCAGAAGTGAATCAGGTGAACACAGAGCTTCACATGGTACTTGGAAAGTCTGTAAATATACACAGGAGGAGTAAACTTTACTCATATTGACTGGATTATAAGGTCTTAATATTAGTGCCCATGTGGCACTGCATAATCTTAGCTATTTATGTCTGAAGGCATACATTCTGTAATCTGAAGTTCACAGGTATTGTTTCTGTCACCAGCAGCTTCAGTTTTATACTTAGTGTGGGGTTTTCAGACGTATTGTACTTAATGATGCAAAATTGTCAAACATAGCAGTTAAAAGTTCTCAGACCTACTGATGAATTTTCCTTTGTGTTCAAAGCTACTGCAAATTTAAATTAAATCAGTCGTTACTTATTTGATACATTTGTGTTGAGTTTTTGAATTTTAAGGATTAATAGCATCATAAACATCTGAGAGTAGACTTTGAGAGCACTTTTTTTTCTGTAAAAATTTTGTTCTATACCTGCCATTGCTATAGTTATGTTGAGGCATTATTTCTTGTGCAGTTAGTTTGTAGCAGAAGGACTTCTCGTGTACTGTACACAATAGGCAATAAAACTAATTTATTTCTATGAAGCCAGGCTTAGCAGTGAGTATTTCTGTTACAGCAAGCCGAACAGCTGGGAAGAGAAGATCAGCAGCGACTACATCGAAATAGAAAACTAGTGCTCATGGTAGATCTGGACCAGACATTGATCCATACTACAGAACAGCACTGCCAGCAAATGTCCAATAAGGTATTGGGGGTTACCTTTCAATCCAGTATAACTACAGGAATGTTTCTAACAATATTTAAGTGATGGTTCTTTAAAAGAATATTCTGTGGTTAGGTAAAATTGTAGCTGAAGAGTAAAAGAAAATGAGAAACAAGTCTTCTGTAATACGTTCCTTTTTCTCTACATTTAAATGGATGTTTTTCTTTCTTCCATTCATGCTTTCCTGCACTTTTCCTTTCTAATCATTTTGAGAGATGTTACAGGTTTTTAATCTGTTTTCCTTCCTCTGCAATTCACAAGCTGAGAACTCAGTAATGAGACTATTTTCCCTCCAAGTCTGAGGCAGATATAGTTCAAAGTCCCTTTTTGAGCAATCATATATGTTCCTATGTCTTGTCATTCCATGAGTATATGTAGGGAAGTTTTTAACATCATTTTTGGGGGAGTGAGGAGGGGAAAAGTTGTGTGTTGTGGTTTAATTCCTTCACGAAACACTTGTTATTGAACCGATAAGGGCTATTGGCTTGTAACATTCCTAATTTGGAAGCTGTAAAACAAGAAACATGTTGAAATGTGTACAGTGTCTGGATCAAGAAGATGCAAACACAAGCATCAATATCATGCAAACTGTGATTGCTTAGTTCTTTTCTTGCGTGTCCAGTAGGCTCAGCATATGTTCACAGTTGCTAGGAAAAAGCAAGCTAGAAATGTACATTGCAGTTAAGAGGAAAGGGAACCATGAATATTTAATTGAAGGATTAAAAAAAATTTTTGTGTGTCTGAAAGGCTATTCTATCAGTATAAATTCATGGTTTGAAGAAAACTATTTTATAAAATATTTTGTGGTTTTTAAGTGGGAACTTTTATCTGCAAGCTTCCTTCCTGGTTTGCTCTTTGATGCTATATTTCCATAGACAGACTTTGTTGAATGAAGAAAATACTTTCTCTGAGCTCAGTGCATATTGAAATTAATCTGTCAGAAGTTCACTGAGAAGTATTGGTTGCGGTGAGATCCTGTGCTTCTCTGAAACAAGCAGGTTGAGAAATTTCTCGGATTGGTTTGCCATAAGTAGAGATTTGAATAAAAGCCACCTGCATCATAAATTTTTCAACAGTACAACTTCCTGCGTTTGAAAGCCTTATTGTTGGACAGCCTGGCTCAGAGCAAAAATGTGCTTTGGATTTTATTCATCGAAATTATCTTGTGGCCAAAACTTGCTTTGATCTAGTAGGATCAAATAAAGTTGAAGTGAGGGAAGAGGGTAGCTCTGGAATGCTGGAATTTTTGTGTACCATTTTGATAACGTTCAACCTGCTTTTTCTTCTAGGGAATATTTCATTTCCAGTTAGGTCGAGGTGAGCCTATGTTGCACACACGTTTGCGTCCTCATTGTAAGGAATTCCTGGAAAAAATTGCCAAGCTCTATGAGTTACATGTTTTTACTTTTGGCAGCAGACTGTATGCACATACAATTGCAGGTGAGTTATATGATACATTTAACAATATTTACCTACCGTGCCTTCATACTCATATAATTAATTTTCTTTATGCAGTTGTCTTCAAGTGTTTGTTCTTTGTTTTGTGCAAAGCCACCTCCTAAATAGTTCTGTAAGTAAAAGTCTTACCTTGTTTACAAGGCAGTGCATGTATGGCCTGTAATTTTAGCAATAATCGTGTTTTTTTTCCCATCAGATGTGCTTTGCTTTGCTGATGGTTAGAGAATCGTATTGTTAACAAGTGCCTTCTTATTAAGTAAGAAGTTATGTTGATGGACACTAACAATGATATGCAACTTCACTTATCTTAGAAATCTAATGTAACTGTTCCATAAAATTCAACAATGTGACATAATCTTGTCCTGTAGGGAACACCATCCCCCATATCTCTTCCTTTCACCAAAGGAGGTTCTGCTGCTATAAATCAATTTACAGCACTTTTGTGTCCTGGAGCTGAGATACACTTACTTCATGAAAACCAAAAATCTAGCAGTATTTTCACATATTTTTCTCAAGAGCTTAAAAATATTTTCTCCTAGAAAGTGAAAACTTGTATTTGAATCTTAATAGTAGTAGTCTATTAGGTCATTGGCTGGAATGTTTTCTTTTTCTGAGAAGCATTAAAGGAACCTGCCCTGGTTGAGCAAGTATATGGGTCTGAATCATGTTAGTAGAGACACCATGTGTTTAAACTGTCAAGATGAGGTAAAAGCCAATTTTAGTCTTCCCTGGGAGATGAACATTTTCTCCTCAAACTTCCCTTTATCAAGTCTGTTGGTCTAAGACTATAATAATTAACAGTATTTTAGGTGATGACTCTGTCAAACTATCCATGCTGCTGTTTCATGTCTCCTAGCTTTTTTTAAAGTTGTCTTTCACATTTGCTTTTTTTTGTGTTATATTGCCAGGAGTGTTTTGAACAACAGTGTCCCAGTAATGCCACTTCTTGGCAAGAAAGGAAGATTCCAAAATACTTAGAGAGCTAGTGATCCTAGTTAGCTCTAAAACACTTTAGAAAAAAATAAATAATCAAACAATCCTTTATGCATGTTAAATGCCATAGAAGAGGTTTGTAATGACAATTTTAAGAGACTTCTGAATGACTGCATACAATATTTCTGTAATCGGAATGTGATGCTTGTGGTCTCCAGCTAATACTCCTTGAAAGGTTTGAGGCATGTCCTGTTCTGCCAATCCAAGTGAACGTTTCTGTGTCACTCAGTTTTTGACTGTAGTTTGAAGAATCTTCCTAAAGCTTTGTCAGTCTTACTGTTGGACTAAGTGTTATGCACTGCTAATGCATGAACAATTCTGTACCTTTCTGTCCTTCTTAGAATGCATCTTTATCTTCTGTGGCAAAAGAGGATTAGTTTTCTCTTGTGCACTAGATTTAAATATGTGGTAGTCAGAAAGTGAGGGGGCAGTCTTCTTCACCTGGATCTGCATGCCATGATCTGGCTTGAGGTCAGAAGCTGTGTAGCAAATGACCTTCAGAGCCAGGGAGGAGTTGCAGAGGTAGCTAACTCACAATGTCTTAAGTGCTTTCCCTTGTCTTCTCTCAATGTGTGATTTGGTCCTCTGCCCATTTTATTCTCTGAGCCCCAATGAGGATTACCCTCCAGTCCCTGTGCTGCTACAGGCTGACACTTATTGAGGTCATCATACTCCAGCTACCCCGTTTATTCCACAGAGGGATTAGCCACCAAATGAGCAAATTAGGGTATTGCTGCTTCCTGTCACTTACAGACTTCTGGATTTCTGCCTGAAGCTGTTTAACCTCATCAAAAGTATTCAGACTGCAAGTGGATTATTTGTGCAGTGCTGGTGGTAGTTTCAGCAGAAATCTGTGGACAAATACTGGATACAGCCTTTGGTCCACCTCTGCGGCCAAGATGCAGTACTAGAGAAATACATAGCTGATACATATAGAGAACACTTGATGGCAGTATTGGTTAAATGGTTTCTCACAGAGCTGTCAGTTTGATACTTTATTGTTATCCTTATGTTACATACAGAATGAACTTTTAATAAAATGCTGGGATCTTTTTCATAAGAAAAAGGTTGTTTGCTTAGGTCCTCTGTAGATGTCCTATATATCCTTGTGAATTCTGAACTCTCAGCTGCTCCTTTCATGTCCTAGAAGGCTTTTGAAAAGAGATGACATCTTGTCAGTCCTTTTCTCTCATCTCAGCTGACTCTTGCCAGTGGTTAGGTAGGATTTGCTGATATTTGTAAACACAGTTATGTCTGCTGAAATAATTTATCCTAAACTCTCTTTTACTTTGACATGTTTACAAAGTGGTATCTGGTAGTACGTTTATGAAGATGAGCTTTGGATTTTATTATCTAGAGCTCCCTGGAGTATTTATCTATGAAATAATTATTGTGAGCAATTGTTACTTAAATTATTTTTCTGCTCTGTATAAGAGAAGTCTGGTATATTTGAAATTGATGTCAGCTTAAAAGCTAGTTGTAAAATGCCACAGAGAATTTTGAGTTCAGAAGCCATTAAGCAACAATAAAGCAATGTGAAATCACTCCAGATTTACAATGAAATTTCGAAAGTAGGACCAAGTTGAGAGCATTCATATGTATGGTTTGTTACAGCAAGTATATTACAGAATGTGTGTGTGTATATATATATATATGTATGTATAATCAGTGTCTGAAGTTGTCATAGCTTTTGAAAGATTGGGTCAACAGCTCTTTCCATTGTAAAATAGAATCTCAAGTAGAACTGAAGGTAATCTAATTCTTCAGAAATTGAATTTTAGTTTTATTTATAAAAGGACTTAAATTCATGTTGGTACCAACGGTTATGTAACTTCTCCCAGAAATTGCTATTTAACTCAATCTTTCTATTAAGACTTGAGACATCCCCAATGTGATTTAGTTTGGTGTTAACTTAGTTTTTACTTATTTACAAATTTTCTTTTTTAAGAGAGTCTGTGTAAGAGCAGGCAATACGATTTGGTAAGTCTATGTGCAAAGAGCCAGTCTGAGATGAAGAGAAACAAATAACTGGGGCAATAGTGTCTGCTAGGTGAGTCTACTGGATAGTCCTTCCTAATGTGGCAAAGGATAATTATAGCGTCTTCAGTTTGTTCAAGAAACCTGGGGACACACAGGGTCTAATTTATGAGACTAAATGGAAGCTCAGTTTGTCCCAGTCTCTTTTGGTCCCTATCTCAACCCATGAACCCTTCAGTATATTTTCTCTCCCCTGTCCAGCTGCAGAGGAGGATGAAAGGGTGGCTTAGGTGGGTGCCTGGTGTGTTGAAGAAAACAAATGATATGATCAATGAAATGTTACCTGCCCTTTCCCTGAGATGTGAAAACATAAAATTGTTTGTTAACATTGATTTAGTTGACATGGGAACATCTAAGGGAAATCAAACCATTTGACCTAGAAAGATCTTTTTATAAAGAGACCGATGCTGTTTTCTGTGTTGTTACTCAGGTAGCTTAGCTTTGGACTCCCCTAAGGTGGACTTGTATCTTTGCAGATGTAACTTTGATGAGCTTTATCCTCAGTATATTTTTAGTTAAGTAATAAAGCATTACTGTGAAGCTTTGGAATGCTACCTTATCTCTTATCCCTGGCAACCAGGCTTTCTGCATTTGGACTTTTTTAATTCAACTTCATTTTTCTTACAGTTTTAGCTCAGCATCATTACAGCTGAGTGCCTCATTGAAGTTTTGCCATGTAGTCAGTGTACTTCTGTCTAATTCAGTGTAGAGGATTCCTGTGTATTCAGACAATTAGCAGGAGAGAATTTTGTTGGGGAGAACAACAACTTGTATGACAGCTTTTGTGGTTTGTCAAAGTATCTGTGTGTACAACAATAAATCTTTGTAGCTAATTCTCTCAATTCATTATGCCTAGGTACTGCAAGGGTCTCACTACAGGGGATGATTCTACGAGTTTGCAGCAATTCTTAAGCATAGTCGGGTGAGTTAAGGTTGAACCTCTGTCCTTAACTCAGAATTTTCTTGCTTTTATGGGTTTTAAGTTACTCCAATTACACATCAGTATTAATTACACACAGGATTAACTTTCAGAAGTGATGACTGATTTTTAATTTTTTAAAAACTGGTTTTGACTACCAACGTAAGGTACTCTTGGGAGCTAGACTGCTAAAGGAAGTTGAACATATGTTCTGTGCAAGTCTGAGCTCCTTGAAAGAGAATTAAAGTTGGTCCATAGAGTCTGTACTTATTTTGAATTCTGTTTCTGGTTATAATGTGGCCATCATTTAAAGTAAAAGACAGTAAAACTTGAAACGATGGTTTCCAAGTAAGTATTGACTGCCTTGTATTATTCATAAGAATAATGAGAAGTTGATACTAGTTTCAGTACAAATTCAGTAAATCGAAAAATACAGGTTAGCATGTAATATGCCAGTTTCTTTCTAAGCAATTATGTGGCCGTGATCTGCTCATGAAGGTGAACTTCATTATTGGAGACTAGGTTCAGAAGCATGTGCATGTGTTTATTTTCCTAAATAAACTTCATCTTGCTTTAAGATTAGCTGGCACAGCTTCTGTTTTGGTTTTGGGGGTAATTTTTTCTTTGTGTTTTTTAAAGAGTGCAGTCAGAAAAATTACTACAGCTGGGCCTAAATATTTCAAGAAGTCCCAGAATATATATTCATTATGTGTAAACGTATTGAAGTAGTTGTTAGAGGTACAACTTAAAACCTACAAATGCAAGAGCTCCGGCTGGAATTGTCCTTTAACTTCCTACTGTGCTTAAATATTGCAGCACATTGCCGACTCTTGTGAGACTTCTTTGCAGTCCCTAGGCATAATAAGCTAAGGAGAGCATTTAGCTTTAAAGAACCAACTATAGAGAGATAAATGTAAGTTGCAAAAATTGTGTATCTATCACCTGCTGTATCTCTTTCAGCCTTATTTATTTGGCTATCACAAATATAGTTTTGTTGCCATCTTGAAAGAAAATTACATGTAATTTTTTAAATTATTCTCACTGAATTAGCTACAAATACTTGATCCACTCTACTTTCTCCCATCTGATCTCCTGCCTTAAAATTGTCTGTTAAACTGCTGCTGCACAAATTAAAATAGCAGAAGTATATAAAACATAAACAAGGAACAAACATCTTGAACATTAACTTTTTAATTTCTTCTTCCAAAAGGATTTTTGGACCCAAGAAAAAAGCTTTTTTCCCATCGGATATTGTCAAGGGATGAATGTATCGATCCATTTTCTAAAACTGGGAATCTTAGGTATGTATATGGGTCTTAGGCATTATCCAAAACAGGACAACAAACAAAGAAAATATGCTAAATAAAATTAAAATGTCTCTTTCTGCATTTAATGTGTTTATGTCCTTTGTCTGCCTCATAAATATCCACACGATCTCAGAACTGAGGTGTTGGGCATTGCAGCATTTCATCTGCTTAATGGGTTCTGTGGTAGCAGAACAGTAAGGGTGTGATGCCATGGCATCATGTTTTCACTTACACTTCTTATTCTTGTAATAACAACCTTATTTCTACTTTGTCTTGTGATCTTGTATAATGACGTATGTTGTGGGTTTTTTAATTAAGCCAAAATTCTCGGTTTGAGTTTAATTCATAATTGAATACCTAGTATTCTGGCTTTCAAATGTGCTAAAAGCACCTTCTATTCCTAGTGTTCCTTGAAATTAGGTCATCTAGAGCCTTGAATTCGTATTCTAGTCTAAATTCACATTCTGATCTTTTTCACATTATAAAGCCAAGATTTTTTTTTCTAAGACAAATATGTATAATGCACCTTTATGAAACAGTAAAAGTTATTGCCCCTCCGCACATGACTAGCAAATGAGAAGCTTTTTTTGTTTTCTTCCTCTGTTTTTTATATACATGTGAAGTTCTCTACTTCCTCTTCCTCCTAGGTGATGGGTGATATTAGTACTTCTGTTTCTTTTATCTTGGATTGAATGAATCTACTCTTTAAAAAGTCTTCTTTTGTCTTTTATCTATCTATATATAGGTAATGTGTTAACCTTGCGATAGTTAACTTAGGCTACTTGTTGACAAAAGCCAGTGAAAACTGGACTGAACTGTTGTAATGGTTTGTTCTCGTGGTTTCTTGTTTTCTGCTTTTAGCCTTTGCGACACAAATTTTAAAAGAGCTGTTTCTCCTTTTCCACTAACTTTTATTGGTTCAGTGTTTGTAATTTGAATTCTGTAATTTTAATATTGCTGACTTTTTGTAAGTTTCTTTTGTAAGTTCCATGTTCTGCAGATATGCTCATAATAAACCAGAGCATCAACAGAAATTGCTTTCATTGCTTTATAAATTTCTAAAACTGGCTTAATTTATCAACTATTTTGTCTCTTAGAGATCTCTTTCCTTGTGGAGATTCCATGGTTTGCATCATTGATGATAGAGAGGATGTTTGGAAGTTTGCACCCAATTTGATAACTGTGAAGAAATATGTATACTTTCAAGGGATAGGAGATATTAATGCACCTCCTGGATCAAGAGAAATGCAAATGAAGAAGAAAGGTAGTTAGATTGTTTTTTAAACCACATTTATAACTTTGTCCACTTTTCAAACATGATTGATGTAAGTCATTGAGATGGTCTTAGTAATGTTACAGTTCTGCTCAGATGGGCAATCCCAGACTATTGAGGTTGACAGCACAGATGTGTGTAGCTTGGTAAAACTGGACTGTTCTTACTGAGAGTGTTCTCTATGACATCAGCCGGAGCAGAAGTGAAGCAGTAATAAGTGCTGAGAGATGATTTGGCAATATACCGAACTGTTCAAGAATGTGTAGAGGGGGACAGTTTCTTCCTCACACCCCCATGTAAAACATGCTGACTTCTTCTTCTCTGTTGGTTTCACTTCTTCAGTCCCTTTCCTTGCCCTTGGGACTTGGAGGAATAGGCAATAAACACTGGCCTCAACACACTGCTGAAATTGATTGTTGAAATCTGTTTTCCTCCCGGTCTAAATCATGCTAATAAAATTAGTGTGAATTTTTAGCACCTACTGAACATAGTGTTCTGGCCTTTGACACAAGAACCTTATGTTCAACAGGCTCAGCAGTGTAATGCTCATAAAGGTTTTAGAAAGTACACATTACTAGATTGGTAGTTATTTGGGGGCAAAAATATATTTGAAACACAATGTCTTAAGAAAGAATTGTTGGGCTTTTTCCAGTTTAGCCAGGGGTTTGGGGTTTTTTTAATTTAATACTTGCAACATTACTCTTTCCTTTGTTGAAATAGAAGTGTCCAATACAACAATAGAAATATTATGATCAACCTGAATCGGGTCACTGTGATGTGGGACCTCTACACTTGACTCCTGTTACTTGCAGGGCAGGAATATGCATGCAAAAGGGAGACAAAGTAGTGTGATTTCAGTGTTCACAGTGAATGTTTGTGTGCAAAGTCTGCAGTTTCTTTAATTGTCTCTCTGTGTCTCTGCAGACACGTCCTAAAACTATTCTTCTAGTTTTAACTCTATTACCTTTTTACTTGCATTCTGTCAGTCTTAAAGTGAGCTTAAATAACATCTTTGTGTTGCTAAAATGCGTATCTATTTTCAACGACTAAAGTTCAGTTATATTGTTATGAAAATTAGGTAATATGAAAGGCATGGCTGTTTATAAATAAAGTTCTTGTACTGCAGTTCTGGATTAGGACCTTAAGAAGCAAGTTCTGCCCATCTGTGCCCCTTTTGTTTATTTTCATTGCTCTGTTGTAATCATAAAACTTACACTACAAGGTAAATCCTTTAATGCTTGCAGAGTTAACAAATAGTTACTTATGACCTGTGAATTAAAGAAAAAAAAGGTGTTTTTATAACTTCTTTACAAAAGTAATGTTTGTTAAGTTTGACAGTCCTTTCTAGTAATCATAAAGAATTTTAACAACTTTGAAAAGCCTAGTGATCATTTTCCAAGCATAATGAAATCTAAGTCTGTCTGTAAACTCTGTGTTTAAGGTCAAAGAAAATTACATTTTGGTTAATCTTAACAAAAAAAAAAAAAAAAAAAAAAAAAAAAAAAAAAAAAAAAAAAAAGGAAAAATATGCATTTGTTTTCTTTCTTGCCTGTGTCTTAGCAAACCACTCCACAAAACCTGAGACACTGGATTCAGCAGTGATTTCAGCAAAAGATGTTGAAGAAATGAAGAGTGTTATATGTGTAGATGAGCACAGTAATGGTCTCAAGAAAACTGCAAAAGACACTTGCACTGCAAATGGGAGTACTTCTATAAGCGGTGAAACATCTGATGAGGATGTGAACTCTCATGATAAAGTTAATGCCCAGGACTCCTTAAATGATAGAACTGGTCATAAAATGGACAGTGAGGTCACTGATGATATGGCAAACACAAAAGAATTCCAGATTTTTTCAGAACAAGTTGATACAACAGTTACAGAGAAGCAGCAAACCCAAGAGAAGACAACAAATGACTTGGACTTTGAACTGTCTAGTGACAGTGAAAGTGACGATGGATTGGATACCAAAAAGTCATCCACTTCTGTATCAGATAGTGAGAATGAGGAAAAGAGAAGTTGGAAGAAATCCAAACAACCTCTGCAGGATGAAAATTTGCAGCAAGAGAGTTGCACTGATGTGAGTGAGAAAAAGGATGGTCTGGCGAACCATTCTAGGGACACGCAGTCATCACCTAGTGAAAATATCCAGGACAAAATTGATCTTGAAGCACAAGAGGAAAGTGAACAGGAAAGCCTTTGTGATTTAGGAAATGGGTCTGGAGACAAGAAAGAAGCTGAAACAGAATCTCAGATTAGTGAACAGTCTGGAATTACAATGGGTGAGTCCTTAGATCAGAGCATGGAGGAGGAAGAGGAGGAAGATGATACAGATGATGATGACCATTTAATATACCTCGAGGAAATCCTTGTGCGAGTTCACACTGATTATTACACAAAGTATGATAAATACCTGAAAAAAGAGATTGAGGAAATTCCAGACATCAGAAAAATAGTACCAGAACTGAAAAGTAAGGTCTTGGCAGATGTAACCATAATATTTAGCGGACTTTACCCAACAAACTTCCCTATTGAAAAGACACGGGAACACTATCATGCCACAGCACTTGGAGCTAAAATTGTGAAGAATCTCGTACTGAGTGCTGATGATCCTGATAAAGCAACACATCTCATTGCAGCAAGGACAGGTAGGTATTTGAGCAACTTTAATCTGTTAGAGTTCATGCCTTGAGCTCTTTTGTATAATCTACAGACTTTAATGTAACTGAGATTAGAATCGAAATTGAAGGATTCATCCTAAACCAATTTAGCAGCCTTTTTTAAAAGGATATTTCTCTTCTTTTTGCTCAAATGTGACTTTTAATTGTTAAAAGTGGGACCCACTAACTACCCTCTGATGCAACGTGTCGTGTCTCAGGGTTTTTTAAGGATTGCTGATAGTAATTGTCAAAGACTCAAAGTTGTTGAATAGAAACTTTTAATATTTGCATCAAAGAAAACTTTCTGGTCGTCTTGCTATAAAGGTATAGCAATGCTCACTCAGTTTCTCAGATTCAGTTCTCATGGTTCAGTTTCACTTGGTATGGCATTCAAACAAATTATTTTAAGGGACTGCTAACACTCTGTCAACTGCACTGTGCTTAACCTGTATTGTTTTGTCAAAGGAAATGTATGAGAGTTTAGCATAACTTGTAGGTTATGCTAAACCTAAAGCTGTCTGTTTTTTCATAGCTGTAATGGATAGCAATGTACCATTCGTAGCTGCCATAGAGGAGCTACCAATCAGCAGCCCTAGCTTCTAGCACGCTTTTTTTTTGGTGCATCCTGAGGCTTGGTTCCCTTATTGCTGGCCTTTCAAAATTACATGGAATCTAAATATCTGATAGTCAAACCCATGAAATCCAAAAGTAAAACTTCATGGTCTAAATCATCTAAAACTTACAGGTACTTTTAGTAAATGCTTAGACATCATAAGCGAAGAAATACATTATCTGCCACCTATTGGATTTTTTTTTTTTTACTGCTGTTCATGCAGGGTTTTAGTACATCAGAAGCAGCTTGGTTTCATTGGCTTTTATTTTATAGAGAGGGTACTTTCCTCAAAAGTCTGTATGTCAAGAGTCATTTAAGTAGAAAAAGCATATGATATAAATAGAGGTAGACATTTTAGTAGTAAGAACAACCTAAAACTCAGGAGATGGAATTAGATGTTTTGAGATTTTTGGAATTCGGGGTTGTGAAGATGTGATAATTGCAATTGTGAATGTGAAGTTTTGAAATCAATGGATGCATCAGTTTGCGATTCCATTGTTTTACTTCAGTTGCTAAACAGCTGTCTTAAAACTTCATAAATAGTAATACTTCTTTCAGCAATTATGCAAGTTCATCATACTTCATTGGAGACATAATAGCCATCAATATAAGAGATGTTTTTCCAATTTCAAATCTTAAAATGCTTAATTTTAAAATTGCTTTGTTTATCTTAAACTAGATGATTTCTGAATGTAATTACACATCAGATGCAACTATTTTGTGATAAGGTAAAATTGATAGGGTAAATGTAAATGAGACCCTCCCAAATATACACATTTCTCTAGAGTGAACAGTGTTGAAAAACACATTAAGGAACACATATGTGATAATGAGAAGCAGTTGACTTTTTATTTGGGTTTTTTTTTGAATGTGCAGTTTGAGGGTTGTGTGTTTATGTAGCTGCATTTATGCATCCTTGTGTTCTGTTTTTACAAGTAAATTATTTGCCACCTGCGCATTCTTAGTGAATTGTACTAAAGTACATCTGAATATGAAAAACCATTTTAACTTTGTTTTTGATTAAATTGCATATTGTGCTAATTCTAGATGAGGTAAATTGGCAGTCATTTCTGTCTAATGGGCAATACTGTTGTCATCTTTCATCATCACTTAATAATTATTTCTGTAATGATGGCAATGAGAGGGATTTAGAATGAATAAAACTGTATTCTCCAATAACCCTTTGTAAGATTCTCGTGGATTCACTGGTTCTGGTTTTGTGATGCGGCTTTGGGGTTTTTTTCAACTGGAGACTATTCTCACCTTGGAAGATGGGAGTAGTTATGCTGCATCACTGTAATTTCATGAAGGAAGCTTCTTAATCAGGGATTTTAAGGATATAAATTTTGTCATGTCACAGCTGGATTTGTGGTAATTCATCTGTCAATGTGATTTTCATAGTGATTCCTTTACAGTTAGAGAGCAAATTCTTACAAGCCTCTTGCTGACAGTATGCCATACAAATATTGAATCTTTGGCTCCCATGGCAAACATCTGAAGCACTGCTTGAAGTCTAATTGCTGGTGAAAAGGGGAAACAAAAGCATGTCTCTTCTTGAGTTTTATTCAGAAGTCAATGATGTGCGACCAGGCAACATTGTTATCTATGCTTTTATCTTTTTTTCTTTTTCTAATGTGTTTGTGAAAAGTGATGCTAAAATACCTTTTAGTTCAGTCTTTCTTGGTGACACCACTAGCAGCAGCAGACTTGGGACTCTGACAAGCAGCTGAATGTGTATGTTTACTTTGCACTAGCTGAGATGTAAGGAAAGGCACATACTTAATCTGAAGCGGTGTATGGGGTAAATGCTATTAGCTTTCTCATGTTGAAGACAAAGGAGGAATTTAGCAGAGGATGTAAAAGGGAAGAAGTCAGCAGCAAACAGAGTTACCCCTTAGGTCTTGAAGCGATGGGGTTTCCCCTGCAAAGTGACGTCATCATAGCTTGGTGCATTGAAATGAACAGCTACTGAAAAACGTTTTAGGTTGTTTTTACAGCATTCTTCCCAGACTATTAGAGTAAATAATTGATTTTTTTTTTTTATTCTTTATATATACTTGTCTCTTTGTCTGCAGATAAGCTGTTTGTTTCCCTGTAGACACAGATACTCCAGATTCTGAAATTAAACAAATCCTTGTTCTTGAAAAAAAAATTAATACTTTTCTCATTACACAGGGCAGAAAATACTGTCTGCCTGTATTACTGTAAAATACAGGATCTTTGCGTCATCTAATCAGTTTTCATAAATTTGAGTGACTGAGAAGAGGCTATCCTATAGTCCTTTCCACTTGTCTATAGGCTGCATAAAACTTGCTTCAGTTTTTGAAATATTTGCTGTTTGCTTTAAGCATCAGCAAACTGCAGTGCAGGATGAGTTTTTATGGCTGTGTACACCCTTGGCTAAGCAGTTATCACACTGTTTCATAAGCCTTTCTGAACAGGTGAAAGACACTGTAGTTGATTCTTGTATTAAGTTTTTGCTGGTGGAGCAAAGTTCTCTCAGATCTCTCAAAAATTATTGTAGTGTGGTAGGAATGGAAATGCATCAGTTTAGGCACTGAATTTTTCTTTTATTTTTCAAAATATATTTGAGTGCATGCCATTTCCTAAGCCTGTGATGTGTCAACAGCATTTTTTCCTGAAAAATATGTTTAAGGGCTGTGTCTTTTAAAAAAAATTCAGGCTAAGCATTGCTTTCAACTTGGTGACTGACCAGGTAAGGCTGTTACTTTTTTTAGTAAAGCACAGTGCAGAGTTAGACCTAAACTTTAGGCATAGCTTCAGAACAGCACAACTGTCATATGTATTAGGTCGGTGTTGAAGAGTTTCAGGATCTGATTATGAATTGAGATCTATATATAAAGATCATCTGAAGAGAAATGAACTTTTAGTGATTGGATTTTCCAAGAAATGTCTGGCAGCCTGGTTGCAGACTGCCATAAGGATATGTTGATTTTGGTGTATTGGAAGCAGAAGAGTTCTACAAGTGCTGCTGGTGATCTCTCCTCCCTATGCTTTGGTTAGTCCTGGCACAGCCTTGAGCACTCACACTGAGTTCCTCGTGGGTAAGATTGAATCAGAGGCTGCAGTCGGCTGAGCACTGTTTACAACAAGTTCAGAAGTAGAACTTATGAGCACCTTCCCCAGCTTTGAAAATAACATTTTTCCAATACTGTCTGCTTCAGACTGTATCCATCAGAGAGTAGATGTGATGAATTTGGCCCCCAGTTGCTTCATGTGGAAAATCTTCCATGCCTCTTTAACTTTTTGGAACAACTTTAGAATTTGAAGTAGGAAAAGGTGATTAGATGACAATAATGCAAAAAAGAAGTCTGGAAAATAAGTTTTTCTCTAAGTGATTTTCAGCTCATCTGGATAATTCAGCTGGTTTTAGCCACATCAGAAGTATCGTTGCTTGGATGGATTCAAATCTTTTTGCTGTTTTGTCTTAATAAGTGTAATTCAAAAAGGAGGAGTTACATTGGGGAAAGGGAGGGGAGACAGCAAACATAATCATGGTGCTATTTCTCCTCCCAGTTAAATTTGGTGTTTCACTAAATGTTGTTTTAAGTACATTATATGTGTGAAATCTTGATTTGTGAAGATGTCAGCTAGAAATAGGAAGCCTTCCCCAAAAGTTGTGTTCCTTGATGCAGTTTTCACAATGCTAGGCTTCTGCACTTTAGAAATGGGGAGGAGATAGAAAGCCTTGATGATGTGGAGGTGAGAAAGGTAGGACTTTTGATTCTTGGAAGGTGGGTTTGGTTACACAAAGTCTGTGTCACCAGCTTTCACAGAATCACAGAACATTTAGGTTCTTAGAGACCTTAAAGACCATCTAGTTCCAGTAGCAACTTGATACAGAATTGTGCTATTTTGGTTTTCATGTTTAAGTTTTCTGTCACAATCCTGTCGACTAGAAGAATTTACATAGCTCCTCAGCATACGTCCAGTATGAAGCAATCAGATGTGTGTGAATGCAGAATGTGAGTGGGGATGGAGGAGCAGCAAGATGAAACACCTGACATCAGTGCAGAAACATGAGTTTGAAAAACAGTTGGAGAAAGCCATCTCCTCCATCATGTAACTTCACAGATTTAACATGAGGTGAACGTGCAGTTTTACAGTTTTGTCCATGTTTCCCCTGATGAAGTCCAAAAGGAGAAGCACAGTCCCATCTATCCAACAGCATCACCCGCTCTGGTTAACTGTTGTGTGTGCTTACTAGTGAAACCACTGCTATTGTGTGTGGTATTCAGTCAGCTCCAGAGTTATGTGCAGAACAGTATTGCCAGCTCTGTCTGATATTTGATTCCTGGTATCTAATACCAGGCACAGGTACCTAAACTTCTACTAGACTTCTTGCTTTTGTAGCTTTTTTTTGCTCTTGAAACTCTTATGATTATGAACTGGAATTTAGCATCCCGTTTGTAAAATACAGCTTCACACATAACTGTTTCTAACTGCAGGTATTTCTACAATTTCTGTTGAGGTTAATTAAATATTAATAGTACCTCCAGTCAGAGGTCCTTCTGGCACTCTAAACTGGCTGATTTCCAGCAAGTGTTGCATGAAATTTTTCTCAGTTGCTTTTCTAACTGATAATTAGTCGGAAAACAGATTTCATAAATCAGGACATATATGATTTCAGGGAGTACATTGACCTCCCTTATTAGGGTTTTATGTTTTTGCCATAAAACATAAAACCTCTTGAACTACAAAGGTGTGCTGGGTTTAATATAGTTGCAGTTTTAAAATTGTTTTCACTGAATTTTTGTTGGACAGTGATTTTATTTTTGTTTCACGGCAAAAATTCAAATAGGGCATGACCAAATCATTAGAGGTTTGGACAGGGCTGTATCTTAAAATACTTACTTTTGTATTTGTGTTTATCTTGGGTTCTTAAATTAACTTTTTTCTTTTCAATGATACTAATGTGGAGTAAAGCTTTATATGTATGGCTCTTACACCCTGATCTGTGCAATTGGTTGAATTTACAGCTGAAAAAAGAAGGAATCTGTTGGTGCACACAAGATTGTTTTTTGTTAATCTAAATCCAAGAAAAAAAGTATGTGTATCTAAGCCTACTTCTGTATTCCATTGGGTTTGACGTACAAAAGATAAGGAAGCAGAGGTTGTCAGCAGTTTGATAAAGAACAATTATCTCCTGCCCTTTCTGTTTATTTAGTCTTTTAATCTTACGGATGTCTAAAACTGAGCTGTCTAACCAACTGGTTAGGTCAATCCTCAAGTGCATTTCAGTTCATCTGTCTATCCCAGTGGATTGTAGTTCAGGTTGTACAAAGGGTATTAAATATTTGAGATTAGCTGCTTCATCTTATCTTCAAATTATGTGAAGAAGTATGGGTACTTCATGATTTTCATCTAAATTGAAACAAGTAAAATCATATTGTTAAATGACAGCCATGAAGATCCAACTTCAAGGAACTGTGATGAAAACATCAAATTAATTTACTGTCCTTGCTCCCTTGTCAAAATTGTTCTGAAACTTTTTTTTTTGGAGGCTTCATTGCTCACATGTATGAAAATGGACAAGGGCTCATATTATTAGTATTATATATACTTATATTATATTAGTATAATTATATTATATATAATTATATTATTATATTGGTTTCATTAGCTGCTGTTATCTCACTAGTGTTAATGTTTTTTCCCTGATTCTCCTCCCCATCACACTGGGGTGGTTGGAGGAGTCAACAAGTGGCTGGGATTAAACCACAGTGCTGATTTTGGTGCTTCTTGGCAGATTTATAGCAACTTCACTGATTTTCTCTCTTGTTCTGGTGTCCCCAGAGAGTAGAATTTGAGATCACCTGTTACTTGCATGCTGCACGGTTGATGGTTTCACCTGGACTGCATGCTAGCCTGCCATGTTTAACTTCACATTCTTTGTTCCTGTTTCAGCACAAAGGAATTCTATCTGCTTTGCCTCCACTTCCTGGTAGATGGAAGTTGAGTAGGTGACAGCCTGTTAAAAGGTAGCATGCTGTATGAACAGGGGACCATGTGTAAAAAAGTTAGTATGATAAGTTAGTGAGGTTTCAACAGCATTGAAAAGCTCCTTCTTATTGGACTACTAACAAATATAAGTGCAGGATATGTTATATAAAAGTACACTTGTGTTGCTTGTTCGTTTAACATGCAGAGAAGATGCAGAGATTTTCTGTATAAATCTTAGTGGGCTACTTCCATGGTGCCAGTTCTTCAGAAAGTTACCTTCATCCATCTTGAGTCTGAGGTACTGCATCTTACTTAGATGCTCACTTTTATTAGCTGTGATTGGTTGGTTGGATTGGGGAGGGGTATTGCTTTTTTTTTTCTCTGTGCAGTTGATGACAAAATGGTCTTAGTTTTAACTACACACTGGTTTATCTTTTGTGTTTCTGGAACACTGTTGTTGTGTTTGACTCTGTAATAGGCACAGAAAAAGTACGGCAGGCTCAGGACTGCAAGGATCTCCATGTTGTAAACCCTGATTGGCTGTGGAGCTGCCTGGAGCGCTGGGACAAGGTTGAGGAACAGCTCTTTCCCTTAAAGGATGACTACATGAAAACACACAGGTAGGTGCTATTCCTTGAGGGAATAGGGGCCATGAAAAAACAGGTTATTCATACAGTAATGCTGATTGGTTAATAAATTGGTTTCTGACAAGTGTGTGCAATCCTTATGCATTCCATGGAAGGACTCTGTGTTTTTGTCCATTTCTCTTCTGCTTAAACTGAAGACTGTCAAGGGATCAAGAGTGTGCAGTTCAGTAACTAGCACAGTTAGGAGAAAACTTGTGGTAACGTTACTGTCTTTAGCAGTTACTGTTGCTAGCTCTTTTAATTTGCAGAAGTTGCCCTTTTCAGTTCATCCATAACCTAACATAGGGAATGCCACCAAGGCACGGGATGATTCATGCTACCAAAAAATGTACATTCTTTGATTACATGAAGAACTGGTAAAGTGTGGCATTTTTTGGTGAAATTTGGTAGTGACAAGAAAGAGAGAAACAAAAATACCATAGAAAATTCCAAGAAGAATTGGAAGGTGTGAAGAAAGGAGCAAAAACTGGAAGAAAGGAAGTAGTGAGAGGCAGTTTTGGGATGATAAGAAAGTGCTGAAAGAGAAAAGGTAAAAAATAATTAGTGCGCTAGGGTGACAGTAAATAGAAAAGGCATCCAAAAACATTAGCAAAGAGGAAGTCAGACGGCTGTTAGTAACAGTCCCCTGCAGGATAGTGGCATGGCTAAAGTAACTCATGACAAGGTACTGTCAAACCAGCTTCTGCTTCTTGACTTGTCTGTTTGATAGACCCACATCTTGCGAGCCTAACAGAGGATCTTCCCTTCCATGTTTAGACAGGAAAGAGCACAGCATAATGAAGTTTCTGCATTAAACTGATACTGGTGTTATTGACTATGCTAGAGATTTACTTTTTACTTACAAGATGCCCTTTGAGGGCAGAACATGTGTAAAGCTTTGAAGACACTAAAGGAAGAAACATGTGGAATTGAGGGCATTTATCAAATGCAACACTAGGTTGAGACACAGAATCCCTCTAAGTTAGAAGAGGTGTAGCCTGCTTATGGCTTGACTGGGAATACTTAGTCTTTAAAAAGTAGTATCAAACTTCAGAATATTTTCATGGGATGCTTGATTTATCTGAGAGACCTGACACTGCTAAGTTTGCAGTAGAAACCTGGACAGTGGCTTGTGAACATTGTTTTTTGATGTCCAGATGAATGTTAGTCTTCCTCCCTCTATTAATTTACCCTTCCATTTTACTAAAACATGGTAATTTTACCTACTTCTGTGTTTCAAATACAGTACATCATAACTTCATACCTCCCTCCCACCCGAGCTTCAGTCAGTAAGATATCTATCTTAATGAAAATACTTTTACTTTAACCCAATATGTGCAGCTACTTTGGAAAAGATTTTCTTCTTAATAAAGCTGCTTGAAATAGTTATTATGAGTCTTATAAAGCACTTATAAACTAGGGGTGGGGAGAAGTCTGAGAAAACATTTGCATGTAAAATGAACTTAAGATAGCAAGAAAAGAATAGGTAAACTTGGAACTGGTTTACTGTGTTATTATTGCAAGACTACTTAGAAACATCCATAAAAACATCTGGTAAAAACTCCAGTTTTGTGTCACTTCTAATATTTGTTACAAATTAATCAAATCTTTTTTTAACATAGCATTGCTTTTATGGAGCATAACATGCTGTCTTTTTTGATGATTTTTTTAAAATTCTGCAATTTGCTTGCTTTTTTGGAGGGGGGTGTTTCATCATAATTGTATGCTATGCCATAATGGTGATTCCTGCAGACTGATCTGAATGTTTCTGCTGACACTTCTAAAGTTATGTTTTTTAAATGCAGCAGGGTGACACAGGCAGTTTATTATTTTTTAAACTTAGTTAGGATGACTTGTAAATTAATACTACATGTTTATTTTCTCTCAGAGCAAATTTGGAGAGTAAATAGAAAGATTGATACAATAGACTGCTTTTCTCTTTGTTGCATATATGCAGATTATCATGCTATGCTTGTGCTTTTGCTCCTGCCTGGAAGCCATTTCAGTTATTTTATGTATTTAGACAATTTTTAAGGCACACTTATTAATATTTTAGTAATTTAAATATCTTGTATTTGCAGTTTTCTGTTTTAAATTCAGTGAGACTTTAATGAGGTGGAGGAGAAGAAGTGTTTCTTTAGAGATTTTCCAAACCATTTCCCTCTTCTGCTTTAGAAGAAAAGGGAATGCTCATTTTTTAAGTTCTGGTTAGATAGCGCATTTAAATTTCTAATGCATTTTTTTTTTTTCTGAACTCCATCTAACAGAGAAAATAGCCCTGCCACATTTCCTGATACACCCAGCACATTTCAGACGGCTCTGTTTCACCCAACACCCATCCATCCGAAATCTCAACCTGGTCCCGAAGTTCGAATTTATGATCCTAACACTGGAAAGCTGATCAGGAAAAGCACACAGACATCTGGGCAGTCAATGTACATCCAGTCTCCAGCTCCTCCCATCACCTTGCCAGTCCACGGTGAACACTCATCCTTCAGGTACCTAAAGCATAGCTAAGAGTCACATTATCTACATTTTTAGATTCTGTAGTAAATCTTACTCTTAATTATCCTTTCATTTGATGAAATTGGCAGTTTTGCTTTACTTATGTTTGCTTTCTAAAAAGCCAAGAAAATGAGCAAATGTGAATAATCAGCTGAAGTGAAGTCAGGATGCTACAATTCCAGATGCTTTTTGTGCCTCACTGAAGTGGAACTGGAAACCTCAAACCAAATGAATTTAGCATGTAATTTATGTCCTCTAAAGAATGTTACAGTAACTGATCTATGAAGTAAGGCAGCTTGATGTTTCTTAGTGGGTCTTACGATACTGGATTGGTTTGTGTTAATAAAATATACCTGATAGCATTTGATTCTTGCTTATAAAATTTTCTTCTTCACCTAATTCCTTCAAATGAGGCATTAATTTTATTTTTGAGGAATATCAGAAGTGATGGAAGAGGTGTGTAGCTGACTGAGCATTGTGAAATACGGCCATACAGCTGAGTGCTTGTTACTAATCCTTAGACGATTAAGTCAAGACACTAATTCTGGAGGAGGAAGAGGCAGTCTGCTTTTTGAAGTACAAAGGATAGTATCTATCTGGACTTTGTCAAAATTCGTGTTAAGCTGCAAAAATACCCCTTATCTCTTAAGGATGTGTAAAATATCTAGAATTCATCCCCAGTTACCTAAATAAAAGATCTGACTTTCTGAAATTCTAACAAGCTTAGCAAGGCTTGTTCATTCCAATGGCAAAGAAGTATGCAGTTAAAGGCAAAGCTTTTCTTTGTAAAATGTGATCAGCGGTCCCTTGTCCAATGTGATCAGAGTACAGCAGTGGTTACAAAGCAATTCAATTTTAAAAAAAAATCACCACTATAAATGCAGTTTTCTACCTTTCTTCTCCCTTCCCCACCACTTCAGCAGTGTTACCGTTTGTGAAGATTTAGTATACTAGTGTAGCTTCTTATGTTTCCACTCTGTCTTCCTTTTGTTAAAATTTCAACCTGATTTTTTAAAGTTGTTATCTGTTGGTAGCCTTTTTCTTATTTCAGCTTTTTTGTTGTTGTCAACACAGGTTTTTTGAATCTCTCTTGTTTGTGAAGATGTCCTGTTTTCAGTTCCTTTTTAGCTGTGCCTTTTAAAGTCTGTTTTAGTTTACTATGACATGGTAAATGAGCATGAGAAACTTAAAATAATCAAGATACAGCATATATCCAGAGAGGAGCTGAAAAGTTTTGGGGTTTTTTGCTCAGTTATTGTGGGAAGGAATTTTTCTAGAACTATAGCTGGGACAATTTTACCAGCTGTATGTAATTGTCATGACACTTGTAAGGTTTCAGAATGATGGGTTACGTTGATATTACTACATCATTGAATGCTGTCAAAAGAATAGGTTTTAGTGGTTTCCCTACCTTTGTCAACAACTTGATGAAGAGTTTGTCCACACCTAAGCCTGTTTTACCATAATGCTGAGGTGCTTCTTGAGTATCTTACTGAAAAGGAGAGAAATATACTTTAGCTGTCCTCTTAGTTGAGTTTCATAGAGCTTCAGACAGGTTTTGAGGGTGGAGTAAGGCTTTGTCTCCTTTCTGCACCCTTATTTTATCTCAGTTCAGTGGGGTTTTTTGTGACTGTCAGTGCTCAGAATTGAGATGTTTTAATCTGTCTGTGAATCCAATTACTCAGTGTTGCAACTTTACCCTACAACTAAGCAGCTGTAAGGAAAGAGACGAGCATTAAGTCTATGCGGAGAAAAATTATTTTCATTCTCATTTCCTGTTGATTTTGTTCTAGTAGTGAAGTTGGTGAGCTGTAAACGCTAATCTCTTAATTGAGGCACATCTCTATTCCTCAGAGCAGTTCCACCTTCTTGAGTTAAGATCCTGAGGAATGTTTTGGCAAAGTCTAGGAGAAAAGCAAGGCTGTGCTTTAATACCACAATGCAGACAGAGCAGGAAGGCTGGGAAGGAGCAACAAGAAGAAGTAACACAGCTTTGCTATGTCTTGAGTGAGGAAGAGCTGAGGCAGTACTGTCAGCTTTATTTTAATGCATACATCAATGATAGCTTTATGAAAAAGCTTTACATCCACTTTAAAATTTGATATAATACTTGTCTTAAGAGAAAACTACATTATTGCAGCAATTTATTGGTAGAGGACAGTGTATTTCTGTCCTGATAGACTTCATGTGCTCCCTTGTTCACATTCTATGGAAAGAGGGGAGTATTTGTAGCTAAACCATTGATTTTAAGCAGAGTTAAAGTTGTTTGTGCTCTAACTGCTCATATTGTGGATGGGTATAGTCAAAGTCTCCAGTAATTTTCTTTGATAGTTTCTCAAATCTTCATCTGATTCTGAATTTCACATAGTGGGCAACAGAATTGCACTGCTTTGAGTGGAAGCCCTTGGGGATGTGGCAGCTGCATGAGGCATAGCAATGGTTCTCAGTGTCTTAGTCTAAAAATAGACCTTTTGTATTTAGGAGAGCACTTCTTCCTTGCAGGGCTGGTTATTGCAAAGAGCTTCAGGTTATCTGAATACTATTTCCTTAGAACTGTTTCAGTTCTCACTGTGTTGGATTTCAACATTTTTAGTTTCTTTCTGGGATTCAACTTGAAACGTAATTTAAAATTGGATATCATTAGTTTAAATTTGTACATACAATTTGCAGTGAAACTGTCACAAGTGAATTGCAGATGGTTCAGTTAATGTAGTCAACATTTCAAGGAACAGGTTTTGCCGTTATGCTCCCCTCTGAGACTTGAGCACCTGCTTTTTTATCGTGGCTGTTGCAGCCGGTGCAAGAGTGAAAGAAGTTTGCAGTTGTAGTAGAAGGAAAGGGAATGCAATGTTGCTCAGGGGCTACTAGTGGCCAGAAGCTCTTCTTTGAGAATGGGAAGGATTCCTCTCTAAAAATAACCTACACGTCAGAGATTTGACATTCTTTATGTATCTCAACAATTTGCATTTTCATACAGAAACAGTATTCTACAAATATTGCAGTAAACACTAAAGTTGTAACGGGTCATGAGATATGTAGTGTCGTGTTACTCAAAGTAATGCTAAAGCTAATGGCAGCTTAGACTAGAATAAAGAAAGAAGTTATACTGCAGTTTACATTTTAGTGAACACTAGTAGTATGCTAACAGATGAGGCAAGGCATAAAATATGGGTGTCATTTACATGTGAGGGGTTAAAAATGCACCATGGTTTAAAATAATGCTAAGATGTATTCAAACGAATGCTTGCTTTGAAGTTGTCTCAAGTAGATGTTGGTGGCTTAAGCCATACTTGAAGATTTGTGTAAATTTTTTTCATTTACAACGTTTTTCTCTGAATTTATATGCTCATAGTTACTATTTTTCCTACTTAATGTTATCAATGATATTATGACTGCAAAATATGAAGTGCCAAAATGAATATGTGACTGGAATTTAAATATTTTTAACACTTTCATGATGACAGTATTTTAGTTTTTACCCTGATGTATCAAGGAATGTGTGTGCTACTTCCACAAATGTTGAACCCATCCTATATGTCCTTATGCATGTAAGACTGGCAAGCACCAACCAAACTCTGCAGAGTTCAGTATGGTGTTATTTTTAAAAAAGTACTTTGAAATTTCATTTAATTAGAAAGAAATGTAAATTCCTGCATTTTTATGTCTTTTTTTTATTCAATTTTACAGGCAGCTGAAAATGTAAAAGTCTACAAAATGTTTTTGACAAAATAAAAATGTCTTACAAACCTTTAAGAAGACTATTTCTCATTGCTTTTGGAATGTTTTCAAGAGAAGGCATAGTGTTTCTTATCTAGTAGCAGTGGGAAAATACTGGGAAAAATAACTGACAGAAGCCTTTAGAAGCTAATAAAGCAGTTAATAAATGTGTATAATGTAGTCAAGTATGATCTCACTCTATTCTGCAAAAGGAGAAGTTTTTGTCAACTATATGACAATGTGATCTTTAAAAATATGCTAGATTTATTTAGATTTATTTGTAGTCTTAAAAAATCTGCTTGGCTGTCATACTACATATAACTTCTCTGAAATTCTTGGAATGGTCAGGCTTGTCATATTTTTAATGGAGTTGTGTAAGATGCCTATGGCTTTTGTTTTGTCATTCTCTGTTTTGCTAAAAGTGTAAATGGCATGGCCGCCTTTCCTGCCTATGTTACATATTAAAAAGGCAAGGAAATCATACTTTAAAAGAACCTTTTGGAAAATATAGTGGAATTATATATTATTTTTATTATAATATAATAATATATAATAATATAATATTTTATTATTTATTATATATATTATTTTCATCATCTACCTATGAAAATTACTGTCTGAGAGCGATTTAATAGCAAAAGAAAACTGTGTGATCTAAAACATAGTAGAGGGGAGAAAAAAACACCCAACCCAAAAAGTGTTAGCAGAGGTGAGAAGCTCTAGCAAAAAAACAGTTTGTTTAGTTCATTTTCACAGCATCCAAATTGTTTAAGCTTCACAGGAAATTCCACTCTACGGGAATAAAAGACTAGAAAGGGGCACATGTCTGTTGTGCTGAGTTTTACCGTGCTGCTGGGGGTCTTAAGCAGCAGATAGTGCAGGTCTGGGTAGCATGGAAGTGGCTCAGCTCTTTTCCCTCACAACCTCCTATTCAAAACAAGATTTTAAATTTCCTGCGCCTATCCGTGGGATCTGAGAGGCAAGATTTGTGTATTTGCAAAATATGAGCTATCAAAATGAACAAAATTGACAGCTTTGTAGGGCTTTCAGATTTCAAAAATTCTGGAATATAAGTACTGTGGTAAAAAAAAAATTCTCGGTATTTAGATATCCTTCTTAAGTTGTCAAGTTCACAAAAGGAGAAATCATTTTCTAGGACCTTACCTATGGCTGACTGGATTTGCATAAGTTAATAATGGCTTTTTTCGTGGGGGGCTGTGGGTCTAAAGCTCATTCTTGTAAACCCTGGCTTGATGAGAACTAGCCATTCTGCATAAAAACTCTTGTCGGCAGAGATTATGTTGTACTCTTTTTCATTGTCCTAGGGTGATGTTTGTATCCCCATTTGTGTGTTCTGCTATGTTGGATGTTATGTTCTGTGCCTGTGAGACTGGCTCTGAAGGACAAATGTTTTGTTTTGGTTCTGTTATCAGCCTGCTCTCCCCCCACGGCTGACGGGACACAGAGACGGGGCAGTACATAATGTGGCTGTTGTTTTTTGCTGGTCTCTTTTTTCCTTGACTCTAGCTCTGGCTGCTGCTTTTGCTCCTGCTCCTGCTTTGCTTTGCTCTTGCTTTGTTTTTTCCTTTTTTTTTTTCTTTCTTGTAACTACTGGAACCTGCTCCGGACTGGCACCTGAGAACACCTTGTGGCCAGCAGCAGCCATCCCCAGCGCCGGAGGGAGTGACAGCAGAGCGACCACCCCCAAGAGAGACTTGCTGCATTTGTCATCTTTTTCAGAGCAGTGAAAGAGTGTTGTCATCGGATATTGTTCATTTTGTGTACTGGGGAGTGCTGTGCCTGTTAAATAAACAAGTTCTTTCCACTTCTCTCCAAGAAATCATTCCCGAACCGGCTGGGGGGAGGGGCCGTGTGGGTTTGCTCTTCACAGGGATCTTCCTTTGGAGGTTTTCTCCCAGATTTGCCCTAAACTAAGACATTCAGTCACAGTCACTCTCAGAAACAGGCTGATGGTCTCTCACCTGGTAGTTGCAGCTTGAAACTGCTTGTGATTTCAAATACAGTCGCTTTTTTATACCTGCTTTTGGTAGTCATTCTCCAAATACAGAGTCTTATGGCTAACAAATATTTTGTGACCCAGGAGCTTTATGACCTTTGAAATGGATTCTGGGTGGTGCTGAGCTGCTGTAATTTGTTCCAGAAGGATAATGTGACAGATCAGTACTGTTAGTTAATCTGTATTGTATGGTAATTTTAGCTTCTAGAAATCTTTAGTACTTAAGTAATAGTCACATAAAAATTTACCCAAGGAAGGTAGAAGTCTCCTGCTGTTGTTGTGCATGTAGTATATCTTTTTATTACTATCATAAAGCAATTCCCATGAAGTTATGATTATTTTATCCATTTTAATGAAGATTTTAATATTCCTTTTTGTATCTCTGTGTTTGAATTAAGTACAGTAATTAACAATGTAATAGAATACAGACTAAAAGAAAAAGCTACCATATTTCAATACATGACTGAAAAAGAAATATTGGCTGTTTTGCATCTTATCCAGGCTTAGCATGTGGGAAATGTCTTAAGATTGACACTGCAGAAGTGCTCTTTCTGCATGCAGAACTCTTGTCTGTAAGACTGAGAAATACAAGGGTATATTTAGAGACTCAAAAACCTGGCATAGATCAGGAAAAGTGCATTAGAATGTAGTCATTGCTTTTGGAATAATAAATTTGTCAAGTGATGGGAGAAACTCCACTTGAGCAGGAATAATAATGTGTTGTAAGGGCAATGCATCTGCAACTGCTGAAGCTCTTGGCAACAAGAAAGGTTTGATGGTTACTTAAAAGAGCAATGTGAAGGCAGAAGAGTGAGTGCCTTGTCAAAGGTGGAATAAAAGCTTTATCTGTAAGACTGAAAATAAAAGCATTAATCAGGTGACTTGACTGACCTGTTGATGAACACAGAGCTTTATTAAGCAAAGTCGCAGATACATGGCAGTCATAAATTGTTTATAGGTTTTTATTTGTAGCTCTGAACCAAGTAAATCTTTCTGATGTGAGACCCCTGAATTCTTTCAGAGTTGTTCAGCCACATCAACAGCAGATGTTTGAAGAAGATGAACTCCCAGCAAGTGAAAATGAAGAGCAGCCTGGTCCATCTAAAAGGAAACGCCAGCCAAGTATGTCTGAAACAATGCCCCTGTACACTCTCTGTAAAGAGGATTTAGAGAGTATGGATAAAGAGGTGAGCTTAATTAATTCTGACAGATTTTTAACATGACATAAGTTCTAACTTTCGTTAAATTATGCATGTATGTGAACTGACCTTGTATGCCACTACAGAAACTTCAAATAGAAGCCACATCAGACAAAAGTGAGGCTCAGGGTAAAATGCTGTTCTGTTCTACAAAGCAGAACAGAATGCTGTGGTGTGTAAGTAGACCTTTAAAGCAGAATTTCATTTAAGAATAGCTTTTTCACATTAAAAATGTTATCAAATTTCCTCTGTGCATAGCTTTGCCATGTGTCACTTTAGAGTTGTGTTGTTTTGCTTCGCTTATTTTTTGCAGTAAATCTCATTTTTATCTGGATGAAAATCAGTGGCAGGATGAGAGAAGAGAGGTCTGCAGATGTAAAAGGCAGACTGCATGGAAGATTGGGGAGACAAACGAGAGCATGGGCCTTGTTATCAATAGACATGTAATTGCAGTGTTGTTAAGTCATAGCTATAATTGTTTTGCAGGTGAAGGAGCTCTCTGTTGCAGAGTGAACTGCACATCTTTCATACACAAGCACATTATTTGCAATTCATTATGAGCCTCTAGCTGCTCGCTCTTCACTTACCATTCTATTCACTTTTTTCAAATGAGCCACCGTATTACATAATAGTAAATGATACATAGAAGAAAAATTACCTATCACTGTGCACCATGTTTTCATGAATTTATCCTCTGTGTGACTTTGCTATAAAATCTAGTGACCCTGGAGCTTTAATTCATCTTCAAGCTTAGATAGTTCATTGGGGTGAGGACAGAAGCATATAACTTGACATGTTATTGACAGTAAGTTCATTCCAAGGTTCTAGCTATGACAGGCTTTGAGTTATCTTCAGAAAATGTAATAAAAGTATGAGAAGGGAACTGCATATTTCACCAAGAAAAGAAAGACTTTATATATACACTACAGGGTAAATAGGAAGAACTTTAGGCTGGTATTCTGGGGAAATGTCCCATAACTTTCAACTGCTGTGATGATCTCTTTGAATTTCATGTGACTTCAGGCTTTTAACTTTACCTACCTGGTTACTCTTGGAGTTAACAACTTTTGATTTCTTTTGCTTTTTGTTCTGAAGTATTTTGCCCATTTGAGCTCAAACTTTCCCAGAAATAGTATTTCTTCTTGTCATGATATCAGTCCCTGAATCCGTCTGTGCCTTCCATCTGTATCATCAGTGATACTTAAAGATAATTGATATTATGGGTCACCTTTATGATTTTATGTACTAGCATTTTTTTCTAATTGTGTCTTTTGAAAAATACTAATGAATTGCTGATGCAGCGTGTGCACTGAGTCAAAAGGAAATGTGCATGCTTCTCAGACTCACTGCATAAAATATTTATTGTTTTGTTTTTAAAGATACTATTTAGTAACCTTGTAAAAAGTCTGAATCTTTTGGCACTGTTTGTTTTGTGATTGATTGCTCTCTGCTGCTACATTTATGACTAAAGAAATTAAAGGTTTTCTGCTTCTCCTACAACTATAAACATCTTAAATTACAATGATTTGGTTTTAAATTATGCTTTTGCTTAAGCAGCATATCATCCTTGAAAACTGGACTACATAAACTTAGAAAAAATGAAGCCCAAATTCCAGTGACTCTTTTTTTTTATAGTTGGCTTAGCTTTGGTTCCAGGAGTATGACTTGAAGTAAAAATTGCCTCCAAAAGTTTTCCCTTCTACCAAGTCTTTGTTCCTTGGGCAGCTGAACCACTAAGGGGCTATGTTTGGGGGGTTTTTTGGTGCAGAGGCAGGGGGAGATTTTTTTGGTATTTTAGTTTCCCAATATGATTTTACCAAGGATGAAAATTAGCACTGAGACATGGAGGAAGGGTGCACACAGGACATATATCAGGGAGGTTGAACTGTACATGGAAGTGCCAGTAGGTCATTGTCTCCTGGAAGCTAGCTATAAAAGACAGGCAAGGAACACTTGGGACTGCTAACACCACCTTAGTAAAGGTTTTGTGTTCATGAAGAAGAAATGTAATGCAAGTAATTAAGCAGGATTTTATGGCACTGTGTGGGAGTACACTGAGGAAACAGATGACATGTGGTAACATAGTCTATAAAATACAAAGGTTTAGTGGAGTGTACACAGGAGAGTCTGCTGTCAGGAACATTATCAAATAAAGTGAAAATAAGCTTGATAAGCCTTGCTAGTTGGGACTCCGTTCACTTTAGTCACACCGTGACTACTTTAACTTCCAGAGAAAGGTGTTTGCCCCCACCTCATTCTTTATCAATACACGTTAAAAAGTCAGAACCTTTCTGGAATCAGATTATCACTAAAAGATGCAAAATTTCTGCTTTTGCCACAGAAATGCTTTTGCTTCATTTGTGAATATTCGAGTAGGTATGGCAGCCACGAGAACTGCAGCTAACTGCAGACAGCATGGGCAGAGTGAAGGAGTCTGTTCTAATCACAGCAATGATCTCTTGCTCTGCTTCTCAGGTGCTTATGCTGAGGCTGTTTGGCTTAGGAGTATGGGGTCCAAGGAGAGGGAAAGCAAGTTCCAGTGGGACTTTGCTGCCTTGTGAGCCAGTCCAGGCTCAACTGCTTTGTCTCTGCCCTAAGCCACTGTTGGTAATCATGGGGCCCTATGGCAAGCCAGCTCAGGGAGCTGGTTGGGACAAAAAAGATGATTTCCAGATTAATCTTCAGCATTTCCAGCTTCCTGAAATAACCCACCATTGCTGCTGCATGAGTGCTAATGACAGGAGCAGGCAGAAAATGGGAATAGCTGGGAATAAGAGTGAAGGCAAAACTGCATTTAAAGCTTTAAAACTGCATCCTCTGTATTTCTACTGAATTTCCTCATAAATTCAGATAAGATCAAAAGGAGTCTTAGCTTTAGGCACTGGGATTTTTTTCAATGAAATTAAATAGGAAATGCCAGCAGTCATATATACTGTTTCTATGGGTATAACTAGCAATAAATAACTCCTTTGTAGTTAACATCTAAAGAAAATCTTACTTTTTCTTTTCAAAAATCTGTGAAAGACCACACAGCCCCAGGTAGTACAGAATTTGCATGTAGTTTATATGTGAGGGAGTTTTGTTAGAAGTATCAAAATGGAAGCTGATAAAGAGAATTTAATTATTATATATTCCCAAATTAAATCCCTTTCATTCCTTAACCTATTTGAAAGTGTGTTTGTCATTTTTCCTATTAAAAAAGCTGTAGCTCTTCTACTGCTCCATTGGGAAGGACTGCTATGGATAAGCATCTCTCTTAAAATTTGATCTTATGTAGACTTTTTATCTTCTCTTAATTTTTAGTTGTAGCTGTGCTATGCGTACCAAGTAAATCAAAGGAAATTAATAGCATTTCAGCTTTTGGGTTGCAGTTTAAGGTCACTTAGCCTTTTGTATCTTTTTCATCGCCAAAGATCGGAGAGATCAGATCCAATGATAGCTTCGTTTCCCTCTGGCATGAAGGACTGTTAGAATTTAAGAAAAGTGGAAGCACAAGAGTGTTCTGTGTAATAGAATTGCCGTTCAAAGGGCAATTGCCAAATCAGAGTAAGTGCATAAGGAGTGTATCCCTACTTGGGAAATATGCAGCTTCCTGGTGCTGCTGCCTCTCAGTTGAGAGAATGTTTTCCCCTTTTTCTGTACTAGCCTGACACAGGTGCTTTCCAGCTGATTGCTGCTGTTTGTCTCCATTTTGGGATGGTAAAGAGCACCAGAATTAAATGCTGCCGGTCAAATTAGCTTGTTTGTAGGCATTTTTACAGGACTGAATAATTTTTTACTTGTAAATAACTGGTTATCTGCTTCATAACCTGCGAAAGATCATTCTGTAAAAATGGTATTTAGATAGAATAATATTTAGTGTGCTGTAATCTTCACCAAAGAAAAATCTTTAAAGAATAGTTTCCAAATCAATTAAATGCAATTAATAACTACCTAGAAACCTCTTGTCCCTGGTAGCTGTTCCAGGATGACTTTTGTTTTCTCAGGATCAATTCTGTCACTTTACAGGGAAGTTCATCTACTTTTGCTTTCAGTGTCTGTATTGGAAAATAACTGTTGCACAAGCCTGTGCTGTGGGGAGAAGAAACTGGGCTGTCTACAGTTCTTGTTCCCCATTTCAGCAGGAATGGACTTGCTCACCTGTGGAAGACTTCGTTACGTGCTTGGGGTGGAACTGCGTGGCATTGTCATCCTTTGCCAGGGATAAGTGGAAGTTCCTGACCTACCAGTCACTACAATGTTGTGTGAATCTGCTATCATTTACTGAGAAAAAACAGAAAGTGGAATCCAGGCTTCAAATGACTCTTACTTGTTTCCAGAAATGAGATCTGTTAGGTAAAGCAAGTTGCGCAAAGGAAGAGAATGACATCCAAACCACATGAAGACATACACATGTCTTTCCATTCATAACTGATTATCTCAGTACAGGATGCCATGTAGCTCTCAATTCCCAGAGGTTACTCATGGATCATCTTGTGAGCCTGTTTCTTCAGAACTGATTGCTAATTCCTTTTTATTAGGGATAATTTCCTTCTTCATATGTATTCCTAAATTATATTTGCAAAGAAACTTATGACTGGGCTATTATCGTGCACAGTTACTCAGTTAAGTTTTTTTAATTCTAACAGTGTTGTGTTCTATGTGTCATAAATAAGGTGTTTGTTTTTACATACTAATTGCTTCCTGATGGACCTGAACTTTACTTTTCTGTAAAATGCATTATTTCTTCATGGGTGTTTGTTGTAGACACAAAAGGTGATTTTTAGCCTTGTGCATCATGCTAGCTTCTTTTAAAAATTGAGTCATCTTTATATCGTCTTAAAGATTTTCCCTTTTTTAATAAGTGTCCCTTTCATAATTACATTGACATTCTTGTGTATGATAAATGTCTTGACCATGAAATAAGTAAACAAGGTCAAGAGTTTTCATTCCTCTCTTCCTTTTGGCTACAAATTATTCTCATCTGTTCCTTTTAGAGCTATGGCTGTCAGTACAGTTCCCTTATGTTATTTTTCAGATGCTCTCTAATTCACCCGTCCACGTAAATAGTAGAAATGCATCGCAAGAATCTAAAATGCTCCCTTTATAAAATGTCAGTGATAAAGGAAAAAGAAATTACCCTGAGCTGAGCTCAAGATCCTGCTCTCAATTGCTCGTATCTCAGCTACTGCTACATCCATGGTAACAGAAGGCAGACAACCATAGGTCCTCATATGTGTCAGTACTTTCAGGACCAATCCACTACAGATACCAGTACGGGTTTCACCAATGGGAAGGAAGCTGAAAAGGAACTTCCAGTGTGGCAGTAAGATTAAACAAGTTCAGTAAGGCAGAAAGATTTCTGTTTGTTTTGCAGTGCCTCCTCATCCAGGATGTCCTGGGATTTCTAGCGTTGTGGAACAGCTGTGTACACATAGTTTACTAGCTGTATGATGCTTAGGTTTTGTGTTTGTTACTGTGGATTGGTCACAGTGTTTGAGAGTAGCATCTGTGTCTTGTCAGGTGTCATCATCCCTGCCATGTGAGGTAAAATATTTTGCTGGTTTAAATTCTTCTCAGTTTGGGACTTGGGACAGGGGAAGAGAGGGGGTGAATCTGATACCAGGCCGACTTCTAGCTTTCCCATCTCTCACTTCAGTTAGTGGAGCTGCAGAGATTCCTACCATCTGGTTGGGATATGTGGTCAGCAGCTGCAAAATTACCACATTACAAAGGTATGTTCTGTGCATGAATGCATTTAAGTATACAGATTTTTCTTGAGTGGGAATTGCCTAATGAACTACTTTTGCATCAATGTGGTTCTGTTGATTTGGGGCATATTCTGTGCATTCTTTTCCTTTAACTAACTCGTAATTTATATGCTGTGTACAAAGACTGAAATTGCAACATTCTGCTCTTACATAATGCCTCTTATGCTCTTACATTTTGTCACTCGGCATTTTGCTTTTATCTAAGCAAATTTATCCCTTAATTTCTGTTTTTTATTTCAAGTTAGTGACTGTACCATACAGTGAATTGAGAGGGAGTGTTTTTGTCCTTCAAATTGTTGAAAACTATTGTCTCAGTAAGTGGTTAGCCTCTTGGTATGTTAAAAAGTATTAATTTAATGTGGAGGATGTGGTCTCTAGAGCAAATAATAGCTGCCTGGGCTCCTTTGGACAATTATCTTGCACATTAACAGTTCTTTGAATTTCCACAACTACGTTCCTCATACAGATTTTCTTGTTTGACACCTCAGCATGTAGTATGTCATAAATTGTACAGATGCTAAATTTGGTTAGCTTTTTATAAATTGTACCTTTTTTTGAAGTTAAAAGAATAGGCCTGTGTGTACATTTGCTCTTGTTGCTGTTGTTAGTGATGCTGATCCAGGCACCTTGGAAGTGATGGTCTTGCTTTGCAGTTGTCAGATAGTTTTCACTTGAACTAGACATGTAAAAACAATGTGAAGTAACTATTAGTGAAAGTGCATGTACTGAGAAGTAAGAAAGGTAAATGTTCTGCTCTTCATCAAGACAGTAAGAGACTCTTCTGCAAAGGATTTTCCAAAGCATCTTCTGATAAAAGCAGACCTGAGGAGACTCACATTGGCTGGTCTCAATCTGTTGGTGCTTCGCGGTTCCTGCTGTTTCCTTACTGACAGCTCTATTGCCACCTTCCTTCGCTTGCTGACTCTCATGTCCTCTCTGGCCCCCATGCTCTGGACAGCTTTTTGTTTTCACTGTGCAGTGCCAAATGGCATAACACAAGACTACATGTGTTGCTTGGTTTTCTTCACTGGGAGATGAGTTTTCTAGAGAGAAATGGTGAGGTGCAATGCTAGGAATCATGTTGCTGGTGTGTCTTCATGAACAAGTTCTTACGTTATATGGCTGGCTGATGCACCAAGAAATGTAATGTGGTTTTTTATAGAACATAGTTTAAAGCAGTTGTATAAGAAGGAAAGTATATTTATTGCTTCTCCCGTTTTACAATTCTGACGTTCACCCTTCTCTGATATGGTTAAATAATGCAGAAGTAATTCAGCATTAATGTATTATAATGTTAAAGCAATTATTTCACCCATATCTCATCTGATTAGGTGAGAAAACTGAATAAAGTTTTCCAATACTACTTTTAATAGTCTGGCAGTGAGAATCAGCAAGATACAATTAAGATACTGGTACGGTGCATTGGAGATAAGAAAGATGAGCACTTAAAAGAAGGTGGCCATCTGTAGTCTGCCTTTGTTTTGCTTTGAAGAATTCATTTTCTACCAGAAAATGGAAACTACTCTAAAAAGCAGCTTTGCTTTCCTCTTTTGTTCTTTAGTTTCAAAAGACATAAACTTTTTTTTTTTTTTTTTAAATGAGTGTTGGTCATGCTTAAATTGTAAATCATCCTGACCAGAAACATTGACACTCTGATAGTTATTCACCTAGTAGAAAGAACACCAAAATACATGTAATATAGATAAGGCTAGTAAGATTCAAGTAGCTTATCAAAATGTGAAACGTTTGCCTATTTTTTTTGTCTGATATTTCTCTGCACACCATTAGTTTATTCAGTAATTGCATAGAGGTGATTGTCTGCTGCTTTGTTTAAGAGGGCATTGTGGTTCAAAGTTGCTTGACACTTTTTAGAAGTGTTTGGAAAAAGGCATTTTTATGTAATGCCATGTTTTACAAGGAGGCAACTCATTACGAGAATAGGAAAAGGATTTTTATCGAAGTTATTATCTCAAGTAGGCAGTCAGTTGTGGATCACTTCTGTTTTTCTGCACAGGTTGCTTAAAAATACTATTTAAACACAGGGTTTTTTGTGTACTTGGATGTCTTGTTTTCATTTTAGAGTAATTTTTTTGAATTTGTATGTCATGAGGAAATATAGGAAACATACTGTAACCTTTTAACATTCAGATGACACATGGTACAAATATATGCATTTTGTAGAAAAAAATTTAGAGTACCTGTATATGTAAGAGTTAGTTTAATGACAGTCATGACAAGTTGTTAATTAAACTGTAAGATTTTTGAGCAAAATGAACATGATCGATCAAGTTCTTGGCTGGTCAGGCTGTTAAGAAGAAAATAAAAGAAAGCATTTTGCAGGATCACACTGGATGTGTGCTGAGTGGGAAGAACCCACAAAGATCATTGAGTCCAACTCCTGGCCCTGCACAGCACCATCCCCAAGAGTCACACCATGTACTCAAGAGCATTGTCCAAACACTCCTTGAACTCTGTCAGGCTTGGTGCTTTGACAGCTTCCCTGGGGAGGTTGTTCCAGTGCCCAACCACCCTCTGGGTGAAGAACCTTTTATTAGTATCCAACCCAAATCTCCCCTGATATGACTTCAGGCCATTCCCTATTTTTTATTGACACTTTACTTCTATTATGCCTACTTTATTCGTAAGCTAAGTACAGATATTTGCACTACAATAGATATTAGTAATGGACTGCACCAAGTGGACATCAACTAAAGTAGCCATACTTGATTCAGCACTAATTTCTTTCTGAGGAATCTGATAAAACATAAAGTCATCAGATTGATGGATTGTCAATAGAAAAACAGAGAAATCCAGGCAAAACTTAGTCCAAGATTGGTCTGATTTACTTACCAGCAAAAATGCTTCTGCTGTCTTAGTCTTCATACTTTCCTGATTCAATCAGCAGTCGATTCAGATCCTCTGCCATTCTCCCAAAGGTGTTCACAAAATTGTTTCATTGTAACCTTGGGTTTTTAGAAGAGTAGCTTCTTTTTCCAAGTAGCTGTCATTCTGTTAAGCATAGAGTAAAAATTGTGCAAATAAGGATAAATCTTGAGCTCTGGGATACTGTAGATGTGAACAACTTCTGGCTTTTAAACTATGCCTGATTTTATAGCAAATGTGTTTTTCTAATGTTACTCCATACGAAATGGAAAGTATTTCTATAAAGCTTCCACCTCTAGGATGTATATACAAAGTGTTGGTTATTCTATAGGGAAGGAGGCTCTTCCATACATTCTGTGAAGGTTTTTCAACTCACACTTTCAACTCACTTTATGTCTCTGCCTGGTCTTAGGACAGAGAAGCCGAAAGCCTTTTTCGGCTGTTTGTTTACTCCACAAAATGGGGGAAAACCTCTTTAAATGGAGTTCAATGACCTTATTTTAACATATACGTCTATCTCCATATGCTAAATGAAATGCAGCTAGGCTGTCAACACTAATTGGCCACAGTTAAAAATTAGTTGCATGAGCCATGTTAAACAATTTGCAAGCTGATCTCTAACATAATTCTGAGCAGCTGCAAACTGATTGAGCCTCATCGCGAGTCTAGCATGTTTTTATGTTTAAATTTGAGCTGTTATTCTCTGTGGGTGATATTTAAAGGTGTCTGCTCAAGTCCCAGTCTAAGTCTGAACTGTTTTTTCATATCTGATTTTTTTTTGTTTTATCAAGATCTTCTGATATTTGAATTTCAACATACAAAGAAATATCAGTATGCAATGTAGTAAAATGTATGTTAAATGTTGTGAAGAATCTTTGCAAGCATTTGCATAATGCTAGCAAACTTAATTTGTGGTTAGAATTCTGGGGCAATAAAAATACAAGTCCATTTTGGTGGCACAAAGGCCAGGTTATTTCTACATACATCATTGAAGTACAGTTTCGTTTGTATCATTACTTTTTAATCAGATGATCTTCATCAGTTTTCATAAGGTGACTTACCATTAAATTTACCTTATGCATAATTGCAATTGCTCACTTCAGAAACATTTTCTAAGGAAAACATCTCTGCTTTGGTAGTCTTCGTTCTTTCTGGTGCCAGGTTCATGCACACAGAATATAGCCAATATGTGATAGTCCTTCAGCTCCAAGTGTTCTAGCTCCTGTGTCAGCACCACTATTTCCATTCTATGTACAACTTTAACAGAGGTTAGGAAAAGCTGCAGTACTAGAACCCCCTGCTGATGTACAAAATTCTCTGCTGTGATGAGTTGCAAAATTAATAATTACCCAACTGTCTGTGCTGCAGTAACTTTTTCATGTCTACAGTAGTGGCATTAATTTTAGATCTTGAGAAAACACCATTGTTACTCTGTATTGTTGCAGGGTTTTTATATGAGCTTTCATTTTCTAATTGCCAGAGGTCAGAGTCAGCTCTGAACAATATTCCAGTCACGCCTTCTAGTAAATATGATGATACTGCTTTCTCTGAGATTAACACAGACAGATGCCTATCCCATGTATTTCAATGCTCCAACATCAAACTTGCTTCATCCCAGAGGTATTGGGGACTGGATATAGCTGTTGTACCATGATACAGAGGTTGTATCAGAACCTGCATGGTATTCAATCACCTTAATATTGAGCTTGTTGTAGAAACAGACCACTTTTCAGCTGCTGGGCTTATCTTTCACTGTATTATGGATTGCTTCTTTTCTTTTTCCTTAACTTACTCCATGCCTAATTCTGTCTATTGAGTAGGCTAGCTACGCAGAATGCTTTCCTATACATAGTGCTCATATTTCAGCACTACTTCACTTAAAAGCTACATGCTTGTCTGTACAGAGTCAAGCAGTCCCATTGCCCAGTTCAGTAGAAACTGTTTCAAAACTGCTCTGTCTTCACTGTCATCCTTAAATGTCTCATAAAACCATGAATAGTTTTCTCCAATGCTTATTACTTGAGGTGTTTTCTTTAGCTTGAGCACATTGATAACTATCTTTTGGTTCTTGTAATAATAAAACCAAGATAATAAGGCTTATTGAAGAGGGAAGTTCACGGACAATGCTTCATGAAGCCAGCTGATGTCTGCCAATGCTAAGTTAAAATCAGCAAGTCAAAGCAGATCCAAGCTGGCTTACCCATCTTAGGGGTGGGTTTGTTCATAGCATGTGTGAATGAATCGATACTGAACACAGCATATAAGTGTTTTTATAGCAGTGGTTTTGAGCTAGTAAGCCCTACTGTATCCCAGTTGCTCTACAAAGCAATAGTTTGAGTTCCTTTGCAGCTGTGATAACTGCAGAACGCTTGTGCATGCAGGTATATTGAAAGCAGTTTCTTACCTGTCTTTTGTTCTCACCATAATGTTTTCAATTTCACTTAGACTGTGACTTCTGAACAGCTCTATATCCTGCTGAACAAGAAGTAAAGGTGTTCAACCTCTGAAAATAAAAAAACCTCCTGATTTTTCTCTGAAATATATATGGTGTGATGAATATTCAGTCTCTCTAAGCAAAAGGTATGCTTTCAGTTAACCTTGGGATGGTGAAACCCAGCACTGTGCTAAGAGAGAATCTTGTTAAAATATGTGATAACAAGAACTCATTGAGAGAAAGCTTTGAAAGTTGAGATGCAAAGAATAGGAGGATGTTGTGGCCATTGTACAAACAATTCTTTTTATGCGTTTATGTATCTTCTTTTTAGGGTGAGGACTGCTTGGGTTCCTATATCTTCTGAAGTAAAATCCATAATTATGGCTGTTGTTCTACAACATTTTCTGATCATGACTGTGCAATAGAAGACTGCATTTCTGGTTGCAGCATTTCAGAAGTTTAGTGTTTGCCTCTGAGCTGAAGCACATTAGAGCCTCAAAGGTAGTTCAAATAATCTGTAATTCAGGTTGAAGTGTTTGGAAATTAGTTCAAATTAAGTTCCTTCCCCTCTTGGTTCTCATTGTAATGGAATAACCAAATGGGTTAAGCCCTAAATGCTTCTCAGCAGTTTTCAAGGATAATGTGTTAAGCATATCCGCGGGTTAGCTACACTATTAACTAATGCTTTTGGGGATGATTTGAAAGAGATTATGTAAGTTAGTGTCCTAGTGCTTCTTTCATAAAAGCTGAGATATTCTATTTAGAAATGCAGTCTGCAAAAACCTGGATCATGTGTCATATTAGGAAACATAATACTATTTTAAACTCCATCCACTGGTTCAGCAGGTATTTCCAGATAAAATAATGATTATATGTTGAGAACCATCCCATTCTCTTTTAAAAACCATTTGGGCAATCATCAAGCTGCACTGATGAAGGAAACCTGTCCATACATCTTCAGGACTGCCTCTCTGCATCAGAAAGAAACTTACCAGCTTGGCCAGAGTGCGAGTGAGTTTTAGCAGTAGATGACACTTCAACCTAGCTAGCTGCCTGAGAATCCTGTTGCTTTGGGTTTGGTCCATCAGTATTCTGTCCTCTACAAAATGCTCATGGAGAGGAACACTGCAGTAGATATGTTCAGCATCCATAGATTCTTTTGTGTGTTTAGGTAAAACTACATGAGAGCAGATACTGTCAAGAGGTCACTTGACAGTATTTCGATGTTCAAGAAATAGTTGTAAAAATGAAGTTTATGTCCAAAAAAGGCTTGCTCTGAGGGACTGATTAGAAGCAGTACAAGTGGACTAAGGATTTTTTTGTGCTAAATTTTTTTTACCCAAATTTCTGTCTTTATATAACCTAAATAGTAACAAAACAGGTTTGGAGACCAGAAACTGTGTAATTCCTTGATAGTAACATACTGCTATCACGCTGCCCTCAGCACTTTATTAGGAGCTTCCTACTGATGTCTCCTCTTGACAGTGAAGTGTCAGAAAAAATCACTCAGAGCCAAGGCTCTGTGCCTTCTTAAATTGCCATGTGTCATCTTTAATAGAATGTTAGGCTTTCTAACCTAATATGTCAGTAGTATTTTGTGACAGTATTTAAACAATTTGTGCAATTGTTCTTTCATTAGAAAATTAGATTAATTTATTTTTAAAGAAATTTAGATTGTGCATGTCTCTTGCAAAATCTCTAGGAATAAGAAGGTTATGACAACTTCTGGAAAACTGTGCTTCAGTTAATAGCCAGACTGACAGTCCAAAATTATAAGAGAAATCTCTTCTTTGCTGTGTATCAACAAAGCATACTTTCTGCTTTAAAAGAAGGATAGCTTTGAGAACAAAAAGGGTAATACTGTCTTGTTTTAAAACAAGTGAGCAGTACAGCTGTAGGCTGCTACAGCTTGTTAACCTGTTGCTATAAAGTTTTGCAAGAGCTGTAACAACACATGTAGGCAGTAAGCTGAAATCCCTGGATTGTCCACATGTGTTAAATGAAAAGAGAACAGGTATGGATACTTCCAGTCTTTACTGGACTTTTTTATTGGCCAGGAAAAGGCTTCCGTGATATTAGTCTTTGTTCATCTTGCACGCTTGTTAGCTTCTGTGAGTTAAAGATCACTAAAGATGTATTTTTATACGAATATTCTCCTTGTTCCTTTATCTTCCCTCTAGGAGTTTATGTACATTAGTGTTCTTTTTGTATAGCACCGACAGACTCTCTAGGTATTCCAGTCTCTGGATATTTAGATAGTGATTATTTCTGCAAAAGTACTCTTAACAGAATTTGAGTGCAACAGACTGGCACCTGGGGATTCACTCACTGCCTCATTTCTTTAAGGTGAAGGTTTGCCTAAAATGAAATCAGGACATTAAATAATACTTGAACTTGAGCATGCAGCTTGAGTTTCTGTTCTGTTGCAGGGTATTTTGGGGGGGTTTTTTTACAGCTTGCAGGTAGAGGTAAACTTGAAAGATGGCCCAGTGACACAAATTTTACTCTTCAGAAGAGAATTTGCTGATAGTACCAATTGGCTGCAATAGTAATGCATGGTTTAGTTCATCAGATTATGAAATTCTGTACTGGTCACAAAAGAGTATATGATTTTAACATGACTTCTCCAAGCCATTGGTCTATTGCAGTCTTCTGCTGCTCCTTGCAGCTGCACATTTAATAGAGATGCTTCTCCAAAGTCTCTTTGCAGCTCCTTATGCCTGCTGTGGTGTGCTGTTACTGCTTGTGTATTAGTGTAGACATGAAGTGGGACAGGGAAGTGGTGTAGCCAAGCTTAAAAAAGCTGCTGAAGGTCACTAAGCTGCTGCTGTCTCTGGGATGTCACACAATGAACGTGTTTTGTTGCATCACTCTGCAGCCAGACACTTGAAGTGTCAGTCCCTTCTGCCTTCTTGCTTCTGCTCCTCCTGCAAGACCAGGAAACTCTGTGGTTAGATTTAAATGTACCATCTATTTGTTGAAGGTGTACTCATGTTTCTGCTTGATGATTGGTAGTGCTACACTGGGGAGGGGAAAAACTTCTGATAAATCTAAATTTATTTTCCTTTTTGGTGTTCAGTTTTTGTCCTGTAATTTCAGTGTACTTATCCTGGCTCTCTGAGGGAAAGGAAATTATGAGTTTTGAATTTAAATTTATAAAAATAAAGCTAAGCTTCAGCATGCCCTCTTTCTTTTGTTCCTTAATTCTTATTCTTGATGGTTTATTTCCATTATTATTAAAGTATCAACCCTTCAGAGATCAGAAATGAATGCTTAAAGTTTAATGGTTAATTGCCTATCCTAATAGATGAAGGCATGCTGTATTAAACATCTTGTCTAGACCTCCACAAGGTCCAAACTAGCGGGTTTTCTTTAAAAAGTATGTACCTTCTTAAATTCATAGCAATACGTCTAATGATGGTGATGAGAGTTCAGCAGCTCTCAACAAGAGCACGAGCATTTAAAAAAGACAAAGGTGGACAATTCCCAAAGATGTGCAGTGATGGGGCAGGTGGCAGCAGATGCAAATTGCAGCGAGGTTTACTCTGACTCTATATAATGAAAAACTTTCTTATCTCAGGGGTGATCAAACTTAGGAAGAGGTTTCCAGTGTGATCCTAGGTTTCCATATTTGAAGATATTTAAAATGCTCCTGGACAAAGCCTGGAGTAACTTCATAGAATTGGTCTGACTTAAGGGAGATGAACAAGGTGACTGTCATAAGTCCCTTCCAACTTAAATTATTCTGTGATTCTAGGTGTTTACAGACTAACGGACTCTCAGATAGGCTAATTGAGATAGAAAAAGCAAAATTAATACTTTGCATAGTGGAAATGCTGAGCACTCAAATGGTTTCCATTTCCTTCAAGCTTGCAAGTATTAAGTATGTTTACTAGTCAAATCCTGTGATTTTTCAGTAGGGGAACTGATGCTGAAGAACATGCAGTTCATGACTGAGTATATAAATTTATACCCTTTTCTGACAAGCTTTGGTTCCAGCAGGATACATTTTAATTTGCATGTAGTCATCCAGGACATACAAGTCAATCTTTAGATGAATCATATGTGAAAGAAATCTCATAAAAGCTTTTTTCTAAGGTTTGATAATATCCCTTAAACTGTTTAGAGCAATTGTTTCTCAGTCTACCAGAGCAAATATAGTAACACTGCCAGATTTGATATTCTAACCTAAAGCATGACTTTATCAAAATTAAGATAGGACAAAGGTAGTTCTCAGTATATGGAGATTTAAATAGAGGAAGAGTGCTTCAGAGTGCTTCTTCTGTTTAATCATGAACAAGACTAGTCATTTCTGATATTTCTGATATATCACTTACTCCTATGAGCCGGTGGTAATTGTGGTAGGGAGAAGTGAAATCTGCATTTGAAGTGTTTGAGACAAAGGGGTATTGGACACTTGCATAAATGTATTGTGTGACTCTAAAAATTGTATCAGAAATTTGAAAGGAGAAAAAAGCGCTGTAATGCTAAAGAAAAAAAACAGATGAGACAGAATGTTAAAGACAAGTTCTTCTGAGGTTACTCAGAAGATATGGGACTGAGTTACATCACACATTCTCCCTTAAATTTTATGTTCTGAGGGACAACTTAAGCTAATTCAGACAGCTTGTCCTTCCAGTGACATCTTTGTATAAGAAAATATTTTATTTCAAAGTGACTTAAATTCAGCCCAGATCTCTTAATACAGACTGTGTCTATTGTAGGAAAGTTTAATTGTTCACATGTATTATGCCCTAATATCACCTCTCAAAAGCATGCTGAAATACTTGCTAGCTTTTTTGAAGACATGGGTGATAATATCTTGCTCCACTGTTAACTGTACCAAAACATTTGGCTGGTAGGAAAAAACATAAAAAAAGCTTTTCAGTTCATTGAGGAAAAAAGTGAAACGAAAAGTTTTAATAAACAGAAGAAAAAATTAAGATCAAAACTAAGTTTAAAATTATTAATTATTATTTTCATTTGCAGAGGTTAAGTGGTCAGATTATTTTTTTCCATATTTGGAAAAAAAATTTGTTATGTCAAACTAAGCTGATTCTTTTCTGTGCAGTAAGGTCATGCTTACAGTTTCTTATAGCTATGAGAGTGACCTGAAAAATTGTTTGCTGCTGAGGAGGCAGTGTTCTCTTCCCTGTGTCAGCAGAGGATTGCTTCCCTGAAAAGAACCCCAGGACAAACTTCTTCCAGCTACTTGCTTTTTTACCTTACCTAAGGCCAGAACTTTCCATAAATAATGGTCAGTAACAGACTAAGAACACATTCTTTCTTTGAAGGGTAGCTGTAGATCATGGTCTTACTCACTGGCCTTTAACTTATGTTGTTGGAGCCTTTTCTGGAATTTTGGCATGGATATTTTCAGCAGTCTAAGTTGAAGAATCATTGCATTTAGCAGCCATGGAGCTCTTATGTATGCTAGGGTGTCATTGTTTTAGAAATGCTGCAGCCAGAGGAACAGAGGGCTCCACGCTTGCTGTCTCCAGTGGGCTTAGGCTGTCTCTCCATCCCAGCCATAATCTGATGGGCAGGGAAGGTGAAGTTGAAATGCTGTTCATATTTTCAAGTCGCTCCCAATGAGTCTGTCCTGGATAAGTGAACAACTGTGTTCTGGCCACAGGTATTGTGGTAATTTGTTTCTGTCTTAGACTTCACCCTTTGAAAAAAATTACAATGAAGATTTACAGGCCTACTGCTATTTAACAATCTTTTGGCAGAGGATTTCTTTTGAAAACAGAATAAAGGAAAAGAAGATTAGAGTTATGGATGGCTTTATAATCTTTTTTATGGAAAAAGCCATAGCCTCCAGGCTCCAGTGACGTCCCTGACTCAGGAGGGCTTTAGAGAAATTATTGTATTATCTCCCTTGAGACATATTCTCTTTAGAGTCTTTGAATTAAAAAATTGTTGTGAATATTAAAATTAGTAACTTCTAGTCCATATGAATTTAATTTAAATTTCACAAATTAGTAGTTAGAAACGGGCTTTCTCCTCTTTCCATCATCATCTAGTTTACACCATTAAAACCATATTCTTTGTTGAATTTATTCACAATGTAAATAACTGCTGATCTATGATCATTCATATAAATTCACTTGACTTCAGGTATTTTTTCTTACTCTAGGAGAGGTTTGGTTTGTTTTGGAATTTCAATTGAACTCTGTCTTTAAGTACTGCTGTATTTCATTAATTTTGATTATGCTTTTTTGGTGTTCAGCTTCTCTAGAAATTAATATATTATATATATATATATAGTTGAACTCAGGCCTTTTTGTAACATATGTGTAAAAACTAGATTAATGCTGTATTCAGTAGAAGGTAGCATTCAAATAGGGATCTATCACAGAAACTTTATGCTGACATATAAAGTTGCATAATTAGCACCTGATCTTGCTTAAGTTTGACATATGGGTAATATCTGTGTTATGCTGTTTAGAACAGAACCCAGTGGGATTTGAAATTAAGATGACTGCCTGTCAAAGTTAAATGACACAGCACTTTACTTTCTGCAGGGGCTTTGTCAGTCCTGTCATGGTTTCTTGCTCTTCTTTGCCAAACTGCACTTCTTTCATGTTGAGCAGTTAAACTTTCCAAGTCAGTTGCACAAATATCAGATGTTCTGTCCCTCTCTTGATAAACCTTTCCTTGCTTTACCAAATGCCTGGTGTGTGCTTTGGTGTGCTTGAGGAAACAGATGACAAGCATTTGTGATTGCGCCACAATATTGATTTGTCAGGTGATTTGATTGTGTAGGTCGCTGTTGGGTGACCTCTTGCAAGCTGGATTATGGGGATATAACTGCACCTGCTTTGGAGTTATCAGTGCTGTATTAGTTCCTGCAAATTACTTCATAGTGTGGCGTTAATAAACTTTTACAGTATTGTTTACACTTATTTTGCCACAGACAGAGCAGTTTTATTTTCACACCTCTGCCCTGGAAGGTTTGTAAGTTCAGTGCACAGCTCAGAAAGATGGAGCCACCACTCTCACTGGTTTGATTTACAATATAGTACTACCATTCAGTGTTAATTTCAGATGCTCAGAAGTGCTGCTTAGTTTGTAATTTTCAGAGTCCCTTTTCCTACCTTCTCTATATTTGCCTTCTCGTTTTGCTGCTCTTTTAAAAGTTTCTAAGATAGTCAGCTGATTTCTGTAATGTACTAAAAAGCTACAGTTTGGGACAAAGCAGAAGGGAATGTTGGAAGGGGAGCCAGTGATAAAGATTATAGGATCATTTTAGAGTTATTTTTTGGTTTTATATATCACAGGGGGAATATAAGGTATATATTGAAACCTTTTGACACATTCAGATGGCAGACTATATTAGTTTCTGCAAGTTCTTCCTAAAATAAAATGCATTCAACACAATCTCAAATAAATGCTCAGGACACACAGGTTTTTATGCTGGAATGAAGCTGGGTTTTAGCTGTACTTACTGTCAATACCAATTGCTTGCATTGCTTACTATGAACAGTCATTTTTTATGGCAGTAGAAATGGACCTAAAAACCTCCTTGTAAATTCTTGGTGGTTTTTTCCTGTCTCTCCCTTAACTTGCACAATCAGTTGGAGCAAAAGTCTCTCTGGAAAGACCAGTGGGGAGGGGCAGAAAAGTGTGTGTCCTCTGTGCAGTACTGGAGCACTAAATTTACTGATATTTATGAAACCTATTCTTTTTGTAGAATTTTTTCTGTAATTCCAGTAAAGAGGTGTTTCAGATGATTGTACCACTTTTAAGAGATCTTTTAAACAGTTGAAAGTGTTGTCCTGTTGGCTGTCTAAGGTAGCTTCTCAGTTCTATTAAAACTTGAATCCTAAAGTACTTGCTAGTTGAAAAACAAGAATTAAAGTTTATTCACAGCTCCTTTCTGTTTTTAAATATGTTGTATGCATTACTGTGTATGTAATTGTTACTTCCAAAAAATGTATCATAACTCCTTGTCCCAACCATAAATCTGTATCAAAACATCGCCTGTAACTTAACTTTAGGAAAAATTGAAGTTGCTCATAGCAGTTTCTTTTTTGGTGTTTTTCTTGGAGCCTTGATTCATTTTAAATGTGTAAACTCAGCTTCTGGAGTAAAAACACTTTCAGCTGATCTGGTTAGTTAGTACTACAGAAGGCTTTGACTTTTAGCAAAGCTTTAGGTCCTTTGCAGCTCTTAATCGGAGAATGAGACTAAAAATCTCATTTCTCTTTGGTGTGAGTGTATGCTCTGCTCCTCCTAAATGAGAAATAAAATAGCTTTGTCACATGAGGACTTTTACTGGCTTTTATAATTGAGTGTTTAAAAGAGTTATCAGGCTTTTGATTCTCTTGCTGAATTGAACAACTTTGTAATTTTCAAAGGATGAATCATTTTTCTTTTTCAATGTTAATCATTGTTGCTGGGTTATAAAATTCTATTTCAAAGGTAGCTGCTATGGGTGTTAAAGCAGTAAGCATCCCTTCACTGTACCACTGTATCTTATCAGTAAGATTTGGTATTAGGTGGCATTATCTTCTGAAGTGTTGTATCTTCCATTTATATTAATCATACAAAATCCAATCACATAAGCTGAAGCTATAGTTGGTATTTGGTACATCTGTATCTGTCATATTCTGAATCAGATTAAAAGTTTCCTCTGTTCTTTGAACTTTCTTATTTATTCAGAGCTAGTGATAGGTGTGAAAGCCTGGAGGCATTCCCCAAGTTGGGGAGACTCAAAGGGTTTCTCTCACAGGATATCCTGTTCAGTTACCCCTGTCCTATTCCCTCAGTCAGCCCTGTTAGCCACCTCCCCATCCCTGTGTCCCTCAGTCACTCCCCCCCTATTTCCCCATTGGTCTCCACACCCTAACCCTGCCTTTGTACTGTCCCCATGCCCCCTGACAATTGGCCCCTCATGCTCTCTCAGCCTGACCTTCCCCTTACTCGAACCTGGACCCTCTCCTCAAGCCTCGCCTTTGACCCTGGACTCTTTGTGCACGTGGCTGGAATAAAACATCTCTGTAGAACCCGTACAAAGGCCCTTCCTGATGCTTTGCCAACACCATAACTGTAGCTATCCTGGTCTGCAACAGATAGGTATAGGTAGGTAGTTGGTGATTAGATATTAATGAAGTTTCTTTTCATATTAACTTGTTCAAGTGTAATAGGCTGAAATCTCACTGCCTCAATGAAAATATGGTTTGTTTTTCATTTCTTTTGAGACTTGTGGAAGATAAAGATGTAATACTTACACTTTTTGGCACATTTGCAATTTAGCCAGTAATTAAGCAAGAATCCATGTTTTGTGTGCCTTTCTAGTTAGGTATTTGTAGGGACCATCCCACATAGTTTTCATGTGCAATGATTTTTGAAATTTGATATATTTCTATGATTTATACATGCATATTATATGGCCTTTCAGAGAAATGGCATAATTTTGTGTACAACTAACTCAAATAATTTAATATTAAATGCCTTTCAGACTTCAAACAAATCATGTTGTCATTGTACAGGATGAAAGAAAAACAGACATGGCAATAACTAGACTGCTAATCTTTCAAAACTGTTCACACAAAGTAGATTTTAAAATATTGTCAAACTTCAGTCTGGGAGAGGCAGCTGTAATAGTGAATGTCTATCAGCCTAGCTGTATCATTTGAAAACCTTAACATATTTTGTAGTGTGAACATAGTTTTAAACACAGGACTTTCTGGAAAAGTATTGCTTTTGGAATGAAAGACTGTAATTTTTTAATGTTAAAGACCTTCAGGAAAACATTGTTAGAGCTGTGGATCTGTCCTGTCAGTTACTGGCCATGCCAGCTACCTGGAGTGTCTTCTACCAAAGCTATACAGGTAGGCTCTTCATGCCATCCCATCCCAAACTGTAACACTTTAAAACACTTGAGACTTTCACTGCGTTCTGTACATACAGAAAAATCCCCCATCCTGTGGGGATTTCACATTCTTCTCCCTGGTTCACTGATGGCTTATCTCTAGGGAGTGCTGACCTGTCCCCCTGACCCTTAAATGCATTACATGATTCTTATTTGCCACACATAGGACAACTTCTGCTTACAGGAAAAGCATTTTTGGACTAATGTAATTTGATTTGCCACAACAGTTCCTACAGTTTCTACCTGAAACTGCCATCTGAATTTAGATGCACTTAACTGGTTTGCAGATCCTTTTAATGAGCTAAACAAAGAAATTAAAGGTCTATTTATGAATGACCAGATATAAGTGACTTTCTTACAACTTTCTTTTAGCTTTTGGGATTATTCATTTAAAAATGGCAGATAAACAGCATAAAACTTTTTAGGCCATTTTCATATACAGATATTTTTCTTCTTGATAAAGCAGGTGTGGGTTAGTGAAAACAAAGAGTAGTAGTGAAGCATATTTTAATTTATGATGAGATAATCTGCTTCTAGAATAACTTCTTAAATATCAGTAGAGAAATGCTCACATGGCTTATTTCCATGTCTTCCACCATTCACAAAAATTGAGAGGCTGGGGAATCTTCACCTATGTTTTCTTATATTTTCGTCTCTTTCTGAAGGTTGAATGCTATCTCAAAGAGAATATAACCTTCTGAAGCTCATTAGGGTGGCTCATGAGTATGATCTGCTTTTAATGGTGGTTTCAGCAGATCCAGACCTGTCACACCAAATTCACAGATTTTTAGAGGATTATTAAATCCTATGGTAACTTTACAAAAGTTAAAGACAATTTTACAAAAATAAAATTATTTTACAAAAGTAAAATTATTTAACAAAATATATAAGCCTTTTGATAGATTTGTCCTTATTAATTATCACAATTAGGCAGTCAGGTTAAAATCAGTTGGTACATTCTGTTTCATTCATACTGTATTATTTAAAAGTAAACTTCTTTACAGTTATATGTATCAAGGAATACCTGTAAATACAAGAATTCTTACTAGAGCTCTTAATATGCCTTGCCCAAGTGATTTTATATGTTATAATAATATAAAATGTATCTAGTAGAAAGTATTTATCAGTATGTTATGATAGTATAAATGACCTATACCTTTAATTTCAGAGGACAGCACTCTTTATAATAGTTTCTTGTGTGACTAACATGTATGTGAGCATATGTATATCTACCTTAAGCTAAGCATACAATAAATATGTTTTATTTGAATAAAATGTTGCTAGAGTTGTTCCAGAGACTTGTTCAACAGTTATGTTGAAGACATTGGGGTTTAATTTAAATTTTGACAGAGGCGGACAAGGAAACTTGAAGCATATTCTTAATGATTATTGAAGAGCGATCCAATAATTATGAAAGGTTAATACAGAGTAGTCTGCTGGAAGATAAACTGACTCCTCCGCTCTTTGGCAGGTGGATGACATCCTAGGAGAAGGCAGTGATGAAAGTGATACTGAAAAAAAAAGCCAGAAGAGGAAGGTGGAAAACCTCAGACTAGTGCATCTGAGACTCTAGGGAGGAAGGCAGATCAGAGACCTGGATCATCATCATCGTCATCAAGTGAAAGAAGTTTAACAGGCAGTGTACCCAGGTATGAATTTTTCAAATGTAAGAAGTGCTAATGATGTTTCATTGTGTTTGTGCTATTCGGCATGCTTTCTTACAATCTGGTATTTGCAATCCGATGTTAAATTATGTGTAGGGAACTTCTTCTTTTAAGTCTCTGAAGTTGTTGTGCTTATCTCTGCAAAGTTTTGGGATTTATTTAAGGAACAGGTCTTAGTAAATGTCTTATTGAGTATCACCTGTTCAGAAAGAACTGAAGGCAACTGAACTGCACTTCTTTTCAAGTTGTCTCAATCCTGTGTCAGATATAGAACCATATCCTTTACAGTGTCACTTTAAGTAAAATAAAGTATGTTTTGGAAAGCTGTGCTTTTTTCATCCTGAATTTCTGAGATAGTTTTATGTTGGTCATTCTTAACAGTGAGGTTGTTGGGATTCTTTTCTACTTAGAAAGAAATTTAAACTTGCTCATCTCTTCTTCAAAATTGATTTTAGTGTCCCAGCATTGACTGTTGTATAATGACTATCAACCAAGTTGCTAGTATACTAGAACTTAATAAACTAAGCGCTTATGTTAAATGTGTTAATGAATGGTTCTCAATTTGCAGCCTGTTAATAGCTTTTAAGTTTAACAATTTAGAGCAAGCAGTATAAGATTTTAATTTAGAATTGCCAAGGTCATCATCCTGTACTACAGAGTGCTGAAAGTGCAAACGTGACTCATGTGTTGTACTTCCTTTCTGCTCTCTAACCAAACTCTCTTCCCAGCCGTAAGACTTTAGACTCTAATACTTCTAATACTTAGGCAACTGTCTTACATTGTTTTAACTTTCCTGAGCTTTGTTCTAGCACACAAAGAAGGTATGAGAGGAACTGTAAAAAGCACCACAGAATGTGGTATATAAATGTCTATGGAGAGATTTTGATTGGGATAATAATGCTGCTGTGTGTTGGGTATATTGGAGAGCTAAAAGGGAAGCTTGCACAGCCTTTCAGTTTATCATGGGTATTTCTAATCATTGGACTTCTTCAGAAAAAAGTCTGAAAGTTATGAGAGTTTGAATTGTCTCAAATGGATAGAAGAAAAATTTTCTCCTAAATGAAGTTTGGAAGAGGAAAGGCAAGCAAATGATGAATATTTTAGAACACAGCTGGAAGCAGCAAGGCATGGTGGTGGCATGTGACTGTTAAGTCCTCTTAGTACTGTGATGTTTCATTGTGTGAAAGACATATCAGTTTCTGGAAACCGAAAGAAGGGGTCACATTAAGGAATGTTGCTAAATACTATTCCCCAAGTATGGTGTAAAAAGATAGAGCAAGTGCATTTGTAATTAAGTTTTATTTTATATACAGGAAGGCTTTTAAGTAAGCTTGGCAATACTTCTTCACTCAGAAACTATATAGAGATAGTAGTGTTCTTGCTGGGATAAAGTCTTTGAGCAGCTTTTTAAGTAACTTTTCTATTTTCTACCTCTCCACCTCTTACGAGTTTCCTTGTCAGTTTGCTAAATTGCATTCAGGATTGAGCTTGTATGGTGTGCTGGAAAACATACTCACAAAGTGCTGGTTCAGATGCTGACCCAGTGTCTACTAGGCAGGAAATTCTGCTTGATAAGAAAGGAGCCAGTCATTCCAATTACATTTTAAGTTTGAAGCTTTAAATTGATATTTTCATGTTCAGTCAGTGTTGTATGCGCTAAAGAGATACCATATAAGAGGGGCAATGTAAGAGCAGTTTCTGAAAAGCAGACGAACAAGAAACAGTCCAGATATGATCCAGTACTCCTATGATCTGGCTCAGCTCAGTCCTATTAAGAGATGAGGCCTACAGAGACTATGGGATTCTGCTGCTGCTCTACACCTTTCCAGTAGTTCCTGACACTGAAACCATAGTGCTTACAAAATAATCTAGCACATGCATTTAATGTTAGTCTTCAGTCTTGAAACTTACAGAATACCTTGATCATTTCTCTGATTGGTGCCACTTCTGAAATTTTCAAGCATGGCAAAAAAAATACCAGTCTTTGAGAAAACTGATAGCCCCTACTGGAAGGGAAATGCAGCCTTTCTTCTAGATCCATTGCTAATTCATAATCAAGGAAAGTTGAGCTCAGAGCCTCAGAAATCCCTCAATTATCTTTTCCGTGCCCATTTACTAGAATTTTTAAAGGAACGGTGATATTTTGATTACTAAGTGTTTTCTTTCAAATGTAATAGTACTTCCTTAAAACAGCCAATCTTCTAGAAGACAGAAATTATAGTCTTCCTTTCTTTCTCACTTGCAGAAAAGACTGCTGCAAACTTCGGTGCAAAATTTGGTTGGTGGCATCTTTTATCCCAATTGAACAGGATATTCATTGTCACTATAACTTTATTCCAGTTCCCAGTCCTGAGACACTCTACTTTGAGAATCTCAAGCCCTGAGTTTTTTACAGCTCAGTGCTTCCTGATCTGTCAGACTCATATTTGTTATAGTCTGGGATATTTTTCTTAAACAATTTCAGTGACAAGCCATTCAAAACATATTAAGGAGCTATCTGGCACGTGGTCAAAGTCTTCTTTAAAGTATCCTTAATAGCCAGCAGCACATCTCAAATATGGCTGACAAAACAATTGTAGAAATTCAACCATTTTGCCAAAAAATGACGGTTCTTCTGTTTTCTTACCCAGGCAACTCATTGCATTATTTTTTACTCATTTACTCATTAGTAAAGTTGTAATGTTATTACATTGAACATCCTTCCAAAATTCCTTTCTAGATGATGTGAGTATGCTGTTGATTTGATTTTTACAGTATAGAAAAGCTAAAGATCTAAATTTAGAAATATTGGTGATTTAAAGTCATAATTTCCAGCCTCCTGGATCATTTGTTTCATTAGCATAGCTCACTTAATCATCAAGCAGTCTGTCTGTTAAAGAGCTTGTGTGTAAGGTCACCCTAGGAAAAAATATTGTGTGAAGTTAATTTTAAGAACTAAATCTTTCATTATCTCCTTTCCCTTAGAATAGATTTTATTTAAGGGGACACTCAGTGATGTCTAACTGCAAAAGGAAAGGGGATCAAAATTTCTATATGTGGTCAGTGCTTGAATGTTCAAGAAAAGATTAACCTTAAGTCTGAATTGACAAATCCTACAGTAAATGATTGCTTATGTTTGCAAGTAATTAGAAAATGTTGTTTGTCTGAAGAATATTCAGATTCATTTTACTCTCACTGATAGAGCTTCTCCCACATAATTGTTTCAGACTTGTAATTGGAATTCTTTGAGGTGTGGTTATTCTGAACTACTGAAATTTCTGAAGCCGTTAGAGTTTTGCCGTGCATAATAGTGAAGTTCTTTTGAAAAGCTCTTGTTCAGACTCCCTCAGTAGGAACCAGAGTTCATTATTGGAATTGGCCAGAACTAGAATTCCATTTCTAAAACTGTGCTGTGGTTTTGGCTGTGGGCCTGCCATGTCAGTCAGTGGCCATGGGATTACAGAGGAACATGTCTCATTTTAAAGACTGTTCCCTCAAAGCTTATTCCATCTATCTTCATGTTGCAGACGCAGCACATCAGTTGAGTGTTGGTGAATGGGTTGAATCTTGCAGCTTGTTCAGGGGCTTTAAGATCTCTGCATAGAATTAAGATTGCTGGAAAACAATAAATGGAAAGCAAATGGTGCCCATTTATTGATTTTGGCAATGAGATAATGAATCCCAAATCAATCGAAGTATGTTTGATAGGAGCAGCAGCTCATTATTGTTCCTTGATATAATTTGGTAAATAAATGCAGTTTTCCTACTTGAATGCATTTAATGCATTTTAATAAGCGTCACAGTCTGTTTTAGAGAGATTCAATATGTCTCCTTAACAAAGCAGCAAACCCAGTAAGCCTTTAAAGAGACTGTATAATCACTGAGGAGGGAAAAAAACAGACCTAAACTCTGCAAAATTAGAGATCCTTGACAGGCAACCACCTCCTCTGCCAGTTGCGGGAAAGGCTGATTTCCTTTAAGAATTTGGAGTGATAGGTAGTATTTTTCAGTTTGAAGGTGCTCCCCTGGAAATGCTTTTCTTAAGGCGAAGCAAGTTAAGGAGGCTCAACATAGATGATGCGATGGCTCTAATTTTATAGATCATTACATTTACAAAGTTTCAAATTGTTAGACTCTCTTTCACAGGGAACAGTGCAAATTTGTCTCCCATGATTAACTTCCTGTAAATTCAGTCTCATTTGGCATTCTAAATTAAATATCTGGGAGAAGAAAACATCCTTCAGGTAATAAGACAATGTGATGAATATTTTTTTACATAACCAAATCCTGACTGATTTTTGCAAGGTTGTTACTTTTTTCTTGGGTTTAAAACTTAACTTATATGGGTAATACAACAGCTGGATTATCCAGCATGTTCCAAGTCTGTACTGTACTCTCGTGATGAGTTTAAATGGCTATTCAGAGAGGTATTTTGAGGCATTAAGAGCTGAAACTTTCATCACCTTCATTTTTCCCAAAACTATTTATTGCATTCTACCTCTGAAGTAGAAATTTTTCTTGATTCCTTCTGGTACATTTTTTTTCCTTTGCATAACAATTGTTCTCATAGTTACTGCAAGCTGAGAGTATGTTTAAATGATTGAATTTCCTTATATTTCTAATAGTTTGAAAGTAAACAGACTCTTAGAAGTAGTCCACAGAAGCAATTAAAAAATTACTCTAGTTTCAGTGAAGTTTTTTTTCCAGAAGCAATGGTGAAACACTCCAGGCCAAAATCCAGGATCAACTTCTAAAGAGAAGTACTTCTGTTGGCAGCACATCTTGCTGTTTTCACATGAGCCGGCTGTTCTGCAAAATTTTAATGTCATTCCTGTTTGGAAGTCATTTTGATGAAGACTCTAAAATGGAAAAGAATTCTGGGATGCAAAGCATAATTTGCTTCTCTACTTACATATTAAAAATAAGTTTTCATATAGGAATGTTTTTATTTAAAAGATCTCTTGTTACCCAAAATTTCCACAAGAAAATGAATACTGAAGTAATAACAGCTTTTTGAAGCCACTTTAATTAACTTTTTTTTTCTCCAAAGGTAGTGTCTTTTTTACAAGTATATGTAGTCCTAAGTACTCTTATCATCTGCTACATTGAATCAACAACTTACTTTCACTTTGCCAGCTAAAAAATTTTTTATCCAGATTCTTGAGGATTGAATAAATGGAAACAAATGCTGGATCTCAGTTGATAGTTTATGTGTCAAGGATGTGCCTTTTTCAGGACCTCTTGAAAATTGTTAAATGTCCTGAAAATCAGAAGTCCTTCAGCTGTAATCTTTATCCGATAGAGTTAGGATATGATTAGTGACCATCTTCAAAGCTTCATTAGGGTTGCATTAGGCAGCTGAGGTGCATCCCATTCCCTTTTAGCCACATTCTTCAGGTTATTAAGACATTGGTTTTTTGACAGTTGGTACTCTTGTTTTTGGTTCTGTTTAGGTTGATTCTAAGTTTTTGTCTTTGTCTCGTATATTTGTGGTAAAATTGACCTTTCCTAACTTGTGTTTCTGAACCAGTCATTCTATCCCCTGCTCTCCTTGGAGAAGTAGTTTGGAGTAGTTTTGCTGGCTTAAACTTTCTGCACCTGTTAAGTTAAATCCCATCCTTTGGTCCTCGTCTTCATTACAAAGCACAAAAGATGGTTTTAAGAGCAAGCTGTGCAAAGGATGTTTGTACTTGAAAAGTGTAGTTACTCACCATACTTTGTTTCATTTGAGTAACTTTTTTTCATGAAAAGAAGATTTGATTGAAGTGAAATAGTGTCCAAGCTCTTTAGTGATTCTTTCCCTCTTTTTCATAAACCTTCAGTAAATATTGGGAGTTATTCTGATTGTGTTTTTACTCATTAATCTGTGGATCTTAGCTGAAACCTGAAAATGAAGGGATTTTTAAATCAGAAAAGTTCAACAGTATTAGAATGTATTTGCAGATATCTATAGAAGTCACTGAAAAACTTAACTGTTCCAGTATCATATTGGATACATTTTATATTTATCAGTGGAGAATTTAAAAATGCAGTAGGAGGAATTGGCAACTGGAAATGTTACTATTCAAACTGCATCTCTACATGCCAACATGTTTTTGTTTTTCACCCCAATTATTATCTTTAGATCCCTTCTTTTGAAAAGATGCCAATCATATCACTTGGCTGTAAACATACTTCTAAAAGAAGTTATTTGTATACTATGGCATCACAAATATTATATATGAGTAGTGCTTCATTTGCAAGTGAAGTAACATAGTTTGCTAAGAGTCTTTCTTTTGAAGGACTGTTTGAAGGCTTTTACAATAGAGAACACAAGTATTCAGATGGCTAAGAGTGCAAATCCTGTAACAGTGATTTAACTCTGGAAGACAGATTTTTCTTCACACAAATGAAGTTAAGCATCATTGAGTTTTCTTATAAAATGCTGAGTTACTCTGTAATTAATTTAAAACTATTACAGAATATAATTTTTAAGTTCTCTGATAAGAGAAATTGCTTGCTTTTTTTTTTCTTCTTGTTAGAGCAGGATGGGGGATCCAGCATAACTTCTGCCCTGAGGAAGCTGTCAGCTGCAGGCAGTGCTTGTCTGTGTGTTTTTCTCAGAGCGAAAGGCAGGGCAAAGAGAATTGGGTTTTTTCCACGATGTGAAGGAATTTTTTAAGAGGAAAACTACTTTTTGTGTCTGCAGCGACCAGAAGAACTATGAGGCCTGTTTGTTACTCGTGGCTCTAAAACAAAGTTACTATACTTGCTGCTTCAGTGTCTCCTCGTATGAGAAAATTACCAGCCATCTTATGTTCAAGAACAGAATTGTTGTGGGCAGGTCACTTAGGTGAGGGAAAGGAGTGCTTCCTGTGGAGAGGGAATGCAGAATTCTACTTTCTTTTTCAGCTTAAAATGCCAGCATTTTTCCACTGGGGAGATACCTACCTCGTAAAACAGGTATGAAGCAGTTTATCTGGATCTTAACATTTGCTCCCCAGTAAGGTTTGCCAGGCTCGCTGAACAGAGTTAATAGTATGAAGGATCCCTAACTCCTTAGGTACCTTCCAGCTGGTCAGACAATATTCAGTCTTTAGCTATTTATAGAGCATTGTTCACTTCTGTTTAAAGTCTGCTTTTGTTCTGGAGGTTTTTTCTTCTCTGAGCAGAAAGGAGTACAAGGAACACACAGATTTGGTCAAAGTCACAAGGGATTCTCTCTTTAGGTCTACTTTTCAGGTCATTTAAGGTTTTAAATGTGTTCCATTCTGTTTCAAAGATACTTCAATTGTTGTCTTTCCTTAACATTTCAAGGAATCTTTTTGGATTTAAGATTGAATCATTCGACTCTTTTATACACAATATTTGAAATAATGACACAAAATGGCAGTAATATTCTACTTGTTTACTGTGACTGAACTGGCTAATACGTCTGTGTTGGATGCATTGCAGGAGTTTGCTCAGATGCATGTTGTTGGATGCTTCTTAAATAGCTTTTCACAAAGGATTCAAAGTTCCATTGCCATGAAAGGATTGTACCAAATCTGCTCTGCTTTGTTCTGTATAATCTTACTAGGAAGTCTTTACTAATGGAAAGGTCTCTGTAGGTTTTTCTATGCTAAAAATGTGTTTTTCAAGTTCTTTTTCTCAATATTAAGTTTAGTTAAGTCTGCATTCTGCTATAATGAATGCCATGTAAAACTAAAGCTTGTGTTTTTTCCTCTGTCTCCAAAGCTATGAGGTGTATGTATCTATGGCATGTTAGGCCTGGAAGACTAACTTTAAGTCATACAGAAATAATTGAGTCGAAAAATGCTTGTATGAGAGTTATTTCATTTTACTTATATTGTTTTATGGCACTGGTATGAGGAGAAAGTAAAGATGTAGAGGGATGTTCTATACCCTTGTAAATCCACAGTAGGGTGGAAAGATGCTGGAAGTTACTGGTAAGGTAGGTGGTGCTCTAAGTATAAATGTATGGTGCTATTTTCAATACACTTTTGTTTGATAATAGGACAAAAAGCTCTGACATGCCTAACTAAATTGGTAGTATAGAGGAATATTACATTTCTATTTAAAAAAAATAAAAAATAATTAATTTCTACAAATAAAAGGGCATCTCGGAGATCCGTCACAAGAGGGAACGCTGTTAGAAAGGGAGTTTGGCACTAATTTTTAGAAAAATTGAATGGAATTCTCAAATACAAGTAAAAAAAAAACTCAGAGTTGGTGAAAAATATTTTTCTTTATTCGATATTCTGTGCTGTCTGATAGAGTGGACTGTTCCCATGGGGATTTTTGAGATAACATCTATATCAATTTGTTAGATGTTTAAAGAGAAATTATCTTTCCAATAATATCTTTAAACTTCTGCATCTGGTTTGTGTGTCCTTCAGTTTTAGATTTTGTGTTTAGTTTCCTTCTGCTGCTGTGGTAGAGAAGCTTTTCATTTTATTCTTCATTTAAACAAATTAAGCTTTATGATCTCATATAGAAAAATTCATGTGGACAAGTCTAAAAGCTTATAAATCATCAAGTATAGTTTGAACTACTCTGGCTGTTCAGGAAACAATTAGCAAAATTATAAAATAAATGGATATAATATTTATTTCAGCTTTCCTCAGAGGCAAATCAGAGAGGAAACTATAAGACATTTAGTGGCAGATGTTTGAAAGCAGTTATGAGAAATGAAGTGTGCAAAGTAAGTACTCAGCTGAGAAGAAAGTGGTAGCAGTGAGTGTGCCTTCGGTACTTGGAAGTTTTATCTCGATTAGTGTTTTAGCCCAGGTGAGGAATGTGCCTTTGAAGCAATGCTTTGATGTGGCTCACAAAGGGATTTCAGGGTTCATCATTTCCTTAAGGTCAGTGTAAACTGGGGTTTCACTCCAAGAGCTAGCTGTGGACCAGCCACTAACCTTCAATCTAGAGAACGAGCTGAGAGCTTGTCCAGGTTAAAATCCTGTTTCTGCCTTAAGCAGCTGTAAGGCCCATGTGCATGAACGCCAGATGTATTGTCTCAGTGCATACAGTGTCAATAGGACAAAAGTAAAAAGTCACTGGAATAACTCTGTTTAAACTTTTATACACTTACAGAGTTGGATTCCTTTTTTTATTTTTTTCTTTTGATATTCATATATCTAGACAATGAACACAATTTTGCAGTTACTTCGTGATCATTTAAATGTTGGGACATAGCAATACACTATTAAAATTTCAAGTGGTTAAATTACTTAAATTATAAGCATGACCCTGATAAATGGTAAAAACAGCTGTATAAGCAAATTAATGCATGGCTCAGTTTCTTTATGAAAGCACTTAAGTAGATGACTCATTCATATCTTCAAGCTTGTTAATGATTTTAATGGCCTAAAGTTTCAAGCTGTTACCGAAAATATACCTACTACAGCTTCAGTTAAGTTATAGACTAAATTACAGTTCTATTTCTGGTTGCTGATTAGTCTTGTTGGTAAACAGTGTGCACCCTGTTGTCAAGAAGACTAAGAAAAGTACTTGAGAAAAGAAATCTAAATATTCAGTATGTAGGGAAAAGATGTCATTGCAGTTTGCCTCCTTTTTTTCAGAGAAATCTTCTCTCCAATTTTACAGTTAGCTTTACTCCTATAATGTTGTCTGTAACACTCTGTCATCCAGTTACACTGAAAAATTACAATTTATATTGTAAGGTCTTCTCTTGGCTATGTATATAAATTGCATTTGCAACCTGCAAGACTTAGAAGTGGAAAGCTGCAATAATTAGAAGTTCTTTCTTCTGCTTAGGATGCTTACCTAGGAAAGCAAGCAGCTCAACAGCTTAATTATCTGTAATGTGTACAAACATTTTTTTACACACACAGGGAGAAGCCTAACAGGCAGTTTGTACCATCTTCAGTTTTGGATACATGACTGGAGATGCATTGAGAAAATCAGAAAACTGTATGTGCTTCATGAATTCATTCTGTTTTCAGTAGAGTCTTAGTCATGAATTACCATAATCTCAGTGTTTTCAATGGTCATGTGGTGTGTTCTTGCTTGAAATTGTATTTTATCTACATACAGAAATGTAGGCACAAAACCAGATACACTCAGAGGAACTGAAGAAAGTTGTAGAAAGCAAGCCTCTGGGATTCTATAGAGTTTTTTTCCAGAAACCTTGAGTAGCCCCTGAGAAGTTTTTCCTTTTGCAGAATTTTGCAGGGGACCCTCTTCCCAAATTCATCATGAAACAGATGGCACTCTGGAAACTCTTCAAGCCACAGGAAGCTGTTCCTGTTATCTGTTTTTTCCACTGTTTTCTGATATCATGAGTTGTCCAGGGGAAGGAATTCAAATTTTCAGCAGATTTGCAGAGATAGATCTCTTAATAGCTTGTCTTTATAATGTATAGCCTGGTTTTGTTGAGCTCTTGTCTTTTTTTCTCTGAGAGTTAATGCATCAGTATGTAAAACACTATAGTATGCAGTGATTGACTATGACCAACACAGCTGCACCTGGGAAGCAATGGATTTGGTTTGAGGCAACAGAGAACAAAAGTGATTGGAAATGTAGATCTCATTATAGCAAGTCTTCCCATCTATGTGTTCTAGTGCTGTGGTGGTGGAGGCAAGACCAGCATGCTGCTGGGGTTTTTTGTTCTAAAAGTTTTATAATATATTTGGGTGAAAGATGGGAAGAATAGGCAAGAGTAATGGAGTGCCAGATATGTCTCCTCTAGTTCTTCTGGCCCTCAGATGGATGCCCAGGTCCTCAGCACTTGGAAGCAGCTCCGATAACAGAGAAGATGAATAATTTCATATCACTACAAGCCTAATCTAGCATTTGCTCTGCATCAGGTTCTTCAAGCGATCGTAAAGTTTCCGGTGTTTGATGACTTTTTTTGGTGTTTTAGAAGCATGAAATACTTGCTTAAGACAGGAATTCTCAAAAGAACTAGAGAGGCACAGTGCTGCAGGTTTCAGTATATCCTAGGATAAAGCCTCAACAACCTCTCTGGATAACCTGTGTCAGGGCTTAATCACCATCACAGTGAGAAACTGTTCCCTGATATTTAGAGGGAGTTTCTGTATTTCAGTTTGTGCCTGTTGCCTCTTTTCCTGTCACTGGACACCACTGAGAAGAACCTGGCTCCGTTTTCTTTGCACTATCCATTCAGGATTTTGTACATGTTCATTAGATCCACACTCCACTCCTATATCAAGAGTGTCTGAGGATCTTGAGACACAGAACCAGAGGCCTTAGTGAAGTACCCTTTGTTTGTCCCTCATTTACCAAGCCAGTCATTTCATTGTAGAAGTGTATCAGGTTGGTCAGTCACTTTCCCCTTGATGAACCTGTGTTCATCACTACTGATCTCCTTGTCCTTCACATGACTAGAAATGGTTTCCTGGATCAGTTGCTCTTCTCACCTTCCCGGAGACTGAGGTGAGGCTGACCTTCCCTCAGTCTAGCTGCTTTTAAAGGTAGTGACATTTGCATTTCTCCAGTCATCAGGCACATCTCTCAACCACCATAATCTCTTAAAGACTGAGACATTAAGAGACAGTGACATCACCCACCCCCCTTGGCACTCATGGGTGCATCTCATCAGGGGCCATGGAGTCAGGTATGACCCATTTGTTTAACAGTTCTTCCCTGTGTTGATCCTCTTCCACCAAGGGTACCTCTTCCTTGCTGGAGTCTTTCACCATCTTCTCTGTCCCCTGAAGGTTTATCTTGCTAGTAAAGAAAGGCTGAGGCAAAGGAGGCACTATAACTTCAGCCTTTTGCAATTCTATGTCACTGGCTCCCCTGCCCCATTCAGCAGCAAGTTCACATTTTCCCATTTCCACATGTTTTCATTTCATACTTATGGTCTAAGACCTTCCTGTTGTCTTTTGACAACATCAGCATCTCATGGACATTGCAGCTTCAGCTGCCTTCAGCCTTCCCACCTGCAAGCCTCTGCCTCGTTTCTGCCTGCTCATTTATCCTCACTGGCTTCTCTGTTGCTTGGGATCAGCACTGTGCAGTGCTGTGACAGGAAGGCTGAGGCCATATGGTGCACTGAAGAAGTGGAGAACATGGAGTAAATATCTGAGCAATGTAACTGCTCAGAGCTGGATGCATACTAATGGGCCCTGAAATGCTGGAGCTGAGCTTGTACAAATTCAGGTCCAGCACCTCCAAGCAGCACAACTTCCAGAAGGGCAGCTTCTTTTGAATAGCTTATAAAGCCTCCAGAACTGAGTACAAATAGGATGTTTCCAGTGTGCTGTCTCTGAAGGGCTTGTTTTGAGTGTGTTTTCCATTATTCCACTGCTTTTGCACCCATCTGGGAACATTCTGTGAAGCTGCAGTACATAAATCTGTGTCTTGCAGTGCCCTAGCCTCTATCAGTGGGTCTAAATTTTGCTTGTGGTCTCTTGCAATGTGCTCATGTTGCACCTAATAATACTCAAATAATGTGAGTTTTCTGTTGTCAAGAATAACCCAGCTTATCCTGTGATACTGATCTGATCTTTGTATATCTTGCTGGGAAGAAAGGGAAATGATCTTCCCCACAAAGTCTTGTTGCCCCTGTTTTGTATAGGTGTAAAAACTAAGAAGCATTTTTTCTAAGGTATAGTTTTCTGTAAAAATATTTGATACATAGCCAGTTATTAAAAAAGCTGTTCCCAATAAAAATAGCTTTCTCTAGATACTGTTGACACATTGCATCAAAGTATGGAAGAAAGGAGAAATGCCATGTTCTCCTCAGTAGAAAGGCTCATCTTCCAAAAGAGCTCAACAACAGTGACATAAACTTTTACAAGCCATGAGAGTTTTCCTTCGCTGTACCAATTACAACAGCTTTGATAATTGCTGTCGCCTCCTGCAGAGTTTTAGCATTGCTAAACCTTTTTACATTAAAAATAACCCCTCAAACTGTTCTCATTGCCTGTGTTTGTGAAGTTCTTCTTCCAGCTCTTCCTGAATTTAACCTCCTTTACTGTTCATAAAGGAAAATATATGAGCTTTAAGGTGATGCTTTATAGCAGAAGTGTAGAGCACAAGTATAAGATGAATATTAGAGTGTAATAGCTATGACATTTATATTGCTTATCCAAGGAATGTCTTTTTTCCCACTAAAACACTTTGCAGTTCTTTTGAGATGGGAAACCCTTCTATATTTCATTGCTTTCAATTTTTACGAGGCTGGATGTCTTAGGAAAAAAGTAGGTTTCTCTTGTGAGGATGAGGGAGAATTTGAATTAAGGAGGGTAGACTTTTTGGGAAACTAATAGAAAAGGTGTGAAATGTCAGGGATGATAACTTGACATAAGGAACTGTATAGTTCTGGAGGATCAGAAGAAAGACAACCCAGCAAAATCAAATCTTAAACACAACAGAGACATAAATATGTTCTTGTAAATCAAAATTAGGTGCTTTGGGTGTAAAGCACCACTTACCTTGCAAGGCAAAATCGTTGCAGGAGTTTCTTGCTGCTGTGGTGTATGTGAATGGTACAACCCTTTTAGGGATAATGGGATGATTGCATTTTCTTTTAGATATGTCTTTCAGTGGCTTCCTGTCTGGAGTAAGAGAAGTTTCTGAATCACATTATTTGAATGTCTTAAGAATTTAGGTACAGGAGTGCCTGTCTTAGGTATTCTGTCACTTACTGGTAGTGTTTTACACCTCTGTTATTGGTTAGACTTCCCATTATCTCAAGCCACTCTTCTATATGAATATGCCATAGTGTCTTTCTATAAATAAAAATGTGAATGAATAATTCCCATGGGCTGGCTGAGGCTTTTATACTCCCTGAATTCCTGAATGCTTATTCAACATCATCTCTCTTCTCTCATCTCTCTCTTCAAAATCATCTGTCTTCTTTGTTCCTTAGGCTTCAGAGAGTTATGTTTCCATTACATAAGAACTTTGAAATAATTCTAAGATTTCTGAAAGGACAATTGATAAAACTCTAGTGATTTTAAAAGGAGACTGTCAAGTCTATTATGCCCTTCAGATGTCTTCATTTTAGAAAACAAAGTTCTTACTGCATATGAGTACACTTATGTATGTCTCAATTTTTGTTCCTATCTGAGGATCATAAAACAAGATAAGATGGAGACTGAAACTTATCATTTCTTGGGCAGCAGGGACAAAAAGCTGTATTCCTCTAGCAAAAAATTCAAATTACCATCTGTATAAGAAGAATTTTTAGGTGACTGCTGTCTTGTATATATGTTGAAGATAAAACATTTTAAATGTGATAGTTTTCATGCTGGAAGTTATATATATCAATATAAAGAGGTCAGCTTTTAATGATATAAATAGTCATAATTTACTGTTATTTATAAAAAATGAAACGGGGATGGAAATGGGCAACTCTCCCCAAAACCTAGGTCTCAGTTCTGAAGGATAAGCCTGTATGCAGTGGAAAGTTCCCTGTAGTTCAACCTAGGCAGTTTCGCCCTTACGACTCACCAATAAATCTTGTAGGCAAATGACTGTGTATTCTAATTAAAATTTATTTCATTTGCTTATCTGGAATATAGTGTTGTATATTTTTTGTGTGCCTATCTAATGCTTTAGAGAAATATTTGAATATTAAAATCAGGAGATTTAAGCAAGGTATGCTTTGTGCTTGCAGCTCCATTTGGGAAGCATGCATTGCTTTAGTTTTCTTTACAATCATTCTCGATGGTGACATTAAGAGATTGAAAAATGTTGACAGCCTGTAGCCTTAGGTTTCTTTAGAAATTGTATGATTCTATGACGAAAATTAAAGCTGTAAGAAATTCTTCATAGATGCCTTACAGAATACTTAGAAGAGATTACCCTTCCCTACATATATTTGTGCCTATTGAAGTATACCATCATGTTTTAGATGAAGTTACTTAGGATTTATTTGACAAATGGGAGAAATGCATAGATTTCACTGATCTTCAAAAGCAAAGCAGCAAAAAGAATATTGGTCACTAGAGGGGAACCAATGTGAGGAAGCACTCATCAATTCAAATTATACTTAATTTTTTTCCCTCTTAAGGTATCTCAAGTTTTTCCAACTAGTTTTCAAGGAAGTAATAAAATGGTTTTAAATGAAAATAAGCAGGTAATATTGCAGATGCAAAACTACAACACACATGGAGCTAACTACTACTCATACTTGTACATTTTTCTCCTTCATATAAGCATGCTCTTAATCCTGTGGAAAGCAGGAAACTTGTAAACTAGTTTTCAGAGAGAAAAAACTTCGGAACTGCATGGTACTTTTGTTTAAAAAAATTTTTTTTTTGCAGTTATAATAACATGGATAATAGTGTTTCCAGAGTGAAGGCTTGGAAAAAGTACTAGCCTAGCTTTGAAAGTACTTTAGTATGATGAGCAGATGTAAAGGAGATGTTTTTGCTGTCCAGAGATTGCAGTAAGAAATTTAAACTCTGTTTTGCAAGACACTGAGGATTCCAGCACAAAGATTGTTGTAGGTAGAACTTATGGGAGAGCAACATCTTCCTCTTGTTCTTCTGGTATCAGTTACTGTTCTGTAATGAAAGGGATTGCATGAGATATAAATTATTCCAGAGCTGATCTTTTACACCTGACACTCAAACTTTCTAACTTGGCATTGAGACTTCAACAAAGATGTGTTTGAATAGGAGTTCTTCAGTAAAGCTTTTCAGATGTGATACAATTACCTGAAATTCCAGTTTTCCTGTTACTGTGCTAGGCTTACAATTCCTGTCAAAAGGGATAAGCAATTTTTATTCTTATATATATTTATGTCTCTTTCTCTTCTTGCTGTATTCTTAAATGAAATGCTCCTTCTTCTTTCTATTTGTCAGAGATGTAACCTGAATTTTTTCTTGATAAAATACTTTCTATGTTCAAATTATTAATGTGCAAAGACAGGAGAAAAGGTTTGCATGGGAATGTTGAGGTACTCAACTGGTTCAATATTCATTTACTGCAAAATCAAAATTCAAAATCACTGAAAGATTGTTGGAGATTGCTAGGTCTAACTAGGTGTGTTGCATGTTCAGAGATGCATAAAATGCACAGGGAAACAAAGGTGTGCTCATTCAACTACTGAAGAGGAAGGTCCTTGTTCTAAGACTCCTGACAAAAGTATGTTGCTGATACACTAAGCACAAGTAGATGCAAAGTTTGCTTCAGGAAAAATCACAGGAGGACATTGTTCACTTCATTGCTGCTTCTGACACGTTCTGAAATACTTTGAGTTACTGCAGAGGTCTAATATTATATCTCTTAAAGAGGAACAGGCGTTTTGGAAAGGCTCAGATCATTAACTGGCTAAGGAAAAAAAAATCACAGGAGAGAAATGAGAGTGTGAACTTTCACACATCTAGACTATTAACTGCAGCTAAAATTAACCAAAGTGCTGGTTCACATTTCGATCATGAGACTTCAGTCTTGGTCTTGTATTTCTCTATATTTCCTACAAGGAGCAAATGCACAGCTTGTGCATGTTTGCTCAAAGTGTCAAGCTGCTAAATTTCCATTTCAGGGTTTTCTTTCCTTTTTTAAAATGGAGATTCTTATTCTCCTAAAGGCTTTTAGAAAGTGAACTGCACAGTCTAGAAGTTCTCAGGTCCAATCAAGTAAACGTTGGCACAGAATTAATATGCACTGTGAGAGTCTGGGTTGATCTCAAGGCATCTCTTTAAGGTGTAGCTGGGCCTTTCCCACAGTCCTAAAATGACCAGTGTTGTAGGTATTCCTATTATGTCCATGTCAGCTGCTCTAAGAGAGCTGGCTCTGCTCACAGCTGCAGCAGCAAAATGGAACACATCCAGTGTGCTGATGACTTGTTGCCTGGTCACTAGTGCTGATCTTGCCCTTATAAACATCAATATTACCGCAAATACCTGGGGATTTTTCATAAGTCTTAAAAAGCAGGTGCCATAGCTGAAGTTCAGTGGAACTGACTGACTTGTGCTGCTTTCTCCTAGGATGAGTCTTTTTCTGGAAAGAATATCTGGGCTATTTTTCTGGCACAGTGTCCCTAAACAACTTGAAGAAATGTTTTCTCAGTAATATTTATATCCAACAAACATAAGGTTTTTTTTTCACATCAGGCCTATCAAATATAAACAGCAGGTGAATTTTTTAACTTTCTTTCCTTTTTGTAAGAGATTTTTTCCAAGCCTTTCTTTATGGATATGATGTTGCTTTTTTGGCAAGTTTCTTGAGCATTTGGTGGTATGACTGAGGTGTTCATCACTTAAGCTGTCACGTATATCTATTAAGTTTTATGGTAAGAATAATGTAAGTTGTTATAGTTCTAAAAAGATTTTTTTCATTGTTCACCAAAAAGCTGAACAGTGGTGCTTTGAACTTGTGTGAGATTATTTAACATAATTCTGTGGTATCTTCATGCTTCCCTCCACAATATGTAAATTACCAAAAGACATACAAACTGCACAAGACTGACTGCTTTTCTCACAAAGTGGTGTGTTAAAGTATTTGTGTTTGTGTCAGGCCACATCAGATGGGAAGCTTGAAAATGCATTGAAACACAGTGTGGTTAGTGTGAACATCTGCCTTTTACTGTCTAACTGTGAAAACACCTAGAAGTTGTTCAATATGCAATAATACAATATTATTGAGTCCATTTGTGTCTGTGTACTACTTGGCTTACACTAATACCATGGTTATACCTATTACTTAATATAGCAATTATACAATTGAGATCCGGAAAAGAAGTGTCTTTGGAAAAGTAAAAAATACCATAAAGTTCATAGGTTTTCCTGTTTCAATACTATGTAGATTAACTGCAAGTCTACACAGGGTGAAGTTCTAACAGTTCTAGTACTTCAGGGGAAGGATACATGAGCAATTAAAAGTATGTTGCTAGTATGTTACAAGAATTAGGAAAGGGCTGTTAAAATATATCCTTATTTTTCTCAATTCTCTTTAAGACTAAGTAAGTGTCACTTGTGCTTTTCAATAGAAGGGTGCTGGTATCTGTAAAATTAACTGGGGAATCTAAGTTGCCATTTTTTCTAGGGGCAAAAGTTTGGAATCGTAATATAGGTAATCAAGCAGGAGAGTATTTGCCTTGTTCTTCTTTTCACCTTAAATGTGGTAATAAATGGTAACGCATGTACAGGAATTGCTGTTATTCTTACATTTCTCTGTTCTAACTTTTGCTGTCTATAATGATTCAAAGACTCTGTCTGTAACTTAAGAGTTCTGAGTGAAGTAATGTAATTGATTTCTCACTAATGCATCAATGTATTTGAATTAGAAGTCTTTCTGCAGTCATTGCCTTTTATCACTGCAGAGCCATTAACTAATAGCTTCCATCCTGGGACATTGGAATGACTAGAGCCTGAGGGAAAATAATTTTCTATAATAGATCTGCAAGAAGCACCAGTCTACAAGAGCTGGATTTTTGTAGAAGCAGACTTTAGAATTCATTTGTTACAATCATTTTGGAAAGAGTGAGGGCTGAAAAATGATGAGAGGCATTGACATAATCAGAGAGAAAGAACAGAGAAAAGAGATGTGCTTTCTAGCAGAGGATTCTTATTTAACTGTGAGACCAGTTGAAGAGAAAGTACAAAGCAAGGAAAAACAACACTTGAGCTTGGAGAAGAGGCCATATGTGGCAGGGATGATTCTGGCACCCTTCCAGGGCCCCAAACCTAGGCTTAAGCAGTGATCAAGACTAGTGAGAAGAAATTAGGTCAACATGTTTGTCTTTTCATCTAGCTCTGTTTTTCTTGCGCTTGTGCAGTAGTGATTAGTTTGTCTCAGAAAGAAGAATCAGTGGTTTTTTTGCATTAATTAGTATATCACAGTTAAGTGATCTGTAAAATCCACATTGTTGAGATGGAAGTTGAAAGGAAGTGTATATGGATTAACCACCTGGGAGTCAGAATAGCCCTGATCAAGTCCTGGGAGCCTACAGCAGAGTTAGGTGCTTGTGGTGAAGAAGGAGAACTTGTGTTGATGAGATTCTAGTCTAACCCTAACCCAGGATACGAGGAGCTGTCTGACCCCATATGAGAAGTTTCCAGACAAGGAGAACTCTTGAGAGTGTAATGCTACCCCTTAAGCTTCTAGGTTGTGGGAGTGAAAAGTTTTCAGAACAACACACAAAGGTCAGTTACCTGATGCTGGTTCCTCTAGCCCAGCTGGGAGAGATGCTATTGTGTGAAACATTTCATTTAGGTATTCCTACATTCAAAAAATGCCAAAAGCACAATTTAAGTTTGAAGAAAAGAAGGCTGCAAGAAATTAGGATAATGGGAAAAGAATCTGGGAGTTACAGACTTAATGGTTTGCCACCTTAAAGACTGAGCAGCCCCTGTTTGGTTCATGTGATTGCCAGGGCAAGAGGGCGAGAACTAGAACCCTGAGTGAATTTGAAAACCTGAGCTCCTAGTGTTCACTCACAAAGGGAGAAGTAGGAAAACCATTTCCTTCTGTCTTCAATGTCAGAGCATTTGTGACACACAGAGAGGACAGTTCCTCTCTCTTACGGAATCTGAATTCCAATAAGAAACTGGAGCATCAGATCGTTTTGCATGTATTTGTGTTCCTGTGTGAGAGTAATTAACAACACCAGGTGCCAGTATCCTGCATCCACTCACGTAACAGTTCCCCCAGCACTATGTGAGTATTTACGGGCTTATGACCCCCAGCTCCACTAGCTTATTCCAGCAGTCCATAGATATTAATGTTGTTTTCCATCCACAGATGTTCAGGGTGAGGCAAGTCCATAACATACTGCTTTGGTTTACGTGTTGGTGAGGGAGCTGCACTGGAAACTGAAAAATAGCTGGGATTTGCCCCTCAGGTAGTTTAGGCAGCATTTTTTCCTTTAGTCAGGCTGAATGCTTCAGTGAAATTTGTGAGCTATTAAACAATTTATGTTTTTCCTCAGTCAGATATGTGGATATCTAAATATCTCTTGAGAATAAGGGAACCAAGAAGTACATTAAGAACTGTCAGTGAAGGTTTTTATCCTTCTTTGTGTTGAGACCTAGGACATTAGCAGGAATACTGTAAGGCAACATTGTTCCGACCAAGAAAAATAGCTCTAGTTTGCCTAATGAATTCTAAAAGTACTTTAAATTCAATATAATAACTAATGTGCGTTAATCTTGATCACCACAAGTCTTTAATGGCTGCTAAACAGCAGTGTGTATCTTCAATTAAAATGCCAGCTTGTAGCGTGTACTAAAAATCTTGGTAGAAGAGAGGCGGGAAATCTAGGAATCAAAATGGATAGATATTCCCATTTCCAAGTAGTTTATTAGTCACTTGAACTCCTAATAGGTTCTTCCATTGGGAAGAACAAAGTCATATATTTTAGAAAACTTGAACTTGCTTCAGAAGACTGTTGTATCAAGCCAGCCATGGAGATCTGTTCCTGTATTATTGTCAGCCATGCACGTGAAAAGCAGAATAGGAATGTTTTAATCCCCACACCACAGTAGATGTCACAGCAGCAAACATGTCCTTTATTTTGCAACCCAAGCATATTGCCACTGCCTTGCACAGAAGATATCCCTGTTTGCTGAGGGAAATAAATGTGTCCTGTTCAGAGCCTCCTTTTGCAGTTTCTCAGACTATCACTATGGCTTGAGTGTGCCTTTAGCTATCCCAGTAAGTATTTACTGGAAAACACAATTGAATACATGATGGTATATGTTTTGCCAGTTGCAGTGAAATAACCATCAGACAAACCCGATCACGTTAAACGTTCTTGCGAGGTATGTTCCTGCCAGATAGGGAACATGTGAAGCTTGCAGGTTAACAGAAAAAAAGGTGTGTCTCAGCTGCTGTGTGTTATCAGCTAAATGTCGCTGTTTGCTTCAGACCAGTGTATGGTAATGCCAGAAAGTTTTAGTGTCCCAGGTGTCAACAAGGGTGGATAAACAGCATTTGAGCAGTGGGGCCAGAACTGCCTGCAAGATCTTGGTGCGTGGCTGGGCTTCTCCTCTCTGCCTGGGCTGTGCACATGCCCTACCCTGAGGGTCACCTCTGCAGGCTGAGAAGGAGCTGGAGTATCTCAGTGAGGTCAGCTGGGAAATGTGTTCCAGCAGTCTTGGAGACAACCTGTAAACCTAAAGTCAAACAGAGAAGTGTCTCGTCCTCTGCCTGGCATTTCAGACCTTGCTCCAGCCCCGCATCACTGTGGCAATCTGATTCTCAGATAGCAATTAGAAAGAGAAACAATTTGTTGCAATCTCAGTTTTTGTTACATGTTAGAAGTCCTGTGTCTGTCTAGTCATTAGGCGCCCAGAGAAACACCTTTTCACATTTTCCTCTTGTGGGCATCCATATATCCAGGTCAGTTGATAATTGTACTTTATTGGAGCCTATGGCCAGTACCATTATTACATGGATAAGACCAGGCTGTCATGGTTTAAGTCCAGACACTAAGAACCACACCACCACTTGCTCACTTCCCCCTGCCCTGTGTAGCAGAGGACTAGGAAAAAGTAAATTTATTTTTTTGAGATAAGAACAGTTTCATAATTGAAACAAAATAAAATATTGTAATAGCATCATAATAATTGTAATAAGAAGGAGATAGGTTTAATTTCTTTAAGGGAAACAAGGGATGCACAATAGAACTGCTCGCCACCTTGCTGCTTTTCCCTCAGCAGCAATCAGTCTCTCCTGTCCAATGACTCCCAGTTTATGTGCTGGACGTGATGTTCTTTGGTCAGATCGGGTCAGCTGTCCTGGCCATGCTCCCTCCCAGGTCCTTGTGCAGCTCCTCACTGGCAGAACATGGGAACCTGAAAAGCCTCTGGCTCAGGGTGAGCTCTGCTGAGCAACAGCTGAGCCATTAGTGTGTTATCAACATCAGTCTCATACTGAATTCAAAACATCACACTGTACTGGCTAGCAGACAGAAAATTAACTCTCTAGGACACAGGCTCAGAGTCAGCTGCCTTAATCTGAACTGATAAAAGATAATGAGCTGCTTCTCCTTTAGATGCCTTCTTCATTAGTGGTTTTGGGGGAGACTACAGCTGAATAATACCTTGAATCTGGGTTTTGGACAGCACCATCATAAAAAATTGCAGCTTTGCACCAGAAAGTACAGATCAAGTATAAACTGCCTTTGCTAGTTCAAATTTATTCCAGAAATATCAACAAAAAAAATTGTAGAGCATACTGTAGAGGGGATCAAGACTGTGAGGCAGGAGAGGTGTGATTTGCTGCTCTGGGTCATTTGTCACATCATAGCTCTTGTGAAAAAAACAGGTACAGCGAATTCTCAGCGGTGTGATTCCATTTGGCCCCTAGGCTGGGGATTGGCACATGCCTTTGGATCCAGATTGAATTTGTGTTGCACGCTGACCCAGTATTGTACAAATCCAAATTTAATGAATGCAAACCCACTTTTCAGGGAGTTTGTTGGAATTGCACAGTGAAAGAAAGATGGGTGGCATTCTGTTTCAAATGTATTGCATATATTTTTATGCTGTATATATAATTTATGATACCCTTATAATACTGATGTAAAAGTCATGTGGTTCTAGCAGATATTCTTACAACCTCAATTCAGATTTTTCTTATTTGTAAACCTAGCCTTGACACTACTTTGCTCTGTTTTTAATGGAAATCTAGCAGTTTCTAGACCAAATTTCTAACAAATTTTTTTGGTAATTTCTCCTACCTAGAAGTGATTCCTGCCTTGATGTCATTTCATTTTGAAATTTACTAGCCTTTCTAATGCATCCTGTAGCAAAATGGACTGTCTAAAGTCAAGTGTTGACTTCTTAATGCTGATAAATTATTTTATAGGTTCTCTGTAGCTTTGTATTATAATGTAGTTGTGTTTCCAAAACAGTCTTCTAAAACTTGTTTTAATGCATGAAAAAATATTTATTGTGTACAATTTCAACAAATAAATAAAGAAGAATCTAAATTGTCAAGGCTAGGAACTTGGGGAAGGAAGTAGTGAAGAGTGCCAAGATAATGTCTTGCTATTGGGATAAAGAAATAAGTAGTAGAGAAAAGTAATATTGCAGGAAGGTGTATGATGCAGAGAACAAATCTTGCAGCCCATTGCTAGATGGAGCAATCTCAGTCCCAAGTACCACAGTGTAACCCATAGCTTCACAACAGCTCCAATTCCTCAGCTGTTGTGTGGGAAGTACTCACTGGAAGCTGTCTACAGAGACGGTGGACAACTGGCTTCAACTGGCTTACCAGACTGTGAGGCAGGCAGCAGAGTCAATAAACTGGAGGACTGTCCAGTTAAATCACATGGCAGTGTGAGGAGGATGAAGGTCTGACCATTTTTGGTGCATTTCATGAAAGAGTATACCTGTGTGGAAAGAGAATGTATATTTTGGCCCATAGAACACAACATTTTAAAGGAATTTGAAGTCTGGTTTTTGTACCTCAGGGAGATGACATTTCTACCAGTACCCATATAGAATCAGTGATGTGTTTTGTCTTATTTTCAATATTTTGTGATGAAGCAGAGATGTTCTTAGTTAATATTCTTGTGAGCAAAGCAGTTTGGAAGGATGTTTGGTTTAGTTATTTGCAATTTAATCTCAATTATTTAATGAAAACTAGGACAAAGTAAGAGAAGAGTTAGTAAAAATCAGAGTTGAAGGCTTTGACAAAATCATCTTTCAGTATAACTTGCTGTAGTCCATAACACACAGATTAAGATAATCTATGAATATCTGTTTTTAAAAGCCACCATATACTTACTTCCCACCTCCTTGGTTAGCACAGTCAGTGTATTATCAGCTAAATTTCGTCTTAACAATTTAAGAAGCCAAATAATGCATGTTGAAGAGTGTTGTCAGTGCTTGTGAGTGATGCTGGCAAATCCAGTCAGGATTTCAAGCGTTACTTTGCAGTGCTGGGGGCCTTGAAACTGGAGTTGATTCTCCACTATATTGGCACATGGGTACCTCCACATACACACTGTGCTCCTGTGAGAAAAATGAATGCAGTTTGACTTTTCTCAGATAAATCAGATGATGTTTCTTTTCCAACTTCTTGTTTTGATGTATGGTTTTGCATTTTCTAAATTGCCCATGCATCTTAGGTTTTTTGCCCACTCTTCATCTTAATTTTTTATTGCGTACAACCATTCTTTAAAACAGTGACTGATATTTAGATCTCTAATGAGGACATTATTCTTCATCATTGTCTGAGACTATCACCTTCCTATAACAGAAATTAGTTTGACGCATTAGTCCATTTTCAAAAGAGTTTTTTCAAACTAAGTCCCAGTAGAGTTGCTGTACAATGCTCACCCAGGCACTTGAAACTTTCTTTGCTCACTGCTGAGCCTTGGTATATCCTATTATAGCCTCCCAGAGTTACCCAGAATCTCTACAGAGCTATGGAACTACTCTCTGACTTTGTTGTCAGAATAGTTAATATTTGTAAACTAGAAGAAGCTGGAAGGAGAATTGATGCAAACAACAAAGGCCTGGTTTAGCTTTCAAATAGGATTAAGAATGATAGCCAGAGTGCATTTGTGCATTTTCCCTTATGAAAGTATCAGGTAACAGTCTGGCATTCAACTTAGTAAAAAGTATATTTAATTTTCTGGTGTCTTCTCCATGTCAATGACAAGATTTTTTGTTGTGTGATATAAAACTGCCACTGTTACCTTTGTCTTTTGAAGAAATAGTCTTACTGTATATTGTAAATGTCTTATAACTACATGGATTATATTTAAACTACTTGAAGTTAATAACAAGTAATATTTTAGGGAAACAGATTATATTTCTGTGATTCAATTACAGAAGGAAAATTGTAGGTTCAACTTTTCAGCTTTCCATTATCCAATTTAATTGTTATCTGTATCTAAATTAGTTCAGTGCAGAGAAAATCACACACATTTAATTTTAAAGTTTTATTGCTACAGTTTGATTTTGGAATATCTCAATGTTTAACTATTAAGGAATTACCATTTCCTTAAAACGTTAATTTTGTTAAGAAACCTCTGTTGGCATGATTTTCTTGTTATTAAACTTTCCTCTTGATATTAATATTAAGAAAATACAGGCTCATCAATGGGACAATTTACAAGCTATCCTTGTTAAATCCAGGAATTACTACAGTGTGTTATTTTAAATTTTCTGTGACTTTCTGACTTAAAATGCTCTCAGTTTAGATGCACATGGAGTGTTTAGTTCAGAGAACTATCTATAAAACTGTCGTAGGATCATTTTCAGTTTCCAGAATAGCTTCTCACGGTTGGAATTGTGCATAGGTGCACTACTAAGTTTTAAAGCACAAAGGCACTGAGGCTGTACAGAATTTAATTAGCCCTCACTTTACTATTGTGTTAGTTAAAGTACTCTTTTGGAGATGTACTCAATTGGAATTGGTGGGTGCCTGGAAGAGGTTTTTGTGAGGAGCATTGAAAGCACACTGTTCCTTCAACTGCAGGGACTCTCTCTGCGACCCGAGGCTGTGCAAGGAACATTCTCGGTGCATTTTTCTGAATATTAGATTTCTGGATCATCCTGTAATCCCGCAGACAGCATTCGATGAGTTCTTGAAGATATATATGAGGTTTCTGGCATTTGTTCCTGTGGCTCTAAATAGAGTCCTGTTTGTCCCAGCACAAGTGTAAAGTGAAAACACACACTGCAGCTTGCCAGTAGTGCTGGGGTGGTGCTGTTTTGTTGCTCCCACATCCGTGTGCCTGGCAGTGTGCTGTGCTAGTGCCAGAGAGGAGCACCTGGACACAAAATCCAGTGCTCCTGCACAGATGTACGAGGGAAATTGCCAGAGGGTAGGCACCTGAGTTACAGGCTGTGGGCAATTGCTCACTCTTGTATCAAGTGAACATAAAAGTGCATAGAATCAGAGTGGTTTGGCTTGGAAGGGACCTTAAAGATATTGCCATGTATCCCACGCTAAAAAAACATAACCGCAAAACTTGGAACATCTCTCTGAAAATTTAACCGTCTTGTCTGTCTGTCTCATGTAACGTATTAATGCTCACAACATTGATTTTCAGTTTGTGTGTTCTCAGATCTCAAGGCATTGAAGCTTGTTAGCCAAGTACTGGGCTGGCATCTTCGGAATGGGTTGAAGAAGAGTTTTACTGGATAACCAGCCCTAATTCTTCATAACTGGAGAATATTGCCAGAGAACTAATTTATCTGAATACGTTGTTCCCATAGTCAAATTCCTGTGTAAGGGTCATATTGTAGTTGCATTACCAAATGCCACATCACCCTCTTTCCATTGTGGAAGGAGGTTACAGAAAGCTATGGTTTAGATATGTATGGAAACCAGGACAGACCTTTCACATGGAACTTCAGAGGGGTGCCAGGAACGGTGTAGGTTGTGTCACAGGGCTGTGATGATTTTGGAAGGCAGCACACAGTTTAAAAATGCCCTTTCCAAACCCTTACCTTCCAAACTACTTAGGGCTGCTGTGTGAATGCTCTCATTAGAGAGAAACTTGGCTGTATTTGGTAGCAAATTGAAGTCCTAATTTATAACGTCAATGCTGTAAGCTGATTGCTTGTAAAAGACTAAACACATGTAGTCTGCAGACTCTGCTTTGTTATTGTACCAATTTTACTAGCTATTGAAAAAAGTCAGGTCAACTTGCAAAAAATTAGAGGTTTACTCATTAGTGGAATAATGATGGGGATTGTGGATATTTGAGGTTTAAAGGATACGTGAACATGTATTTAAATACTTTCTGTAGATCTCATTTACAAGTTTAAAATAAGGTTTGGAAAAGATTTAAGTTTGCTTTGTTTAAAAGCAAGGGTTATGTTGCCCTTTGAGTTCCTTTGCTAATTAGATGATTCTATTTTAATGTAGCACTGTATTTCTTAAAGGGGTGCCATTGGGATGCAAACCAAACCCGAGACAATCTGCTTTTCAGTTAAGAAGAGTGTTTTTCCAACATTATTTTCAGCCAATTATAAACTACGGCCTTAAGATAATAGAAGCAAGAAATACTGGACTTGTTTCACTTTGTTTCCAATGGCTCTCTTAATGAACTAAATTTAAAGCGAATTCATAAAAATGCAGTTTTCATTCGACCTGTACATTGTAATCAGATTTTAGTGGTCATTTTAACTGATCAAGAGCTAAAAAAAATTTTCATTTTCAGTAAATTTTTCTGTGCCATTTTTATAGGTATAAACCTTGTGCTATTGCAACTTTGTAAACCAGTTTCTTCATTTGAAATATCACTATTTCTCATTAGCATTCTGTAGATGAAATTTTCCTAAAAACTACTTTTATATGTATATAATTACAAATTTTTTTTTCTTTTCATTTTTAATACCATTGTGAATTACACTCTAGTTTATTTAAATCTCTTGACAATTCATTTAAATATGTGAGATTTTTGGAAATGTAGTTCTGTTTTGAAAGGATTTTTCCAGCACTTGGACTGATGGACCTCCTAGTGGGTATTAAAAAAGAAAAATAGTTAATGCAAAGGAAAAGGAAATCTGAATTGTAGAATTTTTTTCATGGAGTCGTCAGATACTTGAAGTTCTGCATTCAGTGTTTTGGCAGTTGTTCATATGTGAGGTTAAAGATACTCAGTTATTATCGAAGTATTTGGCTTTTAATAGCAGTCGTGCAAAATTCATTATAAAAATGCAAATCAGGCTAATGGAAGTCTGCAATGCCTGCTGAATCATTTTCTCTAAATAGTAAGAAGGAATCCTGTATGAGCTTAACTTGTCCACTCAAAAGTACTGTGCACTATGGCTCTGAAACTGGAAATGACAAAGAATGGGCACAAAACAGTGAGGAAAATATACATTTTAAATAATTTGTTACATTAATAGATGTGCCACCTTGGGGTTATACTACTTTTACTCTGAAGGTAGAAATTATTAACAGAATGTTATCTCTCTTTTCTGAATTTACAAAGAAAAAATGCATCTCTGTGTTCCTAATGTCCTTTCGCCATACTTCTGTCAGGGTTAGCTTTTTATTTGATATCAGAATACTCATTTAAATGTTTATAATGCCTATGAAGCTGCAGTTTGCAGTACACAAGTGCTGAAAGATTTTTATATCGTAATTAACAAAATGCTAACATTCAGGAGAGATTTTTTTTGTTTGTTTTTTCAATAGGGAACTATACTTAGCTATGTTTCCTTTTTTGTTCTTTTCATGGTTTTTTCCTCCCCATAAGTGATTAATGTTTCTTATCAAGATTGAACAGAGCTGTCATTCTAGCCTTGCTGAAATAATTAAAGAACTGACAAAACAGGTAATGGTCAGGCTTTTAGATTTCCAAAGATACTGTTTAATACAATTGAATGAGAGATGAAATATGGGAGAGGCATCCATTAAGGTTTCTGTAAAGTCTTGTAGGCTGGAACTTCATTCTCTAATTAATTAGTCATACTGAGTATTTCAGAGTCCTTTATTATGTTGATTGTGCTCACTGAAATCTAGTTGCTGTGAAGTACGTTGGAATTTTAAAAGTTACTTCCTTGCATAAATTAATAATTTTGCTAGTCTTTGCTATAGTTATTTAGTAAATTAACTGTTCTGCACTCCCAAGAAATAATGAACTGGCAGTGAAGTATTATTTCAGTGAGCTGTTGTTTCTTGTATTTCTTCATAGACCCTTTTTTTTCTTTTCTGTGAAATCTGTGCTATTGATTTATGTCCTAGTAACCTTGTAGTATTTGGGCTAGCTCTAAAAGCCTGCTTGTCCTGAAACATCCTTTAATACACTACAGTGTCTGCAGTTGTGTGTATATGTTTCATATGTGTAAATGATAGCTGTCAGATTGCTAATTTCATTTTTCAGTGGGCAAATACCATCAGATTCTATGGATGCAGCCTTACTAACAGATGAATACAAATGTTTTCAGCTGCGGGCATTGTGCTATAGATTCCCTTCATGACTTCATTTTTTAGTTAACACTGCCTGTGTATTTCTTACCCACTACTTGTTAAAGATGCACTACTCGTTTCTTCTGCTGAGTAATTCTCTTTCAGGTTTCTTTAATTTCCAATTAGCTTTTCTTTGCTAATAGTATCATTAATGCCTGAAAGTAGCTCTGAAGGTTGAAATCATCACAAAGTCAGCAGCTGTTGCCAGTTTGTATAGCTTTTAAAAAAAATGTGCTGAGACTTCTTGCAACTGGGTATTTTAAACATGGGAGCTTCCTTGTCCAAACTGCATGCTAGTAGAGGCTGTGTGGAAATAATCACTGTTAGACCTGAGAAACTGCTTTTTATTGTGAATTAGGCTACATTTAGTGGCCTGAAACTCCCTCAGCACACCATATTTGAGTTTCAGTAGCAAAGTATTCAGGTAACACTTTGTCCCATTTTTCCTTGTTTGGGATTTAGAGCCCAGAGTGTGTCCCAGGGTTGCAGCCTTGCCTCACAGAAACAAAACTTCTACCACCCTATGCTGAACAGCAAAACCCACCTGACATCAGTGGGAGGAAGTGCTCTGTAAAGCAGCAGCAGTGTCTCTTTTTGTCCCACAACTGCAGCAGAAAGGGAAGATGGAACATAATACTGCTCACTTCCCATTTTGCTTTGGTCTCCCCTTCTGACATCCCACCACATCTTGTCCATCTCCCTGAAAAGCTGAGAAAGGGCAAGTCAGGTATCAGTGAACCAGCCCGCAAACGAAGCAGTCTGGGCTAATGAGCATTCCTCTTTCTTGGAAAACAGCAAGAAAAGTGTCCATATAAATAAAAACGGCTTTGTATTTCAGCATTGCTTACAAGTTCACAAGTTTAACTGCTAATCTTTGCCTTTATTTCTTTTGAATATATAACTTGTATAATTCATGTCAGTATTTATCAAAGGTCTGTCTTTCTTGCTATATGCTATTTCTCTGTGCTCTCTGAAGTAACAGGATTATTGTTAAATTATCGCCTTTAGCTGAAATAGATAATTTTATTAGTTTTTCATGACTGCAAGTGGGTGTATTCTCTTCTTAATGAAACTCTACCCAGCAAGGAAAGTTACTTGAGAGATGCCTGACCCTCTGCATGTATTTTTCTGCTTGAAATTTGAACAAATTATCCAGAAGGATTTTGAAGGTGTTTCTACATCTCATTATGAATTCTGTGCAGTGCAAAAATTTCAACTTTATTTCTGTCGCAGAAGTACATATCTGATATAAAGTTCCCTTTGGCAAGGAAAAGAGATTTTAGGATTCCACAAATCAAAATTCTTTTGCTTATGGCTACATCCCAGTTGAAACGTTAGGTTTTCCTTGGAGATCTTTCAGAGCCAGGAACATGATTCTTTCAGCAGGGTATGGTGCACATCAGTTTCCTGTTTAAACTGGTTCATTCTCCAGAGATGAGAAGAAATGTGTTGCTCAGCCTGGCAGTACTAATCCAAACAGACACAAAAGGAAAGGATGGGACCCCAAAGTTTGGAAACATGAAAGTGTAGATGCTGGTGCAGTGAGATTTGGTTAATCAGTTATGGTTTTGTTTTTATAAAGAAAGCAGAAACTTGAATATTTCAAAATCATATAACAACATTTTTATTTTATCTCTTTCACACAATTGCTTTCTTCTTTCTTTTGGGATGCAAGAGGAATGTAAATCTACTCATTATTTTCAAACAGTCTCATACTTTCTTCAGAAGAATGGAAGAAACAAATTAACACTACTTTGTTCTTTACACCTACCGCTGACAGTACATAACAGCAATTAAAAAATGAATTGTGTGAACTGGCTACTGTTAGTTCATTTAAAAGCAAGTGCTAAACTTTTTATCTACGTCTGAAAAAAGATGAGTCCTTTAACCTCACTTTTTCTTATGTTGAACATGAGTCTCTCAGTAAGCACTTGAGGCACTTCCATTCATGGGCCTTGTCTCCCTCTGTCCTTCCAGAGGTCACAAGCGCAAACTGGATGAAGATGATGCTGCCAGTGAATCCAGTAAAGAATCCAGCAATGAAGATGAGGAAGGAAGCAGTTCTGAAGCGGATGAAATGGCAGCAGCACTTGAAGCTGAGTTGAATGACTTCATGTGAGATTCACACAGAAGACAGAATTTGTAATTCTACTTCTCATAAACAGATTGGACTCATAAACAGATGAGTCCCTTACGTCAGTACTCAATGTTTTTCCAAAATGTGTGTGTATATTTTGCAAAGCAACTCAAGAGGTGATACATTATTTTACAAAATCAGAAATAGATGTTTTTTAAGTTGTTTTACTAAAGGAATATATACTTTTTTAAGCAAAAAAAAAAAAAAAAAAAAAAAAAGGTATTAAATGGGACATGGTGTGCTATGCCAAAGACATGTTAGGAGCTCTGCAGAACCTTCATGTACAGAACAGTGGTACAAAGATTTGCGATTAAACACACATCAGGTTTCTAAAAATATTCCCAGCTGTGGTTTATGGCTTACAATCTTAAAAAAAAAAGGAGATAAAGGAGGTGGAATTGTCTGGGTAGTACAGCAGGAACCTGATAAACTGGTCATCCTTTTCCACAAATAAAGCTCTCAACTATAAAAGGATTTTTGAAGTAAAAAAGAACTATTTATATTTGTATAGAAACAGAGAATGTGATATGCAAGCTTTGTGAACACTGCACTTGACCCACCTGTCATTTGCTTGTAAGAGAAAACGTAGTGGTTAACATTCATGGTTTTAGGTTACTTTGTTGAATAGTTGGGTTCTTTAGAGACATCGTTTAGATTTTTAACTTGTCTTCTCTATAACCAGAAATTTAGCACAGCAGGCTATGTGGTCCTGTACTGCCACAAGATGCATATTCACCCATTCGTGTTGTCTTGGAAAGAGGAAGTGCTACTTCAGTCTAGATAGAATTTAATTTCTTTGACAAAAGATCTGATGTAAAGTTTTTGTATATTCTATTTCATATTTGACCCACAAAACAGATTTTCTTTCATTTAATAAAGGTTCATTTTGTATGCTTTGTTTCTCTTTCCTGTTTATTTCCTTCCATCAAACATAAGGCACTTTTCTGTATTATCTTTCCTTTATTCTAAATGAAAATAATGAAAATAATGAAAAACATTGAAAGCAGGTGTAAATTCGTAGGTTCAGTCAGGTAGCTGAAGCACAGAAGAGAAACACTGGCTCAGAAGATTGATGGACTCTAACATCTGACTTTTCTCAGGTGTCTTTGACTGGCCCCTAAAATTGCCATAAGAGGTGTTGCTTTGGTATTGAATTTCTGTGGCTAGGACCATCATTTAATCTCAATTGTTAGCAACTGGAGATTGAATCCTTTTAACAATATGTTTGTGAAAGAAGACTCATTAGTTTGTATTTCATGGTTAAAAGAAATACTCTGATATTCTGGTGCAGAAATACTTTATTTTTCTGCTTAGCAGTGAAACAGAACATTTCAGTAGAATCTCAGCTGCTTGACAAGTAGCATTCTAATTTTAAAGCTTTGTAATGACAATATAAGGAAGACTGAGACAATACAAGAGCCTTTTTAGATTAATACTGGTTTTCCACTTCAGAATGCAAGAATACTGCTTTTCTACTTCAGTCAACATCCACAGACAAAAATAGTGGGTTTTGTGGAAAAATGCTCAGTTTCCTGGATGTTTACACAGCTACCACACAGCTGAATACTACATTGCACTGCCTGCTGTAGCTCTCCATGAAAACAAGCAGGATGTCTCCAAGTGACTTTTCATCATATAACTGAAAAAAAAAGACTAATGCTTGTAAAATGGGAAGTCAATATACTTTTTTTTTCAGCAACCTGGATGCAGCATCCCCAGCTACCAGAGGATGACTCCTTACAATTAAATACTAAAATGACAGGGATTGTGGGGCATGTTTTGTGTTTTCTTAAAACCCTGCTTGAAATAATGTGAACTAACATCAGCTTTCTGGGTCACTGTGATGCTGCAAATGACTTGACAGCACAAATTTCAGCAGAGACTTGTTCTGGCTGATGGTCTTTGCCAGTCACGCAACTCTGGGGCAGCATTTAAGCTCTGAATGTAAACACAGCCAGCAAGCAAAGCTGGCCTTTGCTGTGTGCTGCATCTCTGGCACCACAGCTGCCTCACAGTGTTCGTGGGTGGATTCTCTGCGGACAAGCTTTCTGGTGAGAAAGGCTGTATCTTCCTCCCAGTGTTATTTTATGGATAATGGTTTAACTGGTGGGAGAGGGTGGTCTGGGGAGGAGTCTTAAAAGCCATCCTCACTCCAGTATCTCTTAACAATCCCTGCCCTCCAGTCCTTGGAGTAGGGGGCACCTAGCACAGGGAGGGTTGAGAGCTACCAACCCATTGCTCACTGTCAGAGCAGCCCAGAAGGCATCAAGCCTGCTTTCTGCTGAAAAGTAGCCTCCTGCTCAGTCAGGTAGCTGTGCTGAATGCACTGGTCACCAGTGTCTGCACAGGTGGGAGAGAGAAGTGGAAACTGAAGATTTAATAGATGGTAAGTTAAATGCCCATTCTAACCTGCCAGCAAGAAGTCTCTGGATATATGAAGTTATCACTCACTCCCACTAGCTTACACTTTTTTGAAGGTGCAGGAGCATCCCAGGAAAAGCAACAAATGTGCTTGGTGAAATGAGTTTAACTCTTCATTAAGTGACCTAGATATTTTGACTGGTTGTTTTATCCTGCCTTCTTGCCCTACTTCTGTACATTAGGTAGCTAGCAAGGGCCTGCTGCCAGCAAGGGCACTCTGACAGCTGAAGCAGAGACCAGCTTCCCAGTGAGGCTGGTGAACTCCCCGGGCAGTACTGGTTTCTGAAAAGGTACCAGGTGTGGAAATGAGCAAAGAAAGAGCACATTGCTCCATGAAGCTTTCCACTTCTGGCTAGGGAAGATGGCTCCTAAGAGCTCAGGGTTATTTAAGAACTAGTAAGAGCCATCATTTTGATTTAAAGATAGTTCTACTTTCTCCTTGATTTGCCCTCACCAATTCTTAAGAGAATGAGACATCACAGCTCTGATGAGGATCATAGAATAGTTTGGGTTGGAAGGCACCTTTAAAGATCACATAATCTATTCTCCCTACAATGAGCAGGGACGTCTTTAACTAGACCAGGCTGCTCAGAGCTTGGTCCAACTTGGCCTCAGATGTTTCCAGGGATGGGGATGTAGTGGGACCAACCTGTGATAAAAGCAAAAAGCATTGATAAAAGCAAAAAGCCAAGCTTTTCTCCTTGTGCCTGTGCTGGGGACAGGAGAAGACAAGGGAGCTGTTACTTAGCACTGAGATGCAAAAAGCTCCAAGCATGCAGATACTTTCACTGTTGGGTTTTGTGCATATGTGAAGTAGGCCTCGAGTTGTCTCAGTGTTAGATAGTAACATCCTCTGTGAAGGGTAAGAAGTCTCAGTTTTCTTCCTTGGCACTACTGCTTGCAGAATAGGTGACTGTCTTACAAGTGTGAAAATACGCATACGCAAACCTGGAGCTGTACCTAATGATTTCTCAGCTCTGCCTATTCTTACTACAGTGAACATTGCAGTAGGTGACAAGTCTAAGAATAAATACATAGTGGGCATCATGTAGCTGAAAATTTATCATGAGAAGACTCCCAATTCTCACTACCTGTAGGCAGGTAGCTTTTTATACATTCATTTTTCCTATCCAATCCCACCTTCTGTTGTCATTTCAGAAGTGTTTGGAGCCCAGCACCCAGCTCAACCTCCTCTCTCTTCCCTTTCCCAGGAGCAGGAGGCAATAGTATCCAATCCCCTAGGCAGCGTCACCTACAGCAGGCATACATACCTGTACTGATAGGCTGCAGCTGCATATCCTGTGCTCCTGCTGACCTGGTTTTACAACAGAGACAGAGAGATGACCTGTGGTAACAGCAGTAACAAATGGTACAGGTAAGTGAAAATACTGCCTTGTAGGCTGGGTGTGAGTGTTTCCATGTGGAAAAAAAACATCTTTCTTCTAGGAATTTATTCCTTTGTGTCATACAGCTCATAAGCATAAATGGTAAAAACCTTTGCTTCTGGTCTGGCCTCCAATGAAGATCAACTCAGTCATTCCCAGCAGCTGTTAAGTCATTGTCCCCAAGATCCAGGCCAGCTGTTTTCCTGGATCTCCTCAGGGCCCACATGAATCCTGTTATTTTTCTTCTCCAAGGAAAAGTCTATTGTCATCAATATATGCATGATAGAACAGCTGAGGTGGGAGTGGACCTCTGAAGGTCATCTGCTTTAATCCCCTACTCAAGCAGGAAGGGTTGGCTGTTCAATCCATGTCCGTGTCTGTGTCTGTGTCCATGTCCATGTCAGTGTTTGGATGTCTCCAAGGATGAAGAGTCCATAGCCTTTGGTCAGTCACCTCACAGTAAAAAGATACTTTCTTTTTTTTCTTTTTTTTTTTAGGGAAAGTGAGAAGGAAAAAAAAGTGAACACAAGGACCATGATTGCTGGCTAAGACAGAGGAGGCATAAAACAGGTGTGGCCCTCACCCCTGAGTTTCTCAAGGACCTGAGACTTTAGGATACATGATTGCCAGAAGCTTGTTTTCTTTCAAGTCAAGAACTGACCACTGCTGGAGAATCCCCTACCACATGTTATTGAGAGTGTGGATTTTAAGAAATTTGTGATGGGTTTTGAGCCACTTGAAATTTTATTTGGGAATAGGACTTGAGAAGGATGTCAGGCACCTGGAACACAGGACTCCTAGAACTGTGGAGAAACAGACATGAACTACAAGCCAAGCCCTCTTTTGCACAAACTCTATTTCTGGTACAGCAAATTATTCCTTTCACTCCTCTCATTCTTTGTGACTTTCTCTTTTTGCTGGAGAGTGGCAGAAATGCCCCATGACCTGGTCCCGGGGGAGGGTGGGCTTGGCATAGACCCCAATGCCAGAGCACTCAGATTTACTTGGCAAGATGGGGGCTTGTTTTGACTCAGATTCTGTTGTACGCACTTAGCAGAGGGTGGGTTTGATGTGTTTCCAGTACTTTGACACTGCTGACTTGCACAGGTTCTTTTAAACCCCCTGGAGTTCTCATCCCTGCAGGTCTCATGCCCACAGAGCCTATGCTGCCACCTCATGAGTCAGAGCTCCCTTGGCAGAGGATGATTAATTCTCTTTTCTTTCCATACTCCATCCTAACCCTGTTCCCTGAAAAGACAAGGAGCCGTATCTGGTAGATGTAAATATATATGGCACTTCTAAAGATCTCCATCCCAAGATGAAGCTGGACAGACTTAGTCATTGGGTGGGTTTAGAGGCACTTTAAAGGTAGAGCAGATACTAACCTGAAACAACAGAGGTAGAAGTGCATTTTGTTGCCCTATCTGTGGGATGGACAGCTATGTCCACAGGTTCCTTCCTGTGCTGTCCTCTTCCACAAAGCAGTCCTCCATGTGTCAGCTCATCTCGCCAGAAGACTGGGAAGCAGAATAAAGACAGACCTTCCTCCTGAGGCACCACTGCCATCTTCCTGAGCCAAACACTTACCAGAGCTAGCAGACAATAACCATATTGCAATGTCATGTAGGTTTAATAGGTGATGACAAAACCCCCATCCTTCTCTAACTTTGCTCTTGGAGCAGTGCAGTTCTCCTCTCTCCCTTCCACATCTGCCAGGTAAAGTCTTGAAAAAGTAATTCAGGTCTCTACTGACAGAAATCATGAGCAAGAAACCTTGACCAAGGACTGTCAGAGAAGCTGGATCCTCCTTCCTTTCCCTTCTCTACAGGAGACCAACATCTCTAAGTCCCCAAGACTGTTTGGCTGTCAGATTTTGGATGTTGTTGCTCCTTCACAATAATCAAGCTGTTCTTGATGAAGCACAAACTACCACTGCTATTGTAAGGGGCAAAGCCCGTAGGCAGCAGCCGCCTCCTCCTTTTCCTCCTGCTGCCTTCAGATCAGGCACTGTTGCTTTTCTGGCAGGGAGCACAGCAAGAAGTCAGAAAAGCTTCTTACCTTTTCAGATCTACCACCATGGATATGTATGACCCTTTCAGGACATAAGTATTAAATATGTCACTTAGTTCCAATATAAATGGTGTTTGGGAGGTTCTCTGTTTTAATTAAGTGGATGAGTTTGGTCCTCAGAGAGCTCAGCATGTCCTTGGGTGAATAAATGTTTTAATAATTCAACTTTGTCTCACATAATCTTATAGCTGCAACCCACAGAAAAGCTTTCTTTTCCTTAACACTGAATACCAAATGAAGAGCACTCCATCTGATTCCTCTGTGTTTTGCTTTCTGTCCTTGGATCCAAGCTCTCAGCCAGCATCTCAGACCAAGGGGGGAGCCCGGCCATAGGGCCCATATGTGCAGCAGCCCTGTGCTGAGTGCACAGGACACGGCCATCAGCTGCATCCTCCCTGGGTCTCCTCCTTCCAGGGGCTGCCTGTGGAATCCGTGTCACCTCAGAACAGCAGCTGTGCATCTTCCAGCATCCATCTGCTTCACTGACCATCACCTTTCCCTCGCTGGTGGAAAAGGCTTTCAGATTGCTGGCACAAAGCACATCTTGCCCTGCAGCTGGCTCCTCCTGTCACCAACCCAAGACACTTTTCAGCGCTTTGGGGTTTGGCACTTTAAATCTCTCTTCTCTTTTTAAATTCTTAAGACAGCTAAGGAGGTGGAAACGGGCCCCTGGTGGGCTGTGGGATTGAAAAGAAAGAAACTCAAAAGTCTAAAAATTGTGCATTATCAGAACTCTCACTACAGAGGCTATGCTTGGTGTGCATCCATCTGAACAAACCCATCAGGAAAGGAAAGGTGAACAAAGGCTGGATGCTGTTTCCTTACATGAGAGGGTCCTCAGTCTATAAGGGGAAAGAAGTGGTTCTTTCAGAAAATAGAGGTTCATTGGATCAGAAATTCTCCTCTACAGGATGTGCCCAGGGCTGTATCAGCCCAACACCTGCTGTGTCCTTGTAGCTTGAACTGCAGCCCGTGTGCAGGCCACCAAGCAGAGTGCCTGGTTTCCTTCATTACAGGAGTGTGCCCGTAGGTGCAGACTGGGGCACAGCAGGGGTTAATTTCAGCTGTGGCCTTACGTAACTTTTAATTGCCTGCATTTGACATCTGTGAGGCAAAGGCTCCGACAGCCGCAATGGAAGTGCTGAGGAATAAGTCCGTGAGTAATTCCTGATTTACCCCCAGCTTGTATCGTTTACCTCAGTACGGGACTGCCTGCAGCCTTCAGCTGCTCTCTGCTTCCCCAGAGTTAAGAGTTTTCGCATGCCCCTGTCTCAGCCGAGCTCCCCGCGCAGACACAGCGCAGCCTGCCCCACGCCCGCGCTCTGTGGCGGGGATGGGATGCAGCGGCTGCTGCCCGAAAATGCAGTGTTCGAAAGCAGTGCTGGCCACTGCGCTCTGCTGGGGTGCAGCACAGGCTGAGACACCAGTGGCAACACAGAAACAGCTGCTGCTTTCAGAGAGAAATAACAAAAATGCTGCCCGTGCTGGAGAGAGACAGATTGCAACTCTGCTACAGCTCGCTCACCTCGGACTGCAACCGCCCTGGAGCAGCCTGGAGCAGGGCGTTTCGGGCCCCTCGATACAGCACTGTCATTGTGATGCTGGAGGGTGTCCAGAGAAGGGCAATGAATCTGGGGAAGGGTCTGGAGCACAAGTCCTGTGAGGAGTGACTGAGGGAGCTGGGGATGCTTAGTTTGGACAAAAGGAGGCTCAGGGGAGACCTTATCACTCTCTACAACTGCCTGAAAGGAGGGTGTAGGCAGGTGAGGGTTGGTTTCTTTTCCCAAGTAGCAAGGGATAGGACAAGAGTGATGTACTTCAAGTTGTGCCAGAGGAGGTTTATTTCAATCTTAGGAAAAATTCTTTACTGAAAGGATGGTCAGGCATTGGAACAGGTTGTCCAGAGGGAAGTGTTCAAAAGGCACATGGATATGACACCAGGAAACATAGTTCAGTGGTGGACTTGGCAATGCTGGGTTAACAGGTTCAGTGAGCTAGGAGGTCTTTTCCAACCTAAGCTATTCTACAATTCTATGAGACAGCCCCTGTGTGCAGGTTCCTGTCTAGGTTTGGGTGAAGCAGGTCCTCACAGTCAGCATGAGCTCCATCTCCCAGCAGCCTCATCCGGAATCCAGGTCTTAGTATTAGGGGCACAAAATATGTTGCTTTTCTTAGATCCCCCCATTGTTTATTGTCTTTGTGCTGCAGAGGGCTGTGGGACACCATGGAGCTCCCAGAGAAGCAGCTCCTGCCTGATGGAAATTGCTGTGTCTTCCTTGATGAAAACCCTGGAGCCCTCCAAGGAGCTCACAAGGGCTGAGGAGGTGCTCTCTGGCATCTCCAGAAGCTATTATGGATCACTTTTCAGATCAGAAGTAAGAATTTAACACTAATTCAGGATCCTCTTCTGAGTAATTTTAGAAGACTTTGGAAACCTAGAGAGCACAAAGGAAAAACAGCTTCCATTGTGCAGGGTCTCCTAACATGACACTGAAGGATCACTGCTTGTAGCTCTCATGCTATGACGTTCACTTGGCTTTTTGGGAGATATTTAGGTAATCATCATCATTTTAGTACCTTTGTATCTGTAGATACTGCTGCAGCACTCTCATGACCCGCTTCTGCTACTGGCTCTTACCAACTCTCTTTCCATGTAAAACAGTGGAGTCTGTGAACTACAAGAATCTCAATTTGCACTTTAAGAAAATGTGAATTTTCTTCTCTACTCCTTCAAGTTGTGAAGCAAACTTTGAAATCATGTCCTGGCTGCACCGTGAAAAAGCTCAGCAGTTCAGCCATGAGTATACCTAGTGATTTTTAAGCTAAGCTCACAGCATCATGGGGGTTTACATGCAATTTTGAATGTGAGGGGCTATGAATAATAATAGTAGTCTTGAGGCAACGAGGTGTAATGAGGTAAATAATATGAGATTTTCCCACTCAGTTGAAATTAGAGTCCTTCAAATCTTTTGTGAAATTTTGACATAGCTCAAAGAAACATTTTTCTAAGGAGCATGTGGGCTGCAATATTGGGAGTAGGTTCTTCCAGTGTTAACGAGGATACTGCCACAGAAATCACTTCCAAGCATTTTCAGAGTTGAAGATCTTATAAATATATTCTTTATGTTCTGGTGTGTCAGATTTGGCATGGGAGGGTGCATCTGTTTTCCAGCAGAGAGGATCTGAATGATGCTCTGAAGAGATGAGCTACAGCTCAAAGATGAAATCTTGCTATGAAGTATCCTACAAAACAAGAAAGCTAGACCAAGATTCAGAATATTTGGGGTGAGAGGGATGCAAATCATGCCACACAGCAGTGACTTACAATGTACCAATGCAGTGGTATGAATATGAGTCCCTTACAGAACTCATGCATATTCTTTGTTTCAGACAGTTTTTACCCCCATAGAGACTACCTGACTTGCAGGCTCTGAGTGAAAATCATCTAGGGCAATCAGTAGAATTTCCACTTGCTATTCCCTTCCCATTATCTTGAAATTTTGGGCCAAATGTTTTAAAATATTTCTAATGTCCCCTCTTGAAACTATCAGCATGCAGTCCTTTATTGGTGCTTTCAAGAGGCCCAAGTTCAGCTGGCTGCCTGTGTGCACACAGACTGACTGATTAAAACAAGAGTATGTTCTTGTTTGCATCTGCTCCTCCTCTGTCGTTTCATGCTTTAAGCTAAGCCGAATGTGGCCACCCATGTTAAAAATTGTGTGAGGTGCTGCAGCTGCATGAGGGCAAACCCCAGTACCAACACAGGCTGGGGGATGAAGAGATGGAGAGCAGCCGTGCAGAGAAGGATTCCGAGCTGCTGGTGGAGGAGAGGCTGGGCATGACCCAGCAGTGTGCACTTGCAGTGTAGAAAACAAATCCTGTCCTGGGCTGCATCAAAAGCAGCGTGGGCAGCAGGGCAAGGAAGGGGATTCTGCCCTTCTGCTCTGCTCTGGTGAGAGCCCATCTGGAGTAATGCATCCAGCTCTGGGGTCCCCAGCACATCTTGAAGCAAGTCCAGAGGAGGGCCACAAATATGGAACATCTCTCCTATGAAGACAGACTGAGAGCTGGAATTGTTCAGCCTGAAGAAGGGAAGGCTTCAGGAAAACTTCATTGCAGCCTTTCAATATTTAAAGGGGGCTTAAAAAAAAAGGTGAGAACAGACTATGTAGCAGGGCCTGCTGGGATAGGACAAAGGGTATGGGTTGTAAACTAAAAGAGGGTAAATTCAGACTAGATATAAGGAAGAAATTTCTTATGGAGAGAGGTGAAACAGTGGAACAGGTTGCCCAGAGAAACTGTGGATGTCACATCCTGGGGGGCTGAGCAGGGCTCTGAGCAACCTGGTCCAGTTGAAGATGTCCCTGCTTAATGCAGGCAGGGTATTAGACTAGGTGGGCTTTCAAGGTTCCTTCCAACTCAGACTATTCTATCATTCTATGAAAAACATCAAGCCCCTGAAGCTTAGCTTCTGCACCAAGTTGATTTGAAGAATAAATTTTGAAAATATAAAAATAGGCTTTTAGCAGCCTGCCTGACAGAGGCAGAGACATTGTGTGGGCAAACTGTTCCAGAACATGGCTGTGCAATGGTTATTAAGAGCTATACTTCCATAATAACAGTGCTGGGAGCTTTCCTTAGTAAAGAACGATAAGCAAGTTTCAACTTCTTCCTTGCTGAGACCTGGAGGCAGCACTGTGCTTGGTTAGCTCTGGTGCATTATCCTGTAATAGCTAAGCAATATACTTTGAGTGAAGGTTGAATAATAGTGTTTTCTCTTCCCTCTCCCCATCCCCACCACCACTTTACTTTCAGAATAGCATCTTCCATTGTTGGTTATTGTCATTATCAACTGATTTCCCCAATGACTGCTCTAACCATCATTTCTAGCTTCTGGGCATTAAGCAAAGATTGCTGCAGCCTAATTGGATTAATTTAGAGACTGGCTTTGAACAGCATAAATTGATTTGAATTTTATTTTGTTTTCTCTAGCCACTTTTTTTACTAAGAATTGCAACACTTGTGAGCCTGGGCATGGACTCGAGTCTTCTACAGGAAAAGCCTTCATGAGTGGGAGCCCCTCCTTGCTAAGTGGGTACTTTCACCCATTTTCCATGCATCCCTCCACTGGGGAGGGGTTTCTGCTGGGCTTCCTGCCCCTTCCTTCTGCCACCCTTTGCAAGGGCTTTGGGTGCCAGAGGACTCATGAACTGGGTCTGTCACTGCTGTGACGTGTGGGAACATGGACCCTGCTTCAGGGATGCTCTGTGGCACACTTGGTTCTAATATGACAGGAGCCTTTCCAGGCATTTAGCTGTGTTACTGCTGTACCCAGCACAGCAAACCTTGTGACCTGTCATTGTTTCTGACTGGGTTTTGATTCTGTGTCTCACAGATGAGGGTGTGGAGCAGGGAGTGCCCTGTGGATGCTGCAGCAGGGCCTGTGGGTGCCTGGTCAGGTCCCTGAAGCAGCATGTGCTCTCCAGAGATCCCAAAACACACTTCATAGTTCACTGCAAAGCTTTCTTTTTCTTAGCAAAACATCTTCTCTTGGTTTTCACCACACATGTGCACTTATTGGTAGAGAATGAAAAGGTTTTTATTATAAATTAGAATAATTATGAAAATCTCTACTAAGTAGCATGGCTGCAGATCATCCTCCTCAGAGTAGCTCTGAGTTCCCTGTGCCATTTCAGCTCCTCTCAGCTGACTGCAGAGGTTGGCAGAGGTGCTCAGTGTGTGCCCTTCTTGCTATGGGAAGGGGTTTCTCTGAAATATTTGGGCAGTGATCACCTCAAAGATGGAGCTGGCCAGGAGTAGGAGAGGATCCTAGCATGAGTCGCTCAGGCTTGTACTACCTGTCACAACTTATACACAGTGCATGGGACTTTTGCATTCCCAACAAGCCCAAGGTTGCCATCCCACAAATTTCAGCAGACCCAGGATGTCCTTGCCACACCTTTGGAGAGCACCTGGTTCTCATATTCATGTGTGGCAGCACACTGTTGTGACCACATCTCATCACGCCCTCTCAAAGCAGAAAAGGAAAAGGGATGCAACTATGTTACTGCTTCCCATTCCAGTGCCAAGAAACAACAGAACTAAATGTAGTGTTGACCCTTGTCCTTCCTGTTTTGGTGAAAGGGAGTGGTGCTGCCCAACATACAATTCAGTTCTCTAAAAGCCACCAGATTTTGTGCCTGCAGAAACCTGGTATCCTATTTCCAAATAAATCAGAGGCAGAAGGAATGGAGACAAGTCAAATCCCATTGCCCAGTAATGCAGGGCACTCCCTTGGAAAATCAGTTGCTCCTCAGCTGAGAGCATCTGCTGCAGGCATCAGCCTTGGGTACATACCCCTTGCCTGCACTGCTGCCTGGAAGTGCCAAAAGGCAAAAAACCACCTGTCCTCCTGCTTTTCCGTACAACTACATATGTGTACTTGCAGGTGGAATTCATGTCCTTTAGCACATAAAGGCCATGATCATTGTAGGACTGTTCATGAAAACATAGTTTCTACAAGGCACACAATAATTTTCCCACTTTTCCTGCTTGGTATTGTCTTGTAATGAAGTTCTTGATTATTTAGTTGAAGTAGAGGAATATATCCACACGAACAGTATTAGCCTTTTCCTTACAGTACTTTTTTTTTGCTGGAGTAACATTCAGCCAGCTAATGCCCAGGAAGATTTTCCTACCAATATCTGAGCAATAGTTCTTAGGGGTCAACTTTGACACTAGTTTTTTCACTAGCCTTGCTGCTTGTACTCCTCAGACGCCAAGATTGTCACAAACATGTCAATCTTTTGTGCTCTTAGCTCTCAGGATTTTGTAGGAGACATACCTTTAATCATTTGCCTTTGGGTTTTGCTTCCAGCTTTCCAGGTTCTCCCTGGTTGCACAAAGCCAAGAAGAGAAAATGGGACTGCAGAAGTGATGCTGTTGGGCACACACAGTGACCCACAAAAACTACTCTTCACAGTGCCTGGAAAATTTTATGCCTTGCCCATATTCACCTACTCCTCCTCTTCTGCCTCAGTTAGTCATGCTCCCCTCTTTACACGCACACTTCTTCCGTGCAGATGTTACAATTGTGCAGGCTGTAACGCACTGGAAGATTTCTTTTCCCTCCTCCACAAACATCTAAACTTATCCCGAATTACCTAACTAATCTGTCTGTAAGATCCAAATATCCCCAGCGTTTGGGGGTGTTTGTGTTTGGGATTCTGATTCAGGCTTATCTAGAGAAAACATTGAAAGGTCACTGTGTTTTAATTCATCCAGCAAATGAAGCTTGAAGGCACCCAGTGCTACTGTAGGAATGTGCTGCTGAAACCAGTATCTCCTTGCAAACCTGATGGGACTAATTCAGCTCTGACAGATTTTTATGTAAGTATTGTTTTACTTTTAATGTTCTCTTTACTTCTCATAACTTCTTTAAATCCCACCAAAGACAGGTTTTCTCACACGATGCCTTGGCCCATTCACTCAATGATATTGACTTCCCAGTGGCAGCAGGGGAATAAACCAGGAGATTAAACTATGCGATCAATTGCCCTCCTGCCTGTGTTATGTGCATTCTTTCCCACCATGCACATTCAACATTACACTCTGTGACCATTAACACAGTTGGTGCTGTTAGACAATGAAATGTTAGACAGCATGCTAATAAAAGGTTTAATGAATAACATGATATCCTATCCTTACCAGCAGCTACAGAAGAGTTGGTCTGGGAAATGTTGTACATGAAAGTGACATCCATGCTAATAAGCAAATGCCCCTTTATCAGAGGGCTGGTGTGGAAACATCTACCTGGAGAAAAAACTGAGTTTGAGGGAACTATCCCCCTGGTTTCGAGAGGTGGACAGAGCAGGCATTATCTCCCAACAAGTCACTTTTTAATGCCTTATGGCTTAACATCTCAGCAGGACATTAATGCCAAGAAATTTAACAAGACTTTCTGTGCTGCCAGGTTGCCAAGTGTTACTCCTGGCTCCCCAAATCTGCCATTCAAATCTTACCTGCTGCTCTCTTCTTCTTTGTGAATCATGACACAAAACTGCACTTCTTCCCAAGGAGAGGTTTCAGCTTTGCAGCTGCCCCATTAGGGTTTCTCACTCCCAGCTGACACCCTTTCCCACTGATGCTCTTGCACCAAGGTACTTGCCAGGCTAGAGAACTCCCATGGGCATCTTCTGGACAGCCTGGATTTGACAAGGCTGGATTTGTGAAGAAAGCAGCACCGTTCTTCTGGCACAGATTCATTGCTTGTCCAGGACAGACGTGAACGAAGGAAGGGAAAGAATGACTTCTGATGGGACAGAAACTAATTCATGCCCAAAAAAACCTCTTAGGGAGTGAGAAGCAATTATCAAGCCATGGACAGGGCAGAGGCATAGGGATGCTACCAACCAGAGTTTACACAGACAACTGGCTTGCTACTGCCTTCTGATGTTTCTCTGGTGAGAAGTGAAGAGCTGAGGAAGGGCAGGGGGACATCAGCCACTTCCACTTGGGGAGCTGAAGCTGCCCACTCCTGGCTGTGCTCTCTTGCACATTTTTTCTCAGGTTTTCAATGGGCCAAGTGGATTTTCTTTCATTATGTATCCTGCAAGATCACTATGCAAGTTAATGGTGTGCTATTAGGAAAGGGGCTGTTGACATATAGTCTGACCTCCTCATTACCTATGTTTGCTTTGAATAAGTTGGCGAAGTCTCTTTATCAACATTATTTTTAAGTTTTATGCATTTCAAGACTGCTGCTTTTTTCTTAGGCTGTACCTGTCTCTTAATCTAACTCATCATCTAATAAGTTTAGAAGGCTTTTCATTCTTTCTCATAAATCAAATTTTTGGACCTTGATGAATCCATTTTCTGTGCTGATCTGAATTCTCTCTTTCATCAGATCTCATAAAGAAGTGAACAGGCTATTCCAGGTGTGCCTGTGAAAAGATTTCATCTATATATTCCAGTCTCATTATATATTTCTCTGGCTATTTTACCTTGTTATCCTGCATTGAAAGTACAGCCCCCTAAGATTCTTTCCATGTTGTTTCTTTGCAGATTTATTTGATAGCAGATGTCTTAGATTTTTCTATCCCCTTGTGAATTTGAATAGCTTTTCATTTTGATTGAGTTTTAATCCATAAATAGTATCTCATTTTCTCACTTTCTCCCTGTATTTTTTATCTGGGTGAGTTCCATCCTATTTTTTTCATGTCTTCTTTGTATGAGTAATTTCCGTCAATTTAATATATATGCGACTTCAATTAATATATTCTTTATTCTCAGCTCTAGATAATTAGTAAAAGCATAAAAGAACAGATGCATGTTAGTTAACAAATGTCTCTGCTAGTGTCCCTGCCAACCCATAAGTGGTTACTTCCACCATTTGTTTCTAATGTTTAAATTTATTTATAAAAAAAGTGTGATCATCTTTTAACCCTAGTAAATGATGTTGAGATGAAGATTTGGTGAACATTCTCATAAAATATTCTACAAATAACCCCAAATACAACAGTAGGAGGAGGTCATATGAGATGACCATTGCAGTCTCTTTGGTCTGAATAATCTGTATTACGTTTTGTTTTTCCACAGCCATTTGTTTTGTAATGTTGCTGTTATCTATTAACCTTCACAAAAAAGGGTACTCTGAAAGGCATGGCATTTCTGTGCTTTGCATTATTGACTGCTTTATTTCTAAGTTAAATTTCGTGGCTCTGAAAGGACGTTGCCTTTCAGAGGAAAAATAGATGGTCTTCCTTCTGTGTCAAAATTACACCAAAACACTGGAAATTAAAATTATTTTTAGCTTCAGAAGCTCCACAAAGCCTTTCCATGACTATTTGTTTACAGTTGTCATGGTTTAGGAATTTAGTGCTCCCACTGAAACCACGCTCCACTCGTGCCCCTTGCTCACTTCCCATTCCCCCTCCAATTCTCCCCTGTGTTGACTGGAGAGGAGAACTGGAGACACAAAAGGCAAAGATTGTGGCTTGAGATGAGAACAATTTAGTGTAAACAGCAATGAGAGAAGAAACTGAACAGTAACAGCAACAATATTAATAACAAAAGGGTACAAGTGAGAGACAGAGTGATTCACATGCAAAATGCTCAGCACAAAATCCAACCCAACGGCTTCACGCTTCCCTGATATGGAAAATAAGGTGAGGTGGTACAGAACAATCTCCAGGTCCTAGGCAAGCCCTCTCCTGACTTCTGCAGAAATCAACCCTGTCCTGGCCAGAACCAGGACAGCAGTGAAATTCATCGAAATTCTGTTCCATCTGCTATGGATGTCACCTCCATGAAAGGTAAAATACTGGGATTTACAGCATAAATCAGGGTCTTGTTTTTTGAAATGCAATTCAGTTCTTCCAATAAGTTCTTGAAATATTATGGAGTCCCTCTATAGTTTTCCTTTTTACAAACTGTATGTACAAGAATAAAAAAAATTGGAATGCACTGTAAGCATACTGTCCCAGAACTGCAAAAAACAGACATTTTTCTGCTTCAAGAGGAACAAATTTTCCCTGTTTCTCCATTAACCTTTATATAAGCAACAAGCTGGTGGACAAGCAGTTACTCATTGCTTTAGTTTATCTCCTTCTGGTTTTGTAGCACTCCCTACTTACAATATCCCAGACTTCGCACTATCAGAAATGGTCCCAAGGCTTTCAAAGACCTGCATGCTTGCACAGAGAGCACCTGTTCCTCTCTTGGTGTTTCTGGCTATAGCAGGAAATCTGAAAATCCTGAATAATTTTTACTGATCTTTAACCTTCTAGAAATCCTTGGGCCTTGCCAAATTTCTAAAGTTTACATCTGTGACACGGTTTCTTAGCTCACACTACCAGAGATCAGTTGGGTTTCATTGATTCTGACCAACTAGTGGGAGAAGTAGGATACTTTTAGATCCCTAAGACACACCTCCCATCCTGATACCAAAGAACTTCTGCAAAATCTCTAAGCGTTTGCAAAACAATGCCTTATCAATATTTCTTTTAATAATGGGGGGTGAGGTGGGGTGGGGGTGTTCCTGTTCAATCAGAAATGGACTAAAACAGCCCATACATCTCACATTTCTATGATTTGCTTGTTTACAGATCACATCTGCATTTTGTGGAAGCAGTGCATGGATATGACACCTTTCCTTTGCCCCTTTTTCTTTGTTATTGAAGATTTTTCTACACAGCTGTTCAACATCACAGCCATTCTTCATTCATTTCACATGTTTTGTAACTTGTAAATTGAATTGCAGAATTGCTAACAAAGACACTGTAAAAAAGATGATTCAAAGTTCATAAAGGTCTCAGCTGAGTATTCCCTGTCTTTACAGACAGTTATGCTGAGGATAGTTTTGTAGGGCCTAAAAGAGCATCAAATATTTACAAATATTTGTTTCTGCAAAATCAAACTCACAACAAAAAACACATTGATGTCAGAAATGCCTTAAATTAATGTAAAATAAACAATGAGACTAAAAAAATGTTACTGTGGCACATGACTGTCAGTATACAACTAAAGAGGTCCATAGGTAGCGAGAGGCTGTCAGGGTGTATGCATTTGTTTTAGACTGTAATTACACAGACCAAGTGGACTGGTCTGACAAAAAATAAAAGCAATTGTTCTCACTCAATTCAGTGAGTATTTCCCATGGAAGAGATATTACTAAGTGATAGCGCATAATTTTGCTAGGGCAACTTGACCTTTTTGCTTGTTTCTCCCTGGTAATGAGCAAAGCCAATTAATCCCACATGTTGAGCTGATGAGTAATGGTTCCTTGCAGAAGCAATGGTGTCACATGCCAGTACATACATCAGCATTAATCTCTATTATTAATCACACAGAGAACAATGACCGTTTACTGAATTTTGTTGTTCAGTAAGCTCCATACCAAGCCCCTAGACTGCTGGAACATCGTTCAGCTGAAACTGAAACTGCACTTTAAGTTGAAGAAGTAGATGGAAAATCTGCCATACTGCACACAGACCTGCCTGAACCTGTGCTGAGCTTCACTTCCAGCTCCACACAGCATAGTGACTGATTTGATTGGAAACCTGTATCCCTCGTGCTCTGAAATGCCATCTGACCTGCGTGCAGGCTGTCTTGTAAATACAAGTGCACTACTCAGCAGACAATGTTTTTTAATGCTCACATGGTCTCCTTTTTGAAAATAGTAAAATATTTAAGCTAGAAGAAAGAAAAGAAATGGAAAAACATTCCCTAAAACTCCAGGAGCTGGCCTGCTCCTCTTACACAATGGCAGACATTTCTTTTCTTACCTGCTCTGCAGCGATCTCCTTTCAAATGTGAAATCGTCTTCTGGGTGCAAGGTGCAACTACAGACTAGTGTTTACTTGGATGCCTCTGTCAGACAGAGCTGGCTGCTAGGGGCTGCAAACACCGAGAAACACATGCAGGACCTCGGTTTGTTCTTTAAAACACAGGGCACAGAAAGTGCTCTGCTAACTTGGAGTCAGGGAAAGGAGAGTGATGGTCACAAAAAGAGGGACATTTTAAATGCAGTCAATAACTTTGCACTGCACTGTGTCCCTCTACACACAGAAACGGCTGGTAAGTCTCTCATTCCCCCAAGGGATGTTGTGAGCTGCTCCAGGCACACTGCCCGAAGCTGCTGCTTCCTAGAGCTCCTGTGTTAACTGTGTAAGACCAGCAGCAAGCAGCTTTGGAAGTGAACAGTCAATTTGCTCTATCAGTTGTCCTGGCAGTCTGATAATTGCAATGGTGAAAACTGAGCTGGGGGATCCAGAAGGGTTTTTGGAACAGACTTTCAGCAGGTTTCTGACTCCTGTTGTGGAACACCTTCAACATTCACAAAAGAGCAGTGACCTAATTGTGAAAAATTGCTCTCAAAGGCCCTGTCTCCTATTTGCTGTTTCATGTCATTTTGGTGAATTCTTCTTTAAAGGCATTTTCTTTCTGTTTTCTTGAAGCAGTATTCTGGCTTTTTACTTATGCCAACAGCCTTTGGGCTTTGTCTGCATGGAGTCTGGAAATCTTTCATTCCCCTCTCCCCAAGCCAACCATGTTCAAACAGCACTTGTGAAGAGGTGCTAATGTGCTTTCCCAGGCCTCTTCAGACATGATTTAAAAGCCGGTACTTAAAAGCATAACACAGAGAAATGCATTTGCAAAAGGATACATTTTTCTTCCACTTGGAGCAGAACTATCTAATTTTCTCTGAGAAACTGAGCCAGAAGTCATTTGACTTTGTGCATACTAGCTGAGTTATAATTTAATTGAGGATGTATTTTATCTTTGGGGGTTTCTTTAATCTTCTTTTTTTTCACTGCTTCATGTTCTCTGATGGCTCTCCTTCAAACTCTACCAGGCTCACCTCATGTCCTCTCCACCTGCGGATAAGTAATGTGAGTAATGAGTGATAAATACTGAAACTGGAAGTGGTTTAGGTTCCATTTGCAAGATTGTGCCTTCCATTATAGAAATAAAACTTTATCCTAGTTTTTCACTGTCAGTTCCAGATTTTCTGTAATATTCAGCTTTTTGGATATTTCATTCTTTCTTCTGAATAACTCTTTCAGACAATACATTTTTCTCTCTGTAACTGTACATTCCTGTTTAACTAACACACTAATATTCAATATTCTGCAGAAAAATGCTATTCTATGATCAAGTTTTCAACTTCCAGGGATTAAATAACCCATTCTTCCTTGCTTCACTAAAGGCTCAGTACTTACTGAACTCCTTTCTTTGCTTCTACAACTTTGAATGTGCTGACACTACTTTTTCTTGGGCTGATGCCGTTCTCTTGCACTCTCACAGACACAGTTGCCTCTGCTTCTCTCCAGCTCCTTGATACACTGTGCTGAGGGGTCGAGCCAAGTGGCCACTTAGTGGCATTTGTTTTAGTCACCTTTATTATTTTCTTACCTGCTTTAGCCTTTGGAGATAGACCACTGATTCCTTTCATATTCAACCAGTTGAGCCAATGTTTTGCTGACTTGCTACTGTCTCATTATGGCACATCCAGTAGACTGAATATAGCTTAGCCTGTGCTAGAGCTTGAGGCAGTGCCTGTTAGATCACAAGCATCTTGTGATGCCACAAGCAAACCATTTATTATGAAGAAATTATATGAAGAAACCCATCTGTTTAGTTGTCTAAATCCCAACACAAAATCCAGCAGCTCAGGTCCTCATCTCAATGCTCAGTGAAACTCTTGGGGGAAGGAGCAGGTCTGAAGATACCTTCAAGGGTCTGTGCTGAAATGTTAAGCTGCAAATGTTGCTCTAACACTTTCCCTGAGATTGGTTTTCTTCAAGTTCTGGAGTATGTTGAGCCTGGAATAGAATAGGTTGAACTTCCGTATTAAACACTTTGTAACACAAAGTGGAACAGTTTGGAGAAAATGCCATCTGCATAGCCTAGCCTGAGAAGTGATGGTGAAGTATCTGCCTGCAGCCCCTGTTTCTCTAAACTTGTTAATCAGAGCTGCCTGACTGCATGAATTTCCCAGGATAACCTCATTAGGCAGGTGCTTCCACTATCCCTTTAAAGGTGGCTACATGCCATGTAGGTGAGCAAATATTACTTATTTGGGAGCTAATGACCCATAATTTGTATGCAGGAAAGAGCTACTATGAAATATTTGCAGATAGAAATAATTTTCCCTGCTGTAATAAACTTCATGTGTTTATGTCACAAATAGTGCAATACCAGGGAGAGTGCCTCAAGTACAAGCTTTTAATACAGGTATCTTTTGTTTGGTAATGGATAGGAGGATGTTATTCCCAAAGGAAAAAAAAAAAAATTATTTGTTTGGTTTAGTCAGTAATTCAGTGAGTTAATTTACTTCCCGTATATGAGTATGTTCACGCTCCTGGGCAATTGCTACATTATTATAAATGAAATTAAGTAATAGGATGGAAAAAAGGAATTGGAGGAATAGTGTTTTATATGTGCAGAACATACAAGAACCTTGAGCTTTACTGTGCTGCATTTTTTAATTGCAGTCCCCTCTGAATGTTTTTTTTTTTTTCCTCACTGGTGAGCTAATTGCTAGATGCTGTAGTAGCACAAGGTCAAGTCTTCCCAGTGATGGGGCTCTGGTACATTATGGTCTTTAGATTTAACAAGGTAGTATCTCCTAGGGCTTTGTATCAGTGAGAAGATAAACAGCTGACAGACTGACAGCGGCATGAATTCCCAGTCAGATAGCTTGAACCCTCTTCCCCAGCTGTGGGAGGTCTTTTTTTCTCACACAATTGTGTCCTAGGCAGAATGGCCTAATAATGGGAAACACACAGTAAATCGGGATCATTCCTAGGTGTAAGCTGAGAAAAACCTGTTGACTACAATAGGATTATAGAAGAGCATGGTATCTTTGGTAATATCATACACGGAGGGAAGGAAACATCAATATATTTCTCTTAAACAGAAATCATTAACTGTGGCTCTTTTTGGAATAAGCCTGGGGAATATGGGTAGGAGGAAAAATTGTAACCCTGCAGGTCAACTGTGTTGAGGCTGTTACCTTATGGCCGATGAAGAACAGCTCTCATAGCTACTTCAGCCCTTTCCAGGAACAAAGTCTGAATCTCATATTATCATGGTAAATTCCTGAGCCACCCCATCTCCCCCACAGCTGAAGGACTTCATGTGGCATACGAAGAGCAAAGGGTGTCTTTTTTTTCTGGGCTGCATTGGGGTAGCTCTTTCTCATAGCAAGACTTAAATGCCTTGTTTTCTCAGTATTTCAGTTTCAAAGTCAGATGGTACCAAAAAATGGAAATGCAACTGTTTGCTATTAAGTATAAAAAAGAGAAAGACAAAGAAGTAGATGCAGCTAATTGATCTACAACCTCCCTGCTTTCAGTTTAGGAACCTCTTAGAGAATAAGATCAGGGGATCTGAGTAGTACTGCTCTGAGAAAATAAAGAATGCACACAATGAGTAGTCACAGAAACTACAAATATTTGGAGGCTGGATGCAGAAAGAAAGACATTGTCCTTGCCTCATTGCACTGACTTCCCTAGCAACACAAGAAAAGTTTCCAGCACCTCAGATGGCTTTTTGTTCTGCACTGGAACAAGACTAATAGTCTCTCAAAATCACCAGGGACAGGACTGCCGACCCAATGGTGCCTACCACCCACGAGCAAGGCATTGATTCTCTCTATGGCTCTGACCTGAGTGCTCTAACCATCCAGTTTCATGTGTAACACAGCAGTGAAGCCTGCTTAAACTTCCCAGTCAGCATTTTTGTAAATCAGGACATCCTCCTCTGGACATTTTTAGGAGTAGAGAACCTGTCAATTTTTTTAGAATAGCATTCCTAACTTCTGAAAGCACTCGTGCTCAATTTTCACACAGCTTTGGTCAGTCTATTGGGTGTTTAATTGATCTTAATTTCTAGTTGGGCTTTGAAAGAATGTTTTGCAATGTGTGCTCTAAGGAACCAATGACACCATCAGGCTAAAATAGTGAAATAGGATTTTACAGCAAATTTATTATAATAAAGATGAAACTTATGCATCTGCTGAGTCACTTCAAGAGACATTAATTATAAGGAAAAGTGCAAAGGTTGTTGCTGGCATTTAATCCGTCACCTTGGTTTTAATGAAGACAGATAGCTGAGGACAGGAAAGAAGACCTGCTACAGGTGACGGTCAACAGCCACACAAACTCCCTGCTTCCATGCTCTACCCAGAGCTGTCTCAGCTGGAACTCATTTGAACGTTTTGTGCATGCTCTTGGGCTCTAAATGAGCTGCCACTTCTCTGTTATAACAAAAATGCTTGAAAAAGCCCAATAAGAAAAGGACTGTTGGGTTCTGTTTAACAAAACTGCACATCCAAAGTATCTGAAAGAGGGCAGTGAAAAATGAGTGAATTTTTTTCACCTGCAGTAATTCATCCCATGAAAGTCCCAGAATGAAGCATTGTTAGATCTGCCTGGTGTGAATGCAGTCGTCAGGTTATAACATAGATAAGTAAGTCAATTTTGCAATCCCAGGCACTTTCATCTCTGTCATGACCATTATATGACAAAAAGCATTTTGGCAAGAAGCAGCCTTATCTTCTGGCTCAGGATATTAATTATTGGTCAAGGAGGAGCCTGTCAGCTCCCAAGTAGCACAGCACCTTCTTTTTCCTGAGCTATTTTCCTCTGAAACTGGCTGCACTTCAGAAAATGAGTTGAAGGCACCCAAGGAGGCTGCTGCTCCTTGAAAAAGTACTTTCCTCTGCCTCCTTGCTTGTCCACCCTTCTGGCCTGAAAGTTTCCCCACTGTGGAAGTGAGAAGCTTCCTTCATCACAATGAAGGAGAAGGAGCTGAAGGCAAACAGCTCTTTTGTGACACCTCCTGTTGATGCAGCCCCCACTGGTGCTTCTGAGGGATAAGCTCAGTCCTGTGAATTCTGAAAATCGTTTTGTTTTGGTTAGGTTTCTTTGTTGCCAAAAATATCACTGACAACTCTGGGCATTCATTTAGTGGTAATTCAATCACTCAACTTTCACGACAATTTTTTGTTTGCTTGCTGTCAGCAGCTCCATTGCTATTAAGCAGTAAATGTGATAAGCAGTGTAGATAAGACATCTGTCTTGTTCTTATCAAGACTAAATACTGTGATAAAAGCCCCAGTTACCACACAAATCTGCTTAAATAATTCTGCAGGTCTCATGCCTGAAATTACTCAGATTCTTCACTGCAGTGTCTTGTTCAGCCTTGTGCTAAAGCATTTAAAAACCCCCAGTAATTTAGAAATCATTCAGTTTTACAACAGATATAACATACAACAGAGCTCCCTTTACATCCTTAGCAGCATCCTATTTTGTTTTTAAAGACACACTGCTAATGTGAGCCATGATGGAATTAATGGGGTATCCACATTCCCTCCCTCCCCTCCAAACCACCCTCCTCTGGATGTCAGCACCTGCACTGATCTGTAATCTGTGATATACAGATCTTGTAAAATCTGTAAATTCTAACTCTCACTTTTTAAAAAAATCCACAACTGACAGAGTTCACGAGTGACACTAACCATATTGCTGCACTAACCTCCTCTTTCCATCAGCTGCTCCCACCTCTCTCATGTGCTGCTTTCAGAGGTAGAAATAGGTTAGCATCCATGTGAATAATTTACAAACGGCCCACTGGTTGTTCAAAAGCCACCTGAATCCCAGAAGGATTCTGGGATATCTGGCTTAGGTGGATATTTGAGGTTTGTGTACAGCTGCTTGAGACTCACCTGTGGCCATTTGTTTTTCTCTCAAGCTTAATTGCTATGTAAAGAGCAAAAGCACTTTGGCAAACCTCACAGTTTTCTCTAATCTATGTTCCAAGCTGGTGGAACTGTAGCTTTGTTGGGTTTTTTTATGAAAAAGATGCCATACATCCAAGAAACATGATACTAATGGCAACACGAGCAAATAATTTACCTGATTCCTGAGTGTTGCATGGTTAAGTGGAAGCCAAAAATAGCACATCCTTTCCTGACCCCTGAAATTTGTTTCAAATGCTCTGCAGTAACTTCAGCTCCCACTAAGAAGCTGGAAACATTATTAATAATATAAAGTCTTTAAAAAGAACCAGTCACATTCACTAAGCCCACTGACATCTTGCTTAGTGTATTTTGTGGACTGCATGCTCTTTACATATAGGAGTCTGGCATTTCTGATGTTTTTTAATTTACTGTTTCTCATGACAGACTGGGGCAAGAAAAGCTTCAGGGCTAGTTCTCAGTGCAGACTTTATAACGTGGCCTTCGCCACAGAGTGCTGTGTTTAGTTAGTTCTGCATCAAATGCCATGACAAACTGAATGGTGCCATAGGCATCAATCTGATGAGTGCTTTTCTGCATCCTTTTTTCCATAAAATCAAAAATACTGACCTCTCTGCTAACTCAGGGAGTCCCACAGCCACTCTCTAGCAGGTCCCCAGGACACTGGTCACCCCAGACTCACAGCACACCCAGGCTGCCATCAGACTGTGACAGACATCATCTATGAAGTCCTGCTCTGTTTCAGAATATCTACACTAGCACTGAAGTTCAGATTATTCTTGATTCTCCCCACGTATTGTGCGTTGCTCAATACTGCCCAACCAGGGTCTTTCCACAGGAGCTAAACCGAAAGATGTGCTTCTGCCACTAATGGGCTTTGAGTCCCTGGGAACACACCTCAGCTGCTCTGAAGAAAAAGCTCCTGAAAGACAAACGCTGGACCCTCGGGACCATTTTGCTCCTAATGCAGACACAGCCATTCTTCACTCTTTGGGCTCTGATCCACTTTGTAGCCAAAGTGCTGCAATATGTGCATGGCAAGATTAACTGCATAAAGTCTACTGACCTGGATGCATGTCTATGGAGGAAGTTACTGTGAAGTTAGTGAGTGGGACTGGGAACTTACTAACTCTTCCTGTAGACCACTCATTGTGATAATTCACTCTTCCCTGGAAAAGACATATTCTCATTCAACAAAAATTTAAATGTGACTTTATAGCACATTAAGATTCCCATGTTCATAAGCCTCCAGACAACAGGAATGCTGGATGATTAAACATTAATCTGAATGAACTTTCAGAGTGATTTCATTAAACTATTTTAAAATTCTGTGTATTGACATTTGGAATTAAAGGAGTTATAATTTTTTTTCAAAATAAACTACAGTTTACTGTTGAAAACTTAATTCTGAAACAAAAAGCCAATACAAGAGCTTACCTTGGTTTAATGATAAATTCAAGAATCTGAAACTAGTGAATTTTACTTAATTTTTTCTTCTGAGAACAACAGTGCAAATAAACCCCACAGAAATCATGCTGATATTATTTTTCTCTCACTGTCTTGATTTTCAGCCAAATGGATTAGGAGAACCCTTCAGACCACAAAGCCTGTATTGAAGCAAATATGATACTTTGAGGTGAGATGGTAAATTTACACAACAAAATGTATTTAAGAAGCAGTTTTTCTCAAAGCAGGGCAGGATCATGCTTTACATCATTGGATTTATTTTCCATTTGTTTGGCTGCCTGATCACATCTTTATTCAGTAAGTATAGTTTCATCTCAGAGCCTTGGGTACTTATATTTGGTTTGAGAGAAAAAACGTAATTTCCAAATTGCTTCCAGTTTATGCTCTGTATTTCTTCCCATTTATAGAATGTTTTCTGCCTTGATGTTCTGAGTGGGCAAACCCCCACACTAGCAAAATGTCTTTTCAGCCTGAGCATGGCTGCTGGGATTTGTTATGGGGGCAGACATATGTTGATTTTTACCTCCAAACCCTTTGCAGACAAGCAATTTCTGAGCACGTGGTGTGGCCTGCAGTCAGTGCCAGTCCCTGGGTTTGGCAGCTTGGTCAGCTCTCTACACAAGGACAGTTTTCAGTGAAAGTTTTTATTTACCTGGAAAAAGTTAAAATCTCACTATACATTGTTGTTGTCCTAAGGCTCCCGTTTCACTAAGTGTTAATATGTATACCTGGGTCTCATTTGCAAATCAAAGAGCCAAGTAGCAAAGAGTTTCTTGCTTGGCAGAGAGAGACCCCTCCACCAGCCCCGTGACTCTGGCAATAAACGGACACAGAAGAACATAAACACCTTTATACATAACACGGTTTCAGGGTAGATCTGCATATACTACCTTAACACTTAGTTTAGCTGTATCTGGAAGGTGACTTGTATGCTGTTTGTTACAACTGTGCTCTCACAACTTGATGCAAGAGATTACAGAGATATGAATTCATTGCTGTGACTCTCAGCAAAACTACAAAAACACAACCTGATGTCTAACAGAAGAGGAAATACCAGAGCTGTAACTCACAGCAATATTATTTTCACACAAAAAAGAAAACTGAGTCATCAACAGAGTAGCTATCACCACAGTAGCTCTATTACATATTTTCTTACTTTCTTGATTCCCTTTTTCTTTTTATTTAACTCTTTGTGACTTTCCAACCTGTGTAATTTCCCCTGAAATAATTTGAAAAATCAGCATTAATATAAAAGTGCATCCTGCTTCCAACACGTTATATAAATAGTATGCAGAAAACTCTAAATTCTTCTTTTGATGCCTTTTTATACAGAAGAAGATAAGTACACAGAAAATATTATATTTATGTGATATATCCACATTGGCCATATTTATGTAATATATAAACATGGCTACAGTTCTAATAGATCACTAATATTTCACACATGCACATGACCACTTTAGTCACAAACAACTTGAGGGAATAAACTACTGCATCTGCTGTCATTGATACAATTATATTATCCTTCCCTTCTACATTGTTACCTGCAGTATAATTTCTTAGCTCTGAGAAACTTGCTCCGATCAGCTGCCCTGAATGGAATAAGTTGCAGTCATGTAAATAGAAGTTCAGCTTATTTTCCTGTTTGAAAAATCACTTTTACCTGAAGCAAGCGATGCTTCATTTCCCTTTCTTTTTTTCCCACCATCCCCTTCCCTCCCTTCAGCTACAAAAATAATTATCTCCATGACAGGTACCAAAATTTTGCTATCTGCCTCTCTCTCTCTTCAGAAACACACTCAGCAGCAGTTTGTGACAATTGATCAAAAGTACTACGATAATGGTGTTCAACACAGTCTTCACAGACATTTTCACATACCCATCTCTGGGATTTCTGTCTGCTATGAGAGCTGAAGAGTGGGAGTCAGGCTTCCAGGAACTTCCTTTTGTTCCTGCCACCGTCTCTAATGAGCAAGTTTCTATAACAATCTCCACAGTATACATACACCCCAGGTGGCCAGAGTTCATTGTCACCATCACCTTTCTTTTCCTTTTTGTGACACCTTCTTTTAGGTAGACTCCTCTTTTTAACACATAGAGTTCACCTCCTGCCTGATGCCACGCTTTTAGGTACATCCTCTGCAAAAGCTTCCAATTCTCCACTTGGACCCTTCCAGAGAGATGGGGATGGCTTTATGTACCAGTTTGCAACAAAACAACTAAAACAACTTGGCTGACTGGGACACCAGGGTGAAACCATAAAATTACAGCTTTAGTACAGGTTCTTACTGCCTCTGGCCATATACTGTTTCTTTGGTTATTGGTGAACTAATTTAACAGCTTCTCCATCGGTAAAACACGTGTACTAATACATACATAAACTCTTATCCTAGTACTATTTATCCCGAAAAAGTCCTGAGAAGATGAACATATTTGAAGAGTGCTTATTGACACTCAGCTGAAGCATCTTCTTGACCTGCAAAATTCCTTCTAGATTAGATGACACAATCCTAAACCAAATTCATCATGGCAGTACATCAACTGAGATACTAAAATAATCAAAACAGATCAACAACAACAACACAATTCTAGGAGTTACTCTGTTGTGAGCCTAAAGGGAAAGGTATATCCTTTCTACCTTCACAGCTCTGGGATAATAGTCCAGCTTTTCTCAGATTTTAGAAGTCCCCTAAAATATTGCACTTAAATCTCCTTTTTTTTGCTTTAAGAAAGTAGGTCTTGGTGAGCAGTGCAAGCAAGTGGCTTTACGCATATTATTTTTACAAAAAATTTAAACATATTTAAGAAATTTTAAACTAATTGAAGAAGTGAAACAGAGGTGTGCTCTGTCTTCCATGTTTGCCATGTCACTGCCACTAAAGCAAACATCTGTGGAACAGAAACAATAGCAACACTAGTGGGATGGATTGGAAAGAAATGGGTAAACACACCTGCAAAGCATTTAATCATACTCCTCTGAAATAGTTGGGACTTCAGATGGTGATTTCATTTCAAGCAGGACCAGGGCCAAGTAGAAAATGAAATTTTTAAACTGGAAGACTGATGAGGCTGCACCCACACACCTGTATAAAGAAAGCTCCTCACAGAAAGCCAAACAAATGCATTTTTAATTGCTGTAGAAAGCCTGGATTGTAAACCAAACTCAATTGTATTTATTCCAAGCAAGTCCAGGAGGAAGAGTAAGAAGGCATGGTTGCTATCCCACTCTTCTATAGGAATGGACATGAAACAAAGCTGCTTATTTACCTTTTGTGTCTTACTTCTAGAGGCAAGGGTCTTCAGGAGGATTGGAATGGTGCCTGTGGCTTCCCTGCTGCAGCTGTGGGTGCTGTGTGAGTCGGGAATGGCGCACATGACATGTCCTTCAAGGAACAGGAGCACTGGGAGAAAAAGGCTGGAGCCAGAGACCCAGTTTTCAACATCAGTTCTGCCAAGACTGCACCATTTTGATCCTGTCCAAACCAGTTAACTGCTCCATGCAACCTTTTCCCCATCTGTTTAGAAAACTGGAATTATATTATTTTTAATGGTAAGTGGCATGGACCCCATAAATAACATTCTGCTATTGATCTTCAATATTACTCTTCACTATCATGAATGAAGTAAAGAAACTGCAACTTATTGGAACTGGGGAGTGGAGGAGAATACTGTTTAATATTTTGGAATATTTAAAGTGGAATTACTCCTGTCCAGTGTTCCAGCTCACGCTTCACTTCTGGGGATGTACAGCTAATCTCCAGTGCAAGCTGAAAGGTAACCTCTGAAGATAATAATACCACATCAGTTTGTGAATACAAGTGTGATCCTAATCTCCATAGCCTTGTCAAATTAGTTGTTAGGAATTAGGTGGGGGAGGGGGGGGGAAGAAAGAAATACATACCACCATGTATTTTAACACAGATTATTTTGAGGAAATGCAAGCCATACACAGGTAGGATAAATCCATGCTAAATAAATAAACAGAACCGGCACAGAAGAGTAACTGCACAAAAATCTCATTCCAGGGGAAATATATTCCAGGTTATCTGTACTGTCAAGCAGCAAAAAATGAAAATAAAAAAGGTTAAACTGTATGAGAAAGACAAGTGGTTTCAAATAGTTCTTTAACACTGATACAAACAAGGTCAGATATTGTGATGCCTGTCTTGCTCCCTGTCTTCAGTGGGAGAGCAGAGGGGAGTGAATCATGGAGAGCATGCAAGAAGCAGTGCCAAAATAGAGCTGAGAAGGACATGAGCAAGGCCCTATTTGTTTGTCTTTACATAATGCAAGACAAACAGAATATGAAATGAAATAAGAAGGCAATGTACTTAAATTGCCAATTACTTCTTCACTGCTATCTTGAAAACCAAATACTTCGACAGCAATTAATTGTTCCCATGAAACTTAATAGATTTTGTAGTGGATGTAAGCAATAATTAGTAAATACCATGAAATGCATATACATGTAAATAGAGAATCTTCCTTATCGCTACAGCTACTATAGGCAGAACTATGTCCTGCCTTCTCTGAGAGAGAGCTGGCTCCTTGCAGAGACAAGGGGCTGCCTGGGGCTGACAGTTTTTATCAAGTTTGACCTAACAAGTTCTTGCACTTGATCCACTAACTGAGAAAAGAAACTAATTAATATGCACATAATATTTGCTTTGGTATTAAGAGGCAAAAATTGTGACAGATGCCAGAACTAGCCAGAATTTTCCCCAAGAGGAAAGGAAGGAAATATTTTTAAAATACAGCAAAAATTAAAATTAATGAATGCCAGAATTCAAATAAAATAAAACAAGATAAAATAAGAAAAAATTATACAATAATAAAATAAAATTTTAAAATAAAATAAAAATGTGTTAAGATTGAAAAAAAACAGGTACTAGCTACCAAGGCATTTTGAAAAAAGCTGGCAGGAGATAAAAGAGACACCTCAGGAAATGCATTTCGATCCTTACAAATGGACTGTAACTTGGTACCGATGGGGATTGAGAGGGGGAGAGGGAGGAGTCGGGGTAGAGCATCCTGGTTACTAAAACCATAAAAGTTACGAGTGTGTTATGCTTTTTGTTTGCCTGGTGGAGCGGCATCCTGCGGCGGTGTACATGCGGTGTACGCGCGGGCAGAGCCTGAGCACTCACACCGGCATCCAAAGGCTTAACATTCCCCCAAGCGCCCGCTCGCAGATCGGAGACATCAGGCAGGGTAATGATGCCTCTGCCCGACCGTCTGTGACCGCCGCTCCCCACTTTGCCCCCCGAGGGGTCCTGGCAGCCCCGGCACACGCGAACCCCGCCGGAGCTCCGAACAGGGTCCGAGCCAAGCCGCGCTCAGCCGGGGCACCGTCCCTGCGCGCCGCGGGCTGCCGGCACCGCTCCCGCCTGCCTGCCCGTCGGGCTCCGGCCGCGCCGGGCTGGGGCAGAAACTCGGGGAAAGAGCTCTCCCCGCCTTGGGAGGAGCCTGGCACGCCCCGCGGGCTCACTGACAGCGCTGACCTGCCACGGAGCCACCCGTGGGCTCGGAGCGGAGCGGGAAACTCAGCCGGGAGACAGAAGCGCAACGAGCACAGGTCCGGCGTCCGGGAGAGCGCGTTCGCCGCCCCAAAGCGCGTCACGGTCGGGCTCGGGCTGAGCGCTTGGGCAACTCACGCCAGCTGCCCGCGCTGCCCCGACGAGGGGAGGAGGCCGCTGCTCAAAGCCATGAGCGAAAGCTGAACGCCGCAGTCCGGCCAGGACGGTGCCCGCGGAGGCTGGCAGGGCGGCGGGGGCCGTGCCCCGGCGGCAGGCGGCGCTCCGCGGGCGGCGCCGGGGCTGCGGCGGCGAGCGGGGCGCGCCAGCCGGAGCGAGCTGGGAGCCGGGAGTGGGGCGAGGCGATGGAGCGGGGAGCAGGCGGCGCCGTCCCCGGTTCCGGCGGGGAGGAGGCAGTGCCTGAGGTGAGCGGGGCTGCGGGCGGACGGGGGCACCTGCTGGGTGACGGAATAGCGCTGGGTGGCGGCAACTTGGCCGGCGGCCGGCGGCACCGTGCGCGAAGTTGCGGGGTCCCGTCCCTGCCCGGGCCGTGCGCGGAGCGAGGGGCGCTGCCAGAGCCGGGGAGAAGCGCGGCCCCGCGCCCCATCCCTGCCGCCTGCCCTGCCCTGCGGAACGAGAGCGCCCGGCCCCGCACCCGCGGCCGAAGGTAACGGGGCTGGGCGGCGGCGCCGGGGTCTCTGCCGGGGAGCAGCCGCTGCCCTGGCCGGAGTGCCCCAGAGCGCTGCTTTGTTCGCTTGCCTTCTTGGGGATTTTGGGTGCCGATTCGCTTTCGTTATAGAAACGGGGTGTGCGGAGCTGTCACTGGAATGACGGTGGTGTGCCCGTGCATGGAGCTGCGCAGGGGCTCCCAGATCCTGTAGTTTTTGCTTAGGCAGAGCTCCCGCTGGTTTCCCGGGTCTTTCTCAAGGTTTGCACAAAATTAAGTCTTTCGTCAGGCTGCAGCATCTCCTAAATAATATGTTTAGCTGACGTGATTATTAGCTTCAGTTAGGATTCTAGGCAAAATTTGCTCTGAATAGGCACGGCAGTCATAGTTAATGTTTGCTAAATGCATTTCTATCAATTTGAGTGCATATTATTAGTATGATCAGACCGTAAAATCTGAAGGAATAAGAAGAGGCTGTCTTGTTTCAGATCTACACCGTATGATGTGAATATTCTAGCTTTGGCACTGACCCTGAAAACAGTGGTTAAGGTTTATCCCAAAGAAGAAGGTACCTGGCTGTGAGACCCTTGACCAGCCTGATCACTTCTAGTGGAGTCTTTCTGAAAAGGCAGTCTCTCCTTTCTTTGAAGCACTTGTGCAGCAGATACTTTTGCAAGAAGAACTTCTTACTGCATCTTTCTCGACAGGGTAAAATTGGATAGGTCCATAAAAAGTGGCAAGACTCCACCTGAGGGCATCTTTTTAGTTCAGCCTGAAGCACCAAAGTTACTTGAGAAGAAAAGCTGTCTTACAAGTCTTATCCCTCCCCTGGCTATTTCCGCGGTTCTGAAATGGCTTGAGGGTGACCTTCAGAGAAAGAAGTCAGCTTTGCTCAGAGGATTTCAAACCTTTTATTTGCTCTTCTTAAGGCTTCTCTAAAACAAACAAGCAGAGTATTTGGAAGGAAACCTGTGATTGCATATTCAGCAATTCGTTTCCCTTGGGTAAAAAATGATAGATGTTTTCACTTGTTTTGGAAATGTTTTTAGCCAAGCAAGAAAGGTCTGATTTGACACTGCTGAAGTAAAGCATGAGGTAAGGTAAAGGAGGGTAGTATTTTTTTGGTACATCACTCCTATTGTGGGGAAACAGGGGTTAGAAACTGGGTGAACTGTTGCAGGGATTTTTCCATTATACTTTTATTTTGGTGGATTAATCAGTGTGTCAGTTTCTGTAAAAATTCAAGACTCCTGCCTTTTAAAAAGCATTAGCAATATCACCAGATATTTTCAGGCAGTGCATATCTGAGACGCTATGGCACTCACCATGAGATTAACAGCACTGGGCCTTGTGCCTCTGGGCTTGTGCCTAATAATACATCGCTGGAGCACTGCATTAACTGTCAATAAATGTTTGCCATCACTTCGGGCTTAAGTACGGAGTTGCTTTAAAACAACACAGAAAAGTTTCAGCTCAGTTTTTAAATGCAACACAACCCTTTGTATGACTAACTCTCATGGTGCCTGGATGTATTGTCAGGGTCCCTGTTAATATAGGCAAGCTTTGTTTGTGTGGCTTTGGTTTTGAAGACCTAAAACGTGTGAGTTTATTTCTTTAATTTCCCTTTAGTAGCTCTGTGTTGATAAAACAGATGAGAGAAGAGTTTCATTAGAACTGCATTTCTTTGCTGAACTTAGCCAGGACTGTGATGGTCTTTGGATGCTTCTCATATTCCCCTTTCCTTTGTCATTGTGTTTGATTCTGAGAGAAATCCTTTTAAATGCCTGACTATGATTTCAGGACACTGTAAGAAATTACTCCCAGGTAATCAGATTGTGCCTTGCACTGAACCCAGCACTGTCTCCAGTCAGACAGGATCAGTAATCAAGCCGGTGTTGGATGGATTTTTAGACACTGTAGAAATGCTTGGACTTCTCCAGCACGAGACCAGTTTAATTGGAGAAACTAGAGCCAGACAAGGTGCTGGGAACTGATGATGCTGTAGCTGTATGTGTGCTAATATGGTATTCTTGGTACTGGGTGATTACCCAGGTGGAGAATTATTCCAGAGTATTGTCTTCTGAATGCTTGGCATAACTTTTAGCTTGTGAACTTGCACACACACAGCTATTTGATTGCTTGTTTTGAGCAACCGGGGGAAAGATTGAGATGGATTTGATTCCTGTGTCCTCAAATTGTTGGCAAGAAAGAAAAAGAGGCAACATTTTAAGACTGAATGAATTATAAAAATAAATGTTCAATTTAAATGGCATTTAGAGAAGAAACAGGAAACTGGAGATGGTGGAAACTCCTGATTTTTTAAATGTCTGAGTGATTGAGGAGTCTTTCTCTTATTTTAAAAATTACATGGGCAATCAAGGACCAGAGTGTTAAACCTGTGATACAGATGGGTTTCAGTAGAGGGTTCAAAAACTTTCAGATGCATGTAGGTGATAAGGATTGAGATTATTTCTTTTCAAAAGTTTTGCAGCTCTACTAGAAAAATTAAGAAATCTATCAGCTCTGGTGCAGTATCTCTAAAAAATACTCAGTGTGCCTTGAATTGCATAGAGTAACTTATTTGCTCTGTTAAGACATTAGTTTTGAGTTACCTGAGTTGTATGTTTCCCTGCTCAGATGAATGTCTTCATCAGATTATAAGAGGTGTCATAATCAGTCAAGGGACATTAATGCTTTGTTTGCATCAGGCATTTTTAAGAACCAATTAATTAAACCTGACAACTTTAAGCTACTTGGTACTGCTTCCCTGGTGTATGCTGCCTCTGCACTACACACATTCCATTTCAAGAGGCAGTTAAGCCCCATGGAAAGTCAGGGTCTGTTCCTTCTGTTCCTCTTGTGTAATGTGGGAGACTTTTTCCTTGCTCCTCGCTTAGTTTTGTTCTTCGTTGGACTAAGATACAAATGCAGATTAAGATTCTGTGTTCTGTGGTTAAACGGTCAGCTGAGTGAAAAAACAATGTTTGTGAAGACTCTGGGGCTGGTCATAGTGCCTGAAGAAAGATCAGTGGCTTTTCCCTGGCTTCCCAGCAGAGAGAATGGGCACTCCCTATATTATTTAAGATCAGAGAGGGTCTAGAGTCGCTCTGTTTCTTTGATATTGTCCTTCTGCCCTTGCTAACTCAAAAATCTGTGATGGTATACTGAATGCTGATGTGCTTCACATCTTCAAACTTCCAGTGCTTTCACTAACCTTAGGTGCATGAAGAGCAATTTCTGGAGCATTTTTCTTCTTATTAAATATTTAAAATCTCTTTGCTTTTTCACCCTGGAATTAAGATAAGAAGTATGCAGTCTCTCAGCTATTCAACATGAACTGGCATTGCTGATAATTTTTTGGGTTCTACCAACAGAATTGCTATTTCACAACCATTTTGTGATAAAATCTAAATCTTTAATGCAAATCAGAGGTTTATGGTACTTTTTCCAAGTGACAATAAGCTAAAAGAGGAATTTCAATTACTGTAATTGAATTAAACCACTCTAGTCTATTCCTGTTCCTGAGCAGAAAGGGTCCCAAATGATTTCTTTCTTCTTCTCTTTCAGGGTTCTAAATAACTACTTTAAGGATAATTAAGACTGTAAACTGTGATGCCAACTATTGGTCAAAATAAACGTAAACCCACTATGTTTGCAGGATATCTGCACAAACAAGGGTTCTACATGCTCTGTGCTTGGTTAACTAGTGGCTTTCTGAGCTCTCAGTATAATTTGTGGTGCTTATTGAAAACAAGAGATCCAACTAAAGTATATCAAATTAGAGTTCTGCACAAGTTGCAGGAGGTAAATTGATGTTTGTCAAACGGGAAAGGATATGATCATTTAAAAGAAAAAATGTACTCAAAAATCTAGGAATATTAAAGCAACCAAGATGGAATAAAAATAAAGCATTAAAAATGTATAATTTCAGTGTTGTTTCAAGAAGAAGAATTATACATGTTGGTGTTTATGGAGATTATTTTCATATTCATATTCAGAGCATGGTGTTTCTTGAAGATACAAATAGTATTTAGACTGAGATGGTACCCACAAGAAGCACTTTGTAAATATTAATGTTGTGGGGGATTTTTGGCAATTGAGTTAGAGCTGTTTGTCTCAGTCATCTATAAATGGTTCTGTGAACAAAATAAATAGACTGTTACCAACTGGGCAGGGAGTAATGGGGAAGATCCATCTTTGTCTGTGTGCAGAGTAGTGCCAGGATGCCCACTGCTCACCCTTCATGAAAGGGAGCAGTTGGGGCCATGCTGGTGAGACCCTTCCCTGCCTGAATTCCATCACTCCTTAGGGGGAAAAGGGTACTGACACACAGCAGGATCATAGAATCATTTAGGTTGCAAAAGACCCTTAAGATCATGAAGTCTGACTGTTAACACTACCACACCCACTGCTACGCTGGCTTTGTTTGGTACACCTGGGATTTGAGCATGATCCTCTGGGAACTTTGGAGAGGATTTATAAACATGTTTATTTGTTTATTATATATCTCTTGCCATCTTGTAATGTTTGTTGGGGTTTCTTTTAATGTTTCTAGTCAGACACGTTCTTGGGATGGACTGACAATGAGGTTTCCTAGATGTACTGTGAAGCAGTTGCGTGTTGGCTGTGAATCAGATTCCTCACATCACCGTTTTATGCACGTTTGCCCCACTGCCTGAGTTATAAGACATCTGTGATTTTAGAATTTTTAAGGAGAAACTGGACAGATTAAGGAAAAAGGAGAAGTAAACCATATTTAAGATAAACCATTCTGCAGGGATTTGGCACAGCTGTGAGAATAATCTTTTTGTGCCTAGCCCTGTACCCCTGAAAACTAAATTGAACTTCTTCAAGTCTTGCACATTTCTGAGATTTTGTGGTTTTATCTGTCCAGGGTATTGAACAGAACTGAGTCCTGAAATGGAAGCTTATTTCCATTCACTTTTTAATTTCTTGCATTAGAACTGGACCTACACTACTGCTTTTAAATGTTTGTCACGTCAAACCAGCTTTGAATCAAGGAAAATACTGCTTGGATACCCATTTGTCTGAAAATGGGTATCTCTTAGCGCAGATCTGCTTACTACGGTGACTTGGAGGATGCGAACATTTTCATCCTTCCACAGTCTCTCCCTTTTGCCTTTTGGTCTCTCCCTTGCTATGGTAGTACAGGAATTTTAAGCCCTGGTTTCTGTGCTGTGTACCATTCCTGGTTCAGGTGGCATTGGCATTACTGGGCTGTTACTGGCCTGAACTGGAAGGAGTTCATTCACAGCTGAACTCTGTATTTCTTTACAGCTGAAGGAACACTCAACTGCATGAGCAATAATGTAAGAATCCAACATTCCGAGTCAACACCAATGGGAATGTGCTGGTTTTCCACACAAGTGATACAGATTAATGATGGGACCAATTATGTGATTCCTCTTAATGGCTCTAGGTCATGTTGTTTCCATGAGTGGTGTAAGGCAGTGTCAGCCAGGAACCTGTCCCGCTGTATGAAGGTGGTTATCATAATGATGGACAGATTTTGCAGTATATAGAAAAAAAAAATCTGTAGGGTTTTGTTTGGTTTTGTTTTTTTTTTTAAGGGGGGGTGTTAATATGTTTCTAAGAATAAGAACATCCTGCTTTGGAAATGAGGTGGAAACAATTTCTAGAGAAAAACCATTGTCAACCCTGTGAATCATTGAATGTTCTAAATAGGATGAAGGATAGACTGAGCTTGAGGGAAGATACGGTGTTTTTGAACTTCTCAGATTGAAGTGTGAGATTCCTAGGTACTCCATGCTGAACAGATTGTAATGGGCTTGAGGAAAAATAATTGTTTTCCTTCAGATTATCAGTGCAATTTTTTTTCAGCTGGTAAAGCCAGGAAGCCAGAGCCTCTATGGAGATTCTGCAATCGCAATATAAATTAATTCAACAAAATTCTAAATGAAATTCAAGACTCCTTTGAGCTTTTCAGACATTATCCCATGGTTAAAGCCTGTAAGGGTTAGAATACTACTTTATTCTGACCTATCAGGATGAAATTTTTACTTGGTTTTCACAAATCAGTTCTCTTCCCTCACAAACTGCCTTTGATAATGTTCAAAAGTAAGGAAGAAATACTTGGAAAAGCAGATATTTCCCAGGACATGGAGCACATATCATGAATTTTAGTTTCTAATTCTGACATCAGAAGTGATTGTTTTTGGAGATCCCTGTAATGTGCTTCTTGTTAATGAAGATTATGGTACACCATCAAGACTGATGCTGGCAGTGAAATTGTTATACTTTGGTGGAGACCTGCTACGTGTCTCTGAGGACAGTCTAGTACCACTTTTTTACCATTACTGGACCTTTTGTCATCTTTTCAGACTGCAAGACCTTGTTGTTCAGTTGAGCTGTTAAATTTTATTATAATAATGCACATTGATGTACACTAATGCATGTTGATTGCAATAACGTATGTTGACGTATTTCTGAACTTACCTCTGTGCCCAGAATAATGACCAGCCTTACCTGCCAGGCTTAAACAATCAGTGAAACCACAAGAGGCTTGTCTGTGGTTTCTATTGATGTGCATGAGTATGCTAATTTTGAATGGTATCATTTATATGATGTCTTTCACTGTACAGGAGCACACAGTGAAATTGTGACCCTGTTACGTTTAATCAGACAGTTTCTGTGACAATACTCAATATATTCAGCCTAAGTTCCCAGCTAAGTTTTAGAGGTTTTTATGGCTTGCATTCAGTTGAAGTTGTGTTCATTGTTTAAGGGAAAGTCATATCAATTCCTTAAGAGAGTCTCCTCTATTCAGCCTACAAGAGGGGAGGAACAACTCTAGTCACACCAGTTCTGCTTTAGATAAGACTGATTTGTTTTAAGCTCTGTACCTAGAATAATTTTATTGCTGTGTTCTTGTCTGTTGTGTTTTTCAAGGTCATTTATTCAGACTTCGAATAATAGTTTTTAATGTTATTATATACTGTAAAGTCATCAAAGGTGTTTCAGGAAGGACTTTTTCTGAGTATAACTTTAAAACCTGCAAAAACCTTTGCAAATACATATGGATTAAGGAAACTTATCAGGGTTACATATGAAAGAGAGAGAGAAGAAGAGAAACTTTGAAAAGTCTTTTCATGACAAGTTTAAGTAGTCTAGAAGGAGATGTAAGGCTCTATTTAATATCTACTGATTTAGAAACAGAAGGTTGAGTCCTGTGAGGCTGGGAAATACACATCATACGCAACCTTTTCTTTATCCACCAGAAGCAGAAACAGCATACTTCCCAGGCTTTAGAGAGTCCCATTATTTTGTGATTGTAGATTGTGACTATCCTCTTTTGCGTGCATATTCTTCAATGTAAACGTCACTAAAATGTTTCTCAGTTTAGTATTACATTGAGTGTTTCCCTAAAAGCCTGATTTTGAGCTCAGCCTCTCCTGGTGGTTGTATGAGGCTTCACACCATGAAGGCTTCCTCTGGCAGCAGAGGGACTGGAATTTGTTCTGCAGACTGCTGTTCAGGACTCTTAATTGGGAGCAATTCCTGGCTACAAGGCAGGGAAATGTTCTTCTTGGCATGCTGAGGTAAATCAAACGAGCCTGTCCAGACCTACCTTTGTATAAAGGAGAGCATGCCTCAGTCCTAGGTGTTTGTACTTGTATTTCTTTGTACTTTTACAGTGGTCCAGAGTTAAAACCCTCAGAGTTATGGATGAATAATATATCACCCATGGACTAGCAAGAGTAAAACTTCTGATTTTATTTCTTTTCTAGCTTTAAAATTAAAAAATTGTGAAAAGAGCTTACTTTCAATGACTAATCCTGACAGACTTCACCCTTAGAATCATAGAATATCTTGAGTTGGAAGGAATCCACAAGGATCATTGAGTCCATGGAAACAATTTGTTCTATGGCTTCTCAATTTCCACTGCAATCTGCGGTGTTCTTGCCTAATTACTTTTCAATTAAAATAGGTGATTCTCGCTTGGCTTTCTTCTTCCACTCTGACTTCCAAGATGATGGTTCCCCACATGGGTCAAGTGAGAGCAGCCTCAGGACTGCCCAGCTTGGTCTGTTTGTAGACACGTGTGATCAGGGATGCACTTTCCGTCTGGAAGGCACTTTGGCAAGCTCTGCTTTTCTCCTGCAGGAAGGGGATCAGCATAAATACCTTCAACACATGTACTAACTTGGACTTGACACAGCAACACTATGTTTTCTGTAGGGGAAAATTTTAACTGAGCAATTGCAATCAAAGATTGGCTGCTTCTCTGCATTATCCCAGTGGCATTGGATAATAGAATAGTATGAGTTGGAAGGGACCCTTCACGAGTAATTCACACAAACTACTGAGTACGTCAGTATCCTGAAACTGATGGGCTCACAAAAAGTAAGGAGTTTCAAGAGTGGGTCCTTATAGAACACTGAAAAGCCTTTTATTTATCAAATCTTATACATTCTTTTATTTTTCAAATCTCATTCATTCTAATGACTGGTTCACGGTTCTTGTGCTTTGTCATGTTAATAAGTGCAATGAATCATTTTTAATAACCATTGCGTTTCTCTATAAGCTGTGATAGTATCTGTGGGAGACTGTGACAAATAATACCTGTTCAAATGCTGCACATGTGGATATGCATGCTTTTTTGTTTCATATCAAACATGGCTCCTTGTTCAACAACCTACTACAATTCTAAATACTGGATTTTTTTTTTTTTAACATTATCTAGAATTTATTTATTCCTCAAATAAAGGGATTCACCTTTAGCTTAGAAGACTGGTGTATGATCCAAAACTCATACTTTGATACTTCTTAATAAACTGGATTAATTGTGCTTCTTATAAAAATGTGTTACAAGGGGGGACACATTGCCCTCTATGTGTGCGTCAGCATGAAGAACCAAAGTCAGATGAGGATTTGTCAGGTATAGTGGCAGCCACCTGATTCTTTTCTGAAGCCTCTGGAGTCAGCATTTCTCTGGGCTCTTCCTTCTTCCTTCTTGGTCAAGAAGATTTTTCAAACACATTCAGACTATTGAAGTTTAGTGACATGATTCTCTCCCACATTTTTGCTTCTTTGGCATCCTTTATACCATTCTTGGCATTCTCAAAAGTGGACCGTTATTAGAGAAAAAATAATTATACCACTAAAAGATCCTACTCTACAATTTTTAAATTATTCTATGCATTACTGGAGATTTCTGGAAAAATCTTGAAGCAGGAGACACAGCTAAAATTAAATTCAATAGCATAAGAAAGGTATAAAATAAATCAGACCCTTTGTTTTCAGAATGTAAATGAAAATGCAGCATTGGGTTTAGGGGCAAACGGCTCCCAAGAGCAGGATACATCATGAATGTGCAGTACCATGTTCCTTGAACCTTCCAATGAACTGTTCATTAGCTACTGATTTTGTCATCCTATTTCCACTTATGAAAGCTAGTAGGCATGGTCCAACTTTGAGCCATCCATTGCTTGAATTTCAAGCTGGCCATTAAATGTATTCAGGTGGTCATAATATAATGATCCACTTTGACTTAAAATAAGTTAGTGTAAAATTACCATGGACTGGTGTTTTGACTTAAAATAGTGCCAGGTCAAAGCCGAACAGTGTTCAGGCTGTTTATCTGTACAGTTTGCATTATCTTCTGTCCTCTGTTGTAACAAGAGTTTTCTCCATTCATTTTGTGCATTCACCTACCTATTCACAGAAATAGCAGATGTCACATAAATGGTTTCAGAGTCATCAGCTGCATATTCATGGGACTGTCTCTGAATAAAGGAGGGAGTCCTTACCAGCTAGGACTGGCAATGCCTAACTTCAGGTTTCTGAATTAACTCCTCAGCCCCATGTAGGGGCTGGGTGAAAGGCAAAGGCAAGAGGGAACACGACATTGTGCCCTACATTGGTGGTGGCATGGAGCTTGTGTCTTGTACAGTGATAGTGAGGATGGAAGATAATGGCTGAGTGTGATAAGGAAAAGAGTGTCCCTCTGCCTTTTCCATAATTTCATCTGAACCAACTGGTAAATGTTGGAGTGCCAGGAAACAACATGTGAGTTTCCAGGGATCCAGTGATGGATTTTAACACATTTTTTGTTGCTTATTTGCCAGTGTTACATTTTTGCTATACCAGTGGGTTCTCAACAGCACAGGAATAAGTATATGAGTTCAGTTACAATTAGGGCTTTGTAGTTATGTAAAGGCAGTCTCATTTATCAGGTTTTATTTCCCACCCACATTCCATCCTTTGGTTTTAATTATTTTCTTGAGTGGAGTGACAGGCATGAGTGTGAAAGGCAAGGCCTTTGTAGCTTTGCAGAGGCAAAACGTGTGGAAAGTGATGCCCAAGTCTCTCTGGAGAGGAGGACAAGGCAGGCAGCTGGGGGTCAGAAATGCCTGCTATGAGCTGGTTGTGCCTGGAGAGAAGGCTTAGGTGAGCGAGGTCTTGGCTGGAGCTTCATTTCAAAGCTTTTAGAGCCTGGGAAGGGCTGGAAATGGTTGTGTGCATGCATGGCTGTAAGAGCTCCATTATTGCACTAGACAGTCCTGATTCCTGATGGGCACTGTTGTCACAGAACTCTTCAAGGAGTCTCTCTTTGTACAGAAAGTACTGCTCAGCCCCAATGACGTACTGAAGCTTTTTTCTTTTTAACACATTACGGGCTGAGTGTAGCAGAACTAGATAGACTTAGGCTGGACCTAGCAGAGCTCTTCTCCCATTGCCTATTCCTCTGCTCCCTTGATGCAGTGCAAGGGAGTCAGAACCACAGTGACTTCCCTCCACCTCCTCAACCCTGTGTGCTCCTCACAAGAAACCAGAAGCAAACCGAGTGTCACACACGCAGAGTTCAAGTCTGTCACCTCCCTCCACCAATGGCTTCGTGTCTGTGACTCACCCTGCCATGGTGCCCCGAAGGATCATGTGTCCCTGTTGCATCACCTGCTGCAAGGCGTGTGGGAAAGAAGCACCTGCTTCTTTGAAGGGGCCTAAGGTGCCAGAAATGTATTTCAGTGTCTTGGGGTGGGGCAAGAAGACATTGGCCTGCAGCTAACTCGAGTGCACACCATCTTTGGGAAGGCTGAGCCAGTGGACTGAAGTACACAGAGCTGGTTTCCTCCAGAGAGGATGCGAGTGAAGGAGGGATAGGCAGCAGCATATGGCAGTTCAGCTCTGAAAAGTCTCTGTGGAAAATGGCAGCTCCTTATTTAGCAGATCAGCTTCCTCTCTGAGTGCCCTGACTAGATTTTGTAGAAGACCTAATTCTTTCCTTGATAACTGAATGGATTTGATCTGGAAATAGAGAATCTCATGGTGCCTCTAACTGAAGATTTTTTCTGAAGTGGAAAGACACTATCAGCTTCAAGGCAAATAACATATGTTTGAGGAGAATTTTAGGAGGCAGTATATCAAGATTTTAGGCTGATCCCTGAGAAAACATTTGGAAAGCATTTCAGAAGTAAGTAAATGCAAAAGAGAGAATCACGGAGGGAAAAAAGTGTCCATTTACTTTCATCTGCTCTTTAGCAGGACAAAATCAAAGGAAAATCTTTGCTCAATCATGCATGCATCTTGGAAACACCTGCAGGCTGGTACTTCAAATAACCTCCTTCCTCCTGCTCTGAATGTTCTGGAATGGGAAGCACAGGAGGAATGAGACTGGGGTTTAGGAGGAAGAGAAATTGTGTTCGTTCTGGCAAGTAATACATTTTATTGTCATTTGAAGCTACCTTAAGTCGATCTAGTGCTCTGTGATTCACCTAGAAGAAGTCATGGAGCATTGCCAGGAACTGGCAAGCAACTGATAGTAAGTCACTGACTTAACTAGAGTGATATAGTTGGAATAGACCCAGAAGGCCAGATATGACACAAAAATAGCTCAGTGTAACTGACAGATTTTGTTTCCCTGTGCACTTTTTTGGCCACACATAGTTATTTTTCACATTTCAAGTCAACTAATTTTCAAAGCAAAAATTAGAGCAGGAGGCATGCCGAATATTTCTTTGAATTTTGACTTCATAGCAGATTGCTAGTCTAGTATAAAATTTTCTGGCCTTACCCGCCAAAAGGAAAAAAGAAAACAAAGAGATGCTGAAATAATGTATCCATTTGCCTTAGGCAAAGCAGTCAGGTAATGTAATTTCACTAAGAGTAGCTGAAAAAGTGATGGAAAGAAAAGCTGTTCAGGAAATGGAAAGAAGTATATATTTTTCTAGGGAAAGAATGCAGTTCTGGCTTTAGGGTTTGTGTAGTGTACCCAAGTTCGGCTTCTAGGCATTGAATGACAGATGAAGTAAGACTGGGCAAGGCTAACTAGAGAGATGTTCCCAAAATTTGTAATTATCTGTTGTCAGGGTGAACCTTATGTTCTCTTGTATTAGTACTGAATTTCAGCAGAACAAATTTTGAAAGGTTCTAGAATTGTGAAGGATAATGAAATGAGATAAATCTGTGGAGGGAAGAGAACTTGAGGAGTCACAAAAAGTCCTGACAGTTAATTTAGTAATCTAAAAGCCTAAGGAGTACATGTGCTACCTAGCAGTAGGAAAGAAGCCTAATCTAAAGAAATGAAGTTTGATACCAGTCCGTGTCCTTGAAGGTAAACAATTGTATGAGAAAGGGGTATATGGAAGGTTAAATGTAAATATTGCAGATAGTCATTGGAAGTTTCAAATGATGAAATAATCAGAATTAAACAGAAAGAAATGAGAGATTTAAGATAGCCTTTATTGGAACATGAAACAACTAATTGTCAGAGGTTTTAAGAAGAATAGGTATATGTCAGCAAAATAGAGTGACTCTGAAATAAATTGTGAATGTACCAATTACACAAGTTTGCTTGTTCTGTTTGTGGAAGCACATTCTGCATTTTATAATAGCCTCTGACCAGATTTTTTTCAGTGGATCAAATGTGATTCTTTTCATGAAGGAACTTGTCCTAGGGTGATGTTTGTATCCCCATTTATGTGTGTTCTGCTATGTTGGATGTTATGTTCTGTGCCTGTGAGACGGGCTCTGAAGGACAAATGTTTTGTTTTGGTTCTGTTATCAGCCTGCTTCCCCCCCACGACTGGCGGGACACAGAGACGGGGCAGTACATAGTGTGGCTGTTGTTTTTTGCTGCTCTCTTTTCTCCTTGACTCTAGCTCTGGCTGCTGCTTTTGCTCCTGCTCCTGCTTCGCTTCGCTCTTGCTTTGGTTTTTTTTCCTTTTTTTTTTCTTTTTTCTTGTAACTACTGGGACCTGCTCCGGACTGGGACCTGAGAACACCTTGTGGCCGGCAACAGCCATCCCCAGCGCCGGAGGGAGTGACAACAGGGCGACCACCCCCAAGAGAGACTCGCTGCATTTGTCATCTCTTTTTCAGAGCTGTGAAAAAGTGTTGTCATCTGGTATTGTTCATTTTGTGTACTGGGGGGGGGGAGGCTGTGCCTGTTAAATAAACAGGTTCTTTCCACTTCTCTCCGAGGAATCATTCCCGAACCGGCTGGGGGGAGGGCCGTGTGGGTTTGATCTCCGGAGGGAGCTTCCTTTGGAGGTTTTCTCCCAGATTTGCCCTAAACTAGGACAAAATTTGGCGCCCAACGTGGGGCTCGAGAGAGGTGGAAAAAGGCTCACTGGCAACGTAGAGGAAAACCAATTTGGGCTGCTGAAGAGTGGAAAGACATCGCTACCAGAGTAGGGAGGCTACCTATGAAGGTCCGCCATGTAGATGCCCATGTCCCCAAAAGTAGAGCTAATGAGGAGCACCAAAACAACAATCAGGTAGATCAGGCTGCAAAGATAGGGGTGTCCAAGATAGATCTAGACTGGGAACACAAGGGAGAGTTGTTCCTAGCTCGATGGGCCCATGATGCCTCAGGCCATCAGGGTAGAGATGCCACCTATAAGTGGGCTCGAGACCGAGGGGTGGATTTAACCATGGATAGCATTTCTCAGGTTATCCACGACTGTGAGACATGTGCTGCCATCAAGCAGGCCAAAAGGGTGAAGCCCCTCTGGTATGGGGGGCGATGGTCCAAATACAAGTATGGGGAGGCCTGGCAGGTTGACTACATCACACTGCCCCAAACACGTCAAGGCAAGCGCTACGTGCTCACAATGGTAGAAGCCACCACAGGATGGTTGGAGACCTACCCTACGTCTCATGCCACTGCCCGGAACACCATCCTGGGCCTTGAAAAGCAGGTCCTTTGGAGGCATGGTACCCCTGAGAGAATTGAGTCAGACAATGGGACTCATTTTAAGAACAGTCTTATCAACACCTGGGCTAGGGAACATGGCATCGAGTGGGTGTATCATATTCCCTACCATGCACCAGCTGCAGGTAAAGTAGAAAGGTACAACGGATTACTAAAAACCCAGCTGAAGGCCTTGGGTGGGGGATCTTTCAAAAATTGGGAGCAGCATCTAGCAAAGGCCACTTGGTTAGTCAACACTCGGGGTTCCACCAACCGAGCAGGTCCTGCCCAGTCTGAGTCCTTGAATACAGCAGACGGAGATAAAGTCCCAGTGGTGCATGTCAGAGGTTTGTTAGGGAAGACGGTGTGGATCAAGTCTGCCTCGAGTACAGACAAACCCATCCGCGGGGTTGTCTTTGCTCAGGGACCAGGTTGCACCTGGTGGGTAATGCAAAGAGATGGATCAACACGATGTGTACCTCAGGGAGATCTGATCGTGGGGTGAAGATGATCAATATTTGTTGGAAAATGTGTAAGTGTCGAAGGTCTGGGCAAGTGAAAAAATGGAGAAGGAAACATGTAAGTGTCGAAGGTCTGAGCAAGTGACAGATGGAAGTTTTAAAATGTATGATGTGTGGTAGTATAATATGGGGATAAGGGGTGGAATGTCCTAGGGTGATGTTTGTATCCCCATTTATGTGTGTTCTGCTATGTTGGATGTTATGTTCTGTGCCTGTGAGACGGGCTCTGAAGGACAAATGTTTTGTTTTGGTTCTGTTATCAGCCTGCTTCCCCCCCACGACTGGCGGGACACAGAGACGGGGCAGTACATAGTGTGGCTGTTGTTTTTTGCTGCTCTCTTTTCTCCTTGACTCTAGCTCTGGCTGCTGCTTTTGCTCCTGCTCCTGCTTCGCTTCGCTCTTGCTTTGGTTTTTTTTCCTTTTTTTTTTCTTTTTTCTTGTAACTACTGGGACCTGCTCCGGACTGGGACCTGAGAACACCTTGTGGCCGGCAACAGCCATCCCCAGCGCCGGAGGGAGTGACAACAGGGCGACCACCCCCAAGAGAGACTCGCTGCATTTGTCATCTCTTTTTCAGAGCTGTGAAAAAGTGTTGTCATCTGGTATTGTTCATTTTGTGTACTGGGGGGGGGGAGGCTGTGCCTGTTAAATAAACAGGTTCTTTCCACTTCTCTCCGAGGAATCATTCCCGAACCGGCTGGGGGGAGGGGCCGTGTGGGTTTGATCTCCGGAGGGAGCTTCCTTTGGAGGTTTTCTCCCAGATTTGCCCTAAACTAGGACAGAACTGAAAATATATCAAGGGATAGCAGTAATTTACACTGTTGCAACTTAGAATGTGTTTCTTAATATGCAATATCCTCTAGATTAAATAGCCAGATCTTCATTTGGCGTCTGTTTTGTTTGTTTACAGTCATTCAGGTATGAAAAATCTGCAGTTGACCATGTACAGCTGCATTTGAAAAGGCATTTGAATAGCTGCATAGCTGATTAGCTGATACAGTTATGTGGACGTATTTTGTATGTACAAATCAGGAGGTGGTGAAAATGTAACCTTAAATGTAATTTATTTTTGCCAGTGTTTTGATAATTTAAAGAGCTGTTAGTCACAGCTTACTGAAAGCATTGGGAAGGCTGCAGTTGTTGCCCTCTGTTCTAGTAGTTACTCACCAGCCCTGTTGGGCTGGCACACACAGCAGCAAGTGAGGATGGAGAGCAGAAAACACCAGTGCACATGAAAAGTGACCAGACATGAAAAGTCAGGGTCAATCTCAGCTTCTGAACTAAGCACCAAAAAAAGCTTGCCAGGTAGGAAGGTAATTAAAGTATTGTTTCAAAAATCAATTTCAAGGCCTGTGGGGATGAGATCACAATAGCTTTGAAAGTAGGACTTAGGTAAATAAATTGCAAGTTATTGTTTCCAAAATGCAGCTTCAGTAATCTGTATTCAGTCAACTTTTGACTTTATGGCTTAGATTTGATGGCTAAAGTTGGAAAGAAGTTTTGCAGTAGATAACAGTTGCAGGTCAGTTCTTTAGAACATATGACAATGACTGCTGATTTATATAAGCTATTTCACATAATGTAATTATGCATGTGTCTGCAGAAGGAAAAATGGACTTGGTAATGAGAAGCTGACGCACAGTGGGTTGATACTACAAGACATTTATTTGGAGTGAAAAGGTCTTTAATAAGAGGAAAAGTATGTTACTCTAGCAAAGAATAGCTTGGAGAGAGAGCAGAGAAACTGCCCAAAAGGAGAAGAGATCTGCCAGATTATGGGAAGTAAGAAAAGATACTGCAAGTGACTCCTTTGCCTTTTCAATATTAGGAAAGCAGCAGAAATTAGGGTAATGGATAAAGGAGTTTTGTTCATGCTTTAGAAAAAATCGAGCTCAAGATTTGATTGAGGAAATCACTCATTAAAAAGTGACATGGTCATAAAAGCAGATGTCCATAAGGATGTGCTCAGCAACAGCTATGACAATTTCAGGAGAATTTGGAATGAATATGTCCGTAATTTGTGTAAAATTCCTCCCCACTGTCTCTCTGGGATGGCTTGACTGGGGTTCTGGAGTCTTCAATTGCTCCTGTCTTTCTGTGTTGGAAATAAAGATGTTAAGGATTGTGAAATGAGGTGGAAATGAGGCAACATGTTGTCTACTCTCTCACCTTGTCTGTAGTTTGTCCCTATGATCTGAGACTAAGAAGGCTCCTTTGTAGTGGTTTCTATATTGCTTCCTCTTTTTCCTCTTATTTGGTGGAACCACACAGAATCCACTAGGTCTTGGTGAACCTGAGGAAGCATTGATTCTCTGTGTGCAAAATCACCACAGTCTGAACATCTTAACAGGTTTACATGCAAAAAGACATTCTGCATCTTTCTGTATCAAGAATTAAAACACCTTCTCAATTTAGGGGCATCCTTTTAGCCTGTCCGTACTGCAAGACTGCAGTTTGTAGCTGTGTATCCAGGCATTCCCACACAGTTACCAGTGAGTGCTCACACGATGCCTGTACATACATTATAAAAAATAGCTTGCTTTACTCTCATAGACTGGTGAATTAAGTGACCCTGATTTTTCTGTCACTGTAAAAAATTCCCAGTTTTGTCAAGTCAGCAGGAATGCCGACTATGCATAAAACACAGGCAAGACGCCAAAAGCATGAGATTCTAGCACATGAAAAGGATATTTAGGTGGTTAGGTTTAATTTATTTTTCATAGCTGGGTTTTGGTTTTGCATAAATCCTATGAGCAGAAGAATTTCTAGTGTTTGGAGGAAACCGGGACTTTTTTACCATGGTTGATAGAGAATGCATTTTAGTTTAAAATCCTTCTACTTTACCAGTTGAGGATCGGGAAGGCTATTTGCTGTTTCTAGAAAACAGCATTTTTCCAGCAGCAGAAGAGGTAACACCAATTGACATTAACCCTTTCACTGGCTTCTCTTGTTTCCATTTGGCTCTTGGGGGTGTGTGTGCTTCAGAAGGGCAAGGACAGTCAGGTTTTCCATAATGACATTTTGTGACCAAGGTATCTCCCCTCCCCCCCCCCCTGAAAATAGGGAATAATGTCCTGTTTTTCAACCTACACACATTCATACACACATTATAACTATGCACAGACTTATTTTCAGCTGGTCCCCATCACAAGTACCTTGTATGAGCAGACACCTGATCAAACTACAGACACTGGAAATTCCTATGCACAGGCTGGCATGTGCAAAACCAGTATCTGCAGTGATCACATTTAACTTGAGAATTAAGGAGTAATGCAAATTGCTGAATGTGTTCAGCTTGGGTAAAACAGGAAACATTTAGTAATAAATATAGCTGCCTAATGTGAATCTTACAGAAACGTCTTCCAGGACTGTGTTTAACTTTAATTACAGAAATTTTGAGGTTTACATGAACCAACACATGGTAGAAATCCACTGGTTTTTTTAACAATACTTCTGCTGTTTCAGTGAGTATTGCATCTGCATGGAGAGATCAGTTGGTCTGCAGCACTGACTTTTGATCTAAAAAAGATCTAAAGTGCCATACTTTAAAAAGTTATGAATATGGAGGATTTTTTGTCGTTACTGAGAGTTTAAAAATAAACCCCCAAAGGTTCTGTGTGCAAAGATTCTTAAAGGATCTGTTTACCTAGGGTAGTTCTGGTTGCCCAAAGATGGCTTTTTTAGATGTACTAGCACATCATTCTTGGCATCCAGCTGTTGCTATTGTGCCCCATCTGCTATCCTCAGATATCCCAAGGTGTCTCAAATTGCACTGGGTGCCTCTGTGCAGGCACCAGATTCAAGCTGCTTGTTTCCACTGGAAACCAGTAGGAGCTGATAACTGATTTGACCCTCCTTGGTGCTTCCTGGCCTTGTGCTCCTGAGGACTGGTTTTGGAGTACCACATGCATTTTGTGTCACAGATCTCATGTCTGTCATTTTCCTGCCTCTTGAGGGGAATATGTGGATATCTGCATATATACATGGGGGAAAATACAACAGTTTTTAGGGGAGTATTTACATATATTTAGGCATGGGCTTAATACCAGTTATGCATTTACTTGGTAATGGTGATCTTAGATGATATAGCAGACTGGGATCCTGATTTTGAGAGAGGGAGAGAGCTTCTCATAAGCTGCTTGGCACTTGCTAACTTATATGAAATGTGCAGGGATTCAGCATATGCTTGAATTAGGCTCTAAAATAATGAGGTATCTGCTTTATACCGTATCTTTACCCTTTTATTCTTATCTTCCTTCACACGGTAAATTACATGTTTCTTTCTGATTTAGTAGTTGTAAACATAAAACCACCAAGTGATTTTAGTTTACGATCATATTTTATCCCAAAACAGTACCATTTACATTTCTTAGCTGACCACAAGAGGTTTATCTAAGTGACTTCTCTCTCCCACTCTCTTTCTGTAAATCCATCTGTGTTTGCTCATATCTCATATTTATTTCACACTTTGTTTCCCTTCCAGATCATGAATCTATCCTTTACAGCCATGAAAACAACTCTGTAATGATGACAGAGACACAGACATGCATCTTATGAATGGGGTTTACTGTACAGCTGGTAAAGATCTTTCCAGATCTACTGGTAGGATCATTCCAGTTCTGTCCAGCATGTCTTCCCAGGGGCACCCACCACTCCAGCTCCTCAAAAGCCTGATGATGGACCTCTCCAGAACCCAATTCTGTAGCCCATTCAATTCCTGTTGATTCAGTTGAAGCTAGGCTTTGTGGAGTATAATGATACCTTTCAGGACAAAGTTTCTGAGACCAAATGGGGTTTCAAGTTCCAGTCAGGGTATAGAAGTATTCAACAGCCGAATAAAATTTTGCTGTTGGGGAGTGATTGAACTGGGGAGCAGCTGCTTAGTCAGAGTTTAAACTAAATGATTCTGTATCAGTGAGCTACTGAGACTGAATGCATTAAGTAAAATAAGGTCATTTATAGTGTAAAATAAATAATACAAAAAGAATGATGCGTTACAAATCAGATTACATGCATTCCTTTTGAGCATCTCCATTAAGTAGCTGTTAGCTACCTATTTGCCAATCATTATTCAAATTTTTAGATGCTGATATCTGTACTTAGTTTTTACTTGATGAGAAAGCAAATTGGATGTGAATTCATATTTTATGAGATGTCTTTTAAGTAAAAATTTTCAGGAGGAGGGAGGATGAAAGTTACACTGAAAAAATAAGCAGCAAAGTATCTTTTGTTCTAACAGTAATGGTTTGTTGTTAGCAAAAAAAAAAAAAACAATTACAGAATAATGAAGTTTTGTTTGGAACTAATGCCCTAGGATAAGTGAAACAGGTAGATAAATCTGGGGTGTTCTGCTGTATTGCATGATACAAATATACAGAGCTGCTGATCACATAAGCCTTGTGCCTGAGAATCGCTTATGTTCACTGCTGCTCTGTTGAGGGAGACACAAGAGCTTTTGTAGGGACCATGCTCTAAATTCTTCAGTGTAGTAGAAAACCTTATATTTACCAAAGTACAGGCTTGGAATAGAGCTGGAGCCCGACTTTTTTTGTTAGTACCTGTGAAACTCCTCCATTCTGTGATCTTCCTCATTTAGCTGAACATCCATCTTTTTTCTCCTGACTATTCCAGTACTGCAGTGCCCTAGCAAACACAACCTGATGAGTTAGACCAGCTTATTCATCTGCAGAGCACTTTCCAGGGAGCCTCCTTTGGCAGTCAGGGAGCATAGTTGGAAAGAAAAAGAGGTGCAAAATTTTTCCTACACTTGCCAATCTCCAGCTTCTTTGAGAGCCTGTCAGATCTTCTGGCAACACAAGAAAGTGAGTATTGCTCAAAGTGAAATAGTCATGGATATCCTCTTAGCTGCACAATGAACTGGCCAGTCAGGTAAAGGTGGAATGGAGAAGCACCTTTCTCAACTCTGCTGGCCCAGTCCACCATCTTGGTCACCTTCCTGTTTTCCATTGGCAGTGGAATTGCCAGGGCCCATTGCCCTTTGCAGGCCCAGTTGTGAGCAAAGCCGTCTTGGCACGCCCTGGGAGTGACAGCTCTGCCCAGATCTCGAGTGTAACCCAGACCTGGGCTGAGCTGCTCTGCGTAGTCACACCACTTTGGCTGATGCAAAGGCTTTTTGTGTGCCTGCACAGCACCCCATGTTAGCCACTCTCACAGAGCACCGCAGTAGGAACCTGCAGGGGCAAGGGAAAGCCAATGAGGCAGCCATGAATGTGGCCTGGAGTGAAGTCTTAAACACCTCCCAAGCAAGGCCCTTGGGTTAATTACCTCCTGGGAACAAAAGTTTGGAAGCACCACAGACAGTGCAGCTCATGGAGCCTTTCTCATGGAAGGGGAAGGCCAGCTGGCAGTGAACTGAAGTAACTGGAAATTCCTCATCATCTTTCTGATGGTAATCTTCTTCAGGGGAAGATTTAAAGCGTGACAACACAGGGGAAGAAACCAGCAATTTTGGAGTGTGCCAGAGATACTGGGATCTGGCAGTGATTTATTGTTTGTCTCACTTGCAGAATAATGTATGCCTTACGTATGAGTAACAACATGTCCTTTTGCTGCATGAAAATAACTGCTCAGAAACAAAATCGTATCAGTAGTGGTGATGCTGTAAAGTGAATTCCTTAGTCCATTTTAACCCAGTGTTTCTGTGTATTTGCTGTTATTGCAAATAGAATGATGTTGAGCAATCTGGCAGAAACTGAAGGAATTCTGAACAGAGGAGAGCATTCTCATGGAGAACAGGAATTGTTCATTTGCTAGCCCAACTGCAAAAACAATTAGTGAAAAAATAGCCGCCCTGAGAATCCTTTAAAGGTCTGGATTTTTTTCATAGTGTTGATGTTATTGCCTGCTTTCACTGCCCCAAGAGCTCACCTTATTCAGTGGTACATATAAACCTATTGGGTCAAAACCCTCCAGACTGGGGAGCTGGTCTTAGAATTGAGCTTCTCGCATGTCTGTCACTATAGCAGTTCTCTGGGAAGGTTACATCTGAGTGTGTCTGCATGATGTCTGATCTACCAGGGTTCTCCAGCAAGGTATCAGTGAAATGTTTTCATCTATTGCATACATGAATAATTAGCCTGTCAGCCTTCCTCTTGCATCTGTTCCATTTTTTTTTTTGAAAGGAGAGGTGATTTATGAAGGATTCAGTATAATTGCTGAAGATATCACACATAACCGGATCATTCACATGTTACCTGATTTTAAAGCCATCGTCTTCACAGTGGAATACATTCATTCCCACTGCATTGCATAGATAAGTCCATTGAAATTTTGTAGAGACTAAGGTCTTGGAAAGGCTAACATCCTCAGTCTGTGAGCTGACTGAAATAATTACATTAGAGAAAGTGCAAAGTTTTCTAATTGTTTTGGTTCTTTATGAAACATTAAAACTGGTAACACTATCAGATGATCCTTTAAGTGAGTGTGTGTAGTGAATTTGTTTCTCTACTGAATACAGCAGTGGCAGTTCACTGGGGGGAAAGTGGGTTGCTGATGAGAGAAATTACAGAGATGCCTTAGACTATTAAAAGTAATTTTCATCCTCTTCAATAGCAGGATAAGAATGTGGAAATGCACCTGTAAACCCAAACTGCAAAAGACCTCTCTCTACCTGTTTGAGGGAAAAGATATAAACTGTCTCCCACCTTTCCAGGAACCAAAAGGATCAGTGCTTCTACACAGGTGCTGTGGCTTTGTCCTGTCAGCTTTTATTGGGAAAGTTATTGTTGCTACCACATTTATCTAGGAGGAATTCAGGACAGAAGATGTAATGAAACTGACATTTTGAAACAGAATTCTGTGTTAAATTTATATAAATACATGAGGGGTTCTTTGTTAGTCATAGTATTAGTTTTTCTATTTATTTGAACACAAATTTTAATTTTTTATTTTACTTCAAGCTGCTGCTTGTATTTCTATACAAATTGAATGGAATTTACTTCAATACTGCTGCTGCAGTATTTCCAGTTCACCTGGAAGCTGCAAAATACAGATGTTCCTGGGTGAAGACTGCACAGAATAGAAGTGAAGGGCTCTGGGAACTTCCCACTCCAGGCAGTGATGGCCGTTTCTTGTGGAAATGCAAGTTGTGTACAGAGCAAGATATGGAACACCTTCTCATTTAAAACCACATCTGGAGGACAGGATTCCTCAATTCTGTCCACAGTAGGTAGGGCAGGTAATTCTTGCTGCACCAAGCAGCAGTTATCAGCACTGTGTCAGTATTCCCAGTGCTCGGTGTGGGCATCATGCCACAGAGTTAAGAACCTCCCTCTGTTTAGGAGTCACCTCATCCAAGGGCTCTGGAACCACAGCCATATTAATCTTGTGTGAAATGTGTGTCACTGGGAGTGTGGGTAGGGATATTGGGACAAACAAGGCAGAACAAGCTCTGGGGACACCAGATGTGCACAAAGAGAGTGATGAGCTAAAGTGGGCAAACTGTAGGCCAGGAGCTATCATTTTACCACTGTCTCTCTGAGATGATTCTATTGCATGTGGAGTTTTGTTTGATCCAGTTCCTGTTAACTCCAACCATGGATTAAATATACAATCTTAATGAGTCTAAATTTAAAAGGTATTCTATGCAATGATGTTAATAATTAACTACAATCATGTTAAATTCAGAGGCAGAATTGTGTTTAAGTAGAGATGGGAGTATTTTTGAGGTCAGTGCACAATTGCTTTATGAAACACACATGGCAACAAAAACAGCATCTGCAAAAAACAGTGAAAACACAAAATCCACTGTTCGGTAATTCAAGCTAACAAGAGAAGCAAAATGCATCTGTATACAATTTATCTTCTATGCAAAGGATTTCATGTGGAAATTAAAAAGGCTAGATCTACATCTGAAATCTGTGAGCAGTTAGTAAGAGCATTTATTCATAGAATCATTTAGGTGGGAGGAGACCCCTAGGATCACTGAGTCCAACCTTTAACCCGGCACTGCCAAGTTCACCACTAAACTCTGTCCCTAGGTGCTGTGTCTGCAAGATCTCCAGGGATGTTGACTCAACCACTTCCCTCAGCAGCCTGCTCCAATGCTTGATAAGTCTTCCAGTGAATAAATTCTTGCTAATATCCAGTCCAAACTTCTCCTGGCACAATTTGAGGCTGTTTCCTCTCATCCTTTCACATTCAGTCATATGTATCTAATAACCGTTCAAACAAACCTGTGAATGGCCCTGAAAGAGACACAAGGACAGGTACAGTCATTAGGAAAAATGCCCCAGCAAATCTTTATGAACTTCTGAATGTGAAACTGGGCCAAGAGTGCCATCACACAAACCTTCTTATTTCTAGTCACAAATCTAGTTGGTATATTCTGTACAAAATCAAGCATATTAATCATGTGGGTGGGAAGCCGCTAAGTATAGAACTGCAAAAACCAGTAGGATGGATCAGAAAGAAAAGATCAGTGTTAAGAGCAGAGCTCATGTTAAAAACTGCTTTTCTCCCCCCACAGTGATCTGCAGACTAACTGGAACACTTGGCTGATAATACTGTGATTTTTCAAAGACACCAAAACTTGTTTGTTTTTTTGTGCTTCCTGAATTTTGGCAACATAAATGAGACAATCTGTTTCATTTCCTGGGTGAGAGGGATAAACAATACTGTTTCAAAATACTACACAGTCTGTCACTTTTGCATTTGATAGTGCCATTCACATTGTATTTTAGGCCAACTGTGTGTTTGTAATCATGACTGGAGCAGATACTTTAAAAACTGGATTTTGATGATTTTTTTATTCTGAAAGAGAGCAATCTAAAAACAGGGAAAGAATATTTCAGATTGGCAACCAGCTCATAGTGCCTTATCTGACTGGCTGATTAAATGGGATACTAACAGGATTAATCAGTAAGGCTCCTAAAATAAACTGGTGCGTGATTCATGGAAGAATAAGAACTTCACCATCTAGTTGCTGCCAGTAAGGGTCAAAGGTACTGTGTTCACAGGGCTCAATCTCTGACCGAGCAAGTGCAGACAGAACACATTTTAATTTTAGACACTTGACACTGTATATTTAATCCAGGGTTGCAGTTAACAGGAACTGGATCAAACAAATCTCCATGTCCAATCTAATCTTCCCACTGTCTGGAAGGTACAGCTCTACTCTGAAGTCCCTTCCCTTTAGCACATCATCCACTTGGTGCATATCTGGAGTCTGTTCAGTTGTTCAGGAAATATAAACTGAGAATGAAAGCACATTTTACAAACCTGTTTTTCTGGTAACCAACTGAAGGTAAATTCACCTAAACAAATAAAGCATGGTTTGAACATGATGCTCTGTTTTATTGTAAGTAATAATAATTCTGTGGGGAAAAACCATTTCTGCCTAATCCTTGCAATCTCTGCTTGTTTTTTATTTATAGCTCTGTTTAAGAGAAATACATGTTTTAGGACCTTTGTGAAATCTTGATCCTCACTAGCCTGGATGGAATTCTGTAATTCTGGGTAGAATGCAAAAATAAGCAGTGCTTGCTCTGTCTGTATTTTACCTAGCATGTCTGCCTTCGTCTGCTTTGCAACTGAAGGGTGCAAATAGCTTCATACAAAAAATAGTTCAGTGCTATTTAGGGTACAAAAATAAATGGGCACTGAAAGCTTGTGGAAGTGCAGAATAGGACTGGGTTTAGCTGTGAAGATACAGGTAAGGATCCCATTCACGTAGGTAGTTGAACCAAATCCCTGATTTCTTAAAGATGTCACAATGTTCATACTTTCACTATAGAACTCTGGCAAGTGCAGTGACACAAGATAACTCATAATCTGTCTAATGGAGACAAATAGCTATGGGTGTATGTCAGAATAATTAATGTTGAGTCAAGTTAATTTTTTCATTTAACAAATTGAATTGTTTCAGCTAATTACATAGTGTGGCCTAAATGTGATGAGGGGTGTTCAGAGAAGAAAATTATTTCTTTTTTCCTCTGCTGAATTAATGAAAATATTAAGGAAAATGTATGCTCGGAGTATGCAACAATGTCCAGCTTCACATGCTGAATTTTGCAGCCTTCATTACAGCATGAGTCTCCTGGGCTTCTTGGACTGACTAATGCAGCATCCTCCTCAAGGCCCCCAAAACACTCTCTGGAGAAGACTATCTTGGCTATTGTGCTCTGTTACCTGTACAAGAAACCCTTCTTTCTCTGTTAGATGGGGACATCCCAGCTAGGTGTGTATGGTGTTGTCACTGCTTCCTTTTACTCTGATGAAGAAACAGACAAAATGAAAGACTGTTCAAAATTCTCGTTCCTTTTCAACTTCTTGAGCTATTGCGTTCCCTAAGAAGGGGCTTAGGAGGTTAGGGATATTAAAGTTTGCTGATAAAAAATACAGAAATATGTAAAATTTGACTGTATCCAAGTTGCAGTTCCCCTGAAAGGAGGGTGTAGCAAGGTGTGGTTCAGTCTCTTCTCCCAAGTACCAAGAGACAGAACAGGAGGAAACAGCCTCAAGTTGTTCCAGGGGAGGTTTAGATTGGACATTAGGAAGCATTTCTTCACTGATAAGGTGGTCAGACACTGGAACAGGATTTCCAGGGAAGTGTGTGAGCCACCATTCCTGGAGGTATTTAAAAGACCATAGATGTGGCACTTTGGGATGTGATTTAGTGGTGGACTTGGCACTGTCAGGGTAATGGTTCGACTCAGGGATCCCCTAAGGGTCTTTTCCAACATAAATGGTTCTGTGATTCTGTGATAATGAGTATGTAAGGAGCCATAAACATGTTCAGTGTGGACAAACTCAGAAGGTAATTCCCCAAATCCCATAGAGTCTGCCTTCTAGGCTAAGCTGCATCTGTTTTACCATACCCTCCCAGTCCCATTTTCAGTTTTGTTTTGTGGGGGGTTGCTTTGTTTTGTTTTTAAATATGTGTATTTCCTCACACCCCATCTGTTTTGCGTTTTGTAAGCCTCATGGGCAGGTGCTCTCCTCTCCATGTTTCTACAGTGACTGTCAAGGACTCATTATTGGGAGTCCCAAGTTCCAGTGGGTAAGTACAAGAGTAACTTGGATCTCCTAAGCCTCTTTGTCCACACTATTAGCTGTAATGTCACCAAATGTATGGTCAATTGAATGTGTAATGTTTAGTATTAAAGTGATTATGTGTGCTGTGATTTATAAATCACATCACAGTAAGAAGTGGGAACTACTTTGGTCCCAGGCAGCAATGCCAAGTTTCAGCACATCTCTGACTAGAAATGGCTGAGCACTGCAGAACAGATTCACTGACTCAACTCTCATTGGAATTGAGAGAAAACGGCTTGTGGTCACCCTAATATATGTTTCATGCTTGTGGCTTTAAATTATGACACAATTACCTGTTCTCTGTCAAAATGTGTTTCATTTCACAAAGGAAATCTTAAAACATTAATTACTAAAAGGTCTCAGGGTTCCTCTTGCTACTGTAGCACAAATGTAAACTTCCAATACTTTGGAATTTACAGCAGCAGTTAAAAAGAGACTGTTCCCAAAATCAGGGAGTAGTTCAATTAGAAAGGGGGGTCCAGAGTTCTTCTCATTTAATCTGCTGCTGCTCAAGTAGCATCAGCTAGAACAGGTTACTTGGGTCTGTGTGGATGGATTTTGAATATCCCCAAGGACAGAGCTTCCACCACCTCTTAGCATTCTCTTTCAGTGTTTGACCACCATCAGAGTAATAGCTTTACTCTGTGAAACTGCACAAAGACCTCTGAATTCTCCCTGTTTCCCCACAGCTGCCTGCTTTAGTGTCCAGGCCCTTCAGAGCCACCTGGTCAGGCTGGGTTCTCAGAAGAGGTGTGAGTGCTCTGCCCATGACACTTCTCCTGTACCCTCATTTCTGTGCACACGTTTTATGTTGCCACCCTTCCTCAGGAGGTCTCTCCTGCCATGGCACCCTGCAGCCTTTGCTCCACCACTACTTCCCTTGCATCACTGTTTTCAAGCTCTCCTTGCCAGGCTGCTCAGCCTCTTGGCAGGAACGATTTGCTTAATTTTTCATTCTTCAAGGCAACTTGAGACCAAGGGAGCCACATGCAGAATCACATATGACTTAGATGTAGCAATACCGACAGAATGGGATAATGAGGAATGTTTCTGTGAAGAGCAGTTCTGGGAGCAGGAAAAGTGAAAAGGCAATAAGGAGGGAAATAGCCCTTTCTCAACTGAGGAAATAATTCAACAAAAAGAATATGAGGCAGTTGTGTGCTTCTGACATTTCTTGAATCTTTAAAGTCTTTGATGACAAAAACCTGTATTGTGAAGATCTCAGTTCTCTGCTGCTGACAAAATATGGCTGAACTTGTGTGTGTGTAGACATATACATGTGCATACACAGATGGCCAAAGAAAGTACTTCTTAGTGAATAAAAATTGTTTGACCATACTTTAAAAAAAAAAAAAAAGAATCCACACAATGTGTGACCCACCCTGTGTATGATCCACAAACTTAAATATTCATACAGCATTTCTCCCACAACACTTCAAAATTATGAACAACAAATATAGAGTCAAATTCTGTCCTTCATCCCTGTGATGGGCAGCTCATTCCAGACTGTGTTTTAATAGTCTTTCATGCACCCATGTGTCAGATTAAATAGTAGAAATGCCAACTGGATGATAATGTAGTATCATTTCTGGAAGTATTGGCTTTTAATGTTAATCTTCAATGGGATGCTTTACTGCAGGCATGTGCATACATTAGATAACCCTGGCATGCAGAGCATATTTTAAGACCTACATAATTTTGAAACACCCTTTAATATTTAGTGAAAGTCATGATACATTCCATGCACATAAGATCAGAAGCAGACCTTCCAGGCTTGTTTTACTTCTCAGGATAGATACCACATTGGGAGCCCAGAGTATTTTGGTTTTCTATAGGACAGTTAAAATGGCACCACAAGCTGTTCCACTGACATCTGACCCTGGTCTTGGGCAGTCAGCTCACAAGGTGGAAGTGCCAGGGAGAATAATAAATACAACTGTCTTCACATGCTTATCTTTTAATCTGAGATTAAATATGAGATTTCCAAAACAAATGCTGCCAGCTATTATGGATTCTGGGATGCTGAACTGTGATGTCAGAAAATTCACTTTTAGTTACTGAACTCCAGCGTCTGGTGCTACCTGCACTGTCCAGAACCTGTTAAATCACAGGCAACTTTAATTTGTAACTACTTCTCTCTCACTTTCTATATATCCACTAATGATTTTTAAAAAGCAGTGTTCTTAAGCTTTAGATTTAAGCAACATCATTTTATATCTACAGAATAAAAGACCAACCTCTGTAATTCATAGATTTTTTAGCAAACAACATGCTTACAGATTTTCATGTTGAGTTAGCTGCTGCTTCAAAGGAATAAGAAGTGCAGGTAAAATTAGATTCAAAGAAGTTCTGTGAAATGTATGTGGCCCCTTTATGCAACAACCTGCTACACGGAGGGAGAGGAAAAAAACAAATCCTGGCTTTGATGTCAAAACAATGTAAACTCCTTTAAGTATGTTGACTTGTGGAATAAGTGAGGCATGAAAACAAAAGTGCAGGGCCCTCAGTAGTGACAGCGAAAATTTTATCTTACCAAGAGAAAGCAACAAGAGACCAAATCCTTAAAGCATATGCGGTGCTGACCGTGCGCTCTCGCTGTGACAATGATGATATTTGCAATCCCAGCTGCACTCAAGCCTGTGCTGTAAAAGCACCCGTTCCTCGGAGTGTGTGTTGCCCTTTACTGGCTCTTAGCCAGATGAAGGAGATCTTCTCTGTTGCTCATGTTGTCCTGTAGAAACAGATGTTTAAACAATTATTTCTTGTCCCCAAAGTGAAGTTGGAGAGATTTTGGCATTGTTAGCTCTTCTGAAATTTTCAAGGTGCTGAAAAGTATCTTTAGCTTTTTGCACATAAAGCAACCATTCTCTGACTTTTAACAAATATCTGATATAAGTGCTGTTCTGAAATTCAGGGACTGGATCCTTATAGAAACATTGAAGCAAAAGTACCACTGCAGTACTGCAGTTTTGTTGTTTGAGAGTGGTTGGTAAGAATGTTTAGAGGGTGATTCAGGGCTGTGACTAGAAGTATTTACCAGTCTCTGTCAGAGATCGTTTTGACTAAGTCTAATGAGCTAAGAGTTGGTGAACCGATTAAAGACAGAGAAAGATACTCCTTTGGGAATGTGTTTGAATGTATATGCTCTCCAGTTTTTCCTAGCACCCATTTGTTTGTTGTCCTCTACTGGTTGAGGCATGAGATTCATAGGGAATTGGAGAATGTGGCTTATAAATTATGGAGTTGCTGCCTCATGATTACTATTCTGTCATCAAATATGTGAAGTTTATCCTTCACTAGTCAGCTTTTTCTGAGTTTCTCTATCCTCTGATTAATATTGTTCCCCTTCACTGCATCCATTCTCAGCCTGGGTCTTTGGGTGTAGACCCAGTCATCCTACACTGACTTCTTGTTTCCTACTTCATATTTGAGCAATTCAGGAAGTTTTGGGTGATTCACAGATGTGATTACATGGTAGCATTTCAAGACATCCCAGTATTGCTTTAGAGAGACAGTTTTGAAGAATGCATGTGATGAACTTTGGAGGAAGTAAGGAAGCAATGTCGACTGTGGTATGGTAAAGAAGGAGTAAGCAGGAGGCACAAATTAAAGCCTGGAATTATTCACAATTCCTTCTAAATGTGACTAGTTGGGTTCTGTGCTATCCAGAAGTAAGAACAGCAACTGGGTAACTTCCAGCTCGACTTCATTCTGAGGTTTGATCTCCTGTTTCAGAGCTGCTGACAGGCTGCTTGGAACCCTGACCACAACTGCAGCCAATCCCACAGCAGAGCTTCCAGCAGTTCCAGGTTTGCAGGCAAGCTCTGGTTTCAGCTCAGACCCACCATGCCCTCAGCTCCCACGTATTCATTGCTATTGCTACCTAGGCTTGGTGAATTTAGTTTGGGAATTATCCACATTTCTGCCATCACATTTCTGACTGTACTATAATTATCCATCTTATCCTCACCCTATAGGCATTTTGTAGTAGGAACAAAATGTAGAAGGGCTGAAATAATAATAAAAAACATTTGCAACTAAGTTTTTTTTTTATTAAATTGCTAAACTGTAAATTGTCATTTATCCAAATGACCAGATTTCTCTTCTAGTATGCATTGATGTCCATGATATAGCTTGAACCTCTAGAAATTTCTAAAAATGGTAATACGCTGGTTTTGTTTCCATTAATCACTAACTAAACTGTCTAGAAGTAACAGCATAACTTCTGACCTGATTGTAGCATAAGTTCTTTCCCCAAGTGACTGTCAAGTAAAGATAGTCCTAAAATAATGGGGGAAAAAGGAATGCCATAGAGAAGACTTTCTTGGGAGGGAGAGGATAAGATTGTTATAATTTAAGAGTGCCCTACTTTTCTTGTAATTTTTAAATTCTGTTTTACAGATAGACTTTCTGGTCAAGCTCCAGATGGGGTTTTTTTGAGTAGCCTCAGCCTCCCTATGGACTCAACAGATGTACCACGAAATGGCATTGCTCACTGGGAATGCAGATCCTGAGTTCAGCTCCCGCTCCTTCAACAACTTGGAAAACTTGTGTGAAGTGCAAACCAAGAAAGGATTCTTCTACAAAAAGGCCAAACTTCTGCATCCTGGAGAAGACCTGTGCTGTTTAGCCCGCTTGGATGACCGGTCCAGGTTTGTGATCATCAACGTAGGTGGTATAAAGTACAAAATTCCCTGGACCACCTTGGAGAACTGCCCCTTGACCAGGCTTGGGAAGCTAAAATCTTGCAACAATTATGATGAGATCATGGACATCTGTGATGATTATGATGTTAGCTGCAATGAATTTTTTTTTGACCGTAATCCTAGTGCCTTCAGAACAATCATGACATTCCTGACAGCTGGGAAGCTGAGGCTTCTCAGGGAGATGTGTGCTCTTTCGTTCCAGGAGGAGCTTGTGTACTGGGGATAGAAGAGGACCACCTGGAGTGGTGCTGTAAAAAGAGATTGCTACAGAAAGAGGAAGAGGCAGCTGAGGCCAGGCTGTTTGAAAGGGAGATGGTATTTAATGAAGCTACGCAATGTGCCTTCCAGGACAACAGCAGACTGAGTTTGTGCATGCGAAAGCTCAGGGATATGGTGGAGAACCCCCACTCTGGGATCCCAGGAAAGATCTTTGCTTGTATTTCAATCTCTTTTGTTGCCATCACTGCTGTCAGCCTCTGCATCAGTACCATGCCAGATGTCAGAGAAGAAGAGGATCGGGTAAGCGCAGCTTTTCTTGGGGCTGAGCTTGTTTTGCATTGTTGTCTCCTCAGGAAAGGTGAAAGGCAAAATCACTCCACCAGATAATGTAGGTATTGTGTTCAGTATATATGATGTGGAGGACTGGCTGGGTAGAGCACAGAAAGCATTATGTTGTTTAAAATTGAGGAAAGATTGGGCCAAACTCTGCCCTGCCAGCCCAGGTTAGCCAGTTCACACCAGCAGATAGCCTTACCCACCTGATTTGTTTTCTGACATGTTTAACCAGATGACAAACTAGCTACTCTGGGGATAAAACCCAGCCTTTCTTGTGGTTTAATGTTTTGAGGCTAGGTTTAGAGCTAACAGATCAATTTTCCCTAAAGGTACTCTAACAGTTTGAATGAAGTCTCAGTGCACTAGTGTAAAAACCACATCTAAAGTATTTTGATGCTATAGGGTAATGTAAAGGCCAGGGAAGCTGAGGCAGCAACTTAACATCAGAAACAGAGTAATTGTCCCAATTTTCAGACCTGCTTAGTATTCTCAAGGGTAAGCTGTGGATGATTCATGCCCTTGAAAATCAAGTCTTACAGATATTTTGTTTATGCTTTAGTTCATCACATTTCCTAAGGGTTTAGTCCCTTTTTTGTGTAAGCAGTTCACTTCCCTAGGATTAATTATACGTAGGCCAGTGAGAGTTCATCTGAAAAATGGTACAGGAGGACATTCACATTTTCTTCACATGCGTGCTGAAATGCAATCTGGCGAGTTGGGAGTGGAGACATTTTGAAGAATTCATGCCCTCTCTAGTTTTACCCAAGTCCAAGCTTGACACTAAATATTTGAACTTACTTCCCAGCCCCATGGTCATTAAATGTGGTTGTGAACTTCAGCTACTAAGACAGTACTTTACCCCATGAAGTGCTGCCTCTGAGCTGAAGGCTGAGCTCTCCTGGAAGCAGCTTTTCCCGTGTGCTGTCATCCAGGGCTCTTCTGCCACAAGCAGAAGAGAGGGTGATCATCCCCAGACTGGGGGCATTTACTGATATCACTTTGAAAGTAAAGCTCATGCTGATGTAAAATGGATCCAGCCGCTTCAGAGAGACCCCTGTATCTGACTGAGCACCCTGTGTACAGTTAAACCTGCCCTTTGCTTGTGAGGTCTGCTCAGGTTACATCTCAGCTGAGTAGTTTGATTTGGAACCACACTCACTCAGGAGCAGCCAGAAAAAAAGATAAAACATTTGGTATACTGACTGATATATGATGTATTATCAGATCTTTATTTTAAGGGCTTTTTCTGATCTAAAATTTGAGGATGAGAATACTGGATACTAGTTAACACTGTATTGTCCTAATAATATTTTTTAAGATATCATTTGCAAAACACATGCCTTTTACTGTAATTAACCATCAGGGCTCCAGTATCCTGACTTCTAAGCACAAGGGATATTTTACTGTTGAAAACTGAGATGTATTTAGTGTTTAATTGTTCCCAGGTTTAAGTAAGAGCTGAACAATTGCTTTAAGAATTATGAGAGTTTAGGAATCTTATGTTTTTACTAATGGTCTGAACATAAATAGGGACTCATAGTAATAGGCTAATAATGTTTTTTGGGTGGAGCAGGCTAATAATGAGCATAGAGCAAGCATACGAGAGAAGCCTGGATTTCATGGTAAGCTGGAACCATTAGAAGGAGTGCATTTGCATAGCCAAATGCAAAATTTTGCAATAGCAATGAATGCAGGCTTGCTCGTGTAAAAGCAGGGACTCTGGTTCCCAAAATGAGGCTCTAAATATTATTTAGGGTACAAGCAACCTATTACAAGCAACTAGTAAATTCCTATTGCAGCATAAAGTCAGAAGGGTTAATGCCATCCTTGAATATATAAGCTAGGGAGTATTAATAAGAAGTTGGAAGATTTTTTGTGCCTGTATGCAGTATTGGTGAGACTGACACTAGATACTGCAGTCAGTTCTCACATTCATACTTTTAATGGTGTTTTGAAAAATTGGGAGAGGGCTAAAAACCTGTATATCTTAGACACCTGGAGAAAATGCCATACAATAAAAATCTTGAACATTTCAGTTGATTAAAATTATTGGAAGGAAGGTGAGTGGATTAGGCACATAAGTGGATTTTTTATGAGAGGAGAAGAGCTATATCCTCTAAAAGACCTTTAAATTAAGCAGGAGGAGGATGCATGGATAAAATCTGAATCCTTTTAAATTCATATGGGAAACTATATGCCAGTATTTAATACCAAGGTGATTCATTACTGGGACTGACTAGGAAGAGAATTAGTGGACTTTGTGCTTCTAGACATTTTCAGTTAAAAGCTCAGTGCCCTTTTGTTTAGCCCTCAGCTAAACAGACTTTACTTCAATCAAAAGAAAAACATCAATTGCAGAACAAGTTACAAAGGTGAAATCACACAGAAGATCAGAATAAATTATCCGATGTTCTTCTGTGCCCTTAAATTCTAAAAGAACAGAGCTCCTGCAAATAATCTTTGTTCTTCACCTTGCACAGGGGAAGGTCTGTGGGCAGACTGGAAATGGTTATTTTGTCTGAGACAAAGGTGGCTGTCTTGCACAGGGGACTGGTGAAGGATCACTTCTGGCAAGGCAAGGAGTAGGCATCTGCCCACTTGGAATCACCTGTAGGGTCTGGGACTCTGGCTGCAGACTCCCTGTGTGTACTCCCTATGTAGTTTAGCAAGCCAAGGCAGCTCTGCAAGTAACAGGTGTAAAAGTGTGGAGACAAGAGAGCTTATGTGAATTCAAATTCATGGTAATCACCCTGAGCTGAATCCCCAGTATCTAGATTAAAATTTGTGCCCAGGGATAGCTTTTTGGTCTGGCTTTGCAGTCTCCTAACAAGCAGAAAAGGATGTGCATCCCTCCTGACTAAGGAACAGATAAATAGTAAATACTATTTCAAAGGCACACCATGCTCGGTGTGCACATTTTCCAGTCTTTGTGACTGGCATTGCTGTTACGGTTCTGTGTAAGGGCTGTCATAGGTGCTCTGGCTAGTAAATAGTGGCCTTTTCCTTGAGCTAGCGTTACCACAGAAAACAAAAGCTTTATCTATCTGTCCTGTTATTGCTTCAGGGAAAAACAGAGAAGCCAATCATGAAAAAAACCATGCTGGGGAGCAATTTTCCATACCCTGATCCTTTAATGCCATCTTAATGGACCAGCTGTTACACCCAGTGATGTCCTGCAGAGGTGTAAACGACCTCACACAAGATGTCAGTGTGGGACCTTAAAAGTTAGAAATAATTACCAGGTGGGTGAGGAAATTATTTTAGGTGCCTGCCTATCTCATTTAAAATAGAGCAGAAGACTCAATCATACATTTTGTTAACTTTATTAGCTGCTCCAGGTGTTGTGGATGACAGTGGCAATCCCTGGTGGTTTAACAAGAGTGGGAAGGCTCACGCTCTCCTGTACTTTAGATACTTGTTCTTACTGAAGGTCACCTTGATTCACCTTGAGTGTTAATCTCTTTTGGAAGTAGTATCGTCTATTTCAGATGCTGCACAATTGTCAGTAGAGTTAACAGAACCAGATCCTGAACTACTTTTCACTTACCAAAGCAGGATATATATTTAGTCAATTTTTTTCTCATTTAGCTTTTATTTACCTATTAAATTAAATAAAATCCATCAATCCAGTAATGTGTATAATAGCTCCTTCTGGAAATTTCAGGAAAGGGGCTCTTCAAGTATGTGAAGAAAACAAACAAGTGAAGGCAGTCAGGTTCTTTCATGTAAAATAAAGAGACCATGATAAACTTTTTATTTCAAAATTTTCAGAATGGGAGATTTCAATGCAAGATTTAAATTTAATAGTGAAAAGTCTCCTCTAAAGGCAAAATCTGCTGAGACAGAATCGTAGGAGGAGCCTCAGGCACTATGCTCTTTCAAGACCACCACAAAAGTCATCTCCAAGACATAAAAATAGCCAGAAGCACAGAGTATCCTCAAGGCATTTTAGGCATATGCTACCTTTTAGTGGACTTCTCACCTCTCTAAACAAATGGCAGGCATCGAGTGACTCAAAGAAAGCAGCTAATACCTCAGAGAAGTCTTAAACCAGTCGGGGATACAGTGCAGCAAAAGCTTTAAACAAACAGTAAGAGCTAAACAACCAAAAGACATTTAGAGAGATTCAGCTGAAAGCCAGATGGTCATCATAGTAAACTCAATTCTTTTTCTTGGTGAAAACAGAATTGTCTACTATTTCTATCTGAAGACAAATCTCTTTTTTGTTAGACAGCAGCCTTTGTCATCACAGAAGAAAAGGAGGAACTTAGAGAATAATATCAAATACTCTGTCCTGATTCAAAAAAGCATTTATAGGCCTGAGACCCCTGAGCTCAGTCATTTGTAGCAGCACAGTGCAAAACAGGAGAAGCAGATCAGAGAGTTCGTTCTTCACCGTGCTTTGTAACGTGTTGGGAAAAGCTAGCCTAATTAAAGATGCTGTGATAGGAAGTTACAGTTCAATAACCTTCAGCTGAAGAACATTACAACAAAAAGACTTATAAATAATGAAGTTAATAATAGCTCATAAAGAAGCCAAAACTATTTAACCTTCTAAGCTCAATTTACACACTGTGCTTCAACTTCTATAATGTTGAGGATGGGGAATAGGTAAATTGCAAAGGTGCATTTTAAACAATCTTGTGACTAAAGGTTTCATTTCACAAAGGTACACACAAAAGTAATCTCAGACAAGGTTAAGAGAGTCTTGTATAATGATTCTCAATAGCTTTTCATAGACAAACTGTTCTGTAAGAGGCTGGACGAGCAGACAGCGAGATTGATTGAAAACTGTCTGAATGGCCATGCCCGGAGCGTGGTAGTCAGTGACACAGGGTCTAGTTGGAGGCCAGTAACTAACAGTGTGCCCTGGGGGTCTGTACTGGGTCCAGTCCTGTAAGACTTCTTTATTTGTGGCCTGGAGGATGAAGCACAGTGTACCTGCAGCGAGTTTACTGATGACACAGTCTTTGGGCAAGTGATTGATAGGCCAGACAGTTGTGCTGCCATCCTGAACGGCCTTGACAGGCTGGAGAAACAGGCTCAGGAAGCTTGTGGACATCAGCAAGCTCAGCAAGGAGAAATGCAGAGCTCCTGGTGAGGAACAGCCCCACACATCAGTACGTGTTGGGGGCCAACCAGATGGAAAGGAGATTGGTAGAAAAGGACCTGGGAATCCTGGTGGACACCAAGTTGACCGTAAGCCCTCCACCAAGTCAACACCAAGTTGACTGGTGCCCTCGCTGCCAAGAAAGGTACTGGTATCCTGGGCTGCATCAGGCAAAGTGCTGCCAGCACAGCAAGGGAGGAGCTGCTTCCCCTCAGCTCAGCACTGGGGAGGCCACACATGGAGCAGTGTCCAGTGCTGGGCTCCTCAGTGCAGGAGAGATCCAGACATGCTGGACAAAGTCCAGTGGTGCTTGCTATCCTAAGATGGCACTCTGCTTGAACTCTGGAATTACTGGAGAGCTTATTTTTATGACTTTATCTCTTTTCTGACTGTTCAGTTGTTGTTCTGCATGTGATACTGAGACCTTAATTTTAACTTAGAGCCACATGTGATGCATAGATGGTTTGTTTTCATGAATGAAAGTATTAATAAAATTGCAGGTTTTGTTTTTACTTTCATTGTGGAATAAACTGTTCTAGAAATTACAGCACAGACAACAAAAAACACGTATTTTAAAAAAATATCTCTGCTGGTGTTACAGATAACTATTTATAGTGTATACGCACTGAAGGCGACTTTTTTTGTAAAAAGAATCTTGAGTAATTGGGCTAACTAATTTCCCTGGGGATCATCTGATAATTTGTTATACCACTCTCAGCTCTGCTGCTTAAATGCAAAGATCGTAAGCTGTAACAGCATCACCATTTTTGGCATCTGATGTACTGTACTTGTACCCTATATTGCTAATTTGCATTTTTTGTCTGCCCCAGACTCCTTAGGCCACAGCTGGCTGGAGGCCAGGGAAAGACCAAATGACTCAGTAGCAATGGTCACCTGCCTTTCTACATCGTGCACAAGGAAGTTCCTGTGCACATGAGATTCATATTCAGTTTAAGTCCTTGCTTAAGGGATGTAGGACTCAGAGCACTGTAGAACGCTGTTTTAACTAAAAGCGTTTCTTGTTTTTTTTTCCCTTTAATAAGCCAAAGTAGGTTTTCTCCTCAGATAGTACTTAAATCAAAATGGTAACACACACTCCAAATTGCAAGCTTTGAGAGAAACCTTTATTCACAGTTTCATTGCAGTTTTATTGCAGTTATCAGCAATAAGCAAATGTTTGCTTTCTTGTTGAGGTTCTCAATTGGCCTCATGTAGTTCCATCTCCTGTTCTGTGTAGTCCTGTATTTAGATTGTGAATTCTTTGGGACAGAATGTCTTAAACACGATGTCTATATCCATCATAACAGAATTAAAACTACATCTACCTGCTGTTCAGGTACATGGGCACCTTCCTCATGCCTCACCTGCAAGATATGTTTCCAGGCAAGGAAATTATTTTTGCAAGTGAGACCAACTTAGTTCATGCTGAATCCAAACTGAGGAGTGACTGCAAAGTTCTCAAGTCTTGAGTCATGCTAGCGTGGGTCTCCTAACTCCTTTCTGATGGTCAGAGACATTTGCTAGGCAAGTTGTCTTTCAGACAGCTCAGGATTGCCTGAAGGCAGTGGGAAGTGATGAGGTTTGGTTTCAGTAAGTGATGTTGCGTCTGTATGTCACGCAGACAGTGTTAAAATCACAGAGCTGAGAACCTCTGCACTGCTCCATCTACACCTTAAATGTCAGGTTCTGTGGGGCTTTTTCTGAGTGGTGTGCATCTTTTATCTGAATTTATAAGTGTGAGACCAATGACAAAATGTTCGCAAATATCAAGAAGTTGTGATCATGTCCTTTGATCATTTTCCTGGGAACTGTCTGTGAGCCATCTGAATGATACAGTCCTTAATGTAAAAGAATGCATTTATTTGTTTTTGCTTTGTGGATCTGAGTCTAAATTCCTCCTTTTCTGGCTGTCCAAATCCAACTGTTACATGGAGCACATCTCAGTATCAGTTTATTTTGCCAAGTTCAGGATTGCTGTATTCACACACTGAGGAGACACACTGCGTACAGGGAGTCCCCAGGATCTCTGCTGCACAGCTCACTGCCCTCTGCACCAGCTCTGCCAGCTACTGCCCAGGACCCCTCCTGCCTGCAGGACCCCTGGTCAAATAGCACACCATGTGCCAGCTTTGCCAACTCTTTTATGTGACAGTCCTTCCCCTTTGCAAGGCTACCTTAAGCTGCTGATGAATAGTAAACATTTGGAGGAATGATTGGTTGTTCTTGCTATTGGTTGTGTGGACAGAGTGCTGGATAACAACAGGCTGTATTTAATCATGACTCCATTTGGAGAGTTCTCATCATTTCTCTCTCCTTACCTTATTTGCTCCTCTTGGGAAAAAAAAAGAAATTGCTTTCTGCAGTCCTTCCACCCCTGAAGAAAATAAAAATATATTTTTTTTTTTTTTTTTAAAATCCAGCCTTCCTGCTTCATCAAAGCTCCCTTAACTTTGGCAGACGTACCTGGTTGTTCTGTCATGGCAACTGATTCAAGAGCAGATAAAGGAACCATGGTCCCAGTAAGAAAATTGTTGTATCAGGAGGGTTAGGAGGAATGTTGTCATTTCTTTTTCTAAGAATTGCTGTTAGATTGGAGGTGGGGACCCGGCACTGTGTGACAGGTTTACACAGAGTGCCTCAGTGAGCCTGCAGACCTTCTGCTCAAAATTCCCCCTCTCAGCAGAAGTTACTGCCTGAGCTCTCCATGCCTGGCTCTTCCCAAGCATGGGTCTCACTGCAGTGCCTGCTCTTGGGTAGCTTTTCCCAAGTAAAGAGAGTAATTCTTATGGGTCAAGGAGCTGCCCTGGAAGGTTTTGAGAATGGTAGGTTACAGCATAGACTTTGGGAGCCGCCTGAGATTCTCTGCAATGTTTTAGGCTTAGAAGTAAAAAAATGGAGAGTGTTTCTCTGTGCTGCTTGGGAACAAGGCAAGAGTTGACTAAGATAAAATTACTGTGACTTGTTAATAGCTTTATTCTGTGCCAATGAATTCTTTCAGTCTGCAGGATACCTTCTCATAAATAAATAGCAAACTTAGGTCTTCTTTTAAATATTATATAAATGTGACATTAGTGATAAATAACTAAACAGCTGAAACTATTTCATAAAAGCGTTGATAACTTTGTCACATGGTTAACCAGTTTACATTTGGTACAGTGTGGCTCACCCAGAACAATATGCTTCATGTTTAATTTCTTCTAATATCTCTCTCATTCCACCACCATAAGTATCTATCCCTACCAGTGGGTTTATTCTCCGGACTTCCAGGTAAATCATCCAGGGAGTCTCTGAAGCGATCTCACAATAACAGTTGCTTGGCCTTCAGACATATTTGTAAAATTACTACAGCTACTCATCACAGCCTAATATCCTGGGGGTACAGCACAGCTCCTGTGATTGTGATTCCATAGATTGCTCCACTGCCTTTTGCAAGAGAGCTGCTTGGGTGCTGTGGGCTTATTGAGTACTGCCCCAGTGTTCTGAAAGAGAGAACTCCTTCATTTATTTAAAATGAAAATATAATCTGGAAATTTCATTTCAGAGCTCCAGGATACATTGCTATCAATTCTGGAGGTTTGGAATGAGAGAAAGCAGGCAGATTTACATTTGGCTACACTTCATATAGCTAGGCTGAGGTAATGAGCTGATTCATGTGTATGGCACTTAGAAGAATTGCATTAAATCATTCAACATTATAAATACTTACATTTTCATTGCCTAGAGTGTGGCAATGGTGATGAAATATAAAAGTTTTTGCAACTGGGGGATTTTGCAGTGTCCATGGAGACATTTATATTCAAGACAAATTGAGTGGTATACAGATGGGGGCGGGAAGTGGTTATAAGATTTTTTGCAGAAGTTTATAAACAAAGGCTTGAGAAAGTACCAGAAGAAAACTATAAAGCTGCTGGGTTTTCTAATGGTAAGCATGATATTAGTTCCAAGTAAAAACATCAGAAACATGGTACAATCAGTCACATTTTGATCTAGTCTGTGTAGAACACCACTCATTAATCAAATTTAATATAATTTGTTTGCCGTTATAAAGTTTTCAGAAGAAGGTAACTTCTGATTCAGGTACTTCTGTAAGACATTTGAATTAGTGCCACACAACATTCTTCCTTAATAAAAAGGCATTTTTCAAAAATTAGCTTCTTTATTGTTTAAAAAAATTATCCTAGATCTCATAATAGCAGAAAACTGACATAAGACATCAAGTGAGCTTGAGATACTGTGTCCAGACTGATATCCATTTCGCAGGCAAATTGGAAAAAAAGTCTTTAAAATTATTTAAAATTTGAAAGTTTGGCTTTATAGTGAGACACTAGAAGTGCTTTTAATGCAGTGGGAATCATAATAAGAGAACATCTGTGGGCAACAGTGAACTGAAATAGCTGAAAGCTGTGGCTGGACAAACTCATGCTCTGACTTAAAGTGTGGGTAATGAACAATGGAAACCATTTATTTAGACATGCCCGCATGCATCTCACTGAGGTTTTAAATGCATTCTGTCAGTCCTTCTAAACATTACAAGTCAGCTCAGTTGAAGCCATGCATATGATTTGTGAGCCACTTGGCAAGATGTTCTGCTCCACAGGAGATCAGCTCAAGAGCCTCTTCTGTCCTTCCAGGGCAGTGAGCCATTGCCATCCCGTCCCTGAGTCGCTGGTGCAGGAGATGCCAACAAGGATGCTGTACATCTTCTCGATGTCTGGGGCTTCTTGAATAATCAGGGGCCCTTGTGAATATTCAAACGTGAGGGCATCGGTAAGATGAAATGAGCAGTGACAGTTCATAATTGTGATTAAAGGCAAGGGCAGCCAGAAAAAACTCAGAAGCCTGGAAGCTCTCTGAAGAGTGATGTGGCATAATTCAGGTCCCACAAAGGCAGTACCCTGACCTAGGTGTCTTGTCCAGCACTGACTGTGTTTGTAGGGGGTGCCACAGGGGCTGGGACATGCTTCTGGTGGTGCTTGGCCATAGTCAGAACAGGCTGTTCACTGGGACATGTGCCAGCCCAGCCCTCTGGCCACTCACTCTACCCTCACCCTTCCGTAAGTCACACACTTACAAACCGTCCCTTTCCCTCTGCCCCATCTCATTTCCTGAGCCTGGATACAAATAGGAAATACAGAGAATAGTGTGAAGGTCCCAGCCATCCAATACATCCTGAGCTGTGCTAGGAACTTGGCACCTGGTACACTGGGTAGAGAAGATCACCAGAGAAATTGCAGCACTCTTCCCAAAAAGTCCCTGCTCTGACTGTCTGTGAGCAGATGCTGCAGAGATTTTCTCCCAGTCTGCAGCTCATTGCCTCCATACACAGTAGAAATGTTGGGTGTTTTAAGGTAAGCTCTTGTATGCTGCACTGCTGTCACAGAAAGCACTGTTTTTACTGTTGGCTTGAGCAGAAAGAGAAAATATGAAAGCGTCTGTGGTTTTGCCGTGGTCATAAGCACCTCCTAAAAATCCATCAGAACTTAGAGCATTTCAGTGCAAGGGCACTGTGGGAGCTCGCTGCCAGCTGTGCCTGAGCTGCTACCAGCAGGAAGGCAAATCTTCCCACAGGCAACACACACAAATCCTTCCCTTGCTCTCAGATAAGAGGATAAAGGGAGACTGAGGCAGGGAGAGATACAGGTTTGGAAAAAAAAAATGTCAATGGAAAACAGTAAGCTTGATTCTGTCCTCCTTTCCTCCAAAGAAAAAAAAACCAGACACCCCCAGATCTTATAGCAGGTTACAGGGTTGCAGGAACCAGTAAAATTAATATGGGACAGTAAAACAGAACTAGCAGTGAGTGGGAGGCGGGAGGAAAGAGCTTAAAAATAATTGAAATAAGGGAGAAACTGGGGTAAATAAGAGGGAAAATACACTTTTAAATGCTAGTAAAGATCAGTTGATCTTTTAATATAATTAGTAAGTGAGAGAGAGAGGGAGAACAAGACCGAGGTTCTATTTTAGTGTGAGACAAGAGGAGGAGAAGATGGAAGGAGGATGCTGGGTTTAGGAAGACCACAGTTCTAGGCAGTGGATATCTGTGAATATCAGTGAGCACAGCCAGGTGCCACCACATCATCTTTTCTCAAGTATTAGGTAGGTGTGAAAGCATTGGGAATGCCACTGCTTTGTCACACAGCCCTGGCTCTCTTGGGCTGGCTCTTTTGGAGGGATGTGCAGGTGTTCCCATTCTCTGAGGAAACTGTTCAAACTGCACCCAAGTGCCCTTGGTGAGAACTTAGCTCTGCTGTGATTCTGCAGTTTAGTGCTGGTTTGGTTTCAGGAGAAAGCCTTCATCTTTATTTCTGCAATCCTGCCCTGTCTGTGAGGACCAGGTGTGCTGCAATGCCAAGTGCCATTGCTCAAGCTTTTCCAAGTGCCAGCTGAGTCTGTCTTGTTTTCAGAGCACTAGGATAGAAAATACAATTCTTCAGAAATCAGATATTCTAAGTTGCAGCGTAACTGGGCTTCTTCACATGAAAGTTCAGGATCAAGCATTTGCTTAGATTTACAGATACTGGATTTTTTTTAAAAGCATTGTTAACTTCCAAAGTCCCAAAGCCTCTATCAGGGCTAGGAAAGAGAGGGGGCTGAGGAACAAGATTTCTATTCATGTAAAACCAGGGGAAGAGAGGGACACGTCAGCAAGGACAATCCCGGTGCTTCATTATTCTCTTGGGGATTTTTACTTTCAATTTCAGTGAAAAAAATGGGCCAAACTCAAGAAAAACGTTTTAGAAATCTGGAAATCTGGAAATAGAAAATTCCAAGGTAATTTTAGTCAAAAATACTAAGGACATTGGTGTTTCTAAATTGAAACTGTTCTTCGGAGGACACCTTGGCTTGGTGAAATCATCATTCTTTTTCCTGCCTTCCTACCTCTGTCGGCGGCAGTGATTGATAAACAAATCCTCTGTGCTGAGCTGCCCCTGAGGCCAGGTTGTGCCGGTTGTGCCTGGTCCAAGTACAGCGGGCTGTGCAGGAATCCTGGGCACACCTGGACCCCAGTCTCACCCACGGGTGTTTCCCACAGAGGGGTCAGCTGCAGGGCAAAAACAAGGAAGCCATATGGGCTGTGGGCTGTGAAATCCTGCCTCGAATGCACTGGGAGTTGATGAGTTTCAAATACAATACCTTGTTTTCCTGGACCTGTGTCTTCCCGTGTAGCTTTTTGTCTTCAGACAGTTTCCCAATAAAACTGAATGATTGTAAAATTGCCAAAGCAGACCCCAGGTACAAAAGTAGTGTTTTGATTTAGAATATCTGTTCAAGCAAATAGCAGTACATCTATTCTTGTACATATAGGTTGTAATTCTCTAAATATTAGTAATAGCCTGCTAATGTCTTACACTCATGCACAGACAAAAGCTGTGGAGCAGTCAGGTGGGGATCTCAGACCCCAAGGGCCAACTCCAGCAGTACCAAGTGATCATTTCCTTTGCCAGCTGAATCTTATGGGCAGGTAGGACTTGGAGGGGTCCTCTGAGGTGAGTGCAGACTCCTGTTCTCATGGGAACTACATCACACCACCAACCCTTGAAACTGAGAAGCTTCATCTTAAAAGGTCTCTGGTCTTCCCTGTTCTTGCAGGGGGTCATTTTTGGAACCTCGTGTGTCTTCCAGAGTCCAGGTTCTGAGAGCTGGCGTAGCTATTTCTTCTCTGGCCAACACTGTCCTGTCAATTAGTGAAGGGTTCCCTTTGCACTTAGCCAGTACAGACTGAGCAGGTAGTCTACTGCCCCTCCTACATCCCCTGCTGGTTGCAGTTACTCAGCTGATGGTGTTGGCCTTCCCAGCCACTCCTGGACCACATCTGCAGAAAGTGTTACCCAGGGTATATCACTCCTCCTTACATGACAGTACAGTCCCTCTCTCCTGGTGTGTGGCATGATCAGAGCAGGAAATAGGAACAGCTGGCTGCTGGAGCTCACAGTTTCTTTGAGCTGCTCCCAGACGTGGTCACAGAGTCTGAGGAGCTTTAAGCCATTGGATGTCTTGTCACCTCCCCCAGCTTCTGTAGATAATGTGTTGTGCTGTTCCTGATAGGTGTCTGGAAATCAGGCAAGTTGATGGTGTTCTGCTTCATAGGTATTTTTTGGTCTGTTTCATTCTTTCTGTGTTTCCTGCTTCTTGCTGATTTTAGGTTTTGGCTGTTTTCTGTAAAGTAAAGCCAGATAGCATTTTTTTTCCCTCTAGCAAATTCTGTTGCTTTTGGAGAAGTATGTGCTAAAAACAGGCACAGGCATGAGGACAGCTAGCTCAGAAGAAGGTATTAATGAGAGGGCCTTTTGTGCATCTGTGGTACTACTTACCTGCTTCCCATTCTTCTCAGCAACAACTCTACTGGGGCAAAAAGAGGCAGGATAGTGGACCAAAGAATATATCTGCATGTACGTGAAGGAGGCAGGGAAGTGGAAGAAAGCCTTAGGATCACAGCAAGTCTTGCCTGGTAGGTAGGTGATGGAATTTCTCATGTCTGTGTCTCTCTCCACAATTCAGATATATATGCCAAATCCGTGCAGTCAGCTGTTAAGACATCTGTAGCATTTCCAGGAAAAAAGGTGCCAGTTAAACAGGTCTCAAAGCTCAATATTTATATGGTTTAGGAACCCGAGGCCTACTTACAGTATCTAATTTTGGTTGTCCAGTTTGGGGTTGACATGGTCCAAAGCATCAGCTTCTTGTGGATTTGGCAGAGGAAACACAGCTGGTTCCTTCTGCAGCCTCCTGGATCAGGGCTGCCATCCATGTCTCCTGTCTCTGTAGTCTGCAAGGATATTCATAGGTAAAGTCCTGATGTGGTCTTCTCTTCCTTCTCATTGACTACCAGACCCTTTTCTGAGATTTCCATGAACAGAGCCATATGGCTTCACACTTCCCGGCCAGAGGAGCAATTTGAAACAAATGAAGGGCACACACAGGTATCTCAGTAACCCCTTGGCTGCATGATTGCAAGTGAATAGCACAGCATGCAGTTCCACAAGCTGATTAGACTCTGTCTGGGTATTTTAGCACACCCCGCAGTTACCTTCTAGCAGCTGCCACAAGCTTTTGGCATCTCCCTTGTTCCTGTTGGAATTCCATGTTTATTTGCAGCTTCACTGGCAGGATAAAAATGGCAGGCTGAGGGGTTTTGAGAAGCTGCAATTTGGGGCTGGGCTGTCTCAGGATCAAGGGAAATCCAGAGGGTTAAGCCGGTGTAGCTCCTGCCCACCTCCTTGCCCTTCCTTCTCAACAAAGACAAGTTGTACAAGAGCTATCTTGTGTCCATAACAGGGCTGCACAAAGTTCACAGCAACCCTCCCCTTGGAATGCACAGGTTACCTTTGCTGGCAGCTGGGCTGAAGATGAAGAACGAACTACGCTCGAGTTAATGATCAAAGTGTGGATAGCGAGGCGCAGAGAACTTTTTCATGGCCCTTTGCTGACTTTAGAAACAGAAACTGCTACTTTGACTTCATAGCCAGCCAGCTTTGAGGGCAGGCTGTGCAGTTATCTGAATCATCTTTGTTAGAAGCACAAGGAAATATTCGGAGCAGGCTGACTGCAAGTTCAGCCTGACCCCAGCATTGGTGGCAGAAGCGCTGAGTAACAAGCACCGTGTCTGTGGGTGGTCAGAGTGAGGGGCGCTGCCTGTGCCCCAGGGCAGGGTAGCATGCTGCCTTTCCAAGGTAGGTCACATCGCAGGAGTCGTACACTTATCCTTGCTGAAAATTATCTGGATGCTTTCACCAGAAAATCACTTTTCATCAAAAAAATTGCCTTTCATCAGAAAGTGCCAGCATGAGAAATACCTTTGAGTTTCGTTGGTGAGGCATGTTTCTGGGAATGTTGCTCTTTTGCTGGAAATTTTCTCAGGGAAGGCTTCTTCATTTTACAATGACAGAAGAGGACAAATGACCCAGCACCAGTGCTCCAGGCACTCCTACACCTTGGGACAGAGCCAGATGCAGGCTTCCACCCTGCTCTCATAGGAGTAGGAGCTGGGTCTCTCCAAAGCCCAGCAAAGGCTCCAAGGGTCAGGCAGCTGAATAATTGGTAATGGAAGAGTGTCTGTGCTCTGAATCACTCTGAAGATGTTCACTGAAACAGCCGGCTCAGCCTCCCACCCAATCCAAGGGGAACATGCTAAGCCTCTGGACTGGGGACCGTAGGCAGACTTGCCAGCAGCCTCAGGGCTGCAGGTCTCTTTGTCTGCAGGTCTCAACACATATCTCTAATGCCGAGATCTCAGTTGCGTCATAATTTCAAGTTCCACATTGCTATTAAAAAAGAGTTTGATCTGATGTGCACAAACACTTGAAATGTGTGACCTGAAAGGCTCAAGTAACAAGGGGCAAGTGGAGGTGAACAAAAATATTATTTTAGAAGTGTCATGATTTTCAAGCTTATGTAAGTACTTTTGTATGCAATGCTTCTCATGTTGGGGTTTCTTTTTTTCTTAACACATAGATTTGACAGTAAGGGAAATCTTACTATAGTGTCAAAGTGGGCAGCATTGAAACCTCTTCCTTCAAAGTGCTGCGGAGCTGCTGACCTTACAAAAAAGTGCATGGAAAGCAACACAAGAACTGGGGCAGTTAGAGATGATCTGACTTTTGACATCTTCTAATGCAGAGGGATTAGAAGATGGTGTCAAAGCCTGCAAGAATCAAAGGAAGAGTCACAATTTCTTCTCAGGAGAACAGAGGACAAAGGCAGGGCCAAGAAGTCACCCAGTGGGGAATTTTTCTGAGGTTCAGTCCATGGAAGTACAAGTGAAATGGACCCTGCAAGCCAAACCAAAATGTTTCTGAAAGATGTTTGCAACTTTCAGACGGGCCATACTGAACAATGAATGCAGATGGATTTGAACTCCAGTGACACCGTCTTTCCTTTTTGTAATCTTCCTTTTGCCAAGGGAGCTTTTGGCAAAGAAACCATTTCTTCAGAAGAAAGAGGCTGTGATTGGCTTTTTGACAGCAAATTTCTGTAGATCCTAATGAAGGACACTTGTTTTAATTTGACTGCACAGAATTGCTCACTGATGCTTTTCTCACTTTCTTTCCTTTTGTCCTGTGTTAACATTAGTATACCACCCCCAAATCCTGTGCAACTACAGATAATTTCCCATACTCAAGAAATTTCTGCAGGAAAAAAACCAAACAACAAACTACTCACTGTTTGAAAGAAACAAACGTACACAGATAAATAAATATACACACCTTGTAAAGAACAACTGTTTTCCCTGCGTCTCAATTTCATCAATCTAAATATGTAAAAGTAGATAAAAATATATCAGTTAGATTACAGGGTGAAGACATTATATTACTTGGTATGAGGGAGAACTGTTTTGCTTATAAAAAGGTAAAAAAGCTGTGTGTAGTTGTTAATGGACATGTTTATGGCCACAAGCTGGTAAAACTCAATCTTTTTCAACAACATACAGATTTGATGAAGACCTATTTGGGAAAGGATGCCTTTTTCTGTTAGGACTTGTTTTTCTTGTGTTCCAATGGTTGATTAATTCCTGATTTAATTTTTTTCCCATCTGTGTCTGTGCCTTTCTGAGAATCCTTGCTTTGTTTTCTTGAACAGAAAAACCTCAAAAACCTAAGCACAGTTAGAGCATCCAGTTGGACTGGAACACATAGAAGTTTTAGAAAGCAAAAGATTGGTTTTTTTTTTCCTTAACCAGTGCAAGAAAAAAACTTTAAGTAAAAGCAGCTGCAGCTGAAAGGAACGAAGTGCAAAGAGCATGAAATACATTTCTGCTGTTGCTGGTTTTGATACCATGTGAGGTTCATTATAGGTCACACCTAGATGATATTAAAATATGGTCCAAGGAATAGGAAGACATTTAATTAGCGGAAAAAAGAGACTTCTGGCAGGTTGATTGACACACATATGTATTTCCTAAAAGCCTGTTCTGACCCTCTTTTTCTCAGGACAGCCTTTGGACAGAGCCTGGCTTGTTCAGATTGTGATAGATTAACAAGGATACTGAGCAAGACCAGCACTTTGCTGGAGATAATTGTGCATTAGCTGGAAGGGGGAATTGTTTCATCCTGTTGAAGTGAACTCTGTGTAGCAGACCATTATCACTTCACTGTACTGAAAGTAAACATTTCCATGTTCATATTATTTGTCAGCTGTGGAGAGTGGGAAGAGTGGAAAAAAGCCAGGGCCCTGCATCTGCTCTGGATGGAGGAAATTTCAGCTTCTCATTATCTTGATGGGCAAAGATGCAGCTTGGTCTTGCAGCGTTGGATTATCTGAGCTCCAGATTCCACCAAGCTTCGTGAGCTTGGCTGGACAAAGGTTGCCAGGCTGCTCCTGCACTTGCATTTGGGATGTAGTTCTGCAGGAAGATTGAAGATAAATAGCAATGCTTTAGGTCTGTGAATCTACACAGGATAAACATGTCAGAGTGTGGGAGAGCAGCGTCTTCCGAAAGTCATCTTCCCTGGTAGCCCATTAGTGAGGAACAATCTTCACTCCTGTTTCCTCCTACACTGGAACTCACACACAGAAGCACTTCAGAGTCTCCTTTCCCTATGCAGCTAATAGAAAATGCAGTGGGAATTAGGTGCCAAATTAGCTATTAATCACCTTAGTGACTTTGTAGGTTTATTTTAAGGCTAAATTCTCTATAGGCTTCACTGACTTTCCTGAACCTTTTAGTAGCATGAAAAGTCTATACACATATATCAGAAGCCAGAACATTTCCTGCCAGGTAGGGCTCTTAAGGTAAGGTGTATCCGAGTTTCCATAGACGGTGGTCCAAGAATGGTGCACCTGTCAGAGAAAGCAAATTTGCACATTTGGGTTTATCTTATTATTGCTGTTGCTTTGTACAAGCCATAGCTATTGTTCCATGAGTTGTCATCCTACCATCTCAGTCTGATCCTTTTGAGCACCTGCAAGGTTAGGATAAAGAGCTGCAAATCACCTCCAACCATTGTATATCCTGATGAGATACTCCCAGGCAGCCGAGCTCTGGGACAATATTGGTCTGAGGGCTGGTTTCTGGGTCATAAGGAGAAAAGTTACAATGGTACAGGTAGAGTCCTTCCACTGACTTTGTGAGTTTTGTCTCTGGCTCACAGGGACAGATTTGTGTTGTTGTTTGAAAGCATGTTGAGTCTGTATTTGATAGGAGAGCCTAACAGCATAATTATGCTGTGATAGGAGGAAAGCTCCTAGAAACAAAATCTTATATTCTATGTATTATGATTGTGACAAAAATACTTACTTATGACCAAATTAGTTTGTTGAGGCAGATATAAATTAAGCTCCTTCTAGTGTTCACACATATCAAAATTCAGAATTTAAAGACAGGCTATCTGAGCTATTATACTGGTAAAATAAGATTATCATTCCTCTCTGCAATATGCTTAAAATCTTGACAGTAATTTCAATGGGACAAGTAATTTTTCTCTCCGTATCAGCATGTCCCCGTGGGAAGCAACAAGAGGTACATCATGTACCAATTGAAAGTGGAATGCAAAACAAAAATCCATAAACACAAGGCATTACAATTTTTTATTGTGGTTACTACAAGGACCATAAATGCTGGCTCTGAGGATTCCTCTTCCCATCTGTTTTCCTTGTTGACATCTATTTAGTTATTGTCTCAAACACTACTTAAGTGTAAGATGTGCAGGGTGACCCAGCATTTTGGTTATCATACTGAGGTAACCCAAGGCTTTGCATTCAATGTGATGACACTGCTCTCACTGCTGGCAGTGCAACTGCCCTTGAAACATATCCAGTCCCTCCACATTTTGGGGAAGGCTGCAGTTAGTGGGGAGGGCAAAAGCCTCCTCAGTCTTTCGCTGCTTTCTTTCCAAACAGGGACAAAGCCTGTGCATACACACTTCAAGCGGGATGAAGTTAGGATGTGGTGCTGTGCATTAAAAATTTCCTTGGCTCTCTGGAGCAGACAACTCCTGTGGCTGAGTATGTGGGCAGAACTGTTAATAGATGTGCCAGGATCTCAGCTTCTCCAGTGGTGAAATGGGGACCAGCTTGACACAGCCTCACCATTCTCAACTGATGTTTTATTGCTATAGTTTGGCATAGGCAAGTAAAATAAGGTTGGGCACTGAGCCCTAATACCTATTGTATCCAGTGGGAGTCACACATCCCACTAGCAAGGATGGACTCCTTACAACAAACTGTTTTGCAAATTGTTCAAACTGGCACACTGAATAAATATACACTTCCCTTAAATAAATATACACTTGCCTTCCAACAAAGCCCCCAGAGCATTCACTCTTTTATACAAGCATTTACAGAGGAAACACCACTGGCCCTATAAGTGACCACATCAAAATCTGTTTATTTAGAGAAGTTGTTTATTATTCAGATGGAGGTACCAAGAGTGATATAGCAGGGAATTGCCACAGTATTAATAACTAAGTAGTGGCCATCACCAGTATTATTGTTTATTGCCTTTCCAGTGAACTGAGGCTGGCTTGTTTACAAGCATTGTAACTAAAGAACCAGAGCTCTCTGTATTTGCCACCAAGTGAGCCTGCAGGGGCTTGGGGAAGGCATTGTGGTCACTAGCTATTATAGGTGCAGGAATGAAAAACACTTATCTCTCCATACCCCACTCTATCCTGTGGTATTTTTTCTTGTAGAAATGCCTATGTTTCTCAGTACTTTATATAAGCTTTTGACTGTAGGGGTAGTGTGTTAATAAATGTTCACTAGAATATAAAATATGTACTGTATTTAGTGAATAATAGATTATAGATAACTCCAAGCATATTACTTAAAATGCTGTACATGTTTATGAGCTATTAGTAAGCAATTTATTATTGATCATGAAGGGAAGGAAGAATCACACATTTATTACAATCCATGAATCCTGTATTAATCCTTTTTAAAAGGTGTTAAAGTCTTGGTTAGAAATTAAGCGTGAGCCACTGGCCTTTTAGCAGTAGGCTCTCTGGCCAACAGCTGATAAGATCACACTGAGTTCTTGGCATCTTTGGGACACTCCAGAGCATTGTTGACCTGTCCTGTAGTCAAACATGTAGCCTCTGGTTTTAGTACCTCTCAGCAGCCATGATTTTGCTTTGGTACATCACAATTCATATCAATTTCACATGGTGCTTTCCTTTAAGAACTGACACTTTTTGTTTCACTCCCTGGCTAAATCTGTTTCTTCCTCTTTCATGTGTTTCCCACTCCTCCCCAGGGTGAATGCTCACGAAAGTGCTATGACATCTTTGTGCTGGAGACGGTGTGTGTGGCATGGTTTTCCTTTGAGTTCCTGCTGCGATCCATCCAGGCAGAAAACAAGTGTGCTTTCTTGAAAACGCCGCTCAACATCATCGACATCCTGGCCATTCTGCCTTTCTACATCTCTCTCATTGTGGATGTGGTTTCCACAAAAAAACAGCAGCAAGCCTGGCGGGGGAGCTGGGAACAAGTACCTGGAGCGCGTGGGGCTGGTGCTGCGCTTCCTGCGGGCGCTGCGCATTCTGTACGTGATGCGGCTGGCGCGGCACTCGCTGGGGCTGCAGACTCTGGGGCTTACCGTGCGCCGCTGCACACGCGAGTTTGGGCTGCTCCTGCTCTTCCTCTGCGTCGCCATGGCCCTCTTCTCACCACTGGTGTACTTGGCTGAGAGCGAACTGGGAGCCAAGCAAGAGTTCACCAGCGTCCCCACCAGTTACTGGTGGGCTGTGATCTCCATGACAACTGTTGGCTATGGGGACATGGTGCCTCGTAGCATCCCCGGACAGGTGGTAGCCCTGAGCAGTATCTTGAGTGGGATTTTGCTGATGGCTTTCCCAGTCACATCCATCTTTCATACCTTTTCCCGTTCCTACAGTGAGCTGAAGGAGCAGCAGCAGCGAGTAGCCAGCAGGCAGGTGCGCCAGCGGCAAGAGAACACTGAGCTCCCAGGTGGTGACAGTACAAGGAGGCTCAGTGCCACATTCCCACCAAGTGCTGGTGAGCAGGAGGGTCTGCCCTTGGTAGATCAGTAAGCCAAGAGAAGTTCTTGACCCTGAACAGCGGAGGACGTACGTTGGCAGCACAAGAAGCAGGGGACAAGGGAGGTCAGTTCTGCAAGAAGAATGCCATGAACTGCATAAATGAGGGGCAGACACACACAAGGTTTCTCTAAAGACCAACTTCTGACCTTAAGGGACCTCTGAAAAGTACCCCTAGAATTCTATGAAGTACATCTCTGCTCCATTGCTTTTCTTAGGGCTTTTCTATTGAGCAAATATTTTTGGGTATGCCCAAGGAGCAGCCATCGAACAGCCAGCCAGCAGAATGTAATGTGAAGCACAGCCTGTGCCAGGTGCCATGTGGTAGAGCAACCAGCATGCCACCTCCTCCCTACCCTGCTCAGTGGCACTCCCCGTGTGAGGGGCTGAGTGAGGGGCTCTCCGTGCTGCAACGCCACACAGCACGTTTGTTTTGGCATCACCACCAAGGAACACAAACCTCAGACAAGCCAAGGGGCAAGGGCAAGAGAAGGGAAGAAGCATCCCTTCAGCTTTACCAGGTGCTTGCTTTTGTCTTCTTACAGATGAATAGATGAGGCAGCGCAGCCAGAGATGCCAGCTCTGAATTGTGTGTGAGCACAGTTTGCATTATTTAGTAGAGATGCATATTTACCACCTTAAGCTTTAGATCTTAGTCCCATGACAGAAATATACATACAAAAAATCTTCCTGACTATGGTACTGAATGTTAACTTGGTTATTTTTCCTTTGCTAACTGTCGAGTGTAAAAAATACCTTTACAAATTATGACATTTCTCCACTTTATGTTAACTATTTTCATGTGTCATGTATTGAGAAAAGTGTTTAACAGGCAACTGAACCCATCTGAATTACATGTAGCTCAAGGGGAGGGTGATGTTAAACCAGCAGTGACCTCTAGCTCTGCACAGTCTTCCTCAGTGGTGGTGGCTGCACTGAGTGTAGTCGTGCAAACACGAGGAGGGGAGTAGTACAAACGCAGTGAAGCCAGTGAGACACCTTCAGTGGGCTCTGGCTCGAGCTGCAGTGCAGCAGCTGTGCTCTGCGTTAGGAGTAGCCTTTTTGCTTTGCCCTCCTACTAAGAAAAAGGCAATCCTGTCATTAGAACAAACGTTCTGGCTCTTCCTGATTCTCAAAGGATTTAAGTCAATTTAAAGGAAAAATTAATCATATGGTGGCATCTGCATGTTCGCTTATTGATGCTAGCCCCATGCATGAGCTTTCCAGCCCCCACCCTGGAGGAACTGTGTAGCTGGTCCAAGTCAGATGCTGTGTGGGTCTTTCATTGCTCCTACAGGTGGGATTTGATCAGGGAATGGAGGGAGATAGAGCCCAACAGTCTCTTTTACCTACACTCCTATTGTACTAAAGCCATGCAGTGTCACTCTCCATATTCTCCACCCACCAGGAAGGGAACAAAACCTGAGGTACTAAAGATGGGACTTGTCCGGTCTGTTGTTTGGGATTTTCTTTGCCTCAGCTTATGTTGTAAAACCAATCCTACATTAGCAAACTTTCATATTAAGTCATTCCTTATAGGAATGAAAGCAAGGGAAATGGAAAAGTTACACTTTATTTTAATAAAAATTAAAAGCTTTGTTGCTGACTCTTTGTGTCTGGTGATTTGGGTGCAGAGAGAAGTGGTGTTTTGCCATGCTGATGTGAAGTAACACGTTACATGCTGCTGAGTACTGCAGGAGATGGAGGCAGCAAAACTGAGACCCTACCCTACAGCATGCACCTGGGCCAGCAAAGCTCCAGCTGTATTGAATTGGAGGCAAAGCAAACGCAGGTGCCCATGCCAGGGCTCTTCCCAACCTTCACGGCCCAGCAGCACCAGGAACACATCTGCACCTTGTGCTAGAGAGGAGGGTCAAGGGCTGGTAGCTAGTGGCTGGGCTGACTCGGACTCCTGGCAAAGCACTGCCAGCACTGGGTTGCTGTGACTCATGAAAGATTTTAATTTTATTGTTTTTTTATTCCCGGTGAAGGCATTTCTGTCATTAAGGATTATTAAGGTCTGGCATCAGGGCTACAGCTTTGCAGCCAGCTGATTGCAAACCAGCACAGGGAGCAGTGGCGGGGGGACAGTGTGGCCTGGTGCTGAGGGGCAGCACAGCATCTTCTGGTGGCATTCAGATGCTCAGTCTTAAGGTGGCACCCGACAGACTCACTAGGTGGACTCGCAAGTTCACTCCTCATGGCGATTTGGTTCATGCACACCAGGTGCGCTTCATGCTCCATCTCCAGAGTGAATGAAGTGACCACGGCTAGTGTGCCTAGAAGGTGCAGAATATATCTCCTCAAGGTGGTGAAGTCCACAAACTGCAAGCACCCTTACCTTACTGCTAGAAAAGCCGTGTTTGAGTGGACATCCTTGCAGAACGAAGAGTTTCACACTCGCAGACCTAGCAAATAACCATGAATCAGTGCAGCTTTTGGCCTTGCAGAATGAATAAAACAGTGCTGGGACAGCAAACTGCAGCTCAGCAGCTGTGTAGAAAAACAGAATGATGATACACACCATATTATTGCTGTTCTCCATCAAGTTGCTATTGTCCTACAATAGCGAGTTTTTTGTATTTTTCAAAAGGCACATAATTAATTCCAGCGCACAGAGTTTTCATAAAGTGACAAAACCCACTCATTATGTCTCCTAGTCAAAGCCTGGCTTTTAATAAAATTTCATTTCATATATTGGGATGACAGATGAGGAAACAAATATAAACCAGGAACGTTTTAAACAAATTATTTTTGGAAGCTGTATAAAGTTGTGATGCACACATTGCCAGACATAAAAGACACTTGGAGGAGAATGAATTTCACCCAGGGCAGCTGTTGTTATGGGTGATGCTTGTTACTTTTGATCAGCTGCTGGAGAATGTTGGTTTTGTTGTGTATGGTGGTTGGGTTTTTTGACACAACACACAGATGATTTTAACTACAATAAATGCCACACTGCTGTCTGCAAGCACACCAGTGCCAGCAACTAGTTAATACCTATTTCTTTTAACAACTAAGTGCTTCACAACTGTAGCACAATAGTTTTACCTCAAGGAAAAAGAAAAAAAAAAAAAAGGAAAAAATATTCCTGTCTCTCATCTGGGACAAAGATTCAAAACATGTAAGCAAAGCCACCTCTAATACATGTCCACTTTGGTAGCAGTATGCAAGGATCTGGACCTACAAATTAGTAGGCAACATTTGTAATGAAAACCATAACTTAGGAGAGTTAAGGATGTATTAATGGTAAAGGGACAGTTAAAGTGAATGGCAGAAAGTTAAACACAATTTCAGCTCATACTGTACATGTGCACAGGCACCTCCTACTGCACAGCAGCCTCAGTTAAGAAAAAGCAGTAATGCAAAGAAAAATGTGACGCTGGTGTCATCTTCTCAGCTGTAAGCTGGACAAAGGCTGCTGTCCCATACTGCTGAGGCCAGAACAGGCACAGGCTATGGCAGCCTCACAGCAGATGTTTCAGGGGTAAAGCATCCTTAGCCTTCCCAGAGGCCTTGGTGTGGAAGAGGACAGAGGCACATGGAAGGGCTGATGGGTAGAGAAATCCAGTGTGGTGCTGCTGGCCCATGTGCAGCTAAGCGAAGCCACTCAGTCTCCCACCTAGCACCTACCAGAGCCAAGTGCATGTAAGCTGGGACACAGAAGGGCAGGAGGGGTTCTGAAATGCTGTTTGCTGTCAGTGCATTCCTAGATGCTGACATCCACTTGGGATTGGCTGCTTTACAAGGCTGTTTACAGGAAGACCTACCCCTGCCCCAGAACATAACTTCACTTTGTGTTCTAGTCCTGCTGTTGGCACAGGTATCCAGGCAGTATTTATTTATTGGCGCACTGTTAACTTACATATTGATGTCTTCTTTCTTACAGAAAGCCTCCAACAAAGCTACAGTTGTCAGTCAGGTCCTTAGAGCCTGCTTGGCTCTCAAGCCTAAGGATCACAATCCTTTAACAAACAGGACCTGTGGACCAATTTTTGGTTAATACCACCCAATACCAAATGTGAGCTTTATTTTATGTCTTAAAATGTTTTTAATTGCACCTAACTGCATGCATCTCAAATATCCAACCATGACATTTCTCCCTCCACAGAGCCACAGTGCAGATCACTGCCTGCCATGCACGGCAGAGGGAGAGATTTGCCCTGAGGGAGGCCTGGGGCAGCACTGCATCAGCCAGCAGGGCCAGGCTGCTGCCTGGGCTGCTGCAGCACCCAGAGATAGGGCTCCCCATTGTTTCCCTTGGGCGAGCCCCACCATTGGCTTCTCCACAGTGAATGCCAAAGCAGCAGCCAGTAACACCAGCACTGTCTAGGAGAGAAGGTGCAGGCACTGTGAGTGCTGAGCAGGCTTGGCTTGCTGTGAGAACTGCATGGGTCTCCACTGCCAGCAGACTGCAACAGAGCAGGCAGGGTTTATTCCCCACCCTCACATTCCTCCTCCTTCTCCCCTCAACTTTGCTGATTTACCTACCTTTACCTTCATGTTTTGGTTTCCCTTCTCTCCCTTCCTTTCAGGAATATCACCCTTCAGCCCCTTACTTGAGCAAACCCAGTCTCCCCCACATCTCTCTTCCTGACCTTCTCAAAACCCTCTCTCCCTATGCCTCCAGACTTCTCCCCAACTCCCCTTCTGCAGCTCCTGCAGTCATTACACAAAGCAATATCAAATCACCTCACCATTCCAGAGCAGCCCAACATCCTGGATCAGCAGCCTGGCAGGATACAGGAGGCGCACAGCAGCTGCAAGGCTGCTCCTGATAGTCTTGGCTTGTTTTCCCATCCAGAATGAACAGGGAGAGTGGCCAAGACTTCTCCTGGGGCAGCAGTTGGCCATGAGATGTCAGACTCGGTGTCCTCATCAGAGGCTGCCAAGAGCACATCCCTCACATGCGCCCTATCTTCAACCTCATTCTGCAGTCTGCATGACACAGGGTTCTCTTAAAGCTACATAATAATAATCTGTTAGCCATGTGGTTTTTACTGTGAGCACTGCAAACACAAACTAGTTACCTAGTCTCAACTGTTAAGTTTACCCTGGTATGTATGGAAGAGCAGAGGACAAAAATTTAGAATCCCTGTTGTGCATCATGACTTCAGGACAATTTATGCCTTGTGCTTACTCACTCATCAAAATGAAAAACCACACTAGTTATTCATATCAACAATGCTCCTGACAAGATGATTTATAAGAGTTAAGAAGCACACATTTTGTACCTGAATGAAACAAAACAACACTGCAATTCATATATAATAGGTAATTTTTATTAAAAAAACATTGCAACTGACAGAAAAAATAAAGTCCATGAAATGTGCCATACATTCAAAGAGATGTATTTGAAGTATGCAATTTCTTATTCTCTGAGGTGATCATGGAAACAGATACTTCCTGACAATTAGAGAACAAAACAAAAGTTCTGTAACACTTTGTCCCTAAAGTACTTTGCAAGAAGTTCTAGAGTTCCTGGCCAAGAGTCCTACTTACTAAATGCCACATACAGAAGATGACTTGGACATGATTTCACTGGCTTCTCTTCCAGCATTTGCTGCTTTGGTGTAAATGAGACTGGTCTGCAGAGCTCGCTGGTTTAGGTACTGATGACAGACTCAAGAATCCACCCAAGGAAGAATCCCAAAAGGAAAAAACAGAAATTGTTTAATCCTCAGTAATGTCTGTGGTTCAAAGCCAAAGAGTGGCCAAAAGTGTACACTCCCGGGTGAAGCTATAACATACAAAAGTATGTTTCTTACGAACCATTGATTTCTTACATCCCTGTTTTGCAGAATATTAGAAAAAGACCACCAAATACAAAAATCTTACCATTACAAGTTATTAAAAAAAACCTTCAGACCATTAAAACACACAAGAAAGTGTTTATTTTCAAACAGTAGAAATACAATCCTCATTATTAAAGCAGCATACCGGAGAAGCCAGTTGATAAGTTCTCAATTAAAAAAGACAAAAGCCCAGATGTTCTTGTAACACAACCAGAACATTGGAGAAAAGAGAGGAACAAAACATTCATAGTCTGCCATGCTGAGTACATTGTCTTTGTAAGGTCACTTCAGGCCTAGAAGAGTATGGTATCAAACAAAGAGCATGGAGTCAGTGCCTGGGCACAGTGTGATTCCCCTCCACTGGACAGTTTGCCACCAATGAAGACAGTTCAGACTCAAATCATGAGGTTTCCAAAGAAAGAGTGGTAGGGGAAGTAGGTGACTTAAACATTGAAGTTATCAAACCTCAGACTTGCTGCCACTACTAAGAAAACATAAGTACTTGGGCTATTCTTACAGAAAAAACGATTCTGAAAAATCTGTCCAACACCTTGCCTGAGGCCAGACAGGACTCACCCAGCAGAAGGAGGAAGCCTCATGAAGGAAGCAGCAGAAGCGCAGCTGTTCCTGGGGCCAAGGGCCTTGCCACGGCCTCCTCACCTCACCCAGGGCAGTTTCATGGCAGCAGCATCACAACAGGAGCACAGGGGCTTGGTCACAATCCCCACAGGTCCACACCACCAGCAGCTGCACGTCACATGGTGACCTATGCTGGCTAATAGCCGTTAGAGACAACATCTATATAAACTCTGCTCTTTCAGCTTTCTCAGTCCCTCTCAGTACAGGCTGCTGATTCTTCTAAGAGAGAAGAATCTCTTCTTCAAGAGCCAAAAAGTTCATAACAGTAAAAGGAAAACACGGACTCCATCCTTCTTGGGCCAATGCAGGAAACATAACCTGGTTCTTTTCTGATATTGAACAACATGAATACAAACCTCAGCCTCAACAAATCAAGCTGTCAGATGCTGGTCCTACTCCCAGGGATACAGCTTTTTCTCTGTCTCAAACTTTTTCATTTCTGAGCCAATGACCATGGACCTGCTTCTATCTTTGTGGCTCAATCACCATCTAGAAATACTTGCCTGGAAATACTGGCAACACCCATCTGGTGGCCCCTTGGTTTGGGAGAGACACCCTACAGCCCAGCTCTGTCCTGTGCACAGCTGCAGGGGCAGCACTGCCCCCAAGTGCAGGGCAGGCTATTCCCCCACTCCATAGTTTCAAAGCACAACTACCTAAGTTCCCTGCAACCTCCTGCTGGTCCTTCTTTTGCCTGGACACTTGTCTGGCTGTGCCAGCTCTCGACATGACTCCAGCACCATCAGACTCCCTCCATCATCTCTCCTCCATGTGTCCTCCTGCAACAGGGATAAACACCTGCTTGCTGTTTAGCTTTACAGCGTCTGTGCCAGCTCATTTCTGGCTGCTCACCTCTTTGCAGGACCTCCCACCCCCACCTTCTCTCACCAGACACCCTTATAGAGAAAACAGAAAGCTCCTGGATTTGCTCTTCAATATTTCTTCCTCCATCATGGAGATATACTGAATGCTAGTATATGCCACAAACTTCCTGCCAATATACAGACTTTATATTATATAAATAGGTAGAAGTTTCAGACAAAATATCCTATAATTTCTGTGGTGTAACATCTTTAAATAGCATTAGAAACACAAACCATCCAGCCCTTATGATTAAATATACAAACATCTGTGAATTAATAAGGCTCATAGGTACGTATGAAAAAATAAAGTGCCCCTCCCCCCACCAAGAAACAGTTCTGTACAGCTAAGTCTGAAAACAGAGCAAATTATTTAACACAGAACCTTCTGAGCTGGACTTGCAGCCATATTTTCCATTCTTGTCCTCATTTCTGCTTTCAACTTGGCAACACAGGAGTATTTACAAGTGGAAGAAGAGATGCCATGACTCTGACTCTGCTGACCTGCAACCTGCCCAGCCAAGTTGCTCACAGGGCCTTGGTGCTGGCTGGGTGTGCAGTGTGGGACACAGGCTTCTGAGGGTAGTGGCTGTACAAGTAAACCTGCAACAGGATAGCAATGTCCACAAATACCTGCAGGAGTCCACAGATGGAGAACTGGAAAGGGGCCTGATTCAGGATGAAGTAAACGGTCTTGAACGTGTCCCCACTGGTCCACATCAGCACCATCTTGATGCTAGAAGAAAGAAAAAAAGGAAGAGTGTTTACTGAGAAGAACCTGGATTAGAACTCCTATGGCAGAGGATCCCACCTACTGCAGCTAGGGTTTATACCCAACAGTGGGTTGGGACTCCCCCTGACAGGGGTAGCCAGCATGCCTAGCTGAGACATCATACTGTACTTGGCAGTAATGTACTTGGAAGCACTGTACTTGGAAGGAAGGATCAAATTCTCTGCTCCACAAACTGCAGCACTCTTACCTCAGCAATTACAGCTCCAAACACCTCTGGCTATGAAGGTATCCAACATTTTAAAATATCCAGCTAGGATATTTGACTCAGTGGTGCTCTGTAAATATGACTGCCACATGCTGACAGCACTGACCATAAACTGAAGTAAAACAGTGCATGAAAAAGAACAGCAATTCATCTCAGCAGTTAGTTCTTGTGTGTGCCATTCTGTGCTCATGCAAGGTAAAGCAACACAGATTGCTCTCTCATGTATGCACACTTTTAGCATCTGCTGAAACAAACAAAACAGATAGAAGAAACCACTCCTTTCTGCAGAAAATGCATAAGCAAAAAAAGCAGAGATTGTCCAGTAATACAGAAAGAGGAGAAATTTCATGCCTGCAGCTGTTACTGGAAGGATGAACAGCACTAGGAATTTTTATCAAGGACACAGATCAAGAGCAATGCTCAGAGTTCCTTTTAATAACCAAACTTGCTTTCATCTTGCTCTTCTCCTGAGCATTCCCTGTCCTGTAGTCCAGCTCCTGCTCCCCCACATCAGGAGGAACTCTGGAGAATAGAAGCAAGTTCTTCAAACAGCCCAAATTATTCCCAGTGTCCTCAATAAAATGTGAACAACCAAACCCTGAAGGCTGTTTCTGAGCTTCATGCACTTGATCAGGAGAGCTTTTTAAGCAGCCAGAGAAGCAGCAGTGGACAAAAGCTTTGTCGTTCACCATATGAGCACTGCGCATGATTTGTCACAATTACAAGCAATTTACATTTTGCCTGCACAGACTCCAATTCATCACACACAGTCAGGCCCATGCAGCAGGGCAGGACTTAATGTTCATTTTTCAAAACTCAGGCAGGAGCTCACAGGATTTGTGTTTTGGGCACAAGTGCAAAATGCCACTGCAAGCCAAATGCTGAAGCCCATTCTTTCCCCACATGGGAAGGATGGCCAAGAGCATCAGTTTGTACAGCCCCATCACACTATGGAAACAGGAGCCTTTTGTAACTCATGTCACGTGGCCCAGAGTACAAAACAGGTCTGCAATCAGGACCTTCCACAGAATCTGTGTGGAACTGCAAGCAAGAATATGGAGTTGAGTGAGTGGTCATTCCCCATCCAAGGTCATTCTAAAAATGTAAATAAATAATCAGAAAATGGAAACAATTTCTGAACTCTACATGTCATTTGTGCTTGGTGCAAACAGCCTGCACCACCTGCCCTGTGCATGTTCCCAGTCAAACCAAGTCACCTTACATCACACTTACAGGACATTTATAGATGCAGGTGGTGGTCAGAATTGACTGAGATTTTAATTAGGAGGGCAATAAACTCTGTAGGTAATAATACTGGCACCTTGCTTGCTGGCAGTCTCCTCCTTTGATGTGAAGTGCAGTAAGTGTTTGTTGGGCAACTATCACAATGTAATTGTGATTTTGTCCTGGCATGGCTAGGCACCCTCACTAAAAGCTCAACCAGGACAATCAAACTAACTGCTCACTGTTGACAGAAGGGCAATTCAGGGATACCAATAAGAATTTAACAAATATCCTTAATACAAAGGATATTTGCCACTCATTCACAATGGAGAAACACAGATGGGTTTTTAAAGTGACCTTACAGTGCAGTGCAGTTGTAGAGAAGACACAGAGTCTGAAGATGCACAGCCTACAGAAGAATTAACTCCCTCAAAGAAAGAATAATCAATCACTGAGGGAAAACTTAAGTACACCTGCAGTTCAGCAGCACCACAGGAGCCAAGCACACCTCTGTGTCACATGCTGTGCCAAATTTGCCAAAGCAAGTCTGTGTTTTGCTAGGATGCCACCTGTGAACTCAACAGTCTGCAATACCAGCTGGAAAACTTGGTGCATGTTCTGACAGCCTCTGCACGCTCCAGAGTCTGCACTTCAGCTCATACATCTGACACTCAAGGACATCATCATCATGCCTGGAGTTCTCACTAGGACATGACAACGGTCCACACACATAAAAATCTCAACTTGTCCTTGACAGAAATGATCTTAGAAAATGCTACAGGTAGTTTAAAGAGGTAATGCCACTGGTCTGTCTGTGTACCAAAAAACATACATCCTTCTCCATCCAGCAGCTTGGACAAAGCACCAGAGAAAACCTGCAAATCACCAAGGTACAACCAAAATAAAATACAGAAAATGCTTGACATCCCACAACACTCAGTCCTGCAGCTGCACTGAGGTTCTCAGGGCTGATGCAAAGTAGTGACTGTGGGAGTGCTGGCTGCCCTCCCAGAGGAGCGGCTGGGACTGGACAAAAGGAGCATGTCCAGCAGAGACCAAAAGGTGCATGGGGCAATCACAAAGAGCTTGGCAAGGAAATTGGGACATGCAAGAGATGAGAAAAGGCAATGAAGGGCCACAGAGGAAGGCAAAGGAGACAGCAGAGGAGCCAAGAGGTTGGTCCGATGAGAAGAGGACAGAAAAAAAGAGATTGGAACAGGACAGGGAATGACAGGAACAGAAGAGAACTGGAAACTCGGTACACAAGTCCTTGAAAATGACCTGAATTTGGGGTAAACAGTTTGCATGGTTTTGGTAGCAGGGGCCAGGGAGGCGGGCTACAAAGTGACTTCTGTGAGAAGCTGCCAGAAGCTTCCCCTAAGTACAAGAGAGCCAATGCCAACTGGCTCCAAGATGGATCTGCCATTGGCAAAGACTGAGCCCATCAATGATGTTGGTAGCATCTCTGGGACATATTTAAGAAGGGGGAAAAACTGCTGCACTACACAGCAGCCAGGTGAGAGGAAGAGAGAACATGTGAGTGGAACAGCCCTGCAGACACCAAGGTCAGTGCAGATGGAAGAGGAGGAGGTGCCCCAGGCACTGGAACAGAGATTCCCCTGCAGCCCATGGTGAGGACCATGGTGAAGCAGCTGTGCCCCTGCAGCCCATGTAGGTCCATGAGGGAGCAGATATTCACCTGTAGTATGTGAAGAAACCCACCCTGGCATAGGTGGATGCCCAAAGGAGGTTGTGACCCCATGGGAAGCCTGCGCTGGAGCAGGTCACTGGTAGGACCTGTGGGTCCATGGAGAGAGCAGCCCAAAGTAGCAAAACTGGAACAGCTTTCTATGAGGACTTGTGACCCTTGCAAAGACCCACGATGGAGTAATCCATTCCTGAAGGATTACACCCCATGGAAAGGACACATGGAAAGCACCCACACTGGAGCAGTTCATGAGGAACTGCATACCATGGGAAGGACCCACACTGATGAAACACTGTCTCTGTGAGAGAAACCGCAAATGGAGTAGGGAAAGAGCATGAAGAGGACAGAGCAGCAAAAACAACATGTGATGAACCGACTGCAACCTCCATTCCCTGTCTCTCTGTGCCATTTGTGGAGAAAATGTAGAAGATAAAATAAAACTGAGCTTGGGAAGAAGGGAGAGGTCTAGGGAAGCTGTTTTAACATTTGGGTTTATTTCTCATTATCATACTCTGATTTTGACAGGCAATAAATTAAATTCATTGCCTTGAGTGGAGTCTGTTTTGCTTGTGATTGTAACTGGTGAGTGATCTCCTGTACTTATGAGCCTTTTGTTGTATTTTTCTCTCTCCCTGTCCAGCCGAGAAGGAGTAGTATGAGTGGCATGGTGAGCACCTGGCACTAGCCAACATCAATCCACCATGAGGGTAAAGCTAGGGAATGAGCAAAGAGGTGTGTGCTGGTCCAGGACCCTCAGCTCACCACTTCAAGCACCCTGGAATGCCCCCATCACCCTCTCCAAGTCAATACATGTCGCACTCCTCCAGTGCCCACTCCAGGGAGGGGAAAAGTTACAACTGCTGTTGGCCCTCTCCCATCTCAACCAGCGCCCATTTGCACACACAGCCTCAAAGTTTCAGCTTGCCGAGAAACCCGCCGAGTGTCTATGTGGCACCTTGAGGAAACAATGGTGGCCCTGCCTCCACTATCACATCACAGGCCTGAGATGGGCAGGATGAAGCTTACACCATCAACATTTCTGTCAAGTCCTAGTTTTCAGATTCTCAGTGCAATATTAATGGTCCTTCCCCTGATTTGGGATTTGCAATTGCATATGCAGATGTCACTTGCAATGATGCAGCAGAGCATGTATGACTATGAGGGATGGATGGCATGGATACACTGTCATTGTTCTCATACCTTCCAGCTATTGTGTCACTTCAGGATGCCACATTGCACAGAAAAGCCAGTTTTGTCTGCAGCTTCCCAACTTTACCCAGTCACCTGGGGAAGAGAGGTAATTCTTATATTTGTTCTTACTTTTAGGGTAAACAAGCAAGACACCATTCTAGCTCAGGCAGATAGCTGCCCCTTACCTGCCCTGATGGAGAAAAGGGCAGTGTCTGTGAAAAAGGGAGCATTTTATTGCCCAGAAGATATGGGAATTTTCAATTGGCTGTGGAGAAGAAAGATCAAAAAGGGGAGAGCACACCTAAGCCCTTGCTCCACTGCTTTATTGTAACCCTGTATTTGCTGAGTGAATCATAGAATCAATAGGTTGGAAAAGACCTCTAAGATCACTGAGTTCAACCATTAACCTAAACTCACCCAATCACACCAAGTCCACCTCTAAACCATGTCCCTAAGTGGTGCATCTGCACATCTTTTAAATATCTCCATGTTCAGGTGGATATCATCAGCACTCCAGGTAATTTTCTGCTGAGGACCTCTCCAGCCACTCTTTTCCAAACCCTTAGCTTGGGCCTGTTGCAACCCAAGTGCAGGACCCAGCATTTGTCTTGGTGATGCTCATACAACCAACCTCAGCCCATGGATCTCACCTTTGCCATGTACCAGGTGTCATGGGTTGGTAGATCACAGCCTCTGGCACACCAGGGTCTGACACTTGGCTTCACAGTGCAAGAGAAAATGTTGCACTGCTAATGCAGAAGAGGCTTTGCTACAACAGGCAGTCAGGGCCCACCATCAACACTGCCTGAGACTGGAGAGCATGGCACAAAGAGGCTGCGTGCACCAAAAATTTCCCAGACTATCTCACAAAGACCAACTTCACACTCCATCTTCCTGCCATCTGCAAAGTCACACAAGACAAGCTGTTTTGTGCAGCACTGGCTACAAAGCAAAGCAGGACTTCGGAGTAAATATTTCTTTCCCAAAATAGCCCAAAGCTAAGCTGGGGAGATGTGGAAGGCAAGAAATGTTCACCTTGTCGAGATGGAGGATATGTTCTAGGAGGACAAAACAACTGCTCTTAGCACAAATGAAAAAGCAGGTGAAGGGTGAGCAGCGCCAGAGAGCAACCTGGGGATGCAGAAATAAACAAATGGCAGCATCTGTCTGTGTAACAACAGAGATGCCAACTGGAGAGGCAGGAACTGCGTTCACATAGCTGGTATTGCCAGAGGCTGAGGCAGACTTGCAATAAAAATAGCACTTCCCAGTAATGTACATCAGCACCGCAGTATCCAATGACAACATACCACCTAAAAAGAAAGTGCCTTCCTCACAGCTGAGCTCGATAGAAGGAGTTGTTAATGTAGTAACAGCCAGTGCCAAGCCTGCATAATTGCAAATGACCACAAAGAGGAAAAGCTGGTATTTTTTCAACCATTTTTAAAATCTGAAAGAAAACTTATTTGTTCTGCTGCTGGAATTCATTATCAGACACTAGACTAGGGGTGGGTTGATAAATGATGGTTTTTAATATGGTAAGATGAAAATGCCCTACGGTGCTGCTGTTCTCTACCACTGACAGCAGATTTCATAAACAAGCTGTGCCCGTCTTCATTTGCTAAATAAATAAATTACATGCTAGAAAAGAGTATTCACTTTTCTCATGGAATAACTTGCTTCATTCAGGTTCCCTGTATGTTGTATATTAATCATGAAGTGACAGCAACTGGAGGTAAAAACTAGCTATCATGGTATCTGTGGTCAGCCAACAAACCTTATTTTTTATAAAATTATTTCTAGAATTATTTAGATGTAGAAAGAGCTACATTCAAAAGAGAAAAAAAAAAAAAAAACCACACCATATTCTGTTGTTTCTTTCTGTGGAACTATACTAAAGGCTGAGTAATTTACAAAACAATTGTATCTGCTAGATATTCAGGTTCAATCTCCCTTATCCAGGACTAATACTATTCTAATCAAAGCTTTTCAGCATCTTCATTCCTTCTGTGCAAAACCTGGCTGCAACAGTCTCAAGTCTCTGATTTTTCCTCAGAGTCTTTGCACACTCTGCTCAACATTAGTCACTTGTGGATCATTACACCTTTCTTCTCCTTCATCTGAAAGAACAAAAACTGCCAAAAAGAAAAAGGATCTTGTAAAAGAATACGAGTTGTAAAGCCCCCTCTTCCACTTCCCTGGTGAACCAGTCTCTCTAAAGACTGTTGCAACCCTCCATCCAAACAGCAGCAGGGCTGCAGAGCAGCAGTTTGTAGAACACAGACTGGGACTGAGCATAAAACATGCAGAAGGAAAAAGACACAGCAGTCCTTGCTTCCTGTTTGCACTGCAGATTTTCTCACACTGATGTTATGACTCTGCATGTTTGTAGCTTAACACACAAACCCAAAAATAGCCTGCATGCTGGATGACACACTGAGAGAATTAGACATCAGACTGGTGACTTCCATTGAAAAATCCTGTAGTGGTTTGAGCAGACATTTCAGCACAAATAGCAACAGGAGGTACGTGTTGCCCTGATGTAATTACATCCTGCTACGGTCAAAAACTTCGGGCTAACTGTGCTCAGACACTCGATGAACTCAAAACTTCTAAGTTATGTTTGATAAGAGAAAAAAAAGAATATAATTTATTGACCTTTATCTACATAAAGAAGAGAATTAGCCTGGACTCTTAGTTCAAGAATCAGTGGAAGTTGTCCTCAATTTTGACACATCATGGCTCCCACATCATGGCCAACTTCCCCACATCTTGGCCATGACACAGGTTTTGCCAAACCAGAAAATCTGATTAGACTACCACAGTTTCAGACATTTCTTCATATATTAGCACTTGACTTTCATAATGTTAAAACATAGTGACAAATCTTTGAATGGCAGGATACAAAAGCAGAATAAAATTTAAAAGCTGACAATATAGTATTTCATTCAGGAATAAAGTCCACACAGAAGCAGCCTGTCAGTGAGTATTTTCAACACTGCATTTAGCTTTGGGAAGTGAGAAAGAAGGTACAGAAGGTATCTCTCCGGCAACCTTTTAAGCTGCTACCTCCCACAAGCCATTTGCACAGGAATGTCTGGAAGAGAAAGCAGAATCAGTTGTAACATCCTGACTTTGGAAAATTTTCAGCTCCCATTTGCAGCTCCAAAATAGTCTACTTAGAAAAGACAGCAAGCATCCCTAACACTGCACTTCAGTCAGAGGCTGTCCTGCCTACAGCAGTGAAACACAGACCAGAAAACATGAAACACAAATGCCATGTTATTTTTAACACTGCATAAAACAAACAAAAACTAATAAAAGAGCATTTGTTTCTAACAAAATGCCATATGGCTTGACAAAAAGAGGAGTCCTCCTCATGCTAACCAAATCGTTTAGCCTGCCAAAAACTATTAAAAGGAAAAGAAGAAAAAGAAAACACCCGGATCAGATATCCAAAGTGTCTGAAGTTTGAAAACATGGAAACTAAGTGTGCATACCCTAAGACAGGTCCTTCTGTGTGAACAAGCAAACATCTTGTTTTAAATAGTGCACAGCCAGCTGGGAATCCAAGCATGAAACTGTTCACCAGTCCTATGTGCCCTGCTTGGTGTGGGTGCCTTACCTCACTTCTCAACAATTCCTCTGAGGCTTGAGCAGCACTGACCATCTCCAGAGAAAGACTTCCAGCCCCACAATACTAGCAGGAGTTAAGGGAGATACAGCATTTATTTTGGACCTCTGTAACCAAGCTGAAGCAGTTGAGTTAAAGCCATATCCACAAGCAATTGATACCAGTCAGCTCCAATCCAAGAGCAAATCACCTGAAAGTTCCTGTGATTTTCAGGGACTGTACTCATCAATGAGGAAAGACGAAATGCATAATTTCACTATGAAACACCATCAGGCACACGAACCCAAAAAGGTGCAGCTAAACAAAAACGTTTCACAGAAAAACAGGGTAAATAGGTATTCGTCAATCTTTTTTCATGAATATCTATCTTCTGAACCCAAGAATAGCAGTGTCAGGCATTTTGATCCCATGTAGCATATCCACCCAAAAGGCAGTATTTGTTAGAACATGTCTATGAAAGGATAGTCAAGGAGAAACGACAGGACATGCTGCACAGGGCCAGTAGATAGTCCAGGATCACTAATATGGCCTCCAACTATGCCAAGCAGCTGTACCTCAAGTTCCATCTGTAGAAACTGGTAGGCCTTAACAGCTACAAAGCACTTCTAAGTACTCTACAACTTGTGCTGCAGAAAGAAGGAGAGCAGGTCTTAAACAGCACAAAAATCCCCAAGTTCTGTGAAGCAGGTGTGAAAATAAATCTCTTCTGTGGATCAGAGGAGAGATTTGAGCCACAATTCACACCAGTGCCCTTTCTGCAGGAGACACAGATGGATGCCAGCCACACTTCAAAGCTCAGGTCTGCTGAGACATGTGGTATGAATACAGATCAGACAGGCTCTGTTTCTGCTGCTGATGCATTGGGAAGCATGAGACCTGCTGCCACGGCAGGGACCACATTTCCTCTGGTGCCAGGGCAGAAAATCCCATCCTGCACCTCTTGCATTAACCAGTCAGCTGCCCACACACACAGTACTGTGAACCTAAAGAGAACGGTGCAGAGCACACCTAAATTACACCATCCTTCAACATCTCATTTGTAAAGTTGTTCTTGAGGATCTGTCCCTATTTCCTTGTCTCTCACCTCCCACTCATGGGATTGCAATTGGTGGAGCTGCAGGCACAGCTGCTGGCTCATGCTGCTCTAGATGCTCTGTTGCTGCCCATCTTTTCTCCAGCCACTTGGCACATCTCACCCTGGGGCCCCACATCATGCGCTGAAAGGTGGGTGAAAAAAGGACTTGCTGTCATGCAAGGGCACAGAGAAACAAATCCCAGGAAACAGCATTCCTTCCCATGGCTTGCTTCCCTGCAGGGTGAGTTGGCCTGCCACACCCCAGTAGTTGCAGCCTGCCCACTGCCAGGAGGGACATCACTATGTCTTGCAAGGCCAATGTCAAGAAGTAGCAACATAATGTCCCTGTGCAACACCATTCAGTGTATTTCCTGCTTTAGTCCTAAATAACTTGGGAAAAAAGTCATGAGGGAACAGAGGTTTGCTACAGCACAGCTGTGTATCCCAAGGCTCAAAGCAGTGCTTTTAAATCTTCCTTTCTTCCAGTCCTAGACAACCAAGAGATCATCAGACTCTTCATCCAACTTGAGGTAATTTTAGCAAATTTTCCCTTCATCTTCATATGGTAACAAGTACATAGCTTGTTTATTCTAGTGCTTAGAGTATTCTACTTCAATAATTGCAATTAGTCAACATATACAAAGTTACAGTCGCAGCTCTAGTGCTTTCCTTGTTTTAGATGACTGAAGTTCACTTGTCTTCAAAGCCAGCATCCACAAGGACAAAATCTAATGATGTTGCAGTGATTACTTTTCATGAATAATCACATCCTTCAGTTAGTAAAAATGCTTCTCACATTCTAGGAAAACACTAGGGAAATTAAAACCCCAAACATACTAGTGGGGAAAATGACAGTGATCACTCAGGGACAAAGTCCAGAATACTGTCTGGAAAGAAATTACAGATATTTGCAAGAACAAAGCTTGCATTCTCCTCCAAAACACCTTAGCACTGTAAGGAAATGATGGCAGACTTGGCAGTGCTAGGTCAGTAGCTGGACTCAGTAATCTTAAGAGATTTCTTCCAACCTTATTAATTCTATGAAATAACACCTTGCAAGCTCTATATGATGATATATCAGAACCTAATTCTTCATCTGAAATGCCAGCTTTCTCCCTTTCCTTCCATATGCTCATGTACACAGAGAGGTGCAGAAGTGAAGTTCCTGATGACAGTGACACAGCATACACCTCTCTGCTGCTTCTCAAAGCAAAGCCCAGAAGGAAGGCTGTGCTTTGTCATCAGGTGCCACCACAAACAAACCCCTTCTGAGCCACTTCCCACATTGCCACTAACCTATGGTGGCTGCAGAGCTTTGAAGCCCTGTTGTAGGCAGAATTTAACTATAGGGAGGAAATAAAAGCATCATGATCACATCCCACACACATTAGCATGAAACAAATCTTAACATTTCAGCCCAAGTAGGTTTTTTGCAGTTCAACAAGGATCTAGCCTATCTTCATTCACAAACTCTTGTTATCTGCTGCGTTTTACGCTTTGAATCCTGTTTTAGGAAATTCTCTAATACAAGACCTAGTATCTGACAGGACAAGGCTTCCACAACTACCCTAAAAGCTTGCCTGACAATGCCAGGACATCTGGCTAGGCATGCAATTCCCTTATGTGATGTAGACATGTATCACTCCTAGCCATCCTCCCCAGAACAAATTAAACCCCTACCTTTCAGCCTTGTTGAAACAGGTTTATCTGATATCAAGATTTTTTTCTTTCTATATTCCACTCAAGAATACTATAAGCACTTCCTCTCCATCTCCATTTTTGGGCATATCATTCAGTATGTCAGTCTCTGCATTTCCACTCTTCTTCTGTTTGCTTGTCCCTCTGTGTCTGAGGAGTGGGGGACCAAACGCACCATTACAGGTCAAAGCTGAAACAGAAAATCTCTGTAGTTGACCCACTCGCATCTGCCTGACTCCCATTCTCTGCCCAATTCTTCTCAGTAGTCTTTCTGGACCACCCTGTGAAGTCACTTCCTGAGCAAAGGCTCTTTGATATCTTTTTTCTGCTGTTCTGGCTCATCTGTTAACTACGTAAATTACCACTCTGTTGACTTTACAGATCTTCATCACAGTCAGTATTACTATTATGACTGTTTGCATCCTTACATCTTAACCTACATTTCTTCAAACTCAAATCTCAGTTTACTTCCATTCCATATTTCTAATCTCACTCAGTCCTACTGCAATGAGGGAGACCATATAAACAGGTAACTTAAACCCTTACACAATTGGCTCTGGTGAACTCTAATAAAACAACACAGGTGCTAAAATGTCAAGAACTGAGGCGCTTTCCAAATTTGTCAGGTAACAGAGAAGACATTTTTAGAAAACTTTCATCTCTCAGGTGTGTTCATGACAGGCTTAATACCCACCTTTTGTGCCTTGACCTGACCTTATCTATGCAAAGTACCATGTGTGACACTTCCTTGCCAGAGGAACATGGAGCACCTAAACTTAATGGAATGGTTTTGCAACAGAAATACAACAAATTTTCTCTTGTAATTCAAATTCTCAGGGAACAGAAAAAAACCTATTGAGAGAGCACTCATTAAAAATGCCAGCAGATCTTTATTCCTATTACTGTACAGAAGCCTTGAACTATTTGTAAAAGATGAATGCTTTTGGTTTGAAGTCATTTGCTTTGAATTTACTTTCTGAACTGAGGGGATGAGGTGCCAGGGGAAGAGAAATGAGAAAGAAGTTCAATATGTGCAAGAACTTTAGCAGTCCACACTGTGCTACAACCTTAGAGACGCTTAAAGGAAGTGGATACTGCTGCTCACACTGTCAGAAGTGCTGGGAAGCTGAGGGAAGGAAGTTTCCCTCGTGGATTTTTCCACCTATCCCTTCCTTCAGCTCCTGAAATTCTCAGATGTGTTGAGTGTACAGGCACAAAGAACTGTCTTTAGAGCCTCCTACTGTGTTGCTGCAGGTCTTGAGATAACAGCTCTGGGGAGACACAGCAGGCGAGCACAGAGGTGACTGCAGTGCTGACCCAGCACAGCAACCCACAGGCCACAGAGCTGCAGAGAGTCTGCAGACTCTCCTTGAGTCCCCTTGAACCTGGGGCATCGACCACAGGTCTGCTCCAAGTGAAACAAGGGTCTGGAGAAGAGGTAAGAATCCACTTAATTCCTAGGATTAGAACAAAATAGTTTCAGTCCATCTGTTCACATGCTGGCAGGATTCTGCCCTCATCCTCAGTGTACTGAGACCAAGCCTGTTTATTTTCCTGATGTAGTAACACTTTCAAGGGAGAAGAAATTAGAAATCTATTGAGGACTACAGACTACTTTCTTTAATCCCTTAGTCTTATAACAGGCAGATTCAGGAAGGGAATCTGATGTTCCTGTTGCCTATTAGAACTAAAAATTAAAAGATTAAGAGAGAAGACAAGCTGTTTGTAGTAAGCCTTACATTTTTACAAAAACCTCATCCATCCAGTCATGAAAATCGTTCACTGGCTATTATGCAAACCTGGATGTGTATGCAAAGTCCAGAAATGAAAAACCATGGAATATTTTATATAAGAGCTACAATAAAGGACAAGGAGCAAGAAGAGGAAATATCAGCAAAGCAAAACAATCAAATAAGTAGAACTTCCTCAGAAAACTACAAATGCTGACTAGAGCAAAGAAGCAATGACACCAATTGTTGTAGGCCCACAGAGAAAACTAAGGATCTAAATAATGAAGAGCATTTAGGAAGACAAAAGAATAGAATCACAGAACTAGGGTAAATTATATGTACAGTTGAAAATATGCAATTTGTAAGCTCAGTGACAGTTCTGACTAACTTAGTGGAATAGGAAAGGCAGCAAAACTAAGAATGGGCTATACAACCCTGAGTACAAACCACTTTCAAGGAGAGCTAAAAATTTTTCATTTACCCAATGTAGATCTGGCTTATGCTTAAGGCCTCGATTTCTCTATTTGCCAGAGTCCCAGACTCAACTTCTAGGTCCTAACTAGAACCTTGAGAACTACTTTCTCTTTCATAACTTAGTCCCTCTGATTGTCTGCACAATGTTTTATGCAATGAAAACCTGCTTCTTAGTTGGGTCAAATAATTTGGGTCCACAAAACTATATTTGGGGGGTGGTGGTGTTTGTTTGTTTGTTTGAACTAAATGGCCCTCACTTCCCACACCCCTCTTCCATGTTCTCTGTTTTGTCTGTTTAATATATAAAGCAGCTGCTATTTTAAGAATAGCAGAAGACACTGCTTAGCACCTGGAAGGTACAATGCCAAAGCCTGTGGGAAAGAGTATTCAGCATCTTCCTTGGTGTAAGTTCTGGACTGGACACAATTTACTCCTAACTCAGGTCTCCACTGTACTGGTCAGTGTCTGCTCTGCGTATGTGGCATACACAGGAAAGGAAATTTTTCACATAGGCATCCATTACCCCTACCTCTATTTCTTTGATTTTGCTCTCATCCATGCATTTCTGACAGTGAGAAACAGGAGCTAAAGAGAAAAAAAAAACCATAACATTCATTATAGCCATTGCCTGCATCATTCTCTTTTAACTTGCCTTCTTTTTAGCACTTTTTAAGTTCTTTTCCAGTTAATTTCTCTTACTCCTTTACTGAGTCTCCCCAAAAAAGCACAGATATGTAAGGAAGTTGCCATAACAGATGTGAATTGCCTCCCTTTTTAATGGAACAAAATTTATTCTGAAGAAGCTAATACATAATACGTGCCTGAGCAGAAACATCCAGAAGTCTTGCTACCTCCCTCTAGCACAGATTTTGTTTTCTTTTAAATAGCATAAAGGAAGTAACTCAAAAGTTACTCCAAAGTAACACACTGAAGATGTTTTACTTATTCAAAATTAAAAATTCCCTCAGGCTAAAAAATCCCAAGAATCACAGGAGTAGCATTTTTAGTACACTTGCCCAATCTCCTTAAATCTAAAATCTCACTAAAGGAGGTGGCCAGACATTGGTTAGCCAATCCTGAATAAAGCCTTCTACATATGTTCATCATAGCAACTGGTTAATACAATACAGGCAGAAAAAATATAGCAGCTTTCATTAATCTTTGCAGCCTTTGAATAAACCCAGGATTTGTCTGTGGGACAAACATTCATCTTAGAAGTCAAAAGTTTCTTCTGAAAAATTATATAAAGAGCTGCACGTCTCATAAAGGAAAAAGCTACAGAGCAGTATTCAAGAAAATCAACCAAAAATAAAATTTACCTCTCTAAGAAATAGTGTCTTCTAGTTTCAAATTTTTAATTTTTAATATTATCTATAAAGGCGAAAAGTAAATAATATATTAACTATATATACACATTAGAATCATTTAATAGAATTTATTTCTTTCATACCTCTTTATAACACATTCATTTCACTGGATACACTTCAGATAAACACTTGCTCATAACTAGCTCACAGCTGCAGCACACCTTATAAAACACTTCTGAATGAAAAAGCTTCTTATAATTTGCAGCTCTTGACTCCAGCAGCTTCTGAGACAATAAATGCCAATTGTTTCTCCTTCAGTGATTTGTGCTTTTAAAAACAAGATAACTACTGTGACTGACCTTGCACTGCCACAGAAGGGACTACATTAATATTTTTATTTCATTGCACAATAACCTAATTGAATGAAATCCTGAGATTATCCTCATTCAGACTTTTCAGACTAGATTTCTTAAGACAGTCTCCTACTAACACATAAGCAGAGTCACTGTGCTAGCTGTCTCCAGGCAGTGAAATTCTGTGTCCACGATCCAATGTCAGCCAAACACAACAGTCAAAGTCATGCAGAAAGGAGGTTCCTTCCAAGCAGACTGAAAGCTGTCCATGAGCAAGGAGAAAGACCTGGGAAATTGCTTGCGAAGGGACGACAGATTTTCCTTGGCTGTGTCCTTCTGACCCTGCAGCTGCACGTGCAGCCCTGAGCCAGGCACAGCAAGGGCCATCCCATGCCCAGGGTGCAGCGAGGGAAAAGACAAGAGTGAGTATCAGGACCTCACCTACTGCTGCAAACCTTGCTTTATTGAACCCACGTTTCCAGGCTAACAACTGATGGGCACATTTAGATATCCAATGGACTGTAGCTTCTGAGATTTCAAGATATGCAGCCCAGCTCTGTCCTACTGCCTGACCTCTTTCTTGGACCTGGGAAGACTGTGCCATGCAGCAGCTCGGACTGAAAAGAAAACTGCTTCTCCATGGGGTTTGAGCAGCAGCGGGCAGTCAAAAAGGGTAACTGCCAGGTGATTTTGAGAAGCCTTTGAAAAAACTTTCAACGAACGGCAGTTATATTTTTTTCTGCAGAGCAGTAAACAGGAATACAATACTGTCCTGGGGCAAATCAACCCTCGTGCAGTCCCAAAGTTAACATGGTCCTTGGGTAGAACCACACACCTACAACTTGGTCACAGACCTTACAGAGGAACATCTGACCACCATCCTTTGGTGGAGGGAGGTCAGATGGGACTATGAGGAGAGTGTGATAACAGCGGTGCCTTCCCTCAGAGGCTCTCCCCACACCTGCACAAAAGCACACACAGCCCCCCTACAGGAACTCCACAAAAGCTGTTGTCCACCCAAGGATGTGATTCTCCCAATGCACTGATCTCTGTGTGCAGCAGCACTGCTGCCAGATCCAGAGCCAACCTTCCTGCCCTTTCCACTGCCTCCTGTTGAACACCACCTTTTCTCATGAATGCAGTTTATTAGAAAGTGACTGGGAGGCAACTATCCTAGAAGGAGTGGGGATGCAAAGATAAATGACAGAGTAAGTTCCTGTCTGTATGTTTTTGTCCTAAAACAAAAGCAGTTAATAATACAAGGAGCATCAGATCCCAACTGTAGCATTCAACGGCTCTGACTCCTAACAGATGACAGAAGAGAGGTGTTCTGGATGTCAAATCTTGAAATATTTTACCACATAATATAAAGAAAATTTACAAGTGATGAACAATCTTTTAATGTCATAGTGCCTTTTTTGCTCAAATACTCTAAAGCTCTTTAACTTTGAGACAGCTTTTGTCCTTTTACTAATATAATCACTTATAATTCTAATACACCCCAAAAATTAAAGTAATTAAATTACTTTTTTACTAGATGATCTGACAGAACTAATTTAGTTCTTGAAAAGAATGGTGATTAAGTGAATATTTCTTTGATAGGTATTAACACAATTCATTACAAAGCACTTCTGTCAAGCTTAATACCGTAATTTATGTAAGTACTACTGTACTCTTTAGGTTTGCCACCATTCAAAAGCCCTTAAACACTTAAACAGAGCTCCAAGTTTCCATAAAGTACTCACTCCAAAAGTAAAAAGGTGAATTGTCAAAGAGAACATGATGAAAATATCTGTTGCTCTGACTAGCTTAGTTGTTTACTTAATCATAGGAAAATTTCCACCCATCAATCATCAGCCCACAAGGACATACTACACTATCTTCACAAAAGCTGCTACTCAGCATGCATCTCCTTTCTACTTTTATTGTTTCCATTTCTTTCCAACTTCTCCTTTGGTCTCTGCTCTGTCAGAACAGAGAAGGAAGCTACAGTACCCAGTAGTAATAATCCTACAAAAAGAAGGAAAATGAGAGAGGAAGGGAAAAATGAAAACTTAAAAATAATATGTGAGGAGCTCTATCCAGCAGAACAGAGATATCAAAGAACCAGCAGACTTATTTTCAGGAGCACTACAAAGTACATAACTGTGATTCCCTTACTCCAACCACCTCTATTACAATAAATGTAACTGTCTAAGCTACAGATGCCCTCTGGACATCTACCTCAGACAGAGAGGGGACTATTCAGGCAGTAGCAAATGGAAATACAGGGGTGAGATGATAGGACCCTTTCCACAAGGGACTCCTAAAGAGTATCCTGGCTACCACTGCAGTCATCTCTCCCATTTAGCTCTCTCATGGCCCCTGGTCCAAGTTTTTTATCAGGAAATGACTGCTACATCAAGTATGAGATGTCCTCAACTTCTCACTTAAACAGGTGTTCCTGTGGGGGAAGGGTTGTGGGTAGTGCGGCCTTTTTTCCAGAAACAAGAGTATGAGAGGAGTCTGGCAGGATACTGTGATCATATGGGGCCACATACTGAGACCTTATTCTCCCTTTCTTTTTCAACAGTTAACCTTTATGGAAGGACTTGTTTGCTAAATAGAATTAATGTATCAGCTGCTCTGTCCCAGTTCAGAGACAGATGCATGTTACAGATTTTCTCAGCCACGCCATGAGAACCTGTGAACAACCACTTCTCTGGCAGTAGTAAAGGCTGTGATCTTTATCAGGGGCACAGGCTGCACTCCTGCAATCGGTGACAGAACTACTGTGGTTTAAGTTATCACCTCCAACCAGGATGTGATGATTGACCAAAAGGTCACTGTACAGAACAGCTTAATACTCACTGCTCTCCCCATTATGCTTAAAGTCACAGAGATACGAGAAAATAATCTCCTTTTCTTTGCCACTGAGGCTTGCTAAGAGCACGGCTGGCAGCCAGCCATTTTGGCCCAGATCTCCAGTCCAATTGCTTCCAACAGTGTAACCATCCACACACGCAGTTATTTCTGCTCTGAGCTGTAAATAACTGCACAGAGCAGTGGGAATCAGCTAACCTGGGCATCAGCCAGCCCTCACCAGGTAAATATCCATGCAAGTAGGCTGACCTCACTGATACACGCTCCCTTCAGTGTTTCCATGACTGGGGTCTCTTCTGGATAAGCTCTTAGAGAAGTGGGCACAGGAAGGGAAGTTCAGAGGAAATATTTCCAACAGCTCCTTCAACAGAAAGCAATACGCTGGCAGAAGTCATTCAGTCGCACAGGAGGAACAGCCCAGTAACACTCAGAAAAATCCAATTTAGGATTGCATGGTACTACAAAGCTTGTGTGGTACCTGCAACATACGTAAAACCACAATTTTACCTGAAAAAAATAAAGAGCACCAACGTGTGTATGAATATCCTCCCACTGCAGTACAGCAGCACAAAGTTGTGCGTTACCTCATCAGTGCCCAGACCAACCAATGTCCAATGCCACACAAAGTAACGCTTCAAGAGTAGAACCAGAGAGGGGAATGCATTCTGGAACCATGGGCACAAGTGATAAAGAGCCTGGCTATGTTTGACCTGGTTCTCTTCCATGAGCTTTTATGCTATTTTCTCTTGACTAAACACAGCAGTCTTCTGCCAAGCAGTCTTAGATGAGAATTCTGCAATTGTAGGCTCAGCAGTTTACAAAGAACAAAGGGGGGTTTTAATCCTTTTGCTAATAGCACATACATGAAATAGAAAAACTGAAACTCATGTCCCCATGAAGGATTTAAGGAAAAGCAAAACACTACCAGTTGCCATCATTAATATGGCATTATGATTCACAGATGAAAACAATAAAAGGAAAAGTCAAGCCAGAGCATAAAATAGGTCTAGTAGATAAGCTGCCCTCTGGATATCACAGGTACAGAATTTTCAAAGACAATGTGTGCATGAAAAATACCCCAATATTTTGGAAGCGAATCCTGACTCATAGTGTACCAAAGGGGCTCCAAATTAGAAAATGCCTGAAGCATCAAAGCAAATTTCTGAACATTTCAAGTTAGAAAAGATCTCAGCATAGCTAGTATAAGCATGCTCATGCCAAACAAGTAAAGGGAACAATGTGAACAGAGCACAGAATTGCTTTAGTTTGGGGGTGGCATGGTTAATTGTTTTGACCAAAGTAAAAATTATCCCAGCAAATTTTAAAAGGAATGCAGAGAAGTCATAATGAAACAATGAAAGAGAAGACAGAGTCACAAATGATGACAGCAACAGCACTCTGTGAAATGAATTTGCTGCTGTATTGTTTTTACAGACCAGTGATGCACCAGACCTTCACTGATGCACCACAGTGAAGGTTTCCTCTCTCAAGAAGCTTCACAAGTTGCCTTTGTAATCTTAGTGTTACCATTTGAGTTTTCCAATAAACTGTGTGAAAAGATAATCTGATTTAATGACTCAAGAGTGGGCACAAGATTAAAGTTTTCTGTCCCACATTTTTACAGTCATGACTGTAAAAGTGGCATCTGAGCTTTCATAAATGTCAGTTTCAAGGTTTGACATTGTTTGACAAACATTGACAAAGTATGACAGAAATAAATACTGATGTCATTTGTTATATATGTAGTAAAGGATTATGAAGAAGTGATAAGCAGATATGTGAGAAAAAGCTAATTATATGAGTTATACTGATGGTTATAGGCTGCAGGCTCAAAATATTTTCATCCTCTTTATTACTTTTGATACATCTCTTTAGAACATTTCTAATTACCAGTGTAGCCCAGCTTGAGTAGAACTGCAACATGTTGCTAATAGCAACAGCAGTGATTTCACATGTTTATTTCACTAGAACATGTTTCACCTTGGAACTCTCCAGCTGGACTTGGATAATGGGTCAGGCTTCAGAGGTGTCATGGAACTCCCACTGCCTTCAGCAGTGCTGCACTGGCTCCTACTGACAGGAAGTCTACTCTGATTGCTGCTGTGTTTTCAAGTCAAAATTGTAGAGATGACATTGCCCTTCCTGGAAAAGCATTCCCACACTGCAGAGACACCCCACACAAAGGCACACACACGTGTTTGATGTAGGACAAGCACCATACCTCATTCCTTCTGTCGATCTGTTCTGGTAGTTGCGGTACAGCTGGGGGACGCCCAGCATGGCCTCAGTGAACACGGCAAGGAAGCCCAGCGTTTCCACAAAGAGGGAGGAGTCCAGCCACAGGTAAGTGATGTAACCAGTCACACCAGTGAAGGTGAGGACACACTGCACGTAGTCTGTAAACTTGCTCCAATGCCAAAAATAGTTCAAGTCAAAATCTGCAACAGAACAGGAATGCAAGAAGAATGAAATATGTTTCCCCAACCAACTCAAAGAGAAATGGGATGCATGAGGGAGACACAGTCTTTGGTGGAAGGGGTTAGTAGAAAATGAGGGATAGGATTAAAAAAATAAACCCAAAACAACCAAACAAACATGCTCACAATCACCCCCACTCCCCCCAAAGAAAATCCCCACAAAAGCAAGAAAAATAAAGAATAATAGTCCTGATTTCAGAAACATTTTTTGGGGGTGTTCAATAAAGAAACAAGAAAACAAAGGCTTGCAAATCAACAAAGTATTTACAAAGACAACTCTTTAAAAGAAAGCATTTCAAAAATACCTTCCTATATCAAAGATGAAGGACTCTGGATACTGCTTTAGTGGAGCTGGCATAGGAAATGTTTCACAAAAACCTTACGGTACTAATTACATGCCCCAAGTACCACAGTGCAAGTGTTCTTTCTCTTAGGTCATTATCTCTGCCTTCCAAGTGTCTCAAGCCAAACTGCTTAGAAGGTCACCTGAAGTCCACAGCTCTGTTCCCTGGTGCAGTGCAGCTGCCTGTGGTGAAGGTCAAGATGCCAGTGCAGCTGCTACAGTTTTACTGAGATAGGTATAAGACTGAGGCAAGATTTTCCCTGGATAAAAGCCTCTCACAGACATCACCACTTGCACTCCTAGGACAAAACTTTGCTCTTGCCTTTGCCAGCACCAAGGACTGCAGTTTGAGCACCCATTTCTGCATCCATCACAACAAAATGCTCAGCCGCAAAACACAATATCCCCTCTTGAGGGAAGGAGAAAAGGAAGAAACCAACCATGGCATTTCCTTGGCACATTAACAGTGTATCACTGGAAGATACATAGCTGTCTTACTGATGAATAACAAAATACACAACCACAAAGGGACTGACTGTATAGCAATATAACAACTTCATTTTTAACAAAAATGCTACAATAACTGTTCGTTAGCAGGGGCTGATCCTGCCTTCCTTTCATAGAAGCACCTACTTCAGACCAACTGGACTCTCTGAACTACCAAGGTGATGAACTAGTGTCCTAACAGGAATATTACAACCAGCCAAAAGCCATGCAACACACAGCTTATCACTAGAAGACTACTGTTGCTGCCACTTCAGAAGTAGTTGAGAAAGCCACAAAAATAGTCCCACTGCTAACTCAAGCAAGGACGACATTGATCTCCATTGACTAACACTACCAGAAAATTCATGAGATGGGAACACAGGCACTTAGCTGGCTCAGGATATACACATCAAGAAATAGTTTAATTTTCTGCATCTCTTCATACCTTCATATTAGTATCAGTCTGGCCCTCAGACACCCTTTATTAACTATTCTCTTTTTAGTACTTGGCAAACCCACACCTCAGGACACCTCCTGACTGCACCGAGCTGAATCATTTTATTTTGCCACCCAAAGAGGAAGGCACAACTAGCCAGGAGCCATACCCAATCTGCAGCATTGTCAGCCATCACCAGAACTGAATGAAATTACCTGGGGCAAAACCACTGCCAATGTAAATGCTGACTTTCAGTGACTTTCAGTATTCTATGTTAGTGGCTCCTCAGCCTCGGAATTCAGGGACATAAGACTAAATAAAAGTTAGACTCAGTGCTGGCACAGCCCAAACCACGTGAGCCTTGTGCATTCCTGGAGCTTTGTGAAGGCTTTCCTTTTTGGAGATGAAGGGCCCATGGCCCTTCCCTCATTAAACCTTCCTACCAGCTGTCACATCTGCCATGCATACACTGTTTTTCCTCCTGCGTTCTCCACACGCCCAAGGATCCTTTTTAGACTACCCATCCCTGGACACCAAATCCTAATTTCCCCAGTTAATTTTCATAATAGAAAACAAAGAACTAAAACTACATGGAAGGAGTAGAAGTTTAGGAAGTTCATGAAACCAAAAAAGTCAACTTTCCCCCAGCTATTGTGAGACAAGCTACAAAATCCATGGATCCATGCAAACACTTGAGCGTAGACGAGAAAAACACTGTGTGAAACAAGATTTCAGCTGAAGCAGAAGAATTAATTACTAGCACAGAGACTCTCTTTTGCTCAAAACTATCATGATGCTAGAGAATCTCACTGTAGAAGTCTGTAAGTTTGGTTTCTGCTATAAATTTTGTTTGGTAATATAGTTAAGAAAGAAGGGAAGGAGGAAAGAGAAGACAAAAGAGATAAGAGCAATCATAATTTTGGTAATAGTTTTGCAGAAAAACATCTGAGTTATTGCAAAAACAACCCAATATATAATCACTAATTGCTCTACTTAACAGATGTATTCTCCAGATGCAGAAGTCTCTATTTTAGGACACAACACATCAGTGCACACTGCATTACATAGAGAATGACACACCTGACTTTCCATAAGGGTTGTAGTTTCTTTAGCCCTTATTTGAGCTGCTAAAATGTTTTGCCACATGACTGCTCCTCTCTAACCAAAGCTAAAGTTTATTTTCTTTGAGAAACGGTTTCCAAAATTCAGAGGAAAAAAAGTCATGCACCCATCACTTCAAGGTCTGGAAATAAACTGTGACTCATTTTTCCAAGTGGCTCCCTTCTCAAGGGGTCCAAACACACTAGCTCTGTAATATGATATTTTTTTAAAGGAAAAAATATTGATTCTGCTAAATACAGTGACAGGTATGTGCAAAAGAAAAATTTAAAATCTTTTAAATGCTAAAAAAAAAAAAAAAAAAAAAAAAAAAAACCACCAAAATTCATGTGCGTGCAAACCAGTCCTATCTCAAGAAGATGGGCAGAGGACACCAATCAGTGCCCCATATCATCTGAGAACTAAACAAAGTCATACATATTATTGCAAACACTATTCATGTTTGAATAAAAGTATGAATAATAAATATCATGTTGAGATTCCCCCCCATCATCTCTTTTCCTTAGAAGGAGAAGACAAGAAATCCCACTGTATCACCATTTATTTCTAGCAAATGTCTTTAAAACTGTCTAAGCTAAATGTGGATGCATATCTTTCTACTCCCTGAAATGGGAAGGCACTGCCTGCACAGCTCACTCCATTCTGCCCAGCAAGAAATCCCTGACATGGGTTTGTAACCACATTCAACTGATGCAATTCAAGCAATAACTCCCAGCCACTAACATCCTGTGTGGATCAGAACTTGCATTACTGCAGTGAAAGGTACTGTATTTTATTACCCATGGCTGAGCTCTTTAAACCACTAAGTGAGTTGCATTTAAAGCATGTTAATCCATTGATAGATGAGAGATTTATGTTGGAAAATCCTATTAATGCTGGGGGAAGAACAGCTCAGTAGGTTTTTTGTGCACTGACTGGAGAAAACTCTACACAGCTTGAGGGTGAAGAAGGATGAGATTAAAAGACCTCCTCTGGGAGGCACTTTGCATGTCAGATATGAAAAATGTAAAGCAGACAGAGACATCATTGTAAATAACAATGGTTATTACTAGTTGGGCCAAAATGCAAGTAGTAAATTCAAGATTCTGGTGTGGGATAGATGCCAAGTGACACAAAGAAGAGTCCACACTATCAACTTTCAAGTGAGGATGACACAGAGGTCCAAACAGTTACATTATTTTTAGTCAAGAAACATTTTATACCAAGCCGGCTACCATGCTAGTTCCTTTTGGGAAAGTGAAGCAAAGACTTTGACATCCTAAAAATTATTTACAGTAGCTCTCAATTTCTCTTACTAATTGCATCTAATTTTGTGCCTTGACCTTTCTAATTTTGTACCTACATCCTTGCACTACATTCACTTACACTTGTCCTTAGACATTTGACCCAGCTTCTCCTTTTTTGTTCGTTCCTTCCTAGTTTTGAGGTCAAGGAAAAGCTTGCAATTTCCACTGCCCGTCTTTAAAAAGTGGGAGAGTTTGCATCTGAGCCCTTTATATAGCTTTGACAAGGAAATAAACTCTTTTCTTCTTACACAGGCTGCTGGTTTTACCCTCTCTCCCACTCCTTATGAATGCCATTACATCACAGACACTGACCCAAACTGCCTCCCGTAATTAAACTCTTGACCTCCTGTATGAAAAACACTGCTCACAAACTCCTTCCAAGAGCATGATGTGCAGAGAGTCTCTACCCGAGTACCCTTCTAAACAGATGACACAGTAATTAATCCTCCTACCCCTTGGTACACAGCTAATTCCTATGTTTTTTGAGACTGTGGTGGTTCAAAGGTTCATCCAATTTCCATCATCTGGCTGTGGACCACAGTGCTTGCCCACCTGACTTGTTCCTGCCACATGATCACAGGAGTCCAGCCCGAGCAGTCAGCTGTCCAACACCTCCCTCAACAACACTGCAATCCAAAACCTGGCTTAGATGCTGTGAAAGAGCCTGATAACAGTAATATATCCAACCTGGAACAGTTACAAAATGCCATCATGGCTGGGAATTATTTCAGGTTATTATCCATGGTCTGTTTACTGTAAAATGTACTTAGGAGATGCAGGAGCCACAACCTGCAACTCTGTGCTGCCTGTGGGTCTCAGCCATTGGGCTACAGTACAACATTCTCCCCCTCATTTACTCTTCAGCTTGTCTCCAGAACTCATCGTCTCTGCTGTTAAAGGGGTTCAGCTCCGAGCTGCAGGCAAATGTGATGCTGCTCCTCATCCCAGCCCAGCAACAAGAGCAACTCTTCTGACAGCTAGAAGATGCAGTTTCTCTTGTATCCCCAGGCTGACAAGAGAAACTAACTCAGACCTCTCATACTTCCAGTAAGAGCTCTAAGCTATAGACAGGTCCTGCATTCAGCAGTGGCATCCTAAAAATAAATTTTGCCACATTCTCTAAAGAGGACTTGCAAGGCACCCACCACAAGAGGTTGGGCCCAGGCAGTGGATGCTGAAAAGGAGACTTTTACACTTACAGTTCTTCAGCTGCAGCAAATCCTCAGACATTTGCCTCAGGCATTATCTGTCTCCCTGGCAATCCTGATTTCAGTTGTCTCATCTAAAAACAGCAGCAGGATTGCAGAGAAGCATGCTGGCTGGCACTCCTCACCTTGCTCATTCCGAACAGCTCCCAGCCAGAACCCGGATTTCTCTGATGCTCTGTTCTGAAATTCCTGAGTATCTCAAAGGGCACCCAGGAAATAACTGGGGTGACAAGGGCAGTAACACTAGGCATGACTGTTACCAAGTGATCCAAAACTTTCTCTCTCACTCTCATCATCCACATATCCAGCTAGACACTTTCCCCTTTCCTCCCAGAAAAAAGAAAGGAAGCAGCATTACAGACAGTGAGAACTGATACATTTAGATTTTCTTTACTTCTTTTTTAAGAACTGACAGAAACCTGCAAATGCTGTCTGAAGCCAGCAATTCTTTTACATTCACTGGGACTGAGAAGGGTCTTGTTATCTTTCATTCATGGTACAAGAGAAGAAAGGAAAGCTTAGCATGAAAAACTTCTGGCTCTAATCCAAACCACTATCTTTTTGAAAGGACATGATCTATAAACAGACAATGTTCTTCATCTCCATTCCTTCAGGCCCACGACCTAGGAATTTCTCAAACTCTGAGTTACTTTTACATGTCTGCTCAGCACTACTGTACTGCTGTACACTGTACTACTTCAGCATCTCTCAAGCATTTCCTTCTATCTGGTCTTCTCACTGACCTGTACCCAAACATTGTAACTTTCTCCTCTCTAGCCCAAGCAAAATGGGAGCAAAACATTCCAGAGGGTCTTGAACCTCTTCTGAAAATATCACCCCAGCCTATACCAAACAAATTCCAACTCTCTTCCAATTAAATCCATTTTTTACATCCCTTGGCTCATTACAGCGCCTTCTCATGGCCACATCCAGACTAACGTCAGTTCAGCTCTTAGTATCTGACTCTCCCTAAAGGCCCAGCATGAGTCCTCTAGTCAAAAGTAAGTAACCAGCAGATTTTCATGTGAGAGGGGGAAAATGTCAAATCTTGATTGCACAGAAAAAGGCTGAAAGTCTGACCCACACAAACCTTGAAGATTCATACAAAAAAATTTTGTTTTTAAAAGCTCAGTGTAGCTTTCAGTACTTGATGGGAGACAGAACACCTGAGATTAGAAGTCCAAGTCTGATGAAACCTTCTCTACATCAACATTATCCCTAGCTCCCCTCAGTCACCTTCTCTAGATTGAAGACAAGTACTTGCCTTGGTTTTCTTTGCCTTATTTTATGTAGCTTCACAATCTTCTAAAATCTTCTATGCTGGGCTTGTTTTCTCACATCAGGTTCACATTTTTTCCCTCCTATCAGGATTATTACCCACTCTTACTCCTCCCTCTCAAAAACACTGCGCATAAGTCAGCCGACATTTTTTCAGCACTATCCTGCCCATTCAGGGCTTTCATTCATACTCCACTCTCTCCTCCAGCACACACCTACAAGCATCACCAAGTGTTCTATCCTTCCCCTCTGGGTTCTGCAGGGTCCACTCTATCTCCTCACCAAAGGTAATTAGCAATTGCATGGTTAAGAAGCACATGTAAGTTACAACTACTTCAGAAAAATCTAACACAAATGCACTAGTACATATGGAAAAGTCAAACAATCCACCCTTTTATTTCTTAATACCTTGCCTTTCCCATTAATGTGCTATTTTCCTGATTTTACAGCCTTTGGTTTAAGGGAACCTTTGAATACCACTTAGCACAGTAGTCCTCACCAGAGATAATTAGCAATAACACCTATCTTGACCATTTTGTGACTCTTAAAGAGCAGCAATTTAAAAGTTACAATTTATTCTGAAAGTTTTACCCCTGCTGCTAACAACACACACAACAATAGGAATGAAAAGCTAAATCAAAATATTCATACCCTGGGCACCTTCTGTGCAGCTGACAGCCTTTGCTGTGCTATCTGCAGTGTAATTTGCTTTGTACATAGCTTCAATTTATGGGAGTCTTACAGTGACAAAGAAATAAAAAAATTTAGAGAAAAAATACAGTTATATAAACCCACAAAATTAGGCTGACCTTTACCTCATGTTTGAGCATTTCCACTGTCTCACAAAAGGTTGCAGAATTGTTTACATCAGTTGTGCCGCACTGATACCAGCCCTGTCAACATTTTAATTTGTGTGTTTATACCTAAATACACCTGCATACACGTACATGACTCTTTCTCACAGCACTGCTGCTGTTTTAAGCATGAAAAAAAAACCAAAAAAGCAAGCAGGTGAGAACAAAGATTTTTTGTTTTAATACAGAGGAAGTTTAAGCAAGTATGGTATCTGTGAACAAGGTTCAAACTGTTGGGCTCAGAAATTGCTGGTGAATGCCAGCTGAGCTAGAAAAATCCTCATGGAGCGGTAGAGCTCAGTTCAGCCATCTCTGAACATCACTGCATAATGAGTGTAACCAACCTGGGGGCAGCCAGAAGCAAACTCTTACCCCAGTCCCTCCAATAAAAAGCATGCAGAAGAGTACTCTGGATTTCTCTTCCAAAGCAAGGACATTTCTTGTGGTCCTTCAGATGGAAGATGCTTTTGAGGCAATCTTGCAGCAAATACACATGCAACTCCCCTACCACTGTAGCTTGTGCAAAATATGCTAACCAAACTCTTTGCTTCCCAAGTCCAGCTGAGAGAAAGCACCAGGTCTCTACTCCTGGTGTACTAGTAGGCTAGTACGATTAGGAGAAGAAAAAAAAGACAACTACCACCATACACATGCTGATATTGCTACAAGAGCCGGGCACTAAACTTAAGGCTAGATATAGCTAAATCGAGGTACTTACAGCATTATATTCCCCCTGTAAAGACTGGCTTCCCCAGTAGCATTACTACTGCAACTCCCTACTGGGTTACTGCTGCTCTTGCCTGTTCAGTACAGAAGTCTCTCTCCTTTCTATTCCAACGTATTGACTGTTCTTCTTAGTCACTGTGTCCATGAGATTGTCTCAACAGCAGCAGCTCCAAAGTGGCAATTAGCTGACTTATGACCAATGAAGGAAAACAGCTTAATAACTAGGCAGATCATGGGGCTTAGAAAGCCACTGGAATAAGCCAGATGTGGCCCAAAGGATTCAGTGCTACAGAAATAAGCTCTGTATTTGAAAGGTGAAGTGAAAGCAGCATGAACAGCTTTAGAAGCCATGAGACTCAGAATGAGCATGAACCTCAGGAGGAAATCCTCCTCTAAAGCTGCAGCAGTGACAGTGAAATGGGAAGCCCAGGGATTGCCACAGTAGAGTTTTGATGACTCTGGGCAGCCTCTGCTTTCACTACAAATACTCCTGACTGCTCACCTCCTACACCACGAGCATTAAAAACCCCAGAGCAAGTCAAACTAAAGAAGTGCCTCAACCCTTCACCCGCAAGCAGAGCTGTGAAGTCGGGCCTTTGCTCTCAACTGTGCCAACAGTGGAAGCAGCAGATAAGAGATAAGCTCACTGTTCTTTTGGCCAGATACGCCTTCCTATGCTAACTATAGGAAGAGACTACTTCTTCTGACAGCAAGATAAGCAGGAATAATGAGAATGTCACAGCAAGAACATCTAGTACCAAGTTTCTATTTTTACAATAATTTTAACAATATTTTACACTATCATCTGCATAGTTTATCAAAGATATCACCCACAGCCCTAGCAGGCAGTACACAATGGCCTTCAAAAAAGACTAAAATGAAGTAAGTTAAGCACTGCAGAGCAGGCAGCCTTGACTCTAAAATTCTTGTAGTTGGGAGTTATAAACTCTGTATGAAAACAGTGTAATTTATTTTGAATAGTACTGAAACTTATTCTTTGCAGCTTAAGTCTAAGAAGATATAAAGACTACTATAATATTAGAAACAATATGCCCTTTCTTATTCAAAGACTGTAATTAAAGAAATTAATAAAAGTTCCTCTAAGCATTACAAAGCCAAGCTGTGCATTAGACCAGATGCAGTTTGAGTCAGATTCCACCATGCCAGAGATTACAATGTCAGGTTGCATGTATAATGCAGCAAGTTACTCCCAGAAACTCTGAAGACTTTACCACCTTTGGAACTGCAGATCTCTGAGAAAAATTCTGATAAGTATCCTCTCTTTTTCAGCCTTGTCTGAGGTTGACTTGCCTGAGACCCTATTTCCTCCCTTGTGAAGACACCACAAAAAGAATGTACTTGGGATTTTTTTTCAGACACAGATGTCAGACATGCATAAATGTATATGTTAGTATGTACACAACACAAAGCTAAACACTCCTCATAAAAATACAAACTCCTCATTTAGGATTTTTGGGGCAAGTTTAATCCTTGTTTCCTACGTAATCCAGCACCACAAATTCTAGCCCCCAAAATGGCCCTAGTAATTTAGCATCCAAACAGAAGAATGCCTTGTGCAGCTGCCTCCTTTGCTAAAACAATGTGATGTGGCCTGCTAAACATCTCTTGGCCATTACTTCAGTTAACCTCAGAATGACCCATTTTATCATCAATAGTTGAATACTTTAAAGTTATCACAAGCATGGTGGAAATTGTAGGAAGCTTTCATCTCTTTTTTTCACTCAGCCTCTCTCCTCTGCCCAGTCCCTGCTACACACATGAAAACATCAGGCAAGTTCTCTTTAATTATCTGAACTGCATTACAAAGATGTTAGTATCTCAAAATGATGGCACAGTCTACTCTATTTCATAGAGCTTCCTTTCAAATATCTATCATAGTTAATAGGGTAGGCTGGTGGAAAAAATCCTGTTTTCAAAAAAAATTGTATTTCTTGATTTTTGTTCTATGCTGGAATAAAAAGAAAGACTTTGGGAAATCTGAGGGAGGATGAAGAGAGAGGCAAATATACAGCTGGGATTTGGGAAATCAGTTTAAACTTTTAACATCTTAAATGTTTTAATGATTTGAATTAAGGACCTTCCACCTAAGTTTTTCCATGTCCTATGGCAGCAGGTCATGAAGCTACTACCCATTTAAGTCTGGAAGCATTGCCTGCATTCTGACCAATTTTGACCAAAATCAGTAAAATAATTTATGTATCTGTGTTTGTGAAGACATGACCATTCACTGGTGACAACCTTTACCATTAACAATCAATTCACAAATTTCTGGCCAGCAATAGCAAAAAAAATATCTCAACTTACAACTTCTCATTTGCTACCATAAACATAATTTAAGTGTACTGAAACTTTGAAGTGTAAAGGTGACTACAGAAATCCATCTGCTATTTAAAATATATATTTATACACATACATACACACACACACACACACACATACACATATTATATATGTAGATAAAACTGGCAGTAATTCCAATCTCCATGAAACTTTCTAGGGAAAAGGGAATAAAAGGATTTCTAGTACCAAGTGTTCCAGAGCATCTGTGCCTGCAGTGTCCCCTCACAACCATTAAGCCAAAACTCATTCTATTTACAAGTCTGAACAGATCTAAATTACTGTATAAGGACACCAAACAGCAGGAATTTCCACTGCACTAGCAGAAGGAATTTACAGGATGGGAGACCAGTAGAGAATTTCACTTGAGTGCCTGCAGACTGCTTTACTGATTACAGCACTTGTAACTGGAGGAGCCAAGCGAGACAGAGCTTCCCTGAAACAGAATTTCCCCTTCAACTTCCCAGCTGTTTAGTATGACCAGAGATAAATCCCTGTTTTGACAAGAGCAGTGTATTTTTATGTAAGGTGCGCTTCTGAATACCATATTTTCTGAACACCTTCTGTCTGCAGTTCAATGCTCCAAACCTAACAAACCTTCAAGACATAGATCAAAAGGTAGTTGATTTAAGTAAGTGGCTCTGTCATGAAGAGCTTGGTGGTGACATAGGTATGCATTCACAAATTATTCACATTTCCCAGCAGAAGCTTAAGCTCCTCTTATCCCCTTCAATCTCTAACAGGATAACTCTTTAGCTCCCTGAAGCATTTCTCACTTGAAGACACAAAATGTGTGCTTTTTTTCTTTCCTTTTTTTAAGATTTTACACACACAAAAAAAAAAAAAAAAAAAAAAAAAAAAAAAAAAAAAAAAAAAAAAAAGAAGAAAAGCCTGCATTTTAAGCAAGATTGGTTCATTTCTTTGGTTCAAAACATAATCGCACAAACTGTTCTGTCAGTACAAGTGAGGGGGCAAGAACGAGTGGGGTGGAAAAAGAGGATCAAGAATATCTTCAGCTTTGCAGCTAAGCATCCTGGCACCCAGCCATTGCTAGAGGAAAAAGACTTTGGCTATTATGCCCCTTTACAAATAGTTTTACTTTTGAAAAGTACAACAAAAGACCTCCAAACTAAAATAGGCAGAAGAGAGTGCACTGGAAGTGTTCACCAGAGAGACATTTTTGCCACCACAGGGCACCATCCTTTTATCCCTGGCCAAGTGATTCTGGGATTTGCCCTCCACTGCTGTTGTCCCTTTCACATTGTGTACTCAGGAGTGCAGGGGATGATGACAGATGAACCTTAAACAATGAGTTGCAAACAACAATCCTATCCACAAAATCCTCATTACATTTCTGAGTTCTGTTGTGAAGAAATAGTGAATTTTGTTAAAGAGTGATCAATTCTTTAACATCTACTGTACACAAAAATGAGGGACTTGTATACAAGACTGTTTTAAGATATTTCCATATTAAGTTTGCTCTATTCCCATAGTGCCATTACTTGTTGTACTACAACCTACTCTCAACAGGGAGTGAAGAAAGGCATTAGGGAGTAAATAGTGTCTCTGAAGACATGGTAAAAAATCTAAGGCGAAAGACATTTTCTTAAAATAATTGCTCCTGATTTTTACATGCCAAGGGGTGCAAAGACAAGAAAGGGCAGCAGCGGAAAACACTGACAAGTAAGGAGTCACTGCAAGTTTGTCATGGCTTGTATAAATGGACAAAAAAAATGGGGGTGACAGGAAGCAGAGAATTTCAAGCAACTGTTTTGTTTCAAAGGCTGTACAAACTGGAGATAAGGAGGGGAAAAATTTACCTAGCATCAACTGCATTTTGTGACACTTACAAAGCAACCTACTAAAAAGGCACTGTAAGAAAGGAGAGGATGGCAAAATTTTATTATCATAGAAATAAATGTCAAGTTTTAAAGATCAGCTACACACACATGCACCCACAAAAAACCACAGCAAACTTGCAAGGGCTACTGAAGTGCGTGTAACACCAATGCAGACTATGTATTTTAGAAACAACAGCACTGGTCCTGATTTTGATGGGAAAAAAAGTCCTGACCCTCATACTTTACACAAAGAAACAGAGATGTTCTGAATATTTAAAATGTTCCATCTCCCAAATTCTCTTCAGGCTTCTGAGTTGCAATGGGCAATAGTAAAAAAGACGGCTTTAAGCAGCTTTTAAAAATAAAAAATGTTTCCATTAAATACTCAGGATCTGTCTTCCTTTCACAGATTTCTATTTCTCCATGGAATCAGTCAGGATGAACAAGACCCTTTTTTGTAAACGTACAATGCAAGCAAAAATAAATCTGTCAGAACTGAATCCTGGGATTTGGATTCTTTCCCCCACCCATGGGAGGGGATGTAGGATCCTGATGCAGAGTTGTAATGCATACTGATCACAGAGCTGAGCAAAGAGAAAGAAGGGCACATAATAAATGCATCTGAAAGGAGACCTTCATAACTTCAGGAATGATGGTGCCATAATTGTTCCCTCCACATGGAGGGAAACATGTTGTTTACTAGTAATCCAAGTGTTTGGAGGGAGACTGTGTACACCCTGCCCCTCACCATAAATTCACAATTCACCAAAAAATAACACCTCTTCTGCTGCTGATTAGAGATTATACAGGAAGCAGCTTCTCATGAAGAGCTAAGTTACATCCTTTCTTCCCAACCTCACTTAGTGTTATGTCACTTCCTCCTACAAAGACTGCACACCATTCTCTTAGTCACAAGAGAACATTCTGAAGCTAAAAATATTTGCTCCAAAGCATAAAACAAAATCAAATTTTGAAATGTGATTATGGACCCTTCTAATGAGGCCTATATTTGCCAGTCTATTAACATAATTTAAATCATTACTGCATAGCTTTAATGAGTCAAATACTACATCTGAAAAATTACTGGCTAGTGCACTGGAGCCAGAGCTTAGAAGGCTTTCTCTGCTTCTGCAAGAACAATTTTTCTACTTTTTCAGTTTTGCTTAGTAAAAATATCTCATTTATTCTAACAACAAGAAACTGATTGGAGCTGACTAACATCTGCTTTGTTCTTTTGTCTTTGAATAGTGACTGATAGTATAAAAAAAATGAGAAAAAAAGAGTAAATTAATTTTACTAGAAATCTATCTGAAAATAATATCCACTTTATTTGTTCTTTAAAAAGTAACATTTCCACAAAATGAACCTTCAGAACAAACACTGCAGTTCATTTACCTTTTTATAATTTAAGTAATTTTGCACTTCTATTTTAAATCAATTTTCAACCCAAACAACTTGCTATAAGTTACAAGTAAAAGCAACATAATATTTGACCATTTAATTAATTTTTTATGATGATAAAAAATGTCATTTAAATGGATAATTACTAAAATATAGTTATTCCATTTACACTTATCACCACATAAACCAAACTTTCTTTAGTAAAGATGCAAAAGAATTAATTTTATTCCCATATTTCTTGCTTGGTAATTTAAATCATTATTTGCAAAGACAGCTCCAGCACTAACCTTTCTTTGCACAAAGACAAAATAACTTTTAGAAGTTAAGACTTCCTCATCAACTTTAATGAAGTAGAGGAAGGGAAAGGGAGATTATTTGGGCCTTGAAACAGGAGCAACTGCTGGTGGGACCAGACTCTGAAGTCAATTCTGGAACTGGTATGACCTACAAAAAACATCCTTCCACCTTAATTCTGTCTGTTCCTAGACACAATGTCCTGTACAATCCTCCAGCAGTCCTGGCTGCAATTTGGAATGTGGCTGTAAGCCAGCACTGCTCTACACTGTGCTCTCACACCACTAAATGTCTAAATAATTCACCCCAATATCTAATGCAATCTGAAATAATCTCTACCAAGTGTATGCGACAGTAAAAAGTACCAAGCTGGAAGGCAGGGGGAAGATGATGTACTGCCTCTGAAAGTTGAGGCATCTCAGTGCAGATGAGCATAGTCGATACATAGGCCAAATCTGCTCCACAGCAGCATTCCCATCAAACAGCCTTCATATTACTGCCAAGGTCTATGCCATTTCCCACAACAACGCCCACCTCCCCAACACACAGGAACAGAACTGACAAATAATTCGTAAACAAGTTTCTTCTCTTCAGCATTCATAAGTCGCTCCTTGGACATCTGTTAACTGCCAAACATCAGAAGCGACAACTTGGCATGCACACCAGAAAAGTGTTTGGTTTGGTGTTTGTTCTTCAGCACACCTTGGTTCATAAAAAATGATTCAAAAAATAAAAAAGATAAAGTCAGCTGTTTCTATTGCAAAAGAAAATCAGCAAGTAAGTAAAACTTCACGAGGCAGGCAGCTTTCCCTGACATAGTGCTGACCTCAGCACCACAGAAGGCAGTATTCATCTAATCAGGCTTGAGATCTGGAGTCCAAACCCACCAGACTAAGTCTCGGATTCAGGCCCTTTGCAATTCATGGGGAGAGACTGGCTTGCTTTCAGCTCCTGCAGGCCACTCAGCAAGCCATGGATAGAACCAGACAGGATGTCCTTTTCTGTTATGGAAAACACTGAGATTGCAGATGTTTCTCCATCCCAAGTCAGGGAAAAATCACACTAACATTAAAAGATGGGGAACCAGCAGTACCTAAACAGCCTAAGGGTTAAGATGCAGGCTTCAGGCTCCCACTGAGGGCTCTCTCTCTCCCATCTGCAGCATGGCTTACCAAGAAACCATCAGAGCCACTTTGCTCACACTAATACACTCAGGAGTTATCTGTGCAAGCAGGAGCCTCCACCTCAGTCTCTTGTAACCCACCAAATGCCATGATACTGCTTTGTAGCCTGTGTAACTGGAGTGCTCAGCTCCAGTCCCGACAGGGCTAAAAACATTCAGGGGCAGAGACAGACACAAACTAAACAGGCATTGAGAGCTAAACAGAGCCAACTGCATGCACCTTCTCGTGATGGCAACAGGGGATCAAGAACAAACAGGAAAGCTGGAGCACCTAAGTCCCTTGCCCTAATTCATCCTTGCTCAGCATTCACATGGAATACTAGTACTAGAGTACCTAGGCTCTGCTGCTTCATTTTCCGACTTCAGAGATGGGACACAAAATAGAATCTCTTGTGTCATCTCTCAAAAGCAAACAGACAAGGGAGAGTGGCTAAGATCTCTCTTCTCTCTCACTTGAAACATCCTCCTAGAGTTCGAAAATCCTTTTCCAATGAACCTTTGGTGCATCACTGCTTGCAAAGTGGGAGCGTGGAGTGGAGAGAAAATGGGAATCGTTTCAGAAAATAAACCTATCACAAATTGTTCAGTCCAGGATGGTCAGTGTACTGCATTACAGGCTAAAAGCATGACATTTGTGACAAAACAGAAAAAGGTTTATTTTGTTTTCCATTGATACAGCAATGAAAATGGCAAAGCACCAATGTTTCAGTGAAAAGTGCCTTTCAATCTCCAGCATAAGGAAATATCTTGTTAAAATGGCATAATTTATAAGACCTTCAGAAGCATTGATTTATTAAATATATTTCCCATTTCTAGCTTACTAGAAACTAGTAACTTCATATTCCCAGTGATTTTTAAACAATTAAAGCTAATAAAACATATAGGACATAAAATGTAGTGAAAAAATCCATCAGGCTGTGTACAACAATCACATTGTGCCTTGAGCATGACCTCCACATACAGTTCATGGAGCAAATTGTGACAGCTTAGACATCCAATGTCACACCTGCTCATGCAGCATTTTAACCAGGACCAAGTGAGTGCTGCTACCCAGCTCAGCACTTCAGGCCACCTCATTGTCCATTCCTCCCACTGCATACTGCAGTGGGTATGGTTATCTCAGCAGGCTCATTTCCAACAGAAGGCCCTAACATATGAAATGAGCAGCTTTCCTAAGCGACAACATCTGCCTTTCCTAGGGAGTACAGTTAGAGAGTCAGCAGCAGAAGGTGAGTGCAAGCTATGCCCCATCTCCTGTACATGACAGAATTTTAATACTGGCAGATGTTGACTCTGATGACATGCTCATTTGTTGAACTGTTGATTCCACACCACTTATCTACATGCAAAGATAATATGCTTTAAAAACTCATGAAATCTACAAAATTTGGATGTTCCAGAATTTATAACAAGATCGTAAAAATGTGCTGCAACCAGAAATCTTCTCCCTAGCAAGCTGTCTAGACAATCCATTATGTCTGAGCAAGCAGCACTGGGTAACAGTGCTTCTTTAGCCACACACCACACCAGCCAGCTCTGGTGTTTTTCCACTTAGGAAACTAAAAAAGCAAGCAAGCTATCAATGTATCTATTCTAACAATTAAAACCCCCTCGGTCTAGAAGTTTATTCTGAAGTATGTGGGGAGTTGAGTCACACTTTAAAAGTTTCTTCACTTCTATCTTTTGCACTGAACTGGAAACTTGGCCATCACCTAGAAAATCATCATTTCTCTTTTCACAATTTTGCTTATAGAAACTGAAAGAGAGCTGGCAGGCAGCAAAGCAGGACATCACCATGAAAGCCAGCTAACTAATTGTCACTGTGGCTCTAAACCCACCTCTTGCCTTCTTGCATTAATAACGTTTTAATATGCTTTCACTGGTGAGGTCTGCCCCCTACAGCTCCTCAGCCCAGCTAGCAAAGCTGAGGGAGTGATGCAGTATCCAGGACCAGGAAAGCAGGAGTTTGGGACTACCTCAATTTACAAATAACACAGATAAGATGAATGTGGGGGTGTTGAGGGTGCAGGCTGTTGTCTTTGCAAAGCTAATGCATTGTCTCTGAAAGATCATGCTACTGGGAGAGATTTTCTATTACTGGGAACAGGGGGAAGGAAAGGTAAAAAAATCACACCCAGAGGAGACCAGGGAACTACAGGCTAGTCAGGATAACCTCATCCCTGGGATGGTTATGGAAGTCACTTTAAAACACAGGAAGGATAAGAAAGTGACTAGGACAGCCTGCTTGGCTTTACCGAGCACAAACTGCAACTGAGCAACCTGATCCATGAGATGACAACCTTCCAGTATCTGAAAGGGCTGAAGAGGGACTCGTCAGCAGCTGTAGCGATAGGACAAGGAGTAATAGGTACAAATTGAAAGAGGGAAAATCTAGGTTAGATATTAGAAAGAAATGTTTTACTGTGAGTGTGGTAAGACCTGGTGAAACAGGTTGCCCAGGCAGACTGTGGATGCCCCAACCCTGGCAAGTGTTCAAGGCCAGGCTAGATAAGGCCCTGAACAACCTGGTCTAGTGGGACACATCCTGCCCATGGCAGCAGGATTTGGACTAGATGGTGTTCGAGGTCCATTCCAACCCCCTTAATATTCTATGAATTCATGGTTTTAAGAGCAAGAGGAGAGCAGTAGGCATTGCTTACAGAGTCTTTAACAAGGCTGCTCACAGTCTCCTGCAGTATCTTTATTAACGAGTTACCGATTGGTTAGTGAACAATAAAAAAGGCAGAAAATTGGCTGGATCATCAGGCTCAAAGAACTCCTCTCAAAGGAAAAACAATTTATAATCAGTTCCAAGGCAACCCACAGTGATTAATTAGAGAGCATTGGCCCTAGTATATCTTTTATTAGCAACCTAGATGATAGTGAGTTCATGAATACCAAATTATGGAGAGAAAGCAATAGCTTCATCCCAATGGGAAGCAGAAGGGCAGATGCTGATCTCTTCTTTCTGCTGACCAGCATCAGGACCTCAGGAAACAGCATGACATTGTGTCAGGGGAGGTTTAGTTTTGATATTAGGAAAAGGTTCTTCATCCAAAGGGTAGTTGGGCTCCTCTGAAAAGTGGTCACAGCACCAAGCCTGACAGAGTACAAGAAGTGTCTGGATAACCCCTCAGGGTCAAAGTGTGATTCTTGGGGCTGTCCTCTGCAGGGCTAGGAGCTGGACTTCAATGATCCTTGTGGATTCCTTCCAACCCAGGATATTGTATGATTCTACGAACTGAGGACAGCACTGCTATTCAAAGGGATCTTAGACTGAGGATATGGGCTGACAGGAATGCCATGAAGTTCAGGGTTACTGTGCAACTGGGAAGGAGTAACCACACACCAAAGCACCAGTGCAGAGGGCTAACACACTAGAAAATAGCTTCAAAGAATAGCAGAGGGTAGCGTGGCAGTCAATTTGAGCACGAGTCAAAGCATACACCCATAGTAAAGGCAATCAATCACTTTCCAGGCTGTATATAGTTGGGCAAATGTGTGGCAAGCAGATGGATGGATGTGTTTATTCCTCTCTTTTCAATACCCACAAGACACATTATATGGAGTAATGCATTCAGGGCTTCCAAGTATAAGAAAGACATTGGCCTACTGGAGTTACCTACTGGAGTGCACTCTCAGCAAGTTCATGGATGCCACCAAGTTGGGTGGAAGTGTTGATTTGCTGGAGGGCAGGAAGGCTATGCAGAGGGATCAGGACAGGCTGGATCAATAAGCTGAGGCCAAGCACCTTCAGTCACAACAACCCCATGCAGAGCTACAGACTAGCTGGAAAGCCTGGTGAAAAAGGACATGAGGGTCCCTGCTGGCTGTCAGTTGCTGAACATGAGCCCATGCATGCCCAGGTGGCCAAGAAGGCAAATGACCCTGGCCTGCATTGGCAATAGTGTGGCCAGCAGGAGCAGGGCAATTTTTGACTGTCTGTACTTGGCACCGCTGAGGCCACATCTCAAGTCATGTCCAGTTCTGGGCCCCTCACTACAAGAAAGATATTGAAGTGCTGGAATGTGTCCAGAGAAGGGCAATGGAGCTGGGAAAGGGCCTGGAACACAAGTCTGATGAGGAGCAGCTGAGGGAGTTGGGAGTGTTTAGCCTGGACAAAAGGAGGCTAAGGGGAGACCTTATCACTCTCTACTACTGCCTGAAAGGAGGGTGTAGCCAGGTGGGATTCAATCTCTTTTCCAAAGTAATAAACAGAAGGATGAGCAAATATGGACTCAAGTTGGATCAGAGGAGGTTAGGACTGGATACAAGAAAAAAAATCTTCACAGAAAGGATTGTCAAGCACTGGAACACACTGCCCAGGGTAGCAGCTGAGTGACCACATGTGAAGAAATCTAGAAAATAAGGTGTGGTTATTAGGGACATGGTTTAGTGGTGGAGCTGGCAGTGCTGGGTTAGCAGCCAGACTTGATGATCTTAAGGGCCTTTTCCAACTTAAATAATTTTATGATTCTATAATTGAGCCCAGTGGTGGGCCACCAAGATGATTAAAGGGCTCAGGTATATGGTGTACACTAAGAGGCTAAGAGGACCTATTCAGCTTTAAGAAAAGGGTTCTTGCTGCCTACAGCTAAGGGGGAAGTGGATCATGGAGGCAGGCTCTTCTTGAAGGCACTTGGAGACAGGACAGAAGATATTAGACACAAGTTACAAGGGAAATTCCAATTAGATGGACGAAAAACTTTATCATCTTGAAAACAGTGAGACTGGCACAGGTGTCAGAGAGGTTGTGGAATCTCTGTCTCTGGAGATACAACTCACTCGGACAAGGCTCTGAGCAACCTCATCTAAGTTCAAGCAGGGAACTGGATCAAATAACTTCCAAAGTCCCTTCCAAGCCAAATTTAAAGAATGAAGCTCACCATTCAGATCTAGATGTGACCAAGTGTATGACAGCATGTGAAAAGCTCAACTGCAAAAGCTTCTCACCTCTACCAAACCAAAGCAGCAGCTTTGCTGCACACATGCTCCCTGATGTGAAGAAAAACTAGCTGTTTGAACATTTAGATGTTTCATCGTTGATTTTCCTAAAGCACCTAATTATTCTTACTCTCACCAAGAAGGAAAAGATTTTTCAACATCTTTTTTTTATTCACTATTTCCACATCCCTGGAAGCAAACTCAGCCTCCTTGCCGAGGTTTCAGTTGAGTGGCTCAGCAGACAAGTCTTGGCAACCCCAGAGCACCCCCATGTGGCTAGATGTTGCTAGGAGTTCTCCTTCCTCTGAATTCTATGAGGCACGAGCAAAATCCACATTTTATTCACAGGTTTATCTCCCCACACACCACCAACTGGCCATGGTTCTTACATCATAAATAATATCTCTGCTGCCACACAGCTCTTCTGACAGACCCTGTTTCAAGTCTCTCCTTCTCACCATAGTAAAGCTGGACGACAGGCCTGCCAGATGGCTGGACAGGGGCACCCCGAGCAGCGCACTCCAGGAACATGGTGCTGAAACTCGCTCCTGTGAAGTCTCTACGTATTACTGCTCACACCAGGCTAGGGAGCAACCTTCACCACCTCTCTCTTTTCTCCCCAGACTGAAGAACGTTTTTCCCTCAACTTAAAGTTGGGAGAACAGCAGCTGCACTGCTTCTTTGCAGCTCTCCCAACCACTGCAGTGTGCTCCTCGTGCTGCGTGGCAGAGGAAAGGCTCTGGCACTACACACACCTCCCTCCCTCCACCTAACCCGTGCCTGCCTGTCCATCCTCTTCCTCCTTGCAGCAGGTAGGCTTTTGGAACAGGCATGGGCCCTTCGCGTGCTACATTTAGCCTGGCAGATCCTCATAAACTACAAACACAAGCACTGTAAACTGCATTAAGAAGTTCATAAAACAACAGCTCACCCACGTTTTCACGTCAAAGCCATTCAAAAGCAGCTGCAAGGCTGGTGCAAAGAAGGGGTCAAAAGGCTTAGGTCGAAATATACTGCTCCTACTACCGAATAACATCTTTCTGAAATGACTCTTATCTCTGAAGAGATTGTACAAGTCTGTGGTCGGCTATTTCCCTACTTCCCTACTGTCTGTAAGCTGAAAACTTGAAGGGAACTAAATAATAATTTTAAAATGCAGTAGCAGCAAAACACAACACTGTCCTCCAGGTTCCCTGCCCTCATAACAAGTAAACACAGAGAATACCTTCTCAACTCCCTGTTTTAGGGACAGAAAATATGAATATTGTTTGATTACCACCAATGACAGAAGCCAAATGAATTAGCATGTTATACAAAACATACAAATCTAATACAGTTGACAGAGGAAATTACAAATATTTTATTTACAATCCCACAATAGTTTGGATCAGAAAAGCCTTCTGCAGGACATCTAGAACTCTCTGTTTAACAGTAATCTGTTAAAAATTTAAAAATCGAGGACATTTCAATTTACAAAGTTGTACTTTGAACCTTGCTGATTAAGAACGGGTGAATTTTTAAACTGTGAAGAACCAGTTTGACCACAAGTTACTGTATGCACTACAATAAAAATATAAGCAAAAAGCTAGTGTCCACATCACATGAGATCAGAATAACCCCTTCAGTCCTTAAGGCTTCAGAGGATTCAGTTTAATAACTAAAAGAAGTTGCAGGTGGCAGTTCCAATTTCTCAAGTGTTTCGAAAGAGTACATTTTACAATACAGCACTGAAAGCACAGGAATGCTACTGCATTTATCACTGAACACAAAATACTTCTTATAGTGTATCAACTCTGCTGGTGCAAAACGTGTGGCTAATATGAAACAACCACTAGTCACCATCTCCCACACACAAACTAAGGAGAGAAACATTACTGGCCAGATAAGGTTTTCATTGTCAAAGGTGCCACCTCTGATCTCTGAGTGAAGCCCAGATGAAAACATTTTTGTAAAGCTGCCAAACAAGAAATCTAGAAACTGAAATTCATCAATGGTTATCAAAAATTACAGATTCTAGAACTGTTGCCTTCATTGCCCGCTAAAAATATAACCTGAAACACAACTCACTCATCCACATACCCATAGCGGGTGTTCATTCCATTCTTCATCTCACAGGCAACCATGACCTGACAGGTGGAAACTATTCTTCCTGCTTAACTGTTGTAACTGACACACAAACTGGAGAAAAGCAGCTTCCAAACCAAAAGGAGCTTGAAGCTCACTGCTTCTATTTCAGACCTGCACAAAGAACTTGCACAGCTGAAAACACTTGTTCACGAAGTTGTCTGTTAAAGGACATTACCTCTCTGCCTACCAATTCTAGTTTCATCTTAAATTAAGGTAAAATACCTAAGTTCCAAAACAAACCCTGAAATCAGTAGGAACATGTTCAACCATCATTGTGCTAACCAAAATTCTAGAAAAAAGGATTAAGCGTTACCACCCAAATAAAACCTCTCTCCTCTAAGTTATGGTACCTACATAAAGAAAACAGCAGGTCAGCAGCCAGAAAAGCTATTTACCAGATACATGTAATTTCATTTCAGATACTGGCAGACCCAGTAAGCATCCACTATGAAGCATGCTGTCTAAGAACATAATACTTCCACTTGAGTAGGAGAATCCATTTACTAGCATGAAGTAACAGGTGCTTCACAGCTCTCATACACTGCTAAACCATAAACCAGAATTAGGACAGGAGTCCTTGGCATTTCTTGGACTCTGAAAAAACACTGTGGGTTTTTTTGGAATATAAACCACATTCATCACCTTACCTTTCTCCAAGAGATAACTCAAGCATCTATGTTAGGTAACACAGGCACTCTATCAAACATGCCTGAAATTCCTGCCCTGTTCTGGAGATAATCAAATCGAATCAGAGCAGAGCCTGCCTGTGCTGGCTCCCACACTCATCAGGTGATCACAGAAAGTGATCAGTAAGCAGCATGCTCAGGAGGAAGAAGCATTGATGTCTGAAATAAAGGATTTTGTCTCCACCATGTCCCATAATGAATTCCTACTTCCCCAGAAATGTCTGCACATTTGCCAGCCGATGGAAAGTAGAGAATTAAATCCTTATTTTGTTTTGCTGGTATGCACAGCTTTTGCTTCACCTATGTAAGTATTTTGATCTCAACCCATGAGTTTCCTCACTTCTAGCTTTCTGACTCTCCCCTCCCACCCACTGCAGGGAAGTGAGTGGGTGGCTCTGCTGGGAAAAGCCACCTGCTGGGGTAAGCCCACAACACAGGATTATTCCCTACAAGTTAAATACAACTACTGGCAAGTCTGCAGTTCATGAATGGAACAATACATCTGAGAACAGTTTAAACTTGGAACCTATTGCCTCATAGTTTACATATCACTCTTGCAGGTAATGTCAGTCTCTTCCACTTCTGTTGCCCAGCTCATCCATGCATCCCATGAAAAGAAATACCCTTAGGCTTTCTAAAGGTGACCACTTTAACTCTCATGTAAAGCCACCAACTGCCTCTCAGGCCCAAACCCTTTACATGCCATGCAATACAAGAGTGACTTGTCCATCTAGATCCCTCACCACTTCATCTCTAAGTCTGCGCATTTACTGCAATTCTCCCTCTCCCCTTGCTCCTCCCTCCAGAGAACCACGTGGGCTAGTTGCCTCCAGCACAGGCAAAAGGGAAAATAAAAGAAAATTCATTCCTGACCACTGTGGTCAATGTGCTTTCACAGCACTCAGGTAGGCAGGAAACAGACTGGCCTCATGCCTCCACCTCACTGCAGAGGGTGTGTGTCTTTCTGGATATCTCACCTTAAGGAAACTGCAAATTGCCAGAGGCAAGGATCAGAACTGCCCAGAGGTTTCAACAATCATTCTTTGGGTTTCTCCCTTTCCAGATGTCTTTTCTGAAAGGAAAAGATCTCTCTGGAAGACAGATTTTAAACTTATTCTTCCCTTTTATACCTTCTGAATAATACCAGATAAGCCTGCAAAAACGTATGCCCTCCTACTGAAACACTTCAAACATTTTCAACAGGACGGAAAAGGCCACAGAACTTTTATTTTGACGTCCATTAGCTTGAGGGGCTGAAGAAAGATTTACAATGAATGGAACTTTAAGGCCTGAAAGAGAGTATCTACTGGGAAACGTAAAAGTGGTCCCAGAAAACAAACTGTTCCAAACTTACTTTTTTTAATTTTAGTGTTGAACTTGCAACGGTGCAGGACAAATTCCCCATGAAAATAAAGGAACGACCTTTTAAATTAAACTATTCCTTCTCTCTGTGTCTGTAGTTTTGGTTTGTTTTTTTTTTAAAAAAAAAGAGGTTATCTGTTCAATCTGTTCAGTATGCCAACAATTTCTAAGCTCCTTTTAAAAAAAAAATCGATAGTGTTCTTTTTGGACTGAATTCTTCTGAAATGCTTGAACAGTAAGTAACTTAGACCTCCAGAACAGACCCAGAACTGTAAATACAATTTTCCAGATTTGTGTTGGTCTCATTTGCTACATCAACTAAAAAGAGACCAAATTATGAATTAAAGAAGACCAATGTTTACCACTTAAGTATTTGCTTAAAACAAATTTTAGATTGACCCTAAATCCTTATAATTTCCATTTCTTACTCTCTTTTGTCTCCTGAAAGGTCTAAAAATTGATGCAGAGAAAGACATGGGGAAATAACTGTTGTCATCATACACAAAATTACAACCAAAATGTCAATGCAGACAGGCAACATTTTCTCAAGCAAAGTAGACCTGAATTCTTCAACAACTAGAACTTAAATCCTTTTCTTTAAATTAAAAAAACAAAACAAAACAAAAAAAAAAAAAAAACAAAACAAAAAAAAACAAAAACAAACAAACAAAAAAAACCAACACCACAAAGAAACCATAAAGCAAAACAAACAAACAAAAATCCTTTTGGCATCCTATTTTCTCACAGACAAGCCATTACAATCCCTTCTCCTGGACATCCTCCCCAAAATACTAACAAAAGCACTCTGAAATTAGTCTAACAAGGATACATATAATCCTAGGGAGGAGGGACTGAAATCCTTCCAAGAGCACTTTCATGTTCAGTTATGCACAGACAGAGGTGGTGACAGCCCAGCAACAACTCCGCTCTCATTGTTCCAGATGTACAGGGAATTCAATGACTGGGCAGCACAGTCAAGCACTTTCGATGAAGTCCAGGTGCTGCCCACAACCAGCAAGGAAAACCATGCCTCAGCTGTGTCCCCAGCTCTGCTCAGGGTGTTGGGGCTGGACAGAGAAGCACACTGTTCATGTTACTTACAGAGCACCCCTGGAAAAACACAGCGCTCACCTGCAAGCTGTGCAGCATGCCCCACTGAACCCAAACAGACCTAGCACTGAACAGAAGTCAGAGTGCTGATTAAATTAAATTTACATCCTTCGTGGCACATGTAATGTAGTAGAGCTGTTCTAGAATATGTCAACACTGTGGTGGTGGTGTTGAACAACACAAGCCAACTGATGCCCTGAGCTAACTAAAGAGATGGTCTAAAGGAGAGGTGGAAGTGTGAGTTAGTCACCAGGCTGTCACACTGCCAGTGGAAACCATGCAGCAGATGCCTGCACCTGCTAAATTCACATTACTGTTTTCTCATTATTATGCAGATATAAGTCTGCAAAGTCAACCATACACACATTTTAAAATTTTCCCCCTAAAAACTGTTTAGTAGCTTAAAGTATTTTGCAAGAGGCATTCAATGAATCTAAGTTTTTGTTGTTTCATTACCACTAGCTTTTATTACTTGTGTTTTAAAATGTAATGTTATTTGATGAGTTTTTGTTGAGTTGAAACCAAGGTTCAGGATTCAGTAATACAGCAAGTGTTAAAACCATCTTCAGAGATGGAAGAAAATCCCAGAAACATCTTTCAAAATGTTTAACCATCTACTTAGAAGGAAAAAAAAAAATCCAACAAATCCCATCCACTTTGAAGCTCACCTGCCACACACTGAAACCTTTCTGAACAACTCTAGACCATACAAGCTCTTTGGAGCAATGGTAGTGGTTTTGTTATTTCTTTAGTGATATTGTTACCCCAACAGTCTCCAACATTCACAGGGTTCAAACTATATCTATGGAATTTGTATTTCAGCAAAACAGATTATTACACTTACTCACATTTGTTCTAAATCGTCTCATCATGAAACAAGAAACAAGCAAAAACTCAAAATTTTAACTCAACTGCAGCTTGACCAGTCTCAGCAGCTGCCATGCTACCAGGCACTAGGTAGAACTAGATATCTGGATTAGAAAACAAATTAAATAAAGCATTAATCCTTCAGAACTGAATTTACTTCTTTCTAATCTTTCCTTCACTAAGAAATAAAAAGGGAAGTATTTTTATTTCTGTATGGAATCAGAAAACCCTACACCCTGGGGCCAACCTTACTGTAAATTTTTTAGGTCACTCAAACTGCAGCAACCTTCCCCCACACCCTCAACTCTCTCTCAGTAGTGACTGATAGAAAGTCACTTTTTGGAGTCATGTGACAGAGATAAAAGCTTTTTCAGATAACATGTAGAAACAGTAGCATTAAGTGGTTTCTTGAACTACTGACAATAAAACAAACCTAAAAGCAATCTCAGGAAGCTCAGCAGGAATTCAGTTCCTATTCAAGCAGAGGCACCAAACAAATGCCTCTGTATTTATCTAACAAGTTCACCTAAAATTCATTGGTAGCCCAGTACATTTTCAGATTAATTGTTCAATAGGTTCATAATGAAATAGCTTTCATAGATCATCTTCAATTACAAACATAATTTATTACATGATCAGAAAAAGAAAGTAATATAATATTTTCTGAAGCCTAAAAATATATTAAAAAAGTTTTTACACTACTCAAATACTCAAAGGAAATTTAAAATAAAAATTCACTCTTCTAGAGCAGAAGTTTTAATTAAAACTCATTAAAGGACATAATGACAATTCGTTAGCACATGAAAGTATGGCAAACATTCCCCACAGCTAATCTCTAAGTGAGCTTCCCCAGAGCTATAGCAAAACACAGCACTGCAGGGCACAGCTCAGTTAAGCCCTCTGTAAACTGAATATGACACATGCTGTGACACACAGCACTGTGCACCCCACTCTTTTTACCACCACCACATACTTCTGTATGCACATTATACACAAACAACTCAAAACATTTCTAATTTCTTTATAGCAGTGAGAATGGTCATATTTCAAACTTGCACACCCAGTCTTTAAACTTCTGAGCAGTAGTGTAAGGCTGTCTTGTTCCTTAGCAATAATTCAATTCATCCCGTTTTGCTAAGCAACTCCAAAACAAACATCAAGTAATACCTATTAACCAAATGTTTCAGACTTAGATCAGCTGGATTAAGATGTGTGGTGCTTTATTCTACATCTTTTTAAGCTATCAAACTACCAAAAATACATGGAAAAAAATTGACTGAAATAAGTAAATGGTCACATTAAGTTATTATTTCTGTTTAATTTTAACCACTTGAAGCTGACAACTGTAAATAAAGCACTGCTGGAAAACTAGTAAGACAACAGGAATACAGGCACAAGGAAGACAGAACTGCTTAAACATTGCATTCCAAAGGTTAGTGTTTCAAGCCAGTGAGAATGACCACACAAATTAAAGACAAACAGAAGAAAAATAGTTTGATACCAAATTCAGAAAAAATAATGTTTTGAAAATACAAAAGGAAAAGGTGCTTTACAAAAATACTGGCATCAGAAGAAAAAAAACAACTGATAAATTTCCCAAAGCATGGATTTTGCCCCTGAATCTGAAAGAGAAGATCCAGAAGATGAATCATTAAAAGAGAGTCTTATTTAACCTAAGCAGGGATGGCCTTATAGCTTCAAGAAAACACTCAGGTTAACACCACTCTTGGGCAGTTTCTCAGAGCTAACTCCAGCTTGATTAACTGTGTTAAGAAATACTGAGACTCTGCTTTTGCCGCAGTAATGTTCTTCTCTGCCCTGGATATTGCCAGTTGATCCCTCACTAACTCAAGAACTGCAATAGAACACAACTGGTACCAATGGAAGATTCTGAATCAGTTCAGTTAAAACCAGTCTAAAAGTTGACTTTGGGGAACTTCTGTGTCAGTGTAACTTCTCTGATTCAATACCTCAACTTATTTAAACAAAATTACAATTATTCGACTAAAACTGTCATCCCAAACTATTAAGAGTGGATAATGCAAGGCTGGTTTGCACCTAATATTTCCTGTTCCTTAGGTAAATTAAACAACATAGATTCCAAGTCTGAAGATCAGAAGCTCTCACCTTGGGCATTACTAATTCCCAAATAGCAATTTTGAGACTGCTCTATAATGAAAAACAGAGGAATATTCACAAGGATACAGGCACTTTGCTTGAGTACCAAGTGTTGTGTAAAATTTCTTATCTAGCATTCTGCACACTGCTGAAAGACTTCTGCATATTTCAAAGCTTCCTCCAGCATTAGAGCTGAAAGAGGACAACTGAGTTAGAAGAGGTGTATCTCTATCATGTAATATTTCATTTGTCCAGTTTGGGGAAGGAGTAAGATAGATATCCTTGATACACACAATGTGGTCAATTCAACTGCCTTCAAAAAATTGGTTTCTGAAATAGAGCTGAAAGCATCTTTTCCTCTTTTCCAAGAAAGCTAAAAGTGGGCAGGTGAAAAATTAAAAAAAAAAAAAAAAAATCAGACACCAGGTTTTAGTATGTTAAGAAAAGGTAATGCAAACATTCCCTATAGAAATGATCATGCAATCATTTCCAAAAATGATCACAAAAAGTTGCAAATCATGAAATATGTAGTTAAGGGGACAACTTCATGCAGAATGGGTTTGTGCAGTACATACCCAGATAGGATCTCTTGGGAGGTGCTTTGATTTCTTCATCCTTACTATCTGCAGCTACATAAAAAAAGAGTTGAAGGGGAAAAAAATGAAAGGAAAGACAAACAGATTTTTATGATTAAATGCAACAGTGGTTATTTGAGTTACAGTTTAGTCAGTTAGTACATATTTATTCATTGAAAAATAATAGCCAGACCAAAACATGCCAGAAATTTTAGTCCCCATGCTTTCTATAAGGCTCCCATCCCATGATGTTAAGATAGGACTGAGCAGCAGGAAATCCCAGAATTATCTCAGTGCACAACCCAACAGCAGCGTACCTATGAGGGGAAAATAAAGGCTTAAAAAACAATGAAACAGACATCTTGATTCTTACTTTAGACTACATAAACTCTAACTTTTCATGATCAGAGAAAACAAGCTGTTACCTCAGCAACACTGGGTGTGTGGATATGTATGTATCAACAGCTGAGGCAGTAGTTGCCTTGCCTCTGGTGGAAAATGCTGTTCAAACGTACTGTCACAAAGCCCCACAAGAAGAACAGACCTCATCTGCAACCAGGCTGCATGCTAAACCTTTTTCACTCTAATCTTCCTCTGCCAGTTGAAAACCATATATTACACAAGAGTTTTCCAGTGTCTAAATCAAAGCTCTTCAAAGGATCAGAGTGCTATAATAAGATACAAATTATAAAGCAGATTAAGTCAACCAGCAAACTGGATGAATGACAAGATGAAATAATCTTAATGCAAAAACACAGGAGCCCCTGTTCTACTTGTGGAGCCTGGGATACACAAGTAAGGAGACACGTCCTTTCAAAAAATGCTGTCCACTGGTTTCCAGTATAATTCATACACTCAGGGGGCTCAAAATCTGTCACAATGTTTTGGGCATTAATAGAATCTTTGTTGGAGAGAGATGGGAGGCTGATTTGGAGAAAGAAAAAGAAGGTTCTACATAGAGTGTCTATCTTTCCAAGAATATGAAGAGACTGCTCTGGCCCACCAACACTCCCAGAAGTAACCAGATGTTTTCAGCTGTCTGTAACTGTGACCACCTTGAGTTCTTGAGTAAAGACATAGCACATGCACATTTTGTATTTCAGTTTTCAGCTCTTTAGCATGGTAACACCATCATGCCCCAAAATATTACAATACTTTGAACAAAAACAACAACAAAATTAACAAGAACCCTGGCCCTTTCTGTACTGAGCCAACAATGCAGCATACATATGGCTGCACAGATATAACTTTAAAACTGGGGAACAAGTAGGGAAAATTATTGTTACCACAACAATGATAACAAGAGATCTGCATAAGAGCAGTTAAGATGCAGTGAGGTTAAACACAGGATAAAAAATAAGAAGCTATTGTTCGTGCCTGCTGATTTCACCTTAAGACTCTTCATGTAGTTTTCAGAGCATTCGTATGCAGGGAAGTGAATTGCCCTATCACTGGAGGTTTTAAAATCAAATTGGGGTACTTGTTGGTTTTGTATTTTGCCTGGTTTGGGTGCTGGCTTTTCACAATCTGAATTGTTAAAAACAGGCTACACAGTCCAAGCTTAAAAAAAAGTAATAGAACAGTTGGATATATGAAAAACACTTGCTTTGTTTTCAATCAGCATGTACTGAAGGATAAAGTCTATGTATCTAAAACAAACAAAACAAAAAAAAAAAAATCAGAGAAGGCAGCAACAGCACAAGATGGGTTGCGCCACTTTCAACTTAATTTCATTTTGCAATACTAAAAGGTAGCGGGGGAAAATCCTATAACTGAGAAGTAACTGTGAGAAGGGAAAAAACTTAAGAAAATTCACATAATCTTTTAAAGTTATCTATATAGAGAGTCTAAAAGAAAAAAAATCAAACATTACCAGAAAATCTAGGGAGACTACATTTCTCATGCTATGATAGTTACCCTACAAATCAAAGTCAAGCAAACTGACTGAATGGGTTTATATGATCTCAATAGTTATTGACATTTTGGGTATTTTAAGCCAGTAACACCACAAAACAGGCCAAAGAATACAGAACAAGCTTGTCAGGACTTGAAGACATTGCTTCTTAATGCTTCAAGATAAGAAGCAGATTCCTTCTGAACTAGTTATTACTTAAGGGACCTTATTTGTGAGAAAAATAAAAACAAAAGGAGAAAAGTCAATCCCCACATAACTGAAAACACACTACTAAACATATACTTATGCCACTTGGAAGAAATACCACATTTAATAATAATATAAGAAAATAGAAAAGTCCCTTCCACTGAAATATTCTATTCTTTCTAAATATTTTGTATTATTTTGCCAAAACAATCAAAGGGAGGACAGAAAAGAAAAACATTTACAATGAAGACCACATGAGAAATAATTACATTATCATACAGAAATGGTGTACCTTCCCTCAGGATTCTGCAAGGTTAACAAAAAATAATGACTTCAAACCTAGCTTTTCACTGCCCCAGTAAGCTATGAGGAAAGAAAGTAAGTACAGATTTATCAGCTTGCCTAGATCACCATAAAACTTTAGAGATAAGATTAGGTATATGATTAGAAACACAGTTCTCACTCTAACTCATATTGTGCTTGAAACCTATCAATCTGTCCAGCTTGAAAAGAGCTTTGTATGCATCTGTATGTTTATTCTGAGCCATCATACAGTTGTTCTTACTAATAATCAATCCCATATAAGAAAACTATTCCAACTATTCTCAGTGTTTGTGGGAGGATGCAAGCCTTTTGATGAAAACAAATAATTAAGGACCACAAGTAGGTAAAAGTCAGTCTCTCTAGCAAATTCCATAAGACAAACTGAGTTTCAGGAAAAAGGATTAAATAACACAATGCAACCTTAAAGAGTTTCTGTTATCTGTCAAGGGAAGGACTAATCATTCCTACCCATTAGGAGACAGTGTCTCTCAGGGAGAGTTGCTTAAAGACCACCATATAGTAAAATAAAGAGTCTTCCTTTTCTGTCCAAAGGTCTTGAAGCAATCTGCAAGTGTGTGTGTATGTAAATGTGCACAAGAACAATTTCCTCTCAGGGCAAACAGAGAAAGCTCTCCATCACTCCACAAAATGCTAGCACAAACAACAGAGGAGGAAGAAAGCACACATGCCCCTCCCAAACACTTCCTGAATTTTACCTGCTGCTAAATCTGGCTGAAAGAAGTTTTTAAGTCGTTCATCCTGCCAGAATAAAAACCCCTGTGAACACAGCAGCTTGTGTTTGGAAGCTGGAGTGCAGCTCCTCTTCCAGCTGAATTCACTTACCTGAACAGTTTCTCGCTACACTCCACAATGAGCAGGAATGGAAGTAGCTTCCTTAGCTATTAGATAAATTACCCTACTGCACAGCCAGGAGCTGCTGCCTTCTAATGATGGCTGTGGATATCTGGAATTGGATCAGACCCTCAATTATTAGAGTGTGGAAGTGAACAGATGGAGAGAATAAATTATACATCCTTAATGGCAAAACAACTGACAGAAAGCTGACAGTGTTAATTAATTCTGTTCTTGTTGGTAATAAGCTGTTGCATAAAATGTTGTAAGTCAAAGTCAACACAGAGAAACAAAAACCTACCCATCTCACATTTCTTATCTACAGGGAAAAAAGCAAGGACTTTGCACAAAGACTGAACATTTTATTAAATAGAGAATAATAGTCAGGCCCTATTGAAATTATCAAAATTAACTAAAATAAAAATATGGGAAAATTCCCATAAATCCCAACTCATCCCACACTAAAGCCAAAGGAAATGGTACACAAAAATAGATAGTTTTGCAACTATGATAAGAAGCACCTGGTTTTTTGACAGTCAGTAACTCAAATAAATAGAAAACTTTTATCTACAAAAGCAAATGTTCGCAATTACAACATTTAGATAATAGTGTAAGATCAGAACTAAGAATTTGGTAAAAAGTAGAGCTGAGAAAAATAACTTCTTACTCCAGCCAAGATCTTTAAAAAAATCCAGGCTAGCACAGTAGCATAACAAGCAGCTCTATATGCAGAATGTGGTATGAAATATTAGGGAGAATTTCAATTTATAGACTAAACCAAGATGGGTGAAATAAAATTTCAGCTGTACATTTTTACCTGGAAAATAAGCAGTTTCAAAAAAAAGTTCAGAAAGTGCTACACTGGGGAGACTGGACTGCAAGGCAGAACTTTCGTACTAAGTAGAGCACACCATACTTTCAGAAATATTTATCCTAAAAAAAGCCAATTCCCATCACTGACCTGCAAAAGAGCGGCGTTTCACATTCAGCTCATTGGACACACGAACTTCAGTGCACAGTTTCAGCATCAGTAACATTGTAATGATCATGATAATGCTCTGCCACAAAAGAGGGGATTCAAAACGCCTTCCAAACCTAAAAATGGAGAAGAAAGTATGTAAAATACCTAAGCACCTGGAAAAGAAAATGCAAACAGTAACAGGCATGGAAGACTGAGGAAGTCAGTCACCAGACAGACCCAGCTGCACACACAGTAGCTCAGAGCAGAAATATCTGAGAACCTTATTTCAATATCCCAGTGGACTGATCCTAGAGATGCTGAAGAGAGAAGCTTAAGTCTTTGCTTCAAGAGCCAGTAGCAAACCCTTTGTTTTGAAAGGAGAATCACATTCATTAAGCAGTAACTCAGTACAGAGAGACTGGAGAGTTATGCCACATTAACACACCAGTTGTGCTCTCCACACACACACTCCAAAGATTTCACGTGGACTTCTGTGCAAACCTTCCCTTTCTCAATTTTTCATTTTTAAATTATGAAAACAATAGCGCTTACCTTATAAAGAAATAAATACCCACACCCTGTCTAGACATCTGAGTGGGAAAGCCAGAATATACCAACCATTTAATAAAGTTATGTATTATTTGGACAAGATTGGGGGAAGTAAGGAAGTACAGATGATGTGTCATGGGAGCTTCTGAGCACTTCCTTCACACAATAGAGAGGGTGAACTTGGATTGTGGCCAGTTTTGACTGAAGAGCTTACTCTTAAGTGACTGCACGATACTGCTGTAGGAAAAGGAGAATCCTTCAGTGGAGATCAGTAATGCCCCAAGACCCTCTTCTACATTACCTGATGAAAGCTCAGCAGTCCCCACCATGCACTCAGTAAGTGCAGAAGGGGTGAAAAGTGGAGGCTTATCATGTGCAGCCCTCGAAACACAATGCATTTACAAAAGGAAGGTGACACACACGTCACAGTGAGCTGTTTCTCTCAGTTCTGCCAGGTTTTATGCCTTGAAGACAGAGATGCTGAGGAAGTGATTTGGTCAGAACATACTGCTGTGCTCCCCAGCTCCCTCGCCTGCACCGTGTGGCACACAGGCTTTCTAAATTTCCTAACAGCGCACTTACTAAGGTCAATCTTTGACCACATCATGCTGATCGAGCCCCAAGCCTCACAGGTATGGCAATTATTGCCCTCTTCTCGACAGACCTGTTTTACAACACCCTGGCAAAATATAATTTATTATGCTTGGGCTACTTTCATGGCTGAGCTCCATGCTAACAAAAACCAGCTAAGTTCACCATGATGCTGTCTCACACCACTGGGTTTCCACTGCAGCCATTTCCCCAGAGAAAGACTTTTTGTTACGAGTCAACTAATAAGGAACAGGAGAGAGACTGGAAAGTCCTTGACTAGCTTTCTTGGAAATCCTGTGCAGAAGAGACAAGCAGCACACATCAGTGAAAATGGCCAAGTATTTCCTACTTAATGTCATGCAGCTGAGGAAAAGTACAACTCCTTGAGCCTCCACACTACAGCCAGAGGGCCCACCAGTAACTACTGCAGGAACAGCAGTTCTGTGACCATTAGTCTCCCCCTTCTTTCTACCCTCAATGGAGCCAATTACTGTAACAAATTTGGATGACACTATGAGGAAGGAAATAAAGAACACAGCTGATAAGCATAATCATAGGCAATGTGTGCTCTGAATAAGGCTTTCACTGCACTAGTTCAAAATGCAGGGGAAAAGAACAAAAGTTTGGCCTAGCCTAAGCCCTAGGCTTATGATTCCAGAGCTCATTCAGCCTGTGTCAATGACTGTGGCCAAGTTCCCCTGCTCCCCTCATCTACTGGAATTCAATACTATTGTATCTGTCTCTTACTCAGGGATGAGAAAAAATATGGAAAGATTTACTGAGAATTACTGAGCAGTTAACTATAAACTGGTTTACATCAGGTTTAGAAAAACCATCTCCAATTACAAATCTATTTGCATGTAAAAATATAGTCAGGCATTTAAGAGGAGCTGAGCTAACAGTACAAGTTAGAAGCTAGTATGACAGTAAATCCAACCAGAGGTCACTGCAAGGTTAGTTTCTCCCTGCTGACGAGATTATTGTCATTCACTAATGGGTGCCTCACAAAAGTACTGCTTGCAGTCTAAATACCCACTCTCTACAAACACAAATAAGCACAGCCACCTGCTTGTCTAATCGCAACAATTCCTCATGAGATTCAAGTATTGCTGCAGACCCTCTCCCCCCTAAACACTAGGTGGGAAAAAAAGTAAAACAAAATTCACAACACATAAGAGTTAAAATGGAAATTTAAAAATTCTTATGGGAACTTCAAACAATGCACCTGTAGGGTTTTTCACAACCATCCAGTCAAAGATGACAAAGGTTATACAACAAAACATACTCATGTGAAATGTATCTCCCCAAACACCAAATCCCAGAATGAGTCTTACAGGCAACACAACCCTCTAAACTAGATCACATACACAAGAAAACAAACAGCTGCCATGGAGACCAACAGGCAGAGCAAACCACATGGATTATACCATGATACCCGGGCAGCAAGACTGAAGGGGACACCACTGTCCTGGGTTCTTGAAGTAGGTAAAAGTAAAGCCAGAACACTCATTTTGTTCAAGCTCATGGTCACAAGTATCATTCTGAGCAGCTTACCCTACTTTGCATTGATATCAGGGCTGCCAAAGAAACACTAATCCAGTTTAAGACTCCTCAGGCCAGCTTGAGCCAGGAGCACTATGGGATGTAAGCCCTGCAGAGAGAGTGCACCATTCCATATTCTGTTTCCTTTCTGCCTCACAGACATTATCCCTGTCTCTGGGTTAAGCAGGAGCCAGGAGAGGAGGAACATTAAGGCAATTAAAACACCTTATGAGAGAAAGACGAAGAGCCTTAGGATGTGAGAACAGGCTTGCGGAAAAGATCAGCTTTGAAGTCCTGGGGGTGAGGGGTCACCATCTTAACTCCGCATTTTCATCCCATTACTACAATGTTGTGTAACAAAGTGAACAGTGACACTTGCAGTATTCAAGGAACTCAGACTTCATATGTCAGACAATAAAGAGACAAAGAGCTTTTCCACTGTTTGCTTCATTTGTAAAAACAAAAGAACCCTTTATTTCCTGTACTAGTCAAATATGCAAATAAAGGGGGGGGAGTGGCTTACACATTATTAGTGTTTTCACAGCCTTCAAATGACTAATGCATGTTCAGGGTGATGAAGACAAGAGAAGTGCACATTCAAGCCAGAGCAGAGACTAACCAGTTACTGAGAAAACTATGTAAATCCGTTGGTACAATTCAATTCTGCAATAATCCTGTTATTCCAGTCCCGGGCCTATTCAAAACAGAAAATGCTAATTGTGAAAAGGTTTGCTTATCCCTTTTCCTAAGACACCTTTGAAAAGAAACTGACTGCTTTTGGTGCAACCAGATCACCATCACCCTGACCACTCTATTTCCTCCTACACTCCTAGATGCTGTTCCAGCTTTCATCTGCAGTCTCCTTTTCAGCTCTTTGGGAAGTTACAGATTCTAGGCAACATGGAAAGCACACAGGATCAGGATTGCGACAGATAGCTCAGGGTAGCAGCATGGCAGCTGTCCTGAAAGTCATCCCATACAATTACAGAATTTAACCTGTAGGATTTAAGCAGGAAAAAGAAACAAACTAGTTTTGCAACAGGATCTCTGGATACAAGGTTCCTCTTGACATGCAAACTTCCAAGTCTTTATGCATCATCCCAAACCAAGCTCCTCACCTGGGCATACAAAATTCTACTTTACTTTCTACACAAAAAAGTAGCACATCTTATCCCTGATCTCTGGCACTTATACAAAGGAGAAGGAATTGCATAACACTTTTGCTCTCAATATCTGAGCAAGATTCCACCAGCAGACCATACATAAGGCAATCTTTCAAAGTTGTAGTCATTCTGTCAGCTTGATTCATAGCATCATCCCACATTCCACACATGGCAAAAGCTGGCAAGATCCATTTTAGTAACAGAAGCCTTAAAAGCACAAGTTTCTCTTTCTCACATAAAGTCCTCCAGACATCATTGCTTCGCTTTCTGAAGCCAGACCAACCCCAGACAGAAGGGATCTGGTCCACGAGTGCACTGTAGGTGTTACAGCATAAAAAACACCTAGGAATCTACCCTTGAATAGAGCAAGTTCACCATTTCTCTATAAATTACCTCCAGCTCCATACTTGAATCTCTAAACCTCTATTCCTAAACAAGGAGCTAATTCTGCACAGAGAGCTCCCAGTTCTATTGATATTGCTGTTTTAAGAAGATATTTTGTTTCAGGTCATATGTGGAATAAGTAGAGGGTTACCTTTGCCCAAAAATAACACAGTCCATAGACTCTATCCTGTCCCTGGCTGTCAGAACTTGTTCCCACGGTTTGCCTTAAGGCAAATATTTTGTGAGAACAACTCCAAAACTGGAAGGTTTTATTTTTCTGGTTTTGGATTTCTGTGGCACTGCTGTATGAGTTTTAGGACAGTGTCCCATGGAATTGCAGCTCAAAACCTTTGGAAAGAACATTGTCTTCTTGGAAAACATACAAACCCTATTATATAATGACATCCAAAACCAAAACTGAACCCCCCCCCCCAAAAAAAAAAAAAAAAAAAAATAGCTTCTGGGGGTAGTAGACAACATAAGTACTTTTGGCCACACTTAGACAAGATATATATAAAAATGTCTATGCTGATTTCTAAGAAATCTATAGTTCCTTTCCCTCTAGCTATTTATTCTCATTTTAATATTAGAAGAAACTGTAATTTATCTCTTTATCTTTTTTTTTAATCTCTGTTTTAAAAAAGAAGAGAGAGGCAGAGAAGAGAGGGAGAACTCACAAGTAAATTTTTCTGCATCCTCCACCCCCAACTGATTACACAACTCTCACCCGCCTTCTCATTCCAGTTCTCCATCATGACAATGCAAAGCTACTCAGCTGGCAGCCTGCAGGTCACCGGAGCCCAGAAGATGTGTGCACCTTGGTCTAGTGCCACAGGGCACTCTGGAGCCATCCCGCAACTTCAAAACAGCCTGGGACAGCTTAAACAGATAATTAATTAATCACCTCAAAGCTGAGGGAATCCCTTGAGCAAGAACAAAGAGATAGCTCAAGAACATGTAATAAGACATAAAGCACAAGCTATCAAAAATGGTAATGAAGTGTTTAATTAAAAATGCAGAGGGAAGAAAATTGCTCTCAGGTGGTTTTCTTTGGAGCAGGTCATACACTTTCATATGCACCAGAATTACAAAGGCCTGGGGTTCTGCACTGCCTCTCGATGTCTACCCACAGTGCAGACCTTCCCCAGGCTGACCGGTCCAGAAAAACAGTGACCTGTGGGACTGGAGAAGACAGACAGGAGAAGCAGTACTGACAATGGCAGGACTAAACAAAGAGGAAGCTGATGCAGCCACAAATCATATTCAGCAGCTATACTGGCATCCCAAAATAAATACTGCTTTGATGTGTTAGATAAAATTGTAACAATAGATTACTATTAAAAATAAAGTTAAATTGGTATCAAAACTACTATAGCACAAAATCTTCTCTTCACACTGGTAAACAGAGACTCCCTCATGTGATGTTTCAAGCACAAACTGCCTACTTTTCAATTTTTTTTTAAAGAATCCTCTTTAAATGGGCAAAAGACTTAAACATGGCCAAACTTCTAGTTTCTTTTTTCCTAAAAAAAACTCCAGGCATGCATAAATAAAGTGAAGTAGAACTACACCCATTGCTATCCATACCCCGTCTTCATTCTTCCAGACCCTTTCTCAATGTTTTTACACAAAGTTCTGGCACATTGCTAGAACACAGCAAGGCCAACACACATAACTGAAAGCAGAAACATCTCTTTAAAGATGACATCTTGAGACACTGTGTGAAAGAGATTCATGAAAAATAGATACTGTGCTATTGTCATCACTAGCAAACTAGAAGTTCTTTGGGCACAGCTTGAAATTAAGTGATTATATGCAAAAAAGATAAGGAGGAGAGGCATTGCTCTGAGTCCTCTTGACTTCAAAAGATGGCTTACCACTGCAGATAGTCTAATCAGAGAAAGAGAATTTGTAAGAAAACGGGTAAATGGAAACAGGATAGTTACCCTTGATCTCAGTGGTACTTTATTCATTGGCTACTGTCACAGTGCAATCCACCAGCTGAAACTCTATTGACACATAAACATGCCAAGAAGATTAGGAAGCAAATAATCTATTTGGAGGGGAGATGAAAGGCCAAACTTAACCCACTGCAAAATCACACACTGAGGCAAAAAAGGATAACCTCTGAAATAACCTTGTGGAACCTGTGGAATTCATCATTCCACAAAGACAACGTGAGGGAATTGCCCCCATAGCTGAGAAGGAAGTATAATAAAGTATAAGGGAAAGGTGGATCTGTTACAGGTAACACAAATACAGAAACAACAGCACTACACAAGAGCAAAAATATAGAAGCATAAAAGGCATAACAGGCAGGAACAGCCTGTTCTTGTGAGCCGCAAATTCAATACATGAAATTTCAGGGAAAATCTGGAAGTAACAACAGAAACAAATTATAGAAATATCTTTGAAGTTAAAAACAAAACAAACAAGCAAAAAACAATAGAAACACCAGCCATCCTAGGAAATAATTAAGTCCTAAAAAGCAATGCTATTAAAACTTGAAAGTTTTTAAGGCCCAACAATTTAAGTACTTATTTTTGGATCAGGGTGGAGGTGAAGTCCAGAAAAAATTACTCTGGCTCAAATCATGTGCTTAATTATCAGAGCTAATGAAGAGAAACCAAACGAAACCAAGAACTATATGGCAGTAAAGTTTTCAGAAGAGAGACTTGGATTAATACTAGGTTTGCTAAAGTGAAGGAGATGCCAATTGGTACTTAGGGAAAAAAATTATATACACGACAAAATTACTTGTAGAAACAGTTATGTCCTGGCACCAGAATGGATTAAATTATTTAATAAATTAAAAAATAAAAACCTTCTAATTTCCTCCAAATAATATTACATATACAATTAAAATAATTCTGCTGCTTATGTCATTATCAAGAGCATTGTGTCCCAGATAATGCATTGGCCACAGGTGACATTAACCAAATGATGCAAAAATTGAATTGCCAAGATGCTCTACAGGCACTTTTTAACCAAGTTCACAGAAATCACAGGCTCTTGCTCTACAATCTTCCTTTAATCATCGTGATGCCCAACGAAAACATTCATCTTCATTGCCGTTTTCATGACTTACTGGTGCTTATAACTAACCACCACGGATGCCTAATTTTTTAGACAGAGAAGCAAAATATTCTCTCCGGGGAACACTGAATTATCATTATGCAAGTACTCTTTTGTCTTTTACTTCAGCAGAACTAAAAAGAGACGATTCACTGCAAGTACAGACAGAAAGGTTTCTGCAGGATCCTGTGTGAAGCCATTCCTTGCCAAGATCCAAGGTGACCAGAACCTATGAAGTGCTTATGTGTCAGGGAGCGATACTATTACGTGGCTTAACTATTCACAGTGAAACAATTACATACTCCTATCAATATAACTGCATTCTCTCTCTTTTGAGGTACTGACAAACCTTTCAACATTGACATAAATTATAACTTTTCACTACTTGAAGTATTTATACTTTCATCTCTTAACTAGATATACCTAAAATCAATTCAAGATCTTTCAGTTCTTCCATAGTCTGGGTCTCACTTAACAGATGCACTCAACTGACTTACCCAGAAACTGCCAGCATGTCCATTCCGGTGTAAGTCATTTCTATATTTTGACTACTTCCAGTAAAACCAAAAATTATACTATTTCTCTTTCTAAAACCATCAGCTCAGGTTTTCATTTCTCCTCCTCCTGCCAGCTCCTCTACTTCCTTCCTGCTCTCTGCTTTCTCCATATACTTCTCCCCAGGAAAACACAGTTCCAATGCAACAAGTAGCTCTGATCTACTGATGACTCTTGTTTGACTGACAGCTTGTGGTGCCAAGAAAAGGTCTCCTGTTTCCCACTCCAGCATAGCACTTATGTGTCACATTTTGCTGTAGCAGAACCCAGGAAGCCATTATACAGTCAGAGGAGGTTTCTTTATAAAGGAACTGGAAACCAACAAACAGATGCAGAATGTTACCTATCAGTTCTTTATGGATTAAAAAGCAGTATTTTGTAGTCAAAACAGAATCATAGAATAACTGTCCTTAGTTGCAGTAATTGCCCAGACCATTCCATCTTTGGTTTCCCAAGTCCATTCTCAGTGGTGTAGCATCTATGTAACCAGAAGTAACGAGCAACATATTAATAACATTTGATTCCCAGAAATCAAGCCCTAATAGCATTTTCTTTGTCCAGCAGCACAAGGCCTAAATATGGAAACAAACTTGCTCTTAACTACTGAAAGTGGTGTTGAAAGCAAAAGAAATTTGCTTTTAAAAGGCAGCACATCTTTTCCTTGCTTATCCAAGAATGAAAATTTTCATTTGTAGTTGTGCATGAGGACCCACAAGTGAACCCCCTCTGAAGCCAGCTGGCATCCTGGGAAAAGGCAAAAATACATGGCAAGTGCTCCGGAGACGTTAATACCAATTAGACACTAGAATAAGTGTGTGCTACCGAGGCTTTCACTCTGAAAATGAAGATAGGGGAGCATGAGGAATGCAAAATACAGTCAGCAAGAAAAAAGACCTGACTTTGCATAAAATTCTTTACCAACAAGTTAAAAAGTTTCATCTTGTAAATCAGAGTGCTGATAATCAGATCTGGCAAGGGGGACAGACCATGCTCCCCAGCCCAGTCCGTTCTACTTAACAGACTCACACACTAATGGAAAGACAGCACTTAGGATCTTCAACAGAAGGGAAAACCAATGTAAAACATTATTTCCTCAAATATCCCAATCAAAGCTTTACAGCTAGCAAGCAAGCATAAACCTTTAGAACCGAGCAGAAACACAGGCAACTTACCAAAAAAGTATCCGCAGAATGTTTGCGACCAGCAACACCAGGCAGACGTAGGTGGAGAAGCCCTCCGCGTTCTGGGTGCGCCGAATGTCCCGGTACTGCGGGATGTAGGGCACGACGCCGCCGAACACCATGGCCCCCGCGGCGCCCCACGACACCAGCTGCTGCATGGGCACCAGCAGCCACTCCAGGCCGCCCGGCTCCATGCCGGGGGCGCGCGGGGAGGCGCTCAGGCTGAGGGATGCCCTCAGGCTGAGGGTGCCCCGCCGCAGCTCTCCGGCCGGGGCCGGCTCTAGCCACGGGCGGGCTCCTGAACGGGATGCGGCACCATGACTGCGCCCTCTCCCGCGGGGCCCGGACCTGGGGAAAGGCACGGGGCGTGAGCCTGGCTCTGCCGAGGGCGGCTCCGGCCTCTGCCAGCCGGGCGCTGGCGAGCCCCGACCACCGCCCTGCCTTGAGCGGGTCGCGGCCGACCCCGCTCCAGCCCCAGCCCGGCGCTCCACAGGGGAAGCCCGGCCCCGGCACGGCAGCCGCGCCGCTCCATCGCTGAGCGGAGCGGCCAGCGGCCGGCCAGAGCGCGGACACGCGGGTCCGCCGGCACCCCCGCCCGGCCTCCCGGACGTGTCTCCGAGGGGGCTTCTCCGCCTCCCTCGCCCACCCCCGCCCTCCGCGCCCCGCGGACAGGCACAGCCGCCCGCCCCGCACCTGCTCCCTGAGCTCCGGCCACCGCCGCCGCCTCCATCCCCCGGCGCCGCTCCGCGGGCGGGCAGCGGCGGCCGGGGCGGCCCGTGACGTGCAGCGAACGGCCACGCCTCCGCCAGTGAGCGCCGGGGCCGCCCCTTCCTCCGGCGGGCAGCCGCGGCGGCGGGCGCGGCGCCGGCACTGGGCCCTTTACTGCGTTGGGTCCTCTCTATCGTGCTCCCGCCCGCGGGCGGCACCGGGATACGGCGAGCGGCTCGGTGCTGGAGGGGGCTTGGCTCCTCCGGACGCACCTGGGTTCCTTCTCCTCCGCGGGCTGCGCCGAGCTGCCGCCCTGGGTCCTGCTCCCCAGGAGTTACGGAAAATTCAGTCATGCCTTATGGGCAAGGGGGAATGGCTTTAGTCAGAAAGGGAATAGATTTAGATTAGGTACTAGGAAGAAATTCTTTACTTTGAGGGTGGCGAGGCACTGGAACAGGTTGTCCAGAGAAGCTGTGGCTGTCCCATCCCTGCCAGCGTACAAGGCCGGGGCTCTGCGCGGCCTGGCCTAATGAAAGGTATCCATGGCAGGGAGGTTGGAACTAGACGCTCTTTAAGGCCCCTTCCAACCCAAACTATTCTGTGGCTCTCTGAATTGCAGTGGCTGGGGAGAGAAAATGTGCGTCGTCTTCTACCCAAAGTAGGGCAGATCAAAAGTGATCAGGGAGACTCTACTTCTGCTTGCACTGAGCCAGTAGAGGACAAGTGCTACAAGTGCTGCACACGGATGTTGTGTGGAGAATGACAGCATGGACACTGCATCCACCTCATTCACTTGAATGGATGGAGCATCCACCGAGCATCCAAGTGGCTGCACAGCTGTCCTCAAAGCTTGTTCCAAGGGCTCCCCATAATACTACCCTAGACAAGCTTACTTCTACCTTGTAAGTGCCCCTGCTGCTCATCCAGCAGGTAGGAAATGAGATGGGCTTTCCTCCATCTGAGTGATGGATTATTTTGAGTCCTATAGCAGCAACTGCAAATGTTTTTTGTGAGACTTAAAGGGGAAAAGGACCTGAATTAAAAATAGAATTGTCTGTTTCGTGACTTCAGAAGCCTTTTATTTACTTCAGGCATAGCAGCACCTTGCTCAACTGCAACCATATCTTCCACTGGGCAGTTCTTGGAGCACATGTGCAGCACACGAACCTGCACATTACTGCAGAATGTATGCGTCAAAGACATTCTTGGAGTGTCATCGTACAAACATCCAAAACAGCCTCCTTATGTAGATCAGGTGACCAGTGATAACATTGGGACTTACCTTTCCTACAAGGAACTAGCAGCTCTGCTACTTGAACAAAGTTCTATTCCATTACACAAACTTGGTAGTTTGATTGCTAAGTTAAAAATGCATAGTGGATGTTTTGAATTCTGATTTTTGGATAAGGATCCCGAAGTTCCTGATTTCATCGCATCTGACTCACTCAGATTATAAAAACAGTTATAACAAACAAAGACTATATAATTATATATAACAATATAAGTGTGTATAAACTGCATTATTTAAAACATTTTATTATTTAATGGCTCATATGTCATATATCACTTCATATTATCATCAGGCAGTTATGCCAGCTTCTTTACACACTTTCCCTGGAGCCCTTAGCACATTATTTTTCCTTAAGCACAATGGTCTAAACAAACCTCAAGCTGAAAATAGGAGTAGCCCAAATTAGAAAGCTAATTTTTGTTCACATAAATACAAGTATTTTGACAAATCATGAAGAAATTATTTTGAGAAAATAGGTATTTTGAAGTAATGTTTACCTGAGTAGAAGAAACTGCCCAAGCTGGCACCAGATCTCCAGGTTAGCTTCCAGAATTATTCCAGGATGTTCTTAAATCTATGCAATAACAAATTGTATATAATATTAAGATTCTAAAATACTCAACTGGAAACAGACAACTGCCTAAACTTGTTTTCCCTTACTTGAAACTGTAAGGCTAAAAACTGAATTACAGCACATTGCTGTGTAAACACAATTCATTTCTGGTCACTGAAAAAGCTCCTAGTTGTTTAGGAGTTAATTCATGGATGTAAGCTGAACTGACCAGTGACACCAGACACTGGGTAGGAGGAGAATGACAGGTTGGCTGAACTCCTCGGGCTGAGCAGCTGCCAGCATCAGGGAGGGACCCTTCAGGTCTCATGATATTCTAAAAAGCCAGGCTCAGGATTTTTTGGTAGTGGTACCATCCTGAGATGCTTGCTGCCTCTGGCATAGCACCCTACTTGGCACAGGAACATCCAACCATAGCAGATACAGCAAGATTCCAGTAGGAGAGTGTGCTGGAAGAAATATATCTAAACCTGGGGTGATAACAGGTGATTGGAGAGTGCCTTGCATGATCAAGGAAAAGTTCCACAATCTGCAGGTCTGAGTGCAGTCACACAAGAATGAGCCTTGTGAGGCTTCATATCAAAGCAGATTTCTTTTTCTGGGAGATAGTAACTGAGAGGGAGCTCAGAAGTTGTAAAAGCAGTGCCTACCCTAGAAACAGTACTGACTCAGTGCCAGACAGCAATCCTCTGTTTCAAGTAAGGAGAGAAAGAATAGGTGCATTTATTTTTTTCACACAGACTGGCAAAATTTCCCCATTAGGAAAAAAAAAACAACTCTATTTACTAGAACTACATTATCCATTCAGAAAACAGAAGCAGACAAAGTTTCACACTAGATCTTTGGAGACTAAATTCATCTTTTTAGGACATATGCTATAGGAGAATTGAAATTGATTATGTGAGCAGCTCTAGCCACCTAGTTATGAACTAGCTTCTAGCAGTTAACATTTGGATGACAATGTAGTCCCCAAACCTCCAAACATAATGAGAACTTTGAATTATTTTAAATTAAGAAATCTGATAAGAAATGTTCCTGTAGTATCTTTCGATATGGTTTAAGGAAGCTGAAAATGGTGACCAGACATGGGATGTTTTCAAAGGGCTTTTATCTTTAATGTTGGTAGAGGTAGCAAAAATTACTGTATAAGGTTTAGATTTTGCAAATAGGTCCACTGACTTAAAAGAATTGAGCAAAGCCCTGTTTCTACAATTGGCTCCATATGGCCATATTCCTATCAGGATGACACTGGGACCAACAGCACATGGTAATGAACCACCCAATGGATCAGTTTCATGACAAGCCTTAGCACCTCCTTGCAGTTTTTCGCAGGAGGAGGAGAGCTGTTGGCACTTCACTCATAGTTACTGCAGTAGCAAAAATAGCAGATTACTGCAAGTCTCCCAACCAGTCTGTTGTTCTGTCAATTGATTTTGAAAGATGAGTATTAAAATTATTTTACATTCTACATTAGAGAAATGCTTTTGCACAAAAGCAAGCATAAGAAGTCCCTGCAAGACTGCTAAAGTGTAGATAGGCTCTGAGTTACTTCTTGAACACATTGCACAATAAATGTTGTCATAAGGATACAGTGAATCCCTATGGTAGCCTGTTGGGGGTTGGGTTCACCTGTGGAATTTTTTTTCTTTTTTTTTTCTCTTTCCCATAAGTTGCCAGGTAACTAATGTCTGAGTACTTAAGAGTAGTTAATAAAGACAAAAGAAGTGGCTGAGGTGGGGGGAGGGGGTATGTAGAACTTCACTTTTGCTGGGGGGTGTGCTGGTGGGGGGAGATCTCTCTGTGTTTTTTTTTCACTGGCATCACGGGAGCAGGGTTGTTGGTTTTTTTTTTTTTTCCTGCCACGGTCTTTTCGTGTGTGTCCCGGGAATCCTGAACCGGGCCCCCGTCTGCCTCGCCAGGAGTCGCGCCACGGCAGGTCCCGCTCTCTCCCCCTCGCTGTTCCTTCACTCCTGCTCCGAGTGTTTCTCCACGCCTCAGCCCGCACCCCCTGCCCTGCCGGGACTCGTGCTGCAGCTCCAGCCACCGCCGGGGAGCTTCTGATCCATCTCCAGCACCCTAAGACTCTGCACCACAGCTGCTGGTGCCGGTAACTGCACCAACGGGGGGTGGGAGGTGCCAGCGGCAGAAAAACGCTGTGACTGTTTCCCTGGTTCTATCTGTTGTTCATATCATAGTTATTGTTGTTCTGTTTTGCCTTGCTAAACACAAATAAAGAACTGTTATCCATATCCTCACATCTTTGCCTGAGAGCCCCCTTAATTCTAAAATTAGAGGAGTTTGGGGATTTGAATTTTTTGTTTGTTTGTTTGTTTGTTTTCTTTTCGTTCTTTATTTCAGGAGAGGGTCTTGTTTGTCCTTAGCGATACCTGTCTTCCAAACTAAGACACAGCCAAATTCCCTTCAATTATCACATTATATATCTCATTCTACAACTACAGCCATGGGGAGATTAAAAAGAAATATTCACTTTAGTGTTCATAAAACAAGTAAATGGGTCTTAAGTGTCCTGAAATTTGCCATTCCTACCATAATGTATTATCACTAAATCAGCTGTCCTCTTCTCTCCATTTTTTGATTTTTTTTTAAGCAATCCTGCTGCAACTGGTGGCAGAAGCTACCTTCTGGCCCCTCCTAGCACTAGTGAGCCCCTATTTTGGCAGATGATGGACAGAATCAAGCCAGCATTAATAGGAGAAACAGTTTTATTGCACATCTTGACCACTTGTCCTTTCTCGTTCTGCGCTGGTCTTTGCAAACAGAACAATGAATATCAGGATGAGTGGAACACCCACCTTCATGCAGAGGAACACCCTCTGAACTTCCAAGGACAAACATGCCCAAGCCTACAAGCACATCCCTGGGCAGTAGTCACATGCTTTGCACTGGGGAGCAGGAACCAGGACCATGGAGATTGATGATTAGATTCCTCTCCATACTTGGACTGCAACCATCTCCACAGACAAATGGAGAAAAAGCCCTAAAGCAAACATGTTAGAGCAGGAATCAGCCTGACAGCTGGCAGAGATACATGAACCCTTCTTTAAACCATTACAGCTTTGTAAACAATGGGCAAAGTTCAGACTGGGGAAATAAACAAACAGAAGTTCTCGTTCAACTTCTTACCTGAGTAAGCAGCTACACAGGCAAGAAGTTGAAACAGGACTGCTTAACCCACAGCCTGCTCTTCTGTCAAGCAGGTCCAGCTGGCTGCAATTAATTATTTCTTCCCCACCTGCTCTTGGGATGCCTTTGGTGTTTCCCATGGCCTCAAGGTCACCTCAGCACAGTTGGCTAAAGAGGAGTCCATAGGCAGTTCCAAATCCACCTACTTATCCTTGCCCATGTTCAACAATGCAGCCAGAAGTTCTCACCTCAACAACCTTCAGAGGTAGAGCTGCTTTCTCTTAAGAAAATATGTAATAGAGGAAAGTCTCCACAGATGGGATATGCACAGCGTGCCACAGGAAATTACCATGCAGGCTCCATTCATTGCTGATTCGATGTATGGTGCTCAGTATTGGAAGGGACAGATGCCTCTTTTTATTCCATCTTACTAAAATGGCTATTTTATTAAGCTGTTTTTGGTTGGGCTTTTCTTGACATGATGCAGAAAGAGCTCTGCACCATCTCCCTCTCTTCATACACTTCACTCCTCCTGGGCCAAACTGCTCACTAATCACAGTTCAATTGCATTCCAGAGAAGCTGCTGATACTGGAGAGTAAACTGGGAAAGGAGTGTGGTGGCTCGATCCTAGGCAGCAGTGAAGTCCCTACTGCCACTTGCTCACTCACTCCTTCCTGCAGGATGAGTCAGAGAATCAGCTGGGTGAAGCCATGGGAAAAATACCTATGGGTTGACACAAAAGTCTTGTAGTGAATAAAAAGAACATAAATAAGTGATGCAAAGGCAACCACTCACCACCTCCCACTAATAGACCGGTGCCCAGCCAGTCTCTGAGCAACAGCTACTTCGGAAGAAACTTCCTGCCCGCAGCCGGTTTTATTGCTGAGTGTGATGCTGTGGGTCCAGCATGTCCCTTTTGTCACCTGGGTTAGCTGTCTGGGATGCTTCCCCTCTTGGCCTCTTGTGCATCCCCAGCCTGTTTGCTGGTGGGGGAGGGCAGAGTGAGAAACAGAGGCGGCCTTGATTCTATGCAACCACAGCTCAATGACAGCTGAAACACTGGTGTGCTGCCAGTGCTGGTTTGGTCACAAACACAGCACCATACAGGCTACTAGGAAAAAGCTGACTCCATCTTAGCCAGAGCCAGCCCAGGGCATGAAATAAAATTCGGGAGATCATCAAGATGGCTTTATCAATGAACAAGTGAGGGTGCAAATGCAGTGTCCAAAGTGTTAGGAAAACTATCCCTAGCCTACTCTATGCTGTGGAGTAAATAAGAAGCAGAGAGAGAAAAGAAACATTACAGAGAATCAACAGTTTAATCATGATTCAAAATACCACCAGGTGACCTGGAGTCATTACAGCACTCAAACTGTCTTTTCTTTCTGAATTCTAGGACAAGGACAAAGTGCTCCTGGTGGCATTTACACACTGTAGCATACACCTGGCTTGTTTCTGTTAGATAAGCTCAGCATCTCTGGTACACTTAAGAACAGAACAAAACTAAATTTACTTACCATGAACTAATAGTACAGAATGGGGAAAAAAACCCTGAAAGACCAACTTTATTGCAAGAGTAATACTTGAGTCAAAGATAATTGAGACAAGACAGACAAAACCACTGCAGACTGATTTTTCTGACATCCCAAGGAGCTGCAGTTTCAGGTGCTTTTGATTAATACAGCATCTATCTCAGAGAGAAAATTAACATCCTCATGTGTCCTCTGAGCTGCTCTGGCCAGCCCCAAAAGTAGGAGCAGCCTTGGGGGCCCATGCCACTGCACCTCTTCCCCAGTTGTGGAAGGCCAAATCTCCAGTGCTCTTCTGCTCACCTAATGTTTCTGCTACCTATGCTGGCAGTATCCCTTGGCACTCTCTATGCCTTTGTAATTTCAGATGCTTTTTGCCAGGCATGCTTGGAATACGCACCCAAATGTCTCCTGCTGACAAACACCATGTGGAACACTAAACGGAGCTGAGGTGGGAGGGCCTCCTACATTACCCAAGCTGCATGAAATACCTGTCATAACTCTTAGTGCCTCCCCCCTGCCACAAATGTCTCACAGAAGAAGCAGGCAGGCCATTGCCAGTCAACGTTTCAGTCTTAAGAGCATATTTACAAGGATCTTTGTTTCAGATGAGAAAGGGCAAGCTTTTTCTCACAACAACAAAAAGCCAAACAATCGCATTACCACAGTCCTGGCTTTTTTATTATTGTCATTGCTCACTGACCCACATCTTGTTGTTAGAGCATGTGTCGTACACCCAATGTTCCCCAGTGTTATTGCCATATTTGCCCAAATAAACTCACGTTTTATGCAACCATACTAAGTACTTTCCACTAATTCAAGGTGAATTTAAACTGCCTGTACCAGGGAAACTCTCCAGTTGCCTCCTCTGGGAAAAATTGTGTATGAAGCTGCAAGGAAACGTTAGCATAACTGCAATTTGGTCACAGGAAACTTTACCCCACTGTTCTTTACACCTTCTGGAAATGCAAAACAGGCATTTTCCAATGAACTACTCCCTCCTTTGCCCAGCTTCCAGCCTCTTCAGCACAGGCTCTCTTTATCAAAACACTCTTTCCATCACACACCACAGCACATGCCGTGTTTACTATCTGTGCACAAAATGCGCATTCTGCTCTGGACCCCGAGGTCCCTGGGAGAGAACCACACCAGGCTGTGGTATCTGAACATGGGAGGTCAGCTGCCTCTTCTTGTGCCACAGGGGCTGCCTGTCCTGCCCTCATAGCAGAGCTTTGCCTGTTAGACACTGCATTTTCTTCGAGAAGGTTCCTCTGTGCACGTGTGAGGAGTAAGGCCATGGGATGGTTTGAACACAGCTCCCAGATGCAGTGCCAGGCATGCCAGCAGCAGGCCACCAGGCCAGAGAAGCAGAACTCCCTCTCCTATCAGGGACAAATACCTCCAGCTCCCTCCTGCAGCCTTTCAGGAGGTGAACTGCATAGTTATTACTCTTTCACCCTCACTATCCAAAGACAATGGAACAAGGCTGGAGCAGAAAAAAAAGCATTGGAAGCAACATCTCTTACAGCCATGTCCGGGAAACATAGCTGGAGATTTCTGGATCACCACATAATAATTCAGTCAACAGCAGATGGGCGGGTGATTTCACAGAGCCATGAATAACACACAGTTCTTCACAGAGCCAAAGGATGCCACCGTCACCCACCACACCAGCCTCCACAGTCACCTTTCTGCTGCTCTGGCATTTATCCCGGTGCAATACACTTACAGGGAAAATTAGATGCTGTGTCTGTTACAGCTACTTAGCAATACATGATGCCCACAGCACACACTGAACATCTGATCAAGATTATCCTTAACCCTGTCAGTTTTCTTTCTGAAGAAACTTGCAGAAAGGGGCTGACTGAAAAATTTCACAATAAGGGAATTTGTGAGCAGCAGTCCCAAAACAAAACACTTATTAACGGCAGAGCACCTCCATCAGGGATCAGGTTTCCCAACGGCTGGAATTATCCTTTTCAAATATACAAAACCTGAAATTTGAACTATGAACCCAGGCTTTTAATATTCACCTCAAATGACACTGTCTTTCAAAGGAGCACCAGCTGTCAGACACCTCTGACCCGAATGCCTTTTCCCTTGTGTGAGGCATTTGCATTTCACTAACCACTCCTTCCATGCTTTTAAATAACAACTTGTTAGGTCTACTGATGTTACCATATGAAAGAAAAGCGATGCCTTCACCGGGAAGTACTCCACTGGAGCAAGCTTTCAGTGAACTGCATTATGCTGAATCAAAAGATCGGCTAAATGTTAAAGTTTGACAAGAACCATCAGCACCGTTTGGGATTGCTGCATATAAAAGCTGATGACCTAGCAAAGCCAGATGGTTGTTTTCTTCACATTGTGTCCCTCTGAATCACGACTGCAAAGTGACACAAGAGAAGCTACCTGAGAGGGAAGGACCAAGCACAGCATGACTCAAAGACCCAGCCCAACAATTTGTTAGCAAAAATCCCATGATTGTGGTGCAAGTACTAACTTGTACCTAGACCTCTTCTCTTCAAACAAAACTTTTAGTATTGACCATGCCTTTTCCAGGAAGAAAAAAAAGCAAACCCACAAAATTTGCAGTGTCATTTGCATCCTGCCTTCTGATCTGCAGCCAAACAAGCTGCTATGTTGGCCCAGGAGCACTTGCCTCCTTGTCTCCTTCCAGGACTAAATTTGCTGGTTTTTTTCTTACCACATATGTAATATTCAGCTTCTCTTTGAGATGTCCTCTCTCTGACCTCACCTCCATTCCAAAGCAATCCGGAGCCAAACATGCTTGGAATATGTGACCAGAGGATTCCTTACTCCTGGCAAAATCTTATTTGTCAGCAAAGAGGAGGGAAAGAGACTCTATGTAACATCCAAACAGCAAGAGTAATGCATTTCTACAACAGTTCTTCTATCTTGCCACACCACAGGCTTTTACAGCATGGCAGTGAACTTGGAGCTTAGGTCTTATGAATGTTTGAACATGCTTTTATGTCCTATCCTGCTACTCTGACTTCTCCTTTCAGCAGTGGAGGGACTGGAATTTCCCTAGCAAAGAGCAAGGGAATCATGTTTTAGATAACATTTCAGCGCACACTGTGAAGAGTTCACAGCACAGGTCTGCAATACTGAAATAGGGTGGAAGCAGATAGCACCTCAGCCTAGAGGTCACCCTATTTTTCATATTTACTTCAAGTTCTTCACACCAAGAAGACATACTTAGACCAAAAGTGGCTAAAGTCTAAGCTTTTTACTAAAAGAAAGTAGCATAGAGCATATTTTGGCATGGAAAAAGAATTTATGTTGTCAAATCTTCTCTTTTGCTCCTTTCTCAAACCCCCTCAGGACCTGTTTTTGTACTCCTTGCCAAAAAAAAAACAAAAAACTTCTTGTTATCCTTTTAGTAAATTAAGCATTCTTATTGCAGTAAGTACTTTTATAAGCACTGGTGGTTTACTGATTCTCAGCTAGCCCTCTGCTTTTGAAACAAAACAAAACCAAAGGGTCTTTGCTTAGCTTCCCTTAGCCCATGGGTGCACGCCCAACATGGTATATATGCTTTTAAAATATGTCTCATCTTACATCCCCGGATTTCAGACCCTGGAAATGTATGCAACAGCTCAATTCTGAACTCCTAAGCCCTCTGAGAAGGGAGAGACTAGAGAGCAGCAGAGCAAAACCAAGCATGATAGTTCTATTATAAGTAAATTCATTGTTAAGCAAAGTCTGTTTAGTCTTGCCATTTGCCTCTTCTATTCTTAGGCTTTCTGAACTTTGGAACTTTTCTGTGACCACTTTTAGCTTTAAAGACAGTTCCATTTTTATTTCATAAACCCAGCTGTGCACTATTGGCCTAATTCAGTTCCAGATCTGAACTAAGGTGGCCATTCACATCAGCAGCTGAGACCACAAAGTAAAAGAACTATACCTTTGTACGGGGAAGTGCATGGTGAAATATTTTACAGTCTCTTTTACACTTTTAATTGCCTGTCGTTCATTTCTGGAACCAGTGCCAGCTGGATACTATATTTTTTTGTTTGTTTTGACCACATTGACCTACCTCACAAAAATGAGGAGCTAAGTACAGAAAGCCTTTATCAAGTCATACTTGTTTTGTTGAAAACTATAACCTGGCCATTGTTAAAATGCGGCATTACAAAGAGGTAGTCGGATTCCTGCAAATTGGTTGTCTATATAATTCTTGTGTCTCTGCATTTGCAGCTGGTTCTTTATCCTTGTAAGCTCTTCACTACAAATAGGACTCTACGGCTTTGTTCAAGATAACTGGGCACAAGCACACAGAGACACTTCGACTGCCTCTGGGGGAAAATACTGCTGCATGAGAGAGAAGCTTTTGTAACTCTACTGGAAGGAGGGAAAACCAGGAAGACTATGGCTGTTATCAGAAATAATGATGCAAAAAATACTACAACTCTACTACCTAGCCTTAATGGAAAGAAGATTTATTATTGACAAATAAACAGGTAAGCAGCACCAATTGTTCTTATTACTTATGCAACAGAACAAAAAGTCTGTATGTTTAAAGCTAGTGGCTACCTACAAAAGTAAACCCTATCTACATACATAATATTGTTAAATTTTTTTTTAATCTAGAAGCCTTCCAAGGCAGTAACACTGCTAGAACACTCAAGCTTTTCAAAACGTGCTTGATTTTTCTTTCTACAACAAGGAAAACATACAAGAGTGGGAAGCTAAGGCTGTAAAGAGAAGCCACAATTATGGTAAGCAGGTAGCAATGCGGAGGTTGCCTTTGATGCCAGAATTTCACCTCAGAGATTAACACACCCTCTCACAGGAGGTGGGGAAGGTAAAGAAGGAAAGCAATTAAGTTTATTAAGAAAGTTCTAAGTGGTAGGCTTACAGCAACTGAAGTCATTCCTAACTCAGGAATTTCTTGTGGATGAAGACATATTTGGCATACCTAGCACATGTAGTTACTCAAAGTAATTGACTAAGGTAATTTATTGCCCAATAGTGATATGCTCCTAACCATAGAGACACGGTAAACTGAAAACCTCTTCATTTGCATCAGGCAACAGTCACAGCATCCAGAAGAAAGACACCTCTGTAATAGCTGCACCAGGAGCTTTATACGCTGTGCAGCCCAAAAAGCCAGGGATGACCTAGATGCTGGTGCTGCAAGAGGCACCGTGCGACTCTTGCTGATGCCTTTGGTGTTTCGCTCGACACTGCAGTGCAAGGAACTTCAACCACCACGGTATTTTTAGCACTCCATCTCACACAACTAGTTACACGAGGAAAAAGGAAGCAAACCCTTAAAACCCCCCCAAAAAAACTGTACGACCTCTTAAGATCAAGCCTCGGCACTAAATCCTTATTTAGTTACTACAGCGCGTTATGACGATTTCTTCGGCAAGCGAAGGACTGCTAGTTGAGGATTCCCCGGCTCGCTGGGAGCGCTGCGGTCGGGGCCGTGCGCTGGCTGCCCGCCCCGCCGCGCCCACCCCGGCGGGCGGAGGGAGGCTCGGCCTGGAGCCGCAGCCGGAGCCCATGGAGGCCGCCGAGGCGCCGGGAGCCGCGGAGCTGCAGCAGCTGGTGAGCGGGGCCGGGCTGGGTGCCCTGGGTGCGGGGCTCCTGCCTTCTGCTGTACGGCCGGGACCGCTGCCTTCTGCTTCCCCTGTGTTTATTTCTACACCCCGCAGGCGGAAAATCTGCTCTGCCGGCTGCAGGAGAATTTTCAGGCTCTGACGGAGAAGTTAACGCTGAGGAATATCCTCTTTGGAACGTGGGGTACCCGAGTTCGGCAAAATTTCGGATCCCGTGGGTGGGGCCTCCTGCGCGGTGATGGGTGCGGGCGGGGTCTTTGCTTGTAACAGCGGGATGGGCTTCTTTCTTAAACATCAAATGAGCGTACAATGAGTGACGTGACTAAACACATATGACGTAAAGGCACCTGACAACCCCCACAGCCCGTTTATATATTCCTTTTCCTAAGGAAATCCTGAAAGTGTTTTACTGCAAGTAGCAAGGTAGTCTCTGTACAGCAATTCTGGCTTTCAAGTAAAATAAGCATTAAATTATGTGTAAAGATTCTGACGGTGCATTTAAAAAAGCATCCATCTCCAAAAATGTCACTCAAACGAGCCTCGGTTTAAAAGCAGCTGTTGGCCTGAGCATGACAAGGTGAACCCTCAAAAGGAGAAAATCAGACCAGAAAGGGCTCTGAGCTTTCTTACTAAATGTACCTACAGAAATCATCTCTGCTTTCTGAAGCATTTATTGAATTTTTTTGCAGAAACTTGACCTTTCAGGAAGTATCCGCTTCCAGAATAATGTTTCAGTAGGACTCATATCCTGATTGTGTAGGTTAACTCTATGGTATCACATTAAATAGTGTCTCAGAAAGAAAACAATCTCTTACAGAGTTCACTCATATTTGCAAAGGCTTTTGATACTAAGAATTTGAATGCTTTTCTGTCCTAAGACAATGTGGGATTGTGTTCCAACAATACCACCTTAAGTATACTTCATCTGGCATTAAACATGAACAAGTAAAAGGCTGACACACCTGGAAGAAAGCTGCTTGTTCTTCTTACAGAAAAAAACCTGTAAAATTGTAGAACTCTTACTTATAAATAAGTTATCTTTAACATTTTACTGGAAGAAATGGGCGAGCGCATCAATGACCTTGAGAAGCGCGTTGCTGACCTGATGACAGAGGCTGGAGTAGAAAACAGCAATGAAGAGTTGGGAGTAAAGACACTAACTTAAATTTTTCTGTTTTATACGTATGATGTATAAATGATGGGCGGGTAATGATGTTTACACATTTAGTATATCTGCATTTTCTTGGATTTGAAAGTGTACTTTTAAAAACCATATTTAATATACCTTGGATTTTTTTTTACCAAGAGACAACGCAACTACTTTTACAAAAGAAAAACTGCATCTTGCTGCCTCTGTTCCAGCTGAGTGCCATATACAAGGGGCTAGTGCTAGCTCACACAAGTGTGTAAATTGAGGTTGTCCATTCATAGTGAAATATGTGGCTTGAAGTGCTCCTGCACACCATTCCTGTCCCTCAGGTATGCTAACCTAGCTGAGGATTCACGCTGGTATAATTTTATGTACCTCTGCTTTAAAACCTGCTACAGCTTCCAAGTGTGGCTTGGAGCCCACCTATCACACACACTCACCCCAAACACAGCAGTAGATTATAGTAAATCACTTTATAATATAAAATCATGCTACATTTCAGGATTGTGTTCTGGATTTTATCTCCCTCTGTTGCAAATGCCAGCCTGATGGATGCCTGACACTGTTCTTAGTATTTATGAGGCAGCACTGCTTCCATGTTCTGTCAATGCAAGCGATGTCGTCTTCCTGTTGTTGCACACTTCCCTGATTCAAATTGAGACACATCAATTATTGTTGTCATTGGAACTTCCTAGCCAGTGAAAGACAGGAATGACTGTAAATATTCTGAAATAATTTAGGTATCCATTCTGATGCCTTTTGCACAAGGTATGCAATAATTTTCAGAAATGCAGAAGCAAGTCACAAAGATGTATTTAACTGTACAGAGATCTTCCTATCTCCATGCTGAATCACATTCATGAATAAATCACTAACCTACTTATTCACTGCATCTTTGCAGCACTGAAATGAGGATGTGTTCAGGGAAGATTAAAGGCAGAACAGCATAGCATTGATCCAAGATTTTATAGTCAAGTGTCACACTGTCAGAAAAATGTTAAGGGAAAACAAATGCATTTGCATCATGTCATAACAGAACCTTGAAAAAAAATTTTAAACTATTGCCTCAGGAAAAAAAAAAAAAGAAAGCTGAGTTTGTTCATCCAAGTGGGGCACTGTATTTCCTGGAGCTGAAAAAGAACTGTTAGTTTCAGAGAAGGCAAAGCCACTGTTTTGGATAGAAAACTATATCCTATATAGTGAACTTACACAATAACAAATATTTTCAATGTATGAAAATGTATTTATTTTAATATTAAAATAATAAGCTTTCTTGCTTTTTTAGCTTATATGTTCTTAGAATAAACCATTCTGTACTAAAAAAAATGGCAGTATTTGTAGGCTACAACTGCTCGGTTGTTTCTCTTTGCACAAGCCCACTCAAAGCTGTGCACACCAGTGCATGTAACATCATCCAGTTATTTATATTGTGACAATTTCAGTTCTTTAATGTTTGCTGTCTTGATGAAAACATTTTATTTAAAGACATGGAAATAGATGAGGAATTCTATTTACCAAGCATGTCCAGAAGAAACTGGTAGTCAGAAAACAGGGTCTTTGCACCAACTTTAAAGTGGTTGTACACCAAAGCATTGGTACTCCTCGCAGGGAAGATTTAGTTTGAAATGTAATGGGAAGCTTTTACTATAAATGCAGAAACTGAAGCATTGCCAGGTTACAGAATACCTCAGCTAATGAGGGAGAAATGCTTCTATTACAGCCTTCATTAATATCAAGAAAGCATTCCAATTAATGCTTTAGTCAGTGTAGACTTGCACGTACTGTCAAGACTGTAGGGAGAGGTTGGCATGCTGGAGGACAGGCTGGAGAAATGAGCCAACAGGACCTTGATGAAGTTCAAAGTACCAAGCTGAGCAGGTGTGAGGCACTGGCTGGCAGTGCTTTGCAGGAAAAGGGGTCTGATGGAAAGTCTGTCTGAGTCAGCAAGGTGCCTGGGCAGCAAGGGCTGCAGCACCTCACTGGTGCGTGTTAGTGGGGCCAGCAAGTCCTTCCCCCTCCATTCACCTCGCTGGGAGACCATACCCACAATATTCTGTCAGTTTGGGGGCTCCCCAGTTCAAGAGCTGCAGTGGTGTGAGGGAGGCAAAATAGAGCCACCAAGATATGGTGGAGTACAGCAGATAAAGTTCGAGAGAAATCTGTTAGTCCGATCTTAAGAAACGACTGTGGCTTCTTGCTGCCAACCACTACCCCATGGCAGAGCACGGGGAAAAGACACTTGTTGAAGGTGGTGTACGCCAGGGTTACTCGACACAAACTGAAACATGTAAAATTCCAGCTAGATGCAAGGAACACCTTTTTCAGCTATGAAGGTGCTCAAACAGCAGAACAGCCCTTCCAGAAAGGCTGAGGAATCTCAATCCTTAGAGAACACGAAATCACCAAGGTTGGAAGACACCTTGAAGATCATCTAGTCCAACCATGACACTGGACACAATCCTGGGCAACCTAACCATGTGGAACCGACCATGACTGGGAGGCTGATGGTCCCTTCCAATATAAATGATTCCAAAATCAATAACCACTCTAAACCAGATTACCTTCAGCACAAATTGAAGTTCTACTTTTACTTTACACTTTCTAAATCCTCTACAACACATTTGGTAGTAGAAGGAAATTCTTTGTCCTGTAATAAACTGGATTTCTCCTTTCTGGAGAATGGAGCTAGCCTGGTTTGCATTTAATTAATCCTGAAAATATGCATGTATCAGTTTAAAAAACAAACAAACCCCCATACAACATCAACTCCATTACCATAAAAGTTGTCAGAAAGGCAAATGAAAATTTCAAAAGCTATGCCACAGTGGAATCTAATCCAAGTCTCCCAAGAACATGTGCATTTTGGTATACTAATAGACAAACTGGAGGTCAAGTGACAGCTTGTGGTTTCCTCAGCTGCTGTCTGCAGCCAGATCCAGAAGTGCAGTTACGCTTTGGCACTGCAGAATTCACCAAATGCTTCAAAGTGCTGAGTGCACAACCACCGTGGAAAAAGAGTCTGGCACCACAAGTCCATTAGGCGGATGATGGTGTAGTGGTGAGCAAAGTCATGGGAGATGTTTTCTCTGAGCTTTGCTAAATATTAATAAATGAGCCTTGGTGCTTTATTCCCATTTTTTAGTGGCTATAGAAGACTAATATGATACGTAAGGAAATCCTGACAAAATTAAGAAGTCTGCATCTTCAACATTACAGCTTTGCATTCAATTATACCTGTTTTCATTCTCAAATTTAATTAGCTGAAAAAAATTAAGGTGGGTAAGTGGAATTCACTTTATTCTTTTAAAAAGCTATAGTACAGTTTCCCCAGTATTTTGTGTAATAAAAGCAAACAAAATAATTTGAAATGTTTTTCTGCAAACAGCTTTTTTGTGTACAAAAATATGTTATACCAAAAGGACAACAAAGGAGAAAGTCTTTAAAAAAGAAACCCCTAAAATTCAGCTACAGTATTACTGCAGTCAAGACAGTTCTAGGCTTTGAGTCTTCTACTCAAACAGAATATAAATATTTTAAATAATTCAAATTATGCTCAAAATTCAGGGACTTGTAGGGTTTTTTCTTTTAATATATATATATGTACACATACACGGAAATAAATTTAAGTGAACATAGTATTATGAAAAAAAGGCAGCCCAAAGAAACATCAATATCTGTATTTAGTGGAATAATCTTTCGGCGATACCACCAAACCTCGACCTTTGCGAGCTCCTCTATAAACAGTTTCTATAATGTCAATCATCTCCTGCTTATCTTCCATTGCCCAGTTGATCTTGTTATTATTACCTGTACCTAAATCAATCATGATGTGTTTGTTCCTTTAAAGAGGAAGAACAAAAAAACAAGTTAATATGGTATTAGAATTCAAAAAGAAATCTTATACCACTCCTGAATGCTTTGTAAGATCAAAGGAAGTCCATACAACATAAACGAACTTGCAAAACAAGTATTAAAGGAAGAATATCCACTACTCTCACTCAACCTGACATTTTCCTGCCAATTTTAAAGCAAGATTAAGGACTCTAAATATGTCCCCAAAATGGCTACTCAGTGCAATTATCCTTCAGCATATTCCTTATTGTTTGTGTATCTGTCCCACTACCAGAGAGACTTCCATGCTTATCAGTAGAACATTTTATCTCATCAATGTAAAAACCTTAACTACAAAAAAACCTTATTACTTTTGATTTATCTTAAAAGCAAGTTTGGCAAGCTTGACTGCTGCATTACTACAGTATTCTCTATGGGAAGTTTGAGATTTAAAACTAAGAACAATGGATAATAAATCCAGTTTTCACTATCACTAATTTGCGCTCTATTATCAAACACCTGGTTAATTGTAAAACAAGCCATGTTCCTATAAAATCAGTTTACTCTTCTGTAGGGCAATGTAAACACAGGCATCAGTGTGCTATTATGCATTTGGAAATGATCTGCTGAGACACTGTATTTGACAAACAAAAAGTTTAAATGAGTTACATTCCAGAACCATCATATACCTGAAGAAAAACATGACGGTACAAGGATCGTACAACTCGTACATCTTGTTGAAGTCTGGTACTTCAGTGATGTCCACAAGATAAATAACAGCAAAGTTTTTAACCTAAACAGAAGAAAACAGAAAATACAAAACCAATATGTATTACAAATTAAAATACATAAGCTTTCATTATTGTAACATTTATTTTCCAAAATATTAAGTCATAAAATCAGAATAAACAGCCTTGCTTTTATTGTTAACCACAGCAACCAATTAACATGGAAAATATAGCCAAGAAGCTCATTTCACATCCAGTGTCAACTGGAAAGATACTATGCTAAATCAACACCCAGAGAAACAAATGCCCTTTATATAGAACTGAGAATTCAACAGTGACATGCACAGCTCTAAACAAGTAGAATAACTGCTTTGTGCAAGCCAAGCTGACACATTTTGTCTCTGTCATCAGCTGATTATAGACTTCAGAAAATTAATGATCTACAATGCCCTGGTTCCTGCCCCCAAGCATTTTTCCCCCTCTATAACATCCAATTTGTCTAACAAGACTTGTTAAATGAAAAGGAAATTTATAATGTAATTTAAAAACTGGTAGATTTTTTTGAGAGGTGAAAAAGCTAAAACTCAGAAGTGTAATTGCTAAAGAAATAAGACCTTGATGAGAAGATCTTGTCTGGACAATTCTGGTAAAACTGGCTTTCATTTTGGAGAGTTACTCAGTTAAATGCAAAAGCATCCCTCCCCTGTAGTGTCACAGTCAATGCCTTCATTCCTGCAAGAAAACCACGTCAGGTTTTTGTTTCCTAGATGTAGCATACTTGTCATTAAGTGGAATTAGGGAAAGTTTTGGTTTCTAAACTTAGCTCATAAGTGCACAGTAAAAATTAACACAAACACATTACATTCTAAGTCAGAAGTCACCCAAATTGCACAGATATATAAGGTATGTTATCAAATGCTCATGCACTATACCAAGAGTGCACAATTGTGCCTCCCCATCCTCAGTTACCTACTACCACAATTTTGGTCCCTCCCATTTGATTGCCTGGAGTTACCAGCCTGAAGTTAACACACATGGTCTAAAATCAACGTCAAACTCACTGTTCATGACAGTACTTCCCACTTGTTAATTTTGCTATCAAAAGTCTGGAAATGCTATGGTGAGTATAATATCTGCCTGATGGAACAATATTTTATTTTAGTACACAGAGCCGGATTAGTTTGTATGAGAAAAATACTATATATTGTGTAGTCTGTATATAGACATCCTAGCAGGCACTTCACTGAGAAAGTATGGAGATGTTTATTTGAAAAAAAAAACCCTCAGAAGTGCAGAGAAAATAAATTTTTATGGACTTCTGCTTCAAAACAGTTTCAAAATTATAAAAAATAATCACACTTCAAGAATCTACGTATTACTAGCAAAGAAAGTAAAATCTCTTCTAGAGTAAAACAGCATTTAAAGTTTTTACTCTGCTTTTATGGAGTCAGTTATAGTCCTAGATTCAGTCAATGTTCTAATGAAAACATCCCATTTAAGCCATGTTCTAAATCAGGTAAGATGTAAAGCCTTGTAAACTAAAACAGTCATAATATCAAACCCTCTGAAGGGATCCTTCACACCCTTTTAAATTTTACATTAAACACTTCTAAGAACCTTAATGGGATGTTCAGAGGCAACACAATTTAGCCAAGAAGTGACTGAAGCTACTCCCTGGTGAGCCCTGGCAGGCAAAAGACAGTTGTGGGGGTTTTGGTCCTTTTTTTGGAAAACAAAACACCTGAGGAACCATTTTCGTTTTATTCTATCATTACTTCTTCAACCCTGCTGGCATTTTTAGCATCAGCAGCACACCTTCACCATGTGGGGAAATTTCTACAACACGTTCAGCAATTTTGACAGAGCACACTGTCTTTGAACAATTACTTAATTTGGAGCTTGGGAAATTATTTTACGGTAAACCCAATGTTAATAAAACGTTCTTAGGACCTGTTTTGTTCAGTGAAAGATTAGTCCAAGGAGATTTACATGTTGTACCAGAATACCACTCCAAAAGCACTCCTAAACCAAAATTTTACTTCCAAGAACTCTGTACTCCAGATAGTACTGGAACAAAAAACCCTTTAAAGTTAGTTTGACATTATATACATTTAATTTAGTTGAGCTGTTGCAGAACCAGAAATGCTTGTCACTAGCAGTGATCATCAATAGCCTAGGATACAAGTCTTAATTTGTTAAATAAATCTTATAAAAAAGGACTGAATCACTCAAATCACCTTTGCACAGCATATGTGCAAGTCATTACCAGAATCCAAGCATCCAAGACATTAATTAAATCTTCCTTCTCTCTGACCTACTTTTATAGAAGTAAAACTGATGACAGTCACCTGCTAAAAAGCTCATATGAAGTCTAAAGAAGACCTTAAAGCTGGACTCAAATTTCAATTCAAAACTTCAAAAGTGTCCCTATTCTTTACCCCTCACTTTCCTAATTATCAAATTTGGCAAGATCACCACTCCAAAACGAGTTAGCTTGCAAGCACATTGAATGAGGGTGTACTATGTTGAGTTTGGACACTGGCTGCCAAGGATAGCAGCAGTAGATTGGGATTCAGACCTAAGGAGGGATTAGATAAACACATGGAGAGGGTGATGCAGAAGAACTGCAGTGGCCTGTTTTATGGGGCTGGACAATTTAATGTGCCAGGCTCGGCAAGCTGGTCATGAAGAGGCGTTTTATTTTAACATGAGACAAGCCTTGCAGAGACTCAATGTTTCTTTTTGCACAGTATTGACCAGTTTTAGAGCGGGAAGAAGCAGTTCCTGTCTCAGACACGATATTGGAGCCAAGACAGCAGCAATATAGAGCAGCATCTGAGCCAGCTTCACACACAGCCAGCTCTAATTCACAAAGCTTTAGCTTAGGCTTTGATTTTATCAAAAGCAATGGAAGTACTTATGAATTCAGACTGCTATGGATGTGCATGATTTGTGAAGACAAACCAAAGGCTGACCTCTCCCTGTTGGGACATGAATCCATTGCTCAGACAGAGCTGTCAGTTGAAAACCTTCACTCCTGTACAAAACCAGCTTTGCTACTCTGTCAAGACAGTGGTTGCTAATAAGTTTTCTTTCTGCCTTGTGGGTTGTAACTGAGGATACAGTATGGACACCTCAGAATAAGAATAGAAAACAACTCTAAACAAGCAAACCACGCTAAATACAAGCAGTTGCAGTAGTTACACGGGAGACTACACTGAGTTTGTTAATATAAACCAAATTTTACTGTAAAGACAATATGAAAAAAGCCTTGTAGTATTTTAGAAGTTGAACACATAATAACACAAGTTTATTCTGAAAGTGCTTAACCTCATAATGTACACTAAATACAGTAAATTTGTTGCAATAAGTCAACTGCTTTCTGAAGAAAACCAAAATCAAAATTCTAGTGAAAGACCTCCTTCTGGGCAGCACATCACTTGTGCAGCAATTGAGGATAAAAGCTTTTTCAGAGACAGATATTAACTGACAGTCCTGCCTTCCCTTATCTGTCTTTCAATTCAAAAGTTTCTCTGCCTTACCAGGCTACTGGGGCTGCTGTTCATGGGGACACGGTAGAGTAGGAAACCTAAGTCAAACAGGACCATGGATTCAAAATTTTCTAACTTACTTTCACAGGTTGGGATTCAATTTTGCTGGTTGTTTCCCCCCCTCTCCCCAGTGATGGTAGCTTCATAAATCAGCCTATTCAATTTACACTGCTGAACATGCATGTGGAAAACCCAAAAGTGCATTACTGCCTGGCCACAGTTATAGGCTGTTTTAATACTCCACAGAAGTGTATCTGCCTGAGGAATGCTATGAAATCTTTAAACTGAATGGATCAAGACTATAAACCAGAGGAATCTATAGGACTTTTAACATCAGATAAGGATTCTGTATCCTGTCTTCATGAAGATCACACACTTTGCTAGTAAACAGGAAACACAGATGTAGGAAAAATCATGTGACATGGAACTAATTTGAAATTCTCCTCCCCGACTTCCTTCATTAACAATATCCTTGTAAAAATAAATTCCTACAACATGAGATTGATGCAGAAATATGATTAATGACATGCACGAATGACAAAAATCATGAAGTTTCTTGAAACTTCTCTCAGAAGTAATACTTATTTTTTAGTTGTTAAGGTTTCAGCTGTCTTTGTAAAGCAAATCTTACGGCCCAAATATCGAAGGAAATCTGAAAGAAGATCCAAGATTCCATCTTGTCATCTTCCTAACCAGTTCCTAGACACTGTTTTTTTCCTGCTTAGAAGAAGAGTACACTACTTTATGGACAAGAAACTCACAAGAAAAAAATACAGGAACTGAGACTAGCTTTTGCAACAAATGACTTCAATTGAAGATGGCTGGCAGACTTGCATTACTGAACTAAATGGAGCAAGTACAAACTCTAAAGTCTGTACTGACAATATTTATATGAATCTTTTCCTTGCTAATTATGCCGTAAGTTTAGGTGATCAATTTCTAGGGGAAAAGAGAAAGGCATTGTATTGCCAAGAGCAGTGCTTACACCTAATAATTTTGAAAACTACAGACATCAGCAAATGGATTAAATGGAGCTTTGCTCATCTTTTAATTACAAACACCAGTAGCTAAAATACCTATAAGCTTTTTTTAATAACTACCTCTTTCCCTGCTCCACCTTCTTTTCCTCTCTCACTTTTCATGTAACTTTAGCAGAAATGCAGAGGCACAACAAACGTTTGAGGAAAAGCCACAGCTATTCACACTTCTGATTATTCTGGTTAAATAAATGCACAACATTTGAAAAATCCTCCCTAAACTCACACTGATCCAATACAACAGTTACCTGATTTACACTACTCAGTAATAGATAAACAGTTTCTAAAACAAGGTGTATTAATTTAGCAAAGCAATCACTGTATTTCAGGGGATAGGTTTTTATGCGTTTCCTTTAAAGAAAAGAAAAAAGTGTAGTTTTAGAAAAGGTCTTTTAAGATGAAATTTGTGAAACTAAATTGTTTCGATCAATGTTTTGATTGAAACCCTGACAAAAAAAAATTCTAACTTCTTACAATTATGATTTGTTTTGACATTCAGTGAAACCTTGCTTCTTTTTCATGTAACACTAGGGGAAAAACCCCATGAACTGTAAGTGGGGTACATTTCAGTGAAAATAATCTACTTTATACTTTCATATAGCATTCTAGTTTCTTTTTCCACAAAAGGATTCATACTGAAAATAAAACCCTGTTCTCCTATCATAAAATACAGATAAATAATACTGTTATCCAAAAACATGCTGCAGTCTAAAAGAATATTGCACCAGGGTAGTAAATGTAAAATAGGGCCACATTGTCTTCAAACGTAGCCTGCAGTTATAGCATGTTAACATTCTGTATTATTCTCTAGAATAAAACTCTGTACAACTGGAACTTTTACTCACTCTTTAAAACAGCAGAGATCCAAACATGGCTTGTAAGCAAGAGGATGAGGTAGGATCTCCCCCTTTAATTTGCCATTTCTGCAGAGGGAGATTTTTAAATAAGAAGTTACTTTGTTCTTTCTTCCCCCAGTCACCCCTAGCCACCAGCAGGTCTGCCAAATTGCCAAGCATCCTGCCACAAGTCCATACTAACAGTATCTGAGTGTAACACTCCCACCAGGCTGACTACAAAACTGAATTAAAATATGTCACAACTCTTTACTGCATTCTAAAACGTCTTAACCCCTGGCTGCAGGTATAGATCTTTAACTGTGGGGATTTTCAAGACACAAGTTATTAAAAAAACCTTTAGAAGACAAAGTAAACCACAAAAACAACTCCAAGTCAGACTATGCAGCATGCACAGAATTTTGTATGAAGGCAGCAAAGCAGTGGATGCCCCATTCCTGGCAATGTTCAAGGCCAGGTTGGATGGGGCCCTGAGCAACCTGCTCTAGTGTAAGACACAGCAGGAGAGCTGGAATGAGACGATCTTTAAGGTCCCTTCCAACCCAAACCATTTCTATGATTTCTATGATAGCTGACACCTTTTCCAACCCAAGTTACCATTTCTGATTCAGATTTTTTTGCTTTTTTCTTCACGTGGTTCTGTTAAAGAGATGTCAATATTCTATATCTATTGCTTTGCAAAACCTTTAGCAAATACACAAAGAGGTAAATTGTAGCTGATTGTGTATTCTAACTTTAGTCTAATTTTTCCTATCAATGTACCTTTCTTAAGCAAGTGACCAGTTGTTGGTAATCATTCAGTTTCCATCGGAAAATAGCTGTATAGTTTCGATCTTAAAATTTAATTCAGTCCATGCAACTCAGTGGAACTACTGGTCTCCACAGATAACATCACTGACAGATTAATATCGCTGATAGATTAATCGGAATTATATCAATGACAGATTAATCGACACCATCCCGCACATTTTAGTACCTCACTATTTTAAAGAGCCAAAATGAAAAAAAACTTTTCAAGTCATTCAGATGGAAACCTGAAGGTACCACACATTTCCATTGTACAGTGAGACTGCTGCGTTACCTGGAGCCGCAGCAGCCCTACCACCGAGCATTATTTCTGCCTGAATTGCCGATGCTTATTCAATGACGGGTTATTAACAGGCAGCAACCTCGACTTCCGAACATCTGCGATGCTCTTCACCTCCAAGAATACTGCAAACATCAGGGCATACTTTAGGAGATACTCGTGAAAGTAAAACCACACAGCTTTCCCGGTGCCTCCTAAAGCTGGGATACCTGTGCAGAACCCGTTATAAGCTGCCCCAGGCACCGAGCAAGCCATGGGGAACGCTGAGCTCAGAACGAGCAGAAAGCTCCTGTTTACCTTCTCGGCGATGCTGTACAGAACCTCATCCATCTTCATGCACGTGGGGTCCCAGTCGTGCCCGAAGCGGATGACCACGACCCGGTCCTCCTCCGACAGGATGGCCTGGTCCACCTGCCATCCATTGTGCAAGTGCGGCAGCATGTACGACATCCTGGCGGCCGGCTGGCGAGCCTGCGGGACGACAGCGATACCTCTGGAGCTGACAGCTCGCCCTGCCTGCCCTCCCCGGGCCCTCGCGGGGCGCCGGCGGGCACCGAGCGGCAGCACCGAGACCCCCCGGCCCGCCCGGCCCGCCGCGGCCCGTCCCCAGCGCACCCCGCGGGCGTCCTTTCCTCAGAGACACGGAGCGGCGGCGGCGGCGGCGCCGGGCCGGGCGGGAAGCGGAAGGGCGGGCAGGGCAATGCGCGCGCACGCGCGCGGGGACACGGGCGCTTCCGGCGCGGTGCGGGCCGGCCCCGATTGCCGGAGGGAGGAGATCCCGCCGCCCGGGAACAGGGCGAGCGTCGCAGCGGCGGGGAACGGCGCCGCCGAACGGGCGGGCCCGCGGTACCGCTGGCCGGAGACAGCCGCGTCCCCCCTGGCAGGTGGGATGTGGAGCCGTGCCGTGGGCATCGGAGGTGCCGGCTGGAACGGGGAGAATGAAACAGAGCTGATCAGAGCCCAGATCTCTGACTCTCTGCTGCTGACCACTCTGATGTTTGTAGTACATTTCTCCATGGGATTTGATGAAGGAGATACGCTCAGAGAAGCTGTGGATGCCCCATTCCTGGCAGTCTTCTGTACAAGCTCAGAGCTTGTACAGGGCTCTGAGCAACCTGCTATAGCGAAAGGTGTCCCTGCCCATGGCAAGGGACTGGGTCTAGATGATCTTTAAAGTCCCTCCCAGCCCAACTATTCAGTGATTGCCTGTCCTGGCTGTGGAAGTTTTTTTCGGTGTATTCACCCTCATTAATGACAATTTTCATGCCCCAGCGACCCCCCCAGACCCGCCCCTGATGTGGCAGCTGCACTGGCCAGCCACTCCCAGGCTCGTCCTGGGGTTCCATGAGCTCTGCCATCGCTCTGCCCGTCAAAATGCCACTACGGGAGCGCTCCGGGCAAACGTTCCGGTGCAAATGGTCAGCTGCGAAACCAGCACATTCCAGCACTGGGTTCCAGAATCGAGCTGGCCGTTGACATAGGCCATGCCAGGCCAATCTGTTTCCTTAATTCCACAGCAGACACTTATTTAAAAAGTTAGCTTGCAGCAGGCAGGGAGAAATGCATAGTTTCCACTATAAAAATTCCACACAAGCTGCAGCTTGGGCTGTGGGGAATAATGCGAATTTGTGGCAAATAACTTTTCCCCACAATTGCTGAGCTCGCCAAAAACTATCCAAGTCCTCGTTTTGCTTTATCGCTTTTTTTAGGACGTCCGGCGGCGGGAGGAGAAGTAGAGGGAGAGGAAAAGGAGAGGCAGCCCGGTCCGACTGCAGGCAAGAGCAGAGGCTCGGCGATCCTCGAGCCGGCGCTTCCCTGGAAGCCGACAGCCGCGGCGCCGGCGGTGCCCGGGCAGGGCAGGGTTAAGGCAGCGGGGCTGCGTAGCAGCGGGTGTGCTCGGCCCCGAGCAGGAGTCGTGAGCTCCCAGCTCTTCAGCTGCCGCGGGATCGAGCTGTGAAAGGCACGTCGTCAGGAGGAAACCAGCCCTGGTTAGTGCTTTGGTGTTGTTCAGGTCCTCTTCTCTAGAGAAGTTAATTGGAGGAATTGATCCTGGATCATGCAGACTGTTAACTTTAATTGAAAACTGAGCCAGGAAAAATTACATAGGTTTATTTTGTTATGATTTGGTTAAGTCCAAGGTGATATAGCAGTGCCAGCCAACAAAGCTGTGAGTCAGAGTGAGTCAAGGTCCACAGATGAAATAAGGCCAGCTTCAATTAGCACTGAAGTTAATACTTAAACGTAGTCCTTCTTATTTGCCTCGTTGTCTCAATTTAAGTCATATTTTCAAAGTTTTCTCTGCAGTAGCAGGACCAGAACTTCGTACACTTACCTTACATCAATGATTTACATATGATTATGAGTGTTTACCTACATGGAAGCATATAGTCTTCTGTAAATACAAAAGGAGAAGAGATAACTTAAAAAGAAAAAAAAAAAAAAAAAGGAACTTAGTGATACTACAGATGATACTAGTCCAAAACCAAAATTGTCATATCCTTGACAGGTGTTACATTTAGCACACTGGACAAGACATCTGATAACTGAATAATTATGTTCAGGAGCAAAGCATTGAGTCTGTTGGAACTGATTCCCTTGATGTCTGGCCAGTCAAGTTTGGCTTACAAATTTATTCATCCAGTTACTGCTTCTTATGGACATTGATGTTACAGAAGTGTGATTTACAAACAGAGGTACAGAACGCACCCATGTAGTGCTGGAAGACGAACAATAAGTGCTGGGGCCAAGGTTGGTATCTGGAGAACCCCCTTCCTTCTTTGAGGTTCCTTTAAGTGTTTTTAGTTTCCTGCTATCAGTGTGATTTTTTAAGATTGTACCCGGGACGAGCAGAGCAGCAGTTGTTGGACTGGTGCTGTGTCGAATGGGTCACGTGTGCATCACACACCACTGGAATGGTGGTGGGCTTAGCATGCCCATACTCGGGAAAAGATCCATCAGCATGCCACTGGCCTGTTTCTAGTGCATCAGTTGGTTTGTTTATAGCTAGAGGCTTCCTCATGGGTCACCTTTCTGTTTGTGAAGTGTAGGAAGTTCTTCAAAAGTGAAATCAAGTCTGGCTCTGCTCATGATGTGTAGTCTATTGTAATGGGGTAAGAGGTGGTGATGAAAGCAAATGGAGTAATACAGTGCTGCCTCACTGGCACCTGCCAGTCACTTCATCATGTCAGGTGCCCAGTTTTCCCTGCTTAACAGCATAAGGTTTAGCCACCATCCAGGATTACCAGGTCATTAATGAAGCTGGACAACACCATCACAATATGACATCAACTCCTCTTTTGATCTATGCATTATTCATTCTGGAACACAACTCTAGTTTATCCTAGTAATGTTGTCTGATACTCTTAAGAGATGTGGACTACACCTGGGGAAATGTACAGTTTTGAGAACCACATGGGCTCTCAGCTGGAAAAAAAAAAAAAAAAAAAAGGAAAAAAAAAGTATATAAAAACATGGTCTTCCTTTGCAATTTGGTTCTCATTGCTTTGTTTGCTGCTGTTGAGAACCTGATAGTATTATCAGAGACATGTGTTGAATTGCATACCTGTCCTAGCATGGAGGCGCCTTTAAGCCCATGTACAGCAGCAGACTGAAATTGAGGCAGAAATTCACATGAAGGCCAGGATAAAGCAGCAGTACTGGTGTGGAGATTGTGACAATTTAATAAACATGGTAGGGATAAGTCTGAGTTTGCTCAGGACAAGGGTAAATATGGTTGACAAAAACTTCCAATCTACATTGACACCTTTTCGTCACAGGTTTGAGTTCTGGTTACTCAAACCTGTGAGGAGTGAAGCAGCAGGACACTGCTGGCCAGCACAGTGTGCCCAGAAAAAATCAGCATACTGCTGTGGAAAATTGTTCTGATTCAGGTAGCACAAATCAGGTTTTCTGGATGCAAGTCTAGGACATAGAATGGAATGGAGATCAAAATCCAGTGGAGCACAACAAAAAGAATTGTAGGAAATTAGGCACAGCTATTGTTAAGATATGCAGGAAATCTTCAACTACCATTTTTCCCAATAGGAACTCTAATTATGTGGTTAGTTGTGTGTGGAGCCCCTATCTTATTGCAGAGTGCATTTGCAAGAGTACTGTAGAGAGGACTGGGCTCAAAACTCTCAGGGCAGAGAAAAGTTCTAGCATGAAGGACTGTGTTATCAGTGGTATCACCTCTAGTGCTCTTTCTAGCTGGTTCAGCATATAGGCATGGGTGTGCTAAATTTTGCATGAGGTAAGTTCAGGTACAGAGCTGAATGTTAAAACACTGAAGGCAAGCAGTCTAACAGCTAGCCAAGGGTGGCCCTTCATCGTGCAAATTTGTTAGACCTAAACCATCCCTGGCAGATGTTTGTCAGACCCATCTGGGCCTTAGTGCCACCCTATATTGCCTGTGGTTTCACCAGCCATAACCAGCAGGCATGAAACTAAGTAAATTTTTAGCAGTCTCTGTTTCATAGCACTGCTTATGGAAAGGCATTGGTGAGTAAGCTACCAGAGAAGCTACCAGTTTTGTATGAAATCAATATAGATTCAGGACTAAAATGAAACTCTTTGAGAAGAACAGCTTGTAGGACTGGATTTGGATGCAAGAGTGTGGATATTCCTTGGTGTTATAGTCTAAATCAGCACTTGGTAACAGTACTTTGAAGTTGTCTGACATACCACACTAGTACCAAGTGACTGTGGATTAAAAGCACTATTGAGTTCCATCAGTTTCCTGATCTACACATGTGACTTTAAATGATAGCTTTTAAAGGAACATCATTGCTCCATTCAGGGTATTCTCCTAAACAAAGAAGTATTTATTCTATTCCATTACTGCAGGTCATGGCAGAAGAAGAGTTGCCAGGTGTTTTGATTCTGGATGTAGGACGAACTCATGGCGTGCTAGAAGACCTTGCAGCACTTTTGAAGAAACACTTTCACCTTATTACCGTGAAAGAATTTCTTGGAAACAAAGAAGAAATGAGCAAAAAAATCCAATCTATTTTTGTGTTTGAGTGCAGGCCAACTATTGACCGTGAGCTTCTAGAAAGCCTGCCTAATTTAAAGGTAATTGGAAACTCTGGGGTTGGAGTGGATCACTTAGACTTGAAAATGATCTCAAGCTTTGGTGTGAAAGTGACCAACACCCCGCATGCCGTGGCAGACCCAACAGCAGACATAGGAATGGCCTTGATGCTGGCCTCTGCCAGAAGACTAGTGGAAGGTAATGTTTTAAATTTTCTTGGTCCTAGCTACTTCTTTGACATACCTCACTTTTGCTGTGATAGAGATGATCTTACTGAATCAATATTTGGGATGCTTTTACAAGGAAAAATTTTCAGAGGCCTTAACTTCCAGAGGCATCTACTTCTATGTCTCACTTCTTTTTAGGGCAACAGGGGCAAGAGTAAGGCTTTTGTCTAAATTTTGCACTTGAAAGTCTTGTGATATCCTGTTTGGAATAATGTCTGGGGATTAATTCTTCTCTGGCTGTTCACTGGGTGGGTTGTTTATACTATAAAAACTGAATACAGATGCATCCAAACTGGATGTCACCACTTTCCATTTCCCCTCAAAAGAAGCATTAGGAGCTGCAGGAAGATACAAAGCATTAGCGGCCACATCTCCAACTCCAGAGCAGTAATTAGTGTAAATTCTTTTTCCTGCCTCTGTGATGAATTTGTCTAAACCAATGGGTTGTATTTCCTGAAGAGCATCAGTTTTATTTTTGAAATACTTGATAATCCTTTTGACAAAGCTGTTATAAGTTGTACCACCAGCAGTAGTTTGTGTCCCTAAAAGCAGGTTCTTTCCCTACTTCCTTGCTATGCAGTACCTTTCTGGGGAAAGAAGGTGTCAGTAGAGACTTTCAAAGAAGCCATCTCCATCTTCAGGGACTCATGATCTTGTCACTGCTGCTCCACCCCTGAACATGAAATCACATCTCTTTCCCCATGATGTTTTCTTACTGTTGCATCATTTTGAACCTGAAGTTCTTTGTATAAAAGTTCACAGAGATCCCTGGCTGAGCTGGAATTTGAAACCTTCACCCCTTCTCAAGCAGTGAGGCTGCTTTGGGTTGTGGTCCAGGAGAGAAATTGAGAGATTTACCCCAGCTAAAAAAATTAATGAAGCAAATACTTACAGGGTGGTTTCAAAGAAGCTATTTTTGAACTTCGAAGAAAACACACCAGCTGTGGAGGAGTTAATTCCCCAAGGAGTCATTCCTTTCAGCCCAGTAAGCAGCCAGGATCCCACTCTTTTACTGGCTTCAAGCCTGGGTGCAGGAATTGGCATCATCCAGGCCCTTAAATAAACTGGTCAAAATCAACAAAGTGTTTTGTAAGGGGTGCTCCAGAGCCCCACTGCTGTGATGGTGATGGTTTCTTTCCCCAATCTTTCGTTTATGGCTGATTTGTGCCCATTCAACATGTATTTACACTCAGGCTTGCAGATTGCGGTGTCTCCAGACACGAAGCATTTTGCTGTTGACTGGCTGGGAGTGGAAGTAACCAGGGCGACACTTGGGATCATTGGCATGGGCAGCATTGGATACAAAGTGGCTCAGAGAGCCAGAGCCTTCAACATGAGGATCCTGTACCATAACAGAAACCAAAGGTAAAGACATCTGGTTTCTGCATTTAATTGTCCAGGGGCAGTGATGGGAGCCACAGCTCTGCTCTGTTTCCCAGCCTTACTTATGTACTTGTGGCACTTGTAAGCAGTGTGACAAGCACCACTGTGCCACCACTTCCTCACTTTGGCTCCCTCCTGCTTCCCTCAGGAAGCAGTTTCCCCTGTACTTGCCCTGCCCTGGTTAGGCATTACCAGTTTGAAACAAGGGCCGTGTAAGCATTTGGGAGATGTTGTCCAAGCAAACCATGCCCTTGTGGTGTTCCTTGTCCTATCAGACTCTTTTTCAGGCTTCTGGAAAAATCCCTGTTCCTCCCAGCCAGTCTTCTCAACTTAGCCAGATCACTCATCACATTGGCACCAATGACAGAGGTCTTAATTTCTCATGGATTTGTAGTTCCCTTTCCTTCACACTTCGATTTCTTTTCAACCCCAAGTCCTAACTGGCATGTCAGGCAAGGAGAGGCTCCACAGGAATTGGCACAGACAGAGGAGAGAAGAGCAGGGTCTGGCTGCATCCCCAGCCTCCTAACCTCATATTGCCTGTGTGCTTTGCTTTCACACATACATTACTCCTCCAGTGTCCCACCACTCCTATAGCCTCTTGCTCTCTCTAGCCCACATCCTTTCTGCATCCATTCTACCATGTGTGCCTATCAATGACTTACCCTTTATGTTGGTCTCAAACCTCTCAGTTTTTGTGCTTTCTGGAACTCTCGTGGGGCTAATTGATTGTTAAACTCAGTTAGAAATAGTTGTGTCAGTTTGGTGATGTGTGCATTTTTTCTTCAGAAGAAAGGAGGAGGAAGAGGCTGTTGGTGTTCACTACTGTGCAAAGATGGAAGACTTGCTGCAGCAATCTGACTTTGTTATGTTAGTTGTGAACCTGACTCCTGAGACTCACAGACTGATTGGAAAAAAGGAGCTGGGGCTGATGAAACCCACAGCTACTCTTATAAACATCAGCTGAGGTAGGAGGATCTGAAATCACTGTTTGTAGCTCCAGGCTTAAGGTTGTGTTTTGTCTGATTGTGTTGGCCTTCCCCTCTCCAACCTCAGTCTGTGATATCCCTCTGTTGTTTGAGTCATGAAGTAGCTGGCAGACTACAAATGGGTGACTTACATGGATCATATGCTATGTCTTCAAAGGTCCTATGGAAATTATGGATGCTCAGCAGACAGTTGGTTCTCTTTAGCTTTATAGAGACAGCAGGTTTTAGTGGAAATAACTGAAAGGTTTATTGTCAATGAGGGAGAATGTAGTACAAGGGAAAGGAAGCCTCACTTGGGATGACAGATCTGTTGGCGCTGAACAAGCATATGAGAGAAATTATATCATTTCAGTAAACAGAGCAGAGAAAAAGAGTAGAAAGTCTGCAGAGATTAAATGATTTGTCTGTAATAATACAGGAAGTGTCAAAATGAGGAAAAGACTGAAACTGGTCTCATCCCAGGAAAAACCTTATGCAGTGGACCATAATCCTATAATTAAAGATTAATAAAATCTTTGGTTTGTTTGGTTAATGATTATTAAAAAGGCATTCTGTTTTCTAACAAGATGAAGATCCTCTAGTTTTTCTCACTTGACCCTGGAGACCTTCCCCCTCATAGGTAAAAATATGTTCATTAACTCATCAGGATATCAATATTTCATTTCAATGCAGGGGCAGTTATTGATCAAGACGCATTGGTAGAAGCTCTCCAGAATAAGGTTATTAGGGCTGCAGCTCTGGACGTGACATACCCTGAGCCTCTTCCAAGGTAAAGAAACTTGTTTCCCTTTCTGTTAATCTTAAATGTTTCAAACTGTGTTCAAAGTATGCTCATGATTTTGATCTCCACGGGGAGACTTGTTGTGTAAGGGCAAAACCTCAGCCTGTCTTGCACAGTCATAAATAAGCAAGTTATTTCCCTTTACCACCTCTGTCTGTTCTTTGCCAGCGTGACTCATGGGCCAGGCAATGAGTGAGATAGATGGAGAGGAAGAAGAAATGTGTAAGCAGGAGTTCCACAGCTTTGTGCTCATTCTGTGCTTTGGTCTAAACGTGCCATTGCTGTTTCCTGAGGTTCGGTTCTTCACAACTAGCATGGGATAGCAGCAGAGTAAGTTCCCTGTGTAATACATTCTGTTCTTTCTGTTTCTTCCAGAGATCATCCTTTATTAAACCTGAATAATGTCATCATAACCCCGCATATTGGAACCGCAACAGTCCAAGCCATCCGTATGATGGCAGAAGAAGCAATAGCCAACATGCTGGCTGTTCTCAATGGCCAACCCATTCCGAGTGAAGTGTTTCCCAAATGATGAGCACCAGATGATGGCACTGAATCTCCTGTGTATGGGAAGACACTATTTCTTACCACTTTTAAGCTAAAAACAAAAGCAACCTGTTCCTGCACTGCTCATCATGATGATGTAAAACTGTCAGACTTGATCTGTTCTGTTACTTACAATTCCAAAAAATAAAGTGAAACTAATAAAAGAGATTTGTTTGAAGAATTTAACTGAGCAGTTATGCATTTTGATATCTTCAGTCTTTTTCAGTGAGTACCAATGTTCTGTTCCCAGTTCTTGCTGCTACATAATGATAAGCAAATGCACCCAGCAGTTTGTTTAACACTCTCAAATTTGATGAAGATGAATGAGCATTGATTCCCTGTTGAAATTTGACTGTATCCTGAAATGCTTTTCAGCCAATATTCCAATATTCTATTTTTGTATGAAAACACTGAAGAGATGTTCTTTAAAGTGATCATAGGCCTAAGGTTTTCTAATTAAAAAGAACCCTGCTTCATCTACCTGTTAAAGCAAAGCCAATTGTTTAAAAAGTGTCTTTATTTTTCATGAGGGAATCCTTTGAAAAACAAAGTAAATTTCAAGAGATTTAGTTCCTCCATGCAGACAGAAATGATGCTTTTATCTTGACTGGCCATGAAAGAAAGGTAGAATTACCATTGAAATCACATGGGTGAGGGCATAACCTAAAGCAAAATTACTGATCAGTCCTGACTTGCAGCCCAGGGCCAAGCTTTTTCTTACATTCTCTTTCCTATTAGCAATCAACAAATCCAGAAAATTCAATAAAGTGGTTGTCATCTCCATTAAGTCATGAAGACTTTGCATTATTTTGCAACATGGTCAGGCTCCCTGAAAGGATGGTATAATGGAAGTTCTGGCGTAGAAAGTGTAGACAGGCCAAGAGTTAGACATTCTGTTGGAAATAGTGAAATAATACTAACAAGGTGACAGAATTGCTACAGGATTGTTATTCCAAGATCTTCAGCCCTGAACACTCTCCTCACAGCTCTTCCCAAAATTGCTATAGAAAATCAAAGGTAGCTATAAATAGTCTGTAAAAAAAAAAAACCAAATAACTGTCAATTCACAGACTCTCTTGGAACAAAAACCAAATGGTCAGCGATTCTGGGATAAAAACCAAACCAAACAATTTAGTGTACATATGTCCTTCTTGGAAAACACTTGCCTAAGCATATATTTTGATATTTTGGTAATCTACTATAGGCTCAGGAAAAGGTTCTGCAGTCACTGAGGTCTCTTCAGGACAGGTGGCTGCAAAAATCTCAGCAATGAAGCATTTAAAAATTAACCTGATAACTCAAAGTTCATGATGAAGCTGTGCAATTTATTTTCATTACACAGATTTGGTCCTACATTTTTCTAAACTACTTAGACAAGGTACTTTGTGATTTCAGTGTGGCAAAGGACTTATTCCTTTATTTTATTTTATTTTTATTATTTATGCAAAAATTTATTGCGCTATTTACTGCAGACTACTGATGATCTGAAACCAAGTAATTAATGGATATTGTGTTTTGAGCATGGTAGCAGTGACATGAAATCTTAGATCAAAAGGACAGAACTTGTTCAGATTTGGTATATGAATACCTCTGTCTGTGTTTGAGCACCTGTGTGAATGAGTATGATTGGTAGCATATTTAAAGGAGCTGCTTGCTTGTCCTGGTTTTCATATCTTCCTATGTGGTTATGTAGGATCTCTTGACATAAATGTCATGAAACAGGACATGGCAGTGATTATTCTATAAAATGTCTGGAAATAATAATATGTCTCTCTTCTGGCACTTTGTGTCTTTCTTCTTTGTGCAGATCATGGAAGGAGGAGAACTACCTTGGCTTTTGGTAAATGAAATTGGTGGCATACGCGGGATATTGCATAGCCACGTGCCATTCCTCAAGAAACATTTCCACCTCATCACCATGAAGGAATTTCTTGAAAACAGAAAGGATGTAGGTAAAAATGTTCAAGCAATCTATCTGTGGTGGCACAAACCGGTCATCGACAAAGAGCTCCTCCAGAGCCTGCCAAACTTGAAAGTGATTGCAAATTCAGGAGTGGGGATGGATCACCTGGATCTGAAGCTTGTAGCTAGCTTTGGTGTGAAGATGGCTAATGCTCCACGTGCTGTTTCCAGCACCACAGCAGATACTGGGATGGCTTTGCTGCTAGCATCTGCTAGAAGACTAGTGGAAGGTAACATCTCAACTCTTTTGTGGCTTCTAAAAATCATACAAGATTTACCTGCAATTAATTTCACTTTAACCTGTAGTGCACACGGTTTTACATAAAATGTGAAAATGTAAGTGTGTTGGCTTGGCAAACAGAGTAATAGGCATTTTCATATATTTTATGTATAATAGGTATACTTAAATTATTATACACATACATACATAGCATATATTTCAACAAGGTATAAATAAAATGTGATGGTGTTACAGTACTATGATCAAAAGTGGGGGATGTCAAAGATCAGATGATCCCTGAAGTCAGAGGCTGGCAGCAGAAATTAGTGTGGGAGGCAACAATGGGGCAGAACAAGGTTATATAGAATCATGGAAGATCCTGTGTTGGAAGGGACCCACAAGGCTGACAGAGGCATGGGCATATTCCTGGAGACTGAAATGGATTGGTGCAGAGTTGGGACATTTTAAGGGGCATTAGAGAGTAATAAATCACCCTACTCCAGTTTTTGTTAATAGCATTCTTTCTAGTTTCAGCAACAATTTTTCTTGCTATTTTGCCAAATAGACCTACCTTGGCTTGGTTAAAATGCCTCCTTCTTCAGGAAAAAATCTTTCAGATTTATCCTTTTATATTTACCTGAATTTTACTTTCCATCTGTACCACAGGATTCATAGAAACTCAAAGGGAAACAGATTAAAAGGAAGTTTAATTGCTTGTTCCGATCTACTTAAACACTCCCTGGTGGCATTTCTGATAGCTCTCTCCTGGAATGACTGAGTTTGTATCCTTCAACAATATTCTGCTCGTGTTTTAGAAAAGCTGGCAATATCAGAAAACAGAAATATCAAAAGGCTGTGACCTTGATAGCAGTGCTGACACTATGTATATAACTGTATTTTATGTGTTGTAGAACTATCCAGAATTGTGCAGGTTGAACAGGCAATTACAGAAATTACCAAGTTGTGATCTTTAAAGAAGCAGCACTTTCCTTTCCAAGGAAAGTGGCAGATGTGAAGAGGAAACTCAATATCTGGTGTTGTTCTCCACGTGACATCTTCAAACTCTGCATTGTTATTGGTAATAATTATTTTGATTGTTGATGAGGAACAGGGCAATATTTTCATGAGTCTAAAGCAGTAAAAAAAATTATTGGAGAGATTATATCAAAAGGCTTTTTGTAGTATGGTGAGAATAAATTGGAATATCATATATATGTGTAACAGGGAACGAAGATACATTAAGGAGTTACCTAGGGCATTGCAAAATCATGTGTTTGTTACCATTAGGAGTGTGCTACAGTAGCACAAGTCCAGATTCTTTTGCCTTGTTCCTCCATGTTGGACCCCATTCATTTCTCATATTTATGTGTTTTTCTTGCAGTCCATAACATTTCAATTTCTCCAAGTATGAAGTACTGTGAAGCTGATATTCTGGGAGTTAATGTTTCTGGAGCTACTCTGGGGATCATTGGCATGGGCAGCATTGGATATAAGATTGCTCTGCGAGCCAAAGCATTTGAAATGAACATTTTGTACCACAACAGGACACGGAGGTAATATGTCTTGACACTAATTGCAGCAGAAACTCTTCCAGATAGTTAGTATTTTCTTTTCAAAGAATTATGTCAGAAATATAGCAAGAAATGAGGGAATAGGGCCAAGATTAAAACAAAAGCAAAAAAAGAAAGAATGGTTGCTTGAAATCAGTCCTGTAAAGAGTTACTCAGTGATTAAACACTTGGAAACTTAATTTAGGTTTTATAGTAGAAATTCCAAAGTTTCCTGCAGAAAAATGGAAATTAAGCTTATACTTTTTTATTCTTATCACATTACATTATATTGATGACATAACTCTATTTGTTGTTCAATTTTTCCCATATTTTTAAGTTCAGGAGGGATATTTTTGAAACAGTGTATGGAAACTAGGAAACATATGCTTGGCACAATATGGCTGAGAGTTGTTCTTAAGAAAACCCTGTTTCTTCTCAAGCCTGTAGGAATTTTAGCAAGTATTTAACTGGAGTTCACCCTTTATTTCTAGTCCCTCCTAGCTTGTGTATCTGGGAATCTGAACCTTGTTAGACATTCAGCGCAGGGGTTCTTCAATTTAAAGTAAGCAAGACCGCCATGAACAACTTGAGGCCTTTGCAATCAGGCAAGGTGCAGATAATGAACAGAACAAATATTTACTGCTGTAAACTATGACCTACCCTGAGAGAACTTTACTTCTCTGTGACTGAAGGGAGAAGCTGCAATGCTCGGCTATAGCTTCCAGGGATGTTCCCCATAAGCAAACTGCAGGAGGAGGGTCACTGCTTTAGCTAGCCCATGGCAAATCACAAGGGTGAATGAGGCCATGAATTTTTAGCCATGCTTGGCATTTCCATTTCTACAAAAAAAAACAGCTAAGCAAATGAACATTTAAAAGAAAGTGCTCCTTATGATCTTTCAGAATTTCTTCACAAACCACAAAAAAAACCCCCAATATTTAAAAGGCACAAATCCCTTTGTTCTTTTTTTTTTTTATGTGTATCATCCTTAACTCCCTCTGTTTAATATTTTTCAGTCTTAAAAGTAATATTTATGTAAGAGTGCTGTGATGACTGATCAATGCCCAGTGCTACAGTAATTAAAAGCCTAAAATACATTTAAAGTACATTTATACTTCCAGCTTGTATGCTGAATCAAGATGCACTCTGCATGCTGCAAAACTGGCTGCAGCTCCAGTCTGTTCTTTTCCCACTTACTCTCTGGTCGTTGACCTGAAAAAAACCAAACAGTGAAGTGCATTTGTTGGGAGAGACTTGGGTCAAAGTTACATTGAAGTTATATTCTTAGTGTGGCCTCTTTATTTCTAGATTAGGAAGGAAGTAACTTAACGCCCTTCTCTTGCAACCAGAAGCAGAAGATTGTACACATGATTAGGGGATCATTGCTTCTTTATTTTCCAAAGTTCAGACAGCTAAATTTACAAAGAATATGAGAAATGGCAAGTATTCTTCTGCACTGTGAAAAGTTAAAACTAAAAATCTCTGGTAACTTTTTCTGCTGAATACTTTATTCTATGAAAGTCCTGGGGCAGCCAGAAGCCTGGCAAAGAGCTACCTTGCTGATTTCACTCGTAAAAAAATTACAGGCTTACTGGGAGTGCCAACAGGATGAGGACCACTGCCATGGTCACATGCCCAGAGCTTTCCTGGGTGAGTTCTGGCAAATACCACTCCTCTGGTTTGAGCAGTGACTGCATCCTTTAAGACACACAGGGGATCCTGGAGAACAGACTGTGTGCTGCCATCTGCTTCAGTGCTCAGCCTTAGTTCATTTGCAGACTTCATAAGAAGCCTTTGGGGCCCTGCACTGGAGTGGCTGAGAGGCAGGCATGCAATCTATCCTGTGCTGTAAAGCTTGAAGCTTTCCAAAAGGATCTAAACACCGAGCTGAGAGTAAATTCACCTTTGTTTGCCACCTGTTTGCTATATGGATGTGATAATCAGATCCTTTAGTTTGTACACTGGTGATATCATTGAAGAAAACATTACCATGGCTGAAATCTTTTTTCCACTAGGAAAGTGCAAGAGGAGCAAGCTGTCGGTGCCACTTACTGCAAAAAGATAGACAGCTTGCTCCAGCAGGCAGATTTTGTGATGCTGGTGGTGAGCCTGACACCTCAGACACACAAGCTGATTGGGAAAAGAGAGCTGGAGCTGATGAAACCCACAGCTACCTTCATTAACATCAGCCGAGGTACTATCCAGATCCATTGGCTGGCCTCACAGCGTGGTCCAGCTCGTTCTGTGTTCCACGCAGCACCATGCTGCATCCAGCAAAGCTGGGGCACATGTGGAGGATGATCAGGCATGGTGGATATTCCTCCTCTCCCCTTCCCTTCTCTCCTCACTCTCTGCTCTTCACCTGCAAGTTGCACTCAGAGACACTTTTACTCCACGCCAGGTGCAGTAGTTGACCAAGAGGCGCTGGTGGCAGCTCTTCGGACTGGTGTTATCAGGGCCGCGGCTTTGGATGTCACCTCCCCAGAACCACTGCCCAGGTTGCATCTTTGCGTGTATCTCGGGAAGGATGGGGGGGCGAGCCCTGCTGAGGCCAGAGGCATCCCTGCAGCAGGCAGGAAGCTGCCCCCTCTGCCCCTGGCATGAGTTTGGATAGAAGTGCCATGAATAGAATGGGATTCAGCCCAGGTGTTGGGGCTGATAACAGACAAGATAACAGGAAGCCTGGGAGCCAGGGAACAGCAGGAGGCAGGGAAAGCATTAAATCTAGCCCTTAGAATCACCCTGGGAATCTGCAGCAGTGCTTCACTTGCAAATTCCTTTATTAGAAAGTGCAGCTTGCCAATTTTAATGCGTGGAAGCTGCTTGAGGCCTCAGACTTGCTGCATAGCTGGAGGAGTCCTTCTGCACAGGCTTCTTTCCACAATACAAGGCTGAAGTACTGCAAACCTCTTGGGCCCAGAGACTGCTTAGCTTCTATAAAAAGACTACTCTACCAGGATGGTAGAAGTGCCTTTTGGAGTTAACTGTGCTGGCTGAATTTTGGGTTGTGGGGAGTTTGGGCTTGTGCCTGTGTGCAAATAACTACAGCTCAGACTGTTGTGTAGGGTGAATATGTCAGGAGGGCTTAATCCTCTCTTCTGACATAGTTCAAATTCCTGTCTCATGGCAGAGGTGTGTTTCTGGAGAAAAGAGCTGCTATGAAGTCTTTGCATGTCCTATTACAGTCCATAATTACTTCAATACAGGTGGTCAGGTTCTCTGGATCTAAGTGGGACTTGTAAAGTTGTATCAAATTAACTTTAAATACAGTGCAAAAGCTAAAGCAAGACTCTATTTAGATGAACAACAATAGTTAACTCTTTTTTCTTTTCTTCCAGAGATCATCCATTGTTAAAATTAAAGAATGTCATTATAACACCTCATCTCGGCATTAAAACAGACAAGGCCACCTACATGATAACAGAGGAAGCAGTTGAAAACATATTAGCAGCCCTGAATGGTCTCCCCCTACCCAGTGAAGTGCTCCCTAGCTGATGTATGAAAGGATATCGGATCTCTTCTTATTCTTCATTTTCTCTTTTTATTCTTATCTTTCCCCTCCACATCAGCTCTAAAGTTCTTTTTAAATACAAGAATGTCCATATACCTCACTAAAGCTTGGAAGGAAACAGTTTGCCATCTTCTCAGTTGTGTTTATATACTTATTGTTATCTAATACAAGTCCAAAAGACAAATGAACCAACACACAAAGTGGCAGTGCTATGCCTTTTGCTATGTAGCTTGACTTTATGAATAGTATGATTATTTATCAGTAAAATTTATAGCAAAGTTGCCAGTAAGTGCAATCAGAATTTTGCCTGAAGCGTTATGCATCTTTACAGAGCCTTTGTCATGCAGGCGATTGTCACGGGTGCTTGCCAAAAAACACTTATTCCCATCACTTTAATGTATGATGATGTTACCAACTCTTGCAGCTCCAGGAAACAAGACATTGCAGCTTTTCAGGCACAGCAAATTGGCTGTCAAGAATTTCAAGTTTGCCCCAGGGACCTCCCTGCTCTCTGAGGTACAGGTGCCCAGTACATCTTTCATTGTTACATGTATAACCTTGACAAAATAAGTTAAATTTATTTTAAAATAAAAGTCTAAGCAATAAATTACAGAGCTGGAAAGCAAGGTTACTTTACAATAAAACAGAAAAGAGAAAAAAATGCCTTTTCTTAGATCAATATCCTAAAAACTGCAAAAAACGCACAAGGCTTTTGCACACACAAACTTTTCTGAGAGGTGAAGAAGCAAACAAAATTGGATACAGTACTTCACTCAACTTAAACAATTGTACATGTTTGGCATTTGCTTGGAGTTTTACTCCTACATTTGCAGAAATTTCAAGAATCTGGACTTACTAGTTTCAGAAGTGCTCCCAGCCAGCCAAGTGCTTTAGAGGGGAAGACACATCTTCCTGTAAGTCACTGGACTGTCACAATACATTCAATCTCGTGATTACTGAAAGTGAATACAAAACTGCAGTGGCCACATGAGAGAAAAGATGATCCATTAATTCAGATTTTTTTGAAATATTTTGATGTGCAAAAGGTACATGACCTGGAATAAAGTAGGTATACTGCTGCTGATACAGAAGTCTACTGGGGAAGCTTGCCTTACCTACAGCAACTAGACAGGCTGATACCAGATAACACTTTATGATGGTTTATAGTCACTGAAAACAAATGCATCACTTGGTTTGGCCTTGCCTGAATCAACAAGTTCGTGAATACAGATTTCCTGCCTCAGCTTTTTTTTGTCCTACAAATCCTGTCCACATATAATACTGCCTTATAAAACTTAATGTAGACATTGGAAATGTATGTCTTTATCCAGCTTCATGTTTAAGCTAGTCTGTACAACTCACCTGGGAAATGTGTGCATTACATTGTATAAAAGTCTTTTAGGGTAATGCAATACTTCAAAAGCCTAATCCTAAGAAACAGCTATTATGTAAGCACCTTATTAACTCTGCAGGCATCAGCTCACCCTGCAGGATTACATACCAACAGCATAGCATGGCAATATTTAATGATGGGGATGAAGTCCACAGACTATGCAATACTTCTCTCTACATACCCACAGACCTCACTCATTTCAGAGTGCTCTGTACAATGCTGCTATATCAGTTCCCTTTCTGTAAGAGAAAACTTGCACACAGCAAAGATGTACACACACGTAATTCAACTTAAGATACAACATGAAGGTCTATGAGGTAGTCTACAAATTAAATATACTTAGAACATGATAGTGGGCTGGTGCAATTAACAACTTCTTTCACATATGATGCTAAATAGATATATCTATCTTCTGTAGAGATGTATCAGCTCCTGACCTATAGCTTGAAATTCGGATGTTCAAGTTGCACAAAATGGCTTTGAAAACATCTGATTCTCTCCACATCTAACCACATAACACACCCATTTTCTTGACATTTGCTATGTATATCCTGGATTTTTGCTTGGAATACCTTCCTCTGACTGTTATTTCTTTTAGCCCCTCTGACTAATTCCTCCTTCATTTTGCTCATTCAAATTTGTGGATTTGATATACAAAGGCAAAAACTACTGTGTTGCCCTTCCAAAGGTTTTTCTTTACCTTCAAGACTAAAATGTGAGAGGCCTCCTTCCTCAGACTTGTGTCTTTGAGAGGGACTTTACACAGGTCCTTTGATCTCAGGTGAGCAGTAAGTTAAAAGCTTACTCATTACTTCTTATCACCAAAGCAGTTTGGAAACTTTTGATGCAAAAGAGGTAATGTGTAATCATTTTTTGTTTGTTGGGTATTTTCTTAAGGAAGAAAATGCAAGTAAACTTAACTAAGAATCCAGTTAACATGCTGTATCTCCATATTTCTAGTTAATTAACTTTTGCTTTAAAGTTTAACTGTTTGAACTTGAAACTCAGGTAAGCAACTGACACTCAAAAATCATCACCAGGAAAACAAGAACAGTTTATGGTTTTGAGTAATTGATATGAATTGTTATTTTTGTAGTAGGAATTTTATAGTGGATTGGTGTTAAACTTGACTATCATCATGTCCAGCATATCAAAATGTGTTTAACAGAATTCAAGAAGACAGCCTTTTGAAATCCATTCTTTTGAAATGCACTACAGTAGTCAGGAGAGACACAGCAGCACCCTAAGGCTGGTTATTCCATAGTGTGAAAGGAGAAAGATCCCTGGATGCCCACAGCAGTGGTGTATCCTGGCTCCTGAGATGCTGTGATCCCAGAAGCCAGGCATCCTCCCCAGTGGATTGTGATCGCCTGCACAGCAATGGGAATCACTTCAGCACAGCTTTTGTGAACCAAGAACTGAAGCTGTACTTCCCAGTCCCCATCAGTGGGTCTGGAGATCGAGGGAGGTGATTCTTCCCTTTACTCTGCTCTTGTGGAATCCCACCTGGAATGTTGCATTCATCCCTGGGGTCCTCAGCACAAGAAAGATGTGAACTTATTGAAGAAGGTCCAGAGAAGGCCACTAAGTTATCACAGGACTGGAGCACCTCTGTAACGAAGACAGAATGGGAGAGTTGGCGTTGTTCAGCCTGGAGAAGAGAAGGCTCAGAGGAGACATTATAGCAATCTCAGAGTACCTAAAGGGGGACTACAAGAGAGCTGGAGAGGGACTCTTCACAAGTAGTGATGGGACAAGGGGAGTGGCCTTAAATTGAAGGAGAGTAGGTTTAGATTAGGTAGTAGAATGGAGAAGATTAGGAAGAAATTGTCCTCTTTGAGGATGGTGAGGCACTGGAACAGGCTGCACAGAGAATTGTGGATGCCCCGTCCCTACCAGTGTTCAAGACCAGGTTGGATGGGGTTCTGAGCAGCCTGAGTGAAAGGTGTCCCTGCCTGTGGCAGGGGGTTTGGAAATGGGTTTCAAGTTCCATTCCAACTGATACTATTCTGTGATTGCATGATACATTCCAAGTAATCGTCAGAAAAATTCTCGCACAATCTCAGCTGAAATTGGCACAGGACTGCCTGTAGCTGGGATAACATCTCAAGTGACCAAGCACCTCTGCCTGCCCCAGCTTCTTAGCTCTCAAAGAGTTTTTGAGGGTATTCCTAGAATCATATAGGTTGGGAAAGACCTTCATGTGTGCAGTGAGAGGTGTCAGTGGTGTCTGTTGGTCAGAGACAAAGCTTCATCTTACGTTAATTCATGTGCACATGACCAGCAGAAAGACCAGACCACGTCCGGTTTTCAAACACAGTATGGAAAACACAGCGTGCAGGACGCTAATGCAAAATCTCGACTACACTGAAATCACGAACAGCACAGAAACACTTCTACAAAACACACACAATCACTCTTGAGCTCCCGTTGCTTTCTCTCGGCTCCCCGAGGGATTGGGGCACCCGTCCCGTGCCCTGGCACCGCCTCTCTCCGCACCGTCCCCGCTGGCGGCCGGGCAGTGCCCGCCTCGCCGGCCGGTCCCGCTCCGCCCCGCGGTGCGGCTGGGGCAGCCGGGCAGCGGGCACGGCCGGCGGGGTGAGTGCGAGCGGCGCCGCGGGACCCCGCAGGGCCGGGATCGCCCCTGCCGGGCGGCACGGGGCCCGAGCCCCACGGGGGAGACGGCTCCGGGGGTAGCACCGGGCCCGCGGGCACGCCCGGGCTGCGAGCGGCTGGGATCTCGCCCGTTCTCAGCCCTTCTTCAGGGCTGGACTGAGCCCCGCGGCAGCCGCTGCAGCTCTCTCCTCTCTTTGGTCCCATACCGAGACCTGCCGGGACAGCGGCAAACACTGAGCCCGCCCCGGGCGGGGAGAATTTCCCGGGACACCGCGCTCCGGGGGCGGGTGGTCGGGGGAGAGAAGGGGGAGCCAGCCCGGCGGTGCGGGAGCATTGCCTCGGGCTGAGGGGCGGCGTGAGGGGGTCTCGGCTTTAACCCGAGATCACAGCCTTGGCTCTTTGCAGGGTCAGCAGAGTGAGGAGTTGGCAAAGCACTGAAGGAGACCGAAGAAAAATAGGGTAAACTTATGTTCATGGGTAACTCCAAAGTTCATAGGTGACAATTTATAGCTCTGTTACATTAAATGAGATTTTTACTGAGATAATCTCATCAATGATAATTGCTTAATATAACTGCAGAAATGGCAGAACTTGCAGACTAAAAGATACCTTTCCACTCCCATGGCCACATTCTTAAATTATTAAGACTTTGGCTTTAAAAACTGAACAGGAGTAACAACTGGTTGGTCATTTGTTTAAGTGTTAGTATACTTGGTATGCCAGAAATGTTTTCTTTTCTTATTAACAAGGTTAATAAGGTTAAGGTTATATAGAAATTGAACATCCTTCTGAATAACAGAGAGAACCCAAAAGACTTCTGCATGTGGGAGTAGTTGTCTTTAGCCAAATCCTTCATCAAGTAGGAAAACAGCATGCAATTGAGCCAGTCAATTCCTGGTTTTTAGAAAGAAAAGGTATAAGGGATCACTTCGGACCATGTCCTTTTGATTCTTTGCTTTTGTAGGGCATGGAGGGTCAGGAACTGCCTTATGTGCTAATTGACTGTATAGGAGGGAGGCTTGGAGTATATGAAGACCATGTTGGATTTCTGAAGAAACGTTTTCATCTCATCACCATGAAAGAGTATCTTGAAAACAAGGCATTTCTCAGCAAAAAGATCAAAGCTATCTATATGTGGTATCACAAACCAGGTATTAATGAAGAACTGCTCCAGAGCTTGCCTAATTTGAAGGTAGTTGCAAGTTCTGGAGTGGGAATAGATCACTTGAACCTGAAACTCCTCTCTAGCTATGGTGTGAAGGTGTCCAATACTCCATTTATTGTTTCCACTGACACTGCAGACATGGGGATGGCTTTGTTGCTGGCATCTTCCAGGAGACTTGTGGAAGGTAATAACTTAAATAATCTTAGTCTTTTCATAGAAAAAAATTCTTTGAAACATGCAGAACAGGTGTGCTGATGCAAAAGTAAGCTTAAAACTAGAAATACAGGAAATAGGGGGAAAGGAAGAAGTTAAGACCAATCTGTCTTGTTGACAGTAACTGGCATTCTGTTTCCAAACCAACCAGCATATTGGCAAGGTAGAGTTGTTCCTTCTTTGGACAGCTCTAAATTCAGGTCTCTTCTCCCTCAGCCCAAACCTAATTATTCATTATACTTGTTCAATGCAGTCTTGCTTTTCAAGTTATAATAAAGGGGGATTAATAATAAAAAAATGTATTTTAAAGGAGGCTTGAAGCCTATCTTTGCCAAGCTGCCATGCATCTGAGTCATTACAAACAAGCTGTCCAGAAATCTGCCCACCAATGTCTGTGTTCCTTTTCCCTGACAACCTTGGAGTATCTGCAAGGAAGCTGGGAACTGGATGGTTTTACTGCTGCTTTGGCCTTACCTTCCTTGCCTCCTTTCTTGCTGGGTATGTTTCTCTCCTGGGCAAGAAATCAGTGTCAGCAGTCATGTGTACAGTGCAGCATTACTCACTTCTTGTCCAGAAACCTGAAGACAATGTATTACTGCTCCTGTGCTTCTGCCTTGTCCTACAATAAAAAGTGTCGGGGGGACATAAGATGCTGCAACATCCCTTAAATTACATAATTCTTCTTTTGCTCTTCCAAGGCCATGAGATGGCAGTCTCCCTGACACAGAGTATTTCCCTGCTGACTGGCTGGGGGTTGAAGTTTCTGGAGCAACCCTGGGGATTGTGGGAATGGGCACCATTGGTTACAAAGTGGCAGAAAGAGCCAAAGCATTTGAAATGAAGATTTTGTACCACAACAGAAATCAGAGGTAATGCTGGTCGCAGCTTCATGGCAACTCTATTTTGCTTTCATGTGTTATTTGTACTTTTCACTGTGCTTTCCCTTTTTACGCTGCTCTTTATTTTAAGTGGAAAAGTACATATGCTTGTTCTAAGATGATCATTAATTTTCCAATTTATAGAGAAGAAAGTCAGGAAGAAATGGGAGAGATATATCTCACTGTTCTCCCCATTAATTGGGGCTCCCGAGTTCTTCCTGCCATGATAGTGACATTGCAATGGACTGGAAAGGAGAAAACTGGGAGGACTTAACACCTGTGATTTAGGCGAGGCAGGGATTTGGGCAGAGACATCTCACCCTTCCAAAGCCATGTGACAATAAAGGGCCAGACTTGCCAGTCTGTTTGCTGTCTTCTAGATGAGGTGTATGTGCCCTGTGTTCCCATCAGGCCAATTCCATTCTTTTCTTTCGAGGGCATTTGATGAGAGCCAGCCAGCCTTGTTCTGATACAGATCAAATGCATCAGCATGTCCTGCAGCGTGTGGTTTCAGTGAATCAGCACTGATGCACAGCACAATCATGCTGTTGCTGACATAGATTTGGGAAAATTTAACTCCCACCCTATCTTGTGTGTTTCCTCAGTAATTTTCACATAGTTAAATTACTTAATTTTCACAAGACATCAGTCTTTTGGGTGGGAATTTTTAAGCAGAAATTGTGACACAAATGCATTTGGTTTATGATTTATTCACTGCATTTATGTGATACCCATTTCTTACTTTCCGTCCCCATGGTACTGCATGTTTGTGTACAGTTCACTTGGTACCATGTGAAATAGCTTGACATTTGGCTTTACTGAGTTTCAGACAAGCAGCTAACTTCTTTGCACTACACAGTGAAGATTAACAATAAAGAAACATTTTCTCTACTAGTGATTTAGTATTTACCTTGTTTCTTGGTAGTGCAGTTTAATTTTGGGATTTTCCCTTCAGAAAAAAGGAAGAAGAAAGTGCTGTTGGAGCTGTTTACTGTAAGAAGATAGATGATTTGCTCCAGCAGTCAGATTTTGTATTGCTGGCTGTGAACCTAACTCCACAGACACACAAACTGATTGGGAAGAGGGAGCTGGAGCTGATGAAACCCACCGCTACTCTTATTAATGTCAGCAGAGGTAAAGTGCTCTGAATTTTTCCGTAAATTTTCTGATTACTAATTTATTTAGACACCCATGGTCATATCTCAGTAAAATATTTAAGTGTTCCCACTGAGAAAGTAGGTCTCTGAAATGTTAGTGAGCTTGGAGTGTTGGAAGCCCATGTGTATTTATTTATCTCCTACTTAAGCCTTTTATTTATTTAATGCAGTGTTGTTGCTCACATATATGAGGGTGGCACAGCCTACTCTGACGCCTGGTGCTCTGTTTCATGCTGCTAATTCCCTGATGCACATACCCAAGGTTCCCCCTTCCACTCCACCACACTCCGCTGCTGCTTCTGCGCTGTGACCATGGCCTACCGTGCTGTTTGCCTGACCATTTGCTCCCAAACGAATGCTGAGAGGACAGTAAGGAACATGAAAATAAACATATCCTTCTTACTATAACCCAGGTCTGGTAGTGGACCAGGATGCTTTGGTGGAAGCCCTTCAAAACAAAGTTATTAAGGCAGCTGCTCTGGACGTGACATATCCTGAACCTTTGCCAAGGTAGGAAAAGTATTTAAGTTAAAAATAAAAGGGTGTATGTGTGACGTTCAAACTGAGTGCAATTTTGTGAGCACGTGAGAAGCTGCATAATTTTGTTAGTAGGAGTACATGAGGTATGTGCACTAGTTCTGCTGAAACCATGTCCCTAATCCTTTTCCAGACAAATAAAGTTCACACTCACTAATTTCGAGGATTTGTAGCATAAAACCCCACCAAGCTAGGCAGCACTTTGAACTCCTCTGAACATGCTTGGGTCATGCAATTAGGTTTTGTTTTACTTTTAAATTATTATTTCCCTGGCTGCCTGCAGGTGATGAAATAACAGATGAATGTGCTGTGAGTGACTAGCTGAGCATTTCTTTTCCTCTCCCAGGGATCACCCCTTGTTAAAGCTGAAGAATGTTATAATAACTCCTCACATCGGAAGTGCCACCAAGAAGACACGCTGGGTCATGATGGAGGAAATGGCAGAAAGCATAGAGGCGGGCCTGGCTGGTCTTCCTATCCCTCGTGAAGTGCTGCCCTAAAGCAGCTTGCTTTTACGATTAATGCCATCAGTGCAGAAACAGTAATTTGATCACTTTTTGTGTAATCATCCCACAGATAAAATACAGATAAAATACGTAAAGCACAGGTCTAATTTACTTAAATACCCAGCAGCGGTTCTGTGTGGAAAACTGTCGTGTTTTGTATTGATCTTCAATGTAAAACTCCAGAGCACAGTGTTGCCTCGGTGTCATTTACTTTCCTGCATCCCCTTACAACTGTCCGTCGATGCAGCAGCGACTTGAAGGCCATCGTGTAAACCGTGTTTTACACGGGCCGCCCGGCACAGCCGGCCTGTCGGAGCGGCTCCTGCCGCCGCTCCAGCAGCAATCCCGACCCTCGGGTGCGTGTTCCCGGCCCGGGCCGAAGCGCCGAGCCTGTGCACAGGCTCCGCGTGTGTACGAGCCCTGCCCAGCCTGAGGGCGGCTCAGCCCCTCCTCCCCTCTCCCCCTCCTCCCCGCTCCGGACCGTCCGGGACACCCCCAGCCGCCGGGCCGGGCCTCCGTGCCGACAGGGGGAGCCGCAGCCGAGCCTGAGCCACAGCCCGAGCTGAGGCGGGAGCTGCCCGGGCCGGGCCGGGGGCTGGGGCGGTAATGTGGGGCGTACGGGTGGCCGCGGTGCCGCGTTGGTGCCGGGCCTTGCGCAGCTCCGCAGCCCTGGGCGGCCCCAGGAAACTGCTGCGGAAAATGCTCCGCAAGAATAAGTAGGTGCGGGGCCGGCGGGAGCGGGGCCGGCGCGGAGTGCGGGCCCTGCTGGGGGTGGGTTGTGGGCGCTGGGGCAAGGGCAGTACGGAGTCTGTGGGGCTCGGGGCTCCAGCGGCCCCGGTACCGCGGAGCAGAGAGACACCGACCGCGATCCGCCGGTGTGAGCTGGCCGGCAGCGACAGCGGAACATGTGCCCAGGTGGCTAAGGAGGCCAATGGCCCTGGCCGCTATCAACAGTAGTATATCCTGCAGGACCAGGCCAGTGATCGTCCCTCCGTGCTCTGGCCTCGGTGAGGCCACCCCTCGAGTGCTGTGTCCAATTCCGGGCCCGTCAGTACAGGAAGGATATTGAGGTGCCTGGAGCGTGTCCAGTGAAGGGCAGCGGCAAAGGGTCTGGAGCACAAGTCCTATGAGGAGCAGCTAGGGGAGTTGGAGGTGTTCAGTCGAGAAAAAGGCTCTGGGGGACCTTACCACTCTCTGCAATGCCTGAAAGGAGGGTGTAGCCAAGGTCGGTATCTTCTCCTAGGAGACAAGTGACAGGATGAGAGGAAATGGCCTCGAGTTGCACTAAGGGACATTTTGAATGTATATTGGGAGAAATTTCTTCAACTGAAAGGGAAGAATGATCAAGCAATAGAATAGGATCCCCACGAAGGTGGTATAATCACTGTCCCTGCATGTGTTCAGAAAACGTGTAGAAGTGGTCCTTAGAGACATGAGATAGCGCTGGACTTGCCAGTGCTGTATTTATAGTGGGACTAAATGATCTTAAATGATTTCAGAACCTTAATGACTCTATGAATCTAAGGAAACCTGAGAGCTGTTCTTTTCCACCCCCTTGCTGCCTATGTGCAGCTTCAGCTGTGGATGTGCATTGTACCCTGCACCCCAGCTGTAAGAACTACTTGCATGAAAACCTGGGTGTTGTAGTATGCAGGTGGAATATTAATTACACAGGGAATCCTTATTTCTCTGAGCTACTGAAGGATAAGGCTGATTTCCTTTCCTTTTCCCAAAAGAAAGAAGTTCTGGTATGACAGCCCTACCCTGGGATCGCAAACGGTAAGTGCAAGCTCTTAAAGCGATGTGTTTATTTGTGCCAGGAGGAACAGACTTGTGTTTCTGCCATTGATTCTAACTTTGAAGAATTTTCTGATGGAGAAATAGCAGGATTTTGTGAACAAACAGTAGGGCTCCAGTCTGACTGAAAGGATTGCCATTTGGCTTCCCATGGCTGTTTCCTCTTCTGTGCTGATCTTTCATCCTTGCCAGCATCAATGCTCTCTTGCACACTCCTGAGTACTGATCCAGATTAAAACTTCTATGAACTTAGTTTAATGAATTTTTTTTAATGTTTGTTTTTTCAAACAAGCAAAGCTTTTCAGTCAATGCATGCTGTATTTGAGAAATCTATGGAGCTTCATAACTTGCTACAAAATACAAAAAGAACTTTAGAAGCTTTGACTGTAGTAAACAAATGTCAAAGATTTTGTGAACAGAAGTATTCTTTATTGAGACATTTGATATGTAGGCCCTATATAAAGCTACAATAATAAGAGCATACTTACTAAAGTGCATGAACCTGTATATAGTTGCCTAATACAAGTGTGTAACTACTGTTTAATGTGTTGTTTGTTTCTTTTTAAAGTTGTATAAACCAACCACGTTGGACTTTCTAATAAAAAATGACCTGACAAAAACAAGGAAAGAAGATAACATGCGCTGCAGAATCTTGAATGGTCTTATTCATAAAGCTGTGTTAGAGATGGCGACTACCTGTGAAGTCAGTCAAGAATTTTATGATCTCAAGCTGGAAATCTGCAAGGCAAGTGGCAAAGATACAGCTTGTGCTGAGCCACTCTGATTATGTTGTGAGGTTGGCATGGACATGCCTAAGGAACTCCCCTGGGTGTTGTGTGCAAGAGTTTTACTGCATTGCTTCTGATGTGGTAGAGTGCAGCAAGATCAGGCTCTGGAGTACACATGAACAGAGCTTTGCCACTGTTAGTACCTGGCTTAGAAGACCTTTGCTTCTCTAATGCAAATGCAGCTCAGGCCAATTAAATGGTGATTCTCCTGATATGGCTTTTTTTTTCTATTACTCAGACATAAACTCTTTGTCATGCCCTTTCAGAAGGAGGAGCTTGGTTTTACCAACATTAGCGTATCTTTCCAAGAGTCTGTTCTTGCAGCTTTGTAAGAGTTGTCATCTCCTTGTGTCACTCACCAGCAAAATTACTGGCAAAAGACCTAAGTGATGCACAAAATTAGTTAAAAAAAAAAGGGCAAACCTAAGAAAATGTCATTGTCAAGCCAGATCCGAGAAAGAACTGAGATTTATACGTAATTTGTGGATTTGAAAGGGATGTTAGAGCTCTGATACAGGAACTAAGTCAATCTCCACATTCTTGTTTGTTGTCTGCAGTTTTTATCTTCTACTTTTGCTGTCCTGTAACGATTAAATTATACCAGTGTTTGGCTTAATGGTGGACTTAGCTTTGATATTAGAAGCATGGAAAAAAAATGGTACCTCATAGCTGCATAGCTGAACAAAGGTTCATTCATGACTGAAATAGATGTTTTTGCCAGCTAAATTCATTCCATTGTCAGGCAAGTGTTCAAAATTACATGGGCAAGATGTAATCTTTTGGCTCTATATGTGCAATATCTCTCTAATATGTCTCTTTAGGGCTTTGAAGATTGCTTGTCTCAGATCACATGTCTGCATGTAAAAATGTTGGCTGGTGTGGGCAAAACACATCACTTTCAGGAGGCATTGCTGTAAATTATACAACTTGTAACATGAGAGAGGGAAAGAAACAGCCTTCTTCCCAGTACAATACAGATTTTATACCTGCACAGTGTTTGTGCTACACTGGGACATGGCTGGGTGTAGATCAGTCTTGATTTACTCATGATTCTGGTCTGTTATCATTACTTCGGATATCAAAAGAAATCTTCTAGTAGGCTTTCTGCAGTCCATCACAGACTTTGTTGTATGTGAAGTGTCTGTGTATATAGATAATTTTAAAGACGGATTTGCCTTTTTTATAGGTGTCCCTGTCTTCCAACTTTTCAGCATGCCGTGTGTACTGGAACCCTGCTTCCACTATGGAGAAGGAAAGTTACATTGAAAATGTGCTGCGAAAGAGTGCTCCACGTATACGGTACTGCTGTGGGAGACACAGGCTACTTCCTAAATCCAGAGCCATTCCTTAAGTATTTCCAACAACCTAGACCCGACCTATTGGGATGCTTTAGGTTTTTAGATACTTGGAGTAGAGCATTTCCTGTGATGAGCCTCACAGGGGAGGGTGGCTGTCTCAGACCAATTGTGTGACCTTTTGCTGGAGCTCAGCTGGCTATTTGGTTTCTGTGCTTCCCCAGGGCAGGAGTGGGAGGAGCAGAAAGCAAGAGGAGTGTGGGTGGGGTCTCACTCCAGTGTCCTGATGGTGGTGGCTGGGCAGGCTGTGCAGGACAGTAACCCAGAGCAGGATGTTGCACAAAGGACTGACAGCTGCATGGATCTTGCTGTTTCACTGGGCAGTTCTGATTGCTAGGAATGATTTGGGCCTCCGGAAGGGATGACTGTTATTACAGAAATACTCAATACTGATTCCCAAAAAAACCCAAAATTGAGAGTGCTACCATGTATTGTGATGCTTTTGCCCATTTTTCCAGCACAGAGTCCAGTGATTTTTCACAGTATCATTGTGATTTTTGTCTCTTTCCCCCTTTCCTTGGCTTTCCCTCTGCTATCCAGCCAGTGTGTTGGAAGTTCAGGACTTCACCCATGTGGCAGGTGGTGTAGAAGCATACTTGTAAAGCCATTTCCTTTTTCCCCTGTTTCCCTAAGCTGTGTAATTCTTGCTCCAGCATAATGCTCTCTTCTAGTCCACAGCTTCCACTCTTTAAGAAGAAAAGTTGCTGGCTGGGAAGAAGACAAGCAGAGCCCTGTCAGTCCTTTCTGCATCTAGTGTGTAGGATAAGTTGTCTTGCCCTGCATTGAGGGCTCTATGCCCCACTGCTCTTACCCCTACAGTGGGGATAAGGATACCAAATGAAGTGGAGAAAGACATGTGCCAACCTTTGCATACAGATATGGACTAACCCAATACCGTCAATACTCAGCTGGACCTGCAGCCAGTAGATTTTGTATGCTGTGCATTCGAAGTTGGGGTTCTGCAGTGATGTATTGCTTAGCATTAACCTGAATAGCTCCTCATCAGACTGAAAGTTTTGCAGGCCATATCTTTAAATGTACTGCTGGATTTAACTTAACACCTTTTACTTGTCCTGGAGATTCTATACTGATTCTATACTGATTCTATACTGATTCATGCTGGTGAATGCTGTGTTTTTCACAGGTATCTTCTGAAGAGTCAGCAGATTGTAGGAAATGTACCCCCAGTAGTATTTATAAAAGACAAAGAAGCTGCAGCTGTAAAAGAGGTAAATCTAATCTTTGACTCAATGTACAAATACAGTGACTTTAGCAGAGAGCTGATCATTTAGTTGCTCTACCAATTTACATTAAAAATCAGTCTTTATCTATAGTTGCAAAGATGATTTTAACAAATAATCTTGATGATTGATGCCTATAAAATATATATTAAATTTAAAAAATTAAATAATGATTTCAAGGAATAATATAGGGTTGTCAGGTGTATATGATTATAGAAATGAGATTGGAGGAGCTCATTTCTTTAATCATAATTATAATTCTATAATTGTTTTCCACAATTTAAGTGATATGTCCTTCTAAGATTCAATTGAATATACAGTGATTTTTTTATTTTTACTTTTCCCCCATATCTTTTTCCATCTCTGAATTGTTAAAATGTTTGTAGGGAAGTGCAAATCTTTGCATAGGGCATGTAGGCTTATTCATACTACATTTTTTCCCTTAACTTCTAAAATTGTCTTTACTATTTCATGTTTCCTGTCAAGGTGTTGATAGTTTTAACTAGTGTACATACTACTAGAATACTGATGTTTCCTAGGAATTTACTGTCATTGGGACTGTGAAGCGAGATCTCTAAAATAGTGAGATTTCCAGATGAGAAAGATGACACCAATGAGTAGAATTTGATGAGAAATGTCTCCTCGAGCTGTTGATGTGAACAGAAGTTGAAAAGAACAGGTTCATGTTTCTGTGCCCTGAAGTGCCTTATTATTTATAATAGTGTTACTGTTACAGCCAATTAATGTTAGACCCTTATGTGCTCCTGCAGTGTACATGAGCAAAGCTGGAAGGGATAAAAAGAATTTCAGATTCACTAGAAATGCAATGAACTGCTTGAATTTTCTGTGATCATAAAAATTCTGAGTTTCACAGAAGACACGTAAAAACCCTCTTTGTATCGCTGCAAGGGAGTGACACTGGGGAGCAGACAGATGGATCAGTTTCTCTCACTTCGCAGTTCATCAGATTTCTGTCAATCACAGATTCAAATAACATGCTGAACTTGGTTTTTAAGTATTGTAAGTAAGGGAAAAAACATCCAATTAAACTCCTAGAATAATACAATGGATTAGAAGGGAATTAATGTAAAGAAAAGCTGAAATAAAATTTCAAACAAGAGAAAATTTTCACAAATATGTATAGTCCATAAGCACTGCACTATATAATAGATTTATAGAATTTACTGCTTAGAAGCCATGTTAAAAGCAATTTGGGAACTCCATAGTTGCCTAGAAGAGGAAGGGAAATAGAAACTTGGAGGAAGGGAGAAGTGAAAAAAAATCTCAGTGTAAGGATATTATGAAAAAGGATTTGCAAGACTGAAGTAAGAACAAATAAACAAAAAATATATGTCAAATAATCCTAGACAAGGGTTCATAATGCCCATAAAGACAAAAACTTCGTAGGAATCTCTGGATCCACTATTTGACAAAAACATCCCAGGCAAGAAGTATAAGCAGTTCCATGTAAAAGAAGGAAAAGGCTGTTTTGAAGTGGTTTTGCTAAATATTCCAAACATAGAAAAGAACATATTTGCTAATGGATACTTGTCTGTTTCTTGTGTAGATGGGAACAATGTAGATTTAAACAGGATCCTTAATATGTGTTGTTTTCATGTGTTTACAGGTTGAGGACTTACTGGCAATTGCTGATTTTGGACCTCCAGAAGAAGAAGAAACATCTCAAAATGAATCAAGGTGGGTCTTAATGCTTCAGAATTGTACGAGTGTCTGTTTTCATCTCTGCTGGCCAACTTAAATTGGGTATTATTTGATGTAAGAGAAAGTATATTTTAATTAGATGTGTACATTGTTACTCACAGACCTGATACTTGTTCTGGTATTAATATCTTAGTTTTTATGAGGGAAATATATGTACAATTTCTAAGATTTCAAGACTTAATGTGTTGATGATAATCAAAATTTTAAAAATGCTCTGCAGCAGAAATATTTGTTTCTTGCTGGTAATTGTCTCATGAGGATGAAAACTGCATTTACCAGTACTGCTCTACTTGTTATACATGGATTGCAAATTTACTGACAAATCTCCCTAATTTAATTTAATGTTCTTCTGTGAGAGATTTTTAACCATTGAGAGATAGGGCTGAACAACCTATTGGAATAGTGGTTCTGTGGACTGGATGCTCTCAAAGCCAACTGCCTTTCTGCCTGTGTGCTGCAGTCTGGTGTAGTCTGAGGCTCCTGGGACTGAAGTTTCTGAGTTTCTGGTCTCAGTTTCTTCTTGGTGTTTTGGTTCAGGAAGACCCCAGATGTCGCTGTGGGCGATGAACAGACGACATGAGACCTCGTTATAAAAACTGCATCTGACTCCTCTTTATTCAAAGACTGACCCCCTTTATATAGCTTCTAGAGCAGGCCATCTCATTGGTCAGAAGAGTGCCAGAACTCTTCATCCCATTGGCCCAAAACTGAAAGACAGAGAGAAGTCCATCCCACAGAAAGGAATCCAAAACATCACTCTTGTTACAATAACACTCGTGATGTTTATGGCAAGCCTGTGAGAACACAAGGTCTTCCTGAACCAAAACACCACAAAGAAACTGAGTCCAGAAACTCAGAAACTTCAGGCCCAGGAGCCTCAGACTACAGTCTGGTGGTAGAAATGCCTTCTATGCCTCAGCATCTCACAGGTGCAAATCAGAAATAGCTTCCTGTGGGAAGTCATTCCTGTGACAGACTTCCCAAAGGGCACCTAACACCTTCTTCTGTGTCTTGGGGAAATTGTCAAGTCTAGCATAAGGTGTCACACCCCTCTGATGTGTTTTGGGCACAGGCTGTTGCTTCTCACTTCTTGGGAGAGCTGGGAGAAGTCTCGAGTTCCTTGGGGCTCCCAGGTCCAGTTCTCACCTATGTGCACTTTTTCCCAGAGACAAGCAGTTTCATCTGGCATGTTGTTTCTTTATAGGCTTTCTCTTATTAAATCTGTTGACACAGACTGTCCTTGGACACATGATATGGTGGTATCTCTTCCTTGGTAACATAAGGAACACAGGACATTAATAAAGTTACACTGAAAACAGTTTATTTCTGTGTTACTCAAGTTGTCAAAAACAGAAATACATGTGGGGAAAGAAACCCAAGCCAATACTTGTTTTCTGTCCTGCAGTAAACTCTTCCCTTCAACAACTCAATCTTCAGATTCACCCATGCGGTCTAATCTGTTTGGTATTGATCATGAACTGCTGAATAAACAGATAATGGACTATAAAAAAACTAAAGTGTCAAGACATATAGAAAACATTGCCTGGACAGAGAAGCAGGAGCAGCAGCTTTCTAAGATTCAGAAGAAAATGAAAAAGAAAAAAGCAAGGAATCCTCCCGACGATGACGACGTTACGCCACAGAAACACTTACTGGACAGATACGAAGCTGATTACTGGGATGATAGCACTGAATCAGTCTCAGAATATGAGCTGCAGGATGAATTACAGGAAGAGGTGAATGAATTGGAGGTGGATGATGACAAAACTTTAAGTCAGTCTACAGGTAAACTGAAATGAAGTGAAAAAGCCACTCCCTTCAGAATGAAGGCTGCCAATAACAAAAGAAAAAAGACTGCCATAGCTAATGAAAGATTAATTTTGTACAACACGTTTACCATTTCCTCCTTCAAACTAATAGATTTGCCACATATAGCATAGCACATTTGCTAGCACAAAGTATGTAAGAAAAACTGCCATTAGTGACATTCTGTTAAGCAGCTTTCAAGCTGCTACAATTCAGGCACTTTCAACCAGAGAGCAGTTTTGTAATGATAAAATATACTTATTGCAGCACTGAGTTAAAACTTCTTGCAGTTCTGTTGATTATTTCCAATAAAATTATGGTTTCTATATTGCTATATTTCTTTTAATTATTTTTATTAGTTTTTTAGTGACCTGTATAAAGGTTACCACTAAGTGATGGTGCCTGTTACTCTGATATCAGAAAGGATGAGGGAAGCAAAATAATGACAGTGTGTTCAGCTTCATCACACAGAGACCAGGACAGGGTCTTCTCCAGAGGACCAGTCTAATAGGGGAACACTTTCTACAAGAAGCTGAAACTCCTTGAAACGATGGCCAATAAAGTTACAAACCTGAAAGAAAATAAATTTATAGTTGTGCAAGGGGAACTGCAAGCAGAAAAAAATGGAGAACTGTTCATCCATTGGGTAAAGTCAGGCAAAACATTGACTGTGATTTAGAAATGTATTAACGACTTGAAAGCAGAGAAAGAGCAGCAGGGAAGAATGTCCCAGAAAATGAAATTTGAAAATGAATAGGGAATCATATAAAAAGTGAGAATAAAGCTTTCTGACTCAAAGCACATAAAAAATAATAGCATGAGTGTTTAAAGTCAGAAGGCTGCAAGCTTCAAAGAAATTACAATGAACAGGTAGTAAAAGAGAATTCTAACAAAACTACAGAAAATTTAATTCCAGTAGCTAATGGGGAGGTAAAGAAAGTCAACACAGGGGCTATTGCCCTACAATATAGTGGAATTGCAGAGTGGTTTGGGTTGGAAGAGAACTGTAAGATCATCTAGACCCAAACCCCTTGCCAAGGGCATGGACATCTTTTACTGGACAGGTTGCTCAGAGCCCTGTTCAACCTGGCCTTGAACACTTCCAGGGATAGGGCATCCTGGACGAGTCTGGGCAACCTGTGCCAGTGCCTCATCACCCTGATGGAGCAATTTCCTCCTCATATCCAATTTAAATCTACTCTCTTTTCATTTACAACTCAGTAATTGTCCTATCGCTACACTTAAAGAACACTGCAATCATCAGTCATAGTCAATGCAGATGCATAAAAAAAAGTCCAGTTTAAATAATTCAGTATCCTGTAATAAGGTCACCTGCCCAGCAGATGAAGGGAATATGGTGGATGTAGTTTTTCTGGGTTTTTGTAAGGCTTTTGTTACTGTATCTCACAGCATCCTTTGGGACAAATTTTCCAGCTGTGAGATGAGTGGGTCCATGGTGTGCTGGGTGAAGATCTGGCTGAAGGGCAGAGCTCAAGAGTTGGTGAACAGAGCCACATCTGGCTGGTGACTGGTCACCAGCAGTGTTCCTCAGGGCTCCATTCTAGGGCCAATTCTGTTCAATATATCTCTCAGTGATCTGGATGCAGGAGCTGAACGCACCATGAGCAAATTTGCTGATGATTCCAAAGAGGGAGGTCCTGCTGGCACTCCTGAGGGACAAGAGGCCTTGCAGAGGGATCTGGGTAGCCTAGAGCACTTGGGCAAACATCAATGGCATGAAATTGAACAAGGATAAATGCCAGATTCTGTACCTAGGAAGGATTAATGGCAGGCACAAGTCTAAACTGGGTGAGGAGTGGCTGGAGAACAGCCCTGCTGGAGGGGTCTGGGAGTGCTGGCTGCAGGTGGCTCAACAGGAGCCAGCAGCATGTGCCCAGCCAGCCCAGGGAGTAGGCCATGTCCTGGGATGGATCAAACACATCTCACCAGCCACTTCAAAGGAGGGATTTATCCTGCTGAACTTGGTGTTGGTGTGGCCTCACCGTGAGTGTTGTGTGTGCTTCTGGGCCCCACAATTTCAAAAGGATGTGAAGGTCCCTGAATGCATCCAGAGGAAGGCACCAAAGCTGTGAAGGGGCTGGCAGAGTGTCCTGTGAGGAGCAGCTCAGGACACTGGGGTTTTCTTGTTTGGAGAGAAGGAGGCTGAGGGGCAACCTCACTGGTCTCTACAACTTTCTGAGGCGAGGAAAGGGAAAAGGTCCCTCTTTTCCCTGGGACCCAGTGCCAGGTCATGTAGGAATGGCTCAAAACTGTGCCCTTCAGAAGAGGTTCAGACTTGACATGAGGAAGTATTTCTTTACCCAATGGGTGATCAAACCCTGGAACAGGCTCCTGAGAGAGGTAGTCAATCGCCCAAGCCTGTCAGCGTTTAAAAGACAATTGGATAATGCCCTTAATACCATGCTTTTTATTTTGGTCAGCCTTGAAGTAGTCAGGCAGTTGGACTCAATGATCATCCCTTACAACTCAGCTCTTTGATTCAATTCAATTTGATCCCATTTGATTTGATTTGATTTGATTTGGCTCTTGTCGCTTTCTCCTCTTATTATCACAAGATGCTCAGGATATCTCTGATGACATTCCTTCCCAGACCTGCATTGGAAGAAGGGGTGGAATGAGCAGTTGTGTCCCAGCCTGGGCATTGGCTCTGTCACTTTATAGGAAGGAGGCATGTACCTTTTCATGGGGGCAAGAGCTGTGGATCAGCTTGAGAGCATTTGATCACCTGAACACATCTGCAAAAAGCACATGGAAACTGTATTTTTTGAAAGTCTTCTGTGTTTATTCAGTTTAGCTGGGCTTCCACAGAATGGCAAGCCTCCCACATCTCTGACACTTAGATCAAAGATCTAGGCTTTGAGATCAATCCCTCAGTCAGGAGCAGGAGGTGCTTCAGAACTAAATGGTTACAAACTGTTTGATGTGAGCAATACATGTTCATTTCCCTGTGGATTTTTTTTCTCCTTGTACTCAGCTGTAGAAATATCTAAGCCACTTCCCTTGGAAAAATCTGTTAAAACACAAGACTGAGAGAACAACAGTGCTCCCTCAGAGCTGAGGTCCATCTGGCCCAAAATGCTATCTCCAAAGTGGCCAGCCATCAATGTCTACAGGAGAGCACATGATCAGTGCAGGTCTTCTGCCAGGGTCCTGGCTGTGCTTATAGGCTGCCATCCCTCTCCACCCCCAACTCCTGCCCAGGGCTCCAGGGGCACATTCCAGGTCAACCTGATTGATGCTGTAGGTGTCTCTGACACTGTAGAGAGCTGCACTCCTGGATAGAACACTCAGACATAGGTCATAGCTTGTCATGTAAAAATCTGGGCATAACATAGCAGAACTATTCTGCCCTACTCCTATTGTAGTCTATCCTATTGTAGCCTAGCCTATTGTAGCCTAGCCTATTGTAGCCTAGTCTAGCCTAGTCTAGCCTAGTCTAGCCTAGCCTAGCCTATTCCCTACACTCACCATGACTCACATAACGATGAGACTTATTTGCCTGAAATACCAAGGCTTTTTCATCTTCAAAAACATGTTCAAGGACTCAAATCTGAAAGATTACAAAGGGAAAAGGTATTTTATGTCTGAATTTACGTTACATATTTTTTTTTTAATTTTTCTGAATCTGTTTCATAGCTGATGCTTGCAAACATTATCAAAATGTACACATAGCCCAGGAGCAGGCTGGCGCATTCTTCACTTTTGATTGAAAAAACATCCCTTGCAAAAACAATCCCATCTAGAAAAGAAAAGCTACAGAGGCACCAGAGAACAACAGCAGGACAACACGCCAAGCAGTCCCTGTTTCCTGAAGAGTGAGGAATGAGAATTAGGATTTGTACTCACCACATAGAAAAGAAGAAAGCAAAGAAGTGTGTGGTACCATGGGATATTATTCAAAGTAGGACCCATATTGATGACAAGCACACTTTTTGCCATCCCAAATGTGCTCCACTGTGCTTCTTGGCCAAGGATGAATGAAATGTTCTCTTGTGCCTGCCCCACATGTGTATCGTCCTCTGGAAGAGTTGAAAAATGGCAGTAAGCCATTTAGAATGCAAGCCTCTGGATGGGGCAGCAAGCCTGGAGCCCTTCCAAGCAAGGAAGGAAGGCTTCCAAGGCTGTTCACCAGAAGCAAGAACTCCTCAGAAAATGGAGTGATATGAAGAGCAGAGTTCACTCTTGCTCCAGGCCTGCAGTGGGCAGAAGAGTCAGAGGGAACCAGGGCACCAGTAGTACCTGGGAAGTGCAAGGGCAACAGGCAGGAACAGCTGTAAGGGCCCTGAGGAACCCTGGCATGGGGCCATGCTCAGTGCTGCAAAGGCAAAAAAAAACTGCTAGAGACACTTTCTAGCCCACCAATGGGGGGAAAAAAAGCCTTCCTCCCTTCAGCTGCAGGGCACAAGAGGCTGTCTTTGAGGTGCATGAGCAGCCTGGAAGAAAGGGACTGGAGAGTCCTGAACAGTGGTCATGCATGGTAGCACTGAAGGGGAAGGCAATACACCCCATAGACTAGTGCCAGTCTCCACTGGGGAAAACTCCTTCCTGATCTCAGTGCCAGCAACTGGCAATTCCCTGAGTGTGTCAGCAAGACCTGCCTCTTTAACGTACACACTGGTCACATCTCCCAGGAGATCCCCAAGCCTTCTTCTCCCTCTACGTGGAGCTATCACTATGCTTTTGGCTCAAAAGCCAAAATGTAACCAAATGTATTCCATTGGCTGGAATGAACAGTGACAAGAGACCACTATGGAAATAACACAGGCTTTGAAAAACAAGGGGGAGGAGGTGTGGTGGAAAGGCTCATTATTTTCAGACCTAGAACATTTGGATCCATGCCCACACCAAAGCACACTCAGGCGAATTTCCAAACTGTAACACAGCCCATTGTTGCTATCACCCTCACATCCCCTTTTCCCACTGAAACTAAACTGCCCGGTTGGCTATCTTTAGGACCCATGCTCAGGGTAAAACTTTCAAGGCTCCTTGGTGACTTAAATTGTTCTGAAAGTTATTTGTGCACCTTCATTCATGGGGAAATGTTCAGAACTTATACAAAAACCTGGTAAATCTCTTCTTCCTTTAGGATTTAGTATTTTGAGCCTTGAAAGAGGAATGAATGTACTATGCTTGTAATTTTCTATGTTGGTGCCAAAATGGATATGTATATTCAGACTATGTAAATAAAGGCATATCTGATTGTGGTGACATGAGAAGTGAAAGATAGGGTTTTGGTTTCCTCTGCATGAACTTTGCAGAGGTATAGAGAGCATGCATTATTTCCTCACCATTCTTCCCAATACACCAAGGGATGTTTGCTACTGTACTGTTGATGGTGAGTTTTTCCTTTTGGAAAGAAGTACTGAATTGGTTTGTGTTGTTAACCATCACTTTCCTTGCACTTCAGTACCTTTTTTCCTTCCTTAGACTTCATCCTTGCTATCTTTCTTGAAAGTGATGACAGCCCTCTCAGCTGTAGTCTTGCCTTGCTAGTTGTCTCCTTATTCCACAGGCCCTCCATGCCCTTACTCAACCAACTGCCTTCACCTCAGATGGAATTTCTCCTACTTGAACCTGAGGAATGAGAAATGTCCACAGTGGTGTAGGTGAGTTTTCACCAGGGCTTTGCACAATGTGTGCATTTCCTACAAAAATATCTTGCCTGACACACAAGAAGGCATTGTGCTATTTTTTTATGTTTAGGTGGAGCTTGAGTGACTCTTATCATACATACCTTTGTTACCGATTCATGTAGAATTTTCTCATTTTAATTTTAAAGGTATAGGTTGGAAAAACATAGAGCACATGCTCAGTGAGCGGTGGTCACACCAAGGAGGCAGGTAATTTTGGGGATGAAGGTGATTTGTAGTGTTATAGTGAGCAAATGGCATCCACAGAACACAATTTTACCATAAAATCAGGAATTGTTAGTTCAGCAACCAATATATCTCTTGTGGCAGATGCTCTGTGGTTTTTTAGCTATAGAGCACCATTTAGTTCCATACTGGCAGCAATTTACAAATGAGGCTGCCTGTGAGGTCTACACTCTGCTCCATACTCCACTCTATTTCTTCTAAGGTCAGCTCACGAAGCTCCCCCAGTGTTGCCAGCACTTAAAGGTGCAGTCTATGTTTGCTTGGGGAACAGATTCCCTACATGCCAACCATATTCCACCCTGAAAGTTTCCTTACCATTACAACCTCTCTTAGGATGTGGATATAACTTCAGTTTCGATAATCTTTCTCCAGTAATTCTAGTAATAATTCTACACTGTTCATGCCTCCAGCAACATTTACCTATTCCCGTATTTCCATGTTGGAGCAGAAATCCATGTCCAGTCACTTTAGCAATGGATGCCTCCTCCTAGGAAAGGAAACACCCACAGATGGAATTAACTGAACTTCCATTTTAGAAGTTTCCTTGGGGAAAGTGCCAGTCACTGAGAAAGCTCCAAGAGGTGAAACACTGGTGGGTCAATGTGATGCAGTTTGTGGCACTGCTGTCTGTGGGGATTAGCTTTACTCTCCAGTACTGTGAATAAAGGTTACTAAAGTTTTAAATGAATCCTGTGGGTATTTGGTAAAGAGGAAGGTTGTCGCTGATCATGCCTGTGTGGGTAAGGATGTGGCTGGCCAGATGGGCATTCAACCCCAAAAGGCCATTGCTTCTCTTTAAGAGTCCCTACACACCTATAAGATAGCTGCCAAAAAGGAATTAATTTTTTCTTTTTGTCCACCTGAAACCACATGAAATATGATAAGATTACTGATGATATTATTCATATACAAAGGAATTTCATTGTCTGAGTTAAAAAAACCTGATAAACAGTGCCAAAAGGGGACTAAACAGAGAGCTAGAGAAGAACTTTCTACAAGGCAATGTAATGAAAGTAAAGAGGAAATGGCTATAACTGACAGAGAGTAGGTTTACATTAGATATTAGGAAGAAATTCCTTACTGTGTGGGTAGTGAGACAGTAGAACATCTTTCCCAGGGATGTGGATGCCTCATTCCTGTGAATGGTAGTTAATGCATAGAAACAAAGTGCAACTTAAGGCTTGAAGAATGTCCAAAATAACAGACAAATTAGTAGTAAAAGAATGTGGAAATAAACTGCATAGTAACTAGGAAATTAAACTGAGAGCTTGAGAGAGTAAGTTCAGAAGGTTGAAACTTTGTGACCTTTATGATGGGGCATTGCTGGTGTAATGGTTACAGAGACTCCCAAGAGGGTAGATTTATATTAGATATTAGGGAGAAATTCTTAATTGTGAGGGTGGTGAGGCACTGGCAGAGGTTTTCCAGAGCAGCTGTGGATGCCCCATCCTGCAAGTGTTCAAGGCCAGGTTGTATGGGACTTTAAGCAATTGCCCTGCCCATGGGAGGAGGTTTGGAATGAGATGATCTTTAAGGTCCCTTTCAACCCAAGCTGTTTTGTGATTCTATTGTGTATATATATATATATCTGAGTTTATGCACTTTGTAACTGATTACTAGTAACACTAAAAATCTAATTCAAGACAGGAGAGTGGATGTTGGACCAATTATCTACACACAAAGTGTCTCACTAGCAGGGCAAATCAGCTCAGTAGATGACAGAGACAGTTAAAAGTCAGTATCAAGTAAACACACTAGTGTTAATCTAGAAAATAACCTTATTTTTCTGCACCCTTTCCTATGTTATCTGACCTCTGTACAAATACTGTTCCACAAGACAGTGATTCCAGCATGGAAGATTGTGGACAAACATTATCTGTCACGAGTCTTCAGGATTTTTGTTTAGGAAAAGATGTTGGAAATGAAGGAAGGCAAGTTACAAGAGTGCTTACAAATCTGAAAAATAGAGTTATTCTCTATCTATCTTTAAAAGGTCTGTGTTAAATACAGCTTCTAAGTAATTAAAATTTCTATAATTTAGTTTCTCAGTCTTGGTACACAGTGCTTGTATGCTTTTATTTTTTCCCATGAGCAAGAGTAGACCTCAGTGAAGAAACAGTCTGGCTGCTTAACTGGTTGGAATAACAGTGCTGCATTATTGCTGAGAGGTGCTAGCAGAGGTGATACTTCTGGGCAGGCTGATTATTTCTGTGCTGCTGATTATACCATCCAAACTTGTGCCTGACTGGACACCTATTTTGCTCTGGACTGTTCTCTGAATTGGTTCATGCTAGCAGAGACAAATCTGAAACATAGTTTATAATTACAGACAGCCTGCTTGTTTCATGACCCAGCTGACAACACAAGAAAGATTTTATATCCATAATGACATTTTTCATATTGAACTAATTGTGGTAAGAGCCTAAGTAACCTGAAAACATGGGTTTCTGTTCATAGATTTGTCATTCTTAATTTTGAACAACTTCTGGTACTTAGTTAAATGATGCAATTCTGTAACAGATAACAAGTGGCCCCTCAAAAGTTGCTTATTTTCCCCAATGATCCACTGCAGCCAGGAAACACCTGGTACCATGATAGTTTCTCCACAAAGCACCCTTCCCTTCCAGTTCCCCATGCAGCTAAGAACATGTCCCTCCCAGCCCAACTCCCCACACTTTATATAGTGGGCAGGACATTGTATGGTCTGGAATATCCCTTTGTTTGGGTCAGCTGTCCTGGCCATGCTCCCTCCCAGGTCCTTGTGCAGCTCCTCTCTGGCAGAACACAGGAACCTGAAAAGCCTCTGGCTCAGGGTGAGCTCTGCTGGGCAACAACTGAGCCATCAGTGTGTTATCAACATCAGTCTCCTACTATATCCAAGCCCACAGTACTGTACTGTTACTAGGAAGAAAATTAACTCAATCCCAGATGAAACAAGGACAAAGAACCAAGTGTTCTACAAGCCCCAGATGTGGAAAAAGCAATGAGGGATGGTTTTACCTTATCAAAGACATTGACCAATGGTAAAATACTGTCGGTAAGAAAGACATGCTTTTTTAGTCCATTTATTCCCAAAAGTAAACCCTCCTGTTTTAACTATGTCTCATGCTCATCTAGGCTTTTTCTCATTTAGGATACTGATATCCCTTCTTGTGACTGGGAATCAGGAAGAACAGTCCTTTAGCCCAGATATCCTCAACATGATCTTCCCTGATGGTATTATCTCAGTGATGGCTGTTCAAGCAACTGTATTGGTCACTTTGGGACTGGCAGTTTTGGTACCTGCTCGAAAACAGGACTTTGATAGCTGTATAATCTTAGAAAAAGATATAGAATTTTCTAATAGATGTGAAGCATAGCTCCTTTAAAGGAGAAGTCCCTAGCCAGCCATGTAGGATGAGAATTCCAGAGAACTGTAAGGAGGATGAAAAAATGATATATCCTCTAATATGAGAACTTTCGTATTAGTAGCTTCAAAGACATTCCTGCTTTTAAAAACAGGAACAGAACTAAGCTCATCACAATCATCCCTAGGTGCTGTGTTTTGAAGTAATGCTTCCTAATCACCACCATGCTCCTCCTCCTTTGCTGGCAGTGAATCCAATGGAATCTGTTCAGCTGTGCTAAGGCAAATTTCAAAAAACCCACACATTTTCCCCACTCTTCTTGAACACTTTTTTGTCAGCTGTGAATCTGCTACTGTCTGTGACCTTTACAATTTTTCTGAGATTCTGGCAGCCTTCATCTGGACCTCTCTAGCCAAACCAGTGTGTGGCAAATTATCACGGTAAGATAGAATGAAGATCCTAATCATGATAAGGCAGTCTTTGAATATCATCTAAATAGGGCTCTTCACTGATCTTCTTCTCAAGCAACACTTAGAGTTTGAAGAAAACCAAATTGTATGAACGTAAGTTATTCAGAATTTGCTTTGAGATATTGATGAAATCAATAAATTCCTTTTCAAACCTGTATATTTTTAGCCATGACCAGACATCAAAAAGTTATCTCCTCGCGGTCCTACCAGCTGACATGTGTACCTCTCATACTCAATATAAACTTCATCTTTCACAACCTATAAGGTAAACCTTTCTGTCCTTGTTAGGAATATGTCAAGACATCTGAAAGATTGTAAAATGGAATAATCTCTTCAAGTTTTTAGATATTGTAACTTGGATTTAAATGTCAGTTTTGGCAGAGGGAGAAGCTCCACACAGTTTTTTCAGCTACCCAGCTGAAGAATCTAATTTCCAAGACCAAGTCTGCCAGTCATCAGTGGTGGACACTGGCCAGGCTGTCTAGAGAGATTGCAATGACTTAACAGCAAGTGACCTTTATCTCTGGGGGTTTGGTTTGGTTTGGTTTGGTTTGGTTTGGTTTGGTTTGGTTTGGTTTGGTTTGGTTTGGTTTTTTTCCAGCAATATTTCAGTAAACCTCTAAATCCATACAAGTTAAAGGACTGTTCAGGGTGTTATATAGCTAAAGCTCTTTAATTTTAAATGTAAGTGCCTGTTCTCTTATGCAATGGCCAAAGAATCTTTGACCCAGATATATTCAAGTGGGATTATTGTGTTTTTAAAAAGGAAGTGACCATGAATAGCATATTTAATGAAAGTGTTAATTATTTTGGACTTAATGCTGTTACCTTTCAAATGAACAGGAAAATTCCTTTATGTGTGAATAGCACAAGTCAAACATTTAAATATTCACTTAATTATTTCAAGTGTGTGTGCAGCATGCTGGCTGGAAAAAAGAGGCTTTAATTTATTTCAAAGAGCTCCAAAACCATTGTTCAGGGAACGTCCAAAGTCATCCCTTTCAAGAATTAGAAATACATTGATTTTACACCCACTTAATGTAAATCTAGCAACAATAAACCATTAATTATTCTTTTATAGGTTAGTCTGCAGCTCTGTTAAACATCAATTTTTTTATGTTTTATCTCATCTCCCATCAAATGCCCAGCATAGGAAGCTGAGCCAAGATGGGGTAATCCAATGTTGCCTGTCCTTAAAGACTACAATCTGAATACTGTGGTTATATGAATGAATACATACATGAATTACATTTATTCTCAGAATTTGATAAACAGTATTTCTGAACAAAGAAAAAGACTTGGTATGTAATATGTCCATAAATCAGAAAGAAACAATATGATCCTGGTTTATAGCTTTCTCGGAATGCCTGCCTGATGGGGAATGTAAGAGAAAGGCTGAGTAAGTGAATAAGAATCTGCATGTATAAGTACTTATTTATCACACAAATTATATGTGACATCTAGCTCTATAGGAAGGTTATTTCCTGGTAAAACTTGAACAAAGAGAAAATAGAGGTGAGAAAAATAAAATTTGTTCTTTTGATATCTTCTTCAGTTTGATAAAGTCCAAAATAATGTAGAAACATTGAAGTTCTAGTGGATTTAATCAGCCTTAGTAGCCCTACTGTGTCAACCAAATGTGCACTCCTACAGAGTCAGTCATCTGCCTTTGGTGTTGGTAGACATACATCTCTATATGTCCAGAACAACCTAGGGAAAATTGGATCAAACTTGAAGGGAAGGGATGTTTAGCATTAAAAAGACAAAGATTGACAATATTTTGTTAAAAATGTTTTTAAATTCCTCTTCTAAAAATAGAGAACATCTGAAAAGAAAATATCAGAATTGTATGTGCAAAGTGTTGGCAATAGCACTGATGATTCATTTTTTCTAATATTTTCTTGTGAAACATTTTCTTTTGAAATTATGAAAAGTAAACTGAATTGTATTTTCCAATAGAATTCTTACAGTAGAATTTACTCTTTCCAAATTTGGCTAAAATGCTTCAATGTAATTGAAACTGAAAATTTCCCAAGGATACTTGAAATTCAGAATTACTAAAAATTAATTTGAATAATTTTGAGTGTCAATTAGTGTCAGAGATCCTAATTAGTGGAGTGACTTAGAAAGATTCTTCATCCTTTTCTAGTTATCTTTCCTTCTTAGCTTGTCTGAATAATTAGATCCTTTCTACCTGGATTTTTAATAATTTTTAACCATCTTTCCTTTAGTCAATAATCACATAGTTTAACAGTAATTTTAAGTCTAATTCTTTTAGGTTAAACCATCTTGATAAACATTGTTTTGTTTAGTAAAAAAAGTGGTTTAGCTTCAGCCAGAATCAAAGTATTTGAGATAAACTTTTTCTCTGGGAATCTTTAAATTTTTCTCATGTAAAAATATTCATATTAAACTAATACAACTTTTTGAATAGGGTTACTTTTCACATAACTTTGCTTGCTTGGCATTGTTCTTTGCCTTTTCTTTGTGCTTTGCTTCTTGTTTTCCTTTTCCTCTTCTAGAAGAGAAGCTCCTCCTTTCATGATGAAAACTTTGGAAAGCTATGACATTCAGTAAAAGTCTTTCTAGTCTTCAGTGGAATTTGAGAAGATCTCACACAGGGGGCAAAGAGTGGGGTTGCAATGGGATGCTTGGCGTATGGCTCCTTTGGAAACTCTTCCAAGGTCTTCTGTTTCTCCAGAATCATGGCAACACTACAACAAGCAATGAACACCTTTTTCTGGCAAATTAAACATACAAGTTTAGAGTGCAAAGTAATTATATTAATCCTTAAACATCTAGAATAGACCAGTGAACATGTTCATCAGGTAAAGATGTTCACTGAGACTGATATGTGCTGCAGCATCTTCTCCAAAAGCAAGAGGACATTACAGTAATATAAGTTGATGTAGAAAACATACTGCAGAGTTGAAGGGAAAAAATATTGGCTGCAAATCCCTGTAAAAAGACAGTTTCCCTTCATCCCCTTGCATTTCCTCAAAAGAGTCATCTAGGTCAGTAATGGTTTGGGATCTTATTCTTGGATATGGAAGGCAGCTGTTAAGTTAATAATTCTGAAGTTAGTTCTCCTGACTCTCCTATAGACTCGGAGGAGTCCCTTTTGCCAACCCAGCTGATGGCTGTACACCTGCAGGTGTGTGCTCTTTGCTCTCACTGTTCTGCTTGGACATAGCGAATGGGAAGAGCTGAAACTGTGAATTTCATGCACAGGAAGGAGAGGACAGTGCTAAGGCACTCACAAGTCACTGTGAGCTGCCAATACACCCTCTTGATGTTGTCACTTCCTCCAGACCTGAACTGCCCAACAGTATGAGCAAAAATATTACTTAATATGATACTGTTAAATGTAACCTGTTAAGGTATCTAACAAATATTTATCTCTCATATGACAGCAAGGTTACATTCACCAAATTTCTTGATGTCCTCTAGTTAGAGAAGTACTAATATTTAAATGCATTCCCAAAGAAAATGACTAATCCATTGAATTTGATTGATCAGGACTATTACTTTCATCAAAGAAAACCTGGGTTTTAAACTTTTTTACTCTTCTTCACACTGTGTGTTTCTGACTTCTCTTCACTCTGTTGTCCCCATGCCCACTTCTTTTTATAGAGCGAAATTGTTGTTGACTTGCAGGAAAAGTGAACATTGCTCCTCCCTCTTAACCTGATCCATTTTTATTCTTCAAATCCTCTTCTCTAAATTGATTTTCCATGTTGCTGTCATTGTTTTTGGGTTTTTTACGAGGGAAGGAATTTGAAGCCCAGTTGCAGGTTTCACTTTGGAAAGTCTTAGGCATGCGCTGATGAACCTACTTCTAATGTCTACAGTTCAATGCCAGTCCTGCAATGTGAAAATGTAGCCTCCTTTCCCAAGTGAATGAGTGCCAACTCCACCTGATTTAAACATGACCCTATTTTGCTGAGCACACTGCAGGATTTGGCAGCTGGCGATAAACAGGTAACAGATTTACAAGTAAAGTTATTATGTGGGTACATTTAATTTGCTTCCTCTATAAAGTAGCTCCTGTTTTTACCACCTGATAGAAAACACGTTTGGTTGATCTCAAAAGTCATCTGGACATGACCCTGGGCAACTGTCTCCAGCTGGCCCTGCTTGAGAATATGGGGTTGGACCAGACAGCCTCTTGAAGTCCTTTAGCACCTCAGTCTTCTTGGGGTTCTGTGAAAATGAGGACATATCCCAGTTTTGCTGGAATGTTCAGCCATTAAAGACCCTTTTACAATTGTTTTCTCTTAACCTTTTGCTTAATTTCTTTAACACATCCATTGTTTGAAAGACTTTGCAATTATTGGGTCTGTAATGGAAGCAATGGAAATCTAATGTTGTTGCTTATGTGGGAGCCACTGGGCATTTCCATACTGGCAGGTCCATGTTCAATCATTTTACTTTATGAATTATTAGACAGAGTTAATACCTTTATTTTAAATGCTACATTTAAACTAAGTGGGACATATCCCTCCTTGCATGTGTAGTAACAATTTTTTATATTGTGGTCCTATGTCTACTACGGATAATTTATCTTTCATGAATGGCTGTACCTTTAACTTTGCTGTATATCCTGGTGCTGAAAGTACTGGTGCTTAGTTTGTGGCAAAGGAACTTACTAACAGAAAAAAAAAAAAAAAAAAAAGCACTAATTGCATTTCAATGTCAACATTGGACTGCTGACTACAAAGGTAAATAAATTTTGTGGCCACTGCTGCAAAAAATAAAAGAAGAATACTTTCCTGCCAAAGTGAATGTTTGATTTGTATTACTTTTTGAGAAGATACCAGTTTGCTGCTGTGGCCTTCACAGGCGTTGAATGCACTGGCCAACACATTGACCTGTGTGTGAGCTGTGTGTAGACCAACAGTGAAATCGTATGGCTGCCCAGGCCCATGGCAAAATCCCCCTTGGCCTTCAGTGTCTCACTCACATGGTGAACACTTAGGGCACCTCTAGTTGAAGTCATTAGTTTGTGAAGCCTTTGGGAACGGCCTGAGCAAAGCCAGGTCAGCCTTGTGGTGAAGACTGAGAGCTGTGGCAGGAAGATGGTAGGGATGCAGAGAGAAGGTCCCAGTGTGCCAAGAATGGGATCCAGCATGGTCTCTTGCCATGACTGGCCTCCTGCTGGCTCTGGTGGAAGAGCCACACCAAGGGGCTTGGCAGTGGAGAGCCACCCATCCTGCTGCTGTGGCTGCTTGTCTTGGTCCTTGTGTTACAGCTATTGCCTGCCCGCACAGGGGATTGGCTCTGTTTCCATCTCGTGTCCATCAGAAACCATCTGCCATCACGGGAAGAGCAAGAAGACATGGTAGACAGAGCTTGCAGTGATCTGTCTTCATCACACCTCAGAGCCTTCCAGCACCACGGGTGTGGCAGCGCAAGCTCCGGGTGGCATCTCCAGAGCGGCCCCGTGCCTGGGCCCTGCCCCAAGCCCCTGTTGGCCCAGGCCCCTCGGCCCGGCCCCGCCATGGAGCCAAGGCGTGCGAGCCCCACCCGCAAGAGGGCGGCCAATGGGGAGCCTTCCCGCCAGGCCTCGCCTTGCCCCATTGGCCAAAGTGGGTGGGCGTGGCCTCCAGATGTCTCAGATGCAAATAAGGCTCCACCCATCAACCTAGATGGCTGGGTGGTCACGTGGCAACCTCTCGTGTGGGCCTGTGTAATCAGGCTCCTCCCCGGAGTGACGTCACAGCTCTCGCGAGATTGCTCAGTGCTGCCCCTCAGAGGTGTGAAGGGGCGCAGGTGAGTTCCAGTCTGGGCCCCGCCCCCTCCTGAGGTCCCGCCCTCAGCCCTGCCCATCCCACCCGGAGAGCCAATGGGAGCGCTGGCTGAGTCTCTCGCCATTGGCTGGCAGCCTGGCATGCAAATGAGCCTCGACGTCACTTTCTCTCCCAGATCGAGCGCCATTTTCTCTTTCTGAGGTTGATGCGGCGCGGGCGGCGGGCGCTGAGGGAGGCGGGAGCGGGGCGAGGTGCACACGGGGCCCCGGCCATGCCGTCGCCGCCCCGGGTCGCGCACTGAGTGCGGCCGCGGTGCCGGGGCGGGAGGCGGGGCCGCGGGGCGGGGCCGCCTGAGCCGCGGCAGCAGCGGCGGGGGCAGCGGCGGGGGCAGAACCGGAGCCGTGAGTGGCGGTGGTGCGGGACCGCGGCGGGCGGTGGCGGCGGCCGCAGGAGGAGGAGGAGTAGGAGCGGGAACAGGAGCAGGAGGAGGAGGGGCAGCAGCAGCGGCGGGGGCTCCCCCTGCAGCCCGGCCGGGTACGTGCGGCGGGGCGGGGCGGAGGGCGGCGGACGCCCCGGTGGCTGCGCGCTTTCGGCTCGGCGTGCGCTGCGAGCTCGGAGCGGCTTCCCCGAGCGGGCGGGGAGGGACGGGACGGCCTCGGCGTGGCCACATCGTGCGAAGTGTTTTACACGGGGACGCTCCCCCGCTGCCTCGCCGCCGCTGCGGGATGTAAACAGCTCGTTTGCATCGCGCTTCTTTCGCGTTGGTTATTTAATTCCAGGTCGCACTTCAGCGATGGAGTGTGTAAGAAACCAGCTTAAATAGTTTGCTTTGAAGTCTGTGGATGAATAATTTAAATTACTTTTAATGAATTGTTTTAATTTAAAACAGTTTGTGACAAACTGTGGCATGAGCAGGAATGGCACACGTACAGAACCAGCACTTCATCACCGGTTAATGAAATGCAGAATTACGTCGAATATCCTTGTGGTGCCTCAGCAATGCATACGTTTAGAAAAAAAAATCATGAGTAATGTAAACAAACACAACCACACAAATGCAAGCCATGAAAACCATTTGTGTGCGCTTGCTTTGTGGTCGAGAGCAGGTAATGGGGAGTTCCAGTTGTCCTGGTGTGTGAATGGAATAAAAGACGTGTCTGACTCCTGCTACAGTGGTTCAGAGTCCTATACTGTCAAAGTTATGAATAACTCACTTTCAGGTGGTAAAGTTCTGACAGGTAAATTACTGGGGAGGAATTGATTGTTGCCCTTAACAGTTTTGTGTCAACAAAAATTTGTAAAAAACAGTTGTAAAGAGCTATAATGAAATACTTAAAGAGACTCTTGGGATATTGAATTTATATTCTAGATATCTTAGTGTTCCTTTTAATTAACTTCCTCTTTAATTTTGATCAAAAAAAGGAATTACTTTTGCACAACATTTAGATGAACTGAGTAAGAAATAAAGTATATGATAATCTGTAATAAGACCTGTTACAAGCTATACTGTATATGATAAGCTGTAATTTCTCTGGTATGTTTCATGGAAGTTTTGTAAAAACAACATCCCCCACAGCTTACAGCAAATCTTTAGAAAGAAGGAAGAATGCACACAGTTTTGTTCTGCCTTATGTTTTTCTATTGGAAATTCCTGGATTTGGGTTAAATCTTGCCGAGTGCTGGTGGAGCTGGTTTGTGTTTGAACACTTTAGTCCTTCTGAAACCTGTTGCACTGCCCTGGCTGTGTGCGTGTATGTTTCAGTTCTGTCCCCTTTCTGACTTGTTAAGGTTTTGGGTTATCTGTGTTTGGACTGTTGTGTCCATTTGTAAAGTACAAAATCTTGGGGTCACACCAGGCTAACCAGTGCAGCACAAATGCAGTGGTACTTCTTCCTGGGATAGTCGTGCTCGGGGTGTGACTCTTCTGCTCATGTACACATGGGGCTGACAGATCCTGCAGGATTTGAGTGGGTTCCGTGCAGATGCTTACATCACCTAGGATGAACTTGGTTCCTGCTGGGTTCAGGTTCTGGCCAGTGCCCAGACGGAACTCCCAGAAGGGAGTCAAAGCATTGTGTGAGCGCTTTAGAAAGGCCCTGTGAGTTTAAATAGAAGTGTCCCTTCATGGTAGTGTCCTTTTGCCTCTTGTCACAAGTTTTGGATAGCAGGGACTTGGTTGCGTGTTAATGAACCATCACAATAGTTATTTAAACTACAGTAGTTGAAGTTAGTGATCTAAATTTGCTCCGATTTGTTAGGTAAAAGCGCAGGTTGTTGTGCTGCATCTTCATCTATATCATCACATACCTTACTGCACTTCGTTGTGTTAGCAGCTGTTGAATGATGGTCATCTTGGTGTTGGGCAAGATCTTTTTAACAGGTATGTGATTTACAGCCGTGAAAAGAGCATAATTATTGTGACTCTAAGAGATCTATGATTTGAGATGCCCAGAGGTTTCTGATATAGTTGGACAAAGAAGAGTTAAATTTTTTTCTTACCTGAGATTTCTATTAAGTTGCTCTTGGCTAGAAATTGGAATTCAAAGATAAAAAAGGAACTGCTCTTTATTGATCAGAACTGCTCTTTGTAAGTTTTATTAGAGTATATTTTAAATTACATCAGATTAAACAATGAACAAGAATAGCATCCATTGTAATTAGTTGACTTTTCCTTAGGAAGCTTTCTTCCCTCTCCATCAGGAAGTTGGATAAGTTTTGATGGCACCAATGTACTTGTAGATCTGGTTAGTCTCTTTCAGAAGGCAGAGATAAGAGTCCAGGAAATGGAACTGACCATGTAATGTGTGGTTGAGCACATACGCAGGTGTGACTTAGGGGACTTGTAAGCTTATCCAAAACAAAGCAAAATTGATGAGGATAAAACTTGGCATGGCCAAGCCAAACTCGAATTCTTCTGGGCAGTTTCTTAGTACACCTGTCCTAGTTGCTCTCTACCATCCAGTGTTCTTGTTCTTTGGATTCTTACAAATAAATCACATGCTTTCATTCCACTTTTAGAAATGAAGCAGTTTTTATTGTTTTCTGAACTAATACTGAATTGTCAACTTCTAAAGAGTTTAGTATTATGAAAGTAATTCTTTATTGATGCTTGTCAGTTCTGATAACTGCTGAAATACAGGTATGTAAACAAACCTTTCAAAGTACTCCAACACCAATGTTCCAAATGTATAAACTTTTATAAAGGTCCTATAAAAGGTACAAACCTTTTAAAAAGGCCAATGTCTTTACAAAAATATTTCTCATTTACTGACCAGTATCTTTGTAACTAGTTTTGTTAATTTTTAAAAAGTTTTAAAACAATTCTGTGACTTTTGTTTAGTTACTAGATAAAAGTTACAGACACTAAGAAAGATTCAATTTCCAAGGTGTATACTATGAAAGGACAAAGTTAAGTAAGTCTTTTATAATTTCTCTGTTCAAAACAGTTCTTTGAGCAACAGTCTAGAAGGCCAACCACATAGGAATACATCTGGAGATCTTGCATCTGTACAGATTATCTGGTGTCTAAAAGGGTTGCATTACAGCCATTTTCTCTGCGGATCTTTTGACATGCCTCTTTTCCTGAAAACTCTAGAAATGCCTGATTATCTAGTTCACTGGATTTTGCCGGAAGTATTTTCATGCCTATGAAGGCATATATGTGCATCTTCCTTGTGCCAGCTCCATACCAACTGTCGCAGGAACAGTGGGAGACAGACACCATTCTATAATGATCAATCAGTCTCAGTTTATTAAGATCAGAAGGCTACATTTATATGGTTGTTAATCGGCTCATACATATTGCAAAAGTAAAGCTCATCATTGGTTGGCATAGCTCATGGTTGATTGGCAAAACTCATTATTGGCTGTTCTTCCAAAGGTTAACTCGCTGTTCTTTCAAAGTTAGCTCCTCCAGGATTTGTTCCTGGTGTTCAGCCTTGTGAGTATCAATTCTTTTGATATTCACATTCTTGTGCTTTTTCTCATCCTGTATGTTGCTCAAAGTCATCTTGTCCTTGCGCTTCAGATCTAAACCCTTACTAAGTGAATTTTGTCATGCCCTTTGCTTTCTAACCACTTATTAGCCAGACTCTTCACACCAACTCCATTTTAATTTGCTTGCAAATGCCTACTTCCTGTAGGGACACAAAAGCAGTGTGGATTTCACGTAAGGAAAAAAGCTCTCAATGTGAATACAGTCTGGCACTGGAGGAGGTTGCCCAGAGAGGCTGCCAAGCCTGATGGTCCAAAACAGAGTGCCCTGGCTGCAATTAATGGTTGGGCCTGCTTATAGGAAGCTGGACTGTATGTCCTCTTGAGGTTCCTGCCAAGGTGAATGAGAATGGTTCTGAGAAGTAGAATGAATAGGAACTTGGCATTTTGTGATGACTTCTCACTTTGAAGAGGTGCGGTGTTAGTGATTTTACTTTTAAGGCAGAGAAATAATATTAAAATATTGTTACTTTGCAAACTGTTGTCTTTGACTACTGAGATACTGTGCAGACTGTTACCTTGTCTTTTAGGCTGGTCTTAAAACATGGCAGTACTGCTGGAAGGGAAGAATTGCATTTGTGATCTTTAAAAAGCCAAATGTAGTTAGTTGGGTATTGGAATCTATGATAACAAATGTAGAAATGAAAGGAACCTGTAGTGTTAAGTAAAGCTCCACTGTGTATATCATTATGGAGATGTTATCTGAACAAGCAACAAATGCAGGAATAGCTTAATGGCTAAAACACCTGAGCATGAATAGAGTGGCCTTCTTAGAACTGAATTTGAGACAACAGCTGTTAAAATTATTCTTCTATTTTGCTAAAAACTTGCCTTGATTCTGTTTATTAAATGGCACTGAGTCTGAAAACTCAGTGGATTATCAGGTTTTTTTAAAAAACAAAAGCAGTGAAGGATAAATTTTTGTCTTATAGATAGGCAGTGCACTAAAATGATCAAGCTGGTAACCCTAGCTCAGTTTTACTGTAGTCCTTTCATATTGAATTTGCTGGTTAAGGATGGAATGTGGACCAGCATGAAACCAAAGTGCAAAGTAAAGCTTAACGAATGTCCAAAATACAAGGAAATTAAATAGTTAATATGAAAATGTGGGTAATAAACTGCACAATAATCAAGGAATTAAACTGAGGGCTTGAGAGAATAAGCTTAGAAGGTTGATCTTTTGTGGCTTTTATGATGTGGCAGTCCTGATCTAATGGATAGAGAGACTCCAAGAGGGTAGATTTATATTAGATATTAGGAAGAAATTCTTAACTGTGAGGGTGGTGAGGCACTGTCAGAGGTTTTCCAGAGCAGCTGTGGATGCCCCATCCTGCAGGTGTTCAAGGCTGGGTTGGATGGGAATTTGTGCAACCTGGTCTACTGGGGAGGTGGTCTGCAACTAGACGATCTTTAGGGTCCATTCCAACCCAAACCATGTGATGTGGTGTGAGATCCTTTAAGATCCTTACTCCCAAGAAGGTTGTTTAAATACCTACTGAATAACATTTCAGGTGGTTGCACATGATGGCCTTTGGATTGAAGACCAACTGCTCAAAAACAGGAAAATAATTTATATTCAAGGTTTTTTTTTTTTTAAGGTGGGGTTTTTGGTGTATTTTACTTTCTCCTGGATTGATAATTTTAGGATGATTAATAATTTTATTTCATGATTAATAATTTTATTTCATTCTTTCTCCTGCATTAATAATTTCAGAATGATTACTGGTTAAGAATACTCTTGAGGTATGTGGATGTTGCATACTACACCCCTTGTAGACTGTTTATTTGTGAGCTAAACACGCCTCAACAAATGCCTGCTACACCTGCTTTAGCAGCATCAGAATGTGAGTTGGAAGGTTGAGATGGGGAACTGTTTCCAGTGGAGCCTGATGTATTGAACCACATCTCCTTCTAGCTGATCTGGGCATGGTGGTGTCCAGTCAGCTCTGTTGTTACCCGCACTGGACCATGGGGCTGATGTGCATAACTGGCTGTCATAGAGGGACTGATTTTAAAGCTTTAACTAGAGACTGCAAATTCCTAGTGGACTTCGCTTTGAACAGAGGATTTTATGTCAAATTTTTGCTCATTGCATTTTGAGAGAATGCCAGACCAGTTACTCTGATTTATTCCATTCTTTATAGGCTCCTGTTCTACACCAACCCCAATGCTATCAGAATGTCTTCTGGACTTCTTGGTGATATAAAGCATTAGAAAACAAGACTAGCATCTGTCAAATGGGGTTCACTCTCCATTTCTCTCTACACATCTTTCCTTTCAGGGGAGAAGAGGTGAAGAAGAGTATGTGAGTTGTTTGAATTTTGATTATAAAACTCTCAATTTTATGTTTTGTACATAAGTTAAGGTTTGGAGGGCTACATAAAGATTAGAATATTTTTATATAGTTTTGGGGGGGTTTGGTTTGGTTTTTTTGAGGCTTAGCTTGTAGCTGGTCTTTTATGTGCAACGGGACTTTGCAACTACTTGCATGAAAGTCTTAGCATTCAAGGTAGAGATTTTGTGTTGGCAGGGAGCTTGCTTTTTCTGGAAAGTACAGCTTTCCAAGACTTTTGAGACTGTGTCCTGAAGTAGTGGTTTGGGTAGACAAATAGAAATAGAATTTCTATTTTTTTCTTTTTCCTGGTCAAGCATATCCTGTATGGATGAATTGTTTAGCAATAAGGACTGTGATGTTGTAAATGCTCCAGGATCCTCTGTCAGCTATTTAAGCACCAAATACTTGAGAAGCTTCCAGTGACCTCTTTCAGTGCAGGCTTAGGGTTAGGTTTTGCATTCTATGTCCACTGTAGTTTCTCCAAGCTCAGTCTAAATTGCTTCTTGCTGTAATGTAGGAAAGAGTTGACAAAGTCATACTTCTAAAGCTGAGCCAGTGAGGGTACTTTACAAGTTTACAAAACTAGAAGCTTCTGCAGGAGATCTAGATTTTGCTAGCAATCACATTGTAAGCATGTACATGCACAACAGCAAACAAAATTATCAGAGACTTCTCATTTTGATGCTAACATTCAAGGTGAAAGGTGTTGAATTTCTCCTTCCTAAATGATATGATAGTAATTTTCTGAATAGAACTTATTAAAATTCTGGTATTCATGTACTTTTACAAAAACCCTACAAAACCCATGTTCCTGCCGTGTAGATACAAGGAGATCTGAAAGAAAAATTTGGAATTTTCTGCAAATAGAAAAAATTAATTCTCCCCACCCCCTCCCAATTAGATTCTGTTTCCTTTAAAATCAGTCAAGTGGTCTACTGAGAAATATTAATGAGCCCATTTCTTTGTCTTAAGGATTTTGGGTTTTCATATTTAAGAAATGGCATCCCGGCCCATATCAGCAATAGTGTGTCCAGCAGGGCTGGGGCAGTGATCGACCCTGTACTCAGCCCTGGTGAGGCCTCATCTCAAGTGCTGTATCCAGTTTTGTACCCCTCAGTCCAAGAAAGACATTGAGGAGCTGGAGTAAGTTCATAGAAGGGCAGTGAATCTGGGGAAGGGTCTGGAGCACAAGTCCAGTGAGAAGTGGCCGAGGGAGCTGGGGGTGTTTAGTCTGGAGAAAAGGAAGCTGAAGGAGACCTTATCTCTCTCTGCAACTGCATGAAAGGAGGGTGTAGCCAGGTGAGGGTCATTCTGTTCACCCAAGTAACAAATGACAGGAAAAGAGCAAGTTGCACCAGGGGAGATTTAAATTGGATATTAGGAAAAAACTTATTCAGAAAAAGAGTTGCCAAGCACTAAAATGGGCTGGCAAGGGAAGTAATTCAGTCTTCATTCCTGGAGATATTTAAAAGACATGTAGGTGTAATGATAAGAGGCATGTTAATGGTGCACTGACTTGTTGGTTAATGTTTGGACTCAATGATCTTAGAGGTTTTTTCTAACCTAAATATTTATATTCTCTGACTTCTCAGATTTTAGTTCTTATTTTAACACTGCTAAATGCAAGTGCCTGTGTTCAAGTATTTCGTTCCCTTTTCGTTTGTTCTTTTTTATTTTTCCTTTTCTTTTTTTTTTCTTCTTTTTTTTTCTTTATTTTTTGTTTGCTGTGGGTTTTGTCCCCCAGGAAAAGTGCAAAATGTTTCAAATTCCTGTTCAAAACCTTGATAATATAAGGAAGGCTCGAAAAAAGGTGAAGGACATTCTTGTGGATCTTGGGCTTGACAGCTGCAGGGAGTTGTTGAAGGTAAGGCGTCTGAAAGCATGTAAACCAATCTGAAGTGTAAACTCCTGACAAATATTTCACTTTCTCATGTATATATGATGCTCCTCTGCTATAGATCTTTGTGATGGGGTCCTTACTTCAAGGGTTGCTCATTACTGACGGCTCAAACCCAGGGCAGGAATTTAGTGTGTTAATATGTAATACAGCAAGAGGGTTTATTTCTTAACAAGATGTGTCATAGGTGGTGCTGCATATTCTCTTAGTAATGTTTCAACAAAAAGAAACAGTAGAGCTTCAGGAAAAATTACCTCAGATTAATGAATTGTTATTTGTGTGCTATGCAGCAACTTCTTTCAATTCTTATAAAATCTCAAACAGATGAGGACTTGAGTCTCCTTGAAGACATCCAATCACATATCAAGGGCAAGCCTCTGAAGGGACATAGAAATCATCAGCATTTCTGAAAACGGATAAGCCTTTAAACTTTGTGTCCAGTGAAAAATACCAAAATGGTCTTACTGACTTGTAGTTTGGTTTTGCATCTTAAAAAGTATAAGCAGGTGTACTGGGGCGATTAAGGTAAACCTAGTACCATTGTTTCCACTTCCAGAAGGAAGTTCTGTGCATCAATCAGGAAGAATGCATACCATCAGATTGGCAAGCTTAATACCAGAAAAGATGCAAACACAGCAGTGTAACTCCATTTCTTAACAATAGTTTATTTCAGTGAGCTGGTGTACAGGCTTTTTTGGCTGTTTAGTACATTCACACCTTGACATTGACTGTAGTCAAGAGGTTGATTGCTTCTTTATGGCAGTACTGAAGTAGGTTTAACACTCTGTAAGGGTGCTGTTGTGTCTTTTATGTTGGTTTCTTTCTGAAACTCTGTAAGTAATTGGAAAAAAAATTGTTCAAGGCTACATGCATAACTGATTTTGGAACATTCTTTGTTATTGTGGTTGAACAGGTTTGTGTATATCTAAATGTAAACTTAGATATATACAATGCATAAATCATTGTATTTAATGTAAATTTTCCTTGCTATCTAAATAGCTCGAGGAAAATTATAATATCAAGTAATTTCCATTTACTTGCTGTTTCTGTTTTGTTAATATTGTTCTGTAATCACACTTCTAACTCATAAGCTGAGTCTGTCTTGACCATTTGAAGTAGGAATGTTTTGATGTTGACAGGTTTTTACTATGAAATTGCTTGCGGTCTCTTTGATTGTTGCATGGACTTCAGTGGTAAATAATAAGTTGTTTTGTTTTTGGGGGTACAATATAATGTGCATTTATTTGGTTTTGCTTCATTTTTAATAACCGATGGTGGGAAACCCAGCAAACATTTCCACTGTGAGAAAGCTTCTGAGATTTGGGCCAAAAAATCCTGTGTTAGTTTCGTTTTGCAAATAATTCTCCCACAACCAAGTTCATAACTTCAGTTTGTTTTTTTTTCCAGGTAATATGGGGCTAGTTTTGGTACAAATTTAAGAGTAGGAATAATGGTATCTATAGCTTGGTTTGTACTTGGTTCATATGATCATGGTATATCTTTTTGGTAGCATGGGATGTGCAGGGTTTTAATAAAACATGGAATCGTAGAAGGGCCTGGGTTTGAAGGGACCTTGAAGACCATCTAGTGAGAAGTACCTAAAGTTTCTTTGTTCCCTCAGATATTGAGATTGATTTCTGGGCTCTGTGAAGGGGCTGGACAATGTTAGAAATGGATTGAAATATGATATGCTACGAACGTGACCTGCATCTGGCCTTAAAATTGGTCTTGCACTGTTGTAGTAAGGCATGATAATGGACAATAGTTTGTGAGGAAGGTCAAGGGATATCATGTATGACTAGTACCTATCTGTAGCTTAAAAGACCAAATGGGTTAATTTTTAGGCTAATTGATCTCTGCTAGGAAGAAGACATTAGCATTTTGGCTGGAATAGTACTTTCATTCTCCAAGTAGTGTGTTTAAGTACACTGAAAGGTCAGAGGTTTTCCTTTAATAAACTACTTCAGCTCCTCTAACATATTGTGATCTTTAGTGCCAGGAGGGTGATCAGAGGGCTGGAGCACCTCAGCTCTGAAGCTGAAGACCTGCTGAGAGGGTTTTCAGCCTGGAGAAAAGAAGGCTTTGGGGGGACTTTCACTGCAGCCCTGCAATGCCTGGAAGGGGCTTATGAAAAGGAGGGAGAGGGACTTTTTGTACGGCAGATAGGGACGGGACAAGGGGCAGCAATGTTTTAAACTGGAAGAAAGGGTAGGTTTAGGTTGGATGTTAGGAAGAAATTCTGTATTCAGAGGGTGCTGAGGCACTGGCATAGTTGTCCAGAGGAGCTGTGGATGCCCCATCCGTGCCTGTGTTTAAGGCCAGGTTGGATGGGGCCCTGGGCAAACTGGTTTAGTGAGTCGCATCTCTGCCTATGAAGGCAGGCTGGAACTAGATGATCTATAGGGTCCTTTCCAACCCAGACCATTCCATGATTCAGTTCTATGTTTCTGTGTCTTCATTTAAACTCTCAGCTTTTTATGTTTTTGTTAAGGAAAACTGTGATAGTTTTAATATAGAGGGGAGAACAGTTCTGCGTTTAAAAATGTTTTTATCTTCAACTTAAAAATACCTGTTATGCATCAGGATTACTCAGGCTTCTCAGAGGGCTTTGTTTCTTTCTAGTTACCTGTCCCTTCTCCTGTTTTTGTCCCTTCCTGGAAGTGAGAAATGTGGGAATGGCATAACTAATTAGTGGATCTCTGTTTAAAGCAAGAGTTCACAACAGCCCTTTCCACCACTGACTAATTGTATTGATAAGAACGGTTGTTTTTATTAGTAGATATTCCTCAGTAGGAAATAGCCGTTTCAGCAAAATTATCTAGATGTATTATGTGTGTTTGGATTGTGGGAACCTGGTGCAAAACCAGAACATGTTTCAGATAAGCCATATGCTTTATGAAATCTTTTTTTTAACAGTGTGTAATTCACTCCAACGTGTTTGGCTGAAAAAGTTTTAGTGAATCTCAAGTCTCTATTTTCTCTTTCAAAGATAGTTCTCTAAAGTTCTGTGATTTCTCTTGTTCCATGCAAGAGTTCTTTCTAAGGTTTTGTTGTTGTTGTTTTTAGGTTTGGTTGAAGGGCAAATACATAACTTATTCAGTGTCTAGGTGTTGATTAGATTGCAAGGCATTTATTTATTGTCACCCTGAGCTCTTCTGGATTCCTTTGAGCATACTTGATGGTTGAAAAGGTAGACAGCATATTGCAAACTCAGCTGCATTTTTCTAAATCCTTGAATAATGAAGTTAAAAATCAAATTATCACTGGCATGATATTCTGGTTTACTGTAATCTCCTGAACACACAGGAATACTTGCATTTGCATGCTGCAAAGGGATAAGAGCCTAGTGCTGACAGAGCCTGCATTAAGTAGGATTCTGGTGTTTTTTTGATTGTTGAAGCTTTGTTTCTCCTAGTTACTGACTATATTCTATGTTGCTGCTAAATTTCACATAACACAAACTGTTAGATCAATTTTATTTTGTTTATCAATTCCACTCCTTTTGTAAGGTCATCTGACCTTAAATGTTATTTATTATCTGCTTCTGCTGTTGCAGTGGAGTTGGGTGCAGAGGTGGAAAATCATGCCTTCTCTAAGTATCTGCAGAGTTTTGAGTGAAGAGGTCTGTGAAAGGGAAGAATATGAGGGGACGAGAGATGCAAGTTTTCTGTGGGTAAAGCCTGGATTTGTAGCTTTTGTGTTTCATCCAAGGCATTCTGGTGTGCTGTTGAATGTAGTTTAGGGTCTTCAGAAATGCCCAGTAAATAGGTACTAGTTTGGGGGTTTTTTGTTTGTTTGTTTTCTCTCATTAAGTTCGAATTATTGTTTAAATATGTGTGGGTCTCAGAAATCTGGAGATTAATTTAATTTTTTTAGGATAGTAGCTGGTTTAGGCTTGAGCGAGGTGAACTGCTCTGATGGGGTTAATTAGAATGCTTAGGGGTAAATTTTTAAGGACTGTCTGCTTTCCTGACAGAGTTGTTGCAGACACAGTAATATTGTTGCTCTTGCAGCTTCAGGAAAAGCTGCTCCTGGAAATCAAGCTTCTGTGGGTGTCTTTTGTTTTTCCAAGTTAAAAGTACAACAATGCTATGCAGATTTAATGTTAAAACCTGTTGTAAAATAAACGGTAGTGATGAGTTAATAAATGGAAGTAAGCAATTAAATACTACCGATGAAGGAGGGAGGAAATACTTTGAGTGTTCACTGTGAACTTGGCTGGAAGTAATGGAATTCAAGTGTAAATATTTTCACTCCTTATATTATTTTCAGTAACTATGAAATGTTCAGAATTCCTACTCTATTAGCAGGCAGTCATATGAATAAATATTTGAGGTAAATGAAAGATAGTCGAAGTAATTTCTTTGAACGGAGTTTTGGGACTTCTAAGCCGTCTGCTCTTCGTGTGGGTTTTTTTTTTTTCTTTTTCCTTATTTCCTATTGAGAATTTCTTTGTATTCAGAACAGACTGCAAAAGCCTTGTTTTCATTTCTTGTTTTCATTTCACTTTTAGAATCTTAAAGGTTTTGATGCAGGTGAAAACTACTTTTGTAACACTTCATGGAGTGATGTCTCTCCTTGGGAGCCTGTGGGCAAAAGGAAGGTATGTAAGTTTGTGAAGCAAATTCTGGGTAAACGTGCGGAGTTGCTGAATTTCACAAATTTCAGAAATTGGAATGCAGTTTTTTTATGGGAAAAAATAGCTTTAATATTTGTTTTCTAAGTGCTCTTAATCAGGGGGATAATCTTGCATTTCCTGTTCATTTGTCCCTGTAATGCAGCTGGTTATGAGGACTTCAGTTACCATTTGCAGTCTTTAAGGGTACAACCCTGAGCATCAGTGTTCAAGATGTCACACTAGTATTCTGCCTTTTTAGCCTAACCTAATATGTAGTCTTAGCATGGTTTTGTTTACAACATGGCTTCTCTTTCATTGAAAGGGTGAAAATGTAATTGCACAGATGCAAGTGGATTAAGATGAAATTATTTTTAGTGGCTTGGTATGGGGTGGCAGTGGAAAACTCTTTCCAGTTAGATTTGTGTATGTGAAACAGCTTTTAGTTCTATATAGCTAGACTCTGCAAGAAAGGCTGGGTTGATTTTAACAATTGTATAACTGTATAATGTAACAAGTTTCTAAGATTGCTGTGTATAGAGCAGAGGAGTATATCCAGAAAAGAAGGTAGACTTGTTAGTCTTGCTGAAGAGTCTTGGAGCCCCTCACTGCCTCCTTACGGAAGACCTGTCAGTGAAATTCAGTGTGGAGTTGATAACATGTTGCTGTGGAACAGATTTGCCAAACTGTGTCTTTTGGATACTAACCTTGTTCCCATCCATTTTCTTTAAACAATTTTGGTTTATTAATGTATATCATTCACATATCATGCTGCTTAGATTTGGGAGAAAAGAAGTTGGTCCTTCAGGATGTTCTATTCCAAAGTTGTTGCCATAAGGGGAAAATAAGTTGTTTCCTCCTGTAAACTCAGGAGGCTGGGGAAGATGTCTATGTAAGTGAAGTTGGTGGTTTCCACCGTTTGTACTGTTTTTAGGGCAACATTAATAATTATAGAAGAACTTTGTGTTTTGGAGGCTGTCCTGTCTTTCTGCATGATTCTTGGTTGTAGGGAATGTGAGACTACACAACAGAAAGTGTTGCTATGTTCTGGGGTAGGTTCTTTGATGGAGAACTAATTGAGTTTACCACAATGTCTCCAATAAGCCTTTTTGTGGATTCTGTTTTTACAGTTGAAGGTTGTGTTGGTCAATCTCCGAGACGCTTTGTTTTTCCTAAGTGGCTTCTAATTCTTTTGTCAAATTTTCTATAAAACTGGGATGCCATTGGTAGACTGTGGTGGCACTTGTGAGCAGAAAAAGCAGATGACTATGCAAGGAGAACATGCTGGCAGAATGGTTTGTAAAGTGTTTGTGTGGAAGAGCTGTTTCATATAGAGAATATCAAAACAGCATACTTCTACATGCTTCTGTTCTGCTGAAAGAGAATTGTTTGGAATTTTTTGTCATTTTTCTCCTTCAGACGAAGTGAGGCATATTTTCTAGTAATGTTCAGTGTGCTTCAGTAGTTCATTAGTGTCAGTGATCTTTCTCCAGGCAGGATAATTGAAGGTTGATGTGTCTGCTAATTTCCTTTGTTGCTGTTTACTAGCAGCTGAGATTAGACACCTAAAGAGTAAAAATAGAAGACAATTCAGTGATAGCTTAGCAGTGTGCTTCTTCAGCAGTTGTAGCCAGTCAGTGGCACTGTCTGACCCAGTCTATTGAATTTGGAGCTTAGATTTTGGTTATCATCAGGAGACTCTCCTAGTACTGCTAGTAGATGGCTGTCTGGGCTCTATGGTGTCTGTAGATGGCTGATGGTAAACCTGCGTGGCTACATGACATGGCAAAAAACCCCAGCACCTACTCATGTTTTGTAACTGTTCTTCATGATGTGTCAGTGAGATGTATGTGGCTGGTCTAACTGGGCTGGATGCTGTAGTGGCAGAACAGCTTGTTTCTTTTGAGTTCTGTTTCATGAGGGTAGAAATCAGTGAGGTGAAAACATGTCTGAGGGAACAGATTCCACTAGATTTTTGAGAGTGCAGATTTGTTGCGTGAATGTTGGTGTGACTGATTCTGTAGCTTTTGGCAGGAGCCACGGTTAGCTTCCTAGGAAGTTGATCAGAAAAAACAGTTCATGGGGCTACCAGTTTTTCAAAAAGAACAAATAATGTTCATATGGATATGAAACGCAGTTTTGTCACATGACATATAACTGAGGGAGCAAGCCACTGCTTAGTGCAAGATAGATGTGTTCTTAAGCAGGTAAAATACTTTCCTGAGAAGTATATGTATGTTCTATACTGAGCGTTTTTGAGGAAATTCCCTAAAAATTGCTATGATGGGATGCCCAGTATGTGTGAGTTAATATAAATTGTATGTACGAGTTAATACATGACTGCTTTATCATAAAAGAGGGTTTTACTGCTTTCTACTATTATTTTGACTCCAGAAGAATGTTCTTAGAAAAAGTCAATTGTTTATGGCTTTGCTGGGAAGGTACTTCTGGAAAGTTTTCAGTGAAGAATAGGCTGTTGAAATACAGGAAAAATCCCTTCCTGTTCTGTCTTTTCTCTTTTTGTCCAGTAGATAGGAGCTGGCCCTGAACTAAATAAAGCTTTAGAAGTGTCATATTAAAAGAGCTGCTATTCCTAATTCCTAAGACTTAACTTCTATGTCCAGTGGAGGTACAGATTCTTCCTGGCTTGTTCTGTGATTCCTGTATTTAAAAACAGGCAGGCTTCAGAAATACTTCCTGTGAACTAAGGTAGAAGTGAACTCATTTAAGGTTTCTTGGTAGATTATAATGAAACAAAAAAAGGCACAAATGTTTCTTCCCTTTAAATCTGCTTTTCAAAACCAGAAGAAACTGAGAAGATACATGTTATACATCCAGTGAAGGCATTTTTCACAGGTGATAGTGCCGATTTAAACAGATACCAGTGGCATAGGAACTGGCATTTTCTAAGTGGATGTTTTTCTTTTGTTTGCAGAGATACAGAACAAAGCCCTACTGCTGTAGCTTATGCAAGTTCTCATCCAAATTGCTTACTTCTTTGAAGAATCATTTGCATCGTTACCATGAGGATGAAGTGGATCAAGAGATGGTGGTTTCTTGCCCAAAATGTGCATTTTCTTCTCGTTCCAAAGTAGTAGGAGAACACATCTGGATGTTTCATTCATCTAATAGACGAATACAGACCTATACAGTCAGCATTTTGGATGGCATGAAACAATTTAGGAGTGACATCATAAACTTCACGTGTCTAAAATGTCAATTCTCAGACACCTTGTATTACAATATGAAGAAACATGTGCTGATGAACCATTTTAAAAACTTACTAAGTGTGTATTTAGGCGAGAAATTTGATGAAAATGCACCAAATTCAGTTGAGTTCTACTGTAAAAAATGTAATGCACCTGCAAACAGTCAAGATTCTTTAATGTACCATGTCTTGACAGCTGAAACACACAAAGACCTGGAGAACAAACTTCGGTCTCTGATTTCAGAACATATTAAGAAACCTGGATTTGTGAAACAAATGCATATTGCTCCAAAGCCTGTCTCGGGTGTAGCAATGGCTTCTCCATCTGCAGGGTCTGCTGCTGTCCCAACAGGTTCTGTGACAGCTCCAGCTTGCATCCAGGTTGCATTTCCAAAGAATAATCAAAACCAGAGCATGGTGCAGACACAAGCAGTTCAGCACACCGTTGGACCAGTGACTGTTCCAAGTGCCTCTGGCAGCCTCCCACAAACTACCTGTGCTCCTGCCACTATGTCCTCGCATGTCGCTCTTGTGCCCAGCAGTCCTCCCGTGTATCAGAACAACCTCGGTATTCAGCCATCACCTTCACAGCCTGTCATTATGTCTCATGGGCTGCCTCTTAACCAATCTGTTGGGACCATAAATGGAACTGTGGCCTCTGCGGTTCTTCCTCTTAATCAGCCTATCAGGCCTGGGCTTCTCCCTGTTAATCAATCTATTGGTGCTATAAACAGTCTGGTTCCAGCTGGAACACTCCCTGCTACTCAGCCTGTTGGCCCTGTGAATCAGCTAGTTGCACCAGGAGTTCTCCCTGTGAATCAGCCAGTTGCTCCGGGAATTCTGTCTGTCAGCCAGTCACTTGGGAATGTGAACAGACCCATCGATCCCAGGGTCCTTTCGGTGACACAGACAGTTGGGTCGGGTCTTCTCCAGCTTAACCAGCCTGTTGCCCCTGGGGTGGTTCCTGTCAGACAGCCTGTTGGACCTGGGTTCCTTCAGCTTAATCAACCTGTTGCCCCAGCAGTTATCCCAGTAAATCAGCCAGTTCAGCCTCCAGTTTCTCAAAGCACGACTTTTTTGACTGCGGGCTCTGTACTGAGGCAGTTGATTCCCACTGGAAAGCAGGTTAATGGGATACCTACTTTCACATTGGCCCCTGTCTCAGTTACTTTGCCTGTGCCTCCTGGTGGTGGAGTAGCAACTGTGACACCTCCACAGGTGCCCATCCAGCTCATGCAGTCGGGGTCAGTGGCTCAGCTGTCCCAGTCGCCAGCCAATGCTCCCTCTCCTCCCCTAGTTCTGACCTCTGAGAATGTATCCGTACAGGCCTCTCCTCCTGCTCCTGAAACAAGCCAGGCTGTCAGACAGGCCAAGCAGTGGAAGACCTGCCCTGTTTGTAATGAGCTTTTCCCATCAAATGTCTATGAGGTGCACATGGAAGTGGCCCACAAACCACATGAAGTAAAAGTAGAAACTCCAGAACCTCACAAACTTGCAGCTTGTGCATCCTTTCTGAGGATGACAGAAAAGGCGATCCGGTGTTACGCTTGTAAATGTTTTCTCTGTGAGGAAGAGCTTATGAAGCATATCTTCATGCATGGCTTATCTTGCTTGTTTTGCACAGGTACTTTCTATGACTTAAAAAGCCTCGTGGAGCATAACAAAACTGCTCACAATGGGAGAAAGCAGTTGCATGCAAGTTACAGCAACAGAGGAATTCAGCTATGTAACGATGCTCAGGGTGGCCTTGTGTTTCCACACTTTGATTTCAACACAGTGCTACCAGATGAAGACATGGGTGAAAGAGAAGTGCATTTGGCAGTGCTTGTTGGAATATATTCAACAGTTCTTGTCCCTGTTTACATCAAAGTGAAACCTCAGACAGCACAAGTGAACAGGAGATGCACCAGAAAAATGTTCACCTGTCCCTTTTGCTTAGGTACGTTTGCTGGTAGAGAAACCTATGAAAAGCATTTGAAAGAGAGGCATCATATAATGCCAACTGTGCATACTATTTTAAAGTCTCCTGCTTTCAAGTGCATCCACTGTTGTGGTGTGTACACTGGAAATATGACTCTGACAGCTATTGCTGTACATTTGCTCCGTTGTAGAAGTGCACCCAAAGACACCAACTCGAGCCTGAAGATGCAGCTTGAGCGCACTGAGAGAAAAGAGCTGCTGTTTGTGAATGGTGAGAAGCATGTTTCTGTGGTACTGAAAAGAAAGCAATCAGATTCCTTCGTCATTGCAGAAGACCAAAGGAATAAGGAACAGCAGCCTCTAAGCTTAAGTACTGGCATAGCTCTGTCTCCAGACAATGAAGTGAATTCAGGGGTAGTGCCTTTCAAACGACAAAAGATTAGGACTGAGATGAGGAAGCTTCCTTCCAGTGAGGATCTCCGCTTTCTAGCAGTAGATCCTAATCAGTATGATCACAATTCATATGAGGCACAGAAACAGTTTTTGTCAGACTACTTTCACAAGAGGCCATATCCTTCTAAAAAAGAGGTGGAATTACTTTCCTTGCTGCTATATGTGTGGAAAATTGATGTTGCATCATTCTTTGGAAAAATGAGGAATACATGCTTAAAGGCGATAAAACATCACAAACCATCTGTGCTGTTGGGTTTCAGTATGTCTGAACTAAAAAACATTAAGCACAGTTTGAATTTAAGAGATGGATTGCTGGATATGTAACCCAGCTCTTTATAACAGCTAAAAGCAATCTATAATTGCATACTTACAATTTAGCAGTTCATTATATTGTTTCAGCTTGCAGACTGGCCTGTTGAAGGGTGCAGTAATACAAAAAGTATCGTTCACTTGTGACTCTTATTGTGAAAGGCACACATAGTTGTGTATTTTAAAAGCTAAAACCTTCAGACTTAAACATCTGGAATTTGTTTTAGCTTTTTACCTTCCCTGGGGGTAGTGTTGTGGGGGTTTTTTTTTAGTGTTTTTTTGTTTAGTTTTGTTTTGTTCCATTTGTTTTTCTTCCTCTCCAGCTTCCCATTGCATTTTTTATGTCACTATGTATAACCCTTGTCCTCGTAAAAACCAAATTTTATTTTATTTTATTTTTCTGCAGTGTCATCTTTTCTAAGTAATGCAATGTGTAATGTTGGTTAAAATAACAAGGTAAACTACGTGAAAAAGATGTATTTGTTTATTTGTAGTTTTAAGTCCTGACATTTTTGACCTATTTCTGGTTTATCTACTGAAGAAGTGTGTAATGCGGCCATTACATCCATTGCCCCTTCAAATTCCCAGCGCACTGCTAGCAGTGAAATACATGGCATTGTGGTTTTTTCCTCAGTCAGAATACCTGTGCCAGTTAAGTCTGGTGATCTGTAATTCATGCTGAGTATGAACATGATGAGGACTGAGGGGCTTTTGGGTGCCCATTGAAATGTTACAGTGAACTGACTTGAAATGGTCGTGTTATCTGTTAAATAGATCTTGCTAACAAGAAGTGTTTTTCCTTTTCATTTGGTGTTCAGGCCTGGTTGCTTACCTATTGTTCAAAGCTTGACAGCAGCATTTATTTTATTTTCTTTTTCAAAAAACGAAGCTGCTTTGGAGAGTGACACATTGCTTTGATACATGAAGTATATGACCTCGGTACACATCACTTACATGTAGAAGCCCTATCCAAATATCATCCGAATTTGGTGAAAAATCTGACCTTTTAAATTGCTGTTTTGTGAGGTAATAACTGAGCAGAGCCTACTCCCCAGCAAATTACATCCCTGGCTTGAAGTCCCTTGGATCAGAAATGGTACAAACTGAACCTGGATGAATTTGTGGCATTAAGACTTTAAACTTTTGAGTACTTGAGCCAATGATACTCATGTAGTGTTTGGTTCTTGTTGGCCTATAGAGAGCATTGCAGTAGTATAAAACCCAAACAGACTTATTTTCAGTCTGGACTAATACCTCTGTGCATAATCTAATATCTCAGATTACAGAAGAGCTGTTGGGAAGGTTGACTTGAGATGAAGCACATTGAGGCCTTGTTGAGTACTGTCCTTTCTGGATATGCTTGTGTTCATCTGGCTTGTCAAAGAGTGCCACCAGTACCAACAGCCAGTTACATAAATAACCTGTAAAGATGCACTGATTTTATTTCCTCCTTTTTGTCCCCTTCTCCCCACCCTCCTTTCGAAGAAGAAATAGATTTCATTTGTGCCAGTATTAGAAGGAAAGGGTGATATGCCCAAGGTTATTTCTGTTTTTTAGGGTAGTAAATAGACTTTTGCCCTGTGCCATTGTTCTAAAAACATATAGAGCATGTTTTATTGCTGTTTCTGAAAGAGAGTGATGTTTTTAGCAGAATTTGGTGACTTCCTGGCTGAGGTTCTATAAGCTGTTTGGAGTTATATTTTGGATAAAATCTTAATATTTTCATATGGATTGCTTCAAAGAGTTTTAATGTGTATTCAGGATATGGTTACTTCGAGAGAACCTGCTGTTTGGAAAAACCTAGTAATTTAATAGCGGTGTTAAACGTAAACAATATTTATGGGATCAGTTGCACTCCTCACCCCAAAAAGTGATTAAGAAACAGTGTGTTCTTATAGCCTCATAATAGCTCATTGAAAATTAAAAAATAAAATATACTTGGCCATAGCACATAGTTCATGAAACTTTTTCAGAGAGCTTTGAGTGAGGAAGAGGGATGCTCTCTAGAAGTCCTGAAATGTAAGTACTTACTCTCACTCTTACAGCCTGTGCCCTGTGAGTCGTGTCATCTTTGGGACAGTTTTACTGGTACTGGTGAGACCCCAGCATGGGGGAGTTTGGCAGTGTGCATCTGGGGAAGGCTTGCCATGAATGGGGAAGGATTGTAGAGAGAAAAACATGGCAGTGGAGAGCTGGCAAGTAATTTTGTGGTTCATCCACACTTGGAGCACCAAGGGAACAATCCAGTCATACCAGAGTTTTCCTACATAGTGTCCAGTGTTGATGTTAAACATTTTATTTATTGGATTTTCAAATAAACCAGATTTTTAACTTAGGTGTGTGTGCAAATGATTACCTATCCATCCTCTTCCCTCTTTTAATGCATTCAGAGAACTTTATTCGAACATTTCTTTTGGTGCAAAATGGCTGTTGAAAGAGACAAGAGGAAAGTAAGAGAATGACATAGAACTTGGACCTAGATGCTTCAGGTAGATCTTAGTGCATTATAGTAAATATGTATTTCCTCAAATATTGATAGCTGCATTTTTTCCTAGCAATTTATGCCTAAATATTCCTAGAGATACTCCTAAATCTTGGTACTAATTTGCTTTCACTAAATGCTTGTGCTCTTGTTAAGCGAGTACTATAGAAATAAAAACCAGATGAATTTTGAAATATGAAAGTGGTGACCGAGAATGCAGTATGGTCGTGGTTTTCAGGAAAGCCAAGGAGCTTAAAAACAGCCAAATTAAAAACCAGTGGCTTTAACTAAACCAGGCTTTTTTGCTGTGGGCTTCTCACGGGTGCAGTCATTTGGATCGAAAGTGTTAGTCAGGAAAAAGACACTGCTGCCACTGCCTTAGGCCCCACATGGGCAGTGTGGTAACTGCCTCTCTGGCACTTCTCTATGGCCAGAGCCCCTCACAGTGTGGGGATATGGGAATGGGAAAACAGTGGAACTGCCCTCTGCACAGACTTTACAAATACAAGTCCTTGAAGCATGTGAAGGGAGCTCTGGTCCACTGTGTAAGAAGCCCAGTTGGGAAGAATGCCGGTTGGCTTGCAGGATGGTTGTTGCAAGTGCTTGATTCATGTGGGATTGTAGAAGCCCCAAATCTGCATGTGTTCTGCTTCTGAAATACATTGGTCTGGAGAGGTGTCCGTGTTTGAGCAGTAATACTGTGTTGCCTTGAGTTTTGTGCTTGTGAAATAGTGTGATAACTTATTACTTGAATATGTAATAGGAAAGATTATATTGGTCATGTTTCTTCTGTATACACTTACATGCTGGGAGTTAAGTGAATATTTTTTGGTAAACTGACATTTTGGAAGGGACCAATAACCAAAACACCTTCATGGTGGGTTTTCAATACTGTGTTCCTCTGTGGAATGCTACCTTCATGATCACATCAAACATTTTTTCCCTTCAGTGTGTAAAATTCAGAAAACATCAGCTGCTGATTCAGGTAGTTGTTGAATATAATTTTGGGGTGTGCAGTTCTTAAGAAAATTATCTATAAAGCCGTAATTCTACTGCAGCTGGCTGTGCCATTTTCAAACATATTTCTCAAACTTGAGAACTTGATTGTGGACATCTTTTTTGTGGGAAAGGTACTTGATGCTAAGTAGGGAAGTACAGATACATGAAAAAAATGTTGTATTCTAATAGCAAGGGGGATGCTCCCCAAAAAAAACCCCCAAAACCAAATAAAAACCAAAAAAACCACCCCACCAACCCCAAAAAACTACCCCCAAAACCTTAAGAAAATGAAAGCATCATGTTTTTGAAAAAAAATTAGGAGACCTTTGACTCCTCTGCAGTGTGCATGTTAAAAGGACAAATTGAGTACTCATAAATGAAGGAAGACTGTGGTGCTGCATTTAAAGTCTTAACACCTCACTTCATTGCTGACTGTCCCATTCTGTGTCTCAGATATGACAAGCAGCCTGCACCTGTGACCATTTATCTTCTTACTTGGGTACCAGATCCCAAAACGTGTGTGACATTCTTTTTGCTCTCCACTTGCCCATTTGAACATACTGAGTGCAAGGGGCTGTCTGTGGGGTGTGTGTGTGTGCACGGTGTGTTTGAAGGGCGTGTTGGTCTGCAGATAACCAGGAGCATGTAGGCAGTGTGCCAATCCCCTTAAGTCCACATCAACTACTGTTCATCAAGGTTTTACCTAGTAGTATGTTTCAGAGCAGAGAATGAGGGGAAATAGAAGTCTCAAGAATCTTTGCAGATATCGTTCTTATTTTACTTTGTCTGCTTGTCCGTGAAACGGGAGTGAGAGCAGTTTCTGCCCTCCTTGAAGGCTGAGACTGACAGGTGGGGTGTGTATTGAACTGCACCAAGCAAGCAAGGGATGGGACAGCTGACTGTGTGTCACTGAGAACCAGCCATCAGACTTGGACGTTTCTGGAGAAAGATCTGCTTAATTGTATTGTCAGTGTCACTTTGACTTACAATCTGTTTAGAAACTAAAAATCCACTACATTTTGAGTAGTCTGTAAAGCAGCATTGCTGTCCGTTTGCTGCATGAGTGTGAGACAGAGCCTTGCTGAGGAACACACCTGCTCTGGTTCTCATACTGGCTGCTGCTGTATGAATAGCTGAAGAGGAATGCACACTTATGGATGGATGGGAAAATGCCAAGGCACCAACGCAATCACAGTCAAGTACTGTTAATAAGTGTAGCAGAAGAAAGGTTACACAAAAGCAACAGATTTTTAGTTGTTCTTTGCAGAAAAACAGTCAAAGGGATGAAACATTTCCCTGGCCGTTTCCAGTCTGCTGAGATGTGGAAGATGCTCTCCTGTGGACTGGGCTCGTTAGCTGTGCTGTCACACAAGGTATATATGCCAGCAGTGTCACCTTTTAGGAAAGGTGTTGCAGAAAAGATGCTGTTGGAGCCTCTGTGAAATACTAACTTTGGGCACTTTGGCACTTTTTTCATGTGTTGTGAAGTTATTTCCAGGTCATGAAGGGTAAGTGCCCATAGCAACTAATTGAATAAGTCATTTGCTTTATCATACAGATACAATGCCATCCATCTGCCAGGGGAGTGACATCATATACAGTGCTGGAGAGCAAGGGCTGAATTACAAGCTTTTCAGCCTCTCCTGATCTGGTTAAATAATTAAGGTTGTAAGGGCATTACTTAACCCAAACCAGGTAGTTACTTTTGAAGGCACTGTCAGTCTGCTGTGCGTGTGGGTGTCTGTGTGCTCAAGTTCTGTCTGATTAATGCTGTGGTGGCTACACAGGATCTTCAACAGAGCTGAAGGTGTGAGGTGGGCTGGTCAGCAGCAATCCTGCAGCACTGTTTTTTTAGCAGAGACTGCTTTGTCTTCTCATGCTTCTTTTCATAGAACTGTAGGATGGTTTGAGCTGGAAGGGTTTAAGAAGATGTTAAAGAACATCTGGTTTCAATCCCCTGCCATAGACAGTGACATCTTCCACTAGACCAGGTTGGTCAAAGACCCGTTCAGCTTGGCCTTGAATGTTTTCAGGGATGGGGCATCCACAGCTCTGGGCAACCTGTTACAGTCCCACCCACCCACTGTCACAGTAAAGAACTTCCTCCTGATACCTAATCTTTCAGTTTGAATCCATTCCCCTTGTTCTGTCACTACATGCCCTTTTAAAAGGTCCTTCTGCATCTTTCTTTCCACTCCCTTCAGGTACTGGAAGGCCATAAATATGCCTCCCATAAGCTTTCTTCAGGCTGAACAATCCTCTCAGCCTTTCCTTGTAGAAGAGGTGCTGCATCCCTCTGATTATTTTGGTGACCCTCTGCATTTTGGAATAGGAATTAATTTTAAGGTAGCTGTCAGGACTGATCTTACTGATGTTATTAATTCTGTGAAAAGTGCAAGTCTATCAACCCAAGTTGTTATTGGAGGAAAAGCTGCTGGGCATCACTGGTGTAGAGAAGAACCAGTATTGTACATGAAGAACTTGGGTGCTGGGACTTCGTTCAACAGCAGCGTGATTCATAAACACGCATGGATAAAGGTCAGCCAGCGCTGATCCACCCAGCCTCAAGGGCTGCTCGAGGCCAGGGGTAGCCTTTGTGCAAGTAGGGTGGGATGTGACCACCTGTGCGTTCGGCGTGGGATTGTGCAGAGCCAGAGCTGGGGTCAGGGCTGTGAGACTGAGAAGGGGTGAGTGTGATGGGGGCAGTTTTGGATTGAACTTAGCTGAGGGGTGGTGCATGAGGTGGCTGCTCCGGGTTCAGAGGAGCTGCCACCCAGCCCAGTGCTGGGCAGTCTCTGTAGGAACCTGCCAAGTCCTGCAAAAATGTATGTCCTGGGAGCAGACTGAAAGCCCAGCTGAGTGCTGAATCAGAGCATAGAATGGCATTTGGAAGCAGAGTGGCAGCTCCCAGTTAAACACTGCACCAGGGATGGCTGCTGTGTGTGAATTCCCAAAACATCTCCCTGTGAGGGCAGTGGCCATGCCTTGCACTCTACAGTTTCTTTATAAAGGCCTGGTTTTGCCGAATGTGGCTTTGACCAGGTCCCTGCAGGAGTGAGGAGTTTGAAGAGGATCTGGAGCCCCTGGGTGCTGTGGGAGTGGGGATGGGGGAGCCTCTCCAGAGCTCCACTGAGCATGAGATCAATCTGGTGCTGCTGCACCAAAGGGGCTGGGGCTGGGGCTGGCAGGCCCATGAAATCTTGGATGGAGCAAAGGTCCATCTCACAAGTGACGCTTCTGCCACTGGATTCTTCACACTCCGTTTTTGTTCTTTAGAAGATGAATTAGAAAGCTTGGACTGGAGTCTTTCTACTAAAAACTGTTCAACTAAGAAATAAAATCCAAATAGTTATAAAATATTTTAAAAATAATACAGATACTCAAAAAATTGCATATACTTGTCTGAATGCTTTCATTTTTGAGAGGAGGAGGGAACCAGAACAACAACAGCAGCAATAAAAACCTCTTAATAGTGCAAGGATCTTGGGGAAATAGAGCTTAGCAAACTGATATATTAACAGAAGAAAGACATTTTCTCAGAGCAGATGCTTCCTACTGTTTCTGTTGCCCTAAGGCACATGATCCTCTGGGGAAGTGAGGTCAACTGTCATAGAAATACCCAAAAATCTTGGAAAAAAACTTGAAATACCCAACAGTCTGCTATGTCTCTGTTTTCACTATTTTCCCTGTTTGGTTTTTGAGTAGGTGGAGGAGAAATTAACTGGCAGGTTTTTATTACTTGCGTGTAACTTTTGCTTTGTACAGCTCTGTGGTTGAGCATTATTAGATCTGCTGCTTGTGGTTTTGCTGGAGTATTTGTATCATGCTGAGAAACTGAGATTTCTCTTTGGGAAATCTGCAGCCATAAATCCCTTAAATACAATGACATTACTATGAGAAGATGCTTAGCTGGTGTGGCCAGTTCCCTATTCCCTCTCTGTGGGTGGGAGGAGGTGGATTCTTAAGGATATAGCAGGGCAAAAATTTAAACAGGCAGCTTTAGACAAAGGAATTCACAAACCCTATAAGCAGACCCAGCCAAGGGCAGAGGGGTAAGTTGTGCTTGGAAATACTATGTTGGTGAGAAGTCTTGAGAAGGGCGGTAAACCCTGCAAGAGGGAATTACTGGTTTTTTCCCCCTTTTTTTTTTTCCCTCCCTCCTTTCACCCATACTGCTAATGAAAAATACACTGTTTTCTTATTATGCTTTGTATAACAAATCAGCTGTAAGGGAGAAGCAGAGCATTGGGTTCAGGCATCCAATGAAGGCTCAGCCCAGAGGCACCCCTAAATCAATTTACCTCCTTTTTCTTTTCAACGGGAAATAATATACATTGTGCCCAGGTGGTTGAAATGTTGTTCTAACTGGAGAGAGGGACACACTGTGCCCTGATAGTCATTGCTGGGGACAGGATGGTCGTGTGGTGAAGTGGGGCTGGGTCTGGTCCTTCCCCTGCACTCCTCACTGGTTTCCCAGTCCTCCCCTTGTGGAGGCCCCCAATGCCAGATTAAAAATGGTGCTGACATCTACTGGTTGTTGTTCAGATATTAATGCACTCATTTACTTTTCCCTACTCTTTTGAATTGACAATAATGCTGAATTTACTGTTAGTTATGATAATTTCAGGTCTACAAGAGAGTTCTTTGAAGAATCAGGGTTTTTAAAAAAAAAAAAATCTTCAAAATATTCACTTCTTTGTTCACAAGTGCTGAAACCTTGAGAGTGTGTCTGTGTATGTACCTGTGTCTGATTCATCCCTGAAGTACCCAGTTAAATGAACTTTTTGGATTACTGGTGACAAAAATTATGGTTGTGGATTTGACTCATTTCCATGCCAACAATTTAATACATCTATGCATGTCCTTGATGTCAGGTATCCTTCTTGACTGGAGAATTACATTCTTGGGGCAGCCCTGAGTACGTTTCGGTAGGAGGAGGAAATAAATTTACATAAAGCAAGAGAGACTTAAGCCTGTGCAGATTTGATCTTGAGAATGAAGTGGCACAGAAAATAGAACTGAAGTTGCAGGAAAGTGTTAGATTTAAACAAAAACAACTGAAAAATAAAAATACCAAGGCAGCTGCATTCCTTCTAAATCAAAAGCAGCTGAAAAAGTAATTCCCCTTATGCTGTAATGCCATCTACGGGATTTCTGTGGGGAACACAACCCTGACCACAGCGTTTAGATTTTTAATCTTAGGGTTGAAGGTTTATTTTAAAACCACAAGAGCATGATGTCCTCCTGAGTCTATCAAAACAAATGTTTCCCACTCAGTACTTAAGTATTTCTGTATTGAATTTCAGGAAAGTTGAATTCCTTCTCGGAAACTTTGGTGCGTTGCTGTTAGCAATTAGACCTGAGCCCAACAGCTCATATACATCCTGTCCACAGAGGCATTTCTAAAATACTTAGTGCATACTAGATCTGCCTTGTAAAAATATCATCAAAGTAACACAATCCATGAAAAATCTTGGGAGTTTCTGAAGACATCACAGCAGTGATTTTGAACCTGTGAAACTGATATGTGTTTTGGAGAGCAGAGGATTTCTGTTTTAAAAGATAGCATTTGGAAGCCATAATTAAATACAGACTTCAAAAAATAGATCTGAAATTGTAATACAGCTAGTCCTATACTCTAGGCAAGTGACTGGAGTGTTAAGCATTAAATATAGAAAGATCTAAGTTATGGCTGTGAGTCTTGTACTAACCTGTATATTTTGGGCAAGACCTTTCATTTCACAACACAGAGAAGGCCATAATACAGAAAGAGTAATAAAGTATTGGAATGCTTTGCCTGGGGAGGTAGTGGAGTCACCATCCCTGGATGTGTTTAAAAAAAGACTGGATGTGGCACTTGGTGCTATGGTCTAGTTAAGGTGTTAGGGCATGATCCTAATGATCCTGGAGGTCTCTTCCAACCTAGTGATTCTGTGGTATGAGAGAAGATGTGCACTCTTCAGGAATAAGTAGTAATGTATGGAATAGATTCTCAACTTGATTCTTTTCAAACACAGAACTGTTGTCACTAAATTGTGGGTTGAATTGCCCAAGTAAAGCACAGAGCTCTTATTCAAGCCAGGAGGGCTGCTAGATGTTTAGTAATCACTTTTATCCTAATTGGGAAGGACTGGACAAATTCAGCCCTCTTGCTCAGTGAGTGCTGGTTTTTTTAAAGGGTGTCAATACCTGCTTGGTGGATGCAGCACAGTGCTGTGGGGTGGCTGCAGGTGGGTTGGATGTGCAAAGTAAGCATTTAAAAATATTTGATATTTATTATGAGTACATGCAAGATATATTTTTTTTTCCTCGATGAGAACAAACAGGCCTTGGAATAATCTCTCCAGGGACAAAAGCTGTGGATTTGCCAACACTGGACACTTTTAAGGTTGAGCTGGACCAGGTTCTGGGCCATCCTGACACTGTGCTTTTGACAAGTAAGGTTGGACCAGATGATGCCTGAGGTTCCTTCCAACCTGGTATTCTGTGATTCTGTGATAATGTATTGCTGCAATGGAATTGTTGATCTAGAATTAACTTGCAGAGAGAAAATGCATAGTGGAATTCAAATTCAAATACTGGAAATGACCACATTTTTAAAATGCAAGGTAAGTGAGGAGACCAACAAAATGGTTAGCATGTATGGTGATACTTTTCAGCTACTCAGAGCTTTATTACAGAATTACAGGATTGTTGATGTGGGAAGAAGCAGAGCCTCCTATGTCGCTGTTTCATATAACACACGAGACGGACTCTTGTGATTTTTCTGAAGGCTACAAAAATGACTCTTTTGTTAGGGATCGTTTCCCCTTATACACAATTTTACACAGACCAATGTGATTGATGAAAGAAGGGCAAACCTCTTCACCCACATTGGTCAAACCAGAGGAACATCAAGAAGAAATCCCTCCTCCCATAAGGAATGAATAACATAGACATAGTTACAAAAACATTCCACCATGTTTATCACACTTTTCTGGGAAAGAACACCAGCAAACCAAAACATCAGGCCTGAAACCAGACTGCATGTCACCCTTTCAGTTTAAAAAAAAGAAAAAGGAAAAGAAAAACGCAAGTTTTTCAGTCTCTGCTTGTGGAGGGACCATCCAAGCGATCACTTGCATCATCTGCATCTGAGTCATCACTTGGAGATTCCTCCACTTGATGACTTTTCACTTTGGTCACGGTTTTCCGGTTGCCTGTTGGCCCAATTCTCCCTTTGCAATTGCAGGTCAGGATGAACACACTTCACAGGTACCCAGTGTACCCAGTATCTGTGGATACACACGCACACCCACAACCCTAAACAATAAGCTCAAACGGGCCTTCCCACTGCTTGGTGGTTAAATTTTGTACCTGAACCTTCACTTGAGGCTGATGCATCTCACCTGAACTCTGCAACAAAAGGTTATGGTTCAAAATTACAGGATTATTTGAATTCTGCAGAACTGTAAGATGATTGATTGTATACAAAGCTTTTGCCAACCAACTGTGCGAGGTTTTACTCCGCGTTCCCGGTTCCTGCAGAACCAGCTTCAGAGTACCATGAGCACATTCAACAATGGCTTGACCAGTTGGGGAGTGTGGGATACCAAACTTGTGTGACACACCCCACAATTGCAGGAGCTACCACACTTTCTGTGAGGCATAAGCTGGACCATTGTCAGTCTTCACAGTAGAAGGTATGCCTAGAACGGTGATAGCCTGCCTCCAGTGGGCAATGACATCGCAGGTTTTTTCTCCAGTGTGAGCAGAAGCCCACACAGCAGAAGAAAAAGTGTCAACAGACAAGTGCACATACTTGAGCCGGCCAAATTTGGCAGTTTGGGTGACATCCGTCTGCCAAATCTGCAAGGCCTTAAGGCCTCTGGGATTTACCCCACCGGCAAAGGCGCGGCAAGCATGTAACAGTCATCACCAGAATTGACAATGTTACGAGCCTCAGTTGGTGTCAACTGAAACTGCTTCTGTGAAGTATATGCATTCTGATGAAAAAATTCATGCAATGCCTTGGCTTGTGCGAGTGTGTCACGCTGAGGGTTAACCCACGCGGGGTTAGCCATCCTATCAGCCCTTGCGTTACCCTCTGCTATGAACCCTGGCAGATTGGTATGGCTTCTTACATGTGGAATGTAGTATGGATGAACTCAGGCCTGAATGACACACCACAAGGTTTTCAGCAAATGAAACAAAGCAGCATTGCTGACTTTTTTCAAACGTGAATAACCTATCCGTTGTGCTATGTCTGCACATAGGCAGAGTCCATGACCAAACTGAAAGGAACCTGGGAAAATAGCTGAAATGCCATGATAGCAGCTCTCAATTCAACCAATTGGGCTGAGCCAGTCTCATGACCCTCCAGCTCCCACTGGTTCACCCAGATGGGTTTGTCTAACAGCCACCATATAGAAGGCGTGAGACACTGTGCCCTTTGTCACAGTGGCCCCCATCAAAAATCCTTCCCTATTCATACCCCCAACCTGCCAGTACATGCCGCCCCCAGAGGTTTGCAGTAGTCGTGGTGACATAAGGTCGAACCGATGCAGACTGTCCCTCTGAGTTCATGATAATCACAGGCTGCTGGCTCATGAAACATTGTCTCAGTCCACCCAATCCTATGACAGGCACTGTGCAGGATCCAGAGATGAAGCAGCAATGAAGACAGTGGTTATTGTCTTAGTTTGGAAGACAGGTATCTGCTAAGGACAAACAGGATCCTCCCTTGAAATGGAGAATGCAAAACTCTCTCTGAATTGTTATAATTTTAGAACTAAGGGGCTCTCAGGCGAAGATGTGAGGATATGGATAACAGTTCTTCACTTGTGTTTAGCAAGGCAAAACAGAACAACAATAACTATGACATGAACAACAGACAGAACCAGGGAAACAGTCGCAGTTTTCTCTGCCGCTGGCACCCTTTCCCTGTTGGTGCAGTTACCGACACAGACAGCTGTGGTGCAGAGTCCCGGGATGCTGGAGATGGATCAGGAGCTCCCCGGCGGTGACTGGAGCTGCAGCACGAGTCCCGGCAGGACAGGGGCTGCGGGCTGAGGCGTGGAGAAACACTCGGAGCAGGAGTGAAGGAACAGTGAGGGGGACAGGAACTGCAGTGGCTCCCGGCGAGGCAGACAGGGCCAGGGTCAGGATTCCCAGGACACACACGAAGAGATTGTGGCAGGAAACCCCGAACTCCGCTCCAGTGGTGCCAGTGAAAATGAGATCTCTTCCCCACCCCCCCACCCCCCCCCCGAAGTCTGGAAACCACAGCCTGCTGTTTCCTTCTCCTGACAAGCACACCTCCCAAAAAGAAGTGAAGTCTACACGCTCCTCCTCTCCCTCCACCTCAGCCACTTCTTTTGTCTTTCTTAACTATCCATAAGTGCCTAGAGATCAGTTCCCTGGCAATTTATGGGAAAAAAATTCTACAAGAGGACCCAACTCCCAACAGTTTTGTTAGCTCCCGTGTCCAGCAGGCTTTGTAGGTGGATCTCTGATGGGGTGGCACCAGGGAGGCTCAGTGTACACCACTTCTCAGGACGTTTGTCAGTCAGGAATGCAGTCCAGTGAACTTGAGGGGGCCTGGTAGATCCAAAGCAGCTGTGTCCACACCACCGGATCTCTCTCCTAGAGATGGAAGACTTAAAAGGCACAAGTTGAGCAATTGGAGTTTTTTCAAGGCTGGTGACAGGGTGGGTGGGTGGGTGTGGAAACCATGGCACAAATTTTTCCCGTATAATCTGCATCAATAAGTCCTAGATGCACAATGATACCCTGAAGGGTGGCACTTGACCTTTGCCATGAGGAGAGCACTTTTGCCCTCACCCAGGGGTCCAAAGGCATCCAGGGGACTCTGTACATTTTGAAAGAGTCTAGGACCATTGTTGCTGCTGTGCAGACATCCACCCCAGCAGAGCCACAGGTGCTGGCTGCCAATTTGCTAAGCAAGCCTGCATTGGCATTGGGACTTGGGGAATTACTTGAGTTTGCGCGTGTTTCCCCTTGGTGCTCTGTTTACCGTTTCCCTAATTTGGCAAAGCTGACCATTGGCAGTGACTTTTGCCATACAAATCTCTGCAGTATGGTTTGGCTTTCCACACCTAGCACAGAAAAACAAGGGAGCTTTTACTTTCTGTTTTTTCTTTCCTTGCCTTTTCTTAACTTGTGCATTCCCCTGATTCTGTTTTCCCTGATTCTGTTTTCCACCTTTCATCCCTTTCCAAGTTGATTGCAACACAGTGGAGAAAGCAGCCATTTTTTTGTCTGTGGTGCCTACGTTAACACACACCTGGACCATGTCCATCAGAGAAGGATCTACAGGTAGAGTCTTGATCAGCTTTCTGCAATCTGCATTGGAATTGGTCCTTGCAAGCTGTTTCAGCAGAAGCATTCTCACACTTGCATTTTCCACTTTCCACTTCCACATTCTCCCCAGCTGCAGAAAGCCTCTCAGCAAATTCCAAAAATGGCTCTTTTGATCCTTGGACTACGGTCACAAATCTCTGTTTTGGAGCAGCTAATTCAATGGTCTTGACCAGCGCTGCAATTCCTGTTTTCTGGCACTGCTCCAGCACAAGTTGGTGAAAGGTAGCCTGAATCTAAGGGTCAGCATATATGCCTACTCCTGTAAACACATCAACTCCAGCTGTACACTTGCGGTCCTGCAGAGTCAATTGACTATTTGTTCTGTTACTTTGATAGCCAACTGATTCCAGTTTGCTTCAAACACCTCAAACTGGACAGGTTGAAACAACACCTGAGCCAGATGCCTGATATCATATGGTGCCAATATGTCTGCATTTAAGACTCGAATCATCTGCATTACTTCAGAAGAACCCAGACCATACTTGGCCACCTTATCCCATAGGTCTATCAGAGCCTTTCAGGACAAGACATGGTGGGTGTTAGGCTGTCCTGTATTAGGATTACCCCTAAGCACAGGAAAAGCCTGAACGCCTCCTTGCACTGTGTCAGTATCTGTTTGGTTCTGCTCTGTGGATGTCACATGAGCAGGGACAGATACTTGTCTGGGGTTCACATCAACAGCACCTGATACCACGTTCCTTTCAGTGCTTGCTGAGCCAAAAGGACTCTCTCCAGGCCCCATGAGACAATCTACCAAGTCCCAGTCCCCCATTTCCAAAGCTTTGGACATCACTTCATCCCAGAAACGTTTAAGGTGTCTGGGCCGCACAGTAACTTGGCATGGTGGAAGTGTCCAGTGATTGGCTGAAGAGAGAGCACCAATTCATGCTCTCCTTCGCGCTTCCACATGCATCTTGCCCCCTGACTCCAAGTGAATAACATGGCCATATGTTATATGGCCACAGACACGGCAGCCACTAAGGAGTCTCCCCCAGCCACTAAGGAGATCGCAGGTACTTGTGGCAGGCACCCAGGAGCTGCTACCGAAACCGATGTGGGGGGAAGGGGCACCGAGAAAGATCCCGTGCCACCCGCGCCTTGCCCCAGGAGGGGCAACGGCACGGGAAGGGGCGCAGGGACTGGCAGTGACCCGGCCAGGAAAGCCGATGCAGGGAGAGGCAGGGCCGGCGCTACCCCACCGCCACCACCCCCACCCAGCACTGCAAACAGAGGTGGTGCAGGGAAAGGAGCGGTCGACTCAACCCTGGCCCTACCCCCGCCCGATGCTGCAGAAAGAGACGGGGCAGGGAACGGTGTGGCCATGACACGAGCACGCAGCGAAGGCGCTGCTCGCATTGGCCAGAAGGGATGGGGGTAGCCCGGCGCTTGGGCGGATTCCGGTAGCAGGTCTACGGAGACCCCGGCTGGCTGCGCTCCGGCTGACTGCACAGGTGCTGACGCTTCCACCTGTTGCGCAGGTGCTGATGCTCCTGCTCGTTGTGCCGGCGTTGATGTTGGCTGTGCAGGCGCAGCGGGCAACACGGCGTTGGCAGCTGATCCATCCCGCATAGCAGGGGACAGTTGGAATGTGTGCGCAGCCGATACCGCTACCGTGGCTTCCATGCGGCTAAGGGGGTACCAGGTACACACCCCACAGTTCAGGCACATTGTCATGATTGTGCCCTGTGAATCCGACTCTGCCACCAGCGCGGGCGGAACCACCGGGTCTTCGCCTCCTCCTCCCCCCCCCCCCCCCCCCCCCCCCCCCCGCAGGGAATGAATGGAGAATGCCCTGATGCTCCCCATTGCACACATTCCGAGTTCTGAGGGATGCAGCGCCTGTGGGGTGGAGTCAGCGGGCAACCCAAGGGTCCCGAGCCTGCCCCACTCTCGCTGGCCACCCGTGACGGAGTGCAGGGAGGCCCAAACCCCTTTCCAAGGGTCACACCCGTGCTGAAAAACAAGCTCAATCAAACACGGTGGCTTGGGTAGGGGATAGGGATTCCAGCTCACAACTAGATTCGTCTATGTCCACCAGGACTCCGTCATTAGTCTCTGCATCTGATTCCAGATCATACTGAGAGCTGTCTCCGTTTGCAGAGACCTCAGAACTGGCAGTCGAATTGGAAGTCTCCCCATAACTTTGAAACACCACTACAACTCTCTTCCAATCTATTATCAAATTTGCCATGTCTGCATTTCCCAAATAGAGCGTATTGTGCAAGTATTGCTCTAAGGACTGCCATAGTCTCTTCCAGATTACTTTCTCTGCACTAGGGAAAATGCCTCTCTCTCTCCCCCAAAGATAGAAAGTTTTAAATTGTTCTCAGGGGATTTTTACTTTTTCTTGCAAAATGTCTCCCCAAAGCCCTATGACCAGCTCATCTTCTGGGTCTAGGGTAGAAATTATCATTTTGCCAAAAATTTTTGTCTCCTTATCAGAAGGAGAACAAGCTGTCAAAAGCTTATGGGCTGGCTTTACCAAAAAATCCTCCTTCCTTTCTACTTTCAGGATGGGTTATTTATGGTTTTACCTCATTCCCGTGGCTGCAATCATGTCAGTGGTCACCAGATGTTGCTGTTTTATATAACACAGGACACGGACTCTTGTGATTTTTCTGAAGGCTACAAAAATGACTCTTTTATTTGGAATCGTTTCCCCTTATACACAATTTTACACAGACCAATGTGATTGGTGAAAGAAGGGCAAACCTCTTCACCCACACTGGTCAAACCAGAGGAACATCAAGAAGAAATCCCTCCTCCCATAAGGAATGAATAACATAGACATAGTTACAAAAACATTCCACCATGTTTATCACACTTTTCTGGGAAAGAACACCAGCAAACCAAAACATTAGGCTTGAAACCAGACTATACTCCTAGAGTCCAGGGCTATGTCCCATCATGTGTTGAGTATTTAAAGTCAGAAAATACCTTTGGCCTCTCTGGGCAACCTGTGCCAAGTGCTGTTTTAACCAATCTCACAGTAAAAGTGATGTTCAGATGAAGTTTGAAGTTTCTCGTTTGTGTCCACTGCCTCATGTCCTCTTGCCAGCAGGGTCTGCCTTTCCTAACACTCTTAGATAAGGAATGAGTCTTTGGAATATAGCATCTGCCAGTAACAAAGTATTTAAAAGCCTGCTGCAGCAGGCAGTAAAAATGCATCAAAGATCATCAGCAGCTGTACATCCATTTACTAAGAATAAATGTTCCTGCTATATTCTGGTAGGAAACTTCTCTCCTGTTAAAACTCAGAGCATCAAAGGATGGCACAGTTGCTACATCCATGCTACCAATGCCTTTATCTTCACCTGGATCAGTTCATGGCTGTTGGACAGCACTGCTGTACAAAGGAAACTTGGGTGTACTATTCAGTTTGGGAAACTTGGCACTGAGAACAAGGAATGAACAATTTTTTTATTGCAGAGTGTGGTCCAGTGATGTTAACTCGGTCTGCTTTTAATTGTGTGTATTGCTATTTATTACTCAATTTATTACTCATTGAGTGCAAGTGTCAGCATGCTGCTTCTGACTACATAACAGAAAATGAACACAAGGTGTGATGGATCATGGGTGACACATCAGAGCAAGAAGGGCCACAGTAATGGTTAATGTTCTGTGTTTCTGTGCTGCACATGCCCTCGATGCAGCAATAATGATGTGAGAAGTTCAAAGAGTATTTTCAAGGCTCTGGCCCTTGCTCACACCCATGTTTGCCTCTGAAGTTTTTTAAACAGTTGCCAAAAGAAACTTCTCCACATGAACATAATAGATGTTTGTTACCGGATTGTAATCAAGCCTTTGCATATTTTCGAATGTGCTTAAACTTGACTAAAAATCCTTCTCAGAGTAATGAAAAGTATCTCAGTTCCATGTATCACTGTTGTTACAGTCTGGACTGTGTTAGCTGCTTTGCCATCACAACAGACTGACCTGGGAGAAGGGTAACTCAGCTCACCTCCACAGGCCACAACTTTTCCTGCTTTGTTCCCATGCTGTGGTCACTGACCAGCACTTCCTGGCTGTGCCATCTCCCAGAGCAGGGCTGGGAAGTCTGGAAGGTTGGTTGTGATGGCACAGCCTTATTACTTCACTTATGAATGGAAATAGTTTCCATCTTCTCTTTTCTGCTAGTCTCTATGATAACCATTCTGTTATGGTTTCAGTCCTCTGACTCTGCCTGTACAGTTTTTTCTGTTGAAACCTTCTAAAGCCATAAAGGAAAATATGATAGATTTCATTTTTTTCTACTTTGGGAATGTGTATTTGCATTTCTCACATCCCCTTTGACTCATCTGGGCCTTGGGTCTTAAAGCTGTGGTGCAGAGACACAGTAAGTCCTGCATTATGGATATGAGCAGCATTTCAGAAAGTACTGCAGACACAAGACACTGATCCAGAGTTTACATTGCCACTTCAAGCCTGTTAAAGAAGCAGAATGCACAACCTGCCATATTCAACACATGCCCAGGGAACGTGTGTTTGACAGCGTTTGTTTCCCAGCACGAAAGCCAGACGGGCTGCTTGTTGTATCTTGTTTTCTGGCCAAGACATGTCCCTGCTTCTAGTATGGATGAAGCTGGTGGTGCCCACAGGAACTGCTAATGACAATACAGCCACAGTCTCAGTTGCTGCGTGGAATTAATAGCTGCAAATATTTAAACTTTGTTATGCCAGAGGTCCTGAACACAATGCAGCGCTTGGGGCATGTTGGCTGCTCCTGACTCATGCCAGCAATTCCGCTGGTACTTGGAAGCTGCTTTTACTGCCCTGAGCAGGAGGGACCTGAGTGAAAAGACCAGAGGGAATTCAGAGGAAAATGAACTGCTGCAGCTGAGCGCACTTGAGAATGAAACCATCCAAAGTTACCTTTTTAACCTTTTTGTGTGCTTATAGCCAGACAACACCGTGTATAAATTATGTAATAATTCAGTGTAATCCTGCATCTTTGATTGTCATTTGTATTTGAAATTCAAACTTAAAAGTATTAACCCCTCTAATTTGTATTCTTTACTAAAATAAATTGCTAAATTCTCTACAATGGCCAAATATGCTCTTCCTGAAGAGGCTGATATGGAGCCTGATACAGAACACTGTGATAGAAATATATTTGTACACACAAATATGTTTATATTTGTGTGTACACATGCATATATGTGCATATGAATATATCTTTATTCATATTTACTGAATGTTGCTCCTGCTGCTACAGCTTAAAACTTGGCTAAAAAGTAAATTTATATACTAAACAGTAGTAACAACCCATCCACTTCCTCCACTGTCAGCAAACAGTGCGGAATTGCAGAACACCAAGCTGAAGAGCAGGCTTTAATTTGAAACCTGTACTAGTGAGAACTTCTGTTCTGCTGTATATCATAACCCACTGATTGAATCATTTAACCCCCTAGGACTATTCAGCAGTGCTGCAGAGGAACGCTGGCTTAGAAGGAGAGTCAGATTGGGATAAAACAGATTGAAAACCTTTGTATATACTGCAGCTCATGCTGAGAACTGAGCACAAAGAAACAAATTGAGAAACCTTGCCAAGCACAACATAAAGCATTTGCAAAAACACAGGGTGGCTCTTTACAGCAAGAAACTATGGAATTATGAAGGAGTGTCAGAATTACAGACACATCAACATCCTTTGGCTCAAGTTACTCTCTGTACTGGACCTGGCCAAATAAAGCAGAATACATCTTTGAAGAAGGCAGATCAGAGAATACTCTGGGGGGAAGGATAGATTTATTCTGTTTTAAGAAAGGACTGAGATCTTATTAACAGGTACCTGTTAATACACATTTGAAAGTCATTTATAGGTTCACAGATGTGTTTTATATATATAAATACATACATACATACATACATACATACATACATACATACATAATACATATACATATATATATATATATATATATTATATATATATATATATATAGTCACCTATAATCAGAATTGTTTTCATGTGTATGATAATCTATTGAAAAATTTAATGTTAACAACCTTTCTTTATGTAAGTAATGGTAGGATTACTGCACTATTTCAGGAATTATTGCATCTTCAGGGAAGGCTGTCCTTTATTTTTTATTCTCCTTTATGTCCTAGGAACTGAAAGGCAAAAAAAAAATCCTTTTACAAGAGCTTTTACTTGGATATTTTACTGTTGCCTCAGAAGATCATCTGGTCCAACCTTCTGGTTCATTTAGCACCATGTCCATTTCTATCTTGAAACTTCCAGTTGGGGGGACCTCACCAAGTTCCTGGGGAGTTTATTCCAGGGATTTGTTGTTACCACTGTAAAAAAAATGTCTTTTTTATATTGAGATGAAATGCTCACACTTTATTCCATTAAGCAGTGCATGTACAAAGTCCATTAAAATTAACAAAGGTTTTGGGCAATTGATGTTTCTCCAGTTTTCAAAGTAAGAACCTTTGCTTTCAATATTGGTTATATACAATTTGCTTTCCATAATGCAAATATTGGTTGCATTGAATTTATATAGAATTATAGCTTCAGACATAACTGAAATCTTCAGCTTCATGATATTAATTAGCAAAAGCTGATGTAACACTTAATGCCAGAAGCATATCCTTTTTGACTGCAGTTGTGATAACTTGAGACAAACCATCCAGAAAGACTGCTAGGGCTTGGAAACATTTTTCTCACAGAAGTTTTTGTTTGTTTATGGGCTAAGACTTTGGCTTATGCAACAGGTTCTGCAAAAGTTTGCAGCCAAGAGAGGGCTGGGAGAGCACAGAACAAGCAGTGCCTAAACACCTATATGGGAGGCAAAATGCCTTAGCAGTGGTAGGTGCAGCCACTCTTAGGAGGTGACAGAGTTACTTGCAGTTTTCACCTTCCTTACTGCTCCACATGGAGCAGCTGGAGCCACTGTCTCACTGTATAAAAGTTCAAAGAACTTGCAGGAAGTTGCAATCAGGTCTTTCACAACCCTGGCAGAGAAATCTTTTTTCCCCTCATTGTTACTTTTTGGGATTCACTTGACTATAGGGCCACCTTAATAGTCTAGACTTCAAATATGAAACACTTAGGCCACAGTCTCGCAGAGCATTTATGTATTTGTATTTGCTCAAGTAAATGCACCCAGGGCTTCCTAGGAATAGATATGGGGGGGAAAAGTTTTGAAATATTCTTTGTTAAGTGTAAAAGGAAGAGCTGATCATGAACTCAGTAGAGATGTATAAATAACATTTAACCTTCGACTCGAGAGACACACGTGCAAATCTCCAAGTGCTGACAGTGGGTAAAGGACCATAAAAGGAGAGCATGGGAGAGGAGCAGAGCTGGGAAGCGACACTGCAGTTCCAGGTGTGATTTTGTGCCCACTCAGAACTGACTGTTCCTCGCCTCTGAAATTCAGATGCCAACTCCTGCTGGACTAAGAACTCAGCCAGAAACCTCTTGCTTTTACTTGCTTTGGTATTTGTCCCTGTGGCTGATCCTCTCCTGGTGGTGTACAAAGCGGCACCTCTGGCATCTCTGCTTCTGTGCCACCCTGCTGGGATGAGCCAAACTAAGTGAACTGAAAGAGGACGGTGGCATCTCTCTGGAGCCAGTTATTGCCATTGCTGGTTTTCAGCAGAGAAGCAAATAATGTTTTGCAAATGTTTCATGTGGGTCCTGTTATAAAAGCAACAAACAGGCTTGTGCTGCTTTGAAGTGCCGTTGTGCTCTCTGCATTTCTTTTAAGTGAACCCAGATTTCTACACAGATGGTGACAGAAGATCATTAGCACTTCTATGGAAAACTTCTCTGAAACCTGCATCAGATTTGTCCCCCTCAGGTTCAAATTTCCCAAGTTGCAATTAAGACTGGGCTTGGTTTCTTCTATTTTTTATCCCAGTTCAACTGAATTCAAACCCCACAGTAAGTAGTTTCTTCATTCCTTTGAGGTAGTCCAAGGTTTTGAGAAAACCTAGAAAATACTTAAGTGCTTTTGTTTATCCAGAAAAAAAGAGTGTAAACCCTGTAGACTCTGAATGCTGGACTTCTGTTTCAAAATTTAGGATTCTATGAAATCTCATTGGTTCTGTACATATTTAACATAACCTCTCAAAAGCTTCACTCTTCTAGCAAACAATGGACACTGACATATAAATTACAGAATCACAGAATCTCTGTGCCTTAAATTCTGCTTGCCCCAGATTCATCACACAAATTAAGGCAACTTTTTTGGTTAATTTCTCATAAAAGAAAATTTTCACAGACGTATAAAAGTAAATTCACTGTATATTCTATTCTACTGAAAGTGTGGTTTTAAAGCTCCTAAGTTTTGTGTGTAGGTTTGTGTATACATATGTGTGCGTGTATTTTTTTTTCTTAAGACTCTTTTAATTCCTTTCTTTTTAGTAGGCATCAGATTTGCTTCAGCTAAATGCTAGGCAAGCTAACAGGCTACACATTGAAGTGATATTTGCTAGTGATTTGAAAAAAATAAACAATCTGAATTGTTTGAAGTTTCTGGGGCCATCATCTGAGCCATTTCAGTTCAAAAAGCTTTCCAAAAATGCATCCATTCTATTTCTGTGTCCAAGTCTAAAGAATCCACAAAACAAATTTCAGAAACAGATGGATTACCAACATACTCAAGTTTTTTGTTTCAAGACTTGGATGATTATGTGCATGAGTCTTCCTCAAGGTATTTGGCAAGAACACTTTCACTCTTGAGACCCCCTTGACATCTATTTGGGAACATTATCTGTGTGAGTCATACATGTATGTAAGTGCAGTTAGTTTTAAGTGCTTATTTTGACAGTGAAAGGACATGCAGTGTCTGGTTCAACAACATGCAGTGTTGCTGAATCCATAAAATTACATGCATTCTACACAAGGACACAAGACACAAGTGTTTATTAAAATAAAAAGCTTTAATGCTTTTGCATTTAAAATATTTAGCAGAACATAATTGCTACAAACATGCTACAACATACATGTTCAAAAAGTTTTCAGTGCTTTCTTTCAAAGTTCAGCATTTTGGCAAAAATAAGTTTTCTGTATATACTTCAAAACTTGGCTATCATAATACTGATATAAAATACTTCATGTAGAGTAAAGTCAGGTGCATAAAATACAATAATTAATAAAACATACTGTTTGTATAAACATTTAAAGTATAAATTTCATTAGATAACATGCAAATACTGCAATATTTTAAATGGCACTTAAATATAGATACTGAGATTCTTTATAATTTTGCATCCAATATGAGATTCTGAAATGTACAAAACTATAAAAAGAACACGTCTTCACTGAAGTCAGGTACTAGCATAGAGCTTGATTGTCATTTTACAGGCAGTGAGCCCAAAGTCCCACAAGTCTTCACTAGTCCAAGGAAAGATGTCTACTGAAATAGGCCAGGGCTAGTTAGTTTTCTTCATAATAAAATATGAAAGCATATTTACATGAGAATAAACACTTAAATTTTTGGTAAGGTAATTAAGTAGCAGCAATCTGTTTCTTCCAAAAATGATGTTCAAAATAGGTGCATGCTTTCGTTGTCACTGATATGTATCTGAATAATATAAAATTAGCATTCTTCAGTAAACTCAAAACACTGTTTAGTTCATTGCTGAAAAAAACCTGTAAGCTCCCTTCTCCTCAAAATCATAAATCCATAATGTCAGAACCTTCCAGAGCATATTTATGTTTCCAAGATCCATGGAAGACAATCTAATTGTGCTGAAACAGTCATCTGACTAGTTATGAATAAGAGAATCATCTTTTCACATTATTCAAATACTTTTAGTCCTTCATTGAAAAATATAAGTTCATCAAATCTTGCACGTTTTTTGTTTTCTGCTCAGTGATCAACAACTCCAAATGTCCTTCACAATACAAATGCCACAACGGTCATGCATATTTCCCAAGCAGTTATATCTAGTATCTCAGTGATGATGACAAGGTGAACAGAAGACTTAGAAACATGGAGTGCAGAGCAGGCACCACTTGAGCAGAAGCAGAGGAAATGCTAAATGAAACCTGTACTTGAGATGCAATTAGAGCTGACAGTGGCACGTGTGACGCTAATGTTGGGCTGTCTGAATTGATCAGGGACTCAATCTTTTCTGCTTCTTTATTGCAGGCTTCAATCTAGAGGCAAAAATAACTTATTATTTCTCTTCTTATCAGGTAAAGTGCCAATGCAAAAATTATTCCATCAGCATATAAGATTTAGATAATTTTGGGGAGTACTTGGAGAACAGATCAGAGGTCTTATCACATACTTTGGTACTATGAAAACTCCTGTGGAAGCCCTGAGTAGTAGAAAAGGAAAAGGAAGGAAGCTATGTACAAGTTATTGTGGGATGATGTGTTTTGAATGCTGATGCAAAAAAGCCCACAGTGAATTATCACTAAAGAAAGTGCCTCTAAAACTGAGGACTTCCTTCCTGATTGATCAATTTCCTTCCTTGAAGTCTGCAACAGTGAAAATATCCAGATTTTCTCCTTCCTGGGAGTTTTCTTCCAAATCAGAGAAAACTGATTTTGTTTATGGGAAAGGAAGAAAAGAATGGAAGTAACAGAACCTGAGAAACCACAGGTTTCCATTCCCCTGCTGACATGATGATATTAATGAATTTCTATTAGGAAATTAATTTTTTCCACTTCACTTTCTACTGCAACCCAGACAGGAATTAAGTAATAGATCTCTTTAAAAGCATTGGAAGCTGCCTCTGATGAAGTTTGAACTTGACAAGCTGAATATCTGAAGGTCCAAAGCTTTGAAAGTTGAACAGTGTCTAGCTCAGCAATGGGTGCCACCCATGAGGTATGCAGTGGTGGCCTCTGATTTCAGAGTCCTCCTCCCCCCAGGAATCTGACAGCACCTGCTGCAGATAGAGTGATTGCTGACCAGGCTGGCACAACTTTCCTTCCTAAGTCCTGGTAACATTTTGGGCTGTTTCTGCTAGAGAAGGAGACAGAAGTTGGAGCTGAGTTGGATGTAACAGGGCATGAGCAATCCAATTACACACACTGTAGCTGCCTGAGAAACAAACACCATCCTACATGTACAAAAGTGAAGCAAATCCATGCTGGGTAAATAAAATAATAACATCATCTACCTGCAATGGTTTGGGGTTCTGATCCACAGGAATGATGAGAATCACAATTTCTGATTCTATGCTTAAGTATCCAAAGACATCACACTGTGGCACTGACACATGCAGGCGGATTTTTTCAAGTATGTCAAGTACTGTTATCGGCTTTTTGTTTGTTACCTGGAAGAAAACAAAGAACTCTGTGGATGATGTGATATTATGGAAAATTCTCTTCCTTGGTTTTAATAACATTATGTCATGCCAGAAAATGTGTTTCAGCTATTAAAACTAATTAGTTCTAAACTCTAACTGGTAGCGAAAAGACGTAAAGGATTCAATGCTTCTAGAACATCATTCTGAGAAATGATTCACTGATTCTTAAAAAAACCTGAAAACCAGCCCCTCCAAAAATGTTAAAAAAAAAAAAAAAAGAGGGAGAAAGAGAGAAAGAAAGAGAGGGAGGGAGGGAGGAAGTGTCAGAAGGAAGGACAGAAAGAAGGACAGACAGAGAAGAGAGAGAGAAGAGAAAGAGAAGAGAGAGAGAGAGAGAGAGAGAGAAGAGAAAGAAAGAAAGAAAGAAAGAAAGAAAGAAAAAGAAAGAAAGAAAGAAAAGAAAAAAGAAAGAAAGAAAGAAAGAAAGAAAGAAAGAAAGAAAGAAAGGAAAATATTTACTTCTTATATTAACCGTGGTTTTGATATATGTTGTTCTCCACCTTCATGGTTAGTGTGTCTATGTATCACATATCTCAAAATAATGTAAACAGTTATCAGTGGTTTGTGCTCCCACACTGGGAAACAAGAGGCAGAGTAGCCCTAGAATTACAGAACTCCCTAGTATTTGAAGCAGTTTTTTCTCACATGAACCATCTGCCTGAACTAAAAGAGGCAGACATCACAATTCAGGTATTAAGGTGCTTAGTAGGTAAGAGTAGTTATCACCAACTTCCTGAATAAGACCGATACATTTCTTTTAACTAGAAAGCTGCCTTCTAACAGAAACTAAAAATTCTTCTTTGCAGTCACATGTTGTAATGTATGAACTGAGAAACTGCAGTAGCCACTGTGTCCCTGGTACCATTAGAGAGGACAACTGGACAACACTCCAGGATACAGTCATGACCCAACAGACGCTTAGCAAAATTGGTCAACGCACACACACAGCACCTACAAACACAAAAGCTCTGACAGGAATGCAGTAGAATCATAGATGCTATTCCCATATAATTTGTCTGCACTAGTACAAATCGTATAAACTGCAAACATGAGTCTGCTTGTTTGTGTCTACTCTAATTCTGTTTTGCTTTGCATTGCATTGTAATTCAATTATGACTCAGATAAAGAAACAAAGGAAAGTATAAGCAGTATAAGGAAAAAAGAACCCAACAATCACAAATCATAAAAAAACCCTAAAAAATAATGGATTTTATAACACGTTAACCTTTCAGTGGGAAGTGCACCATAACTTGACTTTTAACATTAGATATGATTGAACTGTTTACCCTTGCAAAATTATCCAGCTTGTCTTTGTCATATAAGATTCTCAGCATTCCAGCACATAGTGGACAGCAGGCTCCTATGTGAATTAAAGAAATCTCAGAAATAAAAACAAGTAGTCTTTTCACTTTTAAGTAAACAAGAGTCAAAATTCGAATATTAACTGAGAATGAAAATAGCAAAATTACCAAAGCAAATGTTTCAATTTGACAGCAGAATGCCCATTTCTAATATTTTTTTTAATATTGAAAACATTTCTAATGCAGTCACCTTTCAACACACATTTACTACTAATAACATGAAGCAACACGATAAATTTTCATTTGTTTTAAGATCCTTCATTATTGTAAGCTAAAAACTGGAGGCACTGTGTGTACCACAAGCCAAGATTTTGTATGGATGCATGCGTATCAACTACAGAAATGATGGATTTCAAGGGCTGATATAGCTAGGACATGACAGAAGCATTTATGCACATTGCAAGCATTAATTTCTGTATTTATGCCATGTTGGAGCTTAAGATCTTTAGATAACAAGGAAGAAAATGTGCTTGTCTGACAGATGTCATATTTCTCCTACTGTTTTACCTCACTATGTCAGAAACCAAAGGGATATTTCAATTTTCTATCCATGTCTGTGTATTAAATCCACTCTCCAACTTATATGTAATTCACATTCACAGTGACATTTACAGAACTAAATGTTATTACAAAGCATGAAGACCTTTTTTCAAAGGGGGTGAGAAAGGAGAAAAATTAATAATACTCTTTTGTTTTAAGAACAGAGCTTTTCTTGCTCTGTATATTACCCTTGATTAGTTGTTGCTTCATAAAGGAAGCACTTGCGAAAGCAATAAAAAACTGACTTAAACCAGCGCACTGAAGAACTATTCCTGCTGTCTTCTGCAATACTGTGAATACCTATGGTATTTTACTGTCTTCTAATTAAATACCATCTTTGTCCTTCTGGGAACCCTATGCTGATGACAGCTCAGCATTCCACTGTGGTATCTGTGCTGCCACTTCCAGAAAATTATTCACCAGATTCCTAGAAGCATCCTACCCTGGACACCACAGACCTCATTTGTTTCTCCCAAACCCCATTTGTTTCTCCCAAACCCATCCCAGCTGCCAGTCTCTAAAAGACTGAAGGAGCATGCCTCCTAAAGCCAAGGCCCTTCCAGTTCACGTTTACTCATCTGAGTCCTGACTGGCTTGCTCTAGCCCTAAGCAGAGTCATTACTTTACGCTTTCTGTTACTATAACATTTTAAAGCCCATGTTTTGTTCCGAGTACTGCCCTGTTTCTACCCAGAGCCTGGAGAACCGTCCCTGTCTGCAGAGCTGGCCCACCTGGCGCCAGGATGGGTTTGCAGCCCGTGGCAGAGAGCTGGGGGCACTTGACGAAGGCGCACTCGGAGTGGAAGCCGTGGTGGGCGAGCGCGCCCACGGCCTGGCAGTGCCCGTGGTAGTCCAGGGCCACGCGCTCGGCGTAGGCGGCGCAGACGCTGCCATAGGTCTCGCCGTTGTGCCCGCACACGGGCTCCGCCGACCTGCAGAAGGGCTGAAACACAGCAACGGCGGCAACGTCAGCTGGGACCTGCGGCACGAACTGCCGAGCAGCTCCCGCACCAGGAAAACTGGCGTTAACGGGAGCTCACTGCTAACACTGTCAAGCCTTTGAAAAGGGAGGAAATCCAGAGGAAATAACCTGCCAGTTTACAAATGGGCATAAATGAAAAGGGTAAGTACTTCAAAAAAGTGACAGAGTCTGAGAAAAGCACAATAAAACACATTTCAGAAACCAACATCTTTTGTTCTATGCTAACACTTAGAAAAAATGATCATGTATCCATTAATTTATTAAATCAATTAAAATCATCATGTCAATATACCTTAAAATATTCTATTAATAAAATTCATTTGTTTACGGCTCATTAGTAATTTATTAATTCATCTTAGTGTGGTTTTGTGTGCTTAAAATTTAATGTGCATTCACATGTATTTCTAACACATTATTGTATATTTGTATGTATCATTTATTTACCTATATTACTTATATTTGAGTATGTGTTACTGTAAGGTGACAGAAGTAGCTTGTCTAACACCACTGTAGAGAGCAGTGGGATGTAAAAATTAAACCTAATTTTAATCCTTCTCAAGGATTAATATAAAGACTAATCCAATGCAGACTAACTAGAAAATTATTACAGTCTGCCTAGTCTGTAAATAGATCCTGAGCAATGAACTTGGTAAACCTGGGGCACAATCACAGAAAAAGCTAAAGACTTTCTATGATTGGGCATTATTTTATATTTCAACAAGTTAAAATTGGTAAGAATTAGCATTTAAGTAACCCAGGAACTGCACTAATTACTGCAAACACACTTTAGCATGCAAGCTTTAACAACATATATAAGAAGAGACAAATATCAAGTGTATTACCCCCAAGAAAGTGTAAGTAGAGCTTTTGATTGGCTTTGAGACAACTGTTAACTAAAGCAGAGAAATACTTGACAAAATTATGAAGATTGTGAGATGATTTTTATACTAGTTAAAATTAAAATTTTAAATAACTACTTTCTGTTCTAATGAACATTTGCTAATCTATAAACTCCCAAAAGAATACTTAAAATAGACCCAAACAAACAAACAATATTGAAAAAAAGAAAAATAAAAAATTGTGAAGTTGAATACCAAGGTACAAAGGAGATTTGATACTTATTGCTAGAACCACTTCCTACCTGGCACGGTCCTTGGTATGCCAAACTTTTTCCTTTTTGATACAAAGTACACAAATTAGTGTATTCCACATTGTCTGTGTCACAAACAGGATCCCGTGTCTGGTCACAATTTAACTGCCTTGGTACACATTCATGCTGGCTGCATTCGAACTTCTCAAAACTGGTCAAGCAAACTTGTTTCTTTGGTATGCACCTGCAGAAAGTCATAATAATTTCATGTCATGACATGTTTTGGGTTTTTTTTAAGTCTCAAAATATTGAGGGAAAATATTTTCAGTGAAATTTTCTCAGTGCTTTAGAGCTACCTGTGGTTCACCAGAGCTGCAGGTAATACAAGTGATAAAACACTCTAAATAACCTGTTTCAGGTCTCATCACAAACTTGGAACAGTTTCACACCACGTTTACTCCAGGTATGTCAACACAACTACAGTTTCTACTAAAATTTATCTTTTACCAAGTATTTTTCAATGGATTATTGGCAAAGGCTTGGATAAACTTCTTACCTCCTCTCATACTTCATTTTGTAAATAAATATTTTAGAACAGCTAGGCTAGACAAAACATGGAAACAGCAAGAAGAAAAGATTCTATTGCAGAAGTCTAGTCTCATCCTTCTCTAAGAAAGGGGTAAAGATAAGGTCTCCTATATTATATGGTTTCAATTACAAATATCTAATTGGATTCTAGCTTTGGAGGTTCAGAATATTGTACCACATCCCATCTAGAGGATGACTGCAAACAGAAAAATCTTGTATTTATACCTTCTTGGCATCTGTTCCTCTGTAGCCTTCACAGACAAGTACAGACAGAAAAACAGCACAAATTCTTTCCCCTTTGTATAAAACATGTACCTTCCATGATCTTATCTGCAAAACATATGGCACAGGGCCTGCAAGGCATCCCTTTGCTAGAGAAATGCCAGCCAATGCAGTCTGCTGAACAGGCTGATGAAAGGTCTCGTGTCCTCTCTGAAAAACCCCCTCCTTCCATAAATTACAGCAGTGCTGCCACCACTGGATAATGCACAATATGTCCTTATTCCCTCTGTGTGCTGCTCTCCCATGCATTACAGACGTGTCTTTGATATTAGGGAAGGCTCACAAATTCTGAGATTTAAACACTTCACAAGTGGAATGTAAGATCCTAAATAGATTCCAAGTTCATCAGGGACATTTTCAGATGAGCATGTTCAGTCTGAGCTACATTATCAAACTGACCCAGAAAAGTGTATTGTGTACAGTCCTTTACTGAAACTACAAGTGGAGGTTCTAAGCATAATGGTATTCTGAAAAACTGTAAAGCCTCTATGCACTCTCCAAATTTCAAACATAAAGAGTAAAAAATGTTACCCACAATGCAGCTTTGAAATTCCAATTTTGAATGCCATTATGGCAGTAACAGCTACAAAACTAGAGTGCTTTCTCAGTATTTTTCTGCAGCATGGCATTTTAAGTGCAGAAAATGGAAAAAAACCCCTAAAATTGCTACAATCGGCTTTCATGAAAGCGCAATATTACACAACTTATTTGGATGGCTTTCTTTCAAAACAGAAAAATGCACTAATTCAAAGGAGACTGCAATATTGCACAACACTGAGAAAATTGAAGACAGAGACCAATATTGTGAGCCACAGACTTTGATCTTTTTAAGAAAGGTCAGATTTTTTTTGCCTGACACTAGTACAAAGCATATTTTTGTTTCAATGTATTTGTCTATGAAGATTTTGCTTTTCTTGATATTGAAAAAACAGAGATTGTACAGACATAGTTTTCACAAGATTTCAGTCTAAGAAAAAAAAAGGGGGATTGATATTTTCCTTTTTTAGAGACAAAAACCACAGATTACTGACTGAACAAGCGAGACTGACTCCAAGTCTTGAATTCAGATGTGGGTCTTCTGTGGAAACTAGTAAAATAAAGTGTGAAACAAAGTAGTAAAATGACGGTTATAGCCATTTTGACAAATTCTCAGTCTCCCACTTTTTAAAGTGTACGTGAAGTCTCTTTTATTGTAAAACTGAGATCTGCATAATGAATTTAATTGACATAGCACTACAAAAACCAAGAACTGGCAGTTATTACAGTCCAATATTACTAACTATGATAAATAAAAAGCAGCTACTTCAGTTATTTTTACTGGAATAGCCCCAAAGTAGAAAGTTACAATATACAACACATTCAAAGAATGAACAGATCTGCTTTATGAGCGGTGAAGCCAAAGAAAAGCTGAGAAACAAACTCTGCTTTTACCTTTGATTTTTATCACAAGGGTTTGGGTTGCAAGGATCCTTGGAAATACACGATCCAAATTCAAACTGATTGTCCTGGAGCCCAACGCAGCGAGCTATGCACGCGCTGGGATACGTGCGCCCGTTCTGGCCACAGACTGGGACAAACTGGTCCACACAGTTACAGGGCAAACCTGCAAGAGCAACACACAGAACAGGAACTGGGCTGCACACTCATTTTTCATGACACAAGATGCACACGGCATCACAGAGGCATCTCTGCCTTCAGCCCTATCCTCCCACTGTCATTTAGCAATACTGGAGCACACAGGCACTTTAAAGGAGCAGGAAGGGAAGTTTGTGTCCTGCCTCTTTGCTCACTCTACTCAGCTTTCTCCATTCTTCCCCTAAACTCCTTATCTCTCATCCCTAGTGCACCCTGTCTCTACTTATTTTTATGTATTACTTGAGGTTTTATTTTTCAGTATTGATCTTCTTTTTTAAAGTATGTGCTTTTCCTGCAGAGCAGGTTGGACATGAGAAAAAGGAATAGTTAAAAAAAACCCCATAGAAATAATAAATTGGGTGTTTTCCATTAATACTGTAGAAAGCATTTAGTTGATAATCCCTGCTCTAAAAATACTCAACTTACAGTTTTCATGGTTTGGAAAGTTACCTGTAAACTTCTGACGTTCATCCTCTGAGCTGTGCTCAGTTAGACACTGACGTGTAGAACAGATCAAGTTTCCAGCAAAACAGGAACAGACATTGCAATCTATATTAAAGGATGTTCCATGGCCTTAAAATAAATTAAGTACATACAATTAATGCAAATACACCAGAAGACTACATATTCATATGCACTACACAGATACTACATTCTTATTAATTGTTTCTGTCATTTCCCTTTTCAGTATATTTTCCTGCTGAAATGCCATCCTTTTTTTTTTTTTTAATAGATTTGAAATTTTGCTTTATTCACTTAAAGTCTGTTCACATGTGGTTTTGATTAATTAGTTAACCGCAGAGGCAAACACTTCGTCCTTTCAAAGCCCATATAATTTAGGTTTTCTGTTTGTTTTTTTTTTTAAACAATAAATTCTGGGTAGCAAGTTTCATGTTTTCTCAAAGGTAAAACTTTTGTAAAGACACATTCTTATAAATTAAGTTTATGTAAGACTCCTAAACTTTTAGTCTCGCATATAAAGCCCAACTTGCATGTGTTTGTCAAGAGGTGAAAGTGCCAATGCTACGTTCCAACCTTCATTGGATTGGAATGTATTTTATAAGTCAGTAATATTTGCACACCTGAATCTAAGAACCAAAATGCAAATTCAGGGGATTTTTCTTCAATGTTGCAACTCCACATTGGTTTTCTGAACTGTCCATATGACTTCACTGTGATGTATGTTTTGTATCAAATCAATTCATGTTGATGACAGACTTTGATATATCCATAACCAAACTGGTTAACAAAGACTACCAACAAATAAACAGCTCTTGAGGGAAATTTAATCGTAATCGTGCCTTACAAAATAAGGTAATTCCCTCTAATCTTTTTTCAAAGGGTTGAGATTGAGAGTTTGAATTGTTAAGGAAACATTACACGGGCACAAGGAAACCTCTCAGCACTGAAGCAATTTAGAAGAGGTGCTCAGAGACAAATGAGGGCAGAACAAGAGGGGGTGGGAGAGGAAGCCTCTGTAGCACAAAAAGCTCTCTTTCCACCACAGTACTACTCAAAGGACCACAGAATTTGCCAGCAGGGAAGAAGAAAAGCTTAGAAGATAATGCCAAACACAGGATCTCAGGTGGTCCTTCAGAATACCTGACTTAGGATCCACCTGGAAGATGTGCAGGGCTATTTTCTTTCACTGTCAAAGAGTGCGCACAACAGCCTGTCCTCATCAGTAATCATTTAATTGGCTGGAGTCAACTTAGAACACAAAAAACCCCAGCATCATTCAAAACATTCAAGGTTGTTTTCTTTACAGAGAATGGTTTTAAAAAACACAGTTCAGATTTTATGTCTAAACCCTGGCTTTTTACTACTGACATGTAAACTAATTAAATACAGTTACTGCAAAATATTCACATGGTGATCATAAATTTTTAATTCTTTGCTTTCAATGCATCAGCTAACAAATTTGGAACCTAGTAATTTTTCTCTTTTATTACATAATACCTAGAGTCTTAATCACCACAGACACTTCATGAGTCACTAAGGCAAAAAAGGAAGCTGTCTGGTTTTGGGGTTGTGCAGTTTGCTTGTTTGCTTTTAGATGGACAGCACTTACTGAATATCTACAGTTACATATATTGTTATGGTTACCAAAACAAGTGAGGGCTGTACACTATGCAACCATAAAATACAAATACATCATCAGACATTTTTGTGATTATTTTCACCAATAATCTGAAAAACTGCAAGTTTCCTAGGATAGAATGTTCCATAAAGAGTTACAGTTACCATTAAAAAACTGTATTTGTTAACAACTATAGCTTAAAAGCATCCACTTTCACCAGATACTTTTTACAACTTCCCATCAAATGTATTGTTAATTAAATGTATTGTTAATGCTGTTTTCAGTGTTCTCCTTCCATGAACAAATTGTACCAATTCAGAAAAAAAAAAAGAAAAAAAAAAGAAAAAAAAAAAAAAAAAAAAAAAAGAAAAAAAAAAAGAAAAAAAAGAAAAAAAAAAAAAAAAAAAAAAAAAAAAAAAAAAAGTTTTCATATGTTTGCCTATGTTTGGCTGCCTTTTATCTTCTTTGGACAAACAACAAAAAATAGGATTCCAAAATCCCCCATTCCACTCCATGGAATACTGCAGGCACACTTTCCTGAGTGATAAAACTGTACAATTGATTATTTAGGTTGACTTGGTATCTTTTGTGAAAAAGAAATATCCCAATCTGAAAATTATGTTTGTGGCAAATGAAACTACCATAAGTGCCTTGCTTCTTAAGTTTTACTTAGTGTGAAAATAACTCTTATCATATGGTAAAAAAACCCCTTGGTTATTTTGGGCTTATGAGATATCTTTAATTTGCTTTAGCTCTGCTTGGACAACAGTCTGATAGTGGTTTAAAAGGGCTGATTTACAGACACTAAACAGTGTCCAGTGCTGAGATATGTACCTGTTCACTAGCAGAAAATTTCTTGCTTGCTGATTCAAAGACACCAACTTCAGACAGGTCACAGCTCAGCACAGACTCCATTTTACATTCAAGACCTTTTGTAAGTTTTCCCCTACCCTAGTAGAAGCTTTTTTTTGTTGTTGTTTTCTTTTTCCAAGATTATAATGCCAGTTTGTGTGACAAAAATATACATTTAAAATATAAATTTAAAGATCTCAAGCAAAGAGTAAATCTGAAAATAAATCAATATAATCTTCTAAGAAGCATCACCTGTCACATCTCCTTAAATTCCTTTGACTGTCAGATTAGGTAGAACTCAATCCTTGCCAATTTAAACTCTAAACATGGAGCTGCCTCGTGAGGAAGACGAAAGACCTCAGTGTTTAATACAACTTCATCATCATCGTGTATTTGCTTACACATTTATTTTTGGGCATATGTTAGCCCCATTGATAAATATCTTAAACTATAATTCTCACTTAAAGTTGAGATTGCACAAAACTTATTAGAGGATGTTTAGTGAAAGAGCCAAAGAAAAGGAAAAGGAGGAATTAAGGTGAATCAAGCAGGAGGATGTGTGGGAAAGCAAAGGGAAGAGGGGGAAAAAGGGAATGGTTCAGTAGACTGGTAGGTGGACATTCTGTGTTTCTCACTGAACTTTACACTTGATCACCACAACCTACCCTATATTTTTATCAAATCCTGGTTTTTTACACTTTTAAGATGTGTGCTTCCTACTCGGAATAAGTGCATGAGGACTAACAAACCTTAAGCTGGATGAACCAATAATTCACCACAAAGAGGTCTTTGTGCCAACTACTGGAATGAAAAGACAAACCTTGGGAGTTCATGGGTCCAGATGCCGCAAGCCACTGTAAGGAAGGGAAATCCAAACAGCAATGCCCAGCAAATCCAAAACAACCTCCCACTAACCATTTTAAGCTAGTAAAGAAACCACCCCATGCTAAAAAGTAATGGTGTACTGAGAACACCCTTCACACAAGACTGTGATTGATTGATTCAGGCAGAGTTCAGTTCTGATTTCAACAATGGAGCCCTCCAGCATATGTAAGACTTAACTCAGTATTAAATATGGAGATGCAATCATCACCTTTGGATTTTCTGATAAATTCTGAATTCAGATTCTCTGTGTCTTCTCATGTAGCTCAAAATTCATTAGGTAAAGAGCAGGTGCTGGATGTATCACTGCTATATTACTTACTTTTCCTTTGTCCTCCAACAATGCATGATTTCTGGAGGTCAACACAATGCATTTCCATGCAGTTCTCCAGCAATCCACTGTGTCCACAGGTACAAATCTTGTAACACCCAACATCACCAGCTGAGGATGGAACTTGGATAAGTGTACCTTGTCGGACAATAAAATCAGAGGCTTCTCCCAGTTTGCAGCCTGCATACAATGAAAAATTTCAGCTTATAAGTAGTAAACATGTGGGCAAGTGCCACTACTGAAATTAATTACTACACTGACTTGCTGTCCTGCTTTGGCCCTGAGTGGCCAATTTCTGATATTGACACAGGTTTAAACCAATGAAAAGGGTGGATACATTTTTGCCAATACACATTTACGGACAGGCAGATAGAAGAGATCAAAAAGTTGCCTTAATGCTTGAACGAAAATTCTTTTGTGAGGCTATGGTAAAGATATATACTTGATATATCAGACTTTAAATTTTCTCTTGTAAATTTATAAAATGCTCTGGGGGATGTAGTGTTTTAACTACAGTCATGAGCAGAGGCACCAGTGTTACAGCAAGCAGAGGTTAAAGTAGCTGTATGCTAATGAGAAGATTGAGCAGTAAAGAAAAAGATGAGAAACCTTTCCCCAGGGATAAAAGTGAAGACCTCTGTTCTCAAAGATGGATAAAAGAAACTTTTATTTTATGCTAGAACGGCTCATCCTTAAAATAGCATCCCAATGAGTTGACATGGACCAGAAGCACAGTTGTGAGAACTGTGAAAGATGGGAAGAACTTCACAAATGCAGGTCTTGGGCAGCTGTTGTTTGTGAAAATTGAAGCCACAAGAACTCTATCCTTGTGAAGAGTTCTCCATAGCATTAGCAAAGAATACTTTTCTCTCAGAGGGAACTGAAGAAAGACTATTTTAGAGATGGGAAACTGACTAAGATTTCTGGGTGTTGTTTTCTTCTGTACATTTTCATCTAAAAGAAAGCGTGGGTAGGGAAGAAAAAAGGTGTTCTGAAAGTTTTATTCTGATTTCTCCTTATTTGGGTTTTTTTGTTCTGTTAATAAAGTTTTTCTTTGTATCCTTTCAAGTTTAGGCCTGCTTTGTTATTCTCTCTTAATCCTCTCTCACAGTGAAAGATAGACCCACCACACCTGGAAAAAACATAAGATGTTCTTGAGCAGCCTTACTTTCTCCCTTAAATTCACCCATTTCACAGAGGCAACAAGTAGCAAAAATAGAAGACAGTTGCTTGACATGAAATTCTGAAGTACCTGTAAAGATGCTACTTTTGAGAAACAGACTTGAAATTACAGTAATTTTCAAGTATTTAAATTTTCCAGCTCTGTAGTAGTATGCAACCTGTTATATGACCTGTTATTTTGTCACATAACACATACACGTTTCACTCTCTCCAATATAGAATTTGAATTAAAGGGTCTCACAAGCAAAGCCCAGTCACTTCCCCTCTTTCACATCTTTTATTGTGCCTTTCTTCTCTACTTGTACCTCGTAAGTGAACACTGAAAAATTCTTACAAGTAGATGTGAAGAGGGGAGAAAGAGGGGAAAAAGCAGGAAAAGTGGATTTAAAAAAGAAAGAATGGAAAAAAATTGTTTTAAAAATTGCAGGGAAAAATAATAAAATAAATAACAGATTGAAATAACCCTACAAGGGGTGAACTGCTACAAACCCCTTGAAACTGTCAGCCAATAAAAAGACTGAATTAAAACATAAAAGTAATTTTCCAACCTTCAGAGGAAGCAAATTGTCTCTTTGAAAGCTCTGTATGAGCTGGTTTTCAGATGACTGAAGGCAGCTTCACTTTTTTGCAGCAAGTGAAAACAATACAACCTGTTTAGTAATGAGGCTCAGCTTTCCAGGAAAACAAAAATATTTCTAAGGGTCATAGAAGCATAACCAAAACAATGTCCCTAGGTTCACACCAAGATTGCGCAGAAGTCTATCCTCACTTTTAAAAGAGCATAAGTAGAGCAGATGTATGAGTGAAGCAAAATCCAGCTTTCCTCTCTTTAATTAGGAACCATTGGGGAAACTGCTGACCAGCCACAGAACTGCTGGAAGAAAAGAGGCTCAGGGAACTGATGTGAGACAGCTGTGGCAATGTTCTCTATCATCTCCTCTAGAAAGGAGGCTGCTCCACGCAATTCAGTGTAAAAGTCAGTGTTGCTCTCACTTGCTCAGTCACACACATGTTCAAGTGGTCACCAGATGCACGCTTTCTGCTCTGCTTCAAGAACCACAGCTGACCCCTCACGCCACTGAATGACACCTCCTTTACAGGAAAGGAGAAAATTGCAGCAAGCACTACCAGTGCCTAGGGCAGAAAAATGAAGGGGACATTGAAGAGTCTGACACCTCCTTTTGTAGGTTTGATCCTTGCTACTGACACCACCCAACCCTGTCATTTCAAAGTCAGGTACCTGAAACTTATTCTGCAGGAGGCTCTCTCCCCAGTCAGCTCACATTTATACATGGTGCAGAGGTTAGACAACAGCAGTGTTCTATAAAAGCAGTTCCCAAATGACCATAAGTGTCTTTCTGGGGAGAAAAGAGATCTCGGCACATGAGAAGTGTCACTGAAGGGAGCAGAAGCAGAAAACCGTTGGCTGCATGTCCAGACGTCTTTGTTGGGAAGGGCTATGGCACTGTGCATCTCTTGGTTCCTCTGGGTTGTATTCCCCTCTTTTTGTTATCTCCCTTTTCATCATCAGCACCATCACAATTACTAACTTCATTTTAGTGACTGAACAGCTCCTCCCCAGGCCAGAGGGGAAAGTGAGCGAAAGCGTGGTACTCAGGTGCCAGCTGGATTAAACCATGCAACAATTCACTTTAAAACCTTCAAGAGTATTTCAATGACACGTTTACCAGCAAAATTCAGGAAAGTGAAGCCTAAAAAACCTTACCTGGCACACACAAATATGGAAGACACAGTTCTCCAGATTGACATCCCTTTCTATTTACCTCACATAGCTGATTAGCTCCACATGGGTTTGGATTACAAGGATGTGTGACATCTTCTACAATGTTGCCTAAAGAACTTGGGCCTAAAAACAGAACATACATCATCTACACTGATATAAATGAGGTTTATTTTTCTTCAACAAAGTGTGGCATTTCTTATGTCCAGTAAAATTATATTTTTGACAATTCTGTGCCATTTATTTACTTTAATTATAGATGTAGAAGCTTGATATGACCAGGTAGTTAACTTATTTCAATAATTTAATCCTCAGTCCTGGAAATAATGACCCAGATGATCCTCAACATTCAAAATATATTTCCTTTATCTTGTCTGCCCAATAATTTTCTTGTCACATATGCCAAATACAAGAAGGAATAGAAGCAATGAACTACGGCAACTTGAAAATTCCAATTTTCTCTAATATAATAATATGTCTCAAATTCAATACACTTTTCTCTAAAATATATAATGAAGATTATTAGAAGTAATGACAAGCATTCAAAGGACCCTGGTTTCTAACTTTGCTGCATAAGTATGTTAGTACTTACTCAGGTAAGTATCCAAGGGTATACAGTTCTCCAAGTCATCTGTAGGAGATAAGAGCTCACAAATACTCTCAGCTGAGTGGCCTTCTGGGAATTTACTATGATCTCCACACTTCTTCAGTATTTCCACACAATCTGACCTACAGATAAATAAAGAGACAGTACTTCATGAAGACTACTTGAAGAAAACAGGGCTTGTATGAAAAAGATTTCTTTCTATGTTATTCCCTTCTCTGAATCCACAACTTTACTGCTATGCCTCACAGCAGAGTGTTTATGTATATATATATATATATATATATATATATATATGCTACATTTCATGTAGGAGGGAGGAACAAATTTGGACACGAAGACTTCGGGTTTGGTGATTTCCATTTTCTATGGCATCATGTGCATGTATCTTCCAAGACCATGCATTTCCTTCATTTACTAATGTCTAATATGGGTTGAACTCTACCTCACTACGTGCACTATTAATTGCTCTTTTTTTCTACTCAATCACCTACTTGCAAAACTTATTTTAAAAAAACCCAAATAAACCCTTATTTTTTTCAGACCTTTCTGTCAGCTGAAAGTCATCAGTAGATCCCAAAACCAAAAAAGAGGAAAGGTTTAAGACACCATGGAGAGCCAAAAAAAACCCCTTCAATAAATCTCTTTTTTCTTTCACTTTACAGTGCAAGCATATACATCCATCTTGTTAACAGGGAAATATTTTTATTTACAGTGATGGAGATTCAAGCAATGGCAACCATGCAATTCCATATTCCTTCTACATTTGCCTTGCCATGTTTTTCTAACACAGCAAACACAGTCCTTCAGCTATTTAGTTTTCATTAAAATCATTAGTAAAACCTCTAAAATGTTTTTTGTTTACCCCACAGTACTTACTTGCAGATAATACTTCCTCTAGATTTGCTGTGACAAGGTTTAATCTGCAGGGAGCAGGCAATTGCCTTCCACATTTCTGGTTGGCATTTTTTAATATCAAGCACAGGAATATTTATGAACGGCATCTTAATACTCCCTTTTTCCCATAGCTTCATGTCATTCATGGCTCCCTGGTCTGACTGAGTATTGCAACTTCTAAAAAGTTCTGTTGGTCTTAAAAGGAGAAGATAAGATATAGCACGTATAAAAGAAAAAGAAAGTACCACACATTTTCCCTTTACACTGTAAGAACTCTATATCCTTCAATGGCTTGCTTTTTGTGGTATACAAGCAATTAATCTCTCCCACAATTAAGCAAGATCAGAATCAATTTGAAATCTGTCTTTAAGGAAGACAAGGTCTTTAAGACTCAAGGCTGAAACTCCCTTCTCACCTCTATCTCTTAGATCAAATATCTCTTTAATATTTCTCACCTGAAGTTGATCTTCAGAGGAAATATCTTAACCCAAATATATATGTAAATGTTTCTTGGTGAATCGCTAATGCAAGTTGATTTATCATTTATATTTAGTCAGGCTTGGGATTTTCCTACTCATAGAACACTCATGCCACTACATACTATTCGAAAAAATAAAAAGCCAGTGACCTCTAATATCTAAGAAAATTTAGGGGTTTTGTTAAACTTTAACTGTAACCTTGCAATTACTTTCAGACACCACTTTTAAATCATTTTATCCTATAGAGTACAAACCTACAGAAACATTTCTGAAGAAAAGGAGTTTTGAAAATGAGTAACATGTAAATTTAACAAACACTTATCTTATTTATAAAAGACAACATTCCAGTAACAATGACTTACTTGTCTATGCAGTAAGACAGGAATATGCAGAGGTAATATACTGTGACATTTTACAAGTTCATGGGTTAACTTTTATTCTTTTAAGTATTCTTACATCTCTTGCTAAATACATTTCTAACAGTTCATTCTAAAGATAAACAGCTTATTTTTAAATTAATTAAAACCATTTTTTCAGAAAGAAAGCTACATACAATCTCAAAATAAGTCTTAAAAACATTTAATTTTATTTTTGAAATCAAAACATAGGAATTCCTTTATAAAATATTCAGTGTCTCTCTCCTACCTGTTATTAAAATTAGTGCAGTAAGTAAGATTTCTACAGCCCAGCTGACAAGGTTCTCGTACATCTGCTAAACAGGTCAACATGGAAACTTCAACTGCATTATACTCACAAAAGCGATCAAATTCTTGCCAGCTCTGTGAATTGCCCCAGCTTGTGCTATAAATTTTAGTGCAGAGCTCTCTGAAAACAAAACAGAAACAGAGATGAAGAAAATAAAATTAAAAGAACAACAGCCATTCAGATATAGCCCATCACTTCTTTGTTTCTCACAACAGCCTCCGCTCACCACAGAGGATTGTGTTAGAGACCACAAAGTCTGCAAAGGTACCCAAATGTAGTGCTCAAAGCAAATGACCCATTTTGCTCAAGAATGTCAGCACATCTTTAAGCTAGTAAGACCAAAAGACTTCAGGATATGAAACTGCATTATCCAATAAAAATGTAATAGCTGGAAAACTGAACTTATAACTTTGAGATGAAAACTATCCCAGCTACTTTTACTGGTAAATAAATGTAAGTTGACATCACAATGAACAATTTCTAATCCCATCCTTCAGCTTCAAATCACACTTTTTCCTCCTGGAGAAATGACTGTCAAGCAAAATACATTCCTTCTTTTTGCCCTGATGTTTGAAAGAGGGACACTGTTTGCTGCTTTTGAGATGTTTCCTGGTGTCAGCAATACCCAGCCCACTTTGTTCACAGCAATGTCCTACAAACTACAACTCTTCCCATCCCAGGGTATGGAACTTCACTGTATTATTAGATCTCCTGCCTATTAAAAACATAATAGAAGGATCCATTTTAGAACTCGTTGTCAAAGCAAGGAACTAAAAGATACTTTATTAACTATCTTATGCTACAACATCCTAAGAAGTAATGTAAGTCCAGGGCTCTACTACTAAGCTCATTAGAGATTCTGCTGCATTCATGAGATGTTGTTACTTGAAACTTTGGTATAAAAGGAAGTAACTGCTCAAAAATGTTTGCCACTTATTCAGACACACTGATGCATTTAAAATGCAATCATCGTCTATTTTTAAAGTGGACAGAAAACCACCCAGACTAAAAATGCCTCAATAATTTGCAAGCATGCAACTATGTGCTGAAAACCTTTGTTTTTCTAAATGTCAGAATAGTTAGTTCCCATACTTAATTACTAAATATCCTAAGTTATTTTTCACTGACAAAAACCAGAAGAGAATCTAGAAAGAAATACTGCCAAGGTTTTAACATGAAGCAACCAGGCACTTGAGAGTTTGTGAAGTTGATTGTCCTTTTGTCTCTCTCAGAATCTTGTTAAGACCTCTTAACCAGAGGTTGCAATATTGGCAATTATAACCACAAGTATGCTACAAGTTTCATTAACTTACTGTGTCTGCTATAATAGCTAGTGCTAAATGTGAGAAAAGGTCGATTCCTCTTATAAAACAGTATGTTTTGAGAAACAAAGTATTGGACAGAACAGATTACCCAACAGATTACTATCTGATTACCTACCTGAACGTTTATTTTTCCTAAGAATTTCAGAACTTTCTATTTGATGTACATAGCACGATTCAGGCAAAGGGTAGAAACAAGATAAATTCCTAAGTACTTTCACAATTGGAAGTGAGGTTAGAGAGATACTGACCTACATGTGGAAGAATTTGCTTTAGAACAGCAATGAAGCTTAGCTCCATCGAGGCCTGTTGAAGGTGGGGGGTGCACAGTGACTCCAGGGTGTACAGATCTTGAACTCTCAAGAAAACATTGCCAAAGTGGGTCCTGAGGGAGAGGCATGGTTTTACAGCCTTCTATAAGTCCGTCAACAATTTCAAGCTCTGTTTTCATTGACATTAGAATTCTTTTACAAGCAGTCTGACACGCATAGTCTTCTGCTCTGTCACAGCAATACAAACCTGTTAACAAAATAGTTAACAGTCAAGCACAAAACAACATTAAAGATGCACAACGTAACAGACCTGAGAAACAAAACTACAGTAAGGTGCCTTCTTTTTCTCCAAAGAATCTCAAATAACACTGCTTCTCCTAAATAGATACCGAATCAACTCTGGAAAAAAACTACAAAGCCAATATGTAAAAATGAAAAGTAAATAAAAATTAATAATGCACCTAAACCCAAAAGTTATTATCATATAAATTCATACAATGATTGCACGTAAACACAAAAGTTATTATCACATAAATTCATATGATAGTAATACAATTTATACAATAGACTTCTACAATAACACATTTTATATAAAACATGTACATTTTAAGTATCTTCTATAACTTTCAGTAAAGAAGGACTTATTTGTACTTACTGTCTGTAGGGTTTCTCATTGGATATGACTGTGTGTAGTTATTCACGCAGTGTATAAGCTGAGGGCTGATGGATGCACAGTAATTTTCAACTGCTTTAATTTGTGACGGACCAGGAGAGGAGTCTGTCCGAAAAATTGCTTGGCAATATTCCCGGCAGTTTGTATGGTGACCTGCATAACTGCAACAGACTGACCCCACTGGGGAAACAAACAAACAACAGAAAATCTATGGATTCCTACACAGAGAAATTAAGAGATGAGCATGTTTGTGTAACATTCAAGGATGCTCAAGGAAACAATAAAAAATTTAAAAAAAGAAATTCTATGGAATTTCTCTATTGCAGAATGACTGGAAATATCTGTAACTAGCCAAACTACATTTGTTTGTCTGGCAGGAGAAAAAAGTCAGTACTAAAGCTGCCTTGAACTCAAGTTCAAGACATGAGCAAGTCAGCTGAATCTCATTTTCAGCTGTTTTGTTCTTATTTTAGGTAACCAAATGTGTCCAGTAATTGAACTATCAGAGAAATACAACCAATAAACAAACAAATATGAGAAAAGTATCATTCAAAAAACCCAGAGAGATAGTATTGGTGATTCACCCATTTTTGCTATGTTGCTAAATACATATAGTAGTTCTTAAGAACAACTTCTACTAGAATCAATTCTGAGGCACTGATTTAATTTTACATGTACAGATACAAAAACACTTTGCATGGTTCTTCAAAATTTCAACTATGCATTTAATTTTTCTACTTAGCACACATCTAATGAACAATCAGAAGAAAAAGATGACAGAAAAGACAAATACGGATACACAAATTAAAAACTGATATTAATTATACAAATACCCAAATCCCTTTATTACTTGAGTTAGACAATTTAGACACGGCTTTTGCTTATATGGGTCTGAAATCCACGTGTTTGTGTCTATGTTCACCCATAGAATCTCTTATAGTTTTGATAAAAAATGAATTATTCAAAAGAAAAACAAAATAAACTATTCATTATATACTTACTTTCATTTCTGTTAATACAACTAAAAAGAGCATTCTGAAATCAAAACAAAAGCAGTGTTACAAGCCAGAAAACTTCAAATAAATATTTAAGTATCCAGTCATTTACTAAAATGAGCTAATAAATCTTTTGTATTATTTGCTTCAATTAGATTACATTAAAACAAACCACTATACAAACAGTGAAACCAGGAAATTAAGAGATCAAGGGTCTCCAAAGATCTGTGTGCACCCGTCATAAAACGGATAAATATTCAAGCAGATAAGTAAATTGGAAGACTTTCCTTCACTAACTTAGAAACAGGGTAAACGGCTATAATGGGGTGTCCCAAAATGTTGGGATTTTTTTTTTTTTTAAGGATAAGAATTTTAAAGATTCTATGTAGAAAAAAAGAATTCTGCACAGATGGATACATGTAAAAAGTAAATCTCAGCAAAATAACTCCATGACAATGTAACTTAAAAGCTGAAGTATGCAATCACCTCCCTCAAACTGCAGCTGAAAGGCACAGCTGGGGGATGTACATCTTAAATGTCAGAAGAAGGGAAAAACACACATCCTGCTGCTTTGTTTTGGTGGTCTCTAATCTGCAGACCAGTCATGGAATGGTTTGGGTTGGAAGGCACCTTAAAGCTCATCTAGTCACAAACTCCCTGCTATGGAAAGGGACACCTTCCACTTGACCAGGTTGCTCAGGGCCCCATCCAGCCTGGCCTTGAACACTTCCAGGGATGGGGCATTCACAGCTTCTCTGGGCAACCTGTTCCAGTAATGCACAACCCTCATCATAAAAAAAAATTCTTCTTTGTATCTAGTTTGAAAATACTCTCTTTTAGTTTACAATCATTAACCCTTGCCCTATCATAACCAGCCCTGCCAAAAAGTTTACTCCTGGCTTTCCTGTAGGCCCCCTTTGGGCACCAGAAAGAGCTATAAGGTGTCCCGGGATCCTTTTCTTCTCCAGACTGAACAACCGCAGCTCTGTGAGCCTGTCTTCATAGGAGACACGCTCTGTCTCTCTTTGTGGCTCTCCTCTGGACTCTTTCCAACAGGTCAACATCCTTCCTGTGCTGAAGACTCCACACCTGGATGTAGCACTCCCAGGTGGCTCTCACCAGAGCAGAGTAGAGGGGCAGAATCCCCTCCCTCATGACTGCTGAACTCTTGCCAAAAAATCCCCAGTCTTCCTCACACTGAATAAGCATATTTCCCATTAAAAAAAATTGGATACTGCATATAAGCTATCTGGAACTCTATGAAAACCTTTCATGAGGTTGAAATTCCAAAATGTAGTTTTCAGTTATCAAAGACTAAAATTATATGATAGTGAGAAAAGAGAAATTTGAACCTCCTCCATACCTAACCTCTACAATTGTCAGAACTCCAGATTATAAAACATGAACAAATAAATCAATATAGTGACAAAACACAATCCCCATCTTCATAAAACTGATCTCCATTTCCCCTATCCCTGTAATTAAACAAATTTGCATTTCACACAGAACAGAGTATCTAGAGAAGAAAACAAACTCAATCAGACTGATCCCAAATCATGTGGGATTAAAATCTTGTATCAATTCAGGAAAACACCTGATGTGCTAACTACCTCTAAAACAAGGAAGAGAGCTCAAAATGCAGACCTAGTTCAAGCTCAGTAGTTCACCAGATTCTTCATCTATCTTAGCTACTAATTATTCACTGTATTGCACAGAAGTGGGTATCCTGATTAATCTTGGGGCTATTTTTGTGCAGATCTGTATTGCTGCAAACATGAAAATACATGAAAAAAAAAATGTTAGGAATTAACTTGATGATTTTATTTTTCCTTTTGTCTTAGATATTTTTAAAGGGCAGGAATTTTTTTTTTTAATTCATATTTTCTCCTTGCTTTCTTCTGAAGACAAGATTTTAAACAGGACAGTCCCAATACTGAAATGAGTAGCATCAAATTCCTTCTGTTAACACTCAGAAATTAATTTAAACCTTGGATATGCCATGGCAGATGCGGCGACTAAAGATCCTAAGAGAACAAACACAAATTTAACCTGAAAGTGTAAGTTATTTTTCCACGAACAACAACTATTCTATCACTATTCTAGTGATCACAAATAAAGGTACAGATCTATTGGTACACGTCACACAAAATTTGAATAATCTGCCTTATATAAAACAAAGCCCCAAATCTCATAAAGTAGCAATTTAGACATTTTATATTCATGCCAAAAATATCCTCTACAATATTTCATATCTTTTATCCCAAAAGCACGGATACTGCATTATTTCTCTCAGATTAAGATGATTTGCAGCAACATTCTTCATCCCAGCAGCACGTTTTCATCTGATGACCTTTAGATTTTCCCTTTTTTCCTACACACAAACCAAATCCTGTTACGCATCCATCTGTGTAACACAGATGAGGGACAAGAGAATCAGTGGAGAAAACACAGAGATAGGGTCACCATCTTATATCTGTAAAGAATAGATTTACACTGTTGCCTAAAGGCTCATGACATTTTTGTAGCACCATATATCCTTCACTAGGGATGCCAGGCAAAGGTTACCAGAAAGGCCCTGTTTCAATGTGGCCACCCAGTTTCTTTGGGACCTGACACACAACACTCTGCCCCTAAACTGACTGTCATCAGAGGTTGCTGCAATTGGACTTCGCCAGAGCCACCCTGCATGGAGCACTGGAAGGTGGCACACAAACCAGCCAGGTAGAATGAACACTGCAACTTTATTAATTAATGCACTGGGACAGCAGAGGCTGCTGGAAAATCTCAGGTCTGTCTGCTGTGGTTATACCAAGTACTTGACCATACTGTTAGCACAAACAACACTCAGAACCATACTGTAATGCTTCAATAAACTCAGATAAAAATTGTCACGTTATTTAGAAGTTGAATGATAAAAAAAAAAGTGATTCTAAAGCAGTTCAGGGATAATTGTGTCACTTGCCCTGCTCAGAGGACAGAAAAGAAAGGAGAATGTTGAAGAGATTATGGTATCTACTAATATTCCTCCTCTAAAGAAGGGCTCAAACTGAGACAAAATTATCTTCTCACAGCAAATTCACACACTAATTTTATACAGACAGGAAGTCCTAACCTAATAATAAATCTTCTTTTTGTATTTTTAAACTACAGTTCCACAGACTGCTGAATCACTGTAATAATCCTCGTATTTCTGTTTAGAGGAAGAGCTTTTCTTTTCCACCTTGTCCCTGTTACCAGCTGTATAGCTTGTGTATGCCCTTACACACTATCACCTTGTCATGACCTCATCTTTCTCACTAACCCTGATAAAACCTCATTTTTCTCATCTCGTAGGATTTAGGTCAGTGATATCAACAGGTATAATACTACAAGAATAGAACAGAATAAACCAAGCATTTTTAGATACTGTCTTTTAGAAGGACCTGCCAGATGCCAGAGGGAGAGTAAGACAAGGAGGGGGAAGGCATGTGTGTGGAAAAATGGCAGTTCCAGGTAGGTATGGGATGAACTTTGGCTTCACTGAGCTGTTACAGCAAACTAACCATATTTCACAAAACAGTAATTGTCTGTAGCCATCACAGAATACAGTGCTAGTGAGGGTGCTGACTTTGTTTTTTGGGTAGGTCTGAGTAACTGCTCAGTTTATGTGTATGTATATACCCCTCACACATATGAGGAGTATAGCTACAGAGATATGAGATAATCTTAAAAAAAAAAAATTAAAAATTAGTGCCTAATCACCTGTTTGTAAATAAAGCTGTTAACAGCATTAGACAGTCAGTCTGATTTGAATTACTAACTGCAACTTCTTTTAAGAACACAAGGTTCATGTCCATCTCTACTAATTTAGCACTCATATTTAAGATCACCAGCTTTTCTGCCCACTCAAGGTTCCTTCTGAATCTTTGCGTGAACTGGCAGTGAAGAAAGACACAGAAAACAAGGCAAAAGGTAAAAGATAGATACAGGCAAGGAAAAACGAAACCAAATCAGCCAACCAACACAAAAACCAAAAGAAGAGAAACATATGTTCTCTTTAGAGGAATGATTAAGTCATCAAGATTTTGGAAAATGATGGTACAAAGGCAATACTGTGTACACACAGTCTGATACTCCATTTTTAATTTGTGTTGAATACTAAAATAAGTGAACAAAGATGGCAATGTCAAAATTTCTAAACCACAAGCACAATGATCTGTTTTACTTGTGCAAAAGTCCCCTCTTTCAGACTTCTCTTTTTCTTAAAGCTGGTGTTTCCAAGCCTGGTGATTAAAGCCAGTGAAACTACAAGCAAAAGGAGTGGAAAGTGGCAGGTGGACACCAGCAACACAACCACAAACACTTTAAAGCAAAGACTCTCAAATATTTCTTTTTGGTGTTATGGAAATTGAAAAAGGCTATTGAAGGTTATGTAACAATTTTCAGTCTTCCTCACCAGAACTCCCCTGAAGGAAGATTTTAGCCAGTACTGCAGGACCTAACTGGTTTCGCTCTTTTTGGAGCTCATCAGCTGCAGGTAACGGCTCAAAACCCAAAAATGCATGCACTCCAACACAAACAGAGCAGAATATTTTGCTAAAGGAAGAAGTCCTCTTCATTGTGAGGCATGCTTTCATACTATAAGCACATTTTTTCTACATGGCTGCCTCTTGTGTCTTGAATGAAAAGCGACAGTGAAGCTGTTGTTTCATACCAGAAATTATGAGTATTTTGCAAAAGATCCAGAAAAATTATTTTCCTCCCTAAAAATTATCATGGTATCTATATTCTACTAACTTTGGCAGAAAAATAAGTTCAGTACTATTGTCTTGGGGAACCTAACCATGAGAATTATTTGAATCTAGATCCTATCCAATTAAGGCCATCTTAATTTATAAGTATTACCTACAGTTAGCAAATACAGTAGTAAAATGCTTAATTCTGTGCAGTTAGGCACAGAAAAGAAAACCCTCTTGATCCCTCCTTGACTTCATCTTTGAATTTACTGAGAGAGGACAAAAGTCAGAAGATAACATATTGAGGTTTAGTAGAATCAGCTGAAGTGTCAAATGATGGTGAACATCTGTTAAAAACTTTAAAAACTTGCAGTAATAAACAAGTAAGCTCAAGATTTTCCTCTATTATGTAAACCACTAAAGAATTGAGAACACTTGCGCACTGAGGTAGTACAAAATTACTGGAACTCAAATTTTGGCAAGATCATTGAGTGTTCTATCAACCTTCTTTGAGCGGCAGAGAATAGAGACAAAAAGCACCAGCAGATAACAATAACATTATCTACAATGTGTAGTGTATGGTCAGAGTCCATCCTGAACTAATTAAGCAGTACTTCCAGAGGCCACACACAATCCTGTGCCTTAGGAGTTCATTAAAACTGTTTATGAACGTTTAGCTAAACAATGTCCTAAACAGTTCCTTGAGTTGTTATCTATTGTCTCCAAGTAATCCACACAAACAGTTAGATAAGAGCTGAAAACGGATGACTGCATTTTTCAGCAGGGTAATTAGTAACCAGCATTCACTAAAATCTCAGCAGGATCATATGACCCTAGAAGGAAAAAACAAACCAATACCATAGCAGAGTGAATACTTTTCTGAATCCCCATTAAAGCACTTGAAGCTGCAGGCACTGCATTTTAAGTTTCTATGTTTAAAAACTGTAAAAAACTGTAAAAGTGAGATTATGCTAAAGAGTACTCAAATTTGTGACTTCAAACTACCTTTAAACAGTCCAAGGACATTAGAAGTGTTCACTACTGTGCATCAAAAGTAGTTTTAAGAGCAGAGGCTAAATAAGTGCTGACATTTCCAGTTGCATTTCAATTGCTTGGGAGATGTTAATAGTGCTCAGCTGCAGTAAAGCTCTCACAGTGCCAATTAACTAGAGAAGTTTGAATGTCTTATCTGGAACACATGAAGTAAAAGCTGGAGTTCTTAGTACTCAGAGAGGTGAACTCACAATATGCAGTGCACAGACTCAAGAGCTGCAATCTAATGGAAACTTCAGTGCTACCCTTTCCACGCATAAAAGAAAGAAAAGGGATCTTAAAAACACAGTAATAAAGCCTTTACAGCTTATATTAAGATTGATGAAATATTTTAAGTTGCTCCTCCTTTAACCATGTATTCCATGTGGTCTTTTAAAAAATTAATCCCCAATTTACACAAAAGTTTTAAAAATATGAAAATCAGAAAATCCTACATACAATCCATACCATCTCCACTTCTTTTTTCTTCTTCCTTTGACTACTACCTACCTTCTTTTTAGAGGAAGATGAACAGGATAGCAGAAAGCTGGAAGAAGTAGTGAAAGATAAAAGAACTGAGGTGCACAGAACTAGAGGAAAAATGAAGACGACAAAATGAGTATCTGAGAAGCAGAAGATGGAAAAAAAGGACTATTAGAATAAAACCTTCAAAAGAAAGAAATAAAATACCTTTTGGTAGCACTCAAATATACTGGGCAAGTTGTGTTAAATTAATTCATTTCTGTATGCTACTTGAAAATAAAAATTGTTTAACAGGACACAGCATCTTCGAAGCACTGATAAAAAATTAGTATCTTATTCCAACACAAAACTTTTCTAAAACGTGTAATATTTTGCAATTAAAATAAACATGAATATTTACAGTAGAAGTAATACAGAAACGTATGATCAACAGAAAAAGCATCTTGGATTAATCTCGTGAAAAGCTGGCACATCAATGCTGAAGCAATTATGCTACTGCACAATTTAAGACTCCACTTAGTGACTTCAAACTTGGTGACACTTCCTGCATGGAGTTTGGCTTTTTTCACTGCTCTGAACCCTATGCCCTTCCCCTGAAGATTTACCTCCTTCTTCACCCTCCCTAACTTTGTGGGAGGCTGAAGGGTAACTCACGAAGTTGCTTCCCTCAATCTCAAAAGATTACAAAAGCATACTATGCATAGTTCAGACTATTCTAAGCAGCTTGTGAAAATTCTCTGGGAAATTCTTAAGTGAGTAAGCTAAGTAAGTTAAGAAGGTTGGTAAGCTATGAGAGTGTTTACAAAAAAGGGAATTATATTTTACATCCTTAATTCATCTAGTTTTTACTTTTATGTCATGCACTTCATTATTAAATACCTCATCAACAGACTTGAGAGCTGATTACCAAGCACTATGATCTATACTGCAAACTAATTTTCTAATTGGATCCTCATTTTTAGCAAAGTATGAATTCTTAAATGCAAAACCAAACACAGTGTGTATGACATTGTATTTATGTGAGTCACATGCTGTTTCTGATCTCGTGCCACCTCCTTCAGCTTGAAGTAGCCACCCCATCTCCAGTTCAGTGTTTCCCCAGCCAACTCCACCAAATGCAAAGTACAGTACAGGACAAAGAAGCTACTCACAGACTACAGAGGGAGCCAGACTCATACATCAAAGCAGCAAGAACAATATTTTTTTTTTTCTTTTTTTATGAGAAATAATGACAGGGTGTGGGAAACTGCAGGTTCCCTCCAGTTTTAGTTGGAATCTTCAATCTTAGGCATAACTTCCTTGAATTTTATACAACCAATAAGCCTCTTAAGAGCATTTAAAGAATTATTTTCCACAAGCACCTGTAAGCCTGGTTATATATGAAAAGTCATTGTCATACAAAATTCTATTATAACTGAAGATCTAGCGCATTAGATACTTAATTTCTGTCCCTGACACACTATTTGTATCTACTACACCTAGTCCTCATTTTAAAAAGTCCTTCTTCCCTATCAGAAGACTGATTCCTGCTGTGATTTTTCTCCCTCTCCTTTTATTTTAGTCTTGCACAGATAGAAAGCATTAAGGTTTTCTGTACAATAACAGCAAGATAACTCTTGGTTAAGAGTGAGACTCCCAGTTTTCAAAATTCCAGACAACTAGAAAAATAAATAAGATGACTATGACCATTTTGAAGTCATTCTTTATTCTCTTACCTTTCCTCTCCCGTTCTCCTTCAACCCATACTGGCCAACCTCCTACAGCAATGCAGAAATCCAGAAAAAAAGAAGGAAATAGACCAGCATAATAGAGGAGAAGCTTGTAGATGTTGACAGTATAGCATATTATAGCATGAAGGGAGACAGAACTACTTAAAATGAAAATGCATTTTTAAGAGAACAAGCTATGGTAACTTCAACCCATGCTAACTTCCACAGTGAAGACTCTAGAAAAATACTCTGTAGATTGTTTAGATAAAAGGACAAAAGGGAAAATTAATTTTAAAACAGTAATTCAATGCTTCCTGGAAAAAACAGGAAAGCTGCTCCACTTCTGCCCAAATCAAAAGAACGGAAAACTGTCTGATATCCTGAACTGTTGATTATGAACAGAACTGATGCAGGGCTACCTGACTTAGGGCAGAAGGAAATGAGATGAAAGGGGGTGTGAGGAATCTGGCTTATAATTAAGATGAAGATCAAAAGAAAAGCAGTCCTTGCAGAATAGCATTTCTACACACTGTGTTAAAAAGAAGGTAGGTAACGGCAGATTTCTGAAGATATCCTGATGATTAATTTTATGAGCAGAACAGTAAAAATAACTGCAAGCATCAACAGTTTCACTGATGTTACAAAAAGCTATACTTTTGAAATTATTCAGATAGGATACTTAAGGCTGTTCTTTCCTGAGTTTATTTCTTTAGGTCACTTTTAAGCTGACTCTCACTGTCTGAGCTGAAAGGTTTCTGTCAGATTGAATGATCACAACGAATGCTGACTTTGACCGAAACTCCTATGAAATAAACTTTTTGGGCATCCAATTTGAAAGTTGCAACTTTTTAATTTAAATAAGGGTATGTGCAAATCTAAAAAATACAAACTTTTTTTACAGAAGGTAATTATACTTTTATAAAAACTGTAGACATAATTAACATTCATATGAAAATAAGCACACTCAGAAATACAGCTATAAAAAGGCCAAACTTTCCTGCTTCTACAGGATGTTTTTTATAGGACTTATAAAACAATTGATATAAAAGTTGATTTTTTTTCTATATATATTCAGAAAACATAAACATAAAAACATACCTCGTATTCCTTCCTGCAGACCTTTAAAACATCATTTTTTGCAGAAGCCTGAAAGACAGATAAATTTCTCCATTTGCAGTAGAAAATAAAAAAATCATGCAGCGAAATAAAGACAGTTCTACTTTTAAATTAACTGTGATCACAATGGATTCATGATCTATTAGTGTTCCTTTAAAAACCTAAAGAATCCATGTAAAGCTTTAAGAAAAAAAAGCAGACACCATGAGTCAATATGACATCTAATGAAAACCCAAACCCTCATACTTTGCACCAAGTTAGTTGATAGTGGAAGGACACGAAGTAACTGGTTTTGTGAAAGGTTTGCCAGATTGCAGAATACAGGAAGCATTTAAGAAATGGAAGAGCTTCAGTATAAAGATTTCCCTATTTTCCCTGCTAATTTATCACTTGTGTGTGTTCCATTTTCCTCCTTCTTGTATGTTCAGTTCTGTGGCTCCTATTGTCCAACTGAGTTGCAGAAATTCTCCCCTCAAACTACAGATCCCTTTGTTCTATACAAAACCTCATGCTCCTTTTTCATATGACAGATATTCAAAACTATAACTACTAACATGTTACTTCCCCCTCCAGTAATTCAAAACACTTGGGTAAAGTCTGACCCCAGACTTATTATAACACTGCCTTCAAAATTACTCCAATATCCCCTAAAGTTTCAAGGACCAAAATTAAAATCCAAATATTTCCCATTACCCCTAATATTTAGCAGGTATTTAGATTTTCGTATAAATGAAAAAAAATAGGGAAATATTTTAATCAGAGTCTGCTAAAGTACAAAATACAACTAAGATTCTGAAACAACAGATCAAACAATACAACATCTGATTTAGAGAATAAGGAGAAATGATGTAACAGTCATAAGATTAAATAAACAGAATTTAATAAGATTGCAATAAACAGAAATGTCTTTATCAGGTCTGAAGACACTTAAGCATTAGGATATATTTGAAAACGTGGCTAAAAATGCATTTGAAAATAAACATCTTTTCTGAACATCAAAAGTACTCAGTTTGTTTACTCACTCCTCATCTCTCTCCCACACTACTCTGTAGTCACTGCTCATCTCTTGACACATAGTTTAAACTCTGTGCTTTTGGGTGAAAGTAGAATTTTTTGTTATGACAGCAGTTTGCAGTAGACTGCTAGGTCAAGATTAAAACTACACAGGTAACATTCGCAGATATGAATATTAAGTACATCTGTGCTCCACAACTTAATTACAAGGATGATTATAAACACAAAAATGCTCCTATGTTTTGAAGATGTTTTTAAAGCCACAAACATATACTTAAGGGGAAAAAAAATCACTAAATGCTTCACAGATTTTTAATAAAACGATCATTGCTAAATTTATGAACTATGCTTAAAACTTTTACTTGACAAAAACACTGGCTCTATTAACACCAAAAAAGCCCCTTTCTTCCATCTAATGAACAAAAACCTCTTTGAAGAGGCACAAATATCTGTTGGGGGCTGTAACCACAATGTTGTATCACTAAACATGACACTACAAGAGAAAAGAACTTAGGATCAGCCACATGTTGCCTTTCACTCAATATTATTTTCAAGTAACAACTTTTATGTAGTGACTGTGACAGAAAAAATCAAAATTAAGTTTAGCACAACCAAAGAGAGCTACAGAATCAGTCTGGATTCAGTGAGTGGGGTGAAAGCCTTACCTGCTTACACGCTTGCCGACACTCCACAGCAATAGCCAGCTCACAGCAGCCTAAACCAACCCACCCGTCAGACTTCTTCAAAACTCCTTGGGAAATAAGACAACAGATTGATTACAGGAGAAAGAGAAACTATGCCACCGTTTTCCTTTCCCTCTACTTTTCAAATTTGATAATCTGTTCTTTCAAGAAGCCTGTGCACAGATTACATTTTTACTGGAATTCCAAACCAACTTTAGGCAAAAAACACAAGTCTTTGTCTTCATAATTGCTGAAACTAGCAATTAATGAAGTACCTTCCATACACTGAGGTTAAAGATGCTTTATGCAAACTGCTTTATATGTTCAATGGAAATATTAGATTTTGATAATCTATCTAACCTGAAATACAAGACAATGAAAAACATCAGGAAAAAAAATCTCATTAAAACTGAGAACTTCATCTCTTACAGATACATCCTGTTGTTTGTTTCAATAGGACATCTCTCTACCAACTTTGCCAAAGCAGAAAATATTCTGTGTTCTTTCTCCAAACTTCTTGTGGTGTTTTTGGCCTGGGCGGAGTTAAATTTCTTCATCTGAGCTGACAGGGGGCTATGTTTTGGACTTCTGATTAAAACAGTGTCCATAACTCAGGGATGTTTTAGTTACTGCAAACACAGGCAGCATCTAGGCTTTTTCTGTTTTCCACAGCGACTCACAAGTAGGCTGGCAGTACACCAGAGGTCGGGAGGGGACATTGCCAGGACAGCTGACCCCAGCTGACATTCCATACCACATGGCACCATGCTCAGCCATAAAAGCTGGGGGGTTGAGGATGGCATGGGCTGCCCCTGCTTGGGGACTAGCTGGTCATCACTTGGTTGGTGGTGAGCAATTATTTTCTTTCACATCACTTGTTTTTCTCGGGTTTGGGTTTTTTCCTCCTTTCTTTCTTGTTTTTCCTTCCATTTTTAAATTATGAACTGTCTTTATCCCAACCCATGGGTTTTCTTACTGTTGCCCTCTGATTCTCTCCTCTCTCCCACTGATGGGAGAATGAGCAAATACTGTGTGGTAATTAGCAGCCTGCTGGGGTTAATCCACAACACTTCCTCTGTCATTTATCCCCCAGCAAAATGGTTTCATAGCCAGAACTATTTCCAATAGAAATTTACTATCTCTCTGTCTTTCTTAGTCTATTTATTTCACTGTTTGCATTATCCTCACTTCGTACCATAAAGTTACACAGCAATAAGGTAAGAGGCAAATTGCTGCCATAAGTTTTCATCCTCTTAATTTTAGATTTTCTAATGTATTGCAAACACCAGAAATAAGATAAACAAATGCATTCCTGTATCTATTTCTCATGTAACTTTAAAGACAGAAATAAAGGGAAGGTTTGATCCATGCAGCTGTCCAGCAGCTGTGCCAAACTTGTTACATTATTTTTCTTAGGATATGAGGTAGAATTATTTAACTCAAATGAACCACTCATTTTTGTAACGAATATTTAAAAAATAAAGCACTTTATTATATACATAATTATATTCTTTATGTTGAAGTGAAAAAGCAGAAGAATCAACAACTTGACTTTAAAGAATACTCTTAAGCCTAGTGGAAATGCCTATTCAGAAGAGCCACATAGGATGTCCAGCTTTAAAAAAGGGAAGTGAAAGAGCTAGGTGTAAGATCTTAAACTCTAAGAAAACACTTGGAAAAAAGTTTTGGAAAAAAGTAATAAAAAAAAAAATGTAATCAATGGAAAACAATTGCCAGCTGGTATTTATCATGAAGAAAATAGCCTTTAAAACACACTTGGTTGGCTTTAAAAACACAGGTGGCATAGAAAGTCTTCTCAGCATCTGTCTTTCATGACATTCCAATGGCAAATTAGGAAGGAGCAAAACAAGGAGCAAAATCTTCACAAAACAAAATTAACACATTCCCTGTGGAAATTAAAATATGCATAACAGTTATTAACATACCAATTAAAAGCTAAATGCTTGACACAAGCTCGGTATTGATCAGCAGGTGGAGGGAGTAGAGGGGCAAAGCTTCTGGTTGTAGCCTGTATTCTGTCAGTTTGACCACCTGAATATTTCAGACCCTCTGCAGGCACTGCAGGCTGGTGATCCATAGATTTTTTGGAGACTCTCAAAATCCTCTTGACATCTATTCAGAGTACTGCCTCAACTTTCCAATTCACACTAGTTCAAAGCAGCTGTGAAAGTCACGAACAACTCCAAGTACAGCTCACTTTTCACTTCCACAACTGGAATTCTTGCAGAATTAGTTTTTCAGAGGTTGAGCATCTTTTTGACAGTGTCAAAGACATCACTGTTGTGCACGCATCAGTAGCTTGCAATCAGTGTTGAAGAATCTGGAATTTAGGTTTCACTACATATGTACAGTTAATTGCCAAATCAACCATTGCTATGCTCTGTTTTAGGCATAAAATAACATATCAGTCATTTCTGCATAAATTCCTATGCTAGGATTCCTTTCAATCAGAACAGTAATGTTTGTTAGATCATTTATTAGTAGGACTGATAACATAAGGCATAAGCAATCTATAAAACAACAAAGAAACATCATGTGCAATATAAAAAAAAGATTTCCAGAAATCTCTGCAGCAATAACCATCTGTATCCAGGAAAACACATGGTAAATACAGCCGGACAGCTTCAGGGACAGTGTCACCACTGAGCAGTCACCACTGAGTAATCAGGCATCCATATTTTGTGCAATACAGGGCCTGTGGTTTCAGACATATTGGAACTAAACTAAACAGTGATAAAAGAATGAAGCAAACTACAAATACATGCCAAATTTAGAAGGCTGATAATTTTCATCTGTTGTTTATGCTTTTTTGGCAATTGGCCCTCTCTCCAGGTTATATCCAACCAGCAGAGAATCTTGAGAATAAATTGATGTCACACTCTCAAGAAACATTGAACTTCAATCTTAATACAGTAACTCGTAAATTAATTTTGTCATCAACGTAGTTGTGTCCATTTCTAGATGAGAACACACTTTCAGTATACAATTAATTGACTGAAGCCCATAGTTATGATAATTCAGCAAATTCATTTGTACAATACAGATTCCTGAGCCATAACAAATAATCTCATTGCCCCCATAACTGCTCCAGCTCCTTAATCACCTTATAGTGAGTGGCTCTTGGCTGAACTTGCTCCAGAGTGTTCAATTTTCTTGTCCAAAATGCTCAGAACTGGACATAGTATCCCTGATGTGGTCTCACCAACGCTGAGTAGATGGGAAGGATCAGCTCCCTTGATCTCCTGGCAACTTTTTCACTGATGCAGTCTGGATGCTGTTGGTCTTCTTTGTTACAAGGACACGTTGCTGGATCATGTTCCACTTGCTGGTCACCAGGATTCCCAGGTATCTTTCTACCAAGCTGCTTTTCAGATGGACAGTCTCCTGTGTGCTGGGGAGCATGGGGCCAGGTGCAGGACTTTGCATTTCCATTTCTGGAATTTCACGAGGTTCCTGTCTGCCTATTCCTTTGGTTAATCAACATCCCTGTGAATGCCAGCACAATCATCTGGTCTAGCCTAGCAACCTCTCCTTTCACTTTTGCATCCTGGCAAATACACTGAGGTTGTACTCTGTCCCATCATTAACAAAGCCGTTAAATAAGACTAGACCCAGCATCAACCCTCAGGATACTGGCCTACAGCTGCACTCTATGATACTGATCAAACCTTCTGACACAGCAATTTGACCAGTTTTCACTTCGCCTCCACTGTTCACTTATCCAGCTCACACTTCATCAGTTTGTCTATAAGCAAGTCATAAAAATAAAATCCATACTGAGGCTGTGCTAAAAAGGCAGTCATCTTATCATAGAGGGTTATCAGGTTGGTTAAGCACAGTTTCCCCTTCATATATCCATGCTGACTATAAACTATCACCTTCTTGTTCTCAATGCATCTGGAAATGGTTTGCAGGAAGATCTGCTCCATTACCTTCCCAGGGTTTGACGTGAAACTGTCCAAACCCAGAGTTCCTCGGGTCCTCCCTGCCCCTTCTACAAGCAGGAGTGAACTTGCTTCCTTCCCTTCTTCTTCAAAGACCTCAGCATCTCCTCTCAATATCTAACCTTATCCTCCTCCAGCAAGCACAAGGGTTCCTTGCTCTGGACTTTACAACTAGTCTCAAGGACCTGGCATTCCTGAAGATTCATCCTACCAGTAAAGACTGAAGCAAAGAAGACCACAGGCTACTTAGTGTCATTTGTCACCAGGTTTCCTGCCTCATTCAGCAGCAGGCTCTCATTTTCAAGAGTCTTCCTTTTCTGCTGATGTAGTTCAAGAAGCTTTCTAGCTGCCCATCACATAATTCACCAGGATCAACTCCTAATAGGCTCTGGCTTTTCTAACCCCACCATGCATTAAGTGGACCTAGGATAAGGTGATCCTTGAAAGTCAAGCAGCTCTCTTGGACTCTCCTTTTCTCCAGGTCCAGGGATTCTTCCAAGTAGACTGCCTGTGCCCTCATGTGTTTTCTCTTCAAAAGGTACCAGTGTGATTAAAGTTGCCCATAAATACCAGGCCTGTGAACAGAAGACTTCTTCCAGCTGTACACAGAAGGCCCCATTTATTGCTTCAGCCTGATGAGGCAGTGCGCAGCAAATGTCCACATCACCACCGTGTTGGGCTCTCTGTGCAATGCACTCCAGCGCTCACAGACTGTTCTCAGCTGGCTCATCATCTATTCCAGGCAGAGCTCCATGTAATCCAGTTAACACTCTCACATAAAGGGCAACTCCTGCTCCTCACCTTCCTGTACCTGCCCCTCACAGCACATCTGCTGTGGGAGCCTTCCTGCTGTGTCTCTGTGACTCCAATAGGATGGAAGCTGGGAAACTGCACACAGGTTTCTAACCAGTAAGACAGAAAGTCTGTTTACAAGCACTGGAATCAACAGTTTGCCTCCGAGGCCTGGTGGGGGGACAGGAACGAGAGGGGGAGTCTGAGCAGATGCTGTAAAACTGTTACAGCCTCCTCTTTCCTTACTCCCACTTTTCCAACTATAGAATTTTAATTTCAAAGCTTTTAATTTTGACATTTTAAAGTCTTTTAGGAATTACACTTGATACAATGGAATAGTTAAGCCTGATTTCATTTATTTTTGATCTCTCTTTTTAACATTACAGCTCTATCTTGTGATTTATGCTTTAACTTTCTGTGCTGATTTTGCATTAATTGACTTTTGGTGAAGAGGGAAAGAGTCAGCCACAGAAGTGATTCTCTGTGAAGAGTTGCCAGTATTTTCCTCTGTGCCTGACACAACCAATTGCTGGCTGGCTCTGAGAACAGACACACTGCTAAGCCAATTAGAGGAGCTAGTAACGCCTCTATGATAACATATTTAAGAAGAAACCATGGGACGTTCTCTTTCTGCCCTTGGAGGGATGGCCAGTGGTGCAGCCAAGCCCCTTCCTGGCAGGGCCAGGAACCGTTGGGATACTGCCAGGGGGGGCATCCTGGCACCACAAGCACCTGTGCAGCCTGGACCATGTGACCAACAGCAAGAGGCATAGCAAACAACTTCCCGATGCAAAGCCCAGATGAAATTAACTTTTCAGCACTGCAGAGCTCTATGAAAACTGTTCCAATGGACAGAACTTGGGAACAAATGAACCTATGGACTCCAATTGTCTCCTGAGTCAGGAAAAGGAAAAGGTGAAGACACGTGAGGAGAAGAACATGGTGACACTAAGGTCACTGCAAAGGAAGGGGGGGAGGAGGAAGGGCTTCGAGCTTCAGAGCTGAGATTGTTCTGCAAGCCATGGTGAGGACTGTAATAGAACAAACTGTTTCCCTGTAATTCATGAAGTGCATGGGGAGTGCAGCTTTCACCTGCAGCCCGTGAGAGGAGGGCACTCATGCTGGAGCATGTGGATGCAGAAAAGCTGTGATGTGGTGAGAAGCTTGAACAGAGACAGAGAACCCTTGCTTTCAGAGGCAGAGGAAGAGGACTCTTGCTTTTATACTCTAGAACAGCTCATCCTTGAAAACAGCACCCCATGAACTAAATGGCCCACAAGAACCAGTTGTGGGAAGACTGCAGTCTGTGGAAGGAACTTCATGTTGCAAGCAGGTTTTGGGTGGACTGTTAGCCACAAAAATTAAAACCACGCTGGAGAAGTTCACAAAGGACTGTTTCCTGTAGAAAAGACTCCATGGCTTAACAAAAGATACTCCTCTCCCTATGAGAACTGAAGAAAAATCTTAAAAAGTGGCAGACTGATTAAAAATCCCATATTTTGTCACCCTGAACTGTCAGTGGGAAGGCAAAAAGGCAGGAGGGGGGGGAAAGGTGTTTCAAGGTTTTAGTTCTCATTATCCTCTTTTAATTCTGTTAGTAATTTTTTTATTTTATACCTTTTAGAGTTTTGAGCCTGTTTTGTCCTTCAAGTGTTTTCTCCTCATCCTTATCTCACCCCATGAGTTTTCTTCCCCCCAACCCTGCTTAACTATAGTAGAGGAAAATGAAGAAATTATTTCTTCTGGGTGCACTGGTGTTTGGCCAGCTTCAACCTGTCACACTTTCTAAATCCACCTGTAACAAGCAGTTTGCTTCATGATCTGAGCCCCTGCACTTAAATTGTTTGCCTCATTCTTACTATCTCCCTGTGTTACTTGGTTTTTGTTCAAATCATGGTGCATCTAGGGTAAAGTAATACTTATCAACCATTTTGTAGATCAAGCTAAGGTGTAACAAAGCCAAAAAACTCAAAACATCTTGAAAAGAAAGAAATGTTGATTTCCTGGACTTGTCACAGAAGATCATGTTTAATTATATAAACATATTAAATATTTTGTAACTAGGAAAAGAAAACTATTAACAAAATGCACAGGCAACTCGTTATATACTAGAGGAAACTAATTACCACACAGTTTATATTAGATGCACAGTAGAAGTTTTCATTAAATCTATAGGTGCAGGTGGTAGACACAACATCAAAACACACAGAGGGTGAAAAAGCAACATATTTCAACAGCCAACTGGTATTTCTTACCTGGCAAAGAAGAATTTATACAACCCCACACTTCTCTCTGAAAAGTAAAAATGCAATTAAGCAAAAGCAAGTCTATAGAATAAGAGAATTTCTAGCAGACTCAAATCAGCAATTTCAGCATTTTTTCACTGGGTTTTAAATATCTGATTGAAAGAATTCTTAATTTAAAACTTGTAAGAATTCTTATGCTTTAAAGAAGTGTTATGATAGAAGCTGAGTACCATTTCCATCAGTGAGAGGGCTGCTATGCACAGGTTATGGAATCAAAACCAGCATTTTTGCAGATGCAGAACATAACGTAGTTATCTGGAATCCACAAGCTAGTTAACTCTCTCCATCAGTCTTCACAGAACTAAACTGCAACTTAGACAAAGAACAAGATTTGTCTAGGACTAAGACCTGTGGAGAAGCTTATTGCCCTAACATTCTTTCCCACCAGCTTAAAAATACCCTAAACACACATAACCAAACAGAAAACAAATTTTAAAAAGGGTTTTCATCACAATGACACAGCAATGCATATTGTCACACATGGCACACCTATCCATCATCACAGGAATTGATGACTTTCCAAAGCTGCAATGGATCTGTATTTAAGGACCTAACACTGTCTTCCTCTGTATCTGCCCAAGTTTTCTACTTAGAGAAGAGCCAAAGCAAGACCAAAAGAAGATGGTAAAGAGCTGCTACTTCTACAAGTTCCATCCCTTTGATTCAGATGACTTCCTTTATTTCATGTGGAGGTTAATTGTTGGACTTAATGACCTTTAGGGTTTTTTCCAATCTAAATGTGTCAATGACTCTAAGAAAAGAAATCACCTCTTGAGTTGACAGTTACTTTTTTATTTAAGGCAATACCCTTTCTATTATATTACTTGAAGGAATACACACAACACAATGTCTGTAACCAGTGCTCAAGAATATTGACCATCTGATTAAATTTAAACCTATCTGCTCATCTGTGAAATGGCACCAGAATACCTGTCCAACAAGAGATAGCTGATAACAGCAAATATGGTATTGAGTTGAATGATAACTATTTTATGTATCTAGATATTACCAGTTAAGATCCACACTGGACAGGTGACTTGTCATTTCTAAAGATAGTAACAGGAAGTTATAAAAATTGTGTCATTTTTTCTGTTCTCCAGTCCTGTCATATCAGAAGCATTTTCTACTATGCAGATAAGATTCTACTTGTCTTATCAGGGAATGAAAGATAAAGAAAACCAGTACCAAACCAAATGCTATTCATCAATAGGTTTTCATGACAGGTTTTACTCATACCAGGAGCTGTCTGTAACTTTCTGAGACCTTAGAACGCATAGAAACAAAAATTTGAAGCAATTTTGACACACAGAAAGAGATGATCTATAAGTGAACACAGTCTTGTGAAGTTGCTTATTAAGTGTTATTCCCAGATTTACTACTCCTACTCATTGCCCACATGAGCTGAGCATATGTTCTAGGCTTGCTGCAAACAGTACTGACACTGTTCAGAAGCAACAGAAATTACCAGAAGAAAGCAGGTTTTTCTGAATGCAAAAGGGTGCCAAGAGACAAGGCTCTAAAATTTACAATCTGAATGACCGTACTTATCTATTCCCTGATTAGATCGTCCTTAGAAGACGGAGCAGATTACACTCCTTTTTAAGTGAAACTAAAGAACTTTAGTGACACTACAGAACTTTCAGGAAACCATAATCTTACTTATCCAATAAAAGCATTACTTCAGTTTCTCAGATATAGCCATAAACAATTTGGTGCAGCTATCAGAGCCTTCTTGTCTTAGCCCAAGACCTCCTGGCTTTGTGCCATACACACGCTGGAAGGTATGATATAATTAAAGTCACTACCATTTACATCCAAGGGACAATCACCCAGCACAAGTTCTTACAACATAGATAAGATTTTCATTGCATTTTATAGCTATACATGCCACCTTATTGCAAGTAACATAATTTTTGATGGCTTTACAAAAAAAAAAAATCCCACTCTGAGGTTCAAATCTCATTTGATGAGCTTTTCTAGCAAGCCTTACCATTGATTCTGGACAATACTCAGGTGCTCGCTGCAGTAAGTGCTTCAAACGGGAGTCACTCTTAGAAGACAAAATCTGTTAGAAACAAAACACACCTTAAAACATAGAGAATATAATGGCACATAAAATACTTTTTTTCAATTGATTTCACTGTTTTTAATATCTACTCTTTGACAACTTTCCTAACAACTATTAAAATTCAAATTTAAGATTTCTTTTTATGCATTTGTAGTTTTTCAAATATGTTTCTTTTTTTACAGAGAAGCAATTTTTTCTATTTAGAAGAGAATGAGAATTTCCTCTTCAAACATTTCAACCAGAAAGTTTCTACTGAATGTGGAAGGGCAATGTTAACTAGAGGATTTCTGCTGCACATATCAAAATACTATACAACTTTATTTATTTAATTAACCTTCTGCTACATGTCACATGAGCTTAAGCGATTAAACTTCAAAAAAAACCCCTGAAACAAGTAATTTCTGTGGAACCAGGTAGAACAAGACTGAGACAAGTTAAAGAGAAAATCAAAACTAACAGGGGAATGCAAAGTACCCACAGGCAAACTGAACACCCAGGAGCTTACTAGACTGGATGGAACACAACTGAAGATGTTGAGGATGTTGTTCCTTTAGCAGTCTAATAAAGTTTTACTTACAAATTAAAACAAGAAACTGGTCAACGAGAGGAATGGAAACAGACCTATTAATGTGTAATATGAAACTGGAAATTATATAACTCAAACAGATGAATTTCAGATGGAAAAGTAATTACAGTTCTAGTCTAAATTTGTTCTACTCTAACACAATAAACTATCAGTTCTATTTTAACAGGATAGACTTAATGAAAGAAAATCAAGAGAACAACAGCATTTGTTTCAGAAACAAGAGTAAAAAAAGAACTGTATTAGCATTTTGGCTCTTCTGAGGTCATAGGATAATAAAATAATTCAGGTTGGAAGGGATCTCAGAAGATCATTTATTTCAACCTTGTGCTTAAAGAAGGGTCAACTATGAGATCAGACCATGGTATCTGTCTGCTTATTCTTTCCATCTGTCCAGGTCCCTCTGGATGACAGCCCTGCCATTAAGATTATCAATACTTCCTTTCAGCTGCATATGGCCTGAAAACTCAATGAGAGTCACCTTGTCCAGGTTGTTAACATAGACGTTAAACAGGACAAGTTGCAGGGCAGACCCCTTTGCGATTCCACTTCTTATTGGCATGCAGGCAAAGTAGGATCCACTAACCTCTATCTCTGAGCCTGATTCTACAGCCAGTTTTTTACTCATCTAATTGTCCATTTCTCAAACCCATATGATCCTAAAATGGATACATTGAGGGAATTAATGTTTAAAAACTTGCTATACAGACAACACAAATGACATCCACGCCTTTCCCCTCATTCAGAAATCCAGCCTTATCATCAAAACATGCTGGCTGGGAATGATTTCCGGACACTAACTCACACGCTGCCTTCAGCAACAGCTCCACATTTTTCCTTCTTCAGCCTTTAACTACTGCCATAAAATGACTTGCTGCCCTTGACATCCTCTAGGAGTCTCAATTCCAGCTGAGCCTTGTCTTTCCCTATATAACCTTACTTACCTTGGCAAAAGGTCTAAATTCCTCCTGTAAAACATTTCCCTGTTTCTATACTCTCTATACCATATCTTTTCTGCACCAAAGCTTGTTCATGACATCTCTGTTTATCTGAATCAGATTCTTGGAACATTAAGGTGTTTTCCTGGGATGGACAGGGATGGACAATCCTGATGCTTGGAGGAGGATATGGATAGAGTCCTCTGGAACGGTATACAGACGAATGCTGCCAGGCCACTTACCACTGTGAAACTTCTCAGAAATATATTTTGGAAAAAAAAAGACAATTAAAGTAACAGAGGCCCACTTATTGCTATGGTATCTGACTTGCTTAATTAAATAATCATGAAAAAAAATACTAAAGCTAAGAGTAGAGTAATACTTATTAAGAATGCAAAATAATTAGGTGTTTGAATCATGTTAGTTGACAAATCTATAATGCATGCTCTCTTTTTCAAAGGTCTCATGGTAGCTGATTTACTGGTTAGTAGAATTCCTTACCCTTAATCAAGCCTTTTTCCTTAACTGGCAGGATCCAGGGCACCATCACTGGGTGTCCTGTGCCCTTCACCTTAGTCCCTGAGCTCCCATGCAAGGCCTCCCTCAGTACAGTTGCCGGTGTCCATATAGACAGGCAGACAATGGGTAACAGTCTGAGGGTCAAAAAAGCCTTGTGATTCCTGCAACATCCTAGATCTGAGTCCCTGAAAACAAAACGACCTCAGCCAGAAAGTCTCACGTGGAGATGAGTGCCTCCATGCCCTGCAGAAGGGTTTGTTTCTCCTGGTGGTATTGTTTACAATCTACTGGTTAGGCCAAGACAGCTCTAAGGCTCCAAATCTAATCTGCAAGTGCGTATCCAAAGACAGGCCAAGAAACTTCCTCCTCTGGTCAGCTGCACAGAACAGTTATGTTACAGAAGATGAAAACCAGTCAAATGACAGCAGACAGCTCCTTTAGTCAGCCTGTTGGACAGTATCAAAGGATCACACAGAAAATGATGCCACCACCCTGATGTGAGGTAGCTAAGCCAGCTCCTTATAGAATACTTGGGAGGGGACCAGTCATGCTTCTGATTTGTTCTGCACCTCTCACCACTAAGATTCTGGATATGCTGATTATCTGAGTGGAGAGAGATCATCCAGATGAAGCCAGATCAGAGTATCTTACAAAACCCACAGAAAATGATGTAGTAATTAGTACCAGTATAGCAGAATAGGGAAGGAATTTGACAGTAAAAAGCTGGAGGCCTTTCATGAAGCGCCAACAGGAATTCACATAATAAACTGGAAACTGCAAACCAGTGAAACACAATAAAGACATGGACAGATGATTCCAAATGCTGTATCAACGCAGCTACTAAATTCACCAGTTTTTGGGGTTTTAATATATAGGAATGGATACCTTTCTCTTACATCCAAGTTTGAACACAATTTTTAAGACTGAGTGCCACACTTTTTTTATAATGCCATGTATAGTTTTGCTTACCTGTAATCGAAGACATAAATTTATGCTGGAAGGGCTACAGGAATTATTATGGGAATTGAGATAATATCTTATGCAAAAAGACTGTAAGACTTTTCCTTGTTTGGCCTAACAATATGAAAGCTGAAAAAAATTTGGCTGTATTGTCTATATGCAATTTAAAGTGAAAGTTTTATTAGTACAATCAGAGATAAATATAAACTTAATCATAACCAGGTTTATTGCTCTAACAGCCCCAAAGTGACCAATGAAAACAAGAAAAGAGAGCAGGTGATCTAAGAATACAACTTTAATATAAAAATTGTGTCTACATCTATGCAAGTTTTACTAATGTAAAATTCTTCTGTAGATAAAAACTGTAACTGTACACACACAAAGCTGTACAAATTACTACCCACAGGTACAAGTATAAACATAAGTTATGGAAGAATACTTTTCAAGCTTGAATTCAGAACAAATAGCCTTATGAACAGAGTAAGTGAGCAGATTTTTGCTGCATTCACAAAGCCATATATCATAATGAGATGCTCAGTGGACAAATAAGAACTGTAAGGAAGATAGAATAATACCAGCATCTTGTTCTTCAGTTTAAATTCCCCAGAACTTAGAAACATGTAAGATCTGTAAATTCTGTAAAATAACTTCACCCCTCTCATCTCCCAATGTGCTTATCACTTCTTGACCAAATTGTGGCCTCAGTTTGGTGTTTATATTTCTCCTCAACTTCAGCGGAACCCATTTTCCACTACAAAGAGTACTATGATTTTAAAACTTCTAAGTTCTCATTTCAATGCCATTACATCTCACAATTCACACATAGCCTCCAGACAGAGGCTAGTCTAGTTAACAAAATTAATGTTGCTACATCATTCTCTAAAGGCACAATTTCAGCTCTGATGGAGTTAAATTTAAAACGAGCTTACCTGTTCACAGACATCACGGCACATTAAATTGTCCTTTGCATGGTAACAACAAGACAACCCTATGGAAAAGCAGGGAGAGGGAAAAAGATATTTAAAAGGTTAGAAATTCTTTATCATCACTTCTGAACACAAGTACACACTTGATGTTTTATCGGGACAATTTTCTGGCCCACAGATGACCATGGGAAACTTTCCTTGCAAAAGACAAAAAATGAACAAGAGAACATCTGAAAATGATGAAGATCCTTACAAAAAGTCTCACAGTCACCCCTGAACACTCACTGCCACCAAAATAAGATCTCACGCCCTTTCTGCCTCTAGTCATATTTCTGCTACTTAATGTGCACTAGCTTGGCACATGGCAAATTCCTTCATGAGACAATACAATTTATTAACTCAGGGGAAACTTAAAAAATAATAAATATGAAAAAGTAAACAAAAAAACCAACAAAAATCTCTGTAGATAATATGTGCCTACGAAAATAGAATCATCACACAGAATCTGAACAGTGCAAGAATCAGTTAGGAACAGATGGTGAAAGAAATCAGACCAGGGGCCTCTTTTCACATAGCTGCTCATTGAACTCTGTGTTCTAAAAACCTTGGAACAAAACTGTAAATTGTTTCAACTAGTGCTGGATGATTAAGACTGGATTTGCTTGACTGGAGGGAAGTCATAGAGCAAACACAGATACGAACTCATAGAGAGTTAAAAAAAAAAAAAGGAAAAAAAAAAAAAAAAAGGCACTGAGAAGTCACAGAACACAGCAGCTTAAAGCAACATTTTTTAGCATTATACTCTGCTGTGATTTGCACCCCCTACCATTCAAATATTTTGTTCATTCATGGTTTAGCGTGGCAAATATAAAATTAATTGACCAGGGCCTTAATATCCACTTTCCTGTGTTTGGACCAGTGTTTTAAAAAACAGACAGAGGTGTCCTTCAAAGCTTTTACTTCCACACATATCTTCACACATAGGATCATTTAACGATTACAGATTTCTGCTGAGCTGCATGTGAACTATGTATCACACTGGTACAACAACAAAAAAAGGTCTTTTCCACAACACCCTACTAAACAGATTTTGACTGAACCATCAAGAAGGAACGTGGGCACGAATTCCTTGCAATATTAATAGGTATATCAATGGAAAGCTGGGCCAGAGTATGTCATATTTAATTCCACTAGCTTTTTACTGCCTCCCTCCTAACACTAAGCCTCACTAGAAACCAAAACTTTAGAACAACAAAGAAATAGCCATAAATGCCTTAGTGACTGCAGTCTTCTGCTTTAAAGTATTACACGTTTTGTATTTCCATTCCTATGACAACAATTTCGTCTATGTATTAAAATGTGTTTTCCAAAATCTGTCTTGTGCTGCCTTCTTTTTCCACCACTCTTTTCTGGTCCTGTCAGGAAGTTACAGACACACAGGTTCCCAGAATGGTTTGGGTTGGAAGCGACCTTAAAGATCATCCGGCTCCAAGCCCCCTGCCATGGGCAGGGACACCTTCCCCTAGAACAGCTTGCTTAGAGCCCCATCCAGCCTGGTCTGAACACGTTCAGGAATGGAGCATCCATCCTCTGGGAAACCTGGACATGACTGGCATTCTGGGCTGCGAGCACACATTGCCAAGACATCTGCTATCACAACTTTAATGCGGGGAGCTGCACTAGCACTATCCTTCTCTTTATCCAACATCTCGCCCTCACTTTTTAAAATACTCAATACCTTGTTGTTCGATACCACTCTTCTACTGAACACAGGGAATACGAGCCCTGGAACACACAGCCTGTTCTGACATTGTACATGGCAACCCAGGGGTCAGGTTTATCCATTTGGACCATTTCAAGCCACAATCCTGGGAATTCATCCGCAGGCATCGTGACAGCCGAAGGCACACACCCAGAGCCATGGAACCCGCTGGAATAGGCGAGGGGGTCTATGGCCGTCACGCTGCCGGGCGGGATGCCGGGGATCCCGCCGGGGATCCGGCAGCTATGCAAGCTATGCAAGTGCCTCTCCCCGGCTCTGGTCCTGGCTGCAGGGAGTCCGGCGGGCGCGCTCCCTCCCCGGGGAGCCGGCGCAGGCACCAGCCCGGACCGGCACCGAGACGGCGCCGCCGCCGCTTCCCGGGCGCGGGGCAGGTGCGGGGCGGCGTCTCCCCCTCTCCCCCGGCTCCCGCATCCCGCCTCGACTGCGGCCGGACAGGAGAGTCCCGCGGCGCCGCATCCCCGCGGCCATGTTGTGGAGAGGGACCCGGGGAGCCGCCTCTCCCCGCTCCCTCCCCCGCGGTCGCTACTCACACGGCCGCCGCGGGGCACAACAGAGGGGTCGCCGCCAGGCACAGCAGGGCCCAGGGCCACCGAGCGGCCGCCGCCGCCATGGCCGGGTCTCGAACCCGCGCCTGACCCCGCCCCGCGACCCCCGCCGCACTGACGGACGGACGGACGGACGGAGGGACGGGCGGGATCTGCCGCGCCCATTGGCTGAGTCGCCCCGCCAGGCCCCACCCCATTGGCTGAGCCGCCCACCAGGCCCCGCCCCATTGGCTGAGCCTCCCCGCCAGGCCTCTCCCCGCCCGGCCGCGCGGACATTCCAGCGGGAGCCGAGCGCAAGGGGGCGTCCTGGGCCGCCGACCCTCGTCCTCGTCCTCCTCCTCGTCCTCGTCCTCCTGCGCCGGTTCCGTGCTGCAGGGGCCGCAGACACCCTGCAGCCTGCCTTCTCCGCGGCCCATGGAGCGGTGAGGCCATGCCCGGAGGGAGGACTCGGACTCGGTCTAAAAACGGGACTTAAGGAGAGAAGGGGGAAGAGACTCGGTTGAATTCGTTTATTTATATTTATTTGTAGTATTTGAATTGTTAACATAAGTCTAGACATCACTTTTAGAACATTGGTTGTAACCTTAAAGGGGGCTTATGGAGAGGAGGGAGAGTGTCTTCTTATCCAGGCAAATACTGACAGGAAAAGGGAATAAATTTTAACTGAAAGAGGAGATATTTAAATTAAATATTTGGAAAAAATTCTTTACTCAGAGAGTGGTGCATTACTGGAACAGGTTGTCTGGAGCAGCTGTGGTTGCCTTCTCCTTGGCAGTGTTTAAAGCCAGGTTGGATGGGGCTCTGAGCAAGCTGGTCTAGTGGAAGGTGTCCCTGCCCATGGCAGGGAGTTTGGAACAAGATGACCTTTAAGGTCCTTTCCAACCCAAACCATTCTGTGATTTCTATGATTGTAAGGCAACTCTATAGCAATGTTTTCTGCTTGAAATTAATTTGTGTATCCAGAGGCTGTGCGGGAGACTCACCCCAAGCATGGGCTAGGAAGGGGAAATACCCCTGGGCTGGGAGGGCAGAGGTGAGGAGGCTGTCATGGCTACACCCTGATGCTGATCCATCATCCGTGTCAGACTCAGTCCACAGGGTGTGTCATTAAAGTCTGTAACTGAAGAAACCTCTGTACAGTAGGGCCATTGCTGCAGTTTATTTTCCATGTAGACTTTTTTTTTGGTAAGAATTAAAGGGAATTGAGATGTAAGCTATCCAATGAAGTTAAAATGATCTTTGGTTACTGCTCATTTCATACTGCTCATGTGACCGTTTTGCCTTCGTCATTCCAGGGTGAATGGATCAGCTTCTGACAAATCCAGGCTTTTTGGATGAGCGCCTTAGCATCCCACTGTCAGATTTTCTGGCAATAGTAAAACAGGAAAATTTTTACGAACCCCTGGAATCCAGTGTTCCACAAACAGCTTTTCCTTTTTCCAATCTAATATCCCAACGACCTCCTTATCCAAAGACAAGCTATCAAGCTGTTAATGACTCCATGGTCTTATATAGCCTGGAGGATCTGTAGAAACCCTTTAGTTCCAATATCAAGTTATAAATGGCCCAAAAAACAAATAGAGAAACAAACCAAGGCAATACAGGAGAACACTTCAATAAGTTGAAAAAGTTTTCTTTCTCTCTCCACCAGTATAGAGCAATTAAAGTGTATTACTTCTTTGTTGATGAAAGCCGTAAAAAAATAACAATACATTTAGTTGTATTTTAATTTGAAGTCTTTTATTGCTATAATTGTGAATTCAAGACAGTGAGAATTCTCACCTGTAACCTGATTACACAGAAACCTTTTCACACCGGGACAGAAATGATGCTGGTATGTAAGTGAGGTTATATGCCAGTTGAATATTCCCCCCACAATCCAAGCTTAACGTCTGCTGAGTTTCTATTTTGGGACTTAAAATTCACGGTGAGCCCACAAGGCGGCAGCAGATTCCAAAGGAAAATTATCCCAATGGCTGAATTTGTGGGCTGGTTTAGTTTCTCTGAAAATACCGGGGGCCCTGAACAGTTTAGATGCGTTTTTCCCAGTAATGCTAAATGGTTTAATCAGGCTTGATTTTGGATGAGGGTGAAATGCCGTGCATCCCTCTTCCCCTGAGTGCCACTTGTGTGCCAAGACATTAACAGCAGTAATGTGTTCCCCAAGCAAACAGGCTGGGAAAAGATGAGGGTAGGTCTGACAATTCAAAGGTCTTTCGTTGTCACTCTAAATCACCTCTTCAGCTCCAGATTAAATATTTGAGACCACTGAAAGTATTTCCTTCGCTTTCAAGCAGCAAACTGAACTTTGAAATAATATAAGCTTCTACAATTTGGCTTTCTGTAAAGGTGGTATGAAGTTTAAACTAATTGTTCTAGAAAGCAAAGACTTTTGTCCTTGAGAGTTTGGATGCTGAATCTGCAGGCTACTGTTTTCCAGTTAAACCATGTTCATTGGCCTTTTGAAAGCAAAATCCATTTGAAATTGATTCCTACCCGGTATTTTAGAATGAGAAAAAGAATTCTGGGACTTCAAATAATTAAATGCCTCAGTGTAAAGCAGTTTGCTACAAATATGCTGATAGCCTAATTTTAAAGTCTGGTGGTAAGACAGAAAGCATTTTTCAAGTGTTATGTTGTTTTTTTGCTGCTTCTGTCAACTGCTAAGGGAAAAGGAGTACTTTATTCTGTATGCCGTATTTCCTGTTGCCTAGAATATAATAATGTCTGATCATTCAGATACACTCTTTGTATTACCTTGAATAATTAGTTCTTAATATTTTATGCTGACTACCATTTGATCCTGCCTTCTTATCCTAAAAATTGCTGAATATTACTCTGTAGTTTAAGTTGAAGTCTCCCTCAGCAAAAGGTGAAGATTTTGATGTAGTCACTGTCTGAGTTTCTGGTCCAAAAACACATGCCACTGAAAGAGATCTGACACGATCAGGATCCCCCTCAGAAAGTAAAATGATGCCACATTTTTCTTAAATCTAAATTGTCAGTGTGCCTCTGTGTGTTTTGGCAGAGTATTTTGTGGACCAAAAAGAGTGTCCTATATTTGAATGTTGTACATTATGTCTCATTTGCAATGTTGCTTTGCTGTAATTCTCAGGATGTCTACACCTTGCAATTGGAAAGGTGCTTACAGCACTTGTGAACTTACCCTAATTAGCATTAATTTGCCTAATCTGTGTATCAACAACTAGATACCTGCATGATAAGCCAGTGCCAGATTCCTAGCCTCAGTTGAATCCTTTTCCTGTGCTGGGACTTGTTCAGTTTCACCTCCAGGTTGGAATCAAGGCAGGGCTTTACAGCTGCCTCAGATGTGTCTCTGAGAGACACTGAGAGGAAACTGTGGGACCAGCCCTGGGGCTATCCCTAACAAGCTGCTAGCTAGTAAGTGAGGCTGTTGCCTGTTTCTTCGGGCTAAGCATGGATTTCCTCAACAGAGCCTCTTTGAAAGAGATTTTTTTCTTAAACAGGCAAAGCTTTTCTTGTTCAGGCAAAGTTTTGCAACTTTATATTTTCTCTGTTAGATCTCAGCCAGCATTTTCCACCTGAATTTCCAAATAATTAATATGAATAAGAAAGTTTATTTTCAAATTATTATTTTTTTTTAACACAGAAAACTAGATTTATATTAAAAGGAAAAATGTTAATACAAAAAGGTGGGTTTGGTGGCTGCTATTACACACATCAGAAACAGTCTGCATTTATGCTGATAAAGAATGTTGTATATAAAGAAACACAGATGTCAAATTAAAGCAAGTTAAAGATGCACGTAATGCCAAATACAATGTCTGCAATTAATTTTGAGCAAGTTGAACATGTGGTGCATATTAAGAGTTCATAAAGTCTTGCCATAGGCAAATAATTAATGCTGCATATATGAAGTCTGGAAGGATAGCAAACAGAAAGTGATTAAATAATTGAAGAATATATAATTAATTAAAATTTGCAGTGAAGGTAATAAAGAATAAGAGTCTGTCATCATCAGTGAGTGTAAGTTAAGAAACTATTCTATTGTTTAGAAAGGAATTTGAAATGGATCTCATGTTTGCTCAGAGGCAGTTTTGATGTTCATGAAGGTACTAAGAGAAATCTGTCTCTGCATAACTTTTGCATAACTTTTCTCAGCAGAGCAAACCACCTGAAACTAGAGTTACCTGTCAGTCTAAATTTTAAGCTCCTGAAATCAGGTACAGGGTTAGAGCTGTATCTGCCTCTCTTCAAATGAGAATGCTGAGTGGAGTAAAATACACTTCTTGGTAACACAACTTATCGAATAATTTAAAACGAGGTTGTGCACTGATGGGAGCATCAAGACCATTCATTCTCTTTGACAGAGAACTTCATCGGTGAAGTGTAATTACTGTGTCCTTCCATGCTTAAGAAAGTGATGCTAAAAATAATTCCCAAAGAAATCAGTAAGATACATATCTGCTATTTGGCCAGATGCTTTTTGCTCTCTATGCTGCCTTGTGAGTTCTGCAGTCTCTGTGCTGTGTACTCTTTATAATAGAAATATGTATTAGTGGATCTGTACCAATTTACTGCCTTCAAGACAACTGCATGAGAGCCAGGGTTGGTAGAAAATGTCTGGAGTACCTTCATGTGAAAAGCCCTCTAATTGGACAAATGATTACAAAATTATTTCCAGAATAATACTGAGGGATTGATAGAAGCAAAACAAAAAAGTTGATTTTCTGTTTGAGAAGTTGGAAATAAGGGAAATTACACTGGCAGATCCTGGAGTTTGGGAATGTGGGAAAAGAGTGTTTCAAATTGAATCATTCATGTTCAGTCCAGTCAAATCCTTTATCCATCCTAATGATCTAAATCTGAATCAAAACTCAAGCCTGGCACACCTGTACCATAACCGAGATGGGCTGTGCTTATGCCAGTTGAAATCGTATCTTCTTGCTGGCTTTGGCTCACCATCCAAGAGCACAAATAACAGCATTTAGCTGGTGATGACACATCCGTGTGTCATCTGTGTCTTTGGATACAAATAAAATGGATATTCATCTTGCTTTACAACTCAGACTTCTTTAGCAGCAGTGCATCTGCCAGTATTTCATAAGCATGGGCTGGAGATAGAAAAGGATGTGTTGAAGAACACTGAGAATGCCATATGGAAATTCTTCTGTGGATTACCCCACTGAATCATCTAGTTGTGTATAGGATTAGTTACTTCTCCATATGGTGTTTAAGAACCAAATTGCTGCTGGAATGTTTTCCAAAGGTTATTTTAATGTTTTTCTGTACTATGGAATTTGTGTTCAAATTACATCATAACCTGCACCTACAGTGAGATATTTTTAAGAATCTGAAGAGCCTTACTTATTTTATATCATGTTTTAGCAGCTATAATTATCTCTCAATTAATAATCTTTGAAGGACTGTATATAATTCATTCACTGCTATACATTTATTTCCATATGAACACAGTCTGCAAGCTTTGCAGAAAGGGTTGTGGGTGGTATGAAATCATTTATGCTGCTAATTGACAATTGTGCAGTTGGTTCTACTTTCAAACAGAAAAAAAAAATCAGTGTAGACTGGCAGGTTAAATAAAAAAGGAAGGGGAAGGCATAAAATTCCATTTTTGCAACCAGTTTGTGTCATACTATTTAAATCCGTCGTAGTTAAACTTGCTAAAACTAGTCAGTTTAGTTACAATGAAGTAGTTTTATTCTTGCTATTCCATAAATTAGCTATCAAGTTCTGTCAAGATGACATTATAATTACATGAATTACAGATTAGTGCCTATTCCCATTTGTACCTACGCTTGAGTGACATGAGTGAGAACTTTGGTAGTATGCATTAATCCTGAATGCTTCTCAAAATGCTTTAATAAAAATATTGAAAGGTGCCTTATTTATCCCAGCTTATGTAGCTGTTTGTAATAAAACTATATATAGATATGTGTAATTTACATATTAAGAGCAAAGGAAATTATTTAGAGAACTTTGATGTCTTTTGCTAGGAAAGGAGAAGCAATGTGTCTGAGAAGAATGGAGAGAGGGAGTCATGCATGGGGACAAGGCAGTGGGTAGAGCAAGAGCTGTATAAAGAAACATAAAATTAAATTTGAAACTGACTGTATGGAAGCACTGCATACACTTCATGCTTCAGCTGCCTGAATTCCTTCACCAGACATTTCTTCCTACATCCTTAGTTGTGCTGTGGATTGCCATCCTCCAAAGCTCAGCTCTTCCAGTGGAACAGAGGCAGATGTGGGTATCAGCATCCCAGACAAAAGCAGTGAGTCCCTCACCCTTCTGTGTGGCCACACTCTTCTCATGGAAAGCCTGAGAATAAGCGACCTCTCAAAAATATAATGAAGCCCATCACACAGCATCTTAAAAGGACAAAATTAAAGAGTAGCTTGGTTTAAAAGTGCTCTTACTAGTGCTGAAAAGGAAAATCAAGTATTAATTTACTGATGTCAGAAATTAAACAAGTGACGTCCTTTATACATACCTATATACCTTCCATGCACTATTTGTTATGTTTTAATTCAGTAGGCAGCCCCTATGGAAGACACATTAATGAAACAAAACCTGGGGAAGGGGGAATATTATTAAGTGTGCTTTATCAAGCTGTACTTACATCTTGTACATTTAGAAGTGCAAGAACATTTTTGAACACAGAATCAAAATTTTGTCTTTAAAACCACTTACAGGGTCTGAAAGCCCTCTGGTGTGTTTTTGCTATTCTGCACCTCCTAGATTTGAAGATACGGGAAAAATAGTGAAACACAATCATAAGTTGTACTTTAAATACTTCTGTGATTCCTAAAGAAAAAGCTGTCTTTAAAGTAAAATGTATATACAGTAGTTAGAAATGGAGTTTCATGATGGAATGGAACAGAATATGTGAGTGCAGTAGAGGGTGCAGCCTTAATGTAATGACCAAAGCATAATGACCTTAAGTGTAACGGCACCTGTTCACACACAAGCAGCCCCTTTAATCCCCGTTCCCCTCTCTTTTCCTATGCTTCTTCCTTCCCTTCCTCCCTTTCCCCTCCTTTGGTTCCTCCCCTAAATGTGCTGTGGTAAGTCCAGCCAGAGGCCAGATACAGAGAACCTCTCCAGCAGCAGGTTCAGCAGCAGGGACTCACAGCTGGACAGCAAGGCTGATGGCTTTCCCAGGGCAGCTTTGGGACAAGTGCTTCATTCCTCTTACTGGGCTGCAGGGATTCTCCATCCTGCCTCTGTGCTTCTTGTATTTGTGGGGATGAGCTGTTCCTCACATCAGCCAACATCGGACCAAATAATATAATCCACTCTCTAATCTCTCAGTGAGTTATCTGCAGGCCCAAGAAAACCAGGACATATAGCCAGGTAGTTGTTTCTGCTTCACCAGCCTTGTAGTAACCAGACTGAAGTCCTCTTCTCTGTAAAGGACATGGGGGATTTTATAGTTATGCTAGGAATCCAAAATGGGGAAGAAAATTATCATACCTATTAAAAGCCACTCAGAATATAACTTGAAGGACACATGCAACAAATGAAGTAAGTTAAGAAGACCCCCAATGAACAGAAGAAACCCAGCAGCTTAAATCAGACCACATGTCTAGAGCTAGTACAATTGCACGGATTTTGCATTCCTCAACCTTCCTCTTGCATTCCCTGGATTTTTTTGAGCGTATTATCAGTCATGTGAAGCATATTCAGCTTCTGAATATCTTACCTATGAGTAAAACACGATGTGTTAAAGAACAATATGAGAATTTGAAGGTACTATTTCTACAAAAGGCCTAAAGAGTCCATCTTACTCCTAAAAAGATGCAAAAGCAGCAAACAAAGCAAACTCACTCTTTCCAGAAGTCACCAAGGGCATGCTTCCAGGTGCAGTGCAGGTAAAGGAACAGAGCATTCAGGCACATGGATTTTCTGGCTGGTGAAACTAATGTTTGTCATTTTTACCCTATTTATTATTGTGACAAAACCGTTTTTGTATTAGTAGTGCAATTCTAGTATTGATAGTTAGTCACTAGAGCACTGACTCATTGTCAAGGCATCCCTAGTTCTACTTCCAGATTTAGAAAAACTCTAATTTTCCTTTTTCTTTTTGACTCACCATTACTAAATGTTCTTGTTACTGCTCATAGAATTAGAGCAAATGCTCACATGTCAATGTGCTCATGTGCATTAAAGCCATCAGCCAAAATCGAATTGTCCAGAAGTTTTGCTGTGTACCATTTTGTGCTCAGTCTAGGATTATTTCCAACATCTGTCCAGTTATTTGTCCAGGAATGTGTAAATGCAAGGCCTAAAATTAAGGTAAGAGTACTTAAAAATGAAAGTTTAATTCATATAGATTTGAAGTTGGCATTATCACATCCAATTGATCAATATTATCTATTTAATACCAAATCAGGGACATAAAAAGGCTGAAGTGCTACAACAAATGCTCTCACAGGAAGTGGCAGATTATTTTATCTGTGTTAATTAAACCTTGACATTATCACAGAATGGCTTGGGCTGGAAAAGACCATAAGGATATCTAGCTCCAACTCCCAAATTACTAGAAGTACTTAATTTCAAACTGTTGAAGGTAATTAATTCCAAACTTCCAGAAGTTGATAGCTATCTGACTGTACCACTCAGTGAGAAAAGTGAGACAAGTAGAATAATGCCTTCAGATTAGTTCAAGGTGGGTCACTCATCACAGGAATTAAAAAAAAAGAGCTGAAGCAATGTTGGAACTTTTTGTTATTTTGGCAGCTTGTGTAGGATTGGGAATGTACTGAAAGAATGGGATGGTGGGCAGTGATTCTTTTGAAGAGGAGCCAGGGAAAGAAATAAGAATTTTTATACCAATCATTTTATTTTGATTGTTTTGGAGGAAAAAATCCACCCGGAGTGAGTTATCCTACATTATTTTTGAGTACCACCATGACAGCAAGCAAAAGTCAACAAGTATTGACAACAAGAAGACAACAAGAACAGAGTTTTATTTTTATTCCTTCACAAGAACAGAGACAAGAAAAATTTGTGTTGGACATAAAAAATCTTTCTAAAGACAAGCCTAATGAAGTATTGGAATGTATTGCTTAGTGAAGTTGTAGAGTATCCACCAGAAACAGACTGGCAAATCTTTCAGAAATAGTCCATGCAAATGTTTACCAAGCACATGGATATGGCTTATCTCCCTTGGGAGGAGTATGAAAGCTTTGATGATTTCCAAAATCTTTTTCAGGCCTTTTTCCCCCCTGAATCTCCACACAGTCCTACAGGTTTTATTATGGGGCCTTCACAAAAGTGGCAGAGACTGATATAAGGGGCTTTTTTGGGCATCTGAAAGTGCTCATGGACAAAGCTGGAGCAGCTGGAAGCACCCTTCTTCTGGCTGGTCCTTTGCTAGTGAGTACCTGTAAGTGTGTGCTAGAAGGGAAAGCTAACAAATGGAGCTGCTGAGATTTTTCAGCCTTTCTGGGGATTAAAACACAGAAGTTTCATTTTCAACCTCAGAATAAGACTTTATCACTTCAGAAGACAGCACAAACAAAACTGTTTTCATCTCTAGGAAATTGTCTTCATTTGAGAATATTTTCTAAATGTCAAGAATCATCTCCCATGTTCAAAAGCTCCTAGTTTTCATCCCTTTCTAGCACAAAGTTCAAACTCCTCATTGCCCATCCGATTTTCTGTGTGACAGCTTCTTGTATTTTAAGATATAGTAGAAACAAACTAGGATTACATATCATAGCTGTTATGGTCTCAAGTGCTTCCAAGGAGACAGAAATTGAGTATGATTTTTTACTTCACTTACCACATATTTGCAGGAGAAATTCTGTTTGCTCTTGCCTGGGCAGGCTCCCCATATGCTGCAGTGCTGTATCCACAACCACTGCAGCAACCTCTTGACACCTCCACTCTGCTCCATAGGGTTTTTTTTTTCAAGAAGAGCTAATGAAAACAGTCTGTTCTAGTAATCAGACTCAGAGGAATTAGGCATACTATGAAAAAAGTGAGAAATAACAGTGTAGAATTAATTCTAAGAAAATGAGTTATATATCTCTTCATTTCTCTGTTGCTACTGCAGATGCTTGAGCATATGACTGACAGCAGTAAGTCTTGGCAAAATCTGTGCTTTGAGTAAAGTATAGTTATAGTACTATTTTCTTCAGAAGAACATATTACAGAGGTCTGAGAAAGCACAGTGCAGAAAATACATAGCTAAATAAAATTACCTCAGTCCCAAAAAACATAATTTAATTAGCTTTCCACACTTCGGCAGTGGTTTTTGTGTTTTAATGTAAGACATTACAAAATTAAATAATATTCCATTTTAAACTCGTATTATTTTAAACAACTATTAAATTGTTTAAATTAAATTATTAAAATACTTTTGTAACAATTTAAATTATTCTTAAAATGATTATTCAATAATTTTATTATGTTATCTTAAATGTCAAGAGGGGAAAATCAGGAAGGCTTTGAAAAAGCATTATGCATAGAGGCAGTTTAGATTAAGAATCTTTTCTAGTAATACTTATTCTTTACTGAGAAGTTATCCTTCCTAGGTTTCTGCCATGTTTATGCATCACTGTTTTTATAATCACCTCAGCCATCAGCACTTGTAATTAAAAGACCTGCATTCTTTTGGAAAGTACAGTGCAACAGAACAGACATTAAGGATTTCATCACAGAGTTTTTATTTTGTTTAGCCTTTTCTATGTACAAGTGAATGAATCATGAGCCACATCTTATCAATTGTGAGGTATTAGAGTTAAGGTAATAGGACTTCTGATGAGATTGCTCTGTTATTCCTGAAACTAAATACTGTATAGTGTTTTGTATGCAACATGAGATGTCCAATAAATGCTACATATTCCTCAGAGCAGATTTATTAAGTTCAAGAACAGGTTATTTTTAATTTAGAATTTCTCATTAAAGGGATTATTTTTCAAACAATGAACATTCCTTACTGAGGTCAGCAATGCAGTGGCACAATTAATGAAGATATTTTTATTTTTTAGTGCCTATGTGCTGTTGCTGGTTTACCCTCTGATCCAAATATTTTAATATGTGAATATACAAGACCACTTGCAACAAAAAATTAAAAGAATTAAACAGCTATAAATTATCAACTTCATGTAGTTAAGCAGTGACTCATTTTCGTAGTAATAAGGCTGGATTTTTACTGCAATTTCTTGATGTCATGTCTGATGCAATGAAACCTAAAATAAAAAGGAAGTTCTTCTCATTAACTTGTGTTACTATGCTTGCATTTGATGTAATTTGATGTAGCAGGAGTGGATTGGTAAATCTATCAGTAGAACTACTAATTAACTCCAGTGTTTGTTTTAAGAAAAAAAAATCAAAACACATTTCTTATTCCTTGTCAAATGAGTCTTTTTGTGTCAAATGAGTCTTTTGAACTCACTGATAAGTGAGAGTTGTATTCTATGAAATCAGATCCTTCTGGAACTCTTCTGAAAAGAGCACTTTTCTGTTCCACCAACTGTCTTGGTTTAGCCCCAGCCAGCAGCCACGCCCTACACAGCCACTTTCTCACCAGCAGAACTGGGAAAGTCTTGGAAAACCCGTGTGTTGCAATGAAGACAGTTCAATAGGGAAAGCAAAAGCCATGTGCACGAGCAAAGCAAAACAAGGAATTGATTCACTGCTTCCCATGGGCAGGCAGGTGTTCAGCCATTCCCAGGAGAGCAGGGCCCCATCATGTGTAACAGTGACTTTGAAAGACAAACACCATCACTCCAAATGCCCCCCCCCCCTTCCTCCTTCCTCCCTTCTCTTTATTTACTGATCATGATGTCATGTGGTCTGGAATATCCCTCTGGTCAGCTGGGGTCACCTGTCCTGGCTGGGTCTCCTCCCAAGCACCCCCACATTCCTTACCAGCTTGGCAGTATGGAAAGCAGAAAGGCCTTGGCTCTGTGCAAGCCCTGCTCAGCAATAACAAAAACATCTCTAAATTATCAACCCTGTGCTCAGCACAAATCCAAAACACAGCCTTATACCAGCCACTGTGAAGAAAATGAACTCTACCCCAGCCAAAACCAGCACGACTTATTAAAAAGTAAAAGTTGGTTTGACTAAGATTTAAGTAAATGAATAAACTATGTAAAGAATATTAGATAGATTTGTAATGGGCACTCTTCTCCTGTTCCATAGCATATAAGGTAACCTTAATGTTTGTTTTTTAATTTGAAAAAGGAAATTAAAAGCCTCTGTATCCTATCAGATGTTCTTCTCTAACCTCTCCTTAAGCAACAGTAAGCAAAACCAGAGATAACTATCTGAAAAGTTACAGGCTTGTAAGAAAAAAATGCCATATAATTCAGATACTTCAAAAGTTCTTTTCTCTATCAAAAATTTTTAGTGAATTATAAACCTGAACAAAAATGAAGTACAACTTAATTCCCTTTCCTCCCTAGAAAGAACCTTAAAAGGACATGACTAAAATTTTCTCATTAAGTGATAAATATCTGAAAAGTCAGCCCTTTTAACTTGGAACTAATGATACCAGGATATACTCATGTTGAAGTAGTATGGCACTAAAAATACCAGCTTCTTTAAATTATGAATTTTTGAAGCTCTTGTAGAAAAGAATCTCATAGCAACATTCTTCACTTGCCACTGAGCCTCCCAGCTCCTGCATTGTGGCCTCTTAAAAAAGAAAACAAAAAGGGAAAAAAACCCGTTTAATAATGACATATATTTCTTTTCAGGCCTGGGCACATTTTAAGTAGATGTGCATTAAGGACTTCAGTTACAATTGTCTACAGGTTTTTTTAGCATTTATAACAAGATTAAAGGCAGGAGATACTGTCAGAATTTTGAAGTGAGTGTTCTGGACAGTAGATCATCTGACTGCAGAATTGTGATGGGTTTTTGTAAACAAATTCACTGCTGTTCAGTTCTTAAGAAACAATGTCTCTCTGATGCCTAAAGCAAAAATACTTAGTTTTGGGGAAGAATAAGACTCATAAGAAGTATAGTTCCACTCTCAGTTAAAAGATTTATTGCTATCTGGTGTCTTTGATCTTCAGCATGGAAAGCAGAGCTGGCAACTGTTTTTTTCTCATTCTCTCTCTTCCAACGGTGCTTATCTTATCCAAAATAATTCAATTGCAGCAGAATAATTAAAGTTGCAGGAAATATTATTTTCATAGCTCTGAACAGGAAGCTCAAAGAGCTTCCCTAAACTGACTCATAAGAATTAAAAAATTAAATGTGGTGTTTGCTATTGAGAAAAGCAAGCAAAGAACCTGAAAGTCCAACAGGAAAACCCTTTCATTCTTGTATGTAAGGCACAGTATCACCCAGACTAGGGCTACCTTCTACCTCCATGAATTAAGTACAATAACTTAGTCACACAATTATGTTCAGTAATCCCCTCTATCTGTTGACAACAATACACTACTGAATACTTGAAGATTGAAGATTACTTGAGAAATTGAGATGGCTTCTAATACTGAATTGCAATTGTACATTCCCTCTGTTATAGATGCAGACAATATGGAAGACAGGAGACGTCACAGCACCTTCCAGTACCTGAAGGGAGAATGAAAGAGAGTCCCTCCCTGGAGAGGGACTTCTTACAAGGGCATGTAGCAACAGGACAAGGGAGAGATGGCTTTAAAATTAAAGAGAACAGGTTTAGTTCAGGTATTGGGAAAAAAATCCTTCCTGTGAGGGTGGTGAAGTACTGGCACAGGTTGTCCCGAGAACCTTGTCCAGGGTGCTCCATCCCTGGCACTGTTCAAGGCCAGGCTGGGTGGGGCTCTGAGCAACCTGGTCTAGTGCAATGGGTCCGTGCCCACAGCAGGGGTTGGAACGAGGTGATCTCTAAGGTTCCTTCCAACCCAAGCCTTTCTGACTCTAACTACAATTGCATCTAAGTGTGTACTAGCATGGTTGTTTTGGTACCATACATATGCAGATCACTAAAAACAGCTCAATAACTATCAAATCCAATCTTCCTTTCAGCAGAGTAAAAGAATAAAAGTATTTAAAGGCAGAATGATCTCACATAACAAGATTTGTAAAATTTATAAATTCAGGTGTGAATGCTTGTTACTGTGACGTAGATAGAAACACAGCAACACACACAACAGGTGTTCAGGCAGAGAAGAAGAAAGGAAGTCTCTAGTTTATTGTTGACCTCGTATCTATAAGTTTCTGGACAGTGATCAGAGATTGGACAGAGAAGTTACCACCTCTCCATCTTCACTGGTCACTTGAGAAGTCTATCAGGTGATATCTTTTACAAAGGAATGCAAACATGATTCTTGTTTATCTTACAATTCATGAGAACTGACTCCACTATACTAAAACAAATCAGAAGGCTTATTTTCAGAGACAACAAATGCTTCTGGAGTATAGTGTAAGATTTGACAAAGTGTTTTGATTTGATGCTTTTCCATTTTTGCTGTAAGGCTTGATTAACTCTCAACCTACCGACATCTACTAAGGTTTTGCAGTAAAAACAGCAGTGCTGAGCCACTTCTTGAAATGCAGGAACAATCCTACAATTTCTAAACATGGGGGAAGATTTTTTTCCCCAGGTTAAAATGAAGAAATAATTGAAATAAGGAGCAGCCTTTAAAAATTCTTGACTGGTAGGTCTTAAAATTGCCCTATCAGTATTAAAAAAAATCTTATTTTCCAAAAATCAACTAGATTTTGCAGGGAGTATTAAATGCAATACTTAGAAAAGAAATACCTTATTTTAGATGTTCATCATTAACATGTACATATAATTGCTGCATTTGAGTTTGATCCATTTTGTGACAGGCTTTGACAGCCAAAAATTACAGAATTAGCAGTGCTACAATAGGGCTTATGACAAATAAGAAAAGTATCAGTAGTGGATTGTATTGTATCACACAGAAATAAAAGAAAGCATATGGTCCATTACCATGCCTGCTTTTACTTCATCTAACTTGAATATCCTCCAGGTCCATGAAGGTATTGAAATTTGTAGAAGTTTGAGGATTTATTGCAAAGAAATTGCCTCTGGTTGCAGATTACCATGAAGCAGCCACATAAAATAGAGAGAGACATTACATAGCAGCCTGCCTTGTTTCTTCCAAGTACCTGGAAGAATGTACCTACGTGAGTGTCAAGCTCATGACTTTGAAACTAAGGGAACAGAAAAAATGAGGACAGAGGCAACAAATAAACATTGCCTGAACATGGCAGTCAAAGAAGAAAATGTAAATTGTGCCTATCATTTACAATGTAGTACATTGACAGAAAATTCCAGGTGGTGCAGCCAGAAGAATAAAGACATAAAAGAAAAGGAAAAAATTTAGCCATAAACTGATTTCTTGATCTGTTCACTGAGTCCTTCTTCTCTATAAACTTTTTAATTTATCAGTAAATAAGACACACAAAACCAAGTGTGAGAGATGCCAAACTTCAAGCTTGTATAGTGCAACAAAGAACTAGACTGAGACTAATAAAAATATTTTACAAGAAATGAATGCTTGTTATCACCTGCACAGAATGGTACTGTCTTTGTAGATAAGGGATTTTTTGGCAAGGAAATACCCCATCTAGATCTAAATAGCAGTCAGTTGTAATAAAACCAGAATTGAAATACTGAAAAACCTCAAGAGCACGAAGACAACAAATCATATGGCAGCCATGTCAAAATGCTTGCTGTATCCAGACAAACATATGGGAAGTATTTCATATTTATTAGTCTGTATATTAATTACATTAACCAGAATAATAGAAATTAAAACACCTGCACCTTGAAAATAGGGACTTTTCACTGTTCTTCCAATTATGGTGGTGGCCATAACAAAATGCAACAACCTGACTTAAGGAGAACGTACTCCTGCATGTCATTTCTCCACTGGACTCCTGGAACAAGACAGGAGAGTACTGTGCTGTAAACCCAGGGGAAACACCAGTAGTGGGAGACCTCCTGGCGGAACAAGCTTCCCCTTCCCAAGAGATCCAAGTGCAGCTTTGCTAATTGCAGATATAAGAACCTGCACAAAAACATACCTGAATAGAAATACACTTTTTCCAGCCAGGAACATACAAATGTTGCAGTGGGGAGTCTGGAATCATTAGCAATGCTGAAATTTTCCTGACTGCAGCAAATTTTTGTCCTACCTACAGAGAGGGTTCTCACATTCACTGATATACTACTTAGCTACGCTTGCACTGTACATTTGTCTCATATGTGTTGATGTGTTCCTTTCCTGAGTAACTTCAGGGCTAATCAGAGCGTGCAGTGGGAGGCCAAAACACAGACTGTGCCTGCAGACAGAAAGGTTAAAGCTCCCCAGCATTACTTGCTACAAGATAAAATTATCTGTGGCTTGCTGTGAAACCAAGGGAAGAAGCCTTGTCCCAGACCAGGATGCCAAAGCTCACTGCATTTTCTGGCTCCCATAAGCCATAAGCAAGATGCCTTTTGCAGAATGGAATTATCTGGGATAACTTTCTGTCATGGTTTGACGCTGGCACAAGGCCAGTGCCCCCATGAAGATATACTGTCCCTGGTGTTTGCTGTGAGATGTGACTAAAAACAGAGCAAAACAGTTTCCAATTTAGAAAGCAAAAGAAAAGAACTTTATTACTTATAATATGTAAAGAAGACACATACAGAAGAAAATGAAAACTTTAAAAAACACTCTTCCTCCTCCCCCCACCCTAGTTCTCAACACAATAAAACAAACTAAAAATTTCCAATCAAGTTACCACCTTTCAGATAATTAATCTTCAGTCCATTACCACCTTTTTGATAATCAGTACTCAGTTCATTAAGGAGAGATAGGAGTCCTTCTTGCACCATCTCGTGACTTCTTCTTCCATGTCCAGTGCTCTCACCACTGTGCATGGACCAGAACTGTTTCTAGGGTTTCTCTTTTTATAGATGCTTTGGTCAGTTCCAAAACAGCAAGTCTCTTAGCTTCGGGACACCAGTCCCCCTCAATTTCACCTCCTGGGGCCGAGGGGCCTCGTGAAACAGAGATCTTCCTCTCCACTGAAGACAGAAGGCACCACCACACCCTTGTCACTTTCCCACCACATTCACAGCAGAAATGTAATCTACTACATCAGTCTCTTCCAGCTTGTTCTATTGTCCTTTCACTGTAGATGTCTAATACATACAAAGAGTCACAGCATTCCTCCTAGATATGGAGCATGTTCTCCTTCAGCAGCTATCATTTCACTCTTCTTTTCTGTACTGGAGAGCTGTATTTTCTCTGTATCTCAGTGTTCCAACTGTCCAGATTACATCAAGCCATGTTTTTGCATGGTTTTGTTGCTGTAGTTCAAAGCCCATATGAAAACAAACTGATTCTGGGTTGATTTTCTGTATGAAAGACCAAAAATTACAGTACAGACAATGCACTACTTATGTTATCTTCAACATTGCTTTCAAAATAGGATGTGTCAGCAAAATTCTGTCTATCACCTCCTCGTATGCACAGATGGCATGAGCACTGCAGCTTGTATCACAAAGTGATACAGCTTTGTTTCTTCCTTTCTCACTTTCTTAGCCTTGAATTTTCATCCTTGATTTGTCATATCGCTGTCTTTTGAATTTTTATTGCATCAGATCGTGTTCCTGTGTTTTCACAGCCAATTCTTGTTAGACCTTTAAAAATACCTGTCTTATATTCCTTGCTATGACAATTTTCTCTCTATAATTATTTTTAGCTTGTCAGATGACTCCCATGCATTCCCTTAAAGACGAGAGAGGAGTACTTTTCTCAGGGTGTGTGTTTCACTGTCTCACCTGTAAATGCATGGATATTTGTCTACTTGAGTGGAGATACTTGACCAGCTAAAAAGCTATCAATCCACACTAAATTGTGCCTAAGCAACACAAAGTGACAGAAAACTATCTCCCCTCCTACCTTCTCTGTGATCATCTCTGACTTCAGATAAACCTCCCTTGCTTTATAGGAAATTTTCCAATGCATTTATTTGAAAAAGGGTCTGACATGAAAATCTTTGCTTAAGAATCAGCTTTGGTTTCTTCCCTCGATCCTGCAAATTTTGAGAAAATTTTGAGAAAACTGACATGAGCAATGTCCTTTCAGTTGGACCACCTTTTTCAGGCCCACAATCACACACTCTGCAAGGACTTAAGAAGTAGCTCCTACTTCCCAAATGTCAGGATTCATCTAGGGAGACAGTTTGAAAGAGGCTGACAGGGAGCCAGAAAAAGCACACAGGTCCATAATTGAGGGATTGATTCATAACCTAATCAGTCACTCCTAAGTAAAACATCTGTAATAATTTATAAAGTTCCTGTACTCCAGCTTAGACACAGTAAACAGGTCACTGGAGAGATGACACCTTTCTGAACTTTGGCCTATATACATCACCTCCAATTATGCTCAAGACTTTAAGGAAAAACAACCGCATGAAAACACAGGACCCCCCCTCCCAGTGACCAGACCCCTGCCAGAGCAGTTCTGCCTCAGGAATCAGTCACACAGAGATAGTCTTGGAAGCTCCTTAAACATCACTGCTGCTTCAGAAGTGTATCTTTGCCTTGAGCAGAACAACTAATTTTTCCAGCACCACTTAGATAAGGCATGTGGCTGCAACTAAAACACTCAGGAGTGTAGAAAAAAAAAATCTTCCAATTTCTTTGCTTCCTGATCAAATATGAATCTTCAGGAGCTCAGTCACCATATGTAAGTATTGTCATAACCCAGGACTATATTAACCTCTAAATGAGAAATTCAAACCAATCCAGATCTATAAATATTAGAATTTCTCTTAAGTTTTATATTTATCCCAGGGTGTAGCTGCCTTAGAAATCATGTCTAACAGATGGACACTGAAGGAAACATATTGGTATATATTGAAGCTAATGAGCTTCAAAGTGACATCAGTGGTCTTTTGATTTGATTCTATTTTTACCTCTATCTTTTTGGTTTTCCTAAGCGCTGTTGTAAACAAAGAATTCGTTAAAGCATAGATTTTAAGAATTCCTACCAGAACAGCTTTCCATCTTTTTACAGCTAAAATAGGAATAACATGGTAATGATCCTTTCACCCCAGATATTATGAAATGATCTCTAGTCTTTGCCCTCCTTCCTTTTCCACCTAAGCAATTTCATTAAAGGAATTTTATCTAGCTTGAGTTCAGATATTTTCCATGATGGTATCGTACACCAATATAGAGGTCTACTTCTGTAAGTTGCCCTATGAATCTTGCAATCACAACTTATTTTGAAAATTATACAGAATAAATAGAGCATTACAGTTTGCAATATTTTACTGTACACTTTAGAACTGCTTTATGTGTAAAAATTTAAGAGAGGTTTTGAACATTAAGGATACTGGAGTCACAGTCCATATCAATAGAGATGTTTTCTTCTGCAGATTACAAACACACATCAGAGATGTTTCACCTTGTAAATCTGGAGGAGTAAGGGGCCGAAGCAAAAGCGAAAGAACCATGTGTGAAGTATTTGTGTGTGCAGGGGTGCACAAGTAAGGGAACTCAAGTCAAGAGAGGTCTGTGATAATTCTTCTCCCCTCATCTACAATCATGGTAGGACTTCAAGGAGGGGGAGACCCACTGCTGGGTAAAATTTCTCAATAAACTCTCCAGTAAAGAGCCAGGCTGTACAAAAAGCAAGAAAACCTTGAGAAAATGCAGAGAAAAAGAACCTTATCAAATGAACTAAACCAAACCAACTGACTCCAGCTTTCCAAGTGGCTTTCTGACATGGAGCACGAAATGGAACTGAGTGCCAGTGACTCAGCACACATGACAGCAGGCAGAATTTTGCGTTAGCTAAAACAGAGCGGTGAGGTAAGCAAGTGAGCAAGATGAGTGCTGGAATTGTCTTTCTCTATACTACAACACTAAATATGCACAAAATGCAGCACAGAAATACCATGATAATTATTCCCAATAGAGAAGATCCACTGGATGAAAAAAATCCCCAAGCTGTCATTCAGCTTCTAAAAATGAGTGGCACGATGTGAAAAACAGTGATATCAAATTTTTATCAGTTAAACAACATATTAAATAAGTTTCCTTAACTTCATCCAGGTTTCAAATGGTCTAAAGAAAACATGTGTTCTTAATTTGAAGGGTATCAAATATACTGCCTTTAGCATAAATTATTCCTTTTTAAAACAGAAGTATTTTCAGCTGCTGAATGCAACATCATTGGAAGCAGAAACAACAAAACATCTGGCTACATGAAACTGCAAAAATGGCTGCAGCAACACGTCATTATGAAGGAAGAAATCATTAAGAGCCTAACCATTGCTTTTGTGCTAGAACTCAAAGACTAGCAGAATAATGAACAGAGACAAGTTACTTTCCTGCAACTTTTCTTTAAAATGGCTTACTTGTTTGTGCAACTACGCTGAGGTTATCTGAATGCAAGCTCTCAGGTAAATTTTACCATATGAGTTTCCTCAGTATTGTACTTCAAGTCTCCTGCAACTGCAGCAACAGTAAAGCAGCAAAGCATCCACCTCTCCCTGTGCTGTACTTGAGGACAAGTAACTGTCCACATTAGCAGGTAACACAGAGCCACCAGAACATAAGGAGAGATCAGAACAGCCAACACTAAGGACCCCCACACCTTCAGAGGCACAGATGTATACCCTGCAAGCAGCTGGCCCAATCCCTGTCTCGCCAGCTGCTGGTACTGGAGCTGCAGCCCCACTCCAGGCACCGGCACTACGGACACGCATGACCTATGGTCATGCTCCAGCTGCCGACACTTGGGTCTGTTCACTCTGGTCTTGCCCATTGCTTCACCACACTCACACAACCTCCCAACAGTGGTCTGGAGCCAGCTGCTGTGCTCAGACATCCCTGCAGCACCAGAACTGCGCTCCTCAGGCAGGAAGGGATTTAAAAATAAAGGAAGTGGCTGTGCTGGGCACAGACAGACTGGCACACTGACTGGTCTGCTGTTTACATATCTCCCACCCTTTTTATCTCCTTATTCTTCTAAGATGTCACCCGAACTTCTCCCTTTCCCTGTCCTTTTTTCCTTCACTATGCATTCCACAAGTCCTGCATCCTGCTTGGATTTGAAGGCATATTCCTAATTCTTCACTGGTAATTTAAAACCTACATAAATGTATGTGATACTATATAAAATTGACTATCATGTGCCCAATTCTTCAACTGCTTACACAGACTTTCTGCTACTGGCAGGTGGGAGAGCTCTTATCATTTTCCTAATTGAGCTAATTAGAAACATATCTTGAGGATGCCGACTCTTATCTGCAGCGAGAACTCTTAATATCAAAAAACACCGCAATCTTGCACAGGAACTTACTAGTATGGTTTGTTGTGGCTTTTTTTCCCCTTCTTCTCAAGAGAAATAATTATTTCAGGTACCACTTCATCTCAGAGACTGGGGATTTAAATCAAGTTTTCAAGAAACCCTGAGGAAGACTTAAGGGTGTGGGTTTGTCAAGCACTACTGAATTTTATTTGCAGTCCAGGCAAGATGACAAAAGAAATACTGTGCCAATGTTTCTTTTTTACTCAACCTAGAAGACTTGGGAACAACTACAGACACTCTAAGATAGAACTATGAGACTCTTAACCCCAGCAGCCCATGATGTCAGTAAGGGAGTATGCAGTGTGAGATTCCAGTAAACCTTCATCAGCAAAACAATGAACACTACTAGTTCCTGTTAAAACATTATGGCTTAGCTGGATAGATAAAAAAAAAAAACTAGTAAGAGCACTGAGTGAGAGATCTGGGATTTCTAATTTCCTACTTAAAAGGAATCTATTTTCTGCCAGGACCACCCTTATGCTATACTGTAATTACTAGGTACAAATGCCACAAAAAATTGATAAAAGGAAATTTGTAGTATTTACTTGGTACTGCATAGAAGTGGTTTGTTTATATATTCTTTAGTTATGCTGTACCTATAGAAAATGTTGTTTGGCTGCAGTGGGCATTGAAAAGAAGATCTTTCAACAGTCCCACCTTTTAAAAATTAAAAAATAATTATACTGTACAAAACAACCAGCTGAGAAAGTCTGCCAGTCTTTATGCTGACTTGCAACCCAAACCAGCACGCAGGTCTCCCGAATTCAGCATCTTCTCTAAAATGATCCTAAAACATCCTCACATTTAAGTTACTTGTGGTAATTGTTTGCTGTTTATGAATTTTCAGTTGTTAGGCTCAGGCCCTCAAAGCACAAAAAACTACTACATGAAAACTAAGTTGGGTAGACAGCAACATTTCTATGTTAGTTCCAGGCCACCCATTTCCTCTACTACTAAGTGCAGTAGAGGAATTCAGGATTTTACTGAGTTTTGGTTGCTTGCAGGGGTAGCAAAGGCTTTCCTTTAGCAACTCATGGGAGAGGAACATGTTCTCACCCAAATAATCACAGCTCCTGTAAAAGCATTTGAAAAAAAAGCAGTGTTTTCACACAGCCACAGGCTTTCTCTGGGTACCTTATCCCTTTCCCACTATGGAAAAAGTAATTTTTGTTAATTCTGTCTGAGCCAAAACTGAAGGATAAACCTAAACTTATGTGAGGGCAAGATGTACTATTTTTTTTGTGTCTAAATCTTCACTTTCCTTCAGAAATGTAACACCAGCCTGAAACTGAGTTCTGCAAAGAAACAAAGAAAACTCCAATACAAGCTGATTTTACTTTCGGTTCTGAGATGCACTGAGGTGCTGAGCTGCTTAGACAGACTAAAATACACTAAATGTTATTTCTATGCAAATATAAATGTAGAGAGGGAACAATTTGTCATTACTAATTTTGTCCAGGAGATGAGACACCAGCAATGTTCTTATACCAAAATTACTTTAGGAGGCAAGGAAGAGCAGGTACTTCATCATTATGTACAAAGCACAGATGAGGTAGATTACCTCGGCAGTAGCAAATCCATTTATCACTTCTGTAGTAGAAGAAATGCCTTCTGAGGAAAGGAATTCACGTAAACCCACATTTTAGCAGGTAGGAACATCACACACAAAGCCAAAGCTACCTGCGACTTCTTGTTCTGAAAGACAACTCCTGCATTTTGAAAAAAGTTATTTATTTTCACTGCTTTAATCTCTCTACTGTAGTGTTAGCACTTAACATAAGCATCCACTCTTCTACTGTCCTATTTACAATCCATTGAAATGTATACTCTACAAATACAATACATATTTTCAGAAATGTAACGGAAATGCACAATTTGGTAAGGTTTCAAAAAGTGACACTCATCTGTACAGGATCCTCAAATCATCCAAAAAGTAAAATTTACAAGGCAGTATCCACACAGCTATGTAAGGGCAGGTGCTACAGTGACAAAGCAGCAAACTTGCTAATACAATAAAATACATAAAATAAAGTGTTTTGGGGCACCAGCTAATACACTCAGTACCACTGAAGTCGTAAATTTAGTAATACCCATATTTCTAGAAACATGTAACTGCAAACCTGGAGGACATTCTGAAAAACATTAAGCATTATATACACATGAGGTAAATGTACCTTGGTCTTTTAAGAGGTAATTTGAGTTTAAAGCAACAGATATAGTGAAGGATTTTTTTTGTTTGCTTGTTATTTAAACACAAAATGATTAAAACCTTGCAATCATTTCAATGGCACAATATAAACAAGGAACTAACTAAAAGGTGAGTTTCATGGCAATCACACTCAGAGCCATTACTGAAAAAATAAAATAGCCTCTTGCTTCATTTGACACCTTCATGTCCCCATACAGTCAATCCCAATGTCTTTACTTATATACAAAGTCTTCCTTAGGATTACAAGCAGAACCATTGGAGGGTGACAGTGTGTCATACTTGGGAGAGTCCGATTGAGAAACATCCCAGAATTCCAGCTTTTAAGGTTGGAAGGTCCCTGAAGAATTCCAGCATTTCAAAAATGACATTTCAGGCTTTTCAGCATCAGACCATTCCCAGTGCTCCTTGTTTTCCATGTCCATATCCATCTGGTCACAAGTCTGTAAACCAAACTGAGGCTTCAATGCTACTAAAATGTAAAGTTGATTAAATCCACAAAACTTAAGTGACTGTATAATGTATGTAATATTTACAATAAACATTTGCATCAGTATTAATCAGAAACTGTTTTGGTATATACTTGAAATGATACAAAATTAATATTTTGAATGCTAAAATATTTTGGTCCCCCTGGATTTCCAAGAGCAGATCTGGTGATATTACAATGTTAATTTAAAAAATACTTACGTGTACCTGTGTCCATATATATAAGATATGATCTTACACAGGTAACATTTAAAGTTACATAATATATACAGACACAGCCTTTGTAAAAGGTGTTCATACAATGGAAAAGAACAACAAAGCTTGAAGTCATGTTGTCAGAACTGAGGATACGTATAGCTCTATTCAGAATTTTCCTGTTCTGCAGCCCAATAGGAATGATAACCGTGTTCTGCTCCTTATGTCATACACTGTGTCCAGCATCCTTCTGTGCTTTGTTTTTGCAAGCTTCTACTATAAAGCTAAATTATGAACAAAGTAAGAACAGTTGCTAGCAATTCAGGAGAATGAAGGTTTGCAGGTGATTGAGACAATATAATACAGTTATACTGTTGACAGAATCATCTGTGTGCCATGATGCTGTTCAGCTGCTGTACACCCTCTTTAAAAGGCAACAGAACTGTTCTGTATATTTTAGGAAATTAAATGTTATGCTGATAAGGTTTTGTGGGTGCTAAAAAAGCCACTAAAATTATTTGATGAATTATACTGCAAGCTCTCCTGATAACTAGAGATCTGAGACACACCAGTAGCCTGGTATTTCTGAAGCTGGTGCTGTACCATTGGTATCTGTGGTAAGGATCCCAGGACATCTACAAAAACTTGAAATGTAATGAAGTAACAAGCCAAAAAAGTTAAATTGCTAACTAGGAAGCCTTTGAAATTAGTATGGAGAGACTGACCTATTTTTCAAGACGACCTGTTTTCTTCAAGGAGCTGTATGGATACAGAGAACTTTGCTAGAGAGGCCACCAAGTAGATAGGCTTGGGAATTACATTGTATTCCAAAAGTGTTTGTGAACAGTCATTTGCAAAACTCTGTGGCGCACAACCGTCCACGTGCACAAAGGCATAGTTTATTTAAAATACCTACATGAAGTAATTTTTAATCCAGCTTTGATTGACAGAGGCGTGAAGCACATAAGCCTGACTTGTCAGATAATGCCAAACAAACATAAGTGTGACAGCTGTACGTATGTTTAAGCCTAATTGGTTTCTAAGAACTTATTTTTCCCTTTTCTCCTGGGTAGTGTCTTCCAGTATGAATAAACTCATCCATTTTGTAGCTGACAAAAGCATTTCAATATCTGCAGTTTGACCTCCAAGCATCTGTAATTCTGACATAATTTAAAGTTATTTCCAAGCAAGCAGTAAGAATATGGAAAATAAGAGTTAAGGCTTTTCTTGGGTACAACTTGTGTCACCCATGTAGCCTCTTCTTCCTGGGCCTCATTTCTCTTCCTGCCACGTATCACAGACCACGGCACAGAACCTCGATTGTGTGGCTGCCAGCAACCACCCTGCCAGTGCCACCATCTAGGGAACACATGCCCAGTGGGCTCTATGCTGAGGGACAACAAGGAAGCTAAGTTAAAGGTTGCTGTGTGTGCTGTGTAAGGGGATTGGTACTGATGTGTTCTGAAGACTGGCAGGTTAGGCAGCATATTAATTACCAGACATATTTACAAACTGAAATACTACTGTTTTGGACATGAATGAAATCAAAGGTCAATCAGACTCTTCCTAAAATTGCAATTAAATATCCCAGTAACAGCAGGTTTTTGTTGTACATTTGGAAAGGAAGCAATTTGATTGCTAAACAAGATACTCTTAAAAATTCAGGGAAAATTTGACTAAAGCCATGCATATTCGTCTGTGTTCTTATGACAACACAAGTCACCACAAGCTTTGTTCTTCTAACAATGAAGAGGATTGCTGGCATCCCCTGATATTTGTGTCCAAAGACCTGCAGCTCACCACCTTCTCTAGCTCACCACTTTGTGTATGAGGCACACACAACATACATGCACATAAAATTTATAAGCAGCTTTGAACTCTCTAGTACAAAAGCCCAAATAACAAATAACTCTGATGACAGGTGCATTTAATTCTTATGTAATTGCAAATATTGTTCTTTGAGCCTTAAGACTCGGCAGAACTGCACAGAAAGTATGCTTTTCATACTTATTTAATGAAGCAAGATCTCTCTTAACATTTTACCTTTCTTGCTACTTTTCTGAAGTAGATAGGTACTTCAAGCATTTTAGAAGTACCACTTGATTAAAAAAAAATTCTTCTACTTAATAATGACTCGTAACTTGACAATTACAAAACATGACAGTGAATTTACTAGCTTACATTATTTAAAACTCCTACAGTGGTTTCAAGAGTCAAATTTTGGTAAAACCGAATATACTCCATCAGTTATGCAATCACTGTTGCAACGAGTGATATTTAGATCTTAGCTAGGCAAAGGAACAACTTTTAACTTGTAATTTTGAAACCAAAAGTACCATAGGCTTTGTACATCCCTACTATTTTGCATTAAAAGACTCAAAAGTGGCACTTACTGGTGTAATACAATCCATTTTGAAGGCAATGTAATGTTCTGAAAAAGTGGAAAAAACCCAGTAATCATGTATAAAGTATAGTTGCATAAGTTATGTTCCCACACCTGAATGAGGTCAATTTGTAAGTCAAGGTAAGAGTCCAAAAGATGCACTACCTTAACAGCTAGCAAGATATACTCCAACAGTACATTCACAATCTGAATCAAGGAATTGAGACAGTGGTTCAGAGTAGTCAATGTACCAGGCAGGAATAAAGTTGCTTTAAGAGCCATCAATGCACTGTAGAACAATATAGTGAACCAGTTTCATTTTAGAAGTGACCTCCTACTTTTAGCACAGTTAACTAGCTGTTAACTAGTTAACAGCTAACCTGTTAGCTAACCTGTTAACCTGCTATCAACTTCCCAAATAAGAAAACTATAGATTAATGAAACTAGAGTACACGATGTTTTGTAAGTAACCTGGTAAAGAGGTTCATAGTGCACAGAGAGACCCAACACAACTGTTTAGCACATCCACAAAAATCCTAGTTAGTGACGTTCCTATGAAGTACTAAAAGGCAGCAATATCCTTCTGTTCCCCCAGTGAGGTAGAACAATTAACCTTCTTAACACGCCACTCTAGTGCAGATAGGGATTTTTACAGTGTTCTTCGGTAGCAAATCCAGGATTACATCTTGATCCCCTCCTGTTGACTAAGCTGTGATAACGTTTTCTTAATGCGCAAAGCTGTCAGCCGAGCAGCTCCGTTGGCATACCAGCATTCCCGCATAATTTTTGCCATCACTCGTAATGCCTGCAAAGGAAACACAGGTCATTATATGCACTGCTGTTCCAGTGTAGCCCATGTAACTGCTGCTCTGCCTTAGCCTCTTCAGGCATTTCTGAAGTCCACTACCAGTACTACAGATGCATGGGAGAGTGCACTATTTAAAAAAAAAATAAAAAAAATAAAATCTTTACTTACAGAAAACTAAAACTCTCTAAACCTGTAGAGCAAACCTGATATTTTTCAGTAGACTTTTGGCACATGAAAAAAATATTTTAATGAAAAATTAGTAGCTTGTCTGTAACTGTTTTCTGAATTTTCACACTGGACAAAAATACACTCCTTTTAATTGTACCTGCAGTTAAGGAGTTATTTCAATGCATAGCAATTAAGTTAATGAGCTGTTTTCCTCAAATTGAATCTCTGCAAGGATTCTAAAAATTTTTTAGGTATTTCTATCTTTCAAACAGCCATTCTTTGAAATCTGAGTGTTTCTATGTGTTATTTGTAACAAAGCAAATAACAAAAATGGCAGATGAAATAAAGTAGTAGCTCTACATTCCAAAATACCATGAAAGCTGTATTACATTAGTCATTTCAATCCTGGTAACTTCCTGTCTCACCTTTCTCTCCTTCCCGTGCACTCTTGCCTAACTCTTATTTCAGCTACACATTCAATGAACACATGCTGCAACCCAGGTTCCCTGCTCTATCCAAAGCACCACATCCTTACCAGCACCTCACTGCTCCTGCAGCTCTCTACAGCTGTTCCCCCAAGCTGAGTAAGAACACACTGGCTGTAGCCCTCGCTGGGCTCCCAGAGCAATGCTACTGGATATTCACTCTGACCAGTTTGGGTCAGCTGTGCTGGCTCTGATCCCTCTCAGGCTCTTGCACCCCCAACCTACTCCCAACCTACTTGAGAAGCAGAAAATGCCTTGAAGCTGTGAAAGCACTGCTCAGCAACAGCTAAACCATCAGTGTGCTACCAGTTTGTTTTGGTCACAAATCCAAAACACAGCATCGTGCAGCCTACTATGAAGGACGTTGACTCAATCCCAGCCAGACACAGTACAATTTATTTGCAATGCTGCTTCCTGCATTAATGTAGTTCAGACTAGCTCTAATTTATATTAGCATCATCTATGCTTCATAGGAAGGGTTCCCAAGAATCCTGCATGCAGAGTTACCTATTAACTTTTATGAAATTACAATTAAATACTTACAAATAACCAAGGAACAATGCTTTTAATAAAACTATCATGATTAGAATGAAATTAATTAAGTTCTCCTAAAAGCAGCTCTTCTCCCTTCAACAATAAGCATAATTTTTAAGCCACTGAAATCACTAAAAGCTCTAGTGTCCATTAAAACAGCTTTAGCAAGGTTAGTTAATACCTCACAGCTCTGCCATCTGTTTGGAATATTGGGCCTTAACTTCTGTTCACACACAACTTTCCTCATTTCTTCAACAGAAGGGTCTGAAGGAACGAGGTCATAGTATGGCAACTGGTAATCTTCGTGGATTCCTGTAAAAGGTTGAAAATAGCTTGATTTTAGCTAACACTGGATAATATATTCTTCATGTTTTACTGTGTTCCTTATCAGTACCCTACCAGTTTTTAGTTTTCACTTTTAAAGCTTACATTACAATGACTGGCAAATAAATAAACAAAAAACATTAACCATACCTTAGGAGTGTTTACATTACCCTTGAAGTATCTAAAATTTATAAAATTGGAAGAGATGTAAGCTACATCAAATCTTTCATATGCTGTACTAAAAACATGTTTCTTCAGAGCACATGATTTATAACAGCATGCTTCATTTCAAATCTGATTACAGCTAGGTCTTGTGGTGTTTGTCCCTTGCTCACAAGAGTATTTAATTTTAGCCTTTTCTCCCCTCTACGTAAATATTTAGAAAAAAAATTAAAATAGTCAAGAATATTTCCCATTTTCTTCAACAAATAGTTTATCAATCCCGAAAGAGGTTGACAGACCAGTTATCATTTATAATATTAACAATTAGAAAGTCTGAGACAGACTGGCTATTACTTTTTGAGAAACTGTTTTCAGAACGTGAATAAGTTTCATATAATTCCTTAATATGTCCCATTTTGTAAAGCTTGCCACGTACCACCAATTGAACACCGCCGAGCTATTTCCCAAAACACTAGTCCCATTGCATAGATGTCTGCTCGTTTGAATGACTCAAAATGTTTCATATTTATGGAATCATCTAGAACTTCAGGAGCCATGTACCTGTGTGAAAAAAAAATTAAATTCATCAACGCTTAAGAGTAAAAAAGGTTCAGGACTACTGATCAGCTCAAAGACAAAATAACTTATTTTTGTGGAAAAGGAGATAAAGAAAAATCTGCTTCATTAAGGTTATCCAATCAGAGAAAATTCAATATGAAGAGATAAGTAAACTGAGAGAAACAAGCAGAGAAATAGGAGGAACAAGTAAAATGTGAAAGAAACAACTAGAGCCATGAATCTGATAGACAAGGCACAACTGAGACAGTGTCAAGGACCAAAAGTCTCCAGTTCCTCACTGACAAGCTATTAAGAAACTCTGGACATAACTTTATAAAGGTGCAGTCTGGATGTTCTGACTGATAATAAGCGGTAAACAAGAACATGAGGATTGAGGATATTGAAGGATGGCCTGTGAAACTATGCAATGCTTATCAAGGAATGTTCAGAAGAAAGGGAACAGAAGTGCAGCAACAGATACAAAAGGGTAGCAAAGGGGCCAGCTGCATAAGAGGTTGCCAGTCTGCACATGCTCACCAGTGTATCCTATTTTATTAAATTCTAACTATTCTGTACAATCTCACAAGCCCACATGCACGTGTTCTCTAAAAACTATGTCAACAACCGGAGGCAGGCATGAGTCTGTTCAGATCTAGCAACTAGAGCAGCACGAGAGATGAAGCTGAAACTAGAGAGGAGGAGGGGCTCAACATCAGTAGCTGGAAGGGGAACTACAGGTCCTAGGAGCACATCTGCTGGTGTTAAGAGCACATATCTGGAGCTACTGTGGGGGACCACACAGTGGTCATTCTGTGAATGAATTCTGGGCCAGCAACTGAGTCTGACAGAAGGTGAAGGAAACCCTGATGCTAGCAACTGGCGCTAATTAGTGGGTATGCTGTTTTACTGAATTAAACCATGGATCACAGGCTTCATGGTTAGCTTTACATGTACCAGCTACACAGGAGAACGGGTCCCTCAGCACCAGCAACTGGAGTGGGAGTCAGAGGTTGTAAGGTCTGTGTGCCTCTGGGTGCCAGCTGCTGGGCTAGGGCAGAAGATCTGCATTTCCTCAACCCTGCACAGCTGGTGTGCAGGGCTGTAATTCACTAGCAATCTTCAAGCTGGACTAGCCAGCACCCAGAGAGAGATATTTGCCAGGGCAAGGGCCCAAGCTGGTATTTGAGGGAATCCATGTATGTAAGCATACGTATGAATACATCAGCTGTTTGCTGCTGTGCATTAACAAGCTGGGCAATACAAGTACTATGGAGCACAGGAAAGGGCATTAGACACAGCAAGCCTTGGATGGATGGTTAAGGGACTCATAAATGTGCATGGAGTTGTGAGGCTGCACAAGTAAGTACATACTTTCACTAATGAAGTTCAATCCTGATCAGCTGAAGAGAAGGAAGGAGACTTGGCTGTCTATAGCTATGTTTTATACAAGTTCTGACAGTGTTTTTATGTGGGTGTTGAATATAGCACATGGTGCACAGCAATCTGTATAATCAGTCCTGTCAGTACTGTATGTGTCTGTGTATGACTGGTTGGATCCCAAGGAAGAAAGCAGCAGTCACATCCATGGGCCTTGCATGAACAAAGCCCCAGCCCTCTGGAACACACCAGCTGGGTTCCAGAGGTCAGACAAGAAGAAGCCCCAGTTCCTGTTCTGTGACAATAATGCAGCCACTTAAAACATCCCTAACAAGCCTAAAGCAGGAACAGACAAGAAGTGCTGTTATGAAACCAGCACTTAAACACTTCTTGAGAACAAAGGCCCACTATCACTGCAGTACTTGATTCTTCATCATACAGTCTGCGAGTCCCACCCTAAACCATGCTTTTAAAAAAATTAGTAAATCCTACGTGGGTCACAAATTAACAACTGTGGTCGCAAATTTGGTTTACACACATTTCCTGCAAGGAGAAAAATCTGTAACAAACTTTCCCCTAAGAAGCAAGGCCTGAAAGCTGGTCCTGGTATCCAAGTGGTTCCTTGTTTAGTGAGTCAGTCTGACATGGGAACATCAAGAAAAATGTCAGTGAGACTTCACTGCAAGAGTTACTGCCAGCAGCATCCCCACTGGCTGCTGGAAAGAATGAATGCTATTTGCTTCATCAAGTCAACATCAGTGGTAGCACTACTCTCTCGTTCTGATAGGGTTCTGGCAGCTAAATCCAGTATGTGATGTTTAGGAGAGTTCAATGCATTTCTCCACATCACCATCTCAGTAGTCTCAAGCTGACACATCAATGAAGCAGGCCAACAGTGGCACCTGGGCTTTAAAGAGCAGTGCTGACTGGTAAAAAAGCAACATGTGCAGATTACTGGAACAGAATACAGTGCCAGGCAATAGCTCTACCTCTGGAACAGCCACAGAAGTCTAGACACAGTTTCATTTAATCAACAAAATAGTAGGATTTTCTTTTCCAGTACCAGGGATGGTAGGCAGAATACAAGACACTACTTAAAAGCAATTTCAAGACTATCACACCTTTCAAACTTGCTCAGCATTACTGTGTCTTACAGAAATCACATGGATACGAGGAAGCAAGGGCTATCAAGATAAGTAAAAAAATGCAACCAATAGTTAGTTGCATTTGTTCTGAACTACCCAGAACTCCAACCAAGTTTGCTGAGATAAGAGTTCTCCTTAGGCATACAAATTCCTCACAAGTAAATACAGCACAAGCAGCGGACAACTGTCTAAAGCTGAGTGTAAGGTTTACTTTGACAGTATTTATTAAATGGAAGTGGACTATTTGTTGTTGCAATCTTTGATATTGATAAATCTTTGATTGTTCTGGTCCGCCCATATAAAAATATTTTAATCAAGAACACAAGATTGTGGTGAATGCTTCAATGGTCCTCAGGGATTCTTCATTACTGTATACTCTTATGGTACTTGGTGGTGCTTGACATTAAGTGATTATTTTGGAGCCCAGAAGAAAGAATATTTGATCTATCTTAAGATGACACGATGACAAGAGTGATGGAGCTGAAAAAACAAACTAGAAACACCAACCATGGTGCAAGATGTCAGACAGAAATACTAAAGCAATAAAGGAGATTGTTGTAACTTCTGTGAACTGTCCAAAGAACAAGGCTTTTAACAGGAAAGACCATAAGAGGCCTGAATGTGGCAAAAAGCCCCCTCCCCTCCATGTGAGTTCCACTGGCAAATTGACCTCTTACCATGGTCCTCCATCAATGCATTTAGATTGGCTTTGGCTTCTATGATGCAGAATGGTGAATGACTGCTGAGAAATTATTGCTGGAACAAGAGAGGTGAAAGGCAAAGAGGTTGTATAGTGAGGTAAGCAGCTCAGCCATTTCATGGCTGCTAGACAAAAAGGGAGAGAAGTAGGCATATCCTTGTCAGTTTGTGTTGGAAATTAACTGCTTGGCAGATGCAGTATCTTAGGTTCTGGAGAGAGCAACTCTAGGTAGTAGAGTTCCATAGAGTAACTCTGACCTTCTAAGCAAGGTCTGCAGCTCAGTATCACCCAAGAACGAAAGGATAAGTCTACAAAGAAGGGTACAAACTATGTTGAACAAGGTCTTGCCAAACTTTGTGTGCCTGCTGACCTTTCTCCCATCTCTTTTAGTCCAAAAGCTCAGTACTAGATGTCTAAATTTCTCATGCAACAGAAATGAGAATATGACCTTCGTGTCATAAAACCGACCCAAACACAACATGTGTGGCATCTCCCTTCATCAAGCCTATACTCTACAAGGTAGAATTCTGCCCATATTTTGTTTAGGTAAACTTGGGAGAAGCACCCATGGTGAGAACTTGCTGCCAAACTTCTTTTATAACACAACCTATTTGAACTATTGAAAGTAACAGCCAGGCCACACTTCTAAAAACAAAAGGAGGAGAATGAGGGGTTTTTTAACTTGTCTCAGGGAGTGAGACAGGGATTATATTCCCTTCTCAGTTTAAAGCTCATATTCTCTGCTTTATGTTGCAGGCTGAGCTGTGAAAGCACACAGTTCACCCCTCTGGTAAAGCTAAGCCTTTGAACAGAAAAGAAATAGTCAGAAAATTCAGTCAGAAAGAGGGATCATCAGTTTGTCTCCACACCTTGATCATTCATGCAAAAAGTAAGTCTACTTGCTCCCTAGACATATATTCTTACAACAATCTAATACAGACTTTGCCAAATCTCCCTGAACTTGTACACAGAGCTTCCATGTGCAGAAGAGGTATTGGCAGTGACAATCAGTAGAGTTAAAACTGCCACTGAACAGGTAAGACTTGAACAGTACTATGAAAAATTCATCAGAGGTGCAGAGTTACTGACCTAAGAATGCTGAACAGGAAGAAGGGTCTAAGCCTTTTACAAGAACGAGGAATTTTCAGAGAGGTAGAAATAACTAATATCTTTAAATGGGAAAACAGATTTAGTCCTCCTGCTGCCCACTGCAACAAGCAAGGGTCGCTAGTTTTACCCTTGTCAAGAAGCATAAGGCAGATGAACAAGCAATTTAATAACGCCTATGCAAGAACAGAGCTGGCAAGTGGGATCTCTAAACACAGCTGAAAGGATGTTTTCTCCAAAGACTAAAGAAAGTAATTGATTTGTACATCATTTTCTTTGCACGTAGGTGTAGTAGAAAATTCAAAATCACACATGGCACGTGCCCTGCACGCAGCTAAATTTGCAATGACAAATTCCCAAGTAAGCCTGCTGTTTACTGGAGACTTTGAGAAGGAATAACACTCAGCATCTTATAATATATGAGTAGTTAAATCTTATCTGACCATTTGCGTGATATTTTTAAAACTGGCAAAGGACTAGCACAGCAGAGCTTTAGAACAAAGTAACTTCAGCAATATGTGTGTCAGTAAAACAAATTTTCAGTACATATACAACCCCCCACCTTGCAGTATTGCTTACTGAAGGGATATATAAAAAAAAGTATTTTTGATATATAAACTGGAGATTGGACGACACCACACAATTTTCTCCAACACTGCTAAGCCACGTGGGCTTGGCTACCACACATTTCTCTATGAGCAATATCCAAACTCCAGTATGACATAACACTGAACCTATAGGCATCAGAAGAATAAAAAGTTGCCCACAACCAAAATGCTTGTTGTGGTTCACTGTTAGTACTGCTATCTCTGTACACTGTAGAGCTGCATGGATTACTAAGGGAAAATTTATTTATAGCTTCCAGTTATTATTGCCTGAAGGTTCACCAATGATAGAATACTGACAGTAAGTTTTATTGCACTTGTGCTGACTTGAGTTAAACAGCTCTGAATTCTTCTGAGGGCAAGAAAAACCAGTATTTCCAAATTCAGAAAAAAGTGCTTAAGAGAGACTAAACTGATTCATGCACTTAAGATTCTATTTATGCATTAGATGACAAAGACGACGGTTTTAACTTCTTGCATATCTCTCAAAAATGCATTTCCAAGACAGCTCATGTCAAAGAGTCCTCTGTGTGTTCTACCACACAGGCTTCACACTGAAACCCACAGTTTTTTACTGTCACTATCAATATCCTGTCTTACACTCCTGATTGGGCTGCAAGTAACATTTCCATGTAACACATGGCAAAAAGAAATAAATAGCACTTAAGTCTCTATAATCATCAGTCATGCAGTCTCTTAACATATTTGTGCCCTACAATACTTACCTAGTTTTCAGTATTTTACACATGCCGACACTGAACATGCTTTTTAAGAGCCTACCATCTAACTAAGATACCAGCTGGCAAAGAAGTGCCTAAGAACTCTATCTGCCATTACATTTTCCTACTGCTTATATTTCTATCAACACTTACAAATATGTGAGACAAGAAAAACCAAAGCATTTTATTATAAAAGTTGGTTGCCTGACACATCACATAAATGACTCTACCTTTTTGTTCCTACTCTGTGGTTTGGGGCAATGTCAATTGTGTCTGTAGCTGAATCGTGCCTAACTGCCAATCCCAGGTCTGCAATGCAGCATGTTCCATTCTTTTTCACCAATATGTTTTTTGATTTTAAATCTCTGTGGGCAATTGCTGGTTTGCCTGTAAGAGAAAAAAATAGAAGTTGTAAAAAAACCCCAAACAAACCCGCTTTTATTCTAAGCCTGCTGCAAAATTTTGTTTGAAGTTACAGAATTCCTTTCAGTTCTGACACTTTATGTGCACCAGGGTACCTCCTGAGATCATTCATTGTAGATTGTCTGTCTGTTCAGGAAAGTGCCTTTCATGTTCACTGTATTACACCACTCTTGCTCCTTTCCCTCTTCCTGCAATATTTATTGCATATCCATCCTATTCAAACTTTGTCTCAACTCAAAGTTAAGAAGATGCTACATGCACCATTACTTGGTGCCCTTTAACAGGCGTTTTGTAGGAAGGATTGTTACATCACAATACCAGAGAAAGGAAGGCAAAAAGCCTTTCAAATTCAGAAGTTCCACTCATTTGGAAAGCATCACAGATTAGAACAAACCACTCATGTGTCATTAAAAAAAACAACCAGTATTACCCACATGACAAGCAGAGTTATTGTAAGATTACCTTGTGTGCCAACAATTTCCATGTGCAGATGAGCAAGACCACTGGCAGTGGACAAAGCTAATTTTATCATTCCTTCCACTGTTACTGTATACCTGTTCAGGTAATCAAAGAGTGATCCATGCTCGTGATAGTCTGACACTAACCACAGCTGAGTCCATGTACCATTGTCTGCAAAATAAAACTGGCATGAATACCACACAGACAGACATAAATGACAAATAAACAATGTGTTCCACTTTTATACAATGCTTATGAAGTACAAATTATGGTCTGCAAGTAACCTCTGTAAATCAGACTCTTACTATTAGACTCTTCTATTCCTGTAACATTTAAATGCCTCTGCAAGGGCTGGTAATACCATGGGACAGTTTCTGAAAAGCTTAGTGAGTTTCTGCATTTCAACTAAAACACAAATCATAGAAAACTGATGTCACTATAATTCTGAGGCTTATATTCAGGGTGAACTGTTCAGGGTATTAGCCAGGCCTTGCCTTTCCCTGTGTTTCCTGCTAGAGAGGGGGCACAGGGAACAGTGCTGAATGCATGAAACAAAACGAATCCCATCACTATCAGTCCAGCACAATATTGTCCAGGCTAACCATTAAAAAAAACCCAACAAAACAAAAACGTTTTCAAACATTGCTGCTCCTGAACTCCTTCAGTCTTCCCATAACCTATCTGCCCTCAGCCTGGGAGACAATTCCCACAGTGGATTTTTCCTCCTGGAGTAGAAGCTTACAAGCAGCAATGCAATCAGTCAGAGTTAAATCCCACCTTTGATGACCTCTAAATTGCCGGCCAAAATTGAGATTTCCAGGAGGCACAAGGGTAAAGAAAGCAAAAAACACTGAGGAAAACAGTTTGCTGGATGACTTTCAATTGAACTATGACACATGAGACAGGCCACAACACATTTGTAGATATCCCAAGGCATACAAATGACGTAAGAACTTAACCATCCACATTATTAAAGCAGTGGACACAAAATACCTTTAAGCTGAAGCCACAGAAAGAAGACTACTAAAAGAATTCAAATCAATACAGGAGTAAAAGTATTTTTTACCTAAGAAGAAGTATACCCAGGAAAGAACAGTCCTACCACCGAATAGGTTTTCCAATTTTTGTTGTGTTATAAAAGCACCTTTCCTGTGGCAGACTTCAAAAGTGTTCTTAGAGCCAGTTGCTTTTACAGAAGAGTATTTCATCTCTTTAGAAGAGCAGTTATCCCTGATAAAAGGGATACCTGATAAAAAAGATATCTGTTGGATTCCTATCCTGAATCATATAGCTCCTATTCTCTCAGAACAAGTGAGAACACTTGGCACAAGTCAAAAAGATGTCTCATTATGTGATAGTCCCTGAAGATTGCTTGAGAATGAAATATGAAGAACATGAAAAAGGGACATTTTTTACTTTCCAAAGAACACGCTTGTCCAGAAAAGTCAGAAGCACAAAATGCCTGCTCTACACATTGACAGAAACTAGCTTTAAAAAAACACTTGTGCTTATCCTTAACTTGACACTTTCATGGGGGCAAGAAAACTTGCAAACATCCCTTTGATTTGGATGTTTTTAAGGAAGCCAGCGATGCCATTAAAATATAATCTAAAAATAAAAGATAAAAATCAATAAACCCACCAAAATTAAAAGGCCTCCAAATATTTCAGAGTAGGAAAAAGACTAATATACATTTGAACAATTCCCATAATGGAAAGAGAACTGTGGCTTGCTGCATTTACAGAATAGCCTCAACTAGGTTGTTTAAACGGGAAAAAAAAAATAAAATCAGTCACATACTCCAACCTGTACAACACTGGTAAAAAGCTACTCCCGCTGCAGGAAGAATCTTTTAGGTCCACACAAGGGATGCCTAAATTTTGTTTTCTTTTAAAAGGAAAAAATAAATTAAAGATTTTTTTAAAAAAATCTCTTCAAATTATTTTCTAGTTAGAACTGCGGCATCTCTTGCTACTTGGCAATATCCAAGCACAAACTCATAGAACTCAGCACAGTATTAAATACAACATTTTCCCAAGAGAATAATGGTCACTGAAGAATCAATCCAACAGTACTGGCTTCACTAAACCAGGCTTACAGAACCATTAGAAACAGGTATGAGCTCACAGGCACAGAAAAGATGCTCTTAAATACACATAGTCCAAGAGCTCCAAAAAGCTGCAGAAGTTCTAAATAAACTAACCTTATTACACGAGAGTATTTTCTTCACTCAGTTTTATCATACTGCTTCATCAGTTACAACCCTACATTGCCTGAAATAATCCTCTCCTGGGCATTAACATCATACACACTCATTGCTTGGTCCTGTATTTAATTTCTTCTCCTGCTTCTTAGGAGTGGGGTACCTCAGCAGGTGTCTGTACTAGACACCTAGCTGTAAGGAGGGAAATAAAGTTAATTAGTCTACCAGACCTACTGTGTTTAAACAGCTCTATAAAAGATGTCAGTTTCTGAAGAATTATCACAGCTTTGATTCAAGACTATGGTGCCTTTGCATAAAGTTTCTCCTTTCTTACCATTAAGTCTCCTCCTGAGAGAGGAATATGCTGCTGGTTACATACCCTTCTATTCAGTTTTATCTTGTGCATTACCTGCAAGTTTTAATATTCAAGCTCTACCTTACTCCCAAAGAAGAAATATAAGCTGGGCTTACCATCGAGCCTGAGAAGAACCATTATTCTTTCCAATTACATGCCATATTTGTGACCGTTCAACCAGATTTTAAGAAGGGACAGTGCTACATTCAAACCTACATGAATAATATTAATTACAGGCAAGCTGAAATGCAGCAACAGATCCAGTGTCCTGCTATCAGAAGGGACCTACTAAGTTTTCCTTGCTTTGCAGTATTTGACAAGCTATACATTTGTTTAGCATTGTAAGCAGAACACATTATGATAAACTTAAGTCTTCTTATTCTGTTGACACTAGTTGATTATTACCAAGTAATAATTAATCTGACCCTGAGTATTTTTGGCTGCACAGTAAACAGCATCTGCTGTGAAGCTTTCAATCACAGGATTTGCATTATCAGGTAGGAAAATAACACTCGATAGTAATTACATATAGTAGCCCAGTTTTCAATGATTAGGTAATCTAATTTAGTTTATACACACACAATGATCAAGAATCGCAAACAATTTCAGAATATTAAAAAACACTACAAAAAATTTACATGCGTTATTGGAAATATATTTAAGAGATTAATTATGGTTATTTCAGCTATTTCAAGAGACCCAGAAGTATTTTGTACCACGAAGATCATTCAGAAGTAAAAGATTTTAATTTTTAACCCTAAAAAAATATTGAAATTCTGAAAAAAACAGCTTTCAGATTTATTGTCAGGAGACTGATTACAGTTTGGGAAAATACTGATGTTCAAGAAAAATCTGTCTTAGTAGAGCTGACACATGAAGAAATATATACAATTGCTATACCAAATATATAATAAAGTTGCAATTAAAATTTAATTGACTGGAATCACTTGAGTAAAATTTTTTTTCACATCAACATTAGCAAAACAAATGTTTTCTGTGGCGCTATGTAGCAAAGTGTTTCAAAGCAGAGATTCAGCCTTTTTTGGCATGCAGATAATGTAATATTAGAAAAAAACAGGAAAAAGCAGTGAAAAGATCAGATTCAGATGGGATCTACAACTAGAAATATCTTAGAAATGACACATTCAGGGAGATGGCACTTTGTCAGTGACTGGAGCATAACAGGTGTCTTGTTAGCATAACAGCTTGACTCTATCACATTGACAGAGTCATCTGACTGAATGATGAAAAGCACTTGAGCTGTGCAGGTTCTTTCTTCTCAGGCTGAAGTCAGAGGTTCAAAAAGAATAAATAGCTGAAACACTACTTCTCAAGAGGCAGGAATTCTGCTCATTTCTCTGCAGCATATTGTTTAACATCACTTTTGGGGATCTACTTACCATGAAAGGTATTCTGACTGAACCAAACTATCATATAGGGAAGTGCAACTTTCAGTTAAGGGGAAGGAGTGGAGAAGACAAGGTATTTTAGTGCATGAAGTTATCTGGAAACGTGCAGTGAAAGACTTCACCTTATTGTAATTTGCCTACAAACTGCTGTAACTACAGCCAGCTACTGCAGAGAAACCTTTAGTACTATAAGCAGTGGTTGCTGACACTACACTTTTGCTACTAGAATAGTACAGATAAGTAGACCCTGATGCACTTGACCTTCAAGTAACTGGGTTAGAAAGAACAAAACAAAAAAAAAAATGCACAAAACAAACCATGTGTTTAGGTGGCTCAAAACAAGACAACACATGGCCCTGAAAGTAACCTCCCTGACCTAGCAGTATTTGGAATTTAGCACATACCCTCTATACAAAGAGCTACCCAAAACACAAAAGTGCTTGTTAGGCAGATCACAACTGCAGTTAAAATCATTCATTGCTCCTGAGCCCCAAGCTGCCTTAACTGCAACACCTATTTCCCAGTAGATTACAGGATGAGAAGCAGATTGGACCAGCTCCTGTAGCTTTCTGAACATGATACAGGTCTGGGGAAGTAGAAGAAGAGAAGAACATGCCATTAAGGCACATGGACTGTCTGAACAGTGTAGTAGAATAAAGAGTGAAGACATCAGTTCAGTCACAAGCTCTAATCTAAACACACACCCTCCTACCCAAAGGAACCCCTTCCACCAATTTCACATTAAATACCCAGCCAGATGTTCAATCAGCAGTTGTGAAAAACTGCCGTTACAGCAAGAGAAAGACCTTATTAATGCCTTCAGCAGCAAAAGAACTGAAGCACACCTTGGTTCCTTGGTTCTTTTACTAATCCTTTGCTAATTTAAAAATTACTAGTACTCCTGTATCCCTGCAGTACCTCAGACATACAGATTCTTGCAGTCTAATGACTGTGCATTCCAGCTAGGTTGTAGTAACTCCTCAATACATTCAAGTCAGCCCTACAGAGAAATGGATGCAAACCCTCCACAGATATTACTGCTGTAAACAAATACATAATCTTGCACCTGGCACCACATAAACATTCAGCAGTCATCACCAGCATCTAAAATGAAGGACTGTTCCTTAAGCCATTAGAACACTTCGGTGTTCTTAACCCACTGGTCTTTAAAGCCATGCAGTGATACATCTTCTCCTTTCAGAGAACCATGGCAGTGCACCTGGTTAAACTGGGAGAAGGTCTAGGTCCATAACAGTCCCTTTATGTTCCCCCATTTAATGGCATACAGGTGGCCTGAAGTATTCTAAACAAGAATTGAAGTATTAACCTCCTTCAATATTCAGGTCTGATTCTTAGTCCAGGGAGTGAATGGTGTGTACATATTTCCTCACTGAGAGAATGCAGAAGGTTATACTATGCATTAGTTCTGTATTGATGGGTTAAAAATAGTAACACAGATTTCTGCATCTGCTCAGAAAGCAATACTGATAGAGAACAGAGTCAAGAACAGTGGCATTTTCAAAACACTTTTTATCCCTTTTTCAAAAACTAGACATCAACTAGTTTTCAATAAAGTAGAAGAGCCTTACCCTGAAGACCTCAAATAAACCTCAAACAATGCCATGACCTATCAGTTAAGGATTTCTTCCTTATGTATGTAAAACATATTAACAGAAAGATCAGAAACAATTTCATACCACGTTATCTTATATTACAAGGAAACCAAAGATGATCAAGTCAAATGCTACAGCATCTGTAACACAAACCATCATGGAAGAAATTATTTTAAAACCCCACCCATTTAGGAAACCTTGCTCATATCTCATCTTCACAGCAGTCAAATGGTATTTTTGGCACAAACTACCTGGAGGTTTCAGGCAAAATGAGACACTGGTATACTTAACCACAGATGGATTTTGTGAAAAGTTACAACTAACGTATTGCAATACATCCTTTATGCTTTTATATGAGAAGTAGAAGCTAAAATGTCTGTAGAGATGGCTCTTCATTTATGGCTTTAATGCAGCTGATCTAGTTTTAAACCCAGGCTCCAAATAGGCCAACCAGAGCAAACTCATGCTCTTGCAGGTGCTGATAAGACCAACTACAATTCCAGGTATGAAAATAAGACAGTTTCAAACAGCAAGCATAGTAAGCTGCAGGAAAAAGTTGGTGGTATGATGTTGATCCTCAAGCTCTTGGAGGATAACAAGTTGCACAAACATCTGTTAGGAGCAAGCTAATTTAGACAACCATTTCCTGGAAAAGTGTTCTGCAACCTCCTGGATTCTGTTCCAATTCTACAATTTTCTATAGAAACTTGAAATTCGCCTAATGGTAATTAAAAAGAACTTTACACATACACGTGACCCTCACTAAAACCAATCAGGAATTTCCCACAAAACTGAGAGCCCTTTAAAAATTTAGCATGCGTGTGAATTATTGACTCTTCCCTAATGTGACAGAATTTTCTCTTAACGCTTTCTTCACAAAGAAGTCGAACGCCATTTGTGGTGAAGCATGCAATTTCAGATGAAAATAAATGAATGAAACAGCATCTCAATATCTTAGCTCCCCTTAATCAAAGAAATTAAAAACTTGGTTTTGTTAGATTCTTCCATCTTTACTGGAATTGCAGGAAAATCCAAGAAACTTTAGCCTGACCAAAATCACAACAAATCAAAGTTGAAAAAATGGTCCTCTTACTGGATGATTAAAGGTTTATCAGGAGAGCTTCAGGAAGCAGGTATAGTTTTTTACTACTAGAAGCAAATAATTAATTCTGCTTTTGGAATCTATTTTCTAAATGGACTTCTAAAAGAATAACGTAACTCAGCCTTAAGAATAAATCCTCTACCTCCTACTTTATACCAGGACAACAGGACTAGACAGGATGTCTTTCAGTCCCACACATTTATATTATTAGGCTATGAGGTAGTACTGACAGGTACAAGTATTCAGCAGAGGTACATGCTTACAGGATAGGGCATCTTCTTTTTGATACCACTGCATTTTAAACAAATTTAAACAAAGCATATTCTTCAGAAGAAAAAGATAATGTACTTTTTCCTTCATTAAACCTATGAAAAGCATGCCAAACCCTGAACTGCTTCAGTAACAAAACTTTTTTTGCTACTCTTAAATGGATCCTCACAACTTTATTTTCCCTTCATGTACTGTCTATTCTGACCAGGTGCAGAATCAGCAAAATGAATTCATAGTGTCACCAACCTTTGTTGTCTGCAGCTATAAATCCAAGTATGTTTTCATGGCGTAGCATAACTGTCTGATAAATTTCTGCTTCACGAAACCATGACCGTTCCTCTCTTGAAGAGAAGATCTTCACAGCAACTTCTTCTCCTCTCCACTTTCCCCGCCAGACTTCTCCAAAGCGACCTTTACCAATACTTTCTTGAAGTACTATAGTTCTTGCAATTGTTCTTTGCACAAGTAAAGGTAAACCTATAAAGAAGATTTTACATTAACCTTAAATATCACTCTACAGAATTAGCACTTATCTCACATACTGAATATGAGATCTTATTTCTATTCGGGTATTTCTCTTAGCATGCACATACTCTCTAAGATTTTAACTGCTTGTTGAGAACTGCTAGCAAGCACATAGGTAAGATTCTGCTTTCACCCTTAAAAGGCCAGCTTAACAAGTACTCAAGGAGATTATGGTACAAACTACTTCTACGGTGGTTAAAAGCAGAACATAAACTTGCTTTCCGTTAGGAATGTTGTCACTTGCTGATCCATAAAGTTGTATTAAATGAAAAATGAAGCAATAATGAGGCAGTCAAGAGCAGGCTTATGATTTTTTTTGGTTGCTTCTTAATGATGAATGTGAGTTTTTTCTTTATTTTTGGAAAAAGGACCTGCCCATAACTCTCCTGGCAAAGCAGTTTAAGAACACTTTTGCTACTCATTAATTTATTTGGCTTATCACTAGATAGTCCATTTCTAAGTTAGTTAAACTACACTTCTCAGCAACACTGACTGCTGAAAATCCACACTCATGCCCAAGTGTGCCAATAGCCTCTTAGTAAACCAGAGTCACTGTAAAATAGGAATACATCCTTGTAATGCAAGCTTCCCACTTTACAGGCCACTTTTGTGCACCTTGCTCTAAATGATAACTGAGAAAGATGTCTACATTCATGAAGGTTTTATAGCTTTGAATCATTTACATGCTTTCAACACAGAGCACCTCTTCAGTATGCTTCAGTAATTTTATACAACAAACAGCACTGGCATACCTCAACCAGACTGGGTTTTTGTTTATTTTAAATCTTCCCTGTTGTAACTGCAGGGCTTGTCACTGGATTCCACACTGATTCTACACTGCAGGATGAAAGCATCAGCCAGGTTATCTGCTTACAGTAAGCTCTTTTGGTATAGGATTATTTCACTTAAACCAAACACTTTACAAAGTAATCTATTATTCTATAATCACTGTTTCAATAGCTGACAGAACACCTGCATTTCCTTATGTTGTAGAAAATAAATCCCAATTTATAGCTTAGATAATGAATTCTTGTCCACCTCTGGACGCTCTTGGCTAACAGCAGCACTAGAAGGACATCTGATCTGGTTGGCAGCATTGCCATGCTTGTGTCAGTCTGAGAAGAGCAAATTAAAACACCGCAGTGTTCAGAAGAGTGCCTCAAAAATTCTAGACCTACAGGAATTTTCTGCATGGTCTATGCTGACAACATGCCTATACAAAGACAAGAAGGAAAAAAATGTACACCATACCAGCAATTTAATCACTGCCAGGTGCTGTAATAATTTCTACTGATAAAGTTAAAACTTTTGCTGTAATAGTCCTCAGGTGAATTGTGCTGCATGCCCAAATTATAGGGGTTCTTCTGTGAAGCCTAACCTTCATTTTTTATGGAAAGACATTTGAAATGCAGAAGAGGACAGATAAGAACAACCACAGGACCAAACTCAGCCCTGAAAATGTTAAATTTGACTCCATTGGTCAGAGAGTTTCTTCCTTAGAATTTATGCACTACAGCAAAATCTATAAGTGAGCATCAAATATAAGCTGATTTTGCATACCTGAAATGGGTGATAGGCCATACAGTTGTATCAGAAAACTGTCTGTATATTCTAACTTTCAGATCCACTGCTCTCAAAATGCACCTTTTATAGACATCCCTCCTTGTTTAAAATACATGTTCAAGGATATCAGCTATCTGCTAAATATACACTAAACCTTCTAGACAGAAAGCATTTCAATTTCATATTACAAACTCCCATTCATCACATTAACATGTCACTGTAGGATAAAAACCCTACTGTGATCTATCTACTTACTCCTACATTTATTTTTACAATATTTACAAGATTCAACTTGCTTCTGTTTGTCTGAAATTAGTATTTATCTTCCTAATATTTTCTGCTTCCAAAAGACTGGAATCCACATTTATCTTGCATTCATAGCAATTCATTATAGACAATGTTGCAAGTGATCAATTTCCTCATTTTGCTGTAGGAGTGCTGTATCACCAGGAACTTGAGCAACTGCTGGTACTGTAAACCAGACTGCCTGAAAAGCAACTCCCAGGAGACAGCTACAGCCTCAGCCTTTCACATACACATTGGGCACAACTGTACTCCGAGCTCTTGGACACACCTTTTAACTGTGCATCAAGAAAGATGATAGCCAGTTAACCAAACAAAAGAATAGGAAAATTTGAGCCCATATTAAATTCAACAGCAGCTCAATGTTTGACACCTTATATTTAGCCATGGTCATCTATTTATTCCTGAAACCTTCATCATCATTTTCTTATATCACAAAGTATCCTCAAACCTTATGGAAGTCTAACAAAAAAATGAAAGTTAATTTTCTTTTCCATATCTTAAGTGTACTCTGATTAGTTTAGTGACTTTCCCATGCATAAGGAGTTTGTAACTAAATAGGATAATTCAAGAATTAAGTTCTAGAGCACTACAGGTAGCCAACAAAAGCAGCTGCTAGAATTTTGTTCTTGTTCATAAGGCTCTGCCCAGAAGACTTCCTCTGATGAGTAATAAAAACCCCAAACATTCCATGAACTGTGAAAAATCTTATTCCCTTCAAAACTTGTATGAATTGCAAAATAGTTTTTAAGGAACTTTACGTTCACTTTAACTGACTCAATTTTGCATTGATTTCTAAATAGCTTAAGTTCCTGCTGGAAGTCACCTACCAATACCATCCAAAGCTTCTCCCTCATTGCAGGCAATTCTTACTACTCCCTTGTAACTGACTTCATTTTTGTGTTAAGGCAGTAACAGATGGGCATCCCCATCTGTCTATACAATATGTAGTTGATATTTTAGAGATCTGCATCATGATCTGAAAATCATTCTCAGCTCCAAGAGGCTTCGAAATTCTTCTCTTAGAAGCTGTAGCTTCACCAGAAGGATCTATTTTAAATGCCTCATTAGCTCCTTTCATGGAGTATCTCCTTATTTCAGGTCTTGCTTGTCATGGAACAACATGGCAACACTAACATAAATCAAGACCGAATAATTAAAAGCAGCTTACTATTCGCCATTACAGAAAATTAATCCTACTCTCTTTTGGTTTTAATAGGAAGCTCACTTCTGGAGTTCTGATTGTATCTCTGTTTTATACACTTCTCATCAGAGAATACTGAATTAACAAAATTGCAGAACATTGCTTTTGGGTCACCAAACTAATAATTTCCTTATCTGTGCCTCCTGGGTCTGGATAATTTTGCCTGTTCTATACATTTCCATTGTGTTTTGGCAACCTCAAGTCCCAACATCACCCCTCTCAGACAGCTCAGTTTCTGACAGGGTTAAGCATCATTTTACCTAACAGCTCTGGCTTCTCTCCCTTTGGAGACCCTCAGTTTATTCCATAAAGGTACAGTCTTCTCAACTTTAAATGTGCTGTACCCAAAGTCTGGATTAAAACATGCATTTCAGTAAGATTCAAATGCTGTAAGCACACTTCAGGACACACAGAAGTTATTGATTCAAGTGCTAGGGCACTGTGAATTGGTATAGTAATTGATTAATTTTTAATTTAATTTTTTAAAGTGACAAATCATTGCAAATACACCACCAACGGTACATAAAATAAGAACCTGAAGCATCTCCTATTTCACTGTTATAATCGAAGTGAAGTAGAGAACACTAAATAAGGTTAAATATTTGTCTTAGAAACTGCTCAACAACATGGAGCTCCCTGCAGTTGAAGTTTAAAGATCCCTTTTAAGGCAAGATTCAGCCTTGTTTTACAGCCTTTCAAGCATAAAAGCAAATTAGTGAAGAGGCTTCTTAGGGATAAGTCAAATTCAACCACATTTGTTAGTTTTGTTCCTTGGATGCACTCACCAGCAGCCAATGCTCAAATACCATAGTAGGTCAGGTGCTCTGGGAGTCTAGACCAGCCTGAGTGCCCTGAATTCAGCTGTGAAAGCTTAGCAATTCCCTAGCATGCTCCTTTCACTTAAAAAGTGATTCACAAATAGGCAAGGGAAGAGTAGTTTCTAGCCATGTGCTCCAGAGGACGAAATGTAAGTTTCTTCTAACTTGGATTTTCTGCTTTTCAAGAGCTTATTTTGAAGGAGTACTTCCAGAATTTTCAAACAAAAAGAGAGGTTCAGAATCAACACAGGTAAGAAAGCCAGAGGAAAAATTAAGGAATATTCCTGATAATGAATGAAAAGACCAACTGACAGTTAAGTTTGAATTTTAATTAGAATTTTTCAGCCTTCCTTAAGAAAAGTCTAGATCTGCAGACATTAAATGAAGTAGAGGTTTACACTTTTAATAGTGTAACAATTATATACATAAAAAAATCTTTTTGCATTCCAAGATATGCAAATCTGACTCCTCCATATTCTCTATATCTCTGATTACTACATACCCCTCCTAGAACAAACAATAACTGAAGGCCTAAGTCCAGCATTTGCATTTATCAAGTTCTAGCCCAATATATTGGAACTTCTATTAATCACTTTCATTATCTGACGTAGTTACTCCTGTTAGTAAATGAGAAAATTGATATGAACACAAATTATTAAAACTCCAGTTCTACCCAGAGAGCTACCCGTATCAGGATCAAATCTTCCTGGACACACAAAAGCTTTCTCAGCAGAAACGTAACAACCTGGACACCTAGTGCAAGCTCACCTTCTTTGGGGAGGATATGACTAAAACGAATTTCTCATCAACGTTTTAAACATGTTCAGCAAGTTACATTAATTTTGACAAAGCAATGGACTAAACAGTTTTACCAGTTACTGCCCTTGGAAAAGAAATGCAACCTAGATGCTTGGGTTTTAGTGTTTTTATATTTTCCAGTTCTAGGGGGTGGGGGGGAAAGGTAGAGCTGTTGAGAATCAGCACCAGTATTTCTTTGCAGAAAATGTTCTGAAAGGACATGGATGTTTCAACACATGTTTGCAAATAGTCGGAATAATTTTCAGTATTAAATTATTTAAATTTTATACAGTAGGTTGGTAAAAGGATGCAGCACACAATTTGATGTCTCCCTCCTTAATATGGAGGAAAAATTAAGCATAATTAATTTTATGTTTAAAATTAACATAATTAATTTAAGCAATGATTTACCTGGCACATCATCCCCTAACAACAGCTATTACATTTCTATGACACACTGCCATCATCCTATAAACAATTAATCGTCAGTGTTACAATAGCAGAGACTATATGCAGTGAACAGTCTAATGCCTCATCCTCCTAAAGCAACACCTCTTCAAGTCAGAATTAAAACAAAAATCATGAAATCAAGGGACAGACATTCATCACACATGGTCTGCATACTGTAACCATTCTATACACAGAAATGGCTATTTGCAACTGAAAAATATCTTCTGTAAGGAAAGAACTGGCTAAAATATTAACTCAGAATTCAAAATATTCTTCATGCACCCATAGCTACAGCTGTAAATTAAGTTTCAATTTAAAGCAAAAAAAATACCCTTCACAAAATTATCTTAACAACACAGAAGATGGTTGTTCAGACAGGCTGTACAGAACAAGAAGGTAAATGACAGTCTTACAGAACACAAAACATTTACAACAAATGACTGTGATATTCCCTGTATTATATAATTTACATAAACAGTCTACTTTGAGAATGATAAGGAACAGCAGAAACAATTCGGTGTTTCTCTTTATTTCACTTATTCTCAGAATGCTGCCTGAATGTACATGGAACCTGCTTTTCTAGTATTTTCTCCAGTTAAACAGATTTGACAAAATTTAAAAAAATAGATGTCTTACAAGGCTCTTAAGCACAGATTAATTACTAGAAGCACCACGTTACCTGACCCAGAACCTGAAGTTGTCATATCATAAATTAAATCCTTTAAAGTGGTTCCTTCTGATATAAAGGGACGATCCAATGAAGGGTCTTCTTCGCTTGGCACACGATGATGAATTACAGTACGATTATGACAAAGGTATAGAATCAACATCAGTGAAATGCAAACAAAGCAGACAGGTCCAGCAATGACAGCAGCCAGTTCCACAGGTCCTAGGTTAGAAGCTGTTTTTTCTGGAGTAGGGCCTGAGAGTTAAAATAAAATTGTAAAACCATTAATTTCCTTTTATAGTACTAAACTTATAGTATCCCACAGGGATATTCAAATTATTTTAATGCATTTGTTAGAACTTTTGCACAGTAACTTTTCAGAAAATCAAAGTAAGTACTACAAAGGACAAAAGCAATGTGCTTATTTATACTTTTCATCTAAGTCTTCAAAACTATTCCTAACATCCCTATCCAGAAGACTACAACTCTTGCTCAAATATCATGAAATTGTCTTTAGAGAATCTAAGGTGTACTTTAGGCCTTCAAATTTACCTACAACTTCCATTCTTACAGAATTTTGTTTGAAAAAAGGGAAAAAAAAAATCAAACGAAAGAGCAAAAATCCCAACCCTCTTACCTGGTGTTGGAATTGGAAGTTCTACTTTATTGCAGAGAGGAGTGTTACAGCAATGGGACACAGTATGGACTCCATCTCTGGTGGAGGGGGAACAAACAAATGGCCTGTCTCGGGGAATCAGATCAATTTCTGCTATACACATACTGTTGCGCATTATTTTGTCTGCAGTTCGTGTTACTGAGGCAAAACATACTCCATCTGTCACACACGTAAAGTTGTCTTTTGTACATAGCTGGCAGTAGCACTCTAACTCTGTATTGAGAAAAAACCATTAATGTTAGTATTGGTACATGTTCCAAGTTGTGAAACAATTTGAATGACTAAAGAAATACAAATTCAAAATGCTAGGAGGCCTTTTTGATTACATAAACACAGAAGAGCAATGCTAAAAAAACAACAACACTGGAAGGCTTTTTAATGGGTCAAAAAAATTGGGAGATGAGCAAAAGAAATTCAATTTTAGATCTGAAGTCATCTCTTCTTACACAATAATTTATTAAAAGACAAAAGGCTAAAATCCTAGCTGTTCCTCCAGGTAAAGAAGCACTACTACAGTTCCTTTTACAAAAGATCCAGACGTTTAAAACAACTTTGCATGCAAGCCTGCTATTTTCAAACCAAACACAAATACTGACATTTTTTTCCAACAATAACCACAGGTATAGCTTGAGAAAGTGACAGATCCTATGCTGTTGGTTACCCAAGATGAATATGTTATGCATTACTCGATGGTTTCCATTTTGTGCCAAAAGAGCAAATACCAGCTTAATCCTCATTAAAAGCCAAACCCTTAGTGACCCTTTCACAGAAACAGAATGTGGTTTAGACTTCTTATTTATGAAACCACAGGAAAACGCTGTCTTACATTACTCAAGGTGGTGATTTACTAAAGCTATCAATTGCAGTATAAAGGAAAGGGCATGGGGAGGGAAGCAGGAATGACAGGCTAATCACCCCTCAAGATGATCAGGTTTCATTCTTCACATTGCACAAGTTCTTGGAGAAGGAAGACTAGTACTTCCAAGTTCTTTATGCACTCCTTCCTGCATTTACAGCACCAAAGTCATGCAGAAAAATGGTGCAGGAGCAACAATAAAAACATCAATACATCTTGAGTCCACTTGTTCAACTGTGAAAAGCAAAAGCTGGCCTAGAACTTGTGCATGTGCACACAGAAACATTAAAATACAGAAACTTAGACAAATTTTAAATCTTAAACATTTATGTCAGAAATTAAAAATAAAAAAAAAAAATGCCCTGAGCCATAAAAATACACTTGTTCAAGGCTACATACAAAAACTTGCACCAAAAGGATGAGGATTAACAGTGGCAATCAAAAGGTTCCCCAAATCTGAAATCAGGCATTTCACTTAAATTCAAGAGTTTACTATAACTACACAGATTGCCTTGGATTTTACACCCCTCTCAGTCACTGGATATCATGGATTTAAATAAATAGCAATCTGATCTCAAATATTTAAGTATATAATCTCAAAGTATGAATCCTGAGAAACATTCTCTTAAAACACTCCCTTCCCCCAAGATTTTAAATCAAACCAAGTAATTGCCAATCACCTCCTACTGTTACTGAAGAGGTTTGATCAAATTCTTAATACCCACTATAGAAAGACAATCCTGTTTCAGAGAGAATCACCAGCACACCAGTCAGAAAAAGGGAGGAAGAAAACCCTACAAATGGGATTACAAAATTATCTTTTACTATGAAATGATTGAAAAAATAATTAGAAGGTACAAGAAATGAGAATTGGCATTCAGGAAGGAAAATCTTAAAAGCATTGCTTTTTGCACATCTTTCCCTGCCTTGTCAGGGAAGTAAGGAGTCTTATTATTGAGAATTTACTTACAAGAAAATTTAACATTTATTTTCATGTTGCTGTCCCTTTGGTAAATTTAAGCCTGAACAACTTCCTTTTAATCTAACCAAACCGTTAAAAATTTTCTAAAATATTTCTTTCAACTTCTAAAGTGAGCACACCATTATCTCACTTGCTTCATCCATGACTTCTTTCTATTTAAACAGTAACTGTGGCTCAGCACAACTGCACGTGCATGTGAATGCCTACAGCAAGAGACACACATTCAGTGAGATACATTTATATAGAGTCACTGTGCAGAGGCCAAGTTACTTGAAGTGAAAAATTAGATTTGGGTTGCCCTTACTACAATTATTCATCTTCCTGGTCTTGTGAAGCTGTAGAGATGCACTGTTCCAACCATGACTAAATAAAGTATTTTGTGCCCTATCTTCCTCATTCACTTTGTGCCCACCTCTTTTTTTTGCAACAGAAGTCCCACTTAGTGCAATTTGATAAAATTTACACTTTTGTTCTGGTTTGATGCCACTATCTTCTCATCTCCTGCCAAGACACAATTCACCGTCACACACAACAGAATGATTTCCTCAGCACAAATAAATCACTACTTCCTTCTGAAGCTACTCTCCCCCTCCATAAGAAGGGAAAATAATGCCTAATCAGTCGAATAGCAAAGCTTCTAGGAATACAGGTTTTTGCTGCTCTCTAGTGGACACACTCTTAAAAAAAAACTCGTTAAAACTGCTTCAGAGTCCCCTTCCTACTCTTAACAGCTCTTCACACCTTCCAACTCGAGCAGATAACAGTAGAATTTCCATGTTTTAATAAAAGGTAAACTAATTCAGCATCTTCAGCAATAACCCATGCCAGGAGGCGAGAATATGGAACCAGAATATCCTTGCCCATGTCTCATTCTCCACTTATCTGTGCACAAAGAACATAAAATACAACTACATGATAAACTATCAACTACGTGAACACATCATAGACGAGATTAAACATCAGCATGAAGAGATGTCAATGACCAACTATAGTTAAAACAATTCATTCCTATAAGGGAAGTGTTTTCACTTTTAACTGATTAAAAAAAAAATTGCCCATACTGTTGTCCTCTTGGAGATGGAATTTTTAGCTTTTTGTCCAAGTAATCTGTTTTTCTCAAAGAAATGCTACAGTAATTTAAAAAACTCAAGACAGAAACCAGTCAGATCTCCAAGTTCACTTTAATGAATACATACATTTCTAGTATGTATTTGTAACAAAAAGGGATGAGAAACTGACAACTCTGATGTAAGCTGATCTTCAAGAGTCAGTAATCTTAAAGTTAAAATGCATTTAAATGCATTTAGTAAACACCATTTAAATCTACTACGACAAAAAAGCACTTTCAAAACTGAATAAGAGAAAAAAAGTTTTCAACCAAGTCTGTCCATGGCAGAGAACTATTTTCGTTTTTTAATTATTACAAGAGTTTTTGGATGGAACCACTAGCATGAAGCTCCACTACCAACTAAAGAAAGTTCAACGTCTGTTTAAGTGATACAAGGTGGGGGAAACGACAAGACAAACAGCTGAACAAATGCATTGGAAGTCATACAGACAATCAGGGACATAGCCAAGAGCAGAAACTGGGTCAACATAGCAATGTAGTTCCTTGTGCATTGCATTTTGTCACTGTACCATTACCATTCTACATAGTCATTCCTGCTTTTTGAGACTGACAACCCTAAAAAGAAACACTGACACAACGCTATTGTGAAAGTAGGGGTGTGTGCATTATGACATTATCATGTCAAACAAGTTATAAACAGCTATTTCCCATATCTCATACCACAAGATTAACCCCTTGTGTTGAATGCAATTACTTGTGTAATTGCTCAGACTCTGTGTATGACAGTTTTGTTTTTCCTTTACCAAGTCTCTCTTGCATGAATGTTGCAACCTGGAAAGCCCTCAGCAAGGGTAAAGTAAGCTGGCAGCACGAATGAAACCCTGAAATTATGCAGCTTGATAAGACCTGAAGTTAACTGGCTCCCAGCAGCTAAGATATTAATACCATATACAAAATGTGAACAGAGAATTAAGTACACTCCAGCCACTTAACTTTTACAAGTCTAAATCAAAACCAGACTGTCACCTACTGAAACGGTCTTTCTTGTTCCTGCAGTCTTTCTGAAGAAAATTGCAGAAAGACTGTTTTTCTAGTTACATAAAACCCTATGAATCACTATGGATGACATTTGTTTACATCCTGCATTGCTACTTGAACCAGACAGTTCAGCGCAGAACACCACCTTTGGCCAAAGAATTTTTAGTTGGAAATTTTAAGTTGAGACACTTCTGTCTTGCAAAGGATGCTAACAAGGAGAAGTTAAAACTTGTGTGGTGCTCTAAAAGCCCTCAAACCTCACATCTTATTACAAACAACATTTTCACATTATTAATACTTCATTTAATAGTATATATTTGCTTTAGAAATTTTAAAAAGACAAATAGTCTCAGCCTCCCAAAAGCAACATTTTGCTGGAAAAGACACTTTTCTGATGATATTATAACTTGTCCTCCATGAAAAATACAATTCTTGAAACAAAAACTTCATCATAAAGTAGAATTTTATCAGAAGAGCAATCACAATTCTTGGTTCCACAAGATGCAGAGGTTCAAGGGAATAAAGGAGCAATGCTAAGATGTGCAAGAAACAATAAGAGATTTTTAGGGATATGAGCAAGAGGGCAGTAATGCTCATTGGTAGTTTTTCCCCTGTCCAATAAAATTTGCCAGAGGGAAAAAAGCCTAATACATAACAGTGCAAATGTCAGTTTCCTGTAATTCAGACAATCCCCTCAAACAATACACCTGACTCATCTCTGAACTCATTTAGATTTCAAGATACAAGAAGGTTTATGTTCTAAAATATTTGGGACATAGGTACAGTTTTTAAAACCACATTAGTTCATGACCTTCACTAACACATTTGTCTCACACAGGCACTAATTAAGTTTCACTGGTGTAAAGTAACAGTACTGTGTATGAAGTTTTCAGGAAAACTTTCACATACAACTCATCTGTCTTTGTTAAGCAAAGCTTCCAGTAACAGCAGGTCTTGTCAAAGAAAGTGATGCACTCAAGAAAACAGACAAACTGCTTTATTAAGGCCCTACCCACAATCTGCAAGTAATGGTACGACCTTGTGTAAAATCCCAACTTGAAAAAAAAAGTGATATTCCCTGCAATGTAAGTGCCAAATGGCACTTTTTAATTTTCTTGCCCTCTATCCAAAACACTACCCAGAGATATGTTCATATCTCTTAGAGCATACAGTAACAATTTCTTTCTGCTATCTTTGGTAGAAGAATACACTTAAAAAAACCCCTAAATTAACTGAAGAAAGCTAGAATTAAAAACCCAGATAATCATTTTACAAGCCTTATGAAAACAGAAAGATTTTCACTTGTGCTTTTAAATTCATTCCACCACATTAATCAGATTGCTATCTTTATTTGCAGTTAGAAGCAATTGTCTGAATACAAGAGTTTCCAGAACTTCATTAGACTAAAGACTACGGCCTACACAGTAAAAAACAGAAAGCTTATTTTCAGACTCTGTCTTAAAAATAAAGGCAGTTCTACTGTTCATCTAGCTGCTGGGATTCATTACATGCCTGACCTCCATACAGACCATATCACAAGACAACTCATCCACACAGTAACATCAGCACGTTGCAGAACAACCCTAGCAGAGGCAATCAGAAAATGTCCAACTTCTGCCAATCCATGCTAAGAAGTACCAGTAGCCAAATCATACCTGGAACTTCAACTTAGACCACAATGTTCAGGCAATTTAACTACCTTACCCATACCAGGGCCTCTGGATAAGTTATGGATCAGGAACTCTGGATTACTCCTGATACCACAGAACAGAGAGGATTTCTTTTTTTCTAAACAAAAGGTAGCATGCCACCACTTCCACCCACAAGGTTTTGTATGGAAGTCTGTTGCCTTGTTTTCACACAAAGCTTTTAGACCTTAATTTCATGCCTCAGATTAAGGTAAAACTGTTGATTGATGGGAGGCATTAAAAGGGAAAAAGTTCAAAGCTCAAATCGAGCTAAAATTTCCTTCAACATCTAAATAGAATGTGTTACGTAAGTAAGAGAGCTTTAAATTACTGAAGTCTGCTGCACCTTTTCAAGAACACAAGAACAACCCATGGGTAACTTAAGCTTATTTCACTTGTTTCCACATCAGAGATCTTGCATTGCCTTCAGTAAGAATAGCGTTGATTAACAGTACATTTTAGTATAGTAACTTATGCTTTAAGTAACTTTTTTTCCAGCATGAGTACCATTTTAGACTGAATTATGGTATAGATCCAGACTGAGGGATGTCTCAAAGCTGTAACTGAAGAAGTTGTGGTGCTTCTCCACTTCCTCTTTAAAAGCCAAAGCAATAGACAATCCAACTACAAGAGAATTTAAGAAGTGAACTAATTACAAAATACAGATTTCATCATATTACTTCGTATAAATGAAACTGAAGCCCACATCGGTTTGGGTAGGGTAAGACCTGTATATCCCATTAGGCCATACGTCCCACACTGTTAAACGCAGAACAGGCATATTTAAAAAAACAAAAAGGAAAAAAGAAAACTACCCAAATTTTGCATTTTTGAATGCTGTTAAGCACTTCTGTTTCACGCATTAGCTCTGCAAAAGCACAGCTTAGATATCAAATCTCTCTCGCAAAAAAACCACGGGTACAGAAGGCTGGAGGAACAAAACCATTTCGCTGTACAATATTCACCCAAAGATTTAATTTCCATACGGCTTGATCCTCGCCGAGCACACAGGCGAGGGCGCGTTGGACCGAAAGTTCACCTGTCTCTCCGCCACCGCGACAGAAGCACAGGGAGCTGCGCCGTGCAGCAGAGCAGGGGGCAGCCCCTTGTCACCGCCGCCACGTGGGACAATCAACACGTCCCTACACCGGCCGCTCCGCCCGGCCAGCGCCGCGAGCGCCCTGCGGCGGCCCGGGAGCTGTCGCTCCTGCCCGGGAGCCGGGGGTCACTCAGGGGCTCCCGGGAGTGGCTGACGGAGAGATGAGGGAGCTCCGCCAGCGGTACCTAAGTTGCCTTCGAGGGCCAAGGCCACATGCACCCACCCGGGCAGACAACGGGACAGAAAGTTAGCCGGGACTGACATCGCCCAAAGCGCTGCTCAGCGGGGGCAAGGAAATAGCGGCGGGGGCCGAGGCGAGCCCAACCCGCCGCCTCTCCCGAGGAGCCGCCGCCGCTCTCGGCCAACAAAGGGCCGAGCGGTCCCCGCCGAGCTCGGACACCAGGGGTGGGGGGGAGGTGACTCCGCCCCAGCCGGCCCCTCCGCCATGTTGTTGAAAGGAACCGGCGGGGACCCGCCGCCCCCCGCCGCTTTCTTCACCCACCCTCGCGCCGGGCGCCACCGCCGCGCCCGGTGCCTTCCTCCGCTCCCGCGCCCCCCCCCGGCCCCGCGCGCACTCACCGCCCGCCGCGGGGCAGAGCAGCGCGGATGCAGCCAGGCACAGCAGGGCCCAGGGATGCCGCCTCGGCCGCCAAGCGGCCATCGCCATGTCCCGGCCGCGACTCCCCGGACCCGGGATCCGCCTCGCGACGCGCCCCCGCTCCGCCCGCCCGGGCACCGGCGCGGCGCTCGCGCTGCGTGCGCCCTCCCGGCCCGCTCCGGCCGCGAATGCCACCGACGCGGCGGCGGCAGCGCCGCCTGATTGGTCGCCGCGCCCCGGCCCCGCCCCCCGGCGGCCGCGGGCAGCCCCGACAACAACAGGCGGCGGGAGCGGGGCGCGACCCGCGCGGTCGCGGGGCGGGGCGGGGCCCAGGGCGCAGCGGCGGGAGCGTGCCGCTCCGTGCCCTCGGCGCGGATCCCCAAGGGGCTCGGGTTGCTGGCTTGGAGCTTCCCTGCGTCCGGGCGCTGCGAGAGCGCTCGGACGAGCGGCCGAGCGAGGGACCCGCTGGCAGCACTGAGGTGCGGAGCCCCGGGGGCACCGGCGCCGCTGGAGGGCAGGTGCGGGAGCGCGTGGGCAGCCCTCGAGTTGCCTCCGGAGCGGGGGAAAAGAGCGGGAGCGAGGAATTACTGCTCTCGGGAGACGCTGCGGGTGGGCAGGGGGGGAGCGTGCGGAGCCCCGTGACGGTCCCTGCGGGACAGGGGCAGCGGCAGCTCCCTCCCCGCGCACATGCCGGCTCCCGGCGGCCCCGGACAGCCCGGCATCCCGGAGCGGGGCGTGTGACCTCCCGCGGCAGCGGGAGCCACAGCGCTGAGCCCACCGGCTTTGTCCCCGTGCGAGGGAAGAGCGGTGCCAGGCACCAGGTGTAGTTGCCAGCTTATTGCATAGCCTGCACGTAACTGCGGGAGTTAACTGGGAATCGGAGCAAACTCGCTCTGTCCAAATACCCTTCTGAGGTATAACTTGATTCTTAAAACCTGGGGCAACTAGGATGCACCTCGCGAAGAAAATTACTGTGGCTGAGGTTGTTACTTCCTTCCACACATTTATTAGCTTAGCATGGGTGGCAGAGCAGGAGGAGTAGCTCTCCTCTTCCTTCTTGGGATCGTTGGGATCAGGTAACCACTCTCCCAGCAGTAACCTGCTTGCTCTGGGAATCCACCCCCCCCCCCCACCCCCCCGCCAGCTCTAGTTTCTGCCTGTCGCGTTCAGATCCTGAATCAGTTCAGAGTCTCTCAGCATATGCTTTTGCACTCCCTTTGTTGCTTGTTTTGCATGCAGTGTGATCCTCCCATGATAGACCAAGTCACGAAGACCACAGGTGTTTTTCCACGTTACTTGCCGTCGCTCTTGCAAGCCCCGTGCACGGTCTCTGCCCGATGGTGCCTTCCCAGCTCACAGTGTTCAGGACAGCACCCTCCACACTCCCCAGCACCACATTCACTGTGGTGAATAGCACGCTGATCTCCTGCCTCCCTTTTTCTAGCAGTTGTTCAGCCAACACTGCTTTTGTAAAAAGTCTTGTTTCTTCTACAGTACACTTCACCTGGATAAGAATCTTGATAATATAATAGTTCAAAGTGAGGTAAATATTTATTAATACATTCTCTTTCCCTTTCTCTCTGTACAACTATCACTGTCATACATAAACACATCCTAGTTATATTTTCTCTCGCAAAGTAACGTTTTAATGACATGCACTTCATGACAGATGTTGAACCAAATGTCTGGATTTGATATAGATTCATGCTGTAATGAACTACTGAAGCTGACAGCACCAGGCAAACATGTTCTTAGTTATCCGTATGTAGAATTACTTAGAGGGCTAATCCTCAAATAAATATATTAGCATCGGAAAGAAACACTGAAGCACTCACTTAGATTGCTCAAATCCTGAGACACCTTTTAAATTCATATAGAGCATTGAAACTATAAGTTAACAAAGTTATATGCTCAAGAAAAAAAATCCACTATTCATTTCCCCATTGCAGATCTCCTGGGTTTAAGGATGGGTCACACACTTTATCTCAGAAGGAAGGCAGGGAGCAGTAAGCAGAGCATGGTAGGATTTTTTTTCAGGGCTCCCAGTTCAGTCCTATGGTGAACATTTTGCATTAACATCGTGAGTGACAGTTGGCTGACAGACACAGGAAAAAATAAATCAATAAATAGTATTATAAAATTATAAAAAATATTATTAAAAAATAAACAAAGCAACTCACCAGCTGAGATGGATTCAGGTCACTTCCAAGTAGTACCACTACAAAGGAAATATTTTTGTCAGGCCTCACTCTTTTGTATCACGCAAGAGGTAAAGACCTCTACAGAAGAAAGACCTAAAATTATGTCATCCCCTGTCCTGATCCCTGGGTACTTCTCTCTGATTTTGTGTACATTAGATTCAAAAGCCAAAGTAAACATGGGCCAGAAGCAAAACTACTGAAATGGGTTCTGTATGTCCAGAATCTTGTCTTTTCTTGCTATGCTTCCAAGTGTCCAGATTCTTAGGACTGCAGTTTCTGGTCTTGATTAAGGTGGTGTCTTAGAACTTCTGATTATGATACAGACTCTTGATATTCAATGGACTCTGATAAACATTTGGGTCTTGTTGGCACCTTCCCCTGTTAACTTCCCCTTAGCACTGAAAGATTAATCCTGGTATTTTTCTATCCTTTTCTATTTTTCTATTTCTATCTATTTCTTCCACTGTTACTTCTGCTGTCAATTCCCCTTTTCCAACATTTAGGTCTTCCCCTTCCTTCTTAGGAGCTTTATAACTGCTTTTGGTGCAGCAGGGTATTTGCTCATCTGGGCAGTACCTGGATCTTTAGGAGAGCCTGTAGGAGAGGTACTTAGATTCACTGGTTGAGATGCAAAGTAATTCATGTTACATGTCCTGTTTGGTAACAAGAAGATCTACCTTTGTTTTTGCTATACAAAATGAAGCAGTTAAATAAAAATTACAAAATAAAAATGATGGTCTGAAAAGATTTAAAGCATTGGTTCCTCCCTATGCCTGCAAACAAAATGAATGTCAGCGCAAAGGAAATGAGATCTTGATGCCTGCATCTAATTATTTTCATCCTTAAACATGCTAGTTAGTCAAGTGAGGCTGTTAGACAATGACACAATCAGTAAAACAGTTTCCAAGATATATAAAGTGACATTTTGTTTAAGAAGAAAATAACTATTCTGTGATCACAGATTCTTTAAAATTACAATAATTGCTTGGCCTTTTCCTGCCAAAATCGCATGAAAAAACAATTTCACTGTACAAATTTGCCAAGTTAAATAGAAAACAATGCATGACCATTGTATGGTTATGACATTTTAACTGGATGAATTAAATATAATTTTTCAGTATTTCCTGTAAAGGAATCCTTAAAAGCATTTCTTACCTATGGTAATTCTCAGTGCTTACTGAGGATGGAAATCATGTCATCAGTAGACAGAAATTTAGAAGAACAGGCAAACCCCCCATTTTGCCTAGTCTCATTTTTCTAATAACTAATGAATTTATGACATAATTATATTCCAATTATAGAAATATGCAACAAAAGTCATCATTTTTTAATCCAAGGTAGAACAGAAAGCAAGATGACACAAAAAACTCAAATGATCTGGATTTATGAGATTTGTTTAAATCATCAAATTGGTTGGATAGATTTGAAAAATCCTTGCTTTTTAGATTGAGTAAATCAGGTTATTATATAGGGAATAGCTGCAATTTAAACACTGATTAATTTCTTTCTTCTGTACTAGAATGTGACAGTCATATACATGAGCAGCACCCACAGGGAGAGAGAATGAAATAATTAGTCTTTATTTAGTGCTACTTTTATTTTTTGCAAGAATTATTGTCAGTGTATGAACACTACTTATGCTTTGCTTTTCTGGAAGATGTAAAACAAAAGAATTGCAACTGCATGAATGTTTCAAATGGAACTTGGTACTGCAAAACCTCCACAAAGTAAGAAACTGTGTAGGGCATTGAAATAAAAGACGTTTTGGAAGGGGACAGGTGGTGAGATAGACAATTACACAAACCAATTTGTTCTATAGGTTAGTCTTTGAGAAAGATCAAGGATATGAATGTTCTTGTATTATAAGCTGATTTAGTTCCAAAAATGGGCACCAATAAATACTAGGGTTTTTTTAGGTTTCAAAGTAAAAATATATGGAAGTGTGATAGGAAATAGCATTAATGGTGATGACTACAAGTTTTATTAGCCTTTTGGTGTAAGAGGTACTGTATCTGGGTAGAAAAAAATCTTTCATCAACAGTGTGCACAGTTAGTGCTAAAACAATTAAAAAAAGATGCTGCAAAACTTTAATTTTTACAGTTTTCTGTCCATGGTAAGTAGCTAAATGTTATGTTTGTTTGTTTGGAAGAACTATTCAGTGCATCATGATATATACAAATTACTTTCACCAAGGAACTCAGCAAGAGGAAAAGTGCTGAATGTGTAACATTTACCAAAATAGAAGTTATTGAAAAAACCCCAAGACTGCCCTCCCCACCTAGTCCTTGATTTTTCCAAGCAATTTTACTCAAACTGGGACAGAAAATATCGGTGCTTATTAGTGTGGAGTTTCTGTAAGTACAGAAACCAGAAGGTTTCACAAAGATCTGTGATATTTCTAAATCAAAGACAAGCAAAAGAAATTACTTTTTTTTTTTTTTCAAGTTATTGCTTTATAAAACACTCAGAATTACTCATTTTATAACCCTTATAAACATTGCCTGATTTGACTCATCAATGTTTCCAAAATTAAATACTGGGAGATCTTAGTTATTGAACGCCCGGTTAATCATCTCCTTTAACTGAAAGCCAGTTAACACTTAAGACATATGAAGCCCTTTTTGCTTTTAATTCACTGTGGAACACTTTATATCCCAGAGTTATGAGCTGGGCAGCCCAGCAATGCACCACATCAGCATGCAGCTGCTTGATCCCTGCAGCTAACACCCACCTTATTTCACAGATAATGGATTTGTGGACATGTCATAGTGTCCTAAGTTCTTTAAAAGCAGATCTCACTGACAACAATTAAACCGCTTAAACTTGTTTCAGTCCAGCTTGTAGACTCCATCAGCTGCCGAGCTTGTTTACTACATGTGTCCTGATCCACCTTCACTTGAATCAGGTATGAATTATTCAAAGAGAGTGGTGTTGACTGCAAGTCTCCTTAGAGAGAGGTCTGATTTATGCTGAAGGTAGGGAAGAAGCGTGTAGTCCAAGCCATGCTGCTAAACACAGCAGTGTCTAGGAAGACTGGGTAGCTTAGGGAGTGGTTGCCAGAAACAAAAAGGCTGACATCAACCATGTCTGGAAATTACTTTAGACTGTTGTCATTATCCCTTAGAAGGCCTTACATTGCTGAAGTAACTCTGGTAACTCTGAAATGGCAGGGGCATATCACCTACAACTACAGCAAAGGATACATGTGTTAAAGTAGCTTGCCTCTAATGAAGAAAGGATATTTCTTCTGGGGAGGTACAGCTTTTACCTGCTTGGACACTACTCATTCCAATTTGATAGTGCAAGAAATAATTTCTGTCATTCTGCTTATCAAGGAAAGTCATTTTCCTCCACAGACTGGACTCAGTTTTGCCTAGAGTGGGGAAGGAGCAATGTGTGTAACCTACCAAAAGTTAATGTCTTTCTGGCAATGCACAGATCATGAGGTTTTCCTATTGTAATGCTCTGTGTACCCATTAGCAGGCAGCATCCTGTGGGCTTGATAAGCTTGATTTCTTGCATGGAATAAAGGCTCATAGCAAACAAGAAATTTTTTAGAGTGGGAATTGGGAATTGTGGTGACAAGTTGCTAAGACCTCAAAATTAGATTTGGGGATCTAGATCACAACTTGGTTTAAATATCCCTTATCATTAAAAAATATTTTAAAAAATCAATTTTTTTAGTGAAACCTTCACTTTTTTGTTAAAACAACATTTAGTTCAGTAGAGTATAAACTCACGATAAAAATAAAATAAAAAAGAAAGATAAATTTAAATAAAATTTAATTAATTATTAATGAAAATTAATAAAATAGTATTTCATTCCTGACACTGTTTTATTAACCCTGCAAAAATGGTAGAAGAGAGAGGTTCTTCTATAATGCACCATAGGAACTGCTTGCTTTGCTGCAGCTTTTCTAGACTTGATACATATTCTCCATCCACTCTCATTCTTCAATGCATGTGGCTGTAGGTTGCCTGAGGTGATAGCATTAAACTTTCTATCACAGTTCAGGTTACACAAGGTTGTTTCAAAATCCTGTTGCTGTAGTCTAAGCAGTATTTTCTGTAAGTTTTCACTTGTTCATTTGCAATCAATAGCTAGAGTTTACTCAAAAGATGCTGTACCTTGAGCAGTCCCAAGAAAATCCTATGCCGTTTTTTGTAATGTGTTCTGAAAAGGTGCTTTTTTCTTTAAATCCTTTAAATCAGGTAATGGAGTTTGTACCTACTCAGGAATAAAAACTGAAGAAGGAAAAAATAAGATGAAGATCTATTTGGATAAAATTACAGATTATGCAGTGACGAGAAAGATGGTGGAAATCATTTGTAGAACTTTATTCTTTACCAGTTCATGAGCTATTATGTTTCTAACTTTTCTCCAAGAATATGAAATTTTGAGATTGTATGCGTTTTTTGTTATTTCTATGTTTCCCAGTGACATTATTAATAGGGAAAACTTTTGACACTGGACCTATATAAAAATAATAATTCATGCTGTTTTCAGGTCTAACTTAGCATGGGAATTCTCCTGAACAACATTTTTCTGGTTGCAAATAACAATCATTTCATTTTGTTTCTCAGAATTCTGTTTCTCTATTCCAGCAGTCATTTTCCATCAGCCATATCCCTTGGATGTAATTCCAAAGTCTTTTACCCAAGAAGTCTTAGTAGTCTGGATACTAGATTGCTGAAAAAACTGTCTCTCTTGAGAATTTAAGCATGTTAAATTAAGAATCTACATAAACTAATATCCTAGAACTTCTGCAATAGTAGTGGCAAAAATACTTTCATCGCACCTGCACAACACAATTGCCTGTTGTCAGTAGTATTTAAAGGCAACCATCACAAAATAGCAAGAGAAATGCATTCCTAATTTAAAGAGAGGATAATATTAAGGAAGAAAAAAGAAGAGCTTTTAAATGAATAGTGGGAACACGTCCATCATGGCACTGGATTATTCTGCCAACAAGATACTGGAAATTATGGTAGTAAGTATATATATATTTATTTGGTCTAAAGAAGGGTAAAAGGTGGGAAAGGAAAAGCCTTATTTGGTAAGGAGATAATTTCAATTCAATTAACCGGTCATGTGACTAATTTGCCAAAATTAATGACTGTATTACAAGAGAGAAAATGAAGAGCCCAAATAATGTTCAAAATTCAGTAGGGCAAAAGACTATAGTATATCTGTGTATCATTCTGTTGCAGTTTAGCTTTATAGAGGAGGTTACTCCTTTTGTAGCTGTGGTTGAAGCCATGAGAAGTCCAGATTTTCTTGAGACGCTGAATGCTTTGTTTTTTTTCAGGATACATATTTTCTCAAAACTTTGCTGAAGGTCAAAGGGCTGTATAAATATTACATTTTGGAGACTGGGTGAGGCTCTTTTTAAAATACATTTTTAGTTTCCACTTGAATCAGCTCTCAGATATGGCCCACAAATGCACCAGAATTATTTTTTTCTTACAGCCTGGCTAAGAAGAGATGCTTCTTAACATTTGTAGGATAACTGTTCTCAGAGCCTGAGAGGCTATGAGATTCTGCCCTTCCTTCTGCTGACACTTGCCCGTATCTTATCTACAGGAACCAAATCAAAGAGCAAAATCAGAAAGGAACAAGTATCTTTTAGTTTACAGGGTGTTTTTGATACACTGTGCTCTCTGTGGGGTTTCATGATTTTGAGGGTAGGCATAAGGAAGAATGCAAGACATGGAACACAAAGGTGTTTGTGTCTGGTTGAACTGTCTTTAGTCTATTTTAGCCTGGTACTGCATGTTGATCTACTCCACACTGTCACTTACTCTAAAATGGACCCATTTATGTGGAGCTTTTCCTTCATGAATGAATCAGGGACAAAATTGCATTCCTTTGGGCCCTGTTCTGTTGCCACAAGCATGAGATCATCCTTTCTCTTGGGCCACACCATGCCTTAGTCATGCCTTGATGAGTAATCCTAGTTCTCTGGATATTGCTTTCCTGTGAGCAAAGTGAGGAAGAAACCCTCTGGAAAGGAAACTGCCATAAACCACCTGAGCCTGAAATGCTATGGAAAACTGTAAAGGAATAGTTGGGTCTCATCAGGTTCCTGTTCTGTACTGTTCTAACTTCGTCCTGTAGTTAACTTCTTTGTATGCTTCCAAATAGGCTTGAAAGGGACAGTCACAGCTGCCACCAGACTTTACTGACAATAATGAAAGACACTGACATGTTTTCCCAAGAAGTAGTGGAATAGGTGGGTTGTTACCCCATTCTTCGCTTGCTTATGAACTAGGACTAACTTTGAAACAGGCTCTCATTTTGTAAGACAAAAGTCACTGCTCTACTTATCTTGACCAGCCTTTGATTAAAATAGGTTTCAGTAGTTTAGAAGTAACTTAATTTAAATGTAGGCAGCTAAAGTCTTGTCATTGTAGCTTTTTTCACAGTTGAGTTCTTAAGTTCTCTGCACTATGTAGAGAGAGATACTTGAAAATTAACATTTTGAAGCAAAGTTGCCTAAACTTCAATCTCTCCACATAATTAATAGATTCCATCTAGAATCAGGGTATTCCTGCAAAAGTATTCATGGGAGCTGTTACATTTTAACACATTAGTCTAGTGGAAAGTACGGGTTTAATGCCCAAGTGATTTGTGCTCACAGACCTTATTTGCAAGACTAGGGATATTTGGAGTGCTACTCAGGTCTTTCCTACTGGAGCTGTTTCAACAGCCCTGGATTCCTGTTCATGAACTACAGAAAGATTCTTGCTCTTTAATGGCCTAAAGTGTCAATGGCAGCACAGTTGCCCATGGATGTGGCCAAGGAGAAATTGGAATTGGAGAACCATGAATCTTGGACATGGATACATAAATCATTTTCATCACTGTGTTTGACATCTATCAGATTCAATTGGGCTGCCATTCACAACCATCTCCTACTAGTTGATTCTCCCTTTTATAGCTCTGATTGTAGCCAATGTTGTTTACCACCTTCAGATTTGCTTTAATAGAACCTATACAGAGCTGATAATTCTCTATCTCCTTCTAGCTTTTTATTCATAGAGTTCACCACAACTTCATAACATTATTATTCCTCACCCCTGATCCTTTTGACTTGTCTTACCTTGCTCTCTTCCCACTTTATGTCTTATTGAGTGTACCAGTACAACAGGACACAGCTGTGACTATTTTGATCCCTCCTCTAGATTATTCATCAGTTTTCCTGATCTTTTCTCCTGGTGATGAGCAGTTGGGTTTTTGTAAGAATGATACTGTGATTCAGTAACTTTGATGGAATGAGTGGCTTGTTACCTGACATTATATAGCACTCATATGTGTCCAAGGCTTGAAGTGTCCTCTGACTTATCATCAATAACTAGGCTGGGAGAGTTGAATTTCTTTAAAAAAGCATGCATATTAGGAGGTGACTGAGTTAGATGCTGCTAATTTATCTTGCTTCTCTTCCCCAACCTTTTCTCTGTCAGAACAGAGATCTTCCATAAGGAGATAAATTTTTGAGAGGCCCAGCAACAAATTTATTTTGACTTTGGTGGCAATTACCTCTATCCATCAGCCAGACACTTTCTGACCTAACAGAAGAGAATCATGGCACATAATACCAACTTCTTGCCTTCTTAAAATGGAGGCGTAGATATCTGAGCACACTGCTGCACCTTCAGTTTGTTTGCCTGCAATTTGAGAAGATCGAGCTTTGAAGTTAGCTTAGCTGTACTTTGAGCAGGGAGCTGGATTAGATGACCTCCTGAGACCGTTTCCGATCTAAATTATTCTACTATTCTAAGACATATCAAGCTACAGTAAAGTGAGGAGAGAGATAGTGAATAAACATTTAACTATGAATCTCAATGAATTCTGGCTTTTAATAAGTGGGGTTTTTTTTACTTTTGAGTAGCTGTCTGTGCATTTCTGATTCAGGTGGATTAACGCATAGCATCAGTTTTTTAAGCCTTTGCACAAATAGCAGTTCTATGTCTGCTCTTTTGAATTTCTGTAAGCTTTATTTGGATGCAGATGGAGATGGAGATGGGAGTTCTTCATGATGAAAACCCTTTTAAATAATCCCCCAAAAGCTTAAGGTGTATCAGTGGTATATGTTTTAATTACTCAAACCATCTCTGCCATAGCAAATTTTAGTGTTCCCTTCCAAACTTTTAAGCCAATTAGCTTCTGTACAATTGGTTTTGGCTCTGGATATCTCAGTAAAAGAGGAAAACATATGTTTAAAAGACCTTGGCTTGTGAGTGTATGATGCCAAAATTGATGTGTCTTCCTGATATAGACTGCCTCCAAATCCTAGATGTTTGAGATCAAGAACAGAAAATGTCCAAGATGAATTTGTGGTGTAAGAACAGCTTTGCTATAAAGATAGAGAAACTTTGCCAAGTAGTAGTGTGGGAAAAAGCTGCTGAGAGCGTCAGTTTCTTGCTCTGTAGGCAGAACCAATGGTGATGAAATACAGTCGTGAATTCTTCTGAAATAACCTGTCACAGATGTACCCTAGGGACTTGCCAAACCCAGTTCAGAGCCCACTGGAAGGCCTTCCTTCCTACCTTCTTGGAAGGAAACATGGACTTCAAAATAATGGGATCAATAGACTGGAAATTGCTTTGATGAAGCTGATGAAGAATTCCCAATTCACTCAGCTGAAAAAAGGAAATGTAATATGACATTTAGCTTGGTTTTGGTCAACATTACAATAAGAATTTAGTCAACACAGGAGTTCAAACACACCACTCACCCTACCCTAATATGGTGTAGGATCAAGGGATGCCATCTCACTTTTCAAAGTATCAGGGAAGGCTTCTTGTATGCTGGCTGAAAGGATAGTGGGATGAATCTAGGAGGTCATGTTTGGTGGCTTAGGTGAACCTAAGCACACCTCTAGACTCTGAAAAGTCACTGAGAGGATGATGCTGACCCTAGAATCAGAATCTGTTCAGTAGTCCTAACAGGCAGGCTGTACCCACAAACGTGACGGCTGATCTGCCTGCTGGGGTAAAACACACAAACAAATGTCTTGTGTTGCCCTGTTTGTCATTGAAGGCATCATGGTAGTAGTTATCAGTTGTAAAGTTATCAGTAGCCTTTAATTCTCAGACGTTTGAAACATCCGAGCTCTGTGAACAGTCAATCCATGCTCTAACCAATGTGTTCATTAGTGTTGAAAGAGGTGAGGATAATGTAATGGCACAATATACAGCTTGAAAACGTTTGCATAGGACAGTGATGGCTTTAGGGGGTGCCCTGAATGAACGCAGTCTGGACATGGGGTTTACATGAATGGAGAACATTTGCAGGAGGAATATATATTCTTAAGTTTAGCAAAAAACATAAAGAATCACTGATGTGTGTTCTGTGGGTATCAGACATGCATGTCTTGCAGTCCCTCTGCAGGTTTTCAGTGGGATGAGGACTCCAGTTAGCCCTGAGATCAAGCACAATGCTTAAGTACCTGTGCGTTCAATTAAATCCTTCTGTTCCAAAACTGAGTGACTCTTTCAAACTACCCACAAGAGTAGTCTTGGCACATGCTGTCCCTGCAAATCATCCCCTAAAGAAGTGGCTGGAAGGGTTACAAATTATACTAATCAGAACTCTGTCATGGAACAGTTCAGCTGTCAGTCAGATGTGATATTTCTTCTAATAACTCTGCCTTGACTGTAATAGTTTTCTGGTACAATGGTAGCCTTGAGGATGAAACTAGCCTCAGTTGAAACCTTGAGGCCTGCAACGTGAAAATGTATAACTGTAGAGCAAAAGTAGGTACTGGCAAATCATTTTTTGGATGTTAAAACCAATCCATCTAACTCAGTGGGGAGATAACGTTTTTTTCAATAATAAACCATCATTATGACTAGGACCTAAATAAGAATGTCTGGAACCAAGGAATGTCAAACAAAACACCTGTGAGATGGTATTGGTACTGATCTGTGGAAAAGTTACTATACTACTATTCGTATGAGCATACTCAAAGTGCATGATACAAAACATCTTTCCTGCAGAGGCAATGTCATCATTGTCCTGGCTTGAACTTGAATGTTATCTTAGGTATTTCTTATAAGGTCCAACAGGGCTGTCACCTCCTTTTCTGCTGAAGCATTACTAGTATCCCTGAGACAGGCTGAGGGAAGGTTATAAGTTACCTCTGATCAACACCAGGGTGTGATTTCTGAATTGAATTCTTAAGTACATTGTGGCTTAACCCTGACTGGCAACTCAACTGCATATGGCTACTTGCTTACTTCCCTCAGGGTGGCATGGGGGAGAGAACTGGAAGAGTAAAGAGGAGAAAACTCATGGTTTGGATTTGATAAGTAATACAAGAAACACAAGCAAAGCAAAATAAGGAATTAATTCACTGCTTCTCCCATTTTCAGGCATTGTTAAGCCATATGCAGGAGAGCAGGGCTGGAATGGAATGGTGGGATGGTGACTTGGGATGACAAATGCCATCACTGGAATTATTCCCCCTTCCTGCTTCTTCCCCCCATTTTATATGCTGAGCATGACGCCATCTGATTATGAGATATCCCTGTGGTGATCTGTCCCAGCTGCCTACACTCTCAACTTCTTGTACACTCCCAGCTGCCTCGCTGGTAAGAGGCAGAAAAGGCCTTGGCTCTGTGTAAGCTCTGATCAGCAGGAATGAAAACATCTCTGTGTTAACAACACTGTTGTCAGCACACAGTCAAAACACAGCCCTATACCAGCTACTGCTAAGAAAATGAACTCTACCCCAGGCAAACTGGCACAATCTAGAAATTCCCACAGCCTGTGCTGTCTGTAATTCCATTACTCTCTTTTGCCCACACAGGATGAAGAGATGTTCTGACCTTGTGTTCCCTCTTCCCCATGCAAAGTCTAGTACTGCTGGAGGTCAGACATCCACTCTGGGTGCACCTGCAGGTTAGGCTGTGTGTACGTAGAGCCATTAATTAGGAACGTTAGGAGTAGAACAGGGTGGTGTTATGATGCTTTTTTTCTTTAATATGGATACAATGGAAGGGAATATGATAGAAAAAATTTTAGATCAACTGGTGACAGTGGAAATTGCACCAAGGTACATAATAAGTTTTTTAAGATGCAGCAAATAGCAGCCCTCTGACTGGTTAAAAAAGGGAGGTCAGGTTCAGGTTAAAGTATCAAAGTAGTTAAGTAGATGTTCTTCTAGAAATATTTCTCTCTGGGCAGCTACTTTGAAGCATTAAGGAGAGAGCAGGGAGGAACTGTTAGTCTTTGTTAGAGTGCAGTCTCAAACTACGTATCAGACCAGGAAATAAAAGCCAAACCCCAATAAATTTTTTTTTTTTTTTTTTTTTTTTTTTTTTTTTTTTTTTTTTTTAGATGTATGCATGGCATTAATCCCAGTACTTGAACACCAAAACGAAATTGCAATTCTAGCATCTAATTTTAAAAAAATCTAGAAGACAGGTTCTGTTGTCCAGGACAGTACTGGAGTGAAGACAAGACTTACAAGTATTAATGCAGAATATTAACTCTCAATGCCGAAGAAGAGGAACTGTGGAATCTTCCAGGCAGGCCATACTGCAAGTCGTTCTTTCTTTTTTCAATGCAAAGCTCAGAAGCAAGGCTGGCAGTCTTTGGTTACACCAAAGTGAATTTTGTTAATTCTCAGTCTTTTGAGATGTATATACTGCACTGCAGAAACTCACAGCAATGGGAGGAGAAACTGCTCCTCTCACTGTAGTTCTTCTGGGCAGAGCAGCATGCTACTGATAGATGACATGGTTTGTGATTGCCCAGAGAAAAGATCTCTGAACTGAGAAGGGAGAAAGACGTGCAGATTACCCCCTGCAAACAAACCAGTTGGCCAGATCAAGATATTGGGGTATTCACAATTCAGTGCAATTTGGACTGCTACATTGATTTCTTGTGCAGTTACTGTTTTCAACCTTGCTCTAGTGCTGTCTTGGTGATTACATTGCCTTATACACAGTTTCTTACCCAAATTAGCAAACATTCTTCTTCAAGTGCAACTGACTTTTGTGTTGGAACCATGCTGGAAAAAGTACTCTTCTTTGATATAGAAAGCTAATTTATTCTTAAGTACCAGACTATTTTTTTTCTCTGTCATATCCTTGATGAATATTATTTTTTCTTCTCAATTATACTAGGGAATCTAAAGAACATCACTGGGCTTGAAAAAAGTGTATGTTGTTGTTGTTTTCCCTAAGGGAAACATCATCTTTCTAACAGGTCTCTCATGCCATTCTCTCATTCCCTTGGCATGTGAGCAGGCTGGTAAACTCAGTACCACAGCAGCCCAGGTGGTGCACAGTTCATGCTCTGTATTCAGTTAAAGGCTGTGCAATAAATTGCTGTAGCCTGCAGATTAATGTTAGAGGTGGGAAGCAAACCTGGAGAGTTTTTAGCAACTTATTGATGGTGCTTAACCGTTTCAGTTCTCTGCTAACTCTTCAGTGTACAAAGATGGGTTAGCTCTGTGAGAGGATTGGCACAAACATCTCTGAATGCATTTTGCTGGACCCAACTTAAACTCTAGTTCAGTAGCTCCTAAAACCTGCATGTTTTTATTAGTCTTCTCTTGTCTCCCTTCACAGAGCTCTTCTGTGTAATCCCATGACCCCACCACCTCTTGTCACTGCAATTCCAGGCAAAGGGACAGCCAGCTCCCTGAGCACTGCTGGAGCTCAGGAGAGGAAGAGCAGGGACTGATGAGGATGAGTGGCTGAAAGCAGAGACCCCACTGGCCCGTAAAGGATTAAAAGTAGATGGTTCCTGCTTGAAGCAGGTAAAAGCACTTTATTTCCCCAGCTTGAGCCTTCTGTGACTCAGAGTGAAATCTTGCTGTACATAAATAACTCTTCCAGCTATGTGAACTGCAGGAATTTGGAACAAGAGTGACATGGTATTTTAGGAAAGCTGACTATAAATGAGTGCAGAGATATGTAATACAAATGGGTTTTGCCTTATTGCTGTGTTGTAGTAATGGAGTAATTTACATTTTTGCTTTTCCAGAAAAAAAAGAAGGTATCATTCAACTGACCCTGGGAAATAAGGTTGTATAATCAATTGGAAAAATAAAGCTGGATTTCAAAATACTTAGTCGTATAATTACATCATTTTTGTCTTGTAAGTGTAATTTGCTTTTGTCTGTTGACAAAAGCTGTCTAGTTATTTAATACTCTATTTGTCAGCAAATGAACATATATTTATTTCCAACATGGATTCTTGTTTAAGTCTTAAAAAATATGAAAATGTGGAGTTTGACCTCCATAGTCATTGCCTGATAAAACATAAGAAAATATGTTGTTTAAAGTATGCAGTAGACAAATACTTTCAGCAAAAGACTTCAGGTATTATGGTTATACTGTTAGTGAAGAGTATTACCATTTCCTGATCATTCTTATAATTGTACAAGTTGTTTTATATTAACAATTCTTTAATTATGTGAATGCCAGAAGGGTAAATTCACAAAAGAAAAACCACTTTACATATAACTTAGTGGGATAACAATGTGTAGAACCTATTTCAAAGAAACCATGACAGACACATTTCATTCGTCAGTCTGACACAAAAGCAAATTACTTCCTCTAATATGCAATGAAATAAATAAAGGTCAGATGGTTAATTTGTCTGCATTTGCTTTATTCAGTTCTACCAGTTAAACAGGATGTTTTCTATTAACATTGCTTTCAGGTTTCCTGGTAACAATAGCACCAAAATAAAGACCAGATTTTGTCAATGTGAAATTCACTCCTTCTGCATAAAGTCCTATGCCTACAATCTGCAAAGAGAAAAGCTGAAATAAGATGTGGGTGCTGCTATATTTCTGTGTAAGCACCAGGCTGAGATCCGTACAAGCTACAGGAGTCAGGTGCTCGGCTTCCACCAAAACTCAGAGGAGGTGAGCACCTTTGTTCTTAAAGCTTTGTTTAGCATATGTGAGCTCTGTAAGGCATATGAGCCTCCCAGTATTAGCTGTATATATGAGTACATATGAACGGTGGCTTGGGTATCCAAAATCTATGCAAGTGAAAGGTGAGCATGGAGCATGCGGCTTCTCAGTCATGAAGCAGCAGCAGCCTTGCTGAGCCATACTGCTTACGAGGCAGGCTACTGGATCTTCCTCACAGACCATACCAGCTCATGCCAAGCTGGTGACCTCCAGCTCAGGCAGAAGAACATGAGTTAACTGCTGGCAAGCTTTGAACCACATGGGGTTCAAGTGGAAGGAAGGGCTTTAAGCCAGTTTATGTGTGCACTGGATGTTCCACCTAACTGGAATGTGGTTTGTGCTGAGGTATGTTTTCCTTGGCTATTTTTTTTTCCTGAAATGTGCAATTACAAAAATTAAAATATTTACATCATTACAAATGAAATTTCAGTGTCAGCTTTTTCTCTCGTCAAATGGAATATTCTTATGTGCAGCAGGTGAATTATTTTCCTTGGGGATCAGATACAAAACTGTTTTCAATACAGAGAACAATAAACTGATTATTACAGCTATATACTTCTTGGTCAAGGAGTTTTCCTGTGTTCAGAGGTGATGCTTGTCCCATAGCTCCCATATCAGCTGTGTGCCAGGCTTCACAGTAGTTGCTAATCAGTCGGATCCCATTTGCAGTTGAACCATGCCATATTATTTTTTGAGGCCTGAAAGGTAACATTAAGAAGTTATTTACTGGAAAAGTATCTTTTGCTTTATTAAACTGCACACCTGTATGAGTGGTGATCTGCATTCCTTGTGCTTGAAGCAAAGAGTGGTTAGGTAAAGATGAAGACAGAAAGGAGAGAAAGAAAGGAGAACACAACCTGATATCCCATTTTTAGACTATCAGAAAAGGCAAAGAAAAATGGCATAAAGAAAGTGAGAAATTTTTATCACACATTTAGTATCCCAAGATACTGCTGGTATTTCTGTTACTATCTGGTAAAAGTAGGAAAAAACCCCTTACATATAACATATAAAACATGAATGGGATTGTCAACTCACCAAGATGAATCAGTCAAGACATTCTTCCCATCAAAGGAGTATATTGGAACGTGAATGTTGAATTGTCCACCATTTCCATCAAATATAGATTCCCAGTTACTGAAAAGGGTTTCTCCCTGTTAAAATTTCAAAGCCACTTTTACAAACAAAACAAATCCCAAATCTACATCATTACCTATCTGTAAACTGAAAATTTTATCTGCATTTAAGGACACTTGTGATTTCATCTTTCATATCAGTTTCTGCATAATATTCCTGAACAAACTTGTCTCATCTGTCATCTCTATGCAAATAGCTGTCTGGTCCATGCATTTGCCTCAAAGTTGTCTCTCTGTTCTGTTGTTGCTCCAAAAATTCAGCTTGATCATCCCCTGTCCTTTTCCTCTCCTAAGACATTGTTTGAAAAATGCATATAACTACTGTAGCTGTAGAGAAAATATAGACATAACTTGTACTGGAACTTCTGTTAAGGTCACAGGTTTGTGAAAAATATTGCAAAATTTCAGGCCAAAACCTTTGTAATTGGCTTCTTTTCAAACAGCTTTTGAGTTTTTCCAGTCAAAGTTGAAACAATATTGTCTTCACAAATTTCTCCCAAGGCTCTATGTTTGCATGCATTTCAGAACAGCATCCGTTCAACATGTTCCAAGTGTCATGTGTTATTTCTGTAGGTTTCTTTGGCCACTTGTCCTGGGAGCCAGCCAATGCTACAAAGACATGGTTTGTTTTCCTCAGTTTTAGAGTGTGTCTGTTTATGTGAGATCACAAAATGACTCAGGCTCTAGACTCTCCTCTCTGTTTCATTGGGGTATAGCCAACATCATTCTTAAGCACAGAATTTGTATTTTTCTTAGAAATGAGAAAAATAGGCAGTTTATCCTATGATCACACTAAAAGGTAGAACATAATAACTCAATAGTTTTCTATTTCATCACTACTTTTTTTTTGTTTCTTGAATCTGGCTGTGAAATATGAAGCAAAGCTGCTCCTATAAAAAATGCAGCTTGGGCTGAAAATTACTGCTTTTGCTATTTTCCAAGATTTTTGATCCTAAAAAAACAAAGCACTAAGTACCCATTTTTACCTGAAGATTGACTATTGGCAAATGGTGTCGGTCTGCTTTTCTGACGACTGTGGCCAGATCTTGCAAGTGCGATGAGAGGAAGGCTCTATAGGTAGATGTCAAACCCGCAAGCTGGGCCTGCCGAAAACACTGAAAATCTGCTCGCATGTCACCAGACAATGGGAAGTTCAAAGCCACCAGGTGCAACTGGAAGAAAAAAGAAGAAAAGGCACCGTTTAAAAAAAAGGTTTATGACATTAGAAACAAAACAGTGCTGCCTCCTCCTGTCAGCACAGAACACGTGCCCTTCATAACAGGTATGAAAGCTATTTGTTGCAATAACATCTCATTTCTCAGAGCCATGAGACTCTTAGCAGAATATCAATTTATCTTTCAACATTAAGGGAACCATGAAGATTATATACTTGTAAAAATAAAAATAATCTTTTAAAAGCAGCTAATATTTTCAATTGGAAATCTTGGAGTTTTCACATGTACAAAATACCAAATCCTACAAACACGGAAAAAAGTAATAAGAAGTGACTAGGTACCATTTAAAAATAGAAGAAGTAGCGTGCTTAAGTCAAGCAGCACAGATGCAAAAACTAATCCATATTCTTGCTTTTTTTATTCTTTCTGGTTTCAATTTTTAGATATGCCAGTTACCTTGCTTTCTTTGTCTAAATATTTTAAAGTCTTTTAAATAAAGACTTAAGTTCTAAAGTGTTTAACTAAGCCAAACAGCACTATGAAGATTGCAAATATTGTAATGAATATTTTAATTATTTAATTATTACACTATTGTTACTTCAGAAGTTACTCTGTATCGCAGGTACAATCACTAAGTAAAGAAGTATTCCTAACTCACAGTTCGATTTTTTTTTTTCTTTTGAGATGAGAAAGGGGCTGGGATGATGAAAATAGATCTGGAGGGAACAATTTCAAATTGTCAGAGATGTCTGAAAAAGTTAAAGAAGTGTATTTGTAAATTTCCAAACTAAAATCTCTGAGTTTGGAGAGCAAATATCACAACTGTCCCTCAAGATGCAAACTGTCACACTACAGAGCACAGCTCTGCAGCTGCAGTACATATCTCATACTTACTGCTGGTTTTCCATTGTTCATATTTGATACTGGTCTCAGGGCTGGAATATGCTGAAATCCCTGTTATTTGAACACAAGCAAAAAGAATATGTTAAAGATCAGAATTTTAGACACTCAGTAATTTTTTTAAATAAAAATTTAATCACATCTGGAGTCCTGCTTGAAAGCAGCCTGCTCTTGGTAGGAGCAGGAGAGCAGTAGAAGAAAATTAAAACTGAAAGGGTAAGGAGGATGTGAAAACAGAAAATGTAATGGGTGGAAACACTTCTCAACCCTGTTAATTGTTTCAGGAACAGCAGTTTCCTTCTCTAGTTATGGCAGGTAAGCCATAACTAGACATTAAGCCACCAGCCGTAGCAGATGGGAAACTCAGGTGGTGTCAACTGGAGGCTGCAGAAAATTTCTTATAACTTGAGGTCTAGACATTTTCCCAGTGTGCTAGATGAACTTCTCCCTGACCTACTCTAACCTTTTTTATTTGTTTCTGACCATCTTTCTTCTCAGTGCTCCTTCCTAGCTCTCTCTTGCCCTTTCATTTTCTCAGCAGACCAATTAACCTGTCATCAAAAAACTCTCTCTGTTCTCTTTGTAATTTCTTGGTTTTCATCCTCCCACAATTTTTTTGAACAGACAACATGTTCACAGGCAGGCTGGTACAATAACTTGCAGAATGGGGTCAGGTCCAAACTAACAATCGAGGCTTTAGAATACACCCTCTGCACACTGCAGGGTAAGCTACGTTCAGGTGATTATGATACACTGAATAAAGGACTATAAACTTTCAAAGAAAATCATCTTTTCAGAAACTCTTTTCTGACCTTCCTTGAATGGGATCAGGCTTAATATGACTGATTGCAAGCTTATGAAAAAAGAATTCTGTGTGTTTGTGAGTGTTTGGTTTTTCTTTTGTTAGTTTTCTTGTCTTTTTTGTTTTGTTTTGGGTTTTTTTGTTTGGTTTTCTTTTTTGGGAGTTTTTTTGTGGACAGCTTACTTTATTCTTCTTTTTGTAAATGCTGCTTTGTCTCTGTAGTGTTTGGAATCTCAGAAGAAACTGGAAACAGATGACTGTCCAAGCAAATCAATCTGCAAGCTTAAGTAGTGGTAGGATGCTTATTTTGAACTGACAAATCTTAGTGGAAAATTACATTGTGTGGAAATCAGCATGCAACTTCTGCCAAGTGGATCACATATCTAGACTCAGTTTTTCACACTCCAGTATTTTGTACTTACATGGCTTGATATGGCTGGAGGAGGAAGGCTGTCAGCAGGGATAGGAATTAGCTCACCAAGCTGAAAGAACCAAAAAGAAGAGTAGAACAAAAACATATCACCAGGAGCTTCTGAATTCAAAAAAAGGAGTCTTTGCATCCACACTTCTCTCCCTCTGTGAAAGCATCTCCCTCACCTTCATTGTGAGGAAGGGAGTTGGAACAGATTAGGGTGTAGTGTAATAGTACCTGCAATTTTCTCCATCCTTTTCGAACACGGATATAAACCTCACTGGTTTCCCTCAGATAGATTAGTGTACCTTCTGCTACATAATGAACTTTTTCCAACATACTCTCAATGTTTTGGAATGTTGTAACCTGTCAAATAGGAAAATGAAACATCATCAGACACACAAAACATTTTGCAAGTTAAATAGTCTCATTTGGACACATAAATGTCAAGGCTTCTTCTGCAGGAAATGCTCATAAAGTCAGTTTTATGTAATTTAATACATAAAGTAATAAGAATATCTTGCTATATTGGCATACCAGCATCATCCCTCTGTGGATTGTAGTAGAACAACAGCAATTTTGTACATATTTCATACAGAGTGAAGATTGTTGCACTCTGACAATTTAACATCATGGGTCAAAATGGCAGAGGTCAGAAAAGAATTGCAGTAGTTTAAAACTGGGAAAAATTTCAGAAAAGTACAATTTCTTTCACTTTTTTTTTTTCCTAATTTATTCATTTTCAGAAGGCATATGAATGTTTTATAAATAACACAGACCCTACTATAGATTTGTATATTTTTTTTAATCTTAGTTTTGACCTAAGTAAACTCAGACCTTCTGTCTGAGACAGTAGCTCCCAGACTGCAACTACAGTCTTCTGTCTTGGGCCACTAGTCTTTGAATATTTATTTCTCCCCTGAGAATTGCAATGAATGCCCTCTGCTAGCTTGAATAGGGCTTTTGGGGTGGTTTTCTCAGGCTTTGTTTTTTTATTTTCCCAGAAACTATGAATTCTTAATTTAGAAATTATTGAGACTTCTGCCTCAGCTGGTTCGTTTTTTGGGTTTTTTTTTTTTTTTTCTTCTTTCATGGATCTCTTGGCTTCAATTTTGGTTCATTTCGTAATATAAGAAAAGGAAACAAATTTGCATGGATTCTCTGGCACAATTTTTAGATTTTCTAGGGAAATCTACAGTTTGCATCTTGAAATTATGTAGTTTATAAAACATTCTACTAAATAAAACAACAGGATGGAACTTTCACTCCTCTCTTAGTGCTACCAGTGACCACCAAAAGTTTTGAAGAAATTTTTCTATAGCAAACTTCCTTATTTTGCTCTCTTACCAGATTCCTGGTGGCAGGTGACCCTGGCTCTCCAGGAGGACCCAGTGGCCCAGGCATTGCAGCTGCTAAAGTAAAATAAGCATACAATACATGCTGAAGGTCATCTTTTTTGAGACAAACTGTGAGTGACACAAAGAAAGGGCTTAGTGATGGTGTCCAGGAGCGGTGGAAGTTTTAAATAGCCATAGTCATGTCCTGAATAGCTCAAGTCAACTACAGAAAATACATTCTAAGGGTTTTTTTAGAAGCAATGGTGAAACAGTCTTTTCTCTGTTTTTTAGGAGGTTAAGGTCCACAGATTGCAATCTGTTGAAGAAACTGCAAACGAAGAACAAAACCCACTTACATTGACCTGAATGCGGTGCTGTTAGCTACAGCACATGGAAGTGGAAGAACTTTTTGCTTCTGCCCGTATAAGCTTTGAGAGAGTCATAACATCTTTTGCTCTAAAGGCAAACAAAAATTTACTTTTCCTTGGATGAAAAATTCAAGTGTGTGGACTCAGCTTGTGTTACAAAGAAAAAAAGAATTCTTCAGAGGTATGACCTCTAAGACTGCAGTACACACCAGCTGGTGCCTATTATTTGTCTCTACTCCAAAAGTGAATTTCTTCACCTTGAGCTGTTTTCTGGAGTAAAACTTCTTTCCTTTAAGGCAGGAAAGATTCAAAGATATGGAAGACAAAAAGCATGCCTTTTGTGCAAATGCATGGCATGATAATGTAACTCCTTACTGTTTGTAAGAAGGAGCTTCTACACAAGAACCTTGCTTGTTTGATTTTTGAAACCTAGAAGAGCCTCGAAATCACCTTTTAGGAGAAGAGTCTATGCACTGAGGCATTTGCAAGGATACTCCAGAGCAGGTCCTTCATGCCAGTGGCAGGAGAAGGTCAGCTCTCAGAAGTGTTTAGAGCTATTTACCTGCAGATAAGCTATTCTTCTTTCCCTGTATTACAATATGTGAACTCCATACTATGGTATGTGAACTCCATAACTACAGATAGTAATAGCTTTAAAAGAGAAAACTGAACCTCAAAGATAGGGAATAAATAAACATCTGTTCTGAACATTTAGTAAAATGTGTGCTGCCTAAAGAACCCTTTTATAAAGCAAAGAGGAAAATGTGTGGGAGGATGATGAAGACTAATGGCAGAGAGCATAAATGAAAGTATAGGGATGGAATACTAATAATAATTTGTTTTGTCTGAATGTGTCTCTTAGCTAATAACCAGAAGTGCTTGATCTAAATTACACAGGAAAAGGCCTGAAGACCTTTATGTGCTTCACGGATACTGCAGACCTCTCTGTATCGTGATGATCAGGGGCTGATTCACATAAAGCCTATGTTCCAGTGTTGAACATATTAAGGATTTTTTCTTTCTCAAATATTATTCAGAGGATGAACTTCTGGTAGACACTAAATTAATACTATTGAGTGGATGACAGCTTGGAAGTCTCACCTGCTATATAAATGAGACTAACCAGGTTCAAGAAATACCTGGAGAGAACAAATTGAAGAGAGATATGTCTTCTCCCCAAACCAGCATACTGGAAGCATAGGTCTTGTGGGAAAACAGGTTAATTCTTAGTTCTCAGGAACGGAGATCTGTATTTGCTAAGCCTGTCAAAACTTTTGGAAAACTGATCTCTGTTACAGCATCTCTATTCAGTTAAAGTCTCCCTTTCTACTAGTACACTGTCTTCAGCTGAGATTAAGAAATACTCTGCTCTGGTTTTACCTGGCTGGATTCCTGTGTTGGTCACAGATCCTAGAGGGAAGAATCAGTCATTTTCTCAGGCATACTTGTCAAGTAATGTCAGAGGAGCCCAGGACCCCATTCATCAGAACCCAAGGCTGAACATTAACAGTCTGAGGCTTGTCACTAGGAAACCTGTGACCCAAAAGGAGTCAAAAGCACAAATGTATCCAACTGTGACTCTTGATTTCTAACCACATACTCCCTTTGATGTCACTTTGTTTGCAAAATTCCTCTCTTGATGTAACTATTTGTGGCACATTTTGCTCCTTTTCTAACCCACTAAGTTGAAAATCATTAAAGGCAGAGTAAGCAATCTGAAGTTTCATTCCTATTCAGCATTTGCGTAGCAATTAGTTTTTAGAAGCAGTTCTAAAGCAGTCTCATTACAGACCTAAACTCTTCTGTGGGTACTACCTTTACATCAGAAAATCAGAGAAACACTTGGGTTGGAAAGATCCTTAAGATCATCACCTCCATTGGTGACACCCAGAACTGCAAAGTCTACTACTAAAACATGTCCCTAAGTGCCATGGTTGCGCTTCCAGAGATGGTGACTGAATCACTTCCCTGGACAGCCTGTTCCAGTGGCAATCCTTCAGGTGAAAAAAAATTCCCAATATACAATTCCTGGCACAATTTGGGGCCATTTCCTCTTGTCCACTTGCTTGTAACCTGGGAGAAGAGAGTGCCCCTCCTGGCTGCACTCTCCTCTCAGGCAGTAGTAGAGATTGATACAGTCACCCATGAACCTCCTTTGCTCCAGGCTAAACACCCCCAACTTTCTCAGCTGTTCCTCACATGGCTTGTGCTCCAGACCCTTCCCCAGCTCTGCTGCCCTTCTTTGGACATGCTCCAGCACTTCAGTGTTGTTCTGGTAGTGAGGGGCTCAAAACTGAGCACAGGATTCAAGATGTCATCACACCAGTGCCGGGTACAGTGGGACAATCACTGCCCTGGTCCTTCTGGTGACACTATTGCTGACACAGGCCAGGGCCATTGGCCTTCTTGGCCACCTGGCCACTGCTGGCTCAGGTTCAGCCAGCTGCCAACCAGCACCCCCAGGTCCTTTTCTGCTGGGCAGCTTTCCAGCCACTGTCCCCAGCCTGTAGCATGGCTTGGGGTTGTTGTGACCCAAATGCAGGGCCTGGCACATGTCTTGTTGACCTTCATACAGTTGGCCTTGGCCCATTGGTTCAGTCTGTCCAGACCCATCTGTAGAACATTTCAAGAGGTCAACCTTCCTGTCCAACATGGGGGCAAACTCACTGAAGTGTGCATTTGACCCCCTAGCCTCAGGTAACTAATATTGATTAGGTCTGGACTCAATACTGAACCCTGGAAAAATCCGTTGTGATGGCCACCAGCTGGATATAATTCCTTTCCCCATAAGAAGAGCGTTTTGTCCCAAATTTAACCAGCTGATCAATTTGATGGACTTTGTAAAGCTGTCAAGGTAACCTATCTCTACTAAGCAGTTTTCCTCCCAGCCACAGCTACAGCAAGATCCTTCATGCAATAGCACTCCCATGACATTAGTCAGTGAAAACCGTCTGCAGAAAAATTGTCCCTTTTGTAGTCTCAGTTCCAACTCCCCCCAGGAGAAATTGGTGGAGGGCAGGAGGATAGCAGGGAACAACCTGATTCAGGTATGCAGAGAGGGTGGGCAGGTGGGACAACCTGCCAGGTGTGAAAGAATTGGTCATGTGTGGGTTGTGGGCACAAGGCTGTACACTCACATATACACTGAAAAGCTCACCTGAGCCATATATTGCAGGGGGCCCTGGTGGTCCAGGTGGTCCAGGTGGTCCAGGGGGTCCAATTTTTCCATAACCTGGCAAGCCAGGTAGGCCAGGTAACCCTGGAGGTCCTCTGGGTCCAACAACTGAGTCCCCTTTTGGTCCCTGTCAGTGATGAAAAGTATTTCTTTGAATGTATTGATTTCACTGCCGCAGGGCCATGATCTCTGGTGGCAACATTTACCAGATGCCTGCCACTACACTGTCACTTAGACATGAGTCTGTATGCAATTTTTTCCAAGGTCGCATGGGTATAATGGAAAATGAAAATTTTAACCACATATTGAAATAAAGACAAGGATTTAAATTTCAAAAAGCTTTCTGAAAATTCTCATACCCTGGGCAGCAGATACCTGCAAAACTCTCAACAGTGCTTTCAAAGTCCTGGATCTCTACTCTTCTCATGCTGAGACTGCTTGCTTTGATGGGCACAGAGAGTTTGTGGAAAGCTTTAGTGTAAAGTGTGTCTATGCAGGGTGTACACCTCATGACGAGTGCTCACTTCCCCCTCCTGTGATCAAATGTTAGCCCTTAACCTCTCCAGCTGCCAGACTTGCAGAATAAAAAGGCTTCAACCTTCACCTCCTTTCATTTCCAGTTTAGCAGTGTGTCCTCAGCCTGACTGAGGATGGCTTGTGCTCCCTCTGCTCACACCATCCTGCAGACGTGGAATGCATTGGACCCTGGACAAGGAGAGCTCAGCTGTGCCATCCAGCTCTTTCTTGCCAGTAGAACAGTTTCTAAACAGGGAGATGGTTCTCAGCAATGTGAAATAGAATCAGGGGGATTTTTGAGGGTCTTGCTAACCTAACTCATCATCCTCAGCTGTGGCCCACTCAGTCATGGTTCTTGAAACAGACATGGCAACGGAGGAATGCAATGCATATATTTGTTGCTAGATCCCAGAGATAAACTAGTTTCCGAAGAATTGGTGCATTTTATTTCAAAGTAGCTGTGGTAGCAATTGCCAGAAGATAAAATTAAAAGGTAGACAGTAGACAGTGGCTGAATTTTATAGAAATAGTCCAGATGGCTACACACTGGTCTTTTCAGTCATGATTTTAGATTACTAGGAAAATAGGAATAATTATTTAGATGGAAAATAATTTTCAAGTCAGCCTCTGACTAACTTTATATGGCCCGTTTTGGTATTTATGGGGATATAAGTAGTAACATCACAAATTATACATGCTGCTTTGATTTGTAATGCTGTTAATAGCATGATCTACATATTGGTGAAGCTATATGAGACAGCTGAGCACAACATTATGTAGTATTTCATAGCAAAGTAATTCTATGCACAACAGTCAAGTGTCTGTGTTTACACTTAATGCAATTTTCTCCTATTCACCTAATGCTTAGCATGCAATTTTTTATATAGTTCCAAGCAATCCTGATGTTTGTCTCTTTTTAGTGCCTTCTAAATTAATTCTAAATGGGTAGTCATGAATATTGCCATTCTACAACTTGCATGACTTACAATTAATCCCGGTCTTCCAGGCGGTCCAGGAGGTCCTGTTAGAAAAAAACCTCCATTTGGTTCTCCTTTCTCTCCTTTTACACCAGTGACTCCATTGTCTCCTTTTTCACCCTTTGAAGAAAATGTATTTTAAAATGTTGAGCTGAAGCGAGACCAGAACACAATGCACAGAACTTTTAAATTTACATGAAATCTCTGAGTTCGGTAAAGGAAAACACCTGCTTGAAATATTTTTTAACATCACTGTCTTCTTCTGTGATATGGGATGAAAAGGAATGCTTTCTCTATTGAGGCTGCAAGGCTCACTCAGGGCAAGGGCTTGGGGAGGTGGGGTTAGGTGGAGGCAGAGAAAATGCCTCTGTTGCTGTTTCCTGCTATTCTACTCAGCAAAACCTTGTCCAGTGTTGTAGCTGGAGGTGAAGAGAGAGTTGGAGGAAGCATAAGATCCTGGCTTTCTGCTTTCCTCCATCACCAGGGAAGAAGTAAAGCAAGATTGACTTGGAATGGACAGCTATTTGAAAGTATGTGACAAAGTGAGCAGAGTAGGGTGAGGAAGGGTACTAGGATAACAGAAGAGGTGACACACAAAATTGCACAAAATTACTTGAAATAGTATGTCTTCTGTTCTTCATGGCTGATAATCAGTTAGTTTGGGAAACAGAGCAATAGATAAGAGGAAGAATTTAAGTAGTACATTACTATGTCTCTGTGCAAGATGAGCCACAGCATTTATACATTCCTCCTCACATTATTTTTTCTGCTTATCTGCTTTCTTTTTTCCTTCAAAAAATTTTTTTTGGTCTACTTTTTTCTTGTTTCTGAGAAATAAACCTGTAGATAGAAGAGGCAAAAGGCAAAGCAATTCAGGTATCTGAATTGCAGGTATCTGCAGACAGCCAGAGAACATGGCTAGGTATAGCTCCTCCTCCAAATTTTAGTCTCTGTAGACTCCCAGTTAACACAACTCAAAAGGCTTCTTTATTCCAGGCCATTTTGGGAAGCCGAAGGACTGAATGAAAAATGAGTTCTAGGTAGCTAAATTTCTAAAGCTACAGACATTACAGTATAAGGTCAAAGAAACCCTATCAGCTTTGCTACACCCATGGGACACTTTATGCCATAGGAATAACTTGGGTGTACTCAACCAAGCAGAAATAAAATCCTAAAGCCAGGCAGCACTAAGAATCCTTCCAAGAGACTGTCAGCACAACACTTTTGTTAGCATCATTAAATGATAATTTGATTCAAATGTTTCTGTTCTTGTACTGATAAAGGGTCTTATTCACCTAAAACCATTTAAAATAATATCATATGTTTATTAATTTTTGTCACTTGAAGCAGTCAAGAGAATAAAGGCACAGAGAGAGATGAAACAAATCAAGATATGGGTATACTTTGCTTTAAGAGCTTCCAGGAAAAGTAGTTTCCATGATTTAATTTTATTCATTGTGCTTAAAAGATAAATAACATGACATGGAAGTGATTTTCACCCCCCCTTTCCCCTCACCTAGTGTTCTAGAAGCCCTTTAGGTAATGAATGTCTTTTACCTGACCTGGCATGGAAACAAAAGCATTCATTTAAGGCAGATATGTTAGGTAACAGTGAATTATGACTCACTTTAATACCACTGGGAAAGTAAAAAGCCTCAGTAATAAAGTTTTGTACAAAAGTAATCTTTATAGATCTCTGACAACTGCTATCTCTATGCTTGTAATAAACTTGCCTGTATAGCTGGGGTTAAGAAATGAATATAATTTGTAATTGCTGATGCTGTTATATTTGTGTATTTCACCATGTTCCATTGGTTTGTGCTTAATTTATAGTAAAGTACACTTTAAAACAAGCTTAACAAAACTCAAACACAAATCCGGTATAATTACCTTTATGCTATTAATAAAATGGCTGAAATATGATGGAGGCAAAGGTGGACCTGAAAAATGAAGAAAATTCAGTAAAGTACAATAATTATCTGTAATTTTCCTTTTAAAAGAGCTGGTTTAGGAGTTTAAAGCAAAACTATTTACAGTAATGACATTAACCTTTATATCAAATGGATATTTTTATCTTGGTTTCCTAACAAAGTAAGACTTATACAGCCTAGCTTGTCTGTGCCCTATCATCTCTGTCACTCCTCCATCTTAATAACTTCTGAATCTGATTGAGATTTCAGAAAAATTAAAAGCAAAGAAAGCTCAAACATGAAAAATTCCTAGTTTTTGAAAGCATAGCAGCTGGAAGAGGAGTGAAAGAGAAGCATCCAAGTTATCCCCTTTGATGGAAACCAAGGTAAAAGAGAAGCTTTTCATATATTTTGCTGGTAGTGGGGTGACCCATCAGTTGATGTGTGATCTTTCCTGCAAAGATCGTACCAGAGCTGACAAGAGAAAGGATGGTTTTGCTGCTGTGCTGCCAATTGTATAATAACTCTTCCTTGACATTTTTCTGCAAAGAAAACCAATATCAGATTTAATTGTTATACCACCCATGTTGTCTGCCAATGTTGATCAGCCAAAGCTGTCAAGCTAGCAGTAAAGGTTTAAAAAGCCTTCAAATGTTATCTGCTTGGTATACATTTTTTTTTAAAAAAACCCCTATTCTGCAGCTTCCCATAACAGTTCAATGCATTTCCTTCAAACGTGTTTTAATTAATTTTTGAGATCTTTGGGCCCAACCCTCTGCCAGCCATAGGCTGCATTTTCCAGTGTGCCACCTCAGAACAAATTAAATCAATCAGACAGTGTGGGGCAGAAATGTATTCTCATTATGGCACCTGTTTGGATTTTATTCCATCCTTACCAACTGAAGCTTGCATCAGTGATCTGCTTGATCCTTGTGAGGGGAAGGGAATGGACAGGCAGAATGGAATGGCAGGTGTCCTTCTCAGATGTTGCTTAGTGTTAATCTCTATTCTGACCACTATCTGAGACCTTTCTAGGATGACCAGCAATTCATTTACATCTGAATAAGCTACATGAAGCCCACGTTGGTTGAATTTGCTCTCACACTTTTTGTGTTGGCTTCATATTTTTGCATGTTATCAATTAATAGAACCTGTTTATAAGGTTAGAGAGGTGATCTTTTTTGAGAAGCAAAAATCAACCTACTGCATGGACAAATACCACAGTTCAAAAAACTTTTCTGGTTCCTGGAACTCAACAAATGTAGTGGAAAGAGTTTCAGCCACCCTCCCCTCAGAAAGTTTTTTTAAAAAAATTCCTGTACTTTAATTATGCAACTACTGGCTTTCAAATTATCCCTGTCGGTAGTTATGTGGACACCTGTGAGAACTAGAGAAGTGCTTTGTACGAAAGAATATTTTAGTAACTGCATCATTAAGTGAAAAACCAAACAGAAATATTTTTAAAGCAGCAACAGAATTGGTCTTATTTAGCATGTTTCAACTTTGTGTTGAACAAAACGTTGGAGCCAGTTGATCTATTGGATGAAATGAATGAATCCCTGTTATTTTAGGAGAAAAGCTAATTGAGTTTTTAGTTTAACCAGAATTCTTGTGTAATTTTCACTGTCCTTTACTAGCTGCAGTTTTACAGCAAAATCATAAGCACAATCCTCTCATAATCTTCTTATGAAGCACCTGAAATCATCAGATACAGGCAAGAAAATACTTCTAAGACATTAATTTGCGTTCAATACAGAACCTGAAAAGGAGCAGACATGTTCATGGTGGATAAGCCAGCCTAGAAGAGGAAATTTTCTGTTTAGGAAAGTTTCTTGCTTCTTCTTTTGACAAATTTATTGATGATTAGAAAGCACTAACTTCTTATTTTAAGATATTAGATCAGAATAAAAATTAATGATGACAAGACAGGAAAATTGATTTTATCCCGACAAACAGATGTTGTCTTCAAAATAATCAAAACACCATCTTCAGTCAGCAGAATTATGTCTTTGGAACAAAGACAGAAATATCCATGTAGATATAGTGAGATGTTAATATAGTTATTATATGGGGAGAATATAGTTATTATCAATGCATTAAAGAAAAATTACTATAGATACGGTATAGCAACATTAATTCCATATACTGCATTTTTTTATTTCAAATCATTTCTGGCACCGATCAAAGCCTTATCTCAATATATGAGATTTCAAAAAATGTACAGAAAATGGAGAGTTTGCAATTACAGTTTTTCAAATAGATGCTTGTTTCTGTAACTCTGTGAATTTGTAAGAATTAGCAATGTGTATCAACTTTTTAGTACAGAAAGCAAATCTTTGGGCGAGGAATAATTCTCATGATGCTTCTACTGCTAGTGAATTGGTATTTTCAGTGCACACAAAGTCTTCATGATTTTCACAAATAAATCAGAAAATATTAAAAAAATCGTTGAAATGGAAATAATCTATTTCCACCTCCTGTTAGAAGTGGGACTGTCACCAACAACTGACTGCCTTGAACTCAGAATACACAGGTGTATTACCCTGAAATCTGAAGCACTGGATTTTAGCAGAATCGAATCAGAAAGACTGATAAAAGAAAGGATATCTCCAGAAGTGCCCATGATGTCCTTCTATAATGTAAAAAACTCTGATCAGCCACTTACATTTCAATATCTTTCTTGTACTTAACACATTCCTAGTGCTCACAAATGTGCAGTCTGTCTTTTCAGAAGACATTATGGATAACATTCTAAGCTGTGCTGTTCTGTATCAGTACATCAAGGTACATTGGTATAAATCTCCAGGCAGGTAAGGCTGCAGAAATAAGTACCCAAGTATCTTGCTTAATTGTTTTTCAAGTTAAACATGTATTCCTCTACAGGATGTCAATGACAGATTTAGTATACCTGGTGGTCCTGGAGCACCTCTGTCTCCTTTTTCTCCTTTTAAATGTGATGAACTGTGCAGTCCCCAGGAATCTCTGTTTGCTTTAGCGCCTGCCATAGAAGCATCACAAATTCATGAGAACTTGAAAACAGCAGAGACTGTAGCTGTGATAATCAAACCACTGAGAGTGGGAGCTGATTTTTCCATATGTGGGGCACATGGCTCGTATCCCTCTATGCCTGTCTGGCTCATGATCATTGAACGGATGCCCAACTGACCTTTTTTATCAACCCCAGCATGTGCAAGACAATCTCTCTCTCACATCAATCTTTTAGTCCCCTTTCCCTAATCACCCAGCCTAAGACTCTGAACAAACCTGGTTCTATTTTTCCATTTGTGAATTTCAATGGAGCAGATGCAGAAACAGTTCTTGAATTACGACTGAGTGTTGCATACCACATCTTCTACTACCTCTAGATTCCCTTCCCTTCCCTTCCCTTCCCTTCCCTTCCCTTCCCTTCCCTTCCCTTCCCTTCCTTCCCTTCCCTTCCCTTCCCTTCCCTTCCCTTCCCTTCCCTTCCCTTCCCTTCCCTTCCCTTCCCTTCCCTTCCCTTCCCTTCCCTTCCCTTCCCTTCCCTTCCCTTCCCTTCCCTTCCCTTCCCTTCCCTTCCCTTCCCTTCCCTTCCCTTCCCTTCCTCCCTTCCCTTCCCTTCCTTCCCTTCCCTTCCCTGTTATAAAATAGCCAAGAAAAAGAAAAATGCTCTTAAGTAAGAAACAGCCCCCCCCCTAAAAAAATGAAGAACTTATTTAAACCAAGGTACAAGAATTTAAACCAAGGTACAAGAAAATAATTACCCACCATGGTCATTAAGAACTTCTTCATTTTCAGGATAGGCAGTGTTCACCTTCAGACAAAGAAATCCATTAAAAATATATCTACATATAAAGCAATGGAAATGCATTACTTAGTGTGACTGAAAAGCCTGGCAAGTTTGCATGCTAGTAAATATTATAACAACACTCTGGGTTTATCTCCTGTTTGACAGGGTCTGAGTATTAGCTGATCAAGTTTTTATGAGGATTATGCTCTCTTTGACATGCAACATGCTTTCAGCAAAAGGGTAACATCATGCATTTTGGAAGCATCAGCAAATCCTGCTCTCAGTTGTGCCAGTGAAGCATCAGAAAACTCATTCTCCAAGAACAATTCTGAATTTACAATGCTGTGTTTGGAAGCAGGATTTGATTTTTGACTGTGAGATAACAGCTTGTGTTTATAATTCTTTTCATCAGACCAGGGCTATGTTATGTCTGATGTCAACCTGTGCTCCAGATGCATTGAGACCACAATGGGGAGACAGAAGCTATTCTAGTCTATCCTCTTCTGACACCAGCTACCTGTAAGTGGGCATGCTACCTACCTCTGTGCCTGTCTTCAAAATGGAAAATGCAGGAACTGAAATGTGGCACAGTGCTTGGAAATCTTGGTACTTTCTAGTACTATTTATAGGAAACTAAGCAAGTGTATAAAAAAAGAGAAGTTGCTGTATCTGACTAATCCTGTAGTATTAACCCATAGAAGTCTTACTCACATGGATAGCTCCATTAACTTCAGAAGTTCAGTCCCCATGAGGAAAATTGGTGGGGTTCAGTTTGTAGTTCTTTATCCACACTCATTTATGTAGGCATGAACAGCAGACTTCTTATCTATAAACTTGGATAGGTTTAGGAAATTACTTACAAAGGTAGGACACATCTATCTAGCACACTCATGTGCATAAAGAGGTGTTTACATGTTTCTATTACTTGTGCATGTGAAAGTTAATGCTATTTTTCAGTGATTGTAACCTTCCTGAAATGTGGCTATTATTATCTGAAATTCAGGAAAAATAGTAGACTTGTTTTGTTTGAATCATTCCACAGAGAATCAGAGGAGAGCTGAGGCTGGAAGGCATCTCTGGAAGTTGTCTAGCCCGAAGGAAGATCAACTACAGCAGGTCCTCATCTAGTCAGGTTTCAAAGGTGAGGCTGACAAATACATATGTGATAATGGACGTGTTATCAACATACGTTATACAATGGGAGTGGGAAGATTTAAGGGAGAAATTCAAAGAGGTAAAGAAATGATGTGTGGAGGTAGTAGGCCAAAACTGTAGAAATGGCAAATTACCATAGAGTAATGACTATCATTAATTCCCAAAAAGATCACTAGTTGGCATACAGCTTTTTTCAGCAGTAAGGTTAGGGTGATGATGAGTATCAATACATTTAACATAGAGGAAGACAAGAGCTGTTTCTCTAAAATAAGTGAAAAAAGAAATGGATTGTAAATTAGAGGAGAGGGCACAGTATTATCCAGAGCTATACTGTTTAACAGAAAAGTAGAACCACCATCATGAACCCTACACTATTCAGTGGTGGACTGTGGCTCCCAAAGACAGAATACTTTCCAAGTACACACCCCACAGCTTAACAGTAGGATATTGCCCTAGGGAAAATACTTCCAGAACTGAACTATGTTCACCATTCATTCTAGGATGCAACTTGTGTAATTCATTAAACAAAAATTTCATTAGTGCATTCTGAAAATATGAAATCCATCTCCTTTCTTTAATACTATGTGTGAAACTGCGAGTCCTTTGAAGGTAATGAAGCTTTGTCCTACTCTTTGAAAAGGAGGGGCAGATTTGCACCTGCTGTCATTCTATGTGAACAGATTGCATTTGAGGGTCAAATAAAGAACGTGATCTTTCTTTTCTGATTCATCTTTCATGCCACAATGAAATACATCACAAATCTTATTTTGGACAGGGAACTTAAAAACAGCTAAAGATGTAACAACATAGGGACTGTATTTATACATACATCTAAAGATACGTGTACCTGTATGCATACACATTCAGGTCCCCAAAGCAACTCCTAAACTATGGAAACACAAGCTTTGAAAGGCATTAAAATTATTAGAAAAAACAAGTAGTCCAAGCGCTTTAAGCTAAAGAGTCTAGTGTTTCTAGTTCTGTTATATATTTTATACATGTCTAAGTTTTCATATATGGCTAAACACTTGAAAATCTATTATCTTGAAGAATAAGTAAAACACATCCCTGGTGCAAAGCAGAAGGCAGAGGGAGAAAAGCTGCAAAGTGATGGTGTTTAGGTGTACAGCTGCTTTGGTTATGTTCTGTCATAGCCATGCATCCTGCTAAGAGCAGATTCTGCATGTGTGACTTACTGGCATTTTGCAATGAGGCCTGGGAGGGACTGGGAAAACTGTCTATTGAAAATAGGAGAGAAATTACGTTAATGAGCACAGGTATGATACAACATGTAGTGCACCATATAGATCTAACAGTCAGGATGAGGCTAAGCCAGGAAACAAAACCACCACCTCCCTAGAAGAAAGCCCAGCTGGCTGCCAGGTCTCATCATGTCCCTCTCTGTGGGGCCTTGGGGGCAAAACTCTTCCATGACAGTGGCTTTAGTTAAGAGATCTTTTTTCTCTGCACACCAGCAAAGTCACCCATTGTGTGTGGACCCCCAGCCACACCAGTGTGAACTGTGTTGACTGAAACCAGTGTTGTTGTTTCCCTTCGCAAACTGCTTCTAGAGCAGCACATTTCTGCCACAAACCACTCACTGATCCCCAGTTGTACTTACTCCTTTGATATAAAGTATACGTCCTGGAGGTCCAGGGGGCCCTGGGGGCCCAGGCAAGCCAGGAAGGCCCTAGTAAGAGAAAGTGAAAGAAGGAAGGTATTAGAGAAAAAATATACCCCAACTGGAAAGTGGAACACCTAAAGCACTGCATATTGAAAATAAATAAAAGACAGTGTGTCTCTCATCCAAAGAAAATTAGGTATTCTACACTGATCTAGATCTCTCAAGACTGATAGGATTCATAAATTTTCACATGCCAGTCAGATATGTACATGCTAATTAGCAACCCTAAGGAACCCTGATAGACTGGAGGCGTGACTGCCTTTTACAAAAAATGTATGTCAGCTCTTTACTGTATAATTTAAAAACTTGGCATAAGGCTGTGTTCACCTTTCAGTCCACATCAATGCAAATTTCTGTATGGTGACATATGTCATCTCATCAATAATTAGTGATTCATTAGATTTTATCTTCCCTAAGCACTCCAGGAAGGACTACTAGAACATACAGCCTCTTTTGTTGCTTGTTTGCTTCAACCTGTCAGCCTGATGTACTTCATCTAGTTATACTTGCTGCAATACCTTTTGTCTGGTTAAGGCAGACAATCCAGTAAATGAACTTTAATATTGTTTGAAGATATGGAGGAATGGAAAATCTACTCTCATATTTCTGTCAGTGGTAAGTAATTTTTTCCTGTCATTTTCTTCCAATTAGAATTTGTCTAATTTGTCTGTTTACACTTTCCAGGAAATATATTTTTATTTATAATTTCTTCTAGAGGTGTAAACCACATTCAGTACCTGGCCTTTTTTTACTGTAGAGGTACTTAAATACTTACAATTCTGCGAAGATACTCACCAATGCTCAGTTCCCCTGCTACTCAAATAAAGCAATATCATCTCACTTATATTTATTGTCTAGATAGACAAGAGACTTGTGCCTTGCAGTTTGTGTGCCATGTTTTTTCTTTTGAACAAAGTAGAAGTAAAGGCTTCCTACAACAGGTTCAATTTACAAAAAATTGCTCTACTGAAATACAGTGGTACTGACTTTATGCTAACACATTAACATACCCTTGCATTTTTTTTTCAGCATTATCTCTGATGCAAATGAAATGGTGTTAGCTGCTGTTGTGGCATGGGTACCAATTTTACTAGCACAGATTGTCCCATGAACAACTACAAGAATTACTCTGCTATTGTGAAGCTTATTGTTAATGGTCAGCAGCAGTGCTAGTTGTTGTGTGGTCCAGTCTCAATATTTGCATGAGACAGCTTGTCTGAAATCTTTTCGCAAGAACAGAGTTGACAGGAGCTTGGTTCATCACTTGTCATTTCACAATTACAGGTTGTAGGTGAGCATGGATATGCTGTCATCTGTGCAGAGGTCATTATTTTGGATACATGTACACAGCAACTGTGGCAGGTAGGAAGTATTAGTGAGTGTCTCCTTATTGGTAAAGTATATACCACTTCCTTTTGATATGCTCAAGCACTGTTTGTACCTGGGCTAGAAAGCTCAGAGCCTGTGGGAGTATCTTCAAATCATGAGTGATCACACTGCTGGTCTGGAAAAGGAAGTCCTTGATATATTTAAAAGAACTGGAATTCTAAATCCTTTGCTATTTGAAGCCACTATGGTAGCAGTGAATAACATACATAACTGTTACATCTGGGAGCTGACACAGCTATATGTATCTCTATGAACTGCCCAGATAGACCCAGAAGCTGACTTTTCAATGACTGCTGCTAGATAGTAAAAGCAGCAGAAACACAATTATTTTTAGACTGTTTCAGGTTTTTAGTCCCATTGTCATTTGAAAGGAATCAATATAAATCAGACTTCAGAGATTTTAACAGATTTTATTTTTCAACTAATTGAAACACAAAAAACTTACACGAAGTGCTTCACCTCGATCACCTTTCACACCTCTCAGTCCATTCAGTCCTGGACGGCCCTGAAATAAGTAGAAAGAATTTAGTATGTGTCAGAAGCAATCTTTTCTATCTTTATCTCACTTGAGAGCACAATACATACTGGGCGTCCTGGGAAGCCAAGTTCTCCTTTGGGTCCAGTAGGTCCTATTGGTCCCTGAACAAAAAAGAAAATGTGATTATGGCCCATTTTGTTGACCTATATTTGATTATTTAGAATAAGAGACATAGATTTATATCTACACTAAAAATCAGCAGGCTCTGAGGAAATATCTGTGTATCACCCCAAGAATTCATGCAGCGCCAGGCTTCTACTTGCCTCTCACCAACCTGGGTTTGTGGATTCATGGGGCTGATAGCTGAAACAGAATCGTTCATTCTTTATACAGGTTTAACTGACTCACCAGGCTCCACAAAGTAATACAAGCCACTGCAAAAAGAGAGGACAAGCAGGCTGCCTGAGATAGGTGGTCCAGGACTACGAATGACCTATGATGGGGCATTTGCAGCCATGCAGCTTCTAGGCAGCCTGCAAGTGATCAACAAAAAGCAGCAAATCTGAGGATCTATAAACTTTCAAATGTTGTCAGCTTCCTGAAACTCACTGAAACCACAAGGGTCTAGACAACCTTTTTACATATGTGTCAGCCTTCCTGGTTTCATTTCCTTTTTTCAGTCTGCTGAAATGCTGAGATACTCCTTCTTGCATTACTTGTTAAATAATCTGTCTGTAGACCTCATGTGGATACCACTTACATGTGACAGTGGATGTGTTTAACCCTTCACATGATATCATTTCAGTGAAAAGCGATATGTACATTCATGAAAAATTTATCTGATGAAGAAAATTTCTCTTAGCATCTAGCTGAAATTCATGGATTAGTTGTAATTTTTACCCTACCAAAATTGAAGACTGGATTAGACCTGAAATTCATAAGCAGTTACCTTGTGAACATATTAATTTATAATGTCACCATTGTAATCAGGATTTAGAGCTCACTAATGTCGGCTGAAACTGCATGAAGGTGGTAAGACTTTTATCAATCTTCTATTTTATTTCCTGTTTGAATGTAATTTCTGCCCACGTGATCAAAGTTAATGCCTGTGTTTTAATCAGGCAAGAGATTGCTGGCAAACTGGCAGATGTGAATGTCAAAATTCAACCCACCTTTCCATGATACCACAGCCAAAAATGAGGTTTGAAAAAAAAAATTTTAAAAAAAATGTTATGAAGCATATTCCTATTTCCCTGTCTGGTACCTCAGCCTTTAAATATTATGTAAATCTGAACTTTAATCAGCAGTGAGGACTGTTAGAAACAGAATTCTATTTTAGTTTAAATAAAGAGCAGTGTCTGATCCCATGCTTTAACTGGGATTTCAAATAAACATTAACAATGTGAGAGTTGACTAAGCTGGGGCCACCTTTACTATTTTGTCTAAGTGCTGGCCCACTCTGGCAGGTGTTAGCAACTCCCTGAGACAGAAGTCAGAAGTCACAGCTAGAAGTGAAAGAAGGAAGCAAAGAGCCACAGGAATCTGCTTACCACAAAAGGAAATTTCATTTACAACAGCACAGTAGATTTGGGCAGACTGACACTGAGGCTCTTACTAAGTGCTCTCCTTCAGTGGTACACAGCCATTTGCTTCACTGACAGGGAACAGCATAATCCAGCATGTAAGAGGTTCTCATTTCTCCTCTGGCAGGACCTTGGATTCAGTCTGTTGCTTCTGCTTTTGCTAACAATTGTACCAACCTCCTGACTATCCCTAGTTTTCATATGCCAAAATACCACTTCTCTGTAGCTTCTTGTGCTCCAAGCTCCTGTGATTCTATCTTTTGCCCAGCTGAAGTCTCAAAAAGGAGTGGAGCAATGACTAGAGATTTGATTTTAAATTCTGGAAATCCGTGTATGAGTCTAAGAGCAGAGAGGAACAATCAGAGTCCCCTGCTACCTCAAAGTTGTTCTTGGGCCAGAGACCCACTTGGAGCAAAGTGGAACAGAAACATTGCACTAAAACCTTTGATAATTTATGTGTTAGAGTCTCTGGCCCAGCACTTGAAGTCTGTATATTTTTGCTGTGCAGGACTCACACTAACTATAAAGGATTTTTTTTCTGTGCGACAACACCAAATTATATCACCCCATTAGCAGCAATGATCAAATGAGAGTTCTGTGCTAAGAAGAGAACTGGCTGAGCAAAGCCTTGAGACAGGCTCCATGTGCCAATCTTTGCTGAAGTGTAACCATTCCCACCAGTGCTGGTAAGAACTTCCCTGTCTGCATGCTGAGCTGTATATGAAACATCTAATGGCAATACAAAAGGAGATGTAAAACACAGAGTGTGGGGCTGAGAGGAAAAGGACATGTCTGCAGGATGCAGGATGCAGAGCAAGTAGCAGTGAACACAAGCCAGAACATGAGAATTTCCAAATAAATATAAAGAAAAAAACTTTTTACTCCGAAGTTTGTCAAATATCTGGAATGTGCTACCCAGAAAGCTTGTGAAACTTCTATCCTAAGAGTTGTTGAAAACTTCACTTGACAAGTTCCTTGTGCTAAAGAGACCTGCTTCAGGCAGTGGTGTGCACAAGATCATCTCTGAAGTTCGCTTTCATTCAAAGTTATTCTGTGTCAAGTTGAAAGAGCAGATCATCTTGCAGTCATACAAGGAGGAGCAGAGGAACATCCTTTCTGGTAAGTTAGGCTAGCCTCCTCAGGTATTTTGATACACACTAATTAAGAAAGCAGTTACTCAGCACACCCAGTTAGCCCCTTTTGAAGACTACAGAAGCTCCAACGCACCTTGGTGTGCAGAAATGTCAACAGCTACTAACATTCACTAAGGCACAACAGTGACCAGGCTACATTAAAAGACGCAGCAAAGAAACATCCTTGACATCCTTGATTTTTTGAATACTAGACTAGAAGAAACTGGTGCCCTAACACTGCTGAGTTTGGGCAACTGTTCTCATTTTATAACTAATTTCTTGTGCTTTCTCACAACCTTCTGTGTCCAGTCAAAAGTATCAGACCAAATACTTGAAAGAAGGCCTCTAAATCCTGATTTGGTACATGGTCTTACTCTACTTCCTGGTGTGCAGCTTTCTCAGAATCCAACACAGTTGCAATTTATTGGCATTGACAGAAATTAAGCTGATGCAGTTAGTTGTTTTAATGTAAATCATATAAACAAAGAATAATTTAGGTGGAAAGAGAGAGATCCTCTTGCACAACCTCTTGCTTACAAGACAAACTTGTAAATTAGGCTTGTAGGTTAGGTCATGTCACTCAACACCATGTTCCAAAATCCATCATCTCTCTGGGCACCTATTTCAGTGTTTAATCACTTTTAACATTAATTTTTGTCTTTCTAAATGAAATTTTCCTTGCTGGAACTTGTGATCTTTGTTACTTGTCTTTTTCCTGTGCACCTCTGAGAAGGACCTGAGGGGTTTTTTTTATGATTCCCTTTCGGGCTGTTGGAGGGAGCAATTAGAGCTCCTCTCAGTCTTTTATCTTCAGAGCTAAACAAACCCAGTTCACTCAGAGTCATAAGTCATGTAAGTTTCTAGCTCTGACGGTATTTCACTGTTGGTTTAGATAGTAACAGATACGTTTGTTCTACCAGAATTTAAACTCTTCATCAAGTCAGTAGTTCACAGCACCACATATGTAACAAACACATTCTTTTCTGGATGCTGATCACCCTGAAGCATGAATACTCCTTATCATCCTTATTCAGAAGGAACGAAAAGCTGAACCAAGCTACCTTTACATTTACTAATATCTTTAAGGCCAAAGCAAAATTAAAAAATAAAATACATTAAATATTTGGAATCATCTTACCATTGGTCCCACTGGTCCCATCACTCCAGCTTCACCCTGTTGAGGACCAACACAGAGAGAGCAATGACAAGGAGAATTCTTGCAATGTTTAGCAGAGGTGGCTGGTAACATGGCCGCCAAATAATTCTGGAGGAACACAACACAGTAGTAGCTCACCTTCTCCCCTTTTCTTCCTAATAATTCAGTTAAAGATCCATCAGCAGAAATGATAGCTCCTGGTTCTCCCTTTTCACCCTGCAATTATCAGAGTAATTACTGTTTACAAAGCAGTTCCCAGTGAATCAGAAGTCAAAGCAGAATTACTTTTGTTTGAAGCATAACAGATTAGTCATGCTGTGATATCAAACATAAAGTGATATTAGTATGAGTATGGTGAACATTGATTCTGGGAAAGAAAAGAGATTATCTTTTTTAAAACATAATAAAATACACTAAAAATATCTCCCTGAGACAAGTGACTTCTTATTTTTCTAAAAAAGAATTAATTTACTCTCCACAGAGTAAGTTAAAACTATGTGAAACATGCTGTGTTCACAAAAGGTCTCTGCCAAAGGCAGACAGGTCATTGATGTCTTCTTGTGTACCATCAGCTAAATGGTCAGCAAATCCTGCTGGAAACGAGCCATCTTGATAGAGCAGTAAATGTTCAGATTTTGCTATCAGGAAAGCATGAGTCATTCTCTCTATGTGCCTGGCATGATGCAACCTCATTAACTTTAATGAAGGCCAAGTCCCAGCATTCAAACTGTGACCCTCTGCATTCCTATTCCACCACACAAATTATCACTTCTCAGTGCTAAAACACTAGTTCCCACTCTGTATCTTTCAGCTGTAACTTTCCACTTCCTACCTCAGGCAGTTTGCTACAACATTTTCCCAAGATCTCTTAGAAGAAATACAGTATGAAACTAACAATTGAATTGCTGATTAAAATGACAGTCCAGGTTGCAGATCTTTCACTGACTTCTAAGAGCTGTGACTCAGTTCTCACAGGTTCTTACACAGCTGTGAGTCTTTGAAGTCTCCCTGAAGATACTTTGGGTACTTTGGAATCTCCCTAAGGCTTGGCTGGCTTCACTGACTTTATCTTGTGTGAGAATTTATGGACCTGAGGTTGAATTTCATGATCCTTTAAGTAAAATGCTCCTGGGTCTCTGTACAGCTTCACTTTGGTTCCCAGACTTCATCACTCCTGACCATAACCTGGTGTTCACAGAAACACCATCAGGTACATCACTATGTTTGTGGTGGGTCCAAAATCAAATGCTTTCAAAGCTTTGAGTTCCTGCCAGAGTGGACACCAGAAGCAAAAAAAAAAAAAACCCCACCAACCAAAAAACAAAAGTAAAACCTGTTACTGTGATGTAGAGAGAAACACACAGTAACACACACAACAGGTGTTCAGGTAGAGAAGAAAGGAAGTCTCTAGTTTATTGTTGACCTCGTATATATGAGTTTCTGGACAGTGATCAGAGATTGGACAGAGAAGTTACCACCTCTCTATCTTCACTGGTCACTTGAGAAGTCTATCAGGTGATATCTTTCACAAAGGAATGCAAACATGATTCTTGTTTATCTTACAATTCATGAGAACTGACTCCACTATACTAAAACAAATCAGAAGGCTTATTTTCAGGGACAACATCTAACCCTTCGCAACCTAAACCAAAAATCACCTAACTGGTTCCAATGTTGAGCTTAATCATTTAATGCACTCTGTGAAAGAACAGGAAACCTAATGATAAAAGGGACTGGTATTCATGGCCTGAGAGCTTCCCTTCTGAGTAATGACAACGCTGTTCATCTGCTACCCCATTTTAACCATAATCAACCATTTCCAAGTCTTCCTATTACATGTGAGAAAGTGAGATCAGCTGCTTAAAAAGAAAAAGCAGAAAGTGTTTCTGTTTTCCTTTTTTGGTATTCCCAAAATACTAGATGTTCCTCTCCCCTGCTTCCTGAAGGTGGATAAGAAGGGGAAAAAACTGGAACAGCTGCAATATTTACAGAAGAGCAAAGTCAGTCTTTAGTAACCTCTCAGTATTGCTATAAAATACACACGTTTTGTGAAGAAACAAGAGAAAGAATCCTAAGAAGAAAGCTCCTCAAGTCTTATACTTTCTTTGGGAATTGAAAATTGCAATCTTCATTCTGTAGGCAAAGCCCTTTCTGGCATAGGAGGAGGAAAAAATTGATTTTTAAAAAAAATTTGAGCTTTTGGATAGGATCCCAGGGTGTCAGCACAGCAATCAGCTGGCAAGAAGAGGTCACTTCATGTTTAATGTTTAAAGAGACTTAACCTGATAAGTGTTATCATACTGCACTGATGAATTTCAACACTGGGGCAGGAAGATTAGCTCTTGGTGAGATTATATCAAGGGATGTCATTTAGCATTTTTACATTCCACCTAGTACATTTTTCATGTGAACTTATTGAAATCAAAATTCCTACCAAAATTAGAATCATTAAACTTTTAATGTCACTAAATACTTGTCATCTAACACATTTCTCAGCATATGCTTTCCCCTGTGCATTTTTCATACCTGTTGTCCTTTAGGTCCTTGTGATCCAGGCAAACCAGTGTCACCCTTTGGACCCCGAGGACCCTAGGCAAAAATAAGTACATAAATCCGTAGTGATATTTGTGAAGAATATGGAGCTAGGCCACTTTACTAAATGTAATTTTAAATTACTGGCAAACTAGAACTTAAATCACTCTGCTTGCAATCTAAGGATTCTTACAAGACTAGATTGCCCTCTGAATCAAGTTATTCCCTAAACCAGATATCACAAAGAAGGTCTTTTAGAAAGACCAAAGTGAAAATTGCCTGATGTTTATAACAGTGTAGATGATACACACATTCACAAAGGGAAATATGCAAACATTAATAAGAGTGGAAATTCAACCTAAAATTCTCTACTTCTTCTGTACCAGATCCTCTCTCTCTCTCTCTCTGTGATCATTCAGCCAGACTGATTTTCAACACAATTTATGAAGGTATATTTTTAACAGTATATTAAAAAAAATAAAATAGAGTATATGAAATAGAGTTTATCTATTTGAAAACAAGACAATTTCTTAATCTGTTTTGTGGGGAAAGCATTCCCCTCAGATAGAATTGTACTTTACAATCTTCCATGAGCATTTGGAAGCATTTATTTACTCACCAAGACCTAAACTCAGGTCTACATAATTTCTACATTAGTCAAGAGATAAATAAAAGACATGAGGTGAGAACAAGAATGATTCATGTCTGTAGAAATTCCATAAAGGACAGAGACCAAAAATTCATTATATCACTTTCTGAATGTTATCAACCCTTTTTCAAATGAAATGTATTTTTAAGGCGTTTTTTCCCCTTTCTTTGGTTTTCTATGCAGTCCACAACACTCAGGACTTAGCAAGCAATCTTCTATAGATTATGGGGCAATTTGCCAGCATTTTGTTAACATCTTTTGTCAGCTTTCCCAGTTTTCTGCTTAATTGTTCTCAGGCAATAGACAAAGGATTCTGAGACCATATGCATGCTCTGAACTGTAGAACAGTCATCACAAGGGAAAATAATTCCATCACATTACACAGAATATGAATACAATGATTAGAACAATACTGTCTGAAGTCATAAGCCAAATAACCACAGAATCACAGAATATTCTGACTTGGAAGTAACCTAGAAAGATCATCAAATACAACTCATGGCTCTGCCCAGGACACCTCAAGAGTCACACCATGTGCCTGAGAGCATTGTCTAAACAATCCTTGAAATCTTTCAGTTTTGGTGCTGTGACTGCTTCCTGAGGAGCCTGTTCCAGCAAACCTGTGGGGGAAGAACCTTTTCCTAATATCCAACCGAAACCTCCCCTGACACAACTTCAGGCCATTTCCTTGGAAATGCCAAAGAAGAGAGCAGTGCCTGCCCCTCCTCTTCCCCTCACAAGGAAGTTTGTCAGCTGTAATGAGGTCTTCCCTCAGTCTCCTCTTCTCCAGGCTGAACTGCCCAAATGACCTCAGCTGCTTCTCACATGGCTTCCCTTCAAGGCCTTTCACCATCTTCACAGCTCTCCTTGGGAAACTTTCTAACAGTTTAATATCTTATATTGTGGGACCCAAAACTGTCCCCAGCATTCAAGGTGAGGCTTCCTCAGTGCAGAGGAGAGCAGGACAATCTTCTCTCTTGCCTGGCTGGTGATGCTGTACCTGATGCACCCCATGACATGGTTAGCTGTCCTGGCAGCCAGGGCACTGCTGAGTCATATACAACTTGCCACCAGCCAGGCCCTCCAGGTCTCTTTCCCTGGAACTGCTCTCCAGCATCTCATTCCCTGGTCTACAGGCACAACCAGGGTGACTCCATCCCAAGAGCAGAACCTGGCACTTTTCCTTGTTGAATGTCATACAGATGGTGATCCTTCAGCCCTCTGATTTATGTAGGTATCTCTGCAGGCTCTTTCTGCCTTGGAGGGAGTTAATTTTGTATCATCTGCAAACTTGGTATCCTTACAAGTCCCGTGTCTAAGTCGTTAATGAAGATGTTTATACATGTTTATATGGCAATCAGAGTGCAATAGGTAGGTAGCAGAGCAAGAGGCACTTTTTGATACTATGGTTGTGAAATGCTTATGTGGTAGCCCTGGTATGTTGTTATAAAAAATCATAAATATTTCCTAAAGGATAAAATAAAAAGGGTACATCTTATAGGGCTTTCCTGTATTCTGTAGTGGTGACAAAAAGGCCTGAGGAATAACACAGTTACATCTACATATGCAGATAACTTTTAGAAGTTGATTTGTTCAATCTGTTTTTCCTATATGGCTTAGGTTTTTCTTTAGGTAGTAATTTTCCATTAGACACTGATTCAAACTACAGAACTGACACTGAGATAAGCATGTATATGAAGAGTATACTATGTTTCCAACAGAATAAATTTCTAACTTGGTTGGTAACTTCCTAAGACTTTCAGCATCCTCTGTGAAAATTTATTAGACTTCATGCAAATGGTGTACAATATACATTTTAAAAAATATTAAACAATATTGAAAAATACTTGAAAATCCTAGGAAATACTTTTAATCCTAGGGAGTTAATACTTACAGGAAATCCTGGTAGACCTGGCTTGCCATCTGGACCCTGCAAAATTAAAAAACACACACCCTTACAAACAAATATTATAGACTTGCAAAACAGAGTATGCATTTTTCACGTATTGTGTGATTTGCGACTATCAATCCATCTGCTATTGAATTAAGAACTTCATTCAGGTGACGGTAAAGGTGTGAACCTCCACAACACCCTATGCTTCTAATTTAGCATTTGCTTTCAAAAACTGGTGAGACAGAGATCCAGAAAAGACTGAAAAAGGATGACATTTTCTATGTATCAAAGGCATGCAACCATTATTTTGCCTCTTCAGAATCTTTTCCAGATGCTGGCACAGAGACCACAGTAGCCGTACACCTTTCTGATTTTGGTCCTGGATGTCTTTGGATAGAAAACAGAGTGTGTAATAGGCAGTGAATAGAATCACAGATTGGGATTTTTATTGGGCACATTTAAGATTGTCCTGCTGTGGTAACTGCAGAGAGAAACTTTAATTCTGGTTTGGATCAGCAGGGTCTCTGTTTCCCACCCACTATGAGACCTCTTTCCTGACTAGGGTTAGAGCTTTGAGACTGATGTTCAAATCCTTCTTACTGCAACTGATCTTCAAGCTATAAGACCTGCTTCTTTTTTCTGGGCATGTGACTTTAGTATCTATCACAAAACAAAGGTTTGAATTACCTGTGGCAAGTACCTGTGGCAGAGCTCACACAAAGTGACCCATACTATCCTGGCATCTTACTATATCCAGGGATTAGGAGAACCCAGGTCTTTGGGAGATACATGAAAATGCTCTTTTGTGAAAACTGTTTTACCATAAGCATGGCTGGATGCAGCTGCAACAACATGAAGTTGTCCTATGGTGTAACAAGTGGGAAAGAGCCCATGCTGGGCTAGCAGAAAAAGGTCACAAGCAGCTGCTGGAGCTAATGCCCTTCTTCCCAGTTCAATGACAGATTCAGTAAATATTTGTTTTGGGACAGCTGTAATAATAAGATACAAAGTTTTTGCAAACTTAAACTATATAAAGTGAAATTCTGCTATTGGCTATGAACAATCTGACTTTCCTTGTTTCATCAGGGATTGAATGTGGGGGAGATCACTGTGCTCACCAACAAGAAAACAGATAAAATTAAATACACAAATAATTCACAAATGAAACTAGTTGTAATGTAAGTTGCTTAATTTGTGGTGGTTAAGATTTTGCAAATTGCAATATGTTGTACACTTTTGGGCAAGTTTGAATAGACTCCACAGCTTGGAAAAGGTAGATTTCTCTTTGGATCCAGTTCTAAGACATTGAAATAATTACCAAGAAGCACTCAGGATTTCAAGTATTTGACGGAACTATTTTGCAGCTAGAAGAGAACTTGAATTTTACATCTGTTGTTCTCTCATGAAATTCCTAGTTTATCCTTCACAGCTATAACTTGTGTGAGACTTAACTCATACACAGGGAGCCTAGCATTTCTAGTTGAAGTCTCAAGCAGAACTGAGCAAAATACTTTTTATCCCAATGCTTTGTGACTTCAAAAATAAGAAGGAATAAAAGGGGGAAAAATGTTAATCTTGATAATCAGATAAATAAATCAGTGATAAATGAATTTCTTTATTTCATACAAACATGTAAAAGTAATTTTCTCACACAGAACTTGGTTCTGCCTGAGAGTACTTCTGCAGAGTTTGGTGCCGAAGTTAGCAGATACACAATCTTAAAGTATAGGAAACTTAACTCTAGTTGATACTCAAGAGGAGACATTAAAAATAGAGCAAATCTGAAGATTCAATAAAGCAGCATATACTCACTGGAGGCCCAAGTAGTCCTTTAATTTCAGTAAAATTTAAAATTCCATCTGTGTCATTGAGAAGTAACTAAAAAAGGGATTAAAAACCAGGTTGTTTCAAATCGTTTATCTGAGGCAAAACACACATTTTTAGAAATGCAAAGTCATCTCTTAATAACTATGAAAAACTCCCAAACATAAATAAGATCACAGAAAAGTCTCCCTACATCTAATTTTCTTTATACATCTGGAATAACAAAATCTAGAATTTCTTTTACATTTCTTCTGTAAAGATCTCAGAGTGCTTTCAGAAATTTAATTAAGTGACTCACGTTTTTAATTTGAAAGCTGTGACACCAAATTTTGCAGCCTGAAGCCATGTCTCCTCAGTAAGATAAAGATCAAATGGAGGTTTTATGCTCCAGTATGTCACTGGCATTCTAAGATGGTGAATCAGTCTGAGCACACTCATCCTCTATTGCAGAGTTGAAATTTTAGTTGTATTCTGAACATGTCTCCATCACACCATGCAGTGCCGTGCTGCAATTCCTAAGTCAGCACTGATCACGCTGCTGTGTCTGAAACTAGCTTGGATCCCCAAACTGTGATGTGAAGCAGCTCCTGTGCTACCCAGCTCTGAGTCTCAAGATGCCTGAGAACAGCAGCGTAATTGTGCTGCTGTTATACTGTTTCCTATCCTGGAATTGGTGACCTCATTAGTCCAGGCATTTCTGCATAATTTGATTACAGAATCATAATAATGAAGGTAGACAGGGACCTTTGAAGCTCTGATCCAACACCTCTCAATGCAGGTCTAAATTGATCAGGTCACTCAGGCACTTGTCCAGTAAATTCTTGAACACCTCTAAGGATGGAGATGCCACTATTGTTTTAGGCAATCAGTTAGAGTATTTGGCCATTGTCAGGGTAAAAAAGTTTTACTTATATTTATTTGCAATTTCCCTTTTTCCAACTTGGGCCTGTTGCCTCTTATAATATTTCCATACACCTGCAGGAAGAGGCTTCTCCCACGTTCTCTTTATCCTCTGATTTTGCTGTTGTAGAGAGAAACAAAGTCTCTCCTTAGCCTGCTTTTTGCCAGGCTGATCAGATTGAGTTCTCTCAGTGCTCTGGTCCCCTGAACATCTTGGCCCCCCTGGATGGGGCTTGCTCCATTATGTCAATGTCTTTCTTGTCTTGGGGATCTCCCAGCTGGACATAGTACTCCAGAAGTGGTCTCGTTAATGCCAGTCACAACTCCCTGAGTCTATCAGTAGAGCTAATTTTACACCTATTTTATCATTCTCTTTTCCACTTCATAGGTTATCAGTTTGATGATAGCAAGGCTATGGGAGACTGTATCAGAAGCTTTGCTAAAGTCAGGGTCTACAAATTCAGTGCCTGTCCCTTGTCCATAGAGAAGCAGTGATTTTGAGCAGGAAAGAACTGCCATGTTGGCTGATCCCCATCAGATTCTTGTCCTTGATATTATGATTAAGCTTTCATTTTGGTTTCACATAGCTGACTGTCCATTTTAAATAGGTGTTTCCAATATTGCATTGCATGATCTTGTAGAACAGCTCAAGACAAACAACATTTAAGTGCTTGCTCCACATAAATGTTTTAGGTGAAAAGATATCCTTACTCTGTTTTTGTCATTTGTTTAATTTCTTTCATTCCAATGGTCCCATTTGATGCTTTAGCCTTGTTTTGGATTCAGAAGTATGCCCTGAATCTCCTTGGAAGCTCGAAATGGTCCATTTGTTTAGCAGGCAAGCCATGCCATCCATTTCAATATGAGGCTCTGTGTGAAGCAGCATATTCCCATCGAATGTGATGAAAATCTGAATTTCACAAGGCCAGGACAGGGCATGCCTTCAGGTGCCAGGGATTTACTTAGCACATGAATAAACACATGGTCAGGTGACCATGTGTTTTGTGAGATTTGAATGCCTCTTTTTCTGCCTGCAAGCATGTTCAGTACAACACTACCAGATCACAGTATTTCCCAACATTTGTTATGAATACAGTATCCAGGACTTGAGTTTGAAACTACCCTTTGAATAGGTTTGACCATATACACTCCAGAGATCACTTCCAATATTCTTATGAGTTTCTGAATACTATTTTTGGAATCCAGATCACACAACCCAGCCTATCCTGTCCTAGCCTAGCCTAGCCTAGCTTAGTCTATCCTGTCCTGTCCTGTCCTATGTCATGTGAGCATGGCAGTGTATGGTCATCTTTCTGTACTTTGAGGTCATGTTGAGTAATTCATACAGCTGAAGATGATGCTTCTACTGGGTGCCTCTTTCTGCTCCTTGTCCTCATGTTCTACAAAAACCACTGGAAAAATTGTCAAGTAAAAATAGAGTTTAGATCCTACAGACAGCACTCCCTCTCCCAGGCTGCATGAACTCTGTTGCACTCTTCAGGGGAGTGTGGTGCCCTTGGTCCAACCCTATTTCCAGTTCTACATGGCCCAGAAAAGGAACAGGACACAGGCTGCTACTTTAATGACAGTAATAAAAGAGTCCTGCTGCTGCAGTTCCTCTGCTTTATCTGGTGGCAGAAATTCAGGAGCCCTGGGTTTACATGGTATTTTCATTGTGGATTCACTTAGTATTCATTGTTTTTGGGCTCAATCCAAAATATATTGAAGTCAGTGAAAAGAATTCCAAAGGCTTTGCTGAGTTTTGGATCAGGCATGCTGTATATTTTACATATACAGTTGATCTGCAACTGGAAATTGTGGTTGGAAGTACAGAAAACTGTTCATAATGCTGAAGAAGATTTGAAAACAAAAGGTAGAAGAATGATGATTAGAGGACAAGATTGTACTCTTCACAACCTCCTCCACGTATATAATTACTTATCTTCGTGTTTGAATGTGCAAACAGCTTTAATAACAATTATCCAGCAATATATCTCTTCAACACATTGAATTAGTTCAGAAAGTGCTGATTACAGTAGTAAGGACAACATTATTTTCCATATTTTCTTCATTGTTATGTTTTAGGATGATTGTCTGGGTTGGTTTCTAAGTAAACCTTTAGCTTTCTATCTAAAAGGCATGAATATGGCCTTGTTAGAATTATAAAAAGAACAGATTGAACAAAATCTTTTGACATCGGCTTTACACCATCAACATTAACCCTTCTTTGTGACTTTTGTTTCTTGTACCTAAACTATGGGTAAATAGTGGCAGCCAAAAATAAAGGTTTAAAAGCTTGAAATTCAAATCAAATAACTTTTCTCTATTAAAAATTACTTCTGTACTACACCAAACTAAATTTATGTGATAAAATCATAGCAAGAAATATTATGGTTTTCTGGTTATCATGATTCCATTCATGAAAATGCACCAAGTATCAGCAACTATGCTCCGAAAGAGTGAAATAACCAATATATGATGAGAAATATTGACTTTTTTTGTTATCAAACAGCAGCAAACAGAGGGACACTGGTTTTTTTTTTTTAATGTGGTGGGTCAGAGCAGGCTTCCTGATCAATCACAGGAGGCAACAGAGGAGGCAGCAAGGACAGGAAGCCTCTGAGATCCACATTGCTAGTGGGAACTGCAGAAGTCTGGAAATGGATAGATTCAGACCTCAGTTTTACTCTAACCTGTATTTTCATGGTATAAGAAATGGTTCTTGAAGGAACCAAATCCCCTCCATTCACATAGGAAGAGGTGAAATGAGAAGGAAACCAAGGTCCACTTTTCAGTGCAGCTCAATCAATGTGCTATCAGCTAGATACTGGTGAGGACTGGCCCTGAGCTGTCCATGTCAGCTCCAAATATTTCAACAGTTCTGAAACTGCACTAACTCTTTATTTGCTTTCATTTTCATCAAACAGCATAAAGTCGGTTTAATTGTAGCCACACAGCCCTTCTTAAGAAGACTTCCTTCCAACTCTGATGGATCAGTCCATTGGGCTTCTGTAGCCCAAGAAGTATTGTTCTTGGCAACACCATGGTTAAATGAATGACCCTGACCTGGAGAGTAATCTCTCTAAGTGCCCTGTGGTTCACTCAGATCACTGATCTCTGCTGCTCTACCCACATCAAGCCAATATCCACATTACAACAGCTGGCAGTGTTATTTATTTTAGTTCTGAAATTCCAACTGCAATTGATAGGTCTGCTTGCAATAGTTCTTTTCCATATTTGAAGCTTACTATGAAAGAAGAGAGACTGAGTCAACAAAATGCACTTGGATAATTTAATGTCTATCTCAGCAAACTTGTTGCAAACAAATGTTCTGTTCTTACACAAACATTTGTGAGATAGGAAGAATTCAATGTCATACATAGTGACGTGTTCATCCACACACATTTAATTAGCTGTATCAAAATCCAGTACACCAAGTCCTCAGTGAAATCTTCTGATTAACAAGACAGAGGATTTGATGGCTTTTGCTGTACCTCCCCAGAACACCTATATTACAAATGTCTATAAAGCCATAAATGCTGTCAACTTTTAAAAAGAGCTTACTTCTAAAATCCAAAAGTACCTAGAGAAGAAAATGGGTTTCTGTATGGATTTGTAATGCACCGAATGCCATACAGATTCTACCAGGCTCTATACATTTCTGTAATGAATGGTAAAAGTAGTTCATAGAGGGGATCTGGAGGATTCGGAGGATGCACTTCAGGTTTCTTGAGACATAGCTACGTGTTTGACAGATGTGTGGACTGTGACTAGGGCACGTAGGGAGCCATGAAGCAAACAAGTGTCATAGTTTATGTCAGCTTCAGTAATCTTTTAATGTTTTTTATGTGTACTGTCCTCCCTCTGAGGCTCTCACAGTGTTTTTTTCAAGTACTAATGAGCTATGGAGCAACACATTTTTTGTTCATTTTTGCTGCAAACAGAGCTGTTTAGTCTCTGATAAGAGTTAAGGCCCCACAGTGGCACTGCGGCGGGGCTGTGAGAAAGGATATGAATTTTACATCGGCATTTCTATCACAGCTATTGAACAGTTCCCCAGAAAATCCAATAGAATTGTGATAAAGGGTAGAGCTGCTGATAGTCCCACTATGAGCAGGATTTGGAACAAGATATTCACACAGCCAATGTTTCTGTGAATCTATAATTCTGCTCATCCAAGACTTGGGATCCAAGATCCTAGTATTCTGCATGGATTCCCAGTAAATTCAGTAAAGAAAAAAACACTTCTGTTTGGATGGCTGATGTGGCCTATGGGATGCAAATTAAAGCTATATTTGCTATTGGTAGCAGAGGCCCAAGTGAAAGCCCAGTTGTTTCAGACAAAAAAAGTTATGTGCAGTTCAGTTTTATGATATTGATGATGCCACGCTCCTCTTAACACAGATTTGTCAGCTGGGTATTTTCTCTTCTTGCAATTACAAAACACTTCTTACTGCCCTTATATGCATTTCTATGGAGACATCTGGCTGTTTTAGCCACCTCCATCTCTCAGTGGTGAAGTTTCCTGCAGTCACAATTCCTCCAGATCTTAATGTCATACCAAGAAAACTACTAAGATTTGTTGTCTGCTCCAAGTGGGATTCATCCTAATCTCCAGCCTTCATTACTGCTAATAGTATTGTTTTTGCACAGGCTGATGTACACACAGCAAAACTAACTGAAAATACACCTGCATCTAAAGCATATTGAAGAGTTTTTATGGGCTTCTACTATTCTACCCTTTGTTGCTTCTAGAGTCAGTGTTCTGGTTTGTATAGTGGACAACTGTCAGGAGACAACTCTCCCCCACATACCGCTGTGCCTCAGGTGCTTTGCTTTGTTAAATATCCCCAGTTTTGTATTTCTTTGTTGATTTTTATTTGATGTTCACAACTCCTGCAGAATCACCTAATGAGTTTGTGTGGGATGCTCAATATGACCTCATAATTCTTGTAGGTAGGCTCTTTACCCACTTTCTCCAAATCTAAACTTTTCAAAACAAATGTATTTGATACAGAGACATTTGATACTCAGACATACTGAGATTCTTTTGTTTTGAAGAGTAGACTTATGACCTGAGTGTGAGCAGCAGAATTGCCAGTGTGTTAAACACTTGTGCCCTCTTCTCTGTAAGGGGAGTTACAGATCTCAATGCTCGACATAAACACTTACCTCAGATATTGCTATGGCTGGTCCTGGTGGTCCTGGTGGTCCAGGTGGTCCCACAATACTGTTCCCGTCCTGTCCTGGATCACCCTATTTCAAAAGCATTACATGTGGAAAACCCATATACTAAGCACTACATTTCACATAGGTTTTTTGAAAATGAATGAAATCCACGCAATCTCACCCGAGGTCCTGGGTCACCCTTCTCTCCTTTTGGACCCTGCAAGTGATAAAAAAAAGAGCATAAGTGATTTAAAAGGGGAAATTATGAAATGCGCTCTCCTTTGCTTCACAAAAAGCAGAGCAGTCAGTTGCATGTACAGAATGATCAGTCCGCCACTCTCTCAAAACACACATGGGGCCAACTATTTTCAACTCACATCTTCTGAGGTTTTGATGTTTAAAAGTATTTCCCCGCATTTTTGACGGAGTTCACGGACGACTGGAAGCAAAAGGGCACAAAACTCTTCATTAGCTGGGAATTAATACAGTGAACCTTTCTTTCACTGCCCTGAAATCAGCCATCCCTGGCTGTGTTGTCCTTTCCCAGCATCAACCACATCAGTTGTGTCTGGGATTTCCCAGGGGACCAGATAGGAGAAACCAGGGGAGCTAAACTGTCATCTTTCAGGCTGCTTATTTCTAAGCTTGATCAGCCCCTCTGTAGAACTCTCTGTGCTGGAAACGCAGACACTTTGTCTGGTGCAAGTAAGAGGAAGGCGCCAGGGAATCAGCCATGGGACTCCCCAAGCAAAGCACGCTGTAATCCTCGAAGGTCTTAAGCATGAGAAATACATTAAAATCACCTATGAGCCTGCTGTCTTTCCTCTAATTAAAGGCAGACCTGATTTCTGAATAATTAAAAGCAGAAGGAGCATTGAGGAATCAGAACTAGCCTCTGGAGATGCCTATATCTCCTCTGACTGATCAGGGAGGCACAGGCAAGGTACACTCTGTTCCTGTGTTTTTTGTCTGAGGTTCTAGGTTAGAACCTCTAGTCTGAGGTTCTGCTCTAGGTTAAGCAGGACAAACACAGGCCCAGCTCTTCACACTCAGCTAGCAAGTGCTGATCCTACTGATCCTTAAGAGGTAGGTTTGGGAGCCAGTGTGTGTTAAGTGATCACAGATTATGATAACCCTACTCACCACTTTGCCAGGATGCCCAGCAATGCCAGGAAAGCCTGGTTTTCCATCTGTGCCCGGCATACCCTGCCACAAAACACATACTGTTACTCTCTCTAAATTGCATTCAATTTCATATAGGCGGGGGGCTGCCTCTGGGGAGGGACACGATACGGTTCTGAACGGGCTGGTGGGCAGGACTGGGGGAGGCTCATTATCTCATTAGTCATCGGCTCTCTTCACTCCTCCTGCTCTTTCCCCCCTCCAGAGCAGGCTTATGGCTATTTTCCTTTTTTTTTCCTGTGGCTTCAACCGTTTTTCTCTGCTTCCACCCCTGGTTAGCAAAAGGGTCAATTTTGATGCTTTCCCCCACAAATATACATTTGATGAGTTATTTCCACCCTTCAGTTAAGTGACTTTCAAGCAGGAGGAAGGGAAAGGTTGTAGACATTGGCATTGGATGTAGACAGGAGTGGGGCAAAAAACACCCCCTGCTGTATTTTAATAAAGGCCTGTATATGACTGCCAGAGTCTGACAGCTACTCAGTTCTATGGGAAAAACAGAAGCATAATGATAATGCAGTTTGCCCTGAGAAAAATGAATAAAAGAAGGTTCTAAATTCTTAAAGGACCAGATAAACAGTGAACTACGCTTTTTGCATCTGTTTTTCTCTACATCATGTGAAAGAGCAAAGGAAATGACACACAGCAGATTAATGATTCATCCAAGGGACCAATTACTCCTGTTAGCTTGCTGTTTTGGTGGGGTTTTTTTGGTGTTTGTTTTGTTCTGTATGTGGTTTGTTTTTAATTTTTTTTTTGGCGGGGGGGTTGTCTTTGAAGATATTTTTATTTGTTTGGGGGTTTTTGTTTCATTTTGGTTTTTGGAAAATAGTGTTTTGTTTCCAACTTTTTGCTCTGCTGAAGAAAATACTTTTGGGTTTTAACAGTAGATAGTACCACCACAAGAGATTTAATGTGCCTGCTTCATTAAGAAAGGTTATTCTTAATGCTATTTCAGTTTTTTTTGTCAGTGATCAGCGAACTGTGTGGGTCAAGAATAAAGTATGATTTCTGAAGTACTCTATTCTTCATTTTATAAACAATTTTATAGACAGGATAAAGGGTGTCTGAATACTAATGGAATTTAGGCATCAAAGTAAATACTGGGATTTTGGTATCTGCATGAGCAGTAAAAATGGTACTTGGGACATAAGACGCTCCACATGCTTATGGAAAATTATAAGTATCTATCTGCAGCAAAGGTAAATGGGCAGAGGAAATAACCTTGATCCAACAGCATTTCTGAAGCAGAATGTCATAATTGCAGGCATGTTGGTACTTGCAGGACAGCTTTCTACCATTACAAACGCAGAATAATTTCCCCCATTAGTTTTCCTAGTGAAATTTAAATGGGAAGAAAAGATCCAGGATAGGTAAGATGTTTTATTGCAACTAATGTATCCAGAGACATCCTTATTTCTAACTTCCTTCATATTTTAAGATTGTAGCTCATTGCTCAGGTATAGGAGGGCGAAGATATTTTTTAGTTTGAAGGTTAAAGAGAGAAATTTCTTTTTTTTTTTGTTTTTAATAAACCTGTAGTCACTCCACTTAAAATATACACATATTTCAAATGCATCTATCACTTTAAAAATAATAATTATAAAAGGCCCTCAGAAGAAAGGACATGTAGGCATAATAATAAAGAAAATATTCTGTAGTCTCAAACTGATCAATAAGAGTTAAACTACTGTCCTGTGTGTCAGTGCATCAGCTTTAATTACCATGCTGACAAATATCTATGTGAAATGACAACACTCATATACAGCAGATGGAATTTATGGCAAGAAGAGTCCTGCTACATTGTTGGTATTTTTTAAAAATAAACAAGCAGATGCTGCTAGAAGACTGTGATAATACTCTTGTAAATACGTAGCAAGCATAAATGCATTTATCTTGTTTCTTAGAGTAAATTTGATTTCAGGCTGTCCCAAATACAGAAAAAGGCTATTTTATTTTATTTTATTTTATTTTATTTTATTTTATTTTATTTTATTTTATTTTATTTTATTTGTTTTGTTTTGTTTGTTTATTTTATTTTATTTTATTTTATTTTATTTTATTTATTTTATTTTATTTATTTTATTTTATTTTATTTGTTTTGTTTTATTTGTTTTATTTATTTTATTTTATTTTATTTTATTTTATTTTATTTTATTTTATTTTATTTTATTTTATTTTATTTTATTTTAATTTTTTATGAGTCACATCAGCGCTCTCTGCTGGCTTATGTCTGCAAAAGGCACTCAGGTCAGAAAAGGGCCAGCAAGGAGCAGAACAGTCCCAAGCAGGAGGTCTGGTGTGGGCTGCAAGAGGATTCAAAGCAGAACAGGCAGGAATAACGATAGACATGAGGTTATTACTGTAGCACAGACCTTTGTCATAGGTGGGGTGATAGCTACACACCGCCATGTGAAGGAACAGGGGGAATGTGGAACTTAGCTTTCTGTCTAAGCTTTGCTGATTTTCATCTTTGCTCTGGTGAAAATGTAAAGGGCCTTGTAAGATCCCTTCAAAGACATGCACCTTTTAGGTGAAATTTTAGTTGCAATTTTGACTACTTTTTAAGCAGAAGTCACCAGGTTATACTGGCTCCTGATACTCACAATTCACCAGAGAAAGTGGTTTGTGAAGCCATCCTGGGCTTTAAGATGCTGACGGAGAAAGAAACGTTCATTATCCCCTAAGTCTATTAAGAGATGAAAGGAAACAGAGGAAAGAAACAACTGAGGTTTTAGATCAGGTTAAATAAACTTCCCACCTTTGAACCTGGTAGACCTGTGTTGCCTCTATCCCCCTGAAACAGAGACAAAGTAGGGCCCAAGTATTAAAGTGAGCAGTAATTGCAGGGATTTTAAACATGTTTAAACATGCTACTTTCCTTACAAACAAAGGACTCAAATGGAGTAAAACAATTAGTAAAAATATGACATATTTTTGGTAAAGTGATGCTCAGTATACATTTGTGATTTGGCACCCAATTGCCACCCACATCTGAAGAGTTTGTGGTCACGGCTCATTAATTTTGCTGAGCATTGACCAAGCCACATGCCCGAACCCTCATTTTGACCTCTGAAATCAGCTCATGGTAACATTCCCCAGATTTGCCACTGCAGCCATGACCTCATGCCTCCACAGAGGACTCATCATCTTCCTCCAAAACAGCTAACACAGCCCCCCACACTGCTGCTCTCTCCACCTACCCAGGCACTGTGTCAAGCCATGGGCAAAATGATGAACACTTCACTGTTCCACCTTTGGGATTGATTCTAAAGCAGCATTTTAGCCCTAAGTGAATACGGTTCCTCAATTTTGCAATAGAGAACATCCAATTTAGTTTATTTCTTCCAAAGAATATAAACTAGAACAAATCATCCAGTGCCTCAAACATTATGTTTATGCTTACTGATTTTTGGGAGCTGTTTTTAATGAAAACAGCTTTTTATTGTAATAACTGAAAGAGGAATTTGGATCCATGCTTACTTGCTAAGAAAGAGAGAAAACTGGTCATAGCTGGTCTTCTCTGACAGCTGTACTCGTCTGGGGTATTTAGAGGATGAAGGATGCTCAAAACCAAACTATACCTTCAACTCCTCGTGATGCATTAGCTCTTGGTTTTGGGAAGTGGGTGGTTGTTGTATTTTGCCACTGTTGCCTAGTGAAGTCATTTATAATCATGAAAAGTGGGTGTAAAATTCATCCCCATGAGAATGATAGTGTATTATAACCACTTTATATTAATTTTGCCTTAGTGTACCTGGTTTTGTAAGATGTCATGCAATAGCATGTTCCTTTCTATTTCTCCTGTATCTTGGGGATAAATGACTCATGATTAAACCAAGGTGATGGTGAGGGCTCTTGGCCAAAGTTTATGACTATTTCTACTGCCCCAGGCCATTTCCTAAATCCTAGGGATCATGCTACCTCCATTTCTGAAATCTTTGTGAAGCAGCATTTCTTAGAAACAAAATTTCTGGCTAAGGGCAGAGAATAAGATCTTACAAAAAGAAGTATTTTCAGCATGGAGACTCGGCACTTACTCATGTGCACAGAGCAGCATCATGTGAGATCACATCTATTCTGGTACAGCCAGTCCACTGCAGTACTGCTCACCAACACGTGCTGTGCAAATTGCGATTTTTTCACTCATAAGTAATGTGCTCCAGCAGTAACAGGAGTAGTACCCAATAGAGGGACATTTTTCAGCCCTAGAAGCTGATCTTTAGAGACTCTAGACAGAGGGGTCTGGCCAGATCTTGGGTGGCTGTTGTGCTGTGATTTGGGTGCATGCAGTTATTGCCGGCAAGGGGCAGTCAGTGGTTAGTGCGTGTCAGTGGCTGGGTGTTAGTTCAGGGGAAAATTTCATGGGGAGAGGATGGGCACTGACACTTTTCATCTTCCATTTCCTGCTCTTACAGTGCTACTGTTATTTCCCAGGGCAATGAAGACCCTACATTTCTTTAACTTCACGTTTAAGGCGGTGTCATGCTGTACTATTAATCTGAGTGGTACTCGAGCTATACACAGGAATAGAAAAAGCCTCTTCCTGTCTAAGGACCCATTCTGCAAATCCCCCCTTTTTTTCTGCAGTTTTGAATCTCTTCATTTTTTTTCCTCGTGGGTTTCACAACCAGTAGCAGCATTAAAGTGGAAAAATTCAGTCACTTCTAAGTTCAAATAAATCCAAGTCAAAGTAGTCATTGCTCCTCCCTTCTTTCCCCCAGCACTTTCCAGAATGTTTTCCTATCACTTTCTGGGATCAGAAGGCCTCCTCATGCAGATTTCTCTTTCTACAACATACATGTAACTTCTCAGAGACCAGAGTGATGTACAAATGAGCAACAAAGAGAAATTGACAAATGTCAAAAAAAAATGGAACAAAGATGCCATGGAATGTAATAACCCAGCTAGTGTTTACTCACTGCTCTTGTTGGATGTGAAATAATTCTAATAATACACATTCTGCATAGATATCCAGTGTAAATGGGAACAGAATTTTTTCCAACTTAATCAGTATATGAATCTTAAATGAAAGCTGTTATGTTCAGGCAAATTCTGGGAATTCCGAAATAAAATAAAAAAAAACCCAAACCAAACCCAAAACATATATGCCAAAGCAATATAGGTTATCTTTCAAGTGTTTTTACCTTTGGTCCTAATGGTCCACGCTGTCCAGGTCTTCCTGCAGAACCCTATAAAAATACACTGAGTTTACTTGTAAATCCACATGGCACTTCAAAATAATTTTTTTTAGAAAGAAATTTAACTCACAACCACAGCTGTTACACTGTTACAAAAACAATGCTGGTGACCTGTAGTAGTAACAGAGAGCAATAAAATGTATTTTTTCTTAAAAATACAATTTTAGTGCTGTCGCTGCATACTATACATATTTTTAGAAAATATTAGAAATAAATTTATCCAAGTACATTTGTTGTGATAGATTGCTTATAATTTTTTGAATTTGCATTCTTGGCTAAAATTAACATATGCTGTCAGTTTAGGGGCAACACAGTCTTGCTAGGTTTAAAAGCAGTTTCCCAAAAGATTTGTTTAAAAAAACATCCAGAAATTCAAATTTCTCTTGTCTCTATATGGTGACATGGGTTGTAAAGAAAAATTATGGCTCTTTGATGGCAAAATGGACAGCAGTTCATTATTGGTCATTGTAGAAAGTTGAATGAAAGAGAAAGGAATTCAACAAAGTGACTGAATTGTCTTTATCTGGAATATGAAGGCACTAATAAATGGTAATGCTAAATAATGAGAAAACACCAATGAAAGTTTACACTGATCTGTGGAAGACAAAAATAGAAACCCTGGAAATGAGAACTGACCATCAGAAAAAATTAATTTTATATTTCTACATCAAAACACAACCATTAATTTCTGATGAAAGATTAATAGAAATCTCAACAGATACAAAGACAGTGCCAAGAAATGTAATTTATTTCCTAGCAGCTGTTTTGAGTTGCAGCCCTGTTAGAAGCAGATTCTGTTTTCACTAAAAGACCGCTGGGTACTCTGGAGTTTTGTTAAGGTGTAAATGGCTCATAATGCAGTACCAGTAAGTATATAAAAACATTTTCATAATTACAGCAAAAATTCTTATTTTTTTTATCTTCTTTTTCTCATCTGCCTTCTGTACTGACTCAAACTTTGCAGAGTAATTAAGAAGTAACAGGAAAATTTTGATCAACTGCAATAAGACATTTTTGGAATATTTATAGCTGAGCGACTTGGAAACAATGCCTGTTATAAAACCAAATGTGAGAGTAAGGCTGTGACTAAGGCAGGTCAAAATGCGCAATTTTGGCCCTGGTCGTGGACACCTCCTTGTTTCAGCTAATGGATTGAATAATTCTTTTTGTAACTGTATTTTTGCATTATTTTTAGTATCTAGGAAAATATATAAGAGGGGGCAAAGTTCTCTAAGCTATCAGCTACAACTTCAGTGACTCACAATTACTAGTATTTTAAATCAACACAGTAAAGAGCTGCTCAAAATCACTCCTGCCTCCATTGTTCAGTTGGTTTCTGATGATTCATGGAATCACAGGTACAGGATTGTACAGGTCTGTGGAGGCCATCTAATCCAATCACCCCCTTGAAGCAGAACTGTCACCAGCTTCAGATCAGGTCAGTCCAGCAAAGTCTCAGTAACTCCAAGACCAGACATTCTGCAACCTCCCTAGGCAAATTGCCCCAGTCCTGCACCAACCTTCTAGTGAACAGCCTGCTCCTAAGGCTTGGCCTGAACATCACAAGCTGCAAATCATGACCACACTGTCCCTTCCTGCACCATCTGGCAATACAAGGAACAGGTTGGCTTCATCATACTTGCAGTTGCTCCTCACAGACTCAGAAGTAGCTACTGGATCATGCCTTTGTCTCCTTTTATTGCCAGACTAAACCATTGGAGCTCCTTCTATTGTTAAGAACAACAATAAATCCAAATGATCTGGATGGTACTGTTACATTATGCTCCCATATTCCCTACTTGATGATTTAAATGGCCCACCCTAGCAAAAAATCTCCTGAGACACAGTGATGGAGAAAAAAGCACCCCTTTATCTGTGACATTGCTTCCACACTACTGGGAAAAATTATTTAGTTTGAAAGTGGCATGTCATATTATGCACATTTGATTGTCAAACTATAGATTTCAGTTTCATCTTCATATGTGTGATTCATCTCTATACGTGAGCAAGGAATCTATTAGGGTGAAAAAAGAAATATATACCTAGATAACACGAAACCCCTTATTTCACCCTTTAATATCTCAAAAATATATCAGAGCAGAATTAAAAAATCATTAGCTAAAGAGGTATCAGAGAAATACCCTTTAAATTCTTTGGAGGACAGAGTTATTTTAATGACATTCTATGGCAAGTGAATCCATTTCAGTGTAGTGACTCTCAATCAATAGCTGATTGGGGCCATATGTTTCCAAAAAGCAGAATGGAGGAAACTTCTGGTTGGAAAAAAACATAAAACAAAACAAACGACCCAACAACAAAATATAATCCCCTTCCCCAAAACACCCACTCACCTTCGGCCCCCTTGATCCGGGAATTCTTGATTCACTTAACAGGCTGACGCTACCTGATCCTTCCATATCCTAATGGAAGAGACAAAATGCTACAAAATTTAAGAATTTATCTTTTGGGCTTTTTTTTTCCTGTTGTTTGTTTGTTTGTTTTTTTGTTTGTTTTCCAAACTGCTCTGTTTTCTGTAAAAAATAGAAACATATTGAGCACAAATATTTCAATCTTTTCTTATTAACTTTTTTCCTGAGTCAAATGGATGATGTTCTCTGGAGATAGGCTTTGCTCAGATGCGATAAAAACATGTTGGTCTTCCTTACAAAAACTCTGGTCTTTACTGTCTTGCCAACTTGACACCATTGCTCGAGCACTTCAGGCTGAAGAGCATCAAGCAGAAGTGAGACAGTACGTACTGTGTTTAAGCACACTTTTAGGCAGTATTTTTCTGTGTAGCATTTATCTGCCACCCTATCAGCTGTGGAAACACTAATGACTAGTAAGGGTAACCAGAACTGATTTATGGCAAGGAGAGCTTGCAAACAGTTTGTTAAGGGCAGCAATCACTTTAAAGGTGCTTCTTAATTCTCACAGTCGAATCTTGAACTCCTGTCTAAAATACTGTTTTCTGAAATTGAGCAGAAAAATTTTTCCACCATCAAATTGTAGAATTAATTATGTTGAAAGGGCTCTCAGAGGCTGCCTGAACCAACCTCCTGTCAACAGCAATGTCAACACTGAATTCCAATCAGAGACTCTCATAATAGGTTATCTGCTCCAGCCTACTGTCCACTTGCATTGCCCTATGCTAACTTTAGAGAGAAGTCTCTGTGTAGTGGGAGCCCTTGAGAGCAGAATACCTATTTTCCATAGAGATTTTTTAGTAGCTTTAAAGGCAACTACGCAGAAAGCAGCAACCTCCCTCCAGCTTTCATTGTTCTATGACACTCCAGATCCATGGCAGAAGCAGGAGCTGCCAGTTCCAAAGCAGCAAAGAAATAAAATTGCAGGCTGCCATAATTACTTGTTTCAGGCCCAGCACCTGTCATGTTACTATCCCTTGGCTTGTGCCTAGTCTAAATTTGTCAGAATGTGCTTCAAAACTTCTGGATGAGCCATGCCAGCAGGGAATTCTTCACCTGCTTTTAATTGCAGTTTTAGTTGGAGCTGTGCTGGCTTAACTGTTTCCTTTTTCTGAAAAGGGAAAATCTTAATCTTTCTTTGTTTCAATTCCCTGCTCACAGCCATACAGCCTTCATTTGCAACATCAGCATCATGTGTTGAATCCCTTCTCTTTCCTTTAGATGACTAAAATGGCAGAAAATATTCTCTAAATATTTTAATTCTCTAAAGTTTTAGTAAATTAATGTAGCTTGTAGGAGAATTGATGGAATGCTGAATGTTAGTGCATGTGAAGGGCAGGCATGTGCCAGGAATGTCTGCAGATGGGAGAAAGAACAGGGGCAAAGGAGAATCTCTACCTTGTAATGACAACAAGCCCTTGAGTCAGCTTACCATGTTCAGAGGACCCATACTCCTGGCCTACTTAGCTTTCTGCCAGTTAGACTTGGAATGGCCCAGCTTAGCACAGCTGTGATGTACTTGAGAGATGGTGTAAGGGAGAGGGTGAGACACCAATTAGATGACCTTTAGCTACTCTTGAATGACAGCTTAACACCAAAGGTATGGAAAACATCGTCTGACCTGACTCCACAGAAAAAGAGAGATCTTGTTCTTCTGACCGTTTCTGCCAACTCCACAAGAGTAAGAAAAGCAGGAGGAATGCACAGCTGGAATCATGTCCTTCCTTTTGGGGGACCAAGATTAGAGACCTTTTCTGCAACTTCACCTGAGACTGATTTAATGTTATTCAGACTTCAATTTTGCTCCTTCATCAGCTATCAGTGTATCAAATACCAACAGAAAATCTCCTAGTGTTCTCTTTGGCCTGCTTAATCAAACTCTCACTGCTTAGGGTAAACCACACCGTGCTTCTGAGCCCTTTCCCTTGACTGCACTGTGCCAGTCTGTTTTTCCCTTGAAGAGAGTGCTTGATGCCTGCTTTATATAACACATAATCTCTTTTGACATCTGCATGTTTTTAATGGGTTTACCAGGTACCTTCTGCAGCTCAAACTGTTCTTTTGGCAAGCATAAGTGCCAGCAAACACCATGCCATTTGGTTTTTGCACATAGCTGATCACAGATGCTAACAAGTGCTAACAGGAGTGTTTTGCAGAAACAGCCTTACAGCAATAAACAGACTGCCAACCAAAAGGTAGTGTCACCCTAACAAACTGGCAGACCACAGTGCTGCCTCAACAGATGGCAGGGGTGGGCATCCAAAAGATCAGCTACAGCTAGCAAGTCTGTTTAAAGTAGTATTCCTCTCAGGGAAATGACAATCATGCCAATTTTGTTTGGACTAGATAAAGTTCAAGATGAAGCCAGTCAAGATACTGTTACTACAGTTAGAGCTCAAATCCTCTTGCATTTTCATCCATAAAAGTGGAGACTCCCAGTTTTCACCCTTTCCTGCTCATCTGCTAAGTTTACTACTCTGAGACTTAAGTATCAAAAGTGGCAGAGTTTGATCCTAAGCATTTCATTTCAGGAGAACTCTTTGGTGACATAATAAGGGCATGCTGCCCTCTACTCAATAATAGTAGATAGTGCTAATCAGGAAAGGTGGAGAACCTCTTAAGGAATTGGTCCTCACAGGTCACAGAAGATGGCTGTTAGTCAGAGAAGCCATCATTCTGGGCTAAAACTCAGACCAGGCCTAGAATGAAGATGTGGCTTGCCAGTGGTCCTGAACTCATTCTGAGACAAGTAGATATTTATTCAGGGGAGACTCTGTACCAGTGAAGTGTGCCTAAGACAAGGCAAAGGACTGTTTGTATGCTTAGATTGCAAGCTGTTCCTTGCTAACCATTTCAGTGCTGACAATTAAGAACTTGCAAACTTCTAGGAAGATTTTTGTCCTTTGAAATTTGCTGATGTCAGTGAGATTCTTAACCAGTAGTGTATATAGCACAATACTCTTTAGTCAGACATCAGAATGCAAACTAGGTCTTTAAACAAGCATTAGTGGTCACATCTGTGACACCTCAAAGTGTCTGTGGAGTAAAGAAAAGAAAAATATGAAAGAGTTGGGGCAGATACTAAGAGAAATGTGTAGGGAAACTGCTATCTTTTTAATACCACTACTTTACTGCAGCCATTATACAGACGGCCAGTAATTTTGGTCAAACATTCTTATTTCTCTGTTGAAACTGCCCTGAGTTACTGTGCAATCTCTATTATATCCCACGACATAAAAAATTCTGGAAAGACTTTGCTGAGCCAAACAGCTACATTAGAATTAAAAAACACATGGGAAAAAAGGAAGAAGAACAAAAGGTGAAGACACAAATACAAATATTGATATTGACCCTTTCTCAGCCTCTCTTCACAAAGATGATAATGCAGCAGCTCTAATTCTTGAACCTGGGTGTTCTTCCCTTGACAGTCTTTACTGCAAATCCACTTTCTGCTCCAACAACATTATCCAAATGAGCAGTTCTCAAATGCTATGCAAAATTCCTCTTGAGCTTGCTCAGACTCATATTTTTAAATGATGAAGGGATTATTCTCAGAAGTAGAAAAAGTAACAACTGCAATTTTATATTTTCAATAGAACATTTTTGTTCTAAATAGAACAGACCATGAGGTCAGAAATGAGCCATATGTGTCTCAGTATTTACACTCCTTGGCAAATTTCAATCTAGAAAAAATTACTTTGTCATCAATTCAGACTTAAATACCTGTGAAATATACAGGTGATCACACTGTCTTTCCTCTGAAGGAAATATATCCATAGTTACAACAAACTTCAGAATAGCAAAATACCTCAAATCCCAAGCTGTAACTTAGTCCTGGTGGTCCAGGAGGTCCAGGAGGCCCAGGAGGCCCAGGGGGTCCTGGTGGTCCAGGTTTTCCAGGAGACCCAATAAGGCCAGCTTCTCCTTTGGGGCCTATTAATCCAGTGACTCCAGTATCACCCTAAAATAAAAATTCAGTCTATTGATATACTGAATATGCCTAAGTAGAAGTAAGTAAATAGTTTTGCAGGATTGCAGAATGATTTGGGTTGGAAAGCTCACCAGGTTTCAATCCCTCTGCCATGGGCAGGGACACCTTCCACTAGACCAGGTTGCTCAAAACCACATCCAACCTGGCCTTTAACATTTCCAGGAAGAGGTCATCCACCAGTCATGTTCACGGCTCTCCCCGGACTTGTTCCAATAGGTGCATGCCTTTCTTGTGCCGGGTGTCCCAGAGCTGGACACAGCTCTCCTGGTGGGCTCTCAGGAGGGCAGAGTAGAGAGGGACTATTGCCTCTCTTGACCTGCTGGTCATGTGCATGGGTTCTGGCTCAGCTGGAGTTTGTTTTCCCCACAGCAGCCCTCACAGTGCTGTGCTTTGCATTGGTAGTTGGAAAGGTGATGACTTGTTGGTGACATGCCGGTGTTTTGTATGCTGCTAAGCAGCATTGGCACACACAGCATCAGCACTGTCTCTTTAAAATTCTCTCATTCCCTCCTCCCATCAAGTGGGCTGGGAGTAGGCAATATCCTGGGAGGGGACACAACTACGCTAAAATAGTTGACCCAAATTAACCAAAAGGGTGTTCCATACCATATGATATGAGCTCAGATATAAAAGCTAAGGCAGGGAGTGGGAGCTGGGGGCATTTGTGGTTTCATAGTATTTGCCTTCTGGAGCAACTGGTTACTGGGAAGTGGCTGAACATTACTCACTGATGGAAAGTAGAGATTTAACTTTTTTCTCTTTGCTTATACACATGCAAACTTTCACTTTCTTTTTGCTTTAGTAAACACAACCTACAAGTTGTTTTCCATCTTATTCTCTGTCCCCAGTCCTGCTTGGAAGGGGAGTGATAGAGCGGTGTCCAGCCATTGGTACCTGACTACACCACAATTCTCTCACAGAGAAGCATGCTGGCCAACAGAGAAACCAGGTTTGCCCACTTCATTAGGTTACACAAAAATAATCTCTAGGATTTATCAGTCCTTTTCAGTAATGTGCTGTATCACAGTGATACTGTCATTCTATAAAGACATTCTGTCTTTTTTGTTACCTTTGGACCAGCAGAACCAGGTAGACCTTGATCACCCTGTAAAAGAAAATAAATTCTTAATACTTAAAATAAGACCATTATGCAATAAAAACACATTTATGGTATTTTTCCTTAATACAAATGTCCACAGATTTCTGTGTTGTTTAATTTGATGTCCTTTACTTGAAGCCTTTAATCTGAAACATCAGACCTCTCAGTTAAAAAGAAAACAATCTCCATTTCAGGAGTTACAATGACACATTAATAGCTCTGGGCTGGTTTGCTGACTGGACTCAATCTTGTATTTCAATTATTGCCGCAGATTTTAAGGGTTTGGAGCACAGATAATTAAAGATTGCAGCTCACATCCTCATTCTTCTGAATATAAATGTCAAAATTCTTATGGGATATAACAGAACTGGAAACTGCTCCCACTCAAGTTGTCAAGGGCACCCTTCCAAACACAGGAGGTGGTGACTAGGTTCCTCTGCAGCTATCAAGATTTTATCAATATTTCCTTTTATACACTTTACTTGCATACTGTTTTCTTCCATTTCTATTTAGGGAATAGACAGAAAGACAATAATAATGCATGCAAATAATTATCTTCCAAATTGCTCTGAATCTAGTGGAATAATTTTTATGTTGACAAACTCCTGTCTTTAGTCACTTTGCAGAAATATTTCTTGAGTAAAGTCTGAAAAAAAAATTAGTAAGCACCAGGAATAAAATGATAATGTTTTTTTCTAAAAGCAATGGCTAAACTCCATGTCAAATATTACTCCAATGAACAAACTGAATTTACTTGCAGGGCATCCTATTGTTTCTTCCTGTTATCTTTTCTGGATTAATTTGGAATAATGTACAAAACAGATATTGCAATATTAATTAAATCAAAGTTTTCATTAAAAAATCAGTAAAAATTGAAAAATACTCTTACTTGTATTGAACAGGTGCAGATAGGTAGTGCTTCAATTCTAATTGAACTTTTATCATATATACACAGTGCAGCAAACAGAGGAAAAATATTGTAGTTCTTTTGTAGTCAGGATTATGATTTTCTAAAAAAATGTAATTTCTCATTAATTGCTTCTCTTTCCCCATCAATCTCCTCCTATAGTATGCGATTCATGTTCAGTTTACTTCAGCTAGACTTCTTTCTGTTCTTAGGCTCCCTCATGTAAAGCACCCACTACTGATTGCAGTGACCACAGGTTTTAAATCAATATTCTGGCCATTTAAGGCTTGCTTTTTCAATTCCCTTACAGTGTGTGAGATTTCAATGTACACTTGGGAATTTACTTTCAAGTTCTTGTGCATAAGGTGTGTTGTTGAAGTTCACTAGAGAATGAAATTGTAGTCTTTGTCTCTTTTCATCACATCCTTCTTGGAGTGTAAAAAAATGGTACTTAAATGATGTTTTGATTAGCAACGGACTAGATTAATTTTCCCAAATCGAGTCTGTTTTGCCCATGACAGTAACTGCTGAGTGATCCTCCTGTCCTTATCTTGACCCATCAGCTTTTCATTGGTGGTCACCTGGTGTCCCGCCAGAGCAGGCCGTGACATTGTCCTGTTTGTTAATTTAAAAGGTTTGTGATCCTTCAGACCCTTCTCCCCTGTCATATAATGTGTTGTCACTCCATGCCAGGCTGAGCTAACTCTCTTTTTCCCCCTCCAGAGTCACCTGTCTGAGGCCAGCCACGACTGGCTTTTGAGTGGCAAATCACAGAGTAGTTCATACTGCATATCGAATATTGCATGCTGCAGACAATGAAAAAGTATCTAACAGGAAATTCTGGATTTCTGAATATGTCTTTTGAAATGTGTTCTAATAAACCATTAGTATCTGGATTCCATTAAAAAATTCCGAAGCCAGATGCTGTTGTGTTGCAGGGACAACTATTTGTGATTTTTAGAGCCTAGAATTGACAAAGATCTTCCACTGCTGTAGGAGCAAGACAGACATTTAACTCACCTTTTCTCCCTTCCATCCTGGTGGGCCAACCACTCCATCACGGCCAGGAGGGCCTTGAGGACCCTGTTGATGACAGTAAATCTAAAGCAGGTGCCATTTGAGAGCTTGATTTTTAGAGCATTTGTTCAAGTATTAGGGACCAACTGATGATACAGCATTATAAAGACTTATACTATTATAAAGCACCTTCCACCACTAAGTTTTAACGCTTTTATTTCTTTTCTTCTGAGAGTTTGGCTTTGTATCAAACCAGTATTTTAATATATTTTAATAAAAAATATATACAACAATCATAAAATAATAAGCAAAAATAGAACCCAGCATATTGTAAATTTAATGTTAGCAGTGAGAGATTATGGTGCTATCCAAGGAGGTTTTGACAACACTGTGAAAAACATGATGGGGTTGAAATCCCCAGGCACCTCAGTTATCCACACTTTTGGCAATGTCAGCACTAGATGAGACCCAGCTGAGGAAACCTTGATATTGACAAAATCAGTGGCCAGGATTTCTGTCTGTCACTAAAGGCAGTTGTGATATGAAGGGAATGGTGTCAAGCAGGAGACTTCTGTGTTGTCACTGTGAACAGAAAGGCCAGTAGGTTGACAGAGGCCTTGATTCATAAAACTCCAGAGATACCCTCACAGGGGAACAATGAGCCTGGGCCTAAGCTCCCCATGTGGGGCAGTACTTGGCTTATTCAGACTCGCTTTGCCAGGTGTCCCTGGGTAGCTGAGGCTGGAGGTGCATTCCTACACTTTCAGGAGCAGCACTCCTGAAGAACCCTTCTGCAGAAGAAGAGGCACTGCCACTTTGCTTTGGTTGAGGGTGCTCATATTGTTCATAACGTCTCACTGTAATTTTGCCTTGAAAAGTGTGTATTAATTTCTCCTCCCAGTCTCTGTTGTTGTATCCATGAGTTGTTGTATCCTGCATGCAATGAGGGAGCAGGCAGGCTGGGAAACATTGGCTTTTTAGGGTCAACCAATAAATCAGTACAGGTATTGAAGTCCAGCCCTCAGTAACTAGACATGCATGAAAGGTAACAGGCATATTGCATAGCCGACATTTTAAAAACTGTGCGCTGAAAGCCTTTGTCTACATTTACAGGGGTGTATTCTGGCCTCTGGGGATCTTTAAAAACATTTATTTAATTTTGGGAAGGATATAAATCGCTAGAGAAGGAGATAGAAAACATTGTTTCCTTCTGATGTTTTCAGAATTATAACAAAGCCTCATTTTCCTGGCTCTCTCCCTCCTGCTCTCCCCCCACCATCCCCTGCTTTTGCTCTTTAGATGCACTGTAGGTCATAGGGTAACTAATGGATTATTTTTAATATCAAGAATAATCAGAAATATTTTCAGGACATTTCTAACGTTTTCATGTTGCATTTTGGCATGACTACGTAGACAGAAGAGAATAAGAAAAGAGGTTGAGCTAAGAACAATAACTGTTCTAAAGTTTACTGATTTCTTCCACTGTATTGCTTAGCAACTTTAGGCTTCATTGTGCTAAAATTGCTAATTTCCTTTAGAGCTTTGGAATAGTCTCTCTTATGTAGCTAGCAGGCAACACTGGGACATTTGTTATTCTCATCAGGATATATTAATGCATTTGTGAGCTATGTCAAACAAAAAAATTATGATACAAAATATCTCTATACAATGCTATGAGTCAATTTAAATTCATGTAGTATTTTGAAAATGTGTATTTAGTCAGATCAATACCATATCAGTACGAGATGCACTGTGAAGCAGTTTGTGCAGGGGTATTTCCCATTACAAAATGAAGTATTTACTCAAACCTTACCAAGACATATTTGTTAAGAGAAGAGGTGCTACATCACAAAGATTGTGATTTAGCAAGGACTTAAGCCTGTCCCCAACTTCAAGTGATTGGCTAGTCTTCCAGAATTAGAATTCGCAGCTGAAAACCCTTAATAACACAAATGTGTAAATGTGGTACTTAATGAGGATTCCCAGCCAAAAAATTTCTGCTGGGAATTGATATTACTTCATTTACCCAGAGTGTGAAAATGTGTGCAAATCTTTGAGAAGCAGGATGAGAGTTTCTTAGGTCATCTGAAATTGTGGGAATGCAAGAGTCTGTATTCTTAATAGCTGGAGTTTTCTTTCAGCAGCCTGTAGATTTGTCCTGGACTGAGTCTTCTGAAAATGTTCTTTAGTAGTCTCATGTTGTCCCTGAAAATAAGCCTTCTGATTTGTTTTAGTATAGTGGAGTCAGTTCTCATGAATTGTAAGATAAACAAGAATCATGTTTGCATTCCTTTGTAAAAGATATCACCTGATGGACTTCTCAAGTGACCAGTGAAGATGGAGAGGTGGTAACCTCTCTGTCCAATCTCTGATCATTGTCCAGAAACTTATATATACGAGGTCAACGATAAACTAGAATCTTCTTCCTTTCTTCTTCTCTACCTGAACACCTGTTGTGTGTGTTGCTGTGTGTTTCTATCTGCATCACAGTAACAGTCTCATTAAATTTAACTTCTACTTTTTAAACTGATATGTTTCCCAGGAACTATCCTGAAACAATTATTTCTGTTGCATCAGAAAATTGACTGTCTCCAAGTAGTTCATGTTATTTCTTGTGAAATCCCAAATTACAAAAGAGGGAATACACTCATCTTTAAAAATAAAAGATGAAACTATACTAATTTCTTCATTTTATTTTAACTCCTTTTCACGTTATTCTTTTATGGCAAATTTTAGTCATATATCTTAGACCACTTGAATTACTTTATATTCTAAAGATGTAGAAACAGCCAGAGTCAGGAAAGTTGAAGGTACATTTTGAATTGCAAAGAGGTGTTATAGAGAACCTTTTAATCTAACACTGCACTTTATCAAATGCAGTAAATAAAACATTAGGGTAACTGTCTTTTTTGTAAGACTTGCCAATGCATTTTCTTAAAATTACATTTGTAATCCTCAATACAATTTGATCTGTCTTGGATTCAGAAAATTGTTGGGAATTTAGCAATTAGATGAAATCTGATCAGCATTTCAGACTTTTTTATTTCATACTGTCATCCATATTACAATCAGTAGATGCAGAGAATAATGGATTTCCCTGGCTTCCCACACACTTGACTCTTGAATCCCATATTCAAGACTTTCAAGTACTCAATTTCTTTCTGCACAAAAGATGCTGCTTTCCACTTGGATGGCCAAACACTTTTTAGATTTTGTATCAACTCGCAACTTGGCTATCCTCAGAAAAATGCCCTCCAAGACAACAAAGATGTTGTGAGATTTCCTTTTTAACACCTGTCATCATATGCTTCCTTGCTACATGCTAATGACACCTTGTCATGAAGAGAAATGGTGACTCACTTTGGGGGTCGTGTGATGTACAGGACAAACCTTGTCCTGAGAACAACTGCTGCTGGCAGATGGTTGATAGGGAATAAAGGAACCATATTAGTAAATATAAGGAATCAGAGATTATTCTGAATTGGAAGAGATCATCTAGTGCAGCTCCTATATGAATGGCCTGCACAGAGATCAGACCCACAAGCTCAGCTTTATTAGCACCATGCTCCAACAAACTGAGCTAATCTTATAGTTCTAGACAGGATTCTCAGAGCTGTTCAATGTGAAAAAAAAATATTTTCTTCACCCAAAAAAACTACTTTACTGAGAATTTATTTGCAAGATGATCTTTAGCAACATTTTTTTCAGTATTTCACATGTCCAGAGGAATAAGTGTTTCTGCCTAGCTGAAGAATAGGATGGAAGGGGAAAGAGAAAATTTCAGTTTATTCTACAAATTCCCTGAAGCTTATGTAAGTGATTTAGCAAACTTTATTTTCCTGAAAGCACCACAGGAAAACTGATACTTGGTCTTAGTCAGTGTTGGCAAAAGCATTCTTAATTTTTATTTATTCTGATCAAGATTCACTAGTACCTGTCTGTTAAATGTACATTCCTTCTGTGTAGTAATGTGCTTTGGTTAACAAGACTTTTTTTTTTTTTTTTTTAAATTTTGGTATAAATTTGCATAAGATGAGACTCTTAAATTAAAAATATTCTGCAATTTTATTAAGAATTATACAGACTGTTAGTCTTAGAACTTTGTGTTGGAGGACAGAAACAACATCAATGTTTGTGCACAAGAGGGTACTCACTTCAGGGCCTGGTTCCCCAGAAGCTCCATCTTCTCCTGGTGACCCTGGAGGTCCTACACCTGAATCAGGTGCTGGCTTTCCTGGAAGACCAGGCAGTCCTGGAGGGCCAGGTGGCCCTGGAAGGCCCTGGATGAATCATCAGGACTGTTAGAAATTATCCTAGCCAGTTTCATTTCTATATACATGGAACAGGGAAAAGCTTACACAGAATTTTCAGACTCATAAACTCTGCTGGGGTTTCCACCCCACTTCTGCTTCACTGCGAATCAATTCTAGTTTCACAGATAAACCCTTACAAAGGGTCACACTGACCTCCCTCACCCATGCTGTCTGAACTTTGCCATCTCATAGCATGTATAGGCAAGCAGGACATTGAAAACCAAAAAATTCATGTCCACTCCCTGTAACCCAGTAAAGATCTCAGACATATCCCAAGGATCGACCTAATGATAAGAGACCTAACCATAATGACACCAAAGAATCATTGTACAGAAGAAAGTGGTTGTTTTTTTCTCCTCTACCATTCCACAGGGTTTCTCCATATTATTGCTAGAGCACTGAGAATCTCTACTCATGGTCAAGACCTGCTTAATGCTGTAAAACCAGCCTCTGCTCTAAAGATCTATCCTGCATGTACATGAGCAGAGGTATTTAAACTTAATGAATTGAATGAAACGAGTGGAATGTTATTTTAGGAGAAACAGTACATTTGCAAATATTCCCTCTCATGTCCATCCATGTTACTGGTTGCATTAGCAGGCAGAGATAGAGGACTTGAAGCTTTGACCAATGGCACTATAAGTCAGGAAATCTTTAATTCTGACTTAGGGCCATGTACAGGATTTTATCTGGAAGAGGGTCATCTTAGATTTTCAGTACAGTAAACAGTGCTGGGCACTCACCTATCTTGTTACCTACAAAGGGCATCTGAAGAGGTTCCTAAATTAGGCAAAATAGCTAACTTTCAGCATGTGGCAATTGACTCCTGAAGGGCCTTGAGAATAAGGTATTAAGCACTTTTGAGGAAAAAGAAAGAAACAGGAGGCCTGAGGCAGAAACCAGTCTGAGAGAATAAAAAATATGGCTAGTCGTGTTGCAAAGCAGAGGCCTCCAGTGTGCTATAGCATTCTGGAGTTCACAGGAACCATAATGAACTCAGAAAGCTCTAGAGTTACTGATGTTCGGTTCACCAGAAAGGTGCACCATAAAGCATTTCACACAGACACATTTTTTTAGAACAGGTACTCAAATTGAAAAAAACAAAGACTAAGGTCATATAATGCCTTCCAATGACTAAAAGGGGCTTACAAGAGAGCAGGAGAGGGGCTGTTTACAAGGGTATGTAGTAACAGGATGAGAGGCAGTGGCTTCCATCTGACAGAGAGTAGGTTTAGATTAGACATTAGGAAGAAATTCTTTACTGTGAGGGTGGTGAGGCACTGGAAAAGGTTGCCCAGAAAAGCTGTGGATGCCCCAGCCCTGGAAGTGCACAAGGCCAGGTTGGATGGAGCCCTGAGCAACCTGATCTTGGGGAAGATTTCCCTGCCCATGGCAGGGGGACTGGAACAAGATGACATTTAAGTCTTTTTATTATTCCACAAATCTATGGTTCTCATCTCTCTTCTCTTTACTGTCTTATCATAGTCAGATTAAAAGCACTTTCTCATTTTAAAAAGTCCTTTTGCCATTATGGCCACCTCCTGTCTCATACTTCTTCCCCACTCACAAACACTTAGGCCCTTGCTGACCTTGAAATGAAATGAAATCCTACAAAACCTTCCTTGATGCTGTAAATTAAGCTTGTATAAAACTTGCATTATGAAAAATTCTACAACCTGCGTGAGTAAAATAAAGCTCTTTATCATGAGAAATATCAATATATACTTACCCTTAAAATTTCAGTCTCTCTGTCAGTATCTCCAGAACCTGATTCTTCAGTTTCCAGTCTATTCTGAAATTAAGAGAATTCCATTTAAAATGATTGCTTCTAAAGATGACAAATGCAAATGTCACTTCACATTTACTGGAAACACGGGTATCATCAATACCCTTACAGCAGTCTGTCACTGGCAAAAGAAATTATAATACAACAAAAACATTTTACTTATGTTTCTGGAGTTTCATACCATCTTCTTTTGTAGTCACTGAGCCCTGTATTTACCTGCAGGTGCTCTATGAGCACAGTGATGACTATCCTGCAGGACACACATGCTATGTCACTGTTTAAGTGAACTGAAGTAATATCTCAGAGAAATTTTAGCTTCAGAAAGGTCCCTGTCAACATTAAGAATATCCTAAAATGCAGATCTAACAAACCCCAGTTTCCTACGATGTACCATCATTGTAATGATTTAAAAAGCCAAATTCTGAGATTCCTACACTGGAATCAGAAAGATGACTTTTATAAAGAGAAGTCAATAAACTGAAGCATTTGCTAAAACATCCTGTTGAGAAAACCTTATTGTTTAGTCCTTGGTGAGTTTCATAGACATGTACATTTTGCAGACTACAAAGAAAAGCACAGAGAGAAGGAATACTTGAATAAGTTATCATAGTACCAAAGCTCATGTTTCAAATTCCTGGGAGTTAAGGATGCATCCCTTGGCTGCACTGAGACTTCTTTCACTTTACCACAGAATTAAAGGCCTTGAAACTTGGTGTCACAGAGAACAAGAAGGTAAAGGCAGTGTAGGACTTGGCATTCCATGCTACATTTATAGAAGTGGCCTTTGACTGGGTAAAACTGTTGGCCTGGAGCACCTTGTCCTAGGGATTTGGAGCTGCCTTGCTGGTCTCTTGAAGTCAGCATCAGTGCAGGTTCAGAAGTGCAGCAGAACATTGTTAATCTGTTTTTATGCTGAAGAAATATATTGACTAAATTTAGCAGGCCCAGAATCATGGGAGCATATAATCCATTTTGGCCAGTGGAATATATTTCAAACTATCTTGTTAAATGCTCATGATACCCAGTGTGACAGATGGCTTTGTGTAAAAGTCCACCCCAGGATTTCCACTGGTGTCAGTGGTGAACTATGTCTAAGCATAAAATGTGCTCTCACACCATGAACCGAAAATTCAAGCCAGATTCTTTCTTTAGCTGCGGGCGCATGCATCCTCAGGGATATAGTGGGAAAAGTCTGAGTACAGCAGTACAGTGGATCCAAAACTCATTATTTAATGTTGCCTGAGTACTGAACATTCAAAATACAAACACTGTCATTATGCTGGTATATGTTCTAGTATTTAATGACAGCAAACATAACTGACTGTCAAACCATTTCTCTGTTCAGTAGAAGAAAGAAATTAATAATTTAGGCTTAGAATACCTTTTTGTGGAAATTTTTGTTTCATGTTCTCCCATATATTGTTGCTTTTGCACAGGAGAGCACACATATCCACTGACATTTTAAAATGTGAATACTGGGTGTTTATGTAGCATACAGTATTCACACACTTCAGGCAGACATTTATTTGCATTTCTGCTTGAATGTTTTAGAAAACATGATCTCTGTGGAAGTCAGGGTACTTTCCCAAAGAAAACCTCCTATTTAGTTCTGGATTCCTCTGTGTCAAGCTGAGCTCATTGACAGAGAACCCCAAATACTCACTAATCCTCTGGAAGGAGCAGATGGTCCTGTGGATCCTGGTAGTCCAGGGGGTCCTGGCAATCCCTCACCAGGATCACCCTGAAATAGGAATTAAGATAAATCATCAAGGATTTAAACATATAAAGACTGTAAGAACTAGCTGCAATCTGTAGTGGATTTCCAGTCATAGGAGTGGCTGCTTAGATGCTATGAGCAGGATTGGACTTTTTTAATTTCTATGGCAAGCTCCCAAGGAACACAATCTTAGCATTGGCAATGGAAGAAAGAACTCTTCCTTTTCTAACTTCTACAATGAATTTGTAAATGTACAAGCATCATTAACAGCATTAGGCACCACATATATCTTGCCAGAATAAGGTTTAACTGTAGATCTTACATTTTTAGGGTATATTATATATGAATCCTCACCCCAACCCCCAAAAAATCCAACCCAAACCAAAAAGTACCCAGTGTGATCACACCATGGTACTCAATCTGTAAATTTCTTGAGTTTATTGCTGCCCTCTGTAATACTGTTTTAAATACCACCATGACATGATTTTTCTTGTGTGTGTTGACCTTTATCTATTGCAAACACAATGAAAGACCCTGTTCAAGTTCAAATATGTGTCATTTTCTCTCATAATTACTACCTTTTCTTATAATTTGTCTTTCATACATTACCTCTGATATTTTGCTAAGGTTAGTTTGAACTCCTTAAGCAATTAATCATAATCTTAAGATGTTTGTGGCTTTTAATTGTTTTTCTGCTCAAGTCCAGTATTTTTCACTTGAGTCGAGACATAAGGTTTTGCCTCCACTCATCTGTGCTTTACCCCGCTAACCTGCCAGTTTGCTGTCTGGGCTTAAGAGAATTTTAATTGTGTTCTATAAATTCACATATTTGGTTACATAGCAGGAAACACTGACTTTTAACTGCCTCTTGGTCACTTTATGACTATGTTTGAGAGTTCATTACATAAATGTATTCATTCAGTTCTTTGTTCCCTGAGGCTTTGCCAAATGGTTCCTATAGTGATACTTCAGTCATATCCACAGAGAATGTGTTTAATTAATTTGGGGCTATTTTCACTGTCTGCCAGCATGTTCATTTACAGATGCTCTTCATTCATTTTAACACGTCCTCGCTTTTTTTCCAATGACTATTACATTAGTTTCTGGCAGTGTTTGGTGTTTGTTTTCATGCAATTTCTTCCACTTTGTGTGCACTGCAAGAAAGACAAAACCCCGAGATATCTCATTTGGGTCATGGTCATTTTTAGGGAGCCTGACTGTATCCATTCCCAAGGAGCATCTTATGGCTGTACCTCTACACAGAACATGGACCGTGGTGGAAAAGTGACAGCCAACTCACCACTCTCCACTGATATGTAGTGCCCCATTCATTCCTGGCTTTCTGTTTTCAGTTAGAAGAACCAGAAAGAGGAAGGTGGATCCTACTACTGTTGCCGAAATTTAGATATTGTTACACTGGAAAAGGTGCTGACAGTTTTTAGACAGCATAACAGTTTTGAATTTTTGTGTGTTCTTTAAGCATTGGTCACCCTACCAGCACAGCCAGGCCTAGAAAATTGCACTGATTAAGATATTGAAACAATTTGCTGAACAACAATTTGCTTAAAAATAATTCACATGTATAAAAGAGGATCAGAACAGTGTCTTCTTGTTTTTATTGCAGGAATTGTCTGTTTAAAGTGTTGCCAAGACAAAGCTCTTCATACGAAGTTGTCAGCTTTCCTCAGTGATTTTGAGCACTATTGTTAGGATTTTTAGCACTCTTTTGCTAACTTCACAGTGTCTCTTTGAAGCATTCCTTGAAAATATTAGTCCAATTTTTAAATGAAAAGCTAAGCTTAAGATGTCTTTACTAAAATAGACATAGAAGTAATCATGAATAGACTACTGGAGTATTTTCCTTTCCAATATAACTTTTGCTCTGTACAGCAAAGCTGCTTCTCCTGCTGCTATAATGTTCTCCTTCTGGTGGCAATTCTGATCAATAAACTAAGGCTGATGGCCTTTGGCTGCGAGATCATCTAGGACAGACTAGCTGGCCCACAGTCCTTAGGTACTTGACTCTGGGACTCCTTTTAACCCTGCATGTTCAAAGCTAGTATTTTGAGTGCAGTTTTTTGTGTATTTTATATTAAATAACTTTAGACATAAACTGAAATCCATCAGCATGAGTATTTGAAAGTAAAAAGCTTGCTGAGATGGCACTGGAGGAGTACAACCTATGCTCAGTCTGATCTTGCAACATACTGGGAGCAGTTAACAACTGCTGCTGCCCCTGAGGTGTTGTCTGAGCGAGGTCTGTTTGATACAGGCCAAAACATTGTCAGGGACCATGTCTGCAAGTCTGAACCATCAGCAAACCAGTCAGACCTGTTCCATTTGGCAGTGCAGGTTCTGCACTTGCTGCTGAAGTTTGGAATGGTCACCTAACAGGAGCTGCAGCTGTAGCAGCTGCAAAATAAAATGCATTTGCTAATCTGGACTTGGCTTATAAATAAAAGAAATGGCAATGGCCATAATCTTGACATCATTTCCATTTGCTTTGTTTTCATTAAAAAAAGAATCCAGACTGATTTTATGGTTTCCTACACATGAATTATTTATGTCAGTACTTACCCTAGAAATAACTCTAGTTGCAAGAAGGACCAAAGCAGATTTGCAAGAAACCCATAAAGCTCATTTTCAAACAACATTTACATGCCTGTAATGCCTGTTGACAACTGATAGAGTGTTTTACTGATAATCTGCCTTCCCAGCCTATCTTTCCTGAAGGGCCTGTATCCATACACTGCAGCACTCCAGTTGAGAGCGATGTCACCATGTCTCTGTAACCCCTGAGAGGTGGCAGCCCTGTGACTGTGCACAGACTTGTAAGTCCTCCAGTTTGTCTCCCATGCTGCTTGTACCTGAGAACATGTACCTGAGACAGGTTGCAGAGGAGAGCAAGAGTGTCCCCATCATGATGTACCTGAGATGGTCCCCGACTGCCCCACATGCCTTCACTTCTCTACAGTTTATGAGAACTCTCTACTCAACACATCTTTATTACAGCTGGGCATAGACAGGAGAGGTTGCCATGCAAACTTGTGACCTGATTCCTGTACTGGAGACTAATTTTACCTTTGAAATGAATCTGGATAATTTCAAACAAATCTGATGATAGATGAGATTTATATGGGTCATGTTTGTGAATTTATGAAGTCTATATTGTTTTGTTAAACAGATGAAAGGGATTATTAATTTGACACTTGGAGTTACTATCTATATGTCAATTTTGTGTACAACATGTACTTTAATAATAGATTAATCCATTACATCTCACTTCATCCCAGAAGAGTTACAAGCTGTTACTTCAGATGGTTTAACTCTTATTTCAATTATGTTCATTTCCTAAGGATAATATGATTATACTGCCTATGTTAAATCACTTAGCCAGTAGAGTAAGTTCCCCAGAGCAGTTATATACAACAAATGAGTTTTCTTTATTAAGTGTTCAATACATCTTCCTTAGCTCTTCTGTGAAAGCCCACATTTTTCTACTGCTGAAGTTTATTCACAGCCTTGAAAAATACTTATGATTCTGGTATAGTGCCACCCAGCCATTCATGAATGAAGAGTAGGATGTTTAAATTCTTCCTGTGATTCTGTATTTTATGTCTCTTTCAGAGTGTACCAAATTAATAAATGTCCAAAAATAAATAATATCTGATTGATTGTTGGGTATTAACAGGACACATACCTTCTCACCTTTTGGGCCTGCTTTTCCTTTCAGTCCTGGCAACCCCTGAAGTCCATTTTTACCCTAAAAGGAAATAATTTTTTTTAATTAGACATTCTCTTTCATATAGGTAGAACAGGCTGTACACTTAGCAGCAGAGGATGGATGTAAGAGCGTTAGATTCTTACTCTTGGTTTTTACAGTGGAAGCATGGGACTTGGCAGAATGGCCCTGGCAGTGCCCAAAAAACGTGCCTCTCACCACATCTACTCTTCCCACAACAAAGTGGCAGAGAAGCTTGTTTGGGGGATACAGATGGAAACACCTGCAGGCTGCATTTGGATTTGAGAGAGTGCCCACAGGACTACCACAGCACTGATGGCAAGGACTTTTAAAACTGTAATATTTGTAATACACTACTGCCAGCTGCTGCTCTGAGTGCACAAAATCACACCATTAACTTCAGCCTGTTCCCACCATCTACTAAAGCATTTTTTTGTTTTAACAAAACTGAATTTATTCAGTTTCTACCAACTAAGATCGTTTCTGAGGACATACCTCTGACAGGCAATGTGGGATACTAGATAGTATTCACCCCATTTTCCATTCTAAACTTTGCCAGTCAAATGAATCCCAAATTATTCTCTGTTACATTCTTCATATTACCTATGTACAAAATGTATATGCTTTTCCTATAGAAGCTCATTCATTGGCTAGAAAGAACTCCCACCAGCTTTAAAGTCAGTGCTATTATAAAATGGGGCTGCTTATGAATTCAGTTAGGACATTCAAGAAAATATTCAGAAGGCAATTAAATAGAATTTTTCCACTGGCATTTTGGGAATCTGGACAGCTGTGATTGTGGACTTTACTGGACAAGCTTTAGGGCTGCCCTAATTTTAAAGGTGGGTTATATAAAGTCATTAGGGAGAAAAATGTATCTCTAAGACTAAAGGGTGTGGGTTTTTTTCCCTATGATGATTTTTCCTGTAGAGTTACTGGTAGCAGGTTCATAGAAAAGTAGCAAACATATGACCAACATAAATATAGAACACACTAATTTTATTGATGAGTGAAGCCCCTTCAATCCAATAATAAAGTTGCATAGGTATACGTAAGATTTGAACCCAGATGCACATGGACAAAAGAATAACTACAAAAAGTACAAAACATTGTCACAAGATGTCTATTATAGAAATTAGGATTGTTTTCACAAGGAGAAGATAAATGGTTTTGAAGCATTTGAATTATGTTTGAAGAATTTTCTCTAAGACATATTGGTTTCATAGACTTTTCTTTGAAGATGTGCTGCATGAAGGTTGTCAGGCTTCTGTTAATACATAAAATATAAACTTCTGGTCTAAAAACATCTTAATGACACATGACCAGAGCTTTGGCTAAACATTTGCAAACCTAGCTACATTTCTTTGAAGATATCAGTGTCTGAAGTCAGTATTCAGAAAGTAGCTCAATAATGCACCCCATGAATGACCACTGATTTTTTTTGTGTATATGTCTTGAAACACACCAGTTTCATTTGATATTCAGTTGCAAGGGGCAGGAAGGGTCAGGAAGGTCAGGAAGCTCCCACATATTAGTATAGAAAAAGAGGAGTGGGCATGGGAATAGTGACAGCCTCTGGGTGGTAAGGTCCTGGAGGTAGGAAAGATGCACAAAGTGTCAGTGACAAATGAGACAGGAAACAAAGAAGCCAGGCAGTAGAGCATCAGTAGAGGACAGATATAGGACAGCAGCTTAGATGCACAGGGAACATGACAGCTATGAGTTTGTTATTGTGTGCTTTGCTGGGCAATACCTCACACAGAGGATGAGTGTATGGGCTATCAGCAGCTTGTGGTGGACAGACCCAGGGGTGGGACTTATCTGGAGAAGATGGGAAGGAACACTCCAGGAAGAGGACAGTAAATATGACAGAGAAGGGTAAAGTAGAGGAACTCAGAGAAAGGAAAGCAGGAATGATGAAGCAGAAGATACAGTCAAATAACTGCACAAGAATAAAGGGGTGATAGGTACATCTCAACTCAAAATTACTCTCAATTAACTACAAAGTTAATTGCAGCTGAAGTTAGGAGCAGGCAACATGAAAGCATGTATATATGGTCTATGAAGGGCCCACTAGAAGGGGTCTGAGTATGTCCTCTTTTAGAAATTCCCCTCTGCAAAAAAAAAGCCAGCCTCACCAGAGCTGAATTCCTGGTACAGATGCTTATGCCATGTCATGCCTCTTACTTTCTTTGCAATTGGGAAATCATAAATTTCTCTTAGAAACCTGGATTTTACTCTCTTGACAACCTGAAGATGTCAACTATAGCAGCAGAACTGTTTTCTAAAGAGAGGAGATGAAGAAAACACTTTGCTCTTTAAACCTCAGTGTAGCAGAGCCTCATAAAAAATGTTGTGTTTTTCTTAATTCAGTTAACCAAAATATGTATAAAAGAGTACTTACAGGTAACCCATTTTTACCAGGAATGCCCTAAAATAAAACATCTTTGTTAGGAAGATAAATAAAACACTGTAACATAGAAGTAACAAAAGAGAAAAGCAATTAATTAAACTGTGATGTGTCATGCAGTGGCAAAATAATCAGCCAGAACTATATCAAACACTATGGCATAGTGGGATGTTTTGCGCCCCTCTTTAATCTCATGCATCTTGTGCTGATGGTTCACAAGGATGTGAAGTGTGAAACATCCTGGATGTAGAGAAGCCGCTGCAGGAGACCTGTGAGTTCTGCACCTTTGTTCACATTCAAACCTGACAGCTGGGAGGGTGCTGCAGTACTGCCCAAGGAGTTGGTGGAATTGCTGCTCCAAGAACATTTGTATTTGGCACAGAAGCTGTTTGCCTTTGCTTTCTGATGGTGGCCACTCATCAGGCCCTTGTCCCTGACATGTGTGCAGTGTGGGCAGGACCCTCCTGAGCTGCTGGGCTAAAACCCATCTTGTAGAAGTGTAACTGGTGACAGTGTGCAAGGCTGTGCAGTTCTAGCTCTCCATGCATGTGTGATGGATCACTATTACCCTTTCAAAAACACACATTTTCTTTCAACAGAGAGAAAATACTCACAGGCTGACCAAGTTGCCCAAGTTTCCCTGGAGATCCAGGAGGTCCTTGATGTTTATTTTCCACATCTTCTATTCCTGAACCTCCTAGAGACTCTGTGGACCCATCTTCTACTTCCTGACCTTTCTTGCCCTGAGTAATTAAAATGCGAAATATGAAAAATGTGTTGTACTACTTTTCCGATCTCTCTCTCCCCACCCCTTCCCTTTCTCCTACAACCTGTGCTTTGTTCAATGCAGTCAGAACATGATAGGCACCATACAAACAATATATTCCATTCAGCAAAGGCAATCCATATTAAAGGTCATTCATGCACCTACAAATAAGTTGCTCTCTGAGCTGGTTGCCTAGATGAAAATGAGCATGATCTAATTTCTTATCCACATAAATCTGCACAGTCTAAGTCAATAGTGTAGGTTTGAAAAAATGTCATTTTCACATAGTCTGTCAGGGAAAAAAACTGTGAGAGTTAAGATAGACATGTCTAGAAGTGTTTTAGCCAACTTCCCCAAGATCCACAGGAGGGTTACATATTGGTTAAAAAGTGGCAGAAGATGGAACAATGATAACAAAGAGTAAAAATGGACAACAGCAAGACTAAAATATTGCTAAACATTAGTATTTGGTCAAGAGAAAGTAATAATAACAAAAGGAATAATTTAAATATTCCAGGAACAAAATAGATAATGATAAAAATAAAGACCTTCCAGGAATGAAGCTTGGACATTAATACATATTTAAATTAAAAACCAGTATACAGAACAAAACATGTAAGTCAGTACTGTATTTTGAAAAAGCACTAGAATTTACTCACATTTTAAAGCACCAATGACATATTTTGAGTTACATTAGCAGCTAATGAAACTAGGAGGGATGAAATATAATAACTCTCAAAGCATTTTAAAGTTGACAGGACAACAGCTTTCAGCAAAGGAACTGTAAGCTGATTTTTTTAAAAGACATTTCTGGGTTTTGCCAAAAGAAAAAGTCCCAAAGACCAGCTAATTTTTTTATGTGTACTCATTACAGAATTTTTTCCCATCTGGTGTAGTGTTAGAAGATAATCTGTTTAGTTAAACTGTGGGTAGAGATCATAGCCTGAATGAGATAACAGGACTGTTCATCTGGGGTTAGAGTTCTGAAGGAGGTAGCAGAAGGTATGGCAGGACCCCTCTCAGTCGTCTACCAAAGATATTGGGAGTCGGGGCAGGTTTCTGTTGACTGGAAGATAATCAGTGTTATTCCAGTCTACTAAAGGAGTGTAAGGGAAGAGGCAGAACTACAGATCTGTTAGCCTAACCTCGGTTCCTGGAAAGTTAAGGAGCAGATCATACTGAGGACCGTTGAAAAGCATTTAAAGAACACTGCACTTATCAGGAACACTCAGCCTGGGTTCACAAAGCAAAAGCCCTGTTTAACTAATTTAGTATCTTTCTGTGGTGAAGTCACACACATGAAGGATGAAAAGACAGAGATGGATGGATTTTTGTAAGGTTTTGGTTCTGTCCATCACAGCATCTTTCGGGACAAATTTTCCAGCTGTGGGATGAGTGGGTCCATGGTGTGCTGGGTGAAGATCTGGCTGAAGGGCAGAACTCAAGAGTTGGTGAACAGAGCCACATCTGGCTGGTGACTAGTCACCAGCAGTGTTCCTCAGGGCTCCATTCTAGGGCCAATTCTGTTCAATATATCTCTCAGTGATCTGGATGCAGGAGCTAAATGCACCATGAGCAAATTTGCTGATGATTCCAAAGAGGGAGGTCCTGCTGGCACTCCTGAGGGACAAGAGGCCTCGCAGAGGGATCTGGGTAGCCTAGAGCATTTGGGCAAACATCAATGGCATGAAATTGAACAAGAACAAATACTGGATTCTGCACCTAGGCAGAAGTAACACTCTGCTTACTCCTGGCAAAACACCAGCACCAGAGCCATCCTCTCTAAACATTTTCTGTGCAAGCAAAAACTGAGAGAGAAGTGGCAGTAACAACTTTTAAAAGTTATTATTTTCTAAATGATTGACCGTTATTATAATATATAAACATCTTGGGTATCTGTGTAGTGAAAAATATGTAGAAATTGAAATAATGTTAAGGAGAACTTTAAAAGATAAGTAAGTAACAAAACTACTTGTCACAATAGATTTAAGCTTAATGTGTCAGACTTCTTAAATCAAGACTGAATTTTTATTTTTAAAAAATGGCCCAAAACTCAAAAAAAAAAAAAAAAAAAAAGGCAAATGTTTATCTGATGTTTAGTTTATCTATTTATTTATATAAACTAATATTAGAATTGCTGCTCTAAAAAGATGTGAATGCAGGCATGAGAATGTTAGAGGAATTATATTTTGAAGTCCTCCAACAAATACTAAAACTTATTGTATGTAGCTCCAATGGATGATCCTAAACTTAATGTTTCACCACTTGCTGTATTTTACCACAATAAACTCTTCAAGGAGCAATCTTAAACACTTGAACTAAACACACACTATGTGGAAATTTTATTCTAAATTTCTGTCATTCATGACACAGTGTGTTTTCTGGCAAAAAGAAGCTGTCATAACTGGCTGTATTTTCGAACAATAAAAAGAATGAACTTTTGGGTAGGAGTTTCAAGGAAGGATGAAGGAAAGGTAATTATTTATTTTTTGCTTAGAAAAATCTGTGGTGGCTGTTGGATAAGGATTAGTAAAAAAATGTACTGCCAGTTGATTATTTTGAAGTACACAAAGAAGTAAGGCAAGAATTCCAGGAATCACAGGATTCCAAATAGGTGTCCTATGTAATTCTAGTTTGCAGAATCACACAGAATTCAGGTTACACACTACCTTACAAAAGCAATATATTTCAAAGTCTAGATTTTCCTGTTCTTGGGAGAAAAATATTGGGCATGAGATAACCCGTCATTATACAGACCTCCTCTCTGCTTACTTCTGACAAAACACCAGCACCAGAGCCATCTTCTTCTATTAACATTTTCTGTGTGACAGTGGTAGACTTACTGTTGTCTTGTCCAATTTCCATGACAGCTAAATCTAAATAAAATAATCACTTATTAATGACAGAGCGCAAAACAAAACCTGCCCAGAGTATTTGTTAGAGACAGACGCTGCAACTTGTAGGAAAAAAGAAATTATTCAGATTATGACTAAAGTACATTCCAAAGAGCAATACTAGTAATTTTAGGACTGAAAATTTTAAAAGAAAAGAAAAAAAGAGAAAGGTGAGAAAAAAATTACAAAACATATCTATTTTAAGGACTGTATTACATCATCATATTTTCCTTGAGCTCTAGTCAATGGTTGCCTATTTGTCATCCATGTAACACAAAAAAATAAGAGTTAATTACAACAGGTACTATCTGAAGTATGTATGGAGTTTAAATAGCAACATTGTCTTTGGTCTTATTAATATAAGTAGTTTACATTTTTTTTCTTGGAGAGCCCTAAAATGGTCCTAGCAGTGGAGAACTGGGTTCCTCACTGCATTATGCTTTGCTGTCATTGCTCTGTTGTATACACTTGCACCCAAAACACCTCTCTAGTGAACTAGGCACATTCACATCCTTTGGAGGCAATGGAAGTATTTGTAAATAAATAATAAGTAATAGTAAATAAATAGTTGTTCCGTGGCAGGATTCAGTTTTACATGAAAGGCTGTGCTTTACTATATCAGGTCATCAAATAAATACCCAAGTTAAATCCCTTTTGAAGATACCACATGGCTTTAGAGCCAGCACGACTATTTGCAGAGGTATCACTCAATGGGTGCTATGCTTCTCACTGACCTGAGCAAAATGAAGAGGATTTTTCTCCTTTCATTCTCTTTGCCTAACACTTGCACTTTTACTGGTGTGTTGTAGATTGACACAGCAGCAGCTTCTCATGTCAGTTTCTTAGTTTTATACAAATACTTTTTTAAAAAAAATTTAAATTAAAATTTAAAATTAAAATATTAAAATTTAAATTTTTAATATATGAACTACAGCTCTGTAACTAAAACTTCCACGCTATAGAGGGGTTAATCCATTCTTGGCATGTTTAACAACAACGAGTGTGAATAAGTCCCTATATGGAGGGAGAAGTGAGAGATGTGTTGAACAGTTGCTACCACTTACCTTTGCTGCTATTAATAAATTGCAGTTTAACAGACAGCACTTTCAAAGACCAAATGTTTGATGTGCCAATTCTTTTCTAGCACACAGGAAAGGATTTTCCTTTCCTGGCCACACTCAAAATATGACAGTGGCTTCCCATACCCAGGGAAATGACAGACTCAAAACCAGAGAATGTAAATAATCCCAAACCAGAGAATGTAAATAATTCTACCCCAAAAAAATCCCCAGACCCCGAGGCAGTGCCTTGTTCTTTAAAATTAGCTCCAGAAGTTTCTTCTGATCTGTGATTTCCAGAGAAATAATTCTCTTCCAAATAAGACAATATGGTTGGGGGGGCTTCCACTGGCTCAGCCAACATATCTTCAGGCTAAAAAAAAAAAAAAAATCCCAAAGAACAGTTTAGACTAAAGGCTTATCATATGGTTTAAGGGAAGAATCACTAGATAACCCTCCTCAAAGCACAGTAATCAGAACTACCACATCTATGAAGCAAACCACAATTCTGAGAAAAACTAGTGCAATACCTTTGGACTGCATTCCTCCAAAGCAAGGGATGTACACTTGACAAACTCATAGAGAGAGAGGAAACCACAAGCAATGTACACTTGTCAGAGACTGCATTTCCAGGTAGGACCTTTGGCTTGTTTCATTCCAGCTCAGTATTGCTTTACCTATTAAAGTGTCTTTATCTCAACCCATGAGTTTTCTGACTTCTCTTCCAATTCTCTGCCCATCCCACAGGTAGGATAGTGAGTGAGTGGCTGTGTGGTGCTTAGTGGCCAGATGAGGTTAAATCATATCTTTCATAAGGAAGAATAAAAGTCAAAAATTCTACTAGTCCTGTGTGTAATTTTGAACAGTGCAGTAATTACGAAGATTATTTAACAGAAGCTAAAAACAATAGCTAAAAGAATTAATATTTTTCTGTATAGAGAAGCTAGACATCTTTCCTGAATTAGCTACAGTTTTATCTAAATGAGAAAAATTCAAGGCACAGTAAGATTTCATGGATTAAATTTTGTGGTGTGGTGTAAAACAGAGAGGTGCCATCAAGCACTAGGTTTTTTTGTTTCCATTTGGAAAAACCCTACCTTGCTGTGGAAATTCAGGAAAAGTGCAAATCCTGAAGTGTGGAATTACCCCATGCAGGAGTACCCATGCAGCAGGCTGGGGCCAGCTGCTTGTCTTTTAATCATTTAGAGAAAGACAAGAGAGCCAGGACTGCCTCAAGAAGGCTCAGAACAATCTTATCAATGTGTAGAAGATCCTGACAAGAGAGAGTAAAGAAGACAGAACCAGATCCTTTTCACTGGACCAGTGAAGGGAAAAGAGACAGTGGACACATTAAACTATAAATTAAATTAATATAATTTAAATTATTAAAATATAATAAATTCAGTCTCTATGTCTGAAAAAAACCTTTATTGAAACTGAGAGACTGGAGTCTCCATTCTTGAGGAAATCCAAACCCAACTGGCACTGAACAACCTGCTCACTGGGCAATGTGCTGTATTTGGCTCTGCTTTGGAAAGGGAATTAGACAGGGCAATTTTCAAAAGTCCTTTTCAACCTCAGCTAGTGTGTGATTTTGTGCAAAGCACAAGGTAGGCCAAAATGAGTTTAATGAGCTATATGTAAAAGGCAAAAAAAAAAATTAAAAATTTATTCAAACACATCAGGAGAAGGAGGTAGGGTCAATACTTAATAAAGTATAAAAAGAGTGATCAGAGAATTTGAAGTCTATAATAGAAAAAAAAAAAAAGGTTTTCTTCCATTCATGTTGACCCTGAAAGAGTTAAAATTCCTGCAGAAAAATATTCTTGGGACACTCAGTAATGAATATGACTAAAACTGAAGTTTTTATATGAAAAGGGTAGGAAAAACAGTAAGTGATTTATAGGACATCACAACTAAAAAGTATTTGCCCATGGGTTCTGCAAGATTCAACAGTGAAATTGCTGAAGTATGTGCAATATCAGACTAATGCGAGCATGATTTCTGTGAAGTAATTTCTCAGAAACCTACTGAATTTCTCTAAAGGAACCAATGAGAACTTGTATTAAAAAAAAAAGAATGTTTGACACAAGCTGCATGGAAACTTCATTGTGAGGAATTGACTGGAATGTTTAAGCCTGGTACAAAAAGTGAGGAGGACATGATGTGTTAGAAACCTCTAAATATGGTAAGAAACAGCTGTTTACTCTGTCATCCAGTCAATTAACCACCAAATGAGAGCTGCAGTTAGCATGCGCAGAGGGCAAGGAAAAAGTACATGTCCTTCACAAAACATGTAATTAAATTAGCTAAGGAAATCTTCAGCAGGAATCAGAGGTTGGTTAAATTCTCATGTATTAAAAAAGTCCCAAGCAACAAAACAAGAAATTCAAGGAGGAATAACTCAGCTGAGTTCTGCTAACCACATATACTCCTGGCTCAAGCATTTCCTGAGATAAAAATTGGTGCAGAGTAAAAGAGTGCTCCCAGGAAGTGTCATATGTATTTTCCCAGTCTTGTATTATACGCTTCCCAAGATTCAGGTTGCTGGTTGTTGTCAATGATGGCACTGTGCCATCATTCTCATGGATGGGTGCACATTGTTCTCATGGGAGCCTTTGAAAATTGCAAAATATGAAAGCTACTCATCAAATCTAGACCACACCCTTTAAAAGAGTAATATTAAAACAGATTTTAAATCAAATTATTTTACCCTTATGGGAAGACGAGAAGGTGCAAGGGCTTCTTGTGCCTCGGAAGCATCATGTTCTTGAATGCTGCCATTGCCACTGCTGTCCCCTGAAGCCTGTGCAAAACCCAGTTATTGGGAGGAAGTTCATAAAAGTCAGGGAAAAAAAAACATGATCTCCAAGGAACTGGCTATTTAAATGCAGAAAAATGCCCCTTTTTTTTTGCTGGTGATGCCTCAGTGTCATTATGATGTTAATTTATTTCAGCATTCCATGAAAATGACCCTTCAGAAAAATAAAAACCATAGTTCATTTCCTGAGAGGTGTTTTAGACAAAATAAAATTATAGTTTGTGAAAAAATAGGTTTGGGGGTTGTACAGGAAAAAAATACTCCCCACAGATAGTTTTAAGTATGGTACAATGTCCAAGAAAAAATACTACATTTACTGTTATGAAAGATGTCAAATGGAAATTTACTTTGAAATCTCTGAGGCATTGAGGAAGTGTTTATAAGAATACTTACATAAGGGTCATCATCTTCACAATGATCTTCAGTAGCCCTTGGGTCAGATTTGATCGTCAGATGTTGAATCGAGCCCTACGTGGAACATCAAAAACATGTCAAGAAAGTAGTATTTTAAGTAGTATGTGTGAGTAGCATTTTAAGTAGCATGAGAATGAGGGTGGAGCGGTGGGAATTAAACAAACCAATGAAATATCCCAAACTGTGTTCTGATTAACTTGGGAAATGGTCTAAGTATAAAACTTCATGGTATTAATCCAAATTTAAAGATATAAATATGTTCACAGATTTTCCTTTTGCAAAACGTAGAGCAGATGGAGGCTGACAGAATACAATGACTGTCATGTCCCAATGACACTATGATCACCATACTGCATTGTTAGTGCCCCAGCTGAAGGATCTAGTTGTGGATTATGTCAGACACTCTGTAAAACACTGTCTGTTTTTTATAGTTAGGAAGTACATTGTAGCTCTAGTAGTGGCATGTGAAAAAAAAAACATAAAAATGGAGACAAAGGATGGGAAGGAAATACCAGTAAGTGATGAAGTGAGTCAGGAAGAAACTAGTTTAAAACTTTCCAGAGAGGAAATAAAGAAGATGGATTTTTTTGATAGCAAATGTTTCTTTTTTCAGAGTCACAAACTGTACTTCTCAGTCTGACACACTGAAGGAGCTGTAACAATTTCATTTAAAACATTTAACTATTGCTTCTGCAAAGACTCAATGTGCTTTAAGAAATGTGGGGATGATTCCTTATTACAAGATCTTACAGAGTTAGACATGATGCACATTAGGGCGCAAAGATAAGTCAAGAACCTGCTGACATATAACATACAACCTAGAATATTTTAGAAAGGAGTAAAATTTGTGATTCTATCTTTAAAAAACTTTAATTTATCTACCTTTGAAGACCATGAAACTCATGCATTTGGTGCTTCCTGAGTTTGCTGTCCTTTCTGTGGCAATAGCTCAGTAATCTCAACATCCCATTTCTCTCAAAACTTAACAGCAACTCAGATATTGAATGACGTCAGACTGACTGAACAGTTCACTCAAAAATCATACATGAAGAAAGGCACAACCAATTAAGCTGTCTCCTGGAAGTGATCTTTATTTTCACAGTACAAGTGAATCACACTTGGAGAACACATTTTTCTCCTCTTGCTGTAACCTGTGGCCCTGGATGCCCCAGAAAGCAAAACGGGGTGCTCTATGCTTCCCAAGTGTGACTGCTAGCCAATTCCTCCAGCTAGGAAAGTCATGGACCAGCCTGCATGATAGGGCTGGCAGGTATGCAATATTTACCTCTCTCTCTGGGTCTTAGAGCTGCTGCTGCCTTCCCTGTAAAAACTAGGCATCATCACTGATTCAGCTATACTTGGCTATTTTTTTGTTTCGACTTTTCTTTACGAGTATCAGGGTTAGATTTTTCTTTGGTTTCAATAAATCTGATGATAGTTATGTCCTTTTGTGTCTGACAACCAGAGCCTTAGACACATGAATTCTCATTAGCCGGAGCAAACCAACATCTGACATCTATTCATTTGCACAATCTGCTATGATTGTTTCTGTTTTGGGCAATTAATGTAAACAGTTCTTGGCACGGAAACAGAGTTTGAGTGAGTTTCAAGCATTTAGTTTTTCTGCTCAGAAGCAATTCTGACATAAGATGTATGAAGAAATAAAGGCACAGGCACCTAGAGTACAAGTCACAATTAGTGCTAATGAAGCACTCAAGAGTATTGGCTGAAATGTATGTACTCAATATAGCACACGGAACAGCCTGCTTCAGTGGAAATGCATTACAGTGTCATCCACCGTGCACTTCTATCATCATATTTACAGATTTATTGGTGATAATCTCAGCAAGTGATCATCACATGTTTTGCAAGTGGTGTACCAAAGTGGTCTCCTTTTCTTGAATGTTCTCAATACTACTTAGTGATCAGGCATTCACAATACTCCAGTCTTCCTATTTGCCTAGGAAAGGTAGCACCAACACACAGTTTTCCTACATATCACTTTCCACCCTTAATTTCCTGCTATGTAATTCATATAGTTCTGTGATTCTAGGTGCTTAGACTACTCAGACAAATGATAAAAGTACATTAAACTTGCAGCTTACCAGGTGGAGCTCATAACCTGCCAGAATGCCTGAACTTTGGAAAAACACCTTTATTCCCTAAGGAAAAGGATCCACTCTATTTTGTGCTGCTGATTGATTAATTTAGAAGAGACATTAATCTCACAAAACAGAGTACAAGTTCTTAAGTACAGGAAATACAGAAATAGGACAGATGAAGTGTGACATTTTCCTTTCCATTTGACAATGAGTCGATCTCACACATAGTGACTGCTCTTAGTGGCTGAGAATTTCAGACAGGATGCAGCAGAAATGATGTTTTCACTCAAGCTAAGAAGGCTTGAGAACCTTGTAGTAGTGGTTTTGGTACATTCTATTTCCTAAAGCACCTGATAAGCTTGAAATAACATATAAATTGTAAAATTACACCCTAATCTTTCAGCTATGTTTACCTTTGATGACATCATTCTCTTTCTGATGTTGAATATGAATACCTAACTAATAAAAATATAAAACATTGGCTTAATAATAAGGTACTGTCAGAAATTAAGAAAATTAGTTCTCTGAAATTTGTGCTTCTTAGGCCATAAAAATTATGTGACATATTTGCTTTGAAATTTTTAATATTCAAACTGAAGATTGGTTTTAATATTTGGACTACTAATAAAATGCTGAGACTCTCAGAACATTTGTAGATTAAATCAGAGGTTATTTAACTTTACTGTCCAAACCCTAGCTAGGTATGGAAAATACAAGCTATATGGTTTGACCCTCACTTGGGATAGAACCACTGTAAGCAGGATTTCTTGGGTAGAGATTATATGCATTAAACACTGAGGCATGTGAATTCCTTGGACAGCACTTACCGTGAACTTTTCCAGTCCTGTGGCTCCTGCATTACCAACAAATATCCCAGAGCCAGATTCAAATACCAAGGTTCTAGCAGACCTTGGGAACTGAAATCTCTGATATTCTTCACAATCCATGAACAAAGCAATATCATTTCCCTCAACAGTCACTGTAAATTTATTCCACCTGTTAGTCATCACTGGCACTTTAAAGGAAGCAGCTTCCCGGGAGATATGGGATCCAGGCTCTGTGTAGTACATGATTATTCTCTGGGTGCTGTCATCAACTGGTGAAATCCTCAGTCCCAGGTAGATTGTTTTCTGGAAGGCATCTGTTATGGCAAAGAGCACTCCTCCACGATCACTGTTTGGTTTCACAGTAACCATGACAGCAAAATCTCTGTAGAAAGGCGATGGTACTATAGCACTGGTCAGCCGGCCGATGTTGGAACCTGGACCAAAGCTGTAAGCTGGGAACCCTCCATAGCCCGTGACAAAGTAGACAGAAGGAGGAAGAGGGACTCCTATTAACTCCGTGAGGTCAAGGTGTCCTTTTGAGCCTCGTTCTGTGCACAAAAAAGAAACGTTATTTACCCTTGAGGTACACCACCCATTTGATCTACATGCGTTAAGAAAGGTCTGAAAAATTGAAATGCAGAGTTGTAATACCAGGAACAAATTTCTGGTACTTCAGGCCACAATCCAGGTAGTGCTTAAACACATCTAGCTATGTACGCATGTCATTCTTTGTCCTTTGACTAATGGAGGTTACTTGAATGTTAAAGGAAAGCACATGTAAGTAAACATTTCTGAAACTGAATGGCAACAAGTATTTCCTGCAACATATATTTACTTCAACTGTGCATCAAGTGCAAAAAATGCTGAATGTGCTTGCATAGTGGATTCAGTGGAAAATGAGTAACATTTGATTTCTTAAATATATTGAGAGTTTTTTTCCTCACAAAGACAGCAATAGTTCTCTACAAACAGCATGGCACAGTTTCACAAAACAGGATACAATTTACAATGGGTTTGCTTTAGCCCTTGCAGTTACCTAGGTCTACAACAGCAATTAGATTTTATTTATGCCCTATTTTAGCATTTATCTCTTTAATTGCACTGTGTACATAGCAAATACTGTTCATCAACCAAAACTCAGTTCTGAAAGGAGAGTATTTGGCAAACAGGCAAAGCACAAATATATCTCTACCAAACATGCCCCGAGAGACAACTCCTACCAGGTAATGAAGGAGCAATGACAACAGTTAAGTATCTGCACCTAATTTTAACTAGAACCTTGGGGAGGCACACTCTAGCACCATACCAGAAACACGACTACCAATTTTCTTCTTCTAAGAAGTAAAAGCAAGCAAGAAAAGATAACATTTTTAATCATAATGACCAATTGAGATCTGAATCTATACAGAAATTCTCTTTCAACTTTTAAACTTATTCAGTTACCTGTGACTGTAAGGGCTATATAGGCTGAATAAATCCAAATGGAATAGTAATAGAAAAGGTATGACAGTTCATCTGAATACCACAAGCAAAATGAAAACAAACAAACAAACAAACAAAAAACCCCCAAACTTTGCTTAAAATACCTGATTAAAATCAGGCAAAATAAAAGAATCTTTGCTCTGTAAACTGTCAAGCTAGTTCTGATGAAGAGCTGGAGAGTTTATTCAGTGGCAATGTATTTCTGTTATTCATTGCTCATATGTGTACCAGCCTAGAATTTGCATGGCAAAGTGTTTTCCATTGTACTAGTGGTTTTGCAAAGAAATTGTAAAGTGTTTTTCCTGTGCCAAAGATGTTATAGCAAAGTTGAAAAAAATAATAATATATCTTCTTCTCTGTACTTTATAATCATAGAATCATAAAAGTTGGAAAATATCTTCAAGATCATTGAGTCCAAATGTTAACCCAGATCCACCGTGTTCACCACTAAACCATGTCCCCAACTGCCACATCCACACACCTTTTGAACACTTCCAGGAGAACTCATAACTGAAAAACAGGCTGATGTGCTTCATACAGGAAAAGTGCCCTGAAATGTTTTTGAAAGTATAGATGTTTTGTTTAGAAACAGAAAATCTAGCTCCTCATCCAGGAACCAAATCCCTTTGGCATTTTTAAATGCTTTGTCAGATAATTTTTTTTGTCCCTTCCCAATAGCTTAAAAAGTGTATATACTTATTTTCTGGCTCAACACAGCTAACAACATTTTGATTGTGAGTTTAATATTTGGTCATGTTTTCTATTCACACATACATACACATAAAGGAGCCTGCACTGCAAACGAAACACATAAGCCGTTACTCAAGGGTAAGAAGATAAGGAAAATAATCTCCAAGGATAGTATAGGTACTGTACACAGATACCAAAGCAACATCCAAAGAGTCATGGTAAAATGACCAAAGGAGGTGGATGATATCTAAGATGTTCAGCAATCAGGTTTGGACAGCAGGATGCATCCTAGGAGCGAAATTGGTAAATACAACAGTAGTTTCACATTTCCCATTCTCAAGGGGAGATTTGGTGATTGGAGGAGAGCCCATTCATTCTCCCCACATAATGTCTGGAGCTGCAGTCTAGTTGCAGTTTCCCAGTCACTTACCAAACAGTAACACACTGAGCCTCAAAAACAAGCTCTTTTAGTCTCTGAGGGAAAAACGTGTTTGCAAAAGGGGGCAGCAAAGGATAGCAAAGAATCAAGACTTCAGTTTGAGTAAAATAAGTCAGAAGACCCAAGGAAGAGTCTGAACTTCAGTGAGGCTGGGGTAGAAGCCTGCAGAAAATCAAAATGAAACAAGAAGCGTCTAGCCAAATTCTGTACTTACAGCTCATACCCAGGTCTTAATGGACTTATGAGGACCTATAGACACAGTTAAAAGCAGAATACAGACCTACAGCCACAGGTTTTCAGTAATCTCTGACAAAATTAATGTCTCCTTAATGCAGTTATATTAGAACAAAAATACTCTCTTATTCCCTTACATTAATAGGTAAATGCTATGCTATTTTAAGTACCTGTAAGCCAACAGAGAACTATGTTGCATCAGAATATTTTTGTTTCAAACGCTATCTGAGGCACTGGATATTGGGGAGCATCCAGAATTCATCCCATTTATATCCATGTTTCCTAGACTTGAGGCACTGGAAGTTGTAGTACAGAAGCAGCTTTAATATTAGCTATATTTTATCTCAGCAAACACAACCCCATAAATTAGGATTGTATTTTTATAATTTAGAGCCATGAGCTGTACTGTACTTAGCTTTTTTTACTATTTGTTACCGTATGTTATAGTTGGAATTGTTACAGAATTTGCTGATAGCTTCAGGGACCATTTGAGAAACACCAATGTGTTGTAAAAATCATCCTGTAAGTCGGTATTATGGAGTGTTTCAAGACTGCAGATGACAATAGTGGGGGTCAGGTTGCTGGGATTTTTTCTTTTATTTTTTTTGGTGTAATTACTTAGGCAGGGTGGAATTTCAAATCTGTGGGATCCAAAATAGTTTTTCACTGCTTACAAGGGATGAAGTACAGAGGAAAGAAAAAACTTATCTGCTTGGAGGCCTACTACATTTGTTTTAGACGTTAAGGCACAAACACAATATTTACATAAGAGGGAATGGAGGCAGACAAAGGTCCATATTCATATAATTTACTGTGAGTTTTTGGTTAGGAGCCTCTTTTTGGATGCAGTTTCTGGCACCTGCAGCGCTGTCTCTGGACTGTGCACAGGTGTTACCTCATCCTGGTTGCCTCCTCCTTGTGTTTATCCACATGGAGTAGGGTAGTCCCAATGATCCAAACCCCTTGGATGATCAAGCTGCATAATAGAACTACAGAATCCTTTGGGTTTGAAGGGACCTCAAAAATCAAGCAGTTCCAGCCCCTTTGCCATGAGCAAGGACACCTTTCACTGGACCAAGTTATTCAGAGTACTGTCCAGCCTGACCTTGAACACTTCCAGGGATGGGGCATCCACAGCTTCTCTAGGAAACCTGTACCAGTGTGTCACCACCCTGGTAACTAAGGAACTTCTTCCTAACATCTAATCTAAACCTACCCTTCAGTTTATGTGTCTGACCACTACAACCCCTTGGAAAAGTCCCTCTCCAGCTCTTTTTTAGACCCCTTTAGGTACCAGAAGCTAAAGTCTCCTGAGAGCTCTCTCTTCTCCAGAGAAGATGCTATCTGGATGCTATATTAGAAGCTACTTTAGGAATATTACTAGAATCCAGAATTTTCTTAAAAATAGTAATTTAAACACGAGATTATTCACTAGGAGAAGTGTATTTGTATTTCCTGTTGTCTACGATAGCTCACACAAAGCTTGAATACCCACAGTCCCTGTTTCTAGCTGATACACCACACTTCAACACAACCCAACTTCAAAGGTGTTATAAAGCATAAGATCACATAAGCTTTGTGAAACTACTACAACAGAGTCAAAGGCTACAGGGGTACAGATAAGGACACTGTCTACTTCTCCCCACTAGAAAATATAACAGAAGCAGGGTTCAAAGGCAAGGCCTCCTCACCTCTGACATAGAATTAGCCACCTCAGCTTCATTTTAAAATATACAGTTCCAATGTTCCAAGTCTGAAAAAAAAGGAAGAGAAATATTGAGAAGTCCTTTGAGCAAAAGAACATAATTGGCAGTGGCATGGTGAGATTAACCCAAGTTGCACTGCTGCAAGATAAACATACTGCTGTTGTCTACCTTGCTGTGAGAAGATGCTTGAGCTGGACTATCTCAACTATATGAATCTAAAGACTGAAGTTACAAATGTTTGTTGTATTTGGCCCCAACCAAATGTGACCCTCACACTTTAGCAGTAACATTCATTCAGACAGTATTTTAAGGATTGTCCTGTTTATGTTTTCTATTATGTTTTTAGCTAGAAATGCCTGTTAACAATTATTCAGGTAATTCAGCTGCCACATTAATCCCACTTCTGCTCCAGATTAATGAGCTATGATGGGTACATAAAGGTCAGAATAACATGCCCAAGTGGTTGCTATTTGCTAAATATAAGAAGTCAACCACCCTGTTGCTAAGACTATGATGGCTGGTTTTAACTCTCTCAAGGGAGGGCTTGGACGGCTCCACACAGATGGGAGTGGGATGGGTGCTGGCTTTTGAATGAAATTATTATTTTCCCTTTATTTTTAGCTTAAATTCACCTAGTGTTTTCCCCTGTTCCTCTTTAGACACTTTTATTGGAGCTGCTCCTGGCCCATGTCTGTAAAAGTCCATTCACTGTGGTCATTGACTCTCATCCTGTGCAAGAACGCCTTGTTTCACTGCTGTCCACTACTGTATGAGCCCTGCTGGCAGCTCCTTTTCATGGTCTTTTAAGGAAATGGATAAAAGCAATGTTCTGCAAAGGCTTTCATAACCAAACCAGGCTCAGAGCAGCCAAGATCAGGCACTTCTATGTCTGTAAACTTGAGTCAAGCTGTCCTTGCTTCCCTGTCCTCTTCTAGCCCTAGTAATCATAACTCCATTTTGTAAGCTCCCTTTCCAGCAGCATAAATGAACCATCTCTGTCTCAACGGTGCAGTGCCTATGCTGTCTACTCTGTATTCAAAGAGACGCTGTAACTGCAATAGAACATTATTTTATACTGAGTGCAGTTACGAGGTGCAGTGAGAAAATTACTTCTTCCCTGATGCTGAAGTGCTTTTATTTTGAAATAACAAGAAATATTTATAGAAATACCACTAAGCAGAGAAGGATTTCCACATCTACCCAATAAAATTTAATCAAGTCCTGCAGAGAGACTAAGAAGGGGAATATTGTAACACTGTCCCAGATGTGCTGCATGAAATGGAAGAGGCCAGCGTCATTGCTGCTACCAGGAAAAACAGCACTGGCTCTGCCTGAACACATTTTTAGCTGCCATTAATACACTGTTGAAAAACATGGGTAGAATATACTGGTATTAAAGGCTGCAGCATTTTCTTCCAGATGCCTCAGAAAACCTCAGAAGTGCTTTCTAGTGGTGTTGCACACCTGGAAGTCAGGCTGCAGCCAGCAGGAGTTTGGGCACTCACTGACACGCCAGAGCAGGGCTGGCATTCCTTTGAGAAAACCGCTTCCAACACTTTCTGCCAGCTCCTGCTTTTGCGTCATTGTCATTCTGCCCTCTACTGGGCGAAAGTGCTTAATTGTAGCTAATTAAATAGATTCCTACTTTGCACAAAATACTGTTTGGGGCTTCCCCTCAACTGCTGTTTTATCATGTTTGAGAAACTATATTTCATTACAATACTTTTGAACTAACCACCACCACCAAAATGCTGTCTTCCATACAATCAGCTTTTCTGTTTTTCTTGGTTTTTAAAATTTTTTTCCTGATCCAATACTGCAATATTTTCATATTGTTTTGTCAGTTGTTCTACTAGAAGATCTTCCATATATTTTTGGGCAGGTTTTTTTTTTTTGTACATAAACGCAAAGCTTTTTAATGTGTTTTCAATGAACCATTCTCCTATTATGACAAAAATCTATGCTTCAAACTGGTTTCTGTGAGCCACAGCTGCAGAGAATACAAAATACAGCATAGACACTAAATATTCATAGTCCTTTTTTCCTTACAAAGAGATGAGAGGAAAAAGTGGGAAATATTTAGCACTTCAACTTCAGTAGTGAGGCAAAGCTAACTGAGCTGTTTACCAGGCCAAGAGACTGAAACTACTATCTGGAAACTCAGAGTCCTGTTTCTCTTTCTGAGTTTGCAGCCCCCTGACACATCTTTGGACTTGCTCTACTGCTGTGTAGAGTGTGAACCACGCCAGGTTCACACTCTGCTTACGAGGCCTTTAGAGCCATTGAGCCATTGAGTCCAACCTGTGAAAGGGATAATTTTTCTCATGCTAATCCTTTGGGGATGCACCAGGCCCATCAATTTCAAGACGTTTTTCTTTATAATTCCATATATTCCATATGCATTAGTGGAAAAAGCAAGGGCAAATAGCACAGATGCCCTTTATGGAAAAAGATTTCCAGACTGGCTAGGACATCCAGCCTCCTAAAGATAACTCGACAAAGCTAACCTGTGTAAGAATTACAGAGCCTGCCTCCAGTATTGCAGCCGTTCAGTTGTAGGCACCTGTGACCAGTATGGACCCTGACTTTATGAAATAAAGTCTGTGTGTGGTGCATGCTTGTAGCTGCAATATGGGCAGTCTAAGAGAGACAAGTAGCCTAAAATGACTGCAGGAGAGCAGGAGATTTTGCATTTCACCACTAGGAAGCAACACAGCACTTCATAAATCAGATGGGAGCTTTGGCGGAGGAGAGAACATTGCTTATGAATCACTAATGTCAGTGTCTGTTGTGCAAGCTCTTTTACAACATCAAAGCTAGGATGTTTTAATTTCCATTACATCTGTAAAAAAGCAGATGTGAATTATCACGCTACCCTTCTTCTTTCACAATGACCTTGAAAATCAAAGTACATTGTTTTCTCTGTATTTCTTGGGGGGTGGAGGGTAATATATTGCTGTTCTTGTTTTCTCTTTCCTTCTCTTTTTTTAATCTTGAATTTTAAGGGAGAAAATGAGCAACACTCTCATTGCAAATAAAAAAAAATTAAATAATAATAATAATTAAAAAAAAGTATTTCTAAGATGATGAAGACAGTTCACTTTTAAAATACTGGTAGAGGCAGCCAACACTCCTAGATTTAACAGCTGTATATGCCAGCAGAGACTCTGTGCCCAAATGTGGAAAAACAGACACTGGCATAGTCTGGCACACTGACCTGAATATGAATTCTCATCCCATATAAAGAGGCTGAATGGGAAGCAAGGATAGAGAGCACTTAATCAGCAGCTCCTGCAGTTGCCTCTGCTGTCTTTGCCAGAACCTGACTCCACTACAAGGTTCTGTCATAGAACAGGATCATAAGAAGGATGTGGGCAGGTGGGATTCATGAGTTACAATTTGTTCAATGAAAATTAGAAACCTTGAGCCAGAAAGGCTAAACACTCAGGTGTGTTGCTTCCCACACCTGAATGACCTGAATGCTGTGTTCTTCCAGTGTTTCTGACGAGTACCATGCCTTCCTGCTTTTCCTCTGACACTATAAATGACCCAGAAAACTCTCTCCTGTCAGGAAATCCTGCTCCTGACAATCATGTGCATAGTCAGTTCCTGTGTAAGAAGACAGATGTCATGCTCCCTGCTCATGCCACTTTCAGGACATCTGTTTCATCACAGCAGTAAAAGTCTGAGTGAGCAGTAAAAGTTCAGTGAGCTCTCAGGCCAACTTTGTATGCTGTGTGCAGTTTGATCTTGCAAGCAGACCCTACACTCAAGAACACCCAAGGACAAGCGTTATCTCGACTCCGGCTGGAAAGGATGCCTGGAGGGAGTTTTTGAGTGGAACATGAAAGAAACAAATGCCTGATAGATAATTTTGTAGCTTTACAGTCTCTCATGGTTTCTGTGTGATGAAGGCTGATACATATATAACGCATCATCTGAGCTCTAGGCAAAGCATTCCTGACACAGCTAAGCTGAGAGTAGAATATCACTTCGTAACAGTTCAGACTAGATGAGAAGAGAAAAAATATAAATATTACAGTAACTGAGGTTGTGTTTTGGACTTCTTGTTTTGGTCTTTGTTGTTTTGGGGTTTTGTTATTGTTGTATTTTATTTTTGAAAATTAAGGGCTCTGAAGACAGTAAAGTAACAAAAAATAGAGGATTTTTTAAAGAGTCATCCTTGACTCTTCCATAGCTCTTTGAGACCTAGTGGACAGTGTACCTGTCTCAGATGACTAAGCAATCCAACCTTATATGTTCAGCAACAGAAGTCAATATTTTGTTACTAATGTTTCATTTTCAAGTCCTTAGGAGGACATCTATTGTCTTCCAGGAGCATCCCTTTCATAAATGTTCTTAAATTTATGCACCTGATATTTATCATTACTTTTTATCCTTCTTCATGTATTCTCATGTATTCTTTACACTATTGAAATTAGTAGCTAACAGATTTGATTTATAAATGGCCAGGATTCAGAGAAGTTGAAGAAACATTGTGAGGTAGATGATATGGGAACAGTAAATACTAAAAGTATGTCTTGTGTTGAACATTCACATTTCTGACAGCTAAATGCTTTTATAGCATGAATGCACCAGTAAAAATGCAGAAATAAAATCCAGCCAACATAGTCCTTCTTTTTCCATCTTCTTTTTTCCCAAGAATTTCATTTCCCAAGAGCTGTGTTTCAGTACTTTTATATCTTAATATAAATCACATATGCTTTTATTATGCTCCTGTTGTTTTTTTTTTTCCTTTCCCCAGTGAACGCACTGATTTTTAAAAAAAGTTGATTGATTTTAAACAAGATATCATAAAAATGTCATCTCTAGTCAAAAAGGTCTAGGTTGAAATCCTGGCTAAAATCCTAAGTGAAAGACCTTCTGGTTTTAAAATGATTACTTGATAAAAATTCCTAGAATTTTGTGTTATGATTGGATTCTGCTGCCAGGAATGGGTAAGCACTCACTAAAACTTTTCCAGCATTTAAGACACCTTATGCAAATATGTTGTTTCTCCAAACAGCCCTCTTTTAAGTGGAGACATTAGTATGTTTCCCACCATTACTCTGTTCCTGATCCATGAGGTTAGTAAGGATTTAATGGCCATCAGGCCTCTGTGTCTGTCAAATTTGGTGCATAGAAGTTCAGACTCAAAGCAGACTCAGAAATCATTGCACAGACATGTGCTGCAATAATATATGCATTATTTCCTAGTGAAACCAAGATAAACTCAAAGCACCACTGTAATACCTGCCTACAGATATCCTCTCAAACACAAATATAACAGGTTCCTTTTTTCAGCCCAGTGGAGTAACAACTTTTACTACTTACAAACCACAGATTTCCCACTAGGGACCTCACACATGGTCCTGTGCAACAGTAAACTAAGCAAATCTGGCTTCAGCCGCCTGACTTCATAAACAAATATTTTGCTAAGTATCTTTTAGAGGAATTGCTATCTTCATTAAGAAAAATATAAAAGTTTTCTTTAGAAGACAAAGTATAAATGAGAAGATGTAGAGAATAGATGAAGTCTTATTTTTTTTGGTAATACTATATTTTAGTTCACTCAAATGTTATTTGAGTGAACAAAAATAGAGAAAAAGATAAAAGTAGCAATCAGCAGAAATTCTTAGGTCTTGTTACTTGATATACAGTTAAAAGTCTTTCCCAGAGTAGTCTCAACTGCATGCTGTCCCTAACTTGGAGAATATAGCTGATTTATATCTTCATCCAATATTTATAAATCCATTTAAAAATGTGTTGGCATATTGGCCTTATGCTTTTAAATAGCTGGTTGACACAAAATGTTGTTCTTTTGGCTTAAATTTCAAAGGTTACTTTCTCAAAGCCATTACTGTTGTGACAAGAAAGAGTGATGTCCTTAGAATTTATTGTATTTTTCTTAATACTCATTTGAACCGAAGATTCAGAGAGTCAAAAATGAGAAACTCACATAATAAGCAACAAACCACAAAGCTATTGGCACTTTTTGGCTTTGATTATATGCTTTGCTCTTTATTTTTACTGTCTGAGTCCTCTTTTGTATTTTAAGACACTGGTTTCACCAATTTCATTCATGATAAGCACAGCTGTGCGTTAGTAATAGGACAACTATGTTGTATAAAATTTTAATTAGGTCTGAATTAAAGCATGCCCTTTGATGGGTCAGACTCCAATTGAAGTCTCCAAGTAGTAGAAACTACAGCACCATGAAGCCTAAAGGCTGTGTTTTCCATGCTCTGAGCAGTGAGTTCTCCAGATCTTTCAGCTGTCTGCTCTCACTTCCTTTTTTTTCCACCATCAGCTGGAATCACCTTCCTCCTCCAACATTCCATATATAGTTAAATAGCACCTCATCTTTGTTCTTTGTTTAGTAGCTCCTTGCCAAAACCACTGGACAATGACATGCCATCCAACGTGCTGAGTTGCAGCTTCAGGAGGCATTTTTCCAAACTGCAGGCTTTATGACAAATCTTATAGGCAGCGCTGTAGCCCTTTTCCCTGAGAACATACCGCCACTTAAGCTTGTTCTCTGGCATATGCTGCATATACTGCCAGACCTGTGAGCAGTAATGAGCTTGTACAAGCCAACTGGCACCAAAATCTTCAGTGTCTTCCGAGTGTGTGAATATTCTTGTCAACAAAAACATCACAGTAACCCTACAAACCTCCCTTCTCAGTCTCCCATTCCCTCCTTACATTTCCAATAATGTACCTTTCCATACCGATCAAGAAAATTTAAGGTGTACAGGATCTAACTATTCTCCCTCTCTTACCAGTCTTTGAAAAGAGTATTAAGCTTATATGGTTTTATTTTGTTGATTTTTTTTTTTTTACCAACTAATCTAGTCATTGAACAGTAATACCAATGTATGCTTTTCTGGGCATGCGGCAATTAACATGACTGCTCTGGAATAATAGAGATAACCTGCTCTTCTGGCATCCATAGGTCACAAATCCTGCTGACAAAAATCTCAGTATGTTCAGACTCATTCCCTGGAAGCTGAACATTATGACTTCAGCTTATATTCAGAGAGCTTTTTCCTTCTCTGTACATGCTACTCTATGCTCAAAACGCAGCAGTAATAAAAAGCATTCAAGGAACAGCAGAACCATGCTGTAGTAGGTTAAACCTGAAACAGCTATGAAAATTGAGGAGAAGACATTGCTGTTATATAGCTTTTTTTTATTCTCAGGAGCTCTGCACATATAGTCATAAAAACCAAAGGAGAGTAAGTAATTTTCACGTGCAGTGAATCATGGTAGTTTTATTGCTTTTAGTACAGCATTGACAATTTTATATAATACACAATAACCAAACTGAGACTCCATGGATGTGGAAACATATGGTTGATGGCAGACCCAAACTTGTATGCATCAGTTATTTCATCACTTTCTTATTTAATCATCACCCTCTTGTTTAATGCTAAATATGTTCCATAGAAACACAAATTACAATTTGACATGATCACAGCAGCTGAATGCAGAGGGTATAAACAGAACATCGAAATTTGCAATACAGAGATCAAAAGTATCCATCTCCACATACCCTCCCCAAGAACTTTTCCATACAGATTAGCTTCTTTGTGAGCCAGGTCAGTTCCCAGTGGTCTGTCTGGCAGCTGCATTGCTTGCTTTGGAGTAACACCAAGGAACTATCTGATACAGCCTGTGAGGTCATATGTAGGGGCTTTTCTGTTATTTTAAAGTAAGGAAAAGAATCACAAAATTATTTCAGCTTATAGAATGGAACTACAGTACTTCAGACTCAATGAGCCAAGAGGTTTATCTTGGATCTGACAGGATGTCTCTTTCTGCAGCTGAAATTTTGTGGTTCTGTTATGAGACCACATAGCCAAAGTCACACAGATATTAATGTATTTGGCTACATTCTCATACCTGGAATCTGAATATCTGCAGTGACCTGAAGTAACCTACTGAATTCTGGTAGGCCAGAAAATAAAGACAGATTTTAAAAACCCCTTAAAAGATATCTAGAACTGTGTCCCAGTAGAGGTTCTGTGCCAGACTGAAAGGGAACAAGCAAAAAAATACACATTCTAATAAGCAGGAAAACAGCGTTCAAAAGAAATACCAACAATACTGCTAATATCTTTATTACTTCCATCATACTTGGCAATTTTTGGTGGTTAATAGTAACTGATATTAATTACAAAATGTAATGTCTACTTAGAAATACAGTTAATGGAAGATCTGCTAGTAACAAACAATCTACTTATGAAGTAGTGCTGGATTTGAATGGCAACACAATGTATGTAGATATAAAAGAATGGATGTTTTCACCATAGTCCTTCCTTTTATGACTTTTCTATGTCTTCATAAATGCTTCTGGAAAAAGTGGTACACTCCCGTCCATTGGTTTGATTGCAGTGCCAAAGATTTCATGTTGTAGCAAAGAATTCCTTGCAAGCAAAGGAAGAATGAGCTATAAAGAACCTGACAGAGCTTCTTTTTTTAATGCATATTTTTACACACACTTCACTCATGTGTTTTCCTGAGGAAATGTGGCTGGAGAAAAAAGAGCTTGGATCCTTTGAAGTCTCTTATGTTTGTAGCTATTAGAGGCAACTTTCTCAAAGAAGTGCCAAGGACCTGACTCACAGGATTTTATTGTTATATTCTTACTAATTTATATAGAAACATGAAGGGAGGGTGGAAAGAGGATGGAGCCAAACTCTTTTTAGTGGACTGGAAAAGAGATGATGGGCACAAACTGAAACACAGGAAACCCTCTGAGCATGAGGGAACCCTTTCTCACTCTGAGGATGACTAAGCACTGACACACGTTATGCAGGGAGTTTCTCCTGCAGTGGAGAATGGTAATGCAGTGGAATCTCATTCCTTGAAGATATTAAAAAATGGTCAGTACATGATCCTGTGCAACAGGTGAATGGGGAGATGGGACCAGATGACTTCCAGAGGTCCTCTTCAACCTATAAAGACTCTAGACTCTAAGCTATTTATTTTCCCCATTTTTTTTTTTTTTTGTTCTTTACTTTCAATGTTTTTCATAGTGAAATGAGCCACTGATTGACTTCCTACTTGAAGTCTCACTTTATTTTCAACATAAAGTACCCCTAAGGAAAAAATGTCTAAAAACCAAAGACTGAATAAATTTTGCTGTGCAAACTGCCAGACTGCTTGGGTAGTTAACCATGATAGCAGGTGACACCCCAAAACCCTACAATCCTGAACTCTCCCCTTGATCAAAGCTGCTGTGGTACATGTGTGTATAGATATGTTTGTACATATAAATGTAAACCAAAACTTATCCAGTTCTCACTATGTAATGGTAAAAAATTTCTTTCTGAGACCTCATGAACCAAAACATGGAAGTGTGACAAATTAATTCAAATTATGCAGCCACTATGGAATTTCTCTCCTGAAAAAAAAACCAACCCAACCACAAATAGTAGACACAAGGCAGAAAAATAACATGCTGAAAAGTGAAAAACAAAGCACAAGCCCTCTACAGATAACTGGGAAAAAAACATTTCCCTTTGGAAATTTATTTTACTGTTGCGTTGTTAACAGCTAACAGGACTGCGGCATTTGCTTACTGTACTCACCAATGGAATTACCTGACTGTGCCATTTTTGAGTGAAAAGGAGACTTTGTTCAGGCAAAGAACATCCCCCAAGAGGGATTAGAAATACTTTGTGAATTGTGATTATTTTAATGCACTCATTTTGTGTTTGGTTTAGAACTTTTTTAATTGATGAAATCAGCATGACACAATTCTTATGATTCAAAAGGAATTATTTTAAGAGATACATTGATATACATTACCTCAATGTGAAATAAAATATGAAGCCTTGTCAAACATCTTTGGATTATAATTCTGGCATAGTTTAACAATACAATAAATTTAGATTCTCTGCAATTCTACAAAAATATCATCATCTCCTAATGTTAAAGCAGAAATTTCCAGTTTAGCTTTGAGAGCCTGCCTTTACAGTTTGCCAGGAATTATTTGTCTCTTTGCTGGTACTATAAAGCAAATATGATGGGATTGAGCCTTGAGCTCCATTAATGAGCTTAATATTAAAATGTGTTTCAACTTAATGGTGAAATTTGTGCATTGCTGGGTTGCCCAATTCTGTGGCCTACTTCTAGGTGAAATAAATACTTCGGCTCTTTCAGAGGATTGAGTCTTGACTGCTGAAATTATTCTACTTGGCTGACAGATTTTCAAACTTTTCTTTCAATTTTTTTTCTGTGAAAAAAAATTGAAAGAAACTGTGAAATACAACCAAGTCCACAGGAGATTTTTACAGTGCATTTATTATTTCACTATTTACACTTCCCAATGTTCATTCTCTTCAGCGAACTAAACATTCTCTACTACAGAAAAGAACAGTGCTTTACAGAACACATGTAGCTTCAACTTTAACAATTTAGAGCCAGGGAAAGGTAAATTGAAATTACTTTTAAATACTTGTCACATTTTCTATTGAGTTTCCAAGAGGATCCTAAGCTGAAAGAGGAAGCAGTTTAACTGGACACTGAAACATAATTCTGTTTCTCTTTTTTCTTCATGTCTTTCTAATTTCATCATACATATTTATGATATTCATGCTCCTCACAACCAGTTTTAAAATTCATTTCTCGGTTTTCACTTTGATGGCAAAAATGAATGGAAATGCATTGTTTAGCTTGTGAATCAGATTCACTTATGACAATATGTGTTTTAGCTCAAAAAATGAAAACCAGCAAAGTATCATCTGCTAAACATATCATCTAAATGTTAAATGCCTCAATCAACATCAGATCTAAAACAAGATTGCAAAAACATAGGACTTTTTTCAAAGCACACACTGCTTGACTGTTTTCTTTATACAAAGTACTCCAGTAGCTATATTTCTCCTTCTAGACTTTCCTACATTCCATAGGAACTTCTTCCATTCCCTGCATTGATCAATGGAGTTACTGTTTGATTTACAGCAGTCTTGATTCACGGTTTGTGAAAGACAATTTTCTAGGGTGCAGATCTGCTGAAAAAAGAAGCCACTGCCATGTTTTAAATGTTTTTTGTGAAGCTCCACTTCATTTTTCCCCAGCATGCTAAAGGTTATAAGAAGCTGTGAGGAGCAAAATTATTTATTTTAGAATCACATTTAGTAACTCTCAGATTGTCAAACTTAGATTTTGCAAATCATATTTAGAAGAACTTGGAATTCTGTGCTTATTTAATATAATCTCCATGCACACCTTTCACAACAAATTGTTTTCTATTGCCAGTGAAATGAGTAGATAATGTAGAAATATTTGATCAATGAATCATTATGATTAAATGTAACCTCTTGAAATCATTTATGTATCAAAAATGGAAGTTTATTTTTCATTCCCATCTCTTCAATGCTGACACCAGAACTGCTGAAGATAATAAAACCAATTACTTCTTCCTTGGCCATAGAGTATAAATCATTCTAACACAGACTGGAGTCTAGTGTTATACCAGCTTGGAATGGAGCAAGAGTGTGCACAGGAGAGGATGACATTGCCAGTGCTGCTTTGCAGGATCACCTTCCCAAGAAACATGATGTCTTGCTTTCAGTTGCCAGGCTATAGGGAATGCCATGTATATCAACCCATTAGAAGGCTTAAAATACTTATCTCCAAGTAGGTCTATCACATCTAGGAAGTTCAAAGCTAACCAGGCTAAGCCAAAGCTGATTTGATCTAATAATGATCACAATTTGAATGGAAAGTTGGAGTAGATGATCTTCAGAGTTCCTTTCCTTCCAACCCATATTTCCTTTATTTTGTTTTACAGGTAGAAATGGTCTTTTGTAGCTGCCATTGCTCACTAATAGGTCACTATGAATATTACTGGGATTTTAAAGAGGACTAGGAGGAAACAACTCTACTATGAGAAGGCTGAGACCATATTGCTCAAATTTTGATGCATGCATTTGAACCTACTCTACTGATTTGCTAAGTAACAAGACTTCAGACAAATCTTGGTGGAGAAGAATAGTGGCAGATAGCATTTCTTTTGCAGAAACCTTCACAAAAATGTTTATAGAGAAGCATGTGGTGGTGAGAGGGAGCTGTAAGCAACATATGCTGGGAAATGGTGTGAACAGGGATTGCAGAGAAAAGGAAACCTGCAAGATGTTGCAGTCTCCTGGAGTGCTGTGAAAAATCAACTCATGGTAAATGCCTAGGCTACTAACACCTAAACATTCATACAGCTCTGCTTGCCAGGTATTTTCCCTCCTAATAATTTATATGAACACAATCCTGGAAAGTGTAGAAGATCAGCTTCCCAAGTTCTGCTTCTATCAGTTTCAGAAGATACTGGACATTTTCAAGCCTCTTCTCAAGGTATTAGTAGGCTGTAGGATGGTGGTTTTTAGACTAGTTCAGAATAGCACTTAGGGATGTGCCTTTTGGGACATCACCCCACAGATGCGAGTACTCATGTTTCTAAAAGCAGGGACATACTCAAATACTCTCCTGAGCTCTGGCTGTGCTGCCTTCTTATTCATGATCATCGCATTATTAGAAAAGTAATGGGAAATTTCCAAAACAAATCTCTGACAATCAAAATTGATAGTATATTTAAAAGCTTGAGCACGTTAGTGCTTTTAAAAGGCCTCTGCTCTCTGATGATATCCTCACTGTTCCTGACAACACAGTTTTGCATTTTTTGGCTAAATTTATGTTAAATTCACATCTCACTGAAGCTCTTCATAGCTACAGCAAAAGAATCCTATCCAATATCATTACTGTGAAAAATTAACAGACATCCTACTGATAGGCAGTAGTAACTCCCTCAAAAATAAAGCTAATGGCTAAAGGATTTTTTTGTTTAAAATGGAAAGAAAGAGCACCTTTGTGTGAAGAGTTACTAAAATAGATGCTTCTCAGACACAAACAGGTTGTCCAGCTCTGTGACACTGGCTAATAGTAGATCTTGTTTTTACTGTGCTTCTTACAGAACTGATTTATCTTTGTGTAATTCTTTAATCTGACTGCAACCACTAGGAAATCAGACTTTTATTTCATCACTCATCATACATACTGTGGAATTGATCATGTAATGGAAAATATTTTCCATGCAGCAGAGAGGGTTTTTTAATAATTAACATGCTTGATATGGCTGTATATACTAACAGCACTCTAAGTGATGCAGTCCAGAACATTTTACATAAGCAAATCATGACAGATTTTATTAGCGTTTATGTTAGCTTTCCTTTCACAAATATTATCATTTTAGAAGGACCATGGAGTGAAATTTTTCTGTTATCTTGTTAACAGTAATGTGCCTATCAAGCAACTTGTCAATGTTAGATTTATTAAGTGATATGGGACTTCTGCTGGTATGCAAGAAATAATCTTGGAGAACTGTGTTCTCAAAAGCCTCAGAATATATACCCCTCTGTCACCTGTTAACAGATAAAATAAACAGGAGCAGAGGACTAAGCAAATACTTTTTAAAATAACTATAAATGTTTTAATCCTTGAAACAGGATAAAAGAAAGCACATGGAGAATGTGGAGGAAGAAAATTATACAAATGAGGCAAATGTCACAGAAATAAACACATGCCCTTAAACTAGCAGCTCCCAGAAATCATGCAGAATCTTACTGAAAACATTGCAAAGCATTATTCCAAGCAAGTCTTGATATTACAATACTCTGACAGCTTTTGCATTTTAAGCATACATTTTTTAAAAAAGCCAGCAGTAAGCCTAGCAAATGTATAGCATAACTACTTGGCAAGAATTTACCTTCTTGAGACAAACCAGACTGCATGTCAGCACCCACCACTGAGCTACTAGGATTTACTATGGAACTTAGCATATTGCAAGGGAGAGACAGGGGTATGTGAGCTGTCTCAATGTCTGACTGTGGAATGATTATTTTAAAATTTATCTTTATACAGCTCAGAGGCAGAATATCATAGAATCATGGAATGGTTTGGCCTGAAAGGAACCTTAAAGATCATCTAGTTCCAAACCTCCTGCCGTGGGCAGGGACACTAGACCAGGCTGCTCAAAGCCTTATTCAACTTGGCCTTGAACACTTCCAGGGATGGGGCACCCACAACTTCTCTCAACAACCTGTGCCAGTGCTTCACCACCCCCACAGAGAAGAAGTTCTTCCTGATATGTAATCTAAACCTTGCCTCCTTTAGCTTAAAGCCATTTCCCCATTGTCGTAGTTTGAAAAATGAGTTTTTTCGGACTTCAGTGGTCAAACCAATGAGTGCTCAGGTTTAAAGACTGGCACCTGGTGTGGCCACTAAGGACAAGGATCCGCCTCTGAGAGCACAAGGGGTTAAAAGCAGAGGGCTCCCCGGAAAGCTCTCTCTTGGTTCCGGTCCCTGAGGACGGAAGGATCTCCCCTGCCCAGCGGCTGGCTGGGCGGGGGAGGGGAAGCCAGGCAGCCTGGGTGAGGTAGGCTGGAGCCTTGGGCACAGAGGGGGAGAGAAAAATCCTGCAAGATGGAAGGGTGGAGAAAGTACAAGAACTTTGAGAGGCACCAAGTAGCCTTCTTTTCCCCTTTCCCCCCCCCCCCCCCCCCCCGGAGAGAGAGAGAGACTGAGGAACCATGTCTGTGATCTGTGTTACCTTGAAATTTGATATCCGCAACTAGACAGCACGGCCGAAGGAGTAAGGAGGGGGTGGCGCGAGAAGAGTACCCAACAGTAAAGATACCGTGAAAGTTCTAAGGAAACAAAGCCCAAGATTTGAACCCTTTTCGTAGATGATGGAAACTTTATAAATGCTAATCCTCCTGATTTTGAAGAAGAAAGATAGGGAGAACTAAGCAAAGATGATGAAAGTTCGTGCAAGTGGAAGATTGTCAGAGAATGCTGAAAAGAATCTTAGGTGGGAGGAGATGATGGAGTGGCTTGTGGCTGGACTGTTCTTATAGCCATGGATGGACTCATTTCTTTTCTGTAACACAGAAACGGCATCTGGGGAGAGGCATTGGCTTGGAGCCAAGAGTGGACAGTAGTGTGAACAGAGATGAGAGGAAGATCTCTGTTCTCAAGGCCCCTCGGCCCCAGGGGGTAAAATTGGGGGGGACTAGTGTCCCAAATTTGAGAAGCTGTCGTTTCTTGGAACTAACCAAAGCATCTTTAAAAAGAAAAACCCTAGGAGCAGCTCTGGTCCATGCACAGTGGTGAGAGCACTGGACATGGAGGAAGAGACCACGATGTGGTGTAAGGAAGACTCCTATCTCTCCTTGATGGACTGAGTACTGATTATCAAAAGGGTGGTAATAGATTAAGGATTAATTGTCTAAAAGGTGGTAACGTGATGGGGAATTTTCAGTTTGTTTTGTTGTGTTGAGAACTGGTTGGGGGGGGGAGGAAGAGTGTTTTTTAAAGTTTCCATGTTCTTCTGTATGTGTCTTCTTTACATATTATAAGTAATAAAGTTCTTTTTTTCTTTTGCTTTCTAAATTAGAAACTGTTTTGCTCTGTTTTTGGTCACATCTCACAGCAAATACCAGGGACAGTATATCCTCATAGGGGCACTGGCCTTGTGCCAACGTCAAACCTATGACACCCATGTTCTAAAACTAAGTGCACTTGTAAAAAGTCACTCTCCACCTCTCTTATAAGCCCCCTCAAGGTACTGGAAGGTGCCAAAAAAGCTTCTTTCTTCTGCAGGTTGAATTGTTTCAGTCAGCCCTCACAGGAGAAGAGCTCCATCCCTCTGATCACCTTCATGGCCTTCTTCAGGATACACTCAAGGAGGTCTATGTCTTTCTTATGTTCAATTTTCTACTTTTGAGTATTCTCATTGACTGTAGACTATGATGAAATGACTGAAACACTGACAGTGGCATCCCTTTGGTCTGTGTATTTTTTGTCTACTTTTTAGTCATCATAGGAATGTTTTCCCATTGATTACCTGCTTTTTATATAACTTCTTTTAGAAAAGACAGCAATAACAATATCCAAACATCCTGCCCAGGCTTTCTGAATCAAGCTCTATGGCCATTATAGTGTTAAAGAAAAAAATATGTGTAATTTGCAGTACATGAAACATTTATCTCATTTGGGTACAATTAAACTTGTATGTACAACTTCTTAAGTAATGTAGAAAGACACATCAGCTCTTAATTCTTCCAGTTATTTTGCACTTCCCATATAAGTCAGCTAAGGGAGACAGATAATGACATCTTACATATTTTTCGTTATCTTTAATTATTATTAATAAAACACAAGGAATACTTGGCAAATTTCATGAGATGGTATTTCATTGCAGAGTATAGAAATAGAAAAATTCAAGATTGGTCAAAAAAAATTCCTCTCTGATATTTATAAAATTTTTCCCTTAAGACAATTTTTTTCTTTTTCCTCAAGGCTCAAACTTCAATCAGAATTCCTGAAAAGAAAATTTTGTATCAAATTCTCATTCTCTCCATATAGATGGCTGAAAATCCTTTCTCTGGTTCAGATATTTTATGCAAGTCCTTTTGATCTTAACAGTTTTCATAAGATTCCCAGTCATCCAAAAAAATGTTGCCTATGTTCAAAAATTTGTATGCGTTCAATAGAGCAGGAAATCCATATTCATCTATGGAATTAATAGCAATTTTTATAAAGCACTTAGAATTATTTTGGACAACGATTAACTGCTGTGCAATGAAGCAGTCTTCCAAAGTGTCTTGACAAAAATTTTGTTGACACCATTCCAGTGCCTACAGAATATTTCCATCTCAAAACCAGAATGCCTGAATGACTCATTAGACTTATATTACAGCAGTTTGGTCATATTGCAGTTACTAATTGGCAAAGATGGAAAGAAAATAGGCAGAATTCAGTAAATTTGATCTGCCCTTACTCTTTTTTCTGTTCAGTTTCTGTTTTCAAGGTAGTGCTGGGTCTTCATGATGCTATTTTCTCTTTATCACACCGTGTGCTAGTTTGCAAGATCCAAGCTTGCAGAAAATAGTAAAGATTTCAACCCCTCTGTCTCCATTTTTATATTACTTTTGTATTCATTCTAGCATTCAACTTGCCTGAGTTTTCATCTCCAACAGTAAATACCACATAGACTCCTCATGCTATTCAGGTCCATAGCCTTGATTTCTTTTCCCTAATTAATCTGAGGAGGCTTTTCGTAATGAAGTGAGTTTTTAAAAAAGCTTAGATAAGCTTTTTTACTGATTACTGATTATAGATTTTTAGAAAACATGTTAGTGCCAATGAACTTCTGCCAAAATACAATCATGTTTTTTTTTGATTAATATTGTAACTGATTTTTTCAATTCATGTGGATACCTCAAGTTCAAGGCTTCAGGACAGTTCCATCATACAGAAATCCCCATTTTCTGACTGACAAAGTGTTAGGAGTTGGACTCTCTGGAACCACATACGGACTGAGAGATGCTAAAAAATCTTTTCAAGGGTTAGTAACATTTCATATCTTACAGAGTAAGGGGGGGAAATTGTTGAGAAAATATTGAAGTTTCACTTTACATTAAAAAGAAACACAAATTATTATTGCTATTGCAATTTTAAGGGTGTCTGAAATGCACAAGAAAAGCAAATGTTGACTTTCTCTGGAGCTAAATCTATAGAAAGCAGATTCTAAAGCTCAGTCTCACTTCTGCAGTCTTTCTGTAATGAAACTTTTAAGTGAGGAAAGCATAAACCTTTTTAAGGAAGGCAAAGGTACAAGCTAAAAACCCTTATTATGTTTAATCACAGCAGGTTTCCTTTAGCATTGGCCCCGTTTCAAATGCAAGGATATATCCAGCAGCAATTGAACCAAATTTGGTCTCCAGTGGAAGTAAAAGAGATAAATAAAATCCTTAGCACAACCTCAGCAGGTGCCAGCTGTTTTTCTGCACACCGTGAGCCATACTCTGTCAGCAACAAAGAAGGCATTCTCTTGCTACCTCACAAGACATCTGTTTGCTTCAGTCTTCAGTGGGGCTTGGTGCCCAAGTCAGAGTACAAGAAAATGAGTAATTATGGAACAGACTGCCCACTGGGAAAAATTAATCCTTCAAATCTTGCAGAATTCTTGCGTCTTTTTACTGTCAGCTTGTTCCTGGAGGAACAAGAGCTGTTTCCTTCCATGTTTTAAAAAAAGTCCTTTAAATAAAGTCATGCTCTTGCATGAATTTTAGCATCTAGTTCATCCAAATTAATGTTAATTTCCTTTAGAAGTAACTGGAGACCCTCTGCTGCAACCAAATATTATTAGAAGTTGACAGATATCCAAAGGCAGTTTTCCCTCATTAATCTCTGTAGATCAATGGCTGACCTCTGTGTCAAACTTGTACATTTTCACTCTGGGTATAGGAAGCACCTCCCCTCACAAATGTGCTGGTTTATGGCCAGGGGTCAGAGGTGTTACAGAAATGTTTAAGAAAATAAAATTACTTTCTCTACACAATACATTGCAATCAACTCTTCTGGAGAAGAGCTACATTCAACTACTGCAAAACTGCCTTCACTTGGCTGAAATTCAAAATATTCAGGGGAAAAAGAAGCCAGTAACAATGTTGAGTTCAGAAAGCAGAGGACAGTTTCTTTTGAAATTATCCAGACTTCAAAGTGTCAATGTTCTACATGCACAGAACTATATTTTTGAACAGTTGGTTGTAGCATAAAATGCTTTAATGTAGAGAAAGAGCAGGCTGGAAGTAGTTATAAATAGCAATTCTCTCTGAAAAATGTGGCCATTCCCATATGCTATTCCTAATGTACAGTTTAATAAATGACAGCTACAATGGATTTGGTCAGTACCCCTGGCATGAAAAAAAGACACTATGAACACAGACAAAACTGATCTCTGAAATATGTCAGGTTTTGCATTTACAGTGCCACTGGGTTTTGTCAGACAGAGTAAGAAAACTTCAAACCATTTTTTTTTTTTTTTTTTTTTTTATCTGCCAAGGAAGGAGGTTCTCAAGGAGCACATGCCATTGCATCTCGCGAATTTGTTCTGTCGGCCATATTAAAATAACAGACACGAGGCCGCAAAACTAAAACCAAATTATTGTTAATAAGAAGGCAACATGGTTTTCTCTGGAAAAAATATCATGCATCTAAGGGTAAGCTACGGTACCCCAAAATCATAATGATATTCACACATCTCTCTCTAGGTTTTCTTTTTGGAAGTTATTATATTAGTTACCACATTAATTATTAATTTTAATAGTTAAAATGGCTTTGCAAATTTGGAAATTCTCTGCTTTGGCAAATAGGCATATTTTTCTCAGTGTGTAAGCATAAATAGACCTATAAAAGTATGATGGAGCAGGGAATCCCAGGACCTAGAAAGATTTCACATCATCCTCCTCCTCCTCATCATCAGTGACAGAGTAACTTCCAGCTGTGAAAAAGAGGGTGTTTTGCAGTGACATCACTAAGCTTTTCAACGTCCAAATCATACAATGCCTGTGCTACTCTTGGGCTCTGCTGTGCCCCACAAACCCTTTAAACCTCCCTCCATACCTCAGGTGAGACAAAGTTCAAACAGTACAAAGTTCAAAATACTTCAGGCATATCTCATAGGACCATCTGTTAGGGCTTAGATTCACACAATTCTGCCATTTGTATCTGACAAGAATTGCTGCTGGCACCATGGCTTCTCTGCAACAAAGGCACATAATAGGCACAGATTAATAATAAGGCAACATCCTGAAGTGAAAGTCTGGATCAGAAGATCATGCAGTGTAACTACCAATCTCTCTGAGACAATTTTAGACATCATCCAGTATGTAATCACTTCAGCTGTAGTAAAAACCAGGAGGACCTTTTTTATTCTGTGTCCAGACAGGAAACCAAGACAGTGCTCTCCACTGTATGTTAAAATCTGAAGACAGCTCAGTAACAAAGTGGTTCACTTCCAGAGCAGGAATGGAAACTTCATTGCTCTGTGACAGTGTAGGTCTCATGAATTTAACATTTCCTGTAAAAACAGATCTTAGAAGCCACAGCAGAGCTTTCCCTCACTTATTCTTTTGTCAGTTGCCTTTAAACTGAGGACCTTGCTTTTGGTTCGTGCCTGTGTTATCTTGCAGCTGGCTAGTCCATGTCCAGTCATGAGTCCTGCTGACTCAGAGCTTAACCCAAAAACTGTATTCCCATTTTGACTTTCTGGCTTTCTCATCACTGGGGACTCCTGCAATGATACAGACTCTTGGCTGAACTTGGCTGCCATCAACAAACATACTCTGATAATTTTGCTTTCTTTCTGAGAAAAACTGTGTCCTTGCTGGGGAGGTCACTTGCTCAGATGTTTGGCTTCCTGCTCCCTGACAACTGCAGAACAGCCTGCCTTTGGTGCTCTCTGACAGTCTACACCTGCTCTCAAGAAAATGGAAACTACAGTAAGTTCTTCTCAAGTAATCTATTTAGAGCATTCATATATTCATGACATGGCTTCAAAATAAAGAAAACCTATAAATGAAAAAATAAATCATGCAACGGAGTGTCAAAACTTTCTTGTTTCTAGAGAAACATGCAATGTGTAATCCTATTATTAAGAAGACACAAAGAATTTTTTAAGTGCAGTAATTTGTCTTCTTCAAAGACAGAATTCTGCCAACTAATTCTTTGTAAGGTCATGTGTCTGTAAAACTTTATATAATGAGAAATGCACATAAGAATTTATTAGTGATTTATATCACAACTAATCCAGGCCCAAGTCTCTTCTAGCAGAATGATTTCTACTTAGGAAAAAACACCTGTATTTGTTTCTGAGTTAAGATTAGGAGAAAACATTGAATAGACAATGATTCTACAATTGTTCTAGGTTTTGCTGCATTTTCTTTTATTATTTTACTTCCTCTAAAGGAAGAAATAAGTGTTTGTTTTCTTGATCTTGCAACATACTCCTTGTTGTTTATTTAAGCCTTGATCCTACAGGGCTGAGATTAGCTTTTAGGAGCTGAATAAAGCACCAGTTTTAGAAAGGACTCATTGTTGGTTTTAAGTTTAAAATATACATTAATATGGTGGGTGGAAACTTACCCTAAATTAGAATGCTATTTTCTGTGACATGCATATAGCAGGAATAACACAGAATCTGAAAAATAAATCACAGCTTAGCTCACAGAGTCACTGATATTCTAGGACTCTGGCCCATTTAGTATAGTCTCCTGGGTCTGATTTTTTTTTTTTTTTTTTTTAAATCTGAGGAAAGTGTATCAGATAGAATAGTACAGTTGTTTAAAATGACTAACTCCAGGTAACAAATTATGTCTTGGAGTTAGACAGAGGGGAAATTCTCCTCTATAGTCTTCCGTATTGCAAAAATGAAAATATATATAAACAGGACATCAAAAAAATGCAATTGGTCCTATGTACAATATTGATTTTGCTAGTTATATAGTTACTAAGACAGACTTTCATTTTCTGTCTTTTTATGGGTCCATGCTCATGTCTGTTTTGGTTTGAGAAATAGTTCTTGAAATCAGAGATTTCCCTTTTTACATTGAGAGTTTATCTTGTGCATTAGTAGGAGCAAATTAGGAGCAAATGCCATCGCAGTCATGACAACAGGTTTGCTTGTACTAATGCAGAGTTACAGTCTGCCTGAGTCCTGAACAGCTGAAGTTTGTGACTATAGTCACTGTGATAGGCTCCTTCTGAGGCTGGGTGCAAACAGCTGCAGAGAAGGATGGACCACATGAGTTTGTGGTCAGTGTAGCCTGTCTGACCAAGAACCCCTGAAAGGTCAGAGAGCAAGAAGGCACTTAAATTTCAAAAACCTTTCACCTCTATTCCCTTGGAAAGGGTGTGCTGTGGTGTGTTTATTTTGATTCCTTGATTTTTGTATTTTTTCATTATTGACAGATTCGTTGTTATTTGGTATGTTCCTATGTATCCATATATCCTTCCCCAGTTGGTTTGTCCCTGTATTGTATCCACTGCAGAGTTTGCCTTCTCTGGCATTCCCTATCCTTTATTCCTGCCCCTTTTCCTGTCTGTCATTGTATCCCTGCCCCTTGTTCCAGTACCTTCCTTGTCAATCCCTCCTTGGGCCAATCCCTGATGATTCCTCCCCTTTGGAAATCCCCTAATCCTCGATGCCCCATTGGTCCATGTGACCCATGTCCCTCCCATGTGCTCTCTCATTGGTGGAATGTTCTGTCAATCCTGCCTTGTGCTCCTCCCTTCTCCCTGCCTCATTGGTTGCTGCCCCTGAGACTGCCCCTCTGTACAACCCCCTGCACACCGCTGTCCAGGGGTCTTCAGTCCCTGACCCTCTGAGGGCAACAAACGCTTCTGGAACCAAACTGAACGCCCCTCCCTGATTATTGCTCCAATCCTCGACGCCGTTTACAGCTGGTGCTGTAGAGAGCTGCCCTGCTGCTGGGGACTTTAGCAGCCCTTGCTAAACTGCTACCCTAACCCAGCGTGGGCAGGGAGCGGCCAAAACTCGGCATGGACCAGGAAGGGCTAGCTGGCAGATTTACTCCGGCAGTGTGTCAGGGGAGGACAAGAGCATGGTTTAAAGAGCCACATGATCAGCAGGATCATGAGGAAAGATGAGAAATCATAAGGTTGCAGTGAAATATATGTGTGTTCTGATCCAAGATTATTTTCACAAAAGCATTCTGCAAAACTTCAAAACAAAACAAAATGAGAAACAGAAGTGGAAATTAAAAGGGAGGAGAAGGAGGGAAATGGAGAAATAAAAATGGAGAAAAGGAAAAGGAAGGGCAAAAGAGAAGTGGGGAAAAGAGAAAAAGGAAAAAGCAAAAAATGGAAAATTAAAAGGTTATATCCTTTGACCTATCTTTAGACAAGTATATAAAGTGGAAAAGGGTAATTTGATTCTGCATGGATATTGGGTATTAGTATTAACAGCCTATTAGCTCCCTGATTATTCTAACGCTCACAAACAGCAAGGGATTAAGACTGCCCAGCACAATCCAGGTCTTTTAGTATTAACTATATTAACTTTTGTCATCTCTGATTGCCCTTTTCTGTGATCACATCACTGAGACTGAAGCTCAGAAACAAATTAATTATGTAAAGCCTTTTTAAAAATCACAGAAAAAAAACCAGTTTACAAGAGCCCTGCAAAAGTCATCTAATCCAATCTATTAATGCAGGGCTATCCTGAAGAATAATGTTGCCAAGAGCACTGTCTAGTCAAGTTTTGAATACTTGTAAGATGGAGATTCCACAAACCCTCCCACCAGCTTTTTCCAGAACTTAACTCCTGCCATGGTGAAGATTTTTTTTCCCTACTTGTTCAATCAAAATTTCCTTTGTTGCACCTTTTTCTACTTATTCTTTTGCTCTGTTTTATCCTCCAAGAAGAGTCTGCCTCTGTTTTCTCTACCACCATTCAAATAGCGATGATGAGGTCCATGTCATCACCTTACCCAGGAGTGGAAACTTCTTGAGGTATGCCATGGCTGAAGATTTTAAGAGAAACACCTAGGATCTACAAGTCAACAATAACAGAATATTGAACAGGAACAACTGAGAAAATGGTGATATAACAGTAAAAGGAGAGAGGGAGAGGGGATGTCAAAAACAAATGCTGCACACCACAGGCTATTCTAGCTGCTTAACAAAAATTTCGTTCTTCAGATGAAGAAAGCCCTAAGTTGCAGTTAGTTTGAAAAAGAAAGCCCTAAACTGCAGCAAGACAGGTTCAGCTTGAGCAATCCACAGATAGGGTAAGTGTGATATTCTTCAGGCTTTCCCTACAACTTATAAGATGTATTTTAAGTAAACTGGCCATTGAGAACTTTTTGTTTCATGACCATTATGGAGGTAGGGAACCATTTGAAACCTGTCAAACTGATCCACTTGCCCTTCAAGACAGATAAAAGCATTATGACCAAGTTCTTTTCCAATCCTTGTGCAGATGTAAGAGGATGTGGAGACAAGTGCTGAGTTTGAAACCTCTTCTGATTTCGAAATGCGAAGTTTGCTCCTTCTACTGTGAATCAAAAATGGAAAGGCTGGAAGAAGTTGGAGGCACACAGCTGTCACAGCTTCCTCAGTAAGGAAATAAACACTGTCTGTCAGACACTTTGATGACGGTGTCATTCTACACGGACTGTTCCACATGAATTTCCCTTCATGATTTCAGTCTGCATTGTTTGTGTTGCACTCATCTAGGTTTAGAGATTTATCCATGAAGAAAACACAGCCGAGGTAAGTATTCTGACACAGGAAAACCTTTTGTTCTTATCAGATAAACAAATCACAGGGATAGTTAGTATTTCCAAAATATTTCAATGTATGGCTATGGTATTGTAATTAAAGAACAGAGGGAAAGATGAGGTATTCACGTATACAGTCTTGCTTTCCCCATAGTTGTTTTAGACATTTTTACCAAATCATGTATTTACTATGAAGTTTTGTTCAGCTGACTTATAGGAGCTAAATTGGACATTTTTAGATGCTCTTTATAGAAATTCTACAGTCTGGAAAAATGTCTTGGAATAGGCCACATAAGATACAAGTAGCTTCAGTATATCAGGGGGCTTGTAAGCAAGTGTTCATTTAACAGTCATACTGTAAATACTCTACTCCTAGTTAGAGCAGCAGTTTTATCCCCACTTCTTTTTTAAATGGAAACTTCTCTGTTGAACAAGGCAAAGCTCATAGGGGCAAACCAGTAACAGAGTTGACACAACTCCATTCCGTCTTTTGAAATTCTGTAAGAGAAATGTAAAAAAAGTAACTACAGTGCTTCAAGTCACCAGTGGTTTATTTATTTTTCCAGTGAGAAAGCATCCTTGAAATTTTATTGAGTGTTGACACTTGCACTGAACACCACCCCCACTCCCCAACTCATCAGATCTCTGGACCAGGAAGTTCCTATGTGGTACTCATTTGTCAGATTTGCATCTCATGATGGATATAAGTTTCACTATTAGTGTGTCAGAAAAAAGACCTACACCCCCAAAACCCCCTGAAAACCCGACATACAAAAAGCCCAACAAGAAATACCCATGTAGAATCGAAGCCTTGATTATAATATACGGCCACCTTAAGCAGTACTTTGAGTTCAGTCAAATATTGCTTGGTAAAAACAAATAGAGATATACACTAATATGACATACTTTATAGAACACTAAAAACTAAAACTCTTTCAGATAAGTATTTTTACATTACTACCATTTCACTACAATAACTAATAGGTTATTTTGATCAAGAGACAGATTTTTTTCAGCTGAGAAAACTTCCAAAATTTGAATGTGTTTTATACCTTTCCTGTAATCGCATGTGAAAGAAACTAAAGACAGAAACTAAAAAAATATCAAGCCGTGTGTGTTAAGCCACATTCATGGCTAGCCTGAACAGGATGAAATGTTTGCTTGTTTTTAACTGTGGAAAGCATGAAAGGGTTCAAGTCATGTATACCCGTACCCACAAGCACCGCAAAGTGGCAGCACTACCGTGGAGCATTCATTATAGACGACTGGTTCCGTTTTACCAAGTCAAGAGCTGTGCTGGTTTGGCAGAGTGTTGAAACAGATGGAACTGGAACAGCCTTTGGAAAGTTGAAAAATAAGAAAAAGCTTAAGACTTTGGCCCTCTGAGAATAAAAATGCATGACATCCACAGAAGTAAAGCAGTGTATTAATTTAGTCCGTAACTGACCAAAGAGGGATGGTGGAAGTAGAAATCCTTACTGTGGGGAGACACTGCTCCCTCACAACTCCCTCTGTGAGGCAGCCAATGCGCTGGCAAGAAGGATTCCTGATCAATAGATATTTTGGTGTCAGAAATTCCAAATATGAGAGGATTCCTAGAAAAGCCTTAGGTTTTGCATAATTTCCCCCTCAGTTTGCTTTGTAGACCACCATACACATTAATGCCTAATAATTACTCAAACTACCAGCACATTTGTTTCAATAATCCACAACAACTCTTTTACACCTGAAAATTTACCTTCTCATGCAATATGACAGTGCTGAGCCGGAAGTTTTCTGTTGTACAGAAAGAAACACAGGGACAAGCAGCAACAACTCTAAATTAATATATTTCAAGAGATGTTGTACCTGCAATGTATGATTGCTAGTTATCAAATTAAGACATCAAACATACTATATACAGTGTATATGCATAATGGTGGGGAAGAAAGGGCTTGATACCTGGTTCAGTTTCTTTGGTACCGTCAAAGAAAAAACTACACAGTTCTTCTCCAACCCCAAACAGATCTCCTCTTTCTAGTTACCTGTGTTTATCAGGAGTGTGGCTTACAGCTCAAGCTGTAAAATTGTTGAAGGAATTGCTCTTCATTATAGGACCGGATTCTACCTGAGATGTTCAGGGTTCAGTCTATCACATCTTCCATGTTGTGAATTAAGATGTTGAGGAGTGTTGGTCTCAGTATGCACCACAGGGTAGTACACTGATGGAGTGGTAACTGGAACCCAGAAACTGCACTTCATACCACTGATTACACCCCTTCAAGCACGTGTAGATCATACTGTTGTGAATACACATCACTGACCACTCATCCTTACTTCAAGAGCTTGTCTATGCAGATGTTACAGTAGACAGTGCTGAAAGTCTTGCACAAGACCACAAATATCAGCTGTCTTTTCCTCACACAGTGAGCTAGTTATTGAATTGCTGAAGGCTATGAGACTCCCAGGCAAGATTTTCCTCTTCCCACTTCGGTGCTGACTACTCCTAATCACCTTATTCTTACTAGAATGGCTTCTACAATTATGTGTTTCCACACCTTCCAGGACCTGAGGTCAGTTGCTCAGCCTGCAGATCCCCAGGTCCTGCTCCTTGCTCTTCTTGAAAATAGGAGTGACATTGGATTTCTTTCCATCCATAGGATCCTCTGATCACCACAATCTTTCAAAGACTGTATTCCATACTCAATGGTATCAGACAGTTTGATGAGCCCTCATGGATGTATGTCATGAGGTCCTGTGAACTTGCAGATAGCCGACTGATTTCTATGTCCCTTCTCTCAGTCTGCCTCAATGGAGGACTAGACTATTCATGCCTTCAGACTTTCCCAGTGGGCTCAGGGTCTGAGTTTCCTGGAGGGAAATCTTAGCAGTAAAAACTGAGGCAGAGAAGGCATTGAGTACCTAGGCTGTTCCCATGCCCTGTCACCAGATTCATTGCCCCATTTCATTTTGCAGCAGATCCGCATTTTCGCTAATCTTCTTTTTGCTTCTGGTATACCTGTAAGAGCCTTTCTTGCTGCTCTTCTCTTCCCTTGCTAAATTTAATTCCAAATGGGTTATGACTTTCCTGAGCTCATTCCCATACTCTCAGACAGTGTCTCTGTATTTTTGCCATTATACCTGACCCTGTTTCCAACTCTCATATGTTTCATTTTGCGGTTTGTGTTTACTTATGTGAAGTATCACCAGAGATGAATCAGAGCTTGGATGTCACACAGGTTTATGTTCTGAAACTGTTTTTCAGCAAACACCAGTTACAGGCTATTCAAAATATCCAAAGCTTATAGGAAATTTTGAAGCATGTCTTGGAGCAATTTTCTTTTCCCCAAGAGTCATCAACTGACTCTTTAGCAGGCAGCACAAAATTAAAATTATTTCTAGGTGGGTTCTGTTCTTCTTGAGTTAGGTGATGTGAATCACTTGTAAGAAGGGCAGTGATTATAAAATGCAATGAGTAATGACAGATGCTAAAATGACCTCTTAGTCACCAACCACCAAAAAAGTACTGTGAAAGTCAAAAACTATATTCAGCTTTCCAAAGAAGCAGAGCCAGATATCATGACTATGTATAGAACTCTGATTTCAGAGTTCAGAGGAAGATATGTCATAAATAAGACTGGAAGTTAATCCTACCTGAGCAATTCTAAGTTACTGCAGTTACTCTTCACAGTAAGAGGCGGATTCAGTGGCAGCAGAAGAGGTAGACCCAGAATCATAAGACCCAAGAGGTTCCCAAATTTAGAATGAACTGGCTGAAGCCCTTACTTACATACTGCAAATCTCATTGCTGAATGCAGTTTATCACCAGATTTAGGCTTTCAGCAATTGAATGTTTGGAATAAAATGCATTTTGAGTGCCACCAGAAGATCCTGGTTCTTCTCAGAAGCCTTCAGGAAAACTTGGTACATACCCCAGTTCTTCTCAGACTGGGATGTAAGACAGCCACAAATAATTTAAAGTACTGCAATTCTTTTTTCAGGACACATTCAGCTCTGCCACTTGCTTTCTGACCAGAGAGTTATCCTGAATAATATATTGGTCATTTCACGCTGCTCATATGCAAATACATTAAAACTGAGGTTTGCTCATTTTGCTCATTCTTTGGGAAAAGTCTACCTTTTCTTTGCTTTTTTTCTCTCTGCAACTTCTGTGAATTTTTAGTTTTGGGAGCAGGAGCTACTAGAAATGGGAAGGTATCATGAAGAGAATTAACCACAGTCTAAATTGCTGGTTGATTTTGTAGTTTTATGAACCTGATGTAACTGTGTGGGTTGGCCAGATGGGAGAAGATTGTTTGAGTACTTAAAAATTAATGATGATAAATTGACACAGTTCTTAAATAATTACCATTAATGACTGCCTAAATAAAGCAATCAGATTTCACTAAACTGTAAAATTTACTGTCTTTCTAGCCAAGGCATACTTGCATAAATTGGCATACTGCATGCATTTGGTCAAATGTGGGATACCACTACATGACAAACCAAGCTGATCCATGGCTAACACAGCAGAGGAAAGGAGAAGAAATCACAATGAAAGGGACAGGAAACCTACAAAACAAGCATTTGATCTCATTATTAACATGATAGAATAAGAAATATGTTCTTTGGAACCCTTTGAATATATCAAACATAGGTAATGAAGTCAAATCATTTTTCCTGATACTCATTTATTGAAATGATCCTTCAAATCTAAATTCAAGTGACAAATGCAAGCACAAATGTGATTTTGAGTTCTATTCAAAATCATGGAAACAACTGCTTACTTCAGACTTCCAGAGTGCCCAAGGATGCCTCCAGAGAGGAAATTAAGACAGTTATTATAACACTATATCCACCCCATCTGGTTTCCTCTTCTGAAGCCTCAAAAAAAAAAGCTTAAAACCATCTTCTGTTGCCTGGTAGAGTCACTTAGGAAGCAGGTAGTTTATTGCCCAAGAGAATTAAAATGTAGAGAGTGTTACACAGGGAAAGAATCCATTCAGAAAAGTGACAGATTGGAACAAATTTTCTAAGTCGTGTTTGCTCTACTGGTGTTATCAATCTCTTCAGCTACTGAAAGAGATGACCCCAACTGAAACCAACTGATTTTCTACTGTAAAATACTATGTTTTGCATGGAAAGGCCTTTTATCAACTATGAAATCAGGCTCGGCTCCACATTAAAAACATGCACAACAGCTGGTGACAGCTTGAAGATGTGCCTGAAGGATCACAGTGGCTCATTCAATTTAGACTCAATTGCAGTTTGGTGATGTCCAAATGCTCAGTCTGGTACAAGAGGATTGCAACGCATCTGAGTTCTCTTTAAGGAGGACTGTGCTTTATTATCACTATAATTGTGTCCTCTCTTTGGAAAGAATGGACTGAGCCATCCCTATCACATGTGTGATTGCACATATTTCATGCTCAGAGCACATACAGAAATTACTTGGCAGAAACAAGATTTTAGATGTATAGACAAGTTCATTTACACTCATTATGTCAGTTAGTTCACTGTGAAGAGAAGTTCTGGTTTGCTGCTTGTAAGAATCACGAGTTGATCATCAGCCAATGAAAGTCAGTAATTCAGGAATCCTCCATTAAACGCAGCGGGTCAGGAGTGCAAAGCTTATGTCAACAGCCTAATGACAGCCTTTCTGTGTACAGAGGGCCAATGAAAGAGACAAATATTTACTTTATGTAAACTATTGCTAAGCATGTTGCTTAGGCCAAGAAAGAGCTGTTCAGCTTGGCTAGTAATAAAACAGATGTCAATGGGAAATCTGTAAAGCTTCTTTTAGAGCTCATAAACATAACATAAACTGCAGAACCACACACATTTAAACATTTTTTTTTCTGTATTTTTTGAATGCAGGCACTGATTTGAATGTAAAGAACTGAGAAATACTGATAACCGCCTAGATAGCCTAGAAGAATAAATGTTACTTCTGCAAGAAGCTAGAGTAAGTCATAGGGAGGAGTCTATCACTCAAACTTCAGCAGGGTTAACACTGAGATTTTATAACTTTAGGTCTCTCCACAGTTTGGGTGCCAGTATATTCAGGGCTGTGCTCTGAGTACCTTCTGTTCACTAACTTAATTTGTTGCTGAAGAAGCAAAACATGTTAAAAGCAGCTAGGGTAATCAGTGTAAGGTGAGATATATTATCAGGCATAATTAAGGGCCAAGTAAATGTACTGCAAGGCAATGCCAGATAAGGTAAGACAGACCAGGCTTTTATGAACAGATAGATACATGCTTAATTGTCAATTGACAAAAGAGAAGTGATGAAGTAATTAATTAAGACATCAACATATCTTTAAACTTCCTTTTACAAACCCAAGAAGAATAGGGTACTGTAATTGCCTAATTTTTGTGAACACTAGAGAAAACCTGCAAAATCTCTCCATGGTTCAAATGACACTGCCTTTGGGTGAAGATGAAGAAAGTATTTTATTTCTTATCTATTTGCACATGTGCAATGCTAGCTGCAGTGAAATGGACTAAAATCTTTCAGGTGAGATAGTTAAATACATCATTCTAACTCACAGAAACTGCTGAGATTTCAGAATTCCTGTTCAGTTTCACTCTGAAGCAAGGTCACATTATTTCTTAAAGGTTTCGTTGAAATAATGACACATCAAATACATCAATTTGCAGACCATGCAACTGAATTTTATAGTTCTGAATGAAATATTTCAAAATTTTAAATATTTGTCTTACAACTAGGAGTTCATTACTTTAAATGTAAATTTTTACATACTTTCTTTTTTAAATTTTCTGTTTTATTCTACCACGAAAGCAGTATCCAGACATTCTAGGACTTGGAAATAAAAGCAACATTTCTACTAAAAGAAAAGATCTAACATCTCACAAGTTTACTGAAGTTAAACTAGAGCCCAGAAGTTCTCAAACGATTTCAAAGACTGTCATCTGAATTTTCCTCCTAAAACTTCCCATCCTTCTTCTCCCCCCTGCCCCGTCTTTTTCTGTGTAGGAAATAATCATAACTAGACAATTTCCTCAAGAGAAACAAGACTGGGTCAAAACGTTCCTGATAGGAAACCGATAAATTTTTCTGACTAGTCTATCTAGTATTTTTCATGAAGTCATGGAAGAGCTCAAGCCCTCTGCTGGACATCTGCTGAGGCTTTTATTTTATTCAGCAGCCTCAGCCTTGCTCTGCAATTCATAGCTCCCCTGGGGAAAACAAGATGTTGAAAGCAGAAGTTGCAAATTTTCCTAAACTCTAAGGGTCACTGCTTTGTTTTCAGGTTTGTAAAAAATAAGTTACCCCTTCCCCATCCCTCAGTGAATAGTTCAATCCCTGAACAATTTTCTTGCCATTATTTAACCAACTCAGGAATGAATATCTCAAGGTATTTTTTTTCCTTTTGCATGATGCCAGCACAATGGCAACAACAGAAGACACCTGTACCGTTCCTCTAAACCCACATTTCCTCATTCACAGTTTCTCTTCCATTCAAAGGAATTTAGAGATATGAGTCTGTGCTATGGGTAGATAGAGTAGAGCTAGGCTCAGAAAAGTAGTTCAGCATTATTCATGGCACTGGAGAATCCTGAAAAACAGTAACCTAGAAGGAGACATTGACCAAAAGGACACTGGAGAAAGCATATGTTTAGCAGCAAAGGCCTGAATACTAGAGGGCAAATTCATCACTCTGTCTCCAAACATTTTCATCTTAAATACACAGTTTATTTCTGTGCACTCTACTGCTAAAATGAACTATGAGAAAGGAAAATGAGATTATTTCTCCAATAGTTAGACTGAAAGATTTAAAGTATGAATCTCTTCTCTTCAGTTACAAGTAGAAATTTATATTAGTCATGTATTTGCAGCAACAGAAGAAAAGGAATATTATTCCTGTGTCTGGTGTTCAACACCTGATTTCAGAAGATATTTTTAAATTTTAAACCAAGCATCAGGAAGATATGTTGTATAATGGAAAGCATGAGACCCCCATTATGTCAAGCACTTCAAAAACAGATGTGAAAAAATACAGTCAACATTTGGGAACAGGAGCTTTTGTATTAACAGACAAGTAAGTAGGGAATATTAGGCCAAGACAATCATAAAGGAACCAGAGCAGTCTTCAAGTCTTCAGTGATCTTGCAACACTTTCATAACTCCGCTTGATCTTCATTCATGGTAAGATTATGAGTCTTTCCAGCAGCAGTAAAATTCTGCACTGGAAGAAACTGTCCAGAAACAACAGGGATTATCTTTCCTACTTCTGACTTCCGATCCAACTTTTACAAGTAGGAGATTTAAAAAAACCCAGATCTTCAGGTAATAGAAAACACCACAGATTCGCCAAAAAAGGAGTTGTGTGTCAAATAAATATTTACAATTTTGTCACTTAACTTCTGTTGTAATGGTCCTCTATTTATTAACTTTTATGTGCCAAAATTTGATTCTCTCCTGTCCAGACCTTTCTCATGCACTGTCATTCATCAGCTCAAGAAGAACATTTTCACCTGATGCAAGAGATCTGCCTCCAGTGGATAAACAATATATTATATATTGGTCACCATTCAGATATACATTTCTTAATTCTAAGAGCTAGTTTCAGTTTGTTTCCTTGATTAATTACATCTATAATACAGCATTACGTATTTCTCATCTGTACCTATAGCATTTTTTAGTGATAACTAATCTGTGGCTTTTTCCCCTACTGAAATAACTACCTGGGGTGCTGGCTTTTAGGTGCCAAAGTGTCAGTGATCTATGACACTGTCAATTAAAAAGGCAAAATCCAATCTGAGTAACATTAAAGTCTTCATGTGTGGTATCTACTTTCCATCAATACTTTCTAGTACTTCTATCACACAGTTATCTAGAGGTCATTTACATAACAAATTCCAACTATTTTTGTAAGAGAGTTTAAAAAGCATTTTGGTGTAAATATCATCATTCCTAATGGAAAAGTAATATGTGAAGCTTTTTCACTTTTCTCAAAATTACATGTAAACTTTTAAATCAGCGTTCCCTCTCACTAGTTAAATGTGAGGCTGTGCCTTCCAAAGATGCTGAGGAATTTGGCTTTATTACAAGAACGTATGATCTGAAATTACAAAAAGACTTTTCACTGAAAGTACATGAAGACTGGGCTGGTAAAACTAAACATTTAACTCAAGAGATTAGAAAATCTCAATTTGTTCAGACTCTTACCAGAAGAAATCTCTCTGTGCTGGAACAAGCATCACATCCATGTCTTTGCACTCACACCATGCCTGGCACATTCCCGATAAAGCCCACAGTGACACATTTATCTATCCTAACTGTAAAAACATTCAGTATTCCGAATTTCTTTAAAGTACTTTCTGTTAATTATTACACTCTGAAGATATATTGAAAAGCAGTCATGATAGGCTGCCTTAGAGCTGGAGAATCAATTTATTTACCCTCATCCAGAATGAATGGGAATTTAAGCTCCTAACTTACAGCAGCTTTCCTATATGAAATGATGAACAGTAAGCAGCAGAGAAAATGAAGATCTGAAATGGTAGAGTCTCTTTCCATATTAGGAAAGCAAATTTTAAAATTCACACTTACTCTCAATTTATAAACATGATTTGGAGAATCCTTACCTTCTATGATCTGAGCTGCTGCAACAGCATGGATTGACAAGCCAAAGAGCAGTAGCAACAAGTCCCAGGTCCACCAGGCATGCCTGGAGCAGGTGTGCCAAAAAAACAGAGGGGTGGGGGAAGAATGAGACCAGAGTATAATACAGAAACACATGGGGAAAAAAGAAAAAGCAAAATTTAGAAGCAAGAATTCTTACCATGAGAGCATTTTCTGTAAGTCAGTTGAAAGAATTTAAGTGAGGAAAAAGTGCAGTGCACATGAGTTCTATGCTTGTGAAAATAAGAAGTTAATAAAAACTGGAGCCTGCTGTTTCTCCTCCAACGTTCAGACACAAGTGGAACAAAGGCAGCACTCAGGCTCTCTGTGTGACTCACTGCAATTCACTGCTCCAGCTCTGAAATCTGACTCCGTGCAGACTTTCCTGTCAGAGCACTGCCGAAAACTTCCTACTGTATTTATGGATGGACACCCCTTACTGCTGTACACCGTCCCGGCGCTGTCATTATCCAGCCCTGTCTTTAACTGCTGTGTACCCTGACAGGCAGTAGCACAGCTTCTCCAGCTTCCCCTCCTTCTGCTTCTGCCTGCTCACGACCTCCACTTATCCCATAAAACATGACCTCCAACATCCTTCCATCCGGCGTTACACAGGCAGTGATACAAATTCTTATATGGAATGGATATTTTTCCTGCCATTTTAGCCAAACTTTATCAGAAGCAAGTGTGAAGATATGAGCAAGACAGAGCAACAGTTAAATGGCAACAAGTGCCTGAGATTCACACCTGCACTGTCTTACAGATTTTGTCACCTACAGAGACATTTTGAAGTAGACCCTTTTCTCTGGCAAGCTCTCTAAGTTTAACACTCATATTTACAGAGATTTACACCCTGCATGTAGTTTGAGAGTGTGTCTCTACCTCAGCAGCTGTACATACATGTGTCTGCTATAAAGATCCTGTAGCTGAGCATTTCTAATAGTTTCCATTAAAAGTGTTATTTCACCCCTCCCTCCTAACTCAATGAAAAGCATTTTATTCCACTTGTAGTTCTTCAAAGCTAGAACTTGCCTGAGGAAGAAATTCTGCAAGGATATGCTTAAAATTGATCAGACAATTTTTAAGTCATGAGATGTTTAACGAAGGTTGCAATTGTCCCTTTTTGACTGGGGCAGGAGAGAGTTTGGAAAGCACTGCATACGGAAAGAGACCAGTGGGCTTTGGTAGGTACAGGCTGAAAAGTGCTGAAGATCACCTTAGGAGAGTCAAAACCAAAAATGGATTTACCTAGAATAGGATGTGGAAGACAGACAGGAGTAAATTTTTTTGCAGTAATGAAAGAACAATCCCAATCAATAAACAAAATTAGGAAAAATTTCATTTTACTCTGAATAAAATACTTGAGTTTGGGGGTGGTGGTGTTTCGTTGGCCATTTTGGGGAGGTTTGTTACTGAGGTATTTTAGTGGCTTTTTGTTGTTGCTGTTGTTGGGGTTTCTTGATTGCTAGTTTATTGATTTACATTTAATTAAATTAGGAAATACAGAGGTTAGGGCTTTAAAATCTAGAATCTTGATTCTACCCCAGATTCCCCTTTTTTTGAATAGAAACCATGACAGATGAGGTCTCTCCAGGTATATTTTTAACTAAGTCACAGACCAGTATTATTTGCTGTCCACCTTCTCCATAATGACAAGGAACAAGGAGATCAAATTATCTTGTAATCAGGTGTCTTATTATAAAACACACACAGTTTTATCTTCAGAGGACCAAGGGCCCCCTTTTTAAATTCCATAATACTATCTCAGGGCTGAAAAACAGTTTCATCATTCACCTTTTCTACTTGAAGCTGTAATCTCTTTCCTTTCTCTCTCCCTGAAATTTCCCCATTGTTACCACCAACTGCACTGCTTACAGGAGCAGCGTTTATAGCATTTGGTGAAATCATATATAAAACCCATTTACTTTATGCCTTTATCTTGCATACTAGATGTATGTTATCCTACGAGAAAATACTGAGGATTTAAGCATTCATGGCAAACTTATACAGCCTGGCTTACTTTTTTTTTTTTTTCAGGTTTGATATTCAGCAATAGCTACCAAGAGCAATTATTAGTCATGTTAAACTATTTTTTAACTCAGTTCCTTCCTTTAATAGGAAAGAAGGAACTTTCTGTCTCTTAATCCACAAAATGTCAGTGGCTTACCTGCATAATCCTTCCTGTTGCAATAGAGCTTTTATCCAGTATATATGACCAAAACATCTGTCTGCCTTGGTATCTTACAGTAGACTACCATATTTAAGTGACAAATGTAGAAGCAGCCTCCAGATTTATAAAATTTGTAATGAATTTTACAGTATACACAGCAAAGACTTAATTATTGGACAGATTTTTCCTCCGATTTTAGAAAACCCTTCATAGAAATGAAGGACGTAATGTACTATTCATGCAGATGATCTACATGAAATGCTGCTGACAGTGCCTTTAGTTTCTGCTGGACATTATAACATGGATATCTGGCCAATGCTCAACATTTTTATCCAATACTGGATAAAGGAAAACAAGACAGAGTATGTTCTTGACCTCTGCAGTCCATTAGTTTTAGATGGATGGCTGTGGAGGAATCCCTAAATACAAAGAGTTTATTAGCCCCACTCCTGTAGGTCATTGGGATTTCTTGAGTTTCTAGTGTTCATTTGTAGGTCCAAGAATTACTGAAGTACAGACTCTCTGTGTCTGTTATATCCATCTATACATGTATATCTTGCTCCCCCCAAGGGCAGTGACATTTGTACACATCCACTCAGTTTTAACCTTGCTGTTTGTCTTGTCTTTTTCAAACACAGCAAGGCTCATTTTAATTAGGACATCTGTGCTTTCTTTCAGTACTGTGTCCAGCTGTCTTCAACTAAACTGGAGTTTTTCTTCTTGTTAAAAATCTCCATTTTCCAGGCAGAAATTTTGTTTACTTCCCCTAGCTCTGTCAACTGATTACACTCCTTAAGACTCCAAATGGCAAGCCACAATTCTGCTGTTGCAGTTCATATCCATTCACTGAGTTCGTCTGGCTGGCTGTTATCTTTCTCATCAGAGGGTGTTTTTTTTCTTTCTTGCTGACTACAACACAAATTTCTTAGCTGCACATTTCTATCTTCTATAATTCTAGGATATAAGACTCATCGGAATACTCTTGTGCAAAGTTAGTGTTAGAGAAGCAGTCTGGACCAAGGCCTGAGAGAGTTAAGAATTGCACAAGAAAAGAATGAAATATTTATCTTTTGCTTAGACTTCTCCTGAGCATGTACAAATAGTTGGCATTTACCATACCCTCTGGTGAGGAGGTCCATAGCTCAGTTACACATTTCATAAAGAAGACTCTGCTTCTTTGTTTTCAACTTAGGTCCTGCTGATGTTCTTTGATGTCTCTGGTTCTTGTACTGAAGAGGGTTCACCAAATCAGTGCACTCTTTGTTTTCTCCATGTCCTTTGTGACTTAAGCCTCTTTTATATACCTGTTCCACTTGTCTTCATTCTCTACTCAGTGTGAACTTCCTTGGTTGTTTCTTGTACTGCAACCATTCCACACCTCTAGTTATCTTTTTAGTCTTTCTTACGTTTCTGTGCTCTAGGACATAATTTGTGATCTCTGGTGGAGTCAGGAGAATCATAACTGTACATGAAGCAGGTAATCCCAAGATTTTTTGAGTGACATAGCATTGTACTCTGTCCTTTTTCTGGTGAGGAAGACAACAGAAGTGCTTTCTTGACTGCAGCCAAGATGACATCTTCATCGAACTCTCATAAGCTCAGTAATTTGTGCCTGAGAGGTATTTTTATGTGTAATTGGGATTTCTCCTCCCTCTGAATAAATTTATAAAAAATGGTAGAAATTAATGTAATCTACCATTTAATTCTCCAGTTATTCCCTCTTAGAAGATCCATTTGGAATTCTTTACTATCTGTCCCATCCTTATTAAAAAAATAACCTTCATCAGCAAAGTTCACTTTGCAGCCCTCATGTAACTGCCTATCCTCTCTTAATCCCACAAGAAAGGTGGAGAGAGGCTACAAGTGCATTTAATGACAGGACAAGGAGGAACGGCTTCACACTGACAGAGAGTACAGTTAGATATTGGAAAGAAAGTCTACTGTGAGGGTAGTGAGGCACTGGAATAGGTTTCCCAGAGAAGCCATGGATGCCCCAACCCTGAAAATGTTCAAGGCCAGGTTTGATGAAGCTCTGAGAGTTGTCCCTGCCCATGGCAGGGGTTGGAATGAGATGGTCTTTAAGGTCCCTTCCAACCCAAACCACTCTGGTTCTATGATAAGGCAGGCAGTATACAATATCTGTAAAATCTCAGTGGTGGCAAATCTCTACTACAAGGCCTGTCTGTATGTTCATGACATTTTGCCTCTCTTTTAACCAGTTGTTCACTCAGACTCATTTCTTGTGCCTTGGCTTCCTGAAAAGCCAATCATTCTGAGTACTCATTTAGGTGATGAATTACTGCAGGGTGTATCAATGTACCCAGAAATTCCGAATGACATTTTGGCTTTGAATATGATCAGCTGCTAAATAGCTAATTTCACAGTGGTTTGGTAATACACTTTCAGAATCATAACAGATTACGTGGTATCTCGTTTTCTGCATTTTTCTCCTTTAAACAAAGCACCTTAGAGAAAAAAAATCTTTAAATGTATATTTTAATATATACTTATGAAGGAATAAGAGTGTACATTTATATATCTGAAGACAGGGCTGTAGTAAACCGTACAGATGGGTATAAATTAAGGTCACAAAGCAAAAGAATTCTAGCATTTTCTGGCTCTTTAATATTTAATTTCAATTAGTTTTATTTTCTGCCTACTCTATCCCTCCCTTACAGTATTATAAAAGGCATTGGAAAAAAATGTTAAATCTTTCACATAGCTGGCACTGATTGGCAAAGAAGGCAAGGAGGAATCAGGAATCTGAAGCTTGCAATAGAATCCTAGAAAGGAAGGAATCTCCCATCAATACTTATACTGGGAGATGATTTTGAAAGGGAAGAGACGAGGTTTGTTAGGCACACAGGTGAGTAAGAAAGTAGATGAATAATACAGAAAAAAAGGAGAGTAAGACTGAGTGAAAAGCCTGGGATAAGAAGTTGGGAAGAGGTGAGGACAAAGCTAAGATGACTGGAAGCCAGTTAGGAAGCAGAGGGAAAGAGTTGGTATGTTACCTGACCCTCGGTAGCAAATACACCAAGAATAAACATTTAGGCATATATATTTCTCCTCTACAAACTCTGACTCAGTTTTTTGCCAGGCAGCATGACAAGAAGAGGGAAAACACTGTGATATTTCTGTTATAAGCAAGCATCTATGAAATGTACAGGCAAAGTATGACTTGTGCAGTACTCTAATATATCAAGCAGCTTATGCTGTGAAAAAGGATATTTCCATAGTTCTGGTGGCACTTGCAAGTATCAGTGTGCCCCTATATGTTTTTGAGTTTGTGTTCTAAAATGAAAAAAACATTGGAACTATTAACCAACAATTTGAGAGACTAACAAAAATTATAATTTCCAGAAATGGCAGAACGGTTTCTGGTGAAGTTTATGGTATTGGCATTAAACACTAAGTCAGTGTTTAGAAACTGTACAAGCAATTGAAATTATTCAATAGAGCATGTGGGACAGCTGTAAAACCAAGCATAAATAGATGTTCTGCTTGTAATTTAAACTCATGTACATGACAACACTGATCCTATTAGTATACTAAATTAATTTATCATGAGCAGAAGGGTACATAGTTTTAAAGCATATTTTAAAAAGTAAGTCTTAACCATATTAAGTACATGCATTGCACTGAAAGGCTCCATTCAGACTAAATGTCACACATTCCTTTTATATGAATAAACCCAGAAAGAATTATATGCAGCACTTTTGCTGTCTGTCTCCATGTGCAGCCGAGCTGAAGAAACATTTTCTCCTCCACACACGGGCACACATGTTGTGTTACAGGGCACAGAAAGTAAAACCTTTACCAGAATCCCTCTCCCATTCTGTGCAAGCTAACTTGACTCAAATATTTTCCTTGTAAAAATTCTTATAGAGCTTGACCTTAGTGATTACTTTCTACACTGCCTTGAGATAAACATGTAAAAAGCCTACTCTTCTATACTGGGACAAACCCCTTTTCCCACAGGTTTATATGAAGTAGGGTTTTCAGAAAACTAAAATCCTACTTTTTAAGCCAGCCACAAGGTGATGCAGATGTCAAATCTTTCGTCACATTAGATTATTTTCTCAAATACCTGTTTTGCAAATCATCACAATAACATTGACAGGATAAGTGAAAAATAACTGATGTCATCTACTTGTATTTGTGCAAAGCATCTGACCCTGTCCTGCATGATGTCCATATCTCTAAACTGGAGAGACATGGATTTGATGGATCAGTGGATGAGGAGCTGGCTGGATAGTCACTCTTGAAGAGCTGTGGTCAGTGGCTCAATGTCCAGTGACAGGTAGCATTCCTCAGGGGCTCATTTTGGGACTGGAGCTGGTCAACATCTTTGTCAGTGACATGGACAGTGGGATCGAGTGCACTCTTAAGGATTCTAGGACTGACAATGGAGGGACAATTGCCAGCAGTCCTGTGAGAGTGGGGTGCATAGGGCAGATTAGCTAAAGGCATGGGGTGATGTTATCACAAAAGCAGAAAACAAGACTTAAATAAGGGCACCTCCAGAATCTGTCTGTAACCAAGGCAACATCACTGGAAAACCCAGGCCCTTGGGTTTCTAAGGGTTCTAGGAGCTCTGATGAGGTCACACATGGAGAGCCATGTCCAATTCTGGTCTCCCCAGTGCAAAAGTGATCTGACCATAATGGAGAAAGTCTAATGAAGAGGCACAAAGAGGGTGAAGTGACTGAAGGAACTGAATCCTTCCCAGATCCCTTACCCCCTCAACCATCTGTGCTTTTGGGATTGTTAATATATTGGAATTTTTAACAGTCTAATTGAAGGATCACCATTAATCTTTACCTAATTATTGCAGAAAAAGAATGAAAAATAAAGCTACAGTACTAATATACAGGAAAAGATGCAGTAATAGCAACAATACCATTAAAAATTGGACACGCACAATTTTCTTAGCTTCTAACCCTTTTCTGATGTCAGGCTTCACTTTCCACTGTCCCTCTGGGTCCTAGTCTTGGTGGTTTCACTCTGATGTTGGCCATGGGGACAAGATCTTCGTGCAAGTTCTCAACATCTGGAGCCCATTACTGAAGGGAATTCGTGCTGATTGCTTCTTCTTCCTCCAACATAATATACATTTGCTTTGAATTTAGGATTTTTTAGAAATTGTAAGCAAAATCCAGGACATAAAAGATGAAAATAAGATAGTTAAGTGTAGCTAAATTATAAATTAAAACTAAGATTTATTCAGAAAAAGTCCCATCACATATTGAGATGAAATGTCCAAATAAAAAAGGAGTCAGAACAGAAGTTTCTGATCTCATAAAGTTTAACGGGTGCAGTTCTCACCAGCTGTCAGTGGGAAAAGCCAGTCCAGGACAATGTGTGTGGTGCTCTCAATATGATGGCTACATTTGCTGGAAGGATGATGTATTCGTATTTGTGTCTAGAAAACGTATTTCTGATGAACACAAAATTTCACTTTCAAAGTAAAAAGGCTCCATATTACAGGGAGGTAGGATTGTTTGCCAACACAGCATAGCAGTGTAACAAAGATCTTTGAAAAAGATTTCTCTTCCCTCTTCAAATCTCCTTTATCCAATAGCTCAGCTGCCATTATATTACCATAAGAAAATTAAGGCATCCAGCTATTTTAAAACTGGAACAAATTTGTAAGAATTAAGAGAAGTAGTCATACTCAAAAGCGGAAAATATCAAAACATTTTCAAATAATCTTTAAATCATTCTGTGGGTGAATGATTTTTTAAAAATGTTTAGAAAGTCCATGCCATCCATTCTTAAGGCTAAAGGGCCATTAAAAATGTTGAAAGCAAAACAAAATTTAAATAAAAACGCCAATTTTTATGTCTAAGTTTCACTTTTCAGTTTAGAGAATGGAATTGCTTTTCTACAAGAATAGTGTTACTTGATGTCGGGACCCAGGACATTCCTCTGACTGCCCTGGAAAATTTACAAGTCACAAGAGTTTAAGTAGAATGATAGTCTATTTGTCAAAGGGTGAAAAAGTAGAATTTTGGGGTTTTAGAATTGGGGGTTCAAGAGACAAAGATGGAGTAATTTGGGCGTGTCCTGTCTGTCTTCTTTGTCTTCTTGCTCTCCATCTTCTGCTGTGATGGTGGCACTTTTTGATTGGTTTAGAGTAGAGACACACTGTCCAACACAGGTGATAGGTATTGGAAAATTATTGTAAATAAAGTACATGTAGTTTTTAGTATAAAAGATAAACACTGCCCCAAGGGCAGGCAGTTGGGGTGTCTGTGAGTCTGAAGTCTGTGAGTCTGCCTCATCCTGACCTGCAGAACAAACCTCAGCAGGTGAGAGAAAAAACGTATTAGATAAGAAAAAAATAAACAACCCTGAAAACCAGAGCAGAGGAATCTCAACTTCTTCATCTGACGGGGGTCTGGGAGACAAGAGACATTTTAATGCCTCGGGCCATCACAACACTAGAAACCTGAGAACTTAAGACATTCATCTATGGAAGGACTTTAAGGACAGTGTATGATAGCTTTAGTCTGGCATCAAATTTTACAAATAAATGAATTCTTTTGTCCAAGTATGTCTGTTTCTGCTTTATCCATGTATTTTTGGAAAATACATTCCAAATGGCAGATTATTTTCATGCAATTTTGTGAACTGTTCTCCCTCTGTTCTCAAAACACAGTAAATTCTGTCTTCCATATTGCCAATCCAGCCCTTACCAATCGAGATTTTGCTTCTGCTGATCACTTTCTGTGGGAGACCTCTGGAATGCCTGTTCAAGAGAAGGCAGCAGAGGTTAAAACTGAAACTTGTCCCAGGTATTGAGACTGCTTGTTAAGGGACCAGGGGAGAGAAAACTGGGCATTTAAGTACCACAAAAAGGAAACACACAATGCCAGCAGGACAGAAAATGTGTTTATGCTGTGTGCGACTGTCACAGGATGACTACTGCCCACACTTATGAGACAGAAATAAATGCATTACCCACACTTGTGCTCGACTCTTTCACCAGAATTTCAAATGCAGTTATTTCTAGGTCTTAAAAAAATTATGTGCGCAAAATAAGCTTCGGGCAACAACATGATTAACATCGTGTTTGTAAGTCTGACTTTTTTTCATTGTTTCTGTTTTAGGAAGAGGTGTTTGGCACACAGATACACCCAAAACTGCTTTACACAGAATTACTTAAAAGTAAAAAGAGACTCACTTCCCTGTGTTAAACGAAGAGCTGACTTCTGACACAGCAGCAAGGATTGTTCAACACTGCCAGAAGTATTCATTCAGACAAAGTTTATGATTAGAGGTAGTCCTTATTAAACAACTATCAGTAATGCACTGATAACGACAGGGTTGGAAAGGGTAGCAGGAAGAGACCAGGGAGCAGAAATCTGTGTGTAGTGCTTCATATAATGATGTGTTCACCATTCTTAAGGGTCTTCATCAAAAGAGACTCTAAGCTATCACCATCAAATATAAAAAGTGACTTACTACCAGTTGAAATGAAACTTCATTGTCCAAGGCTTTAATCAGAAATTAAGAAGAAGAGATCACCAGTGCCAAAGTGGTTCTGTGCTTTAGCCAGGTAAATTATGTAGTCCCCAATACATATTCAGATAAATAAGAGTACCTTACTGTCTTCAGAGAGATGCAGAATATGTTTCCTGATTTCCTGGAGATTTGCACCATATATCCCCTAACTGACCAACTCATATCCTGCACATGTCAGTTCCCAGCACACATTCTGCCTGGTCTGCTGAGCTGCAGCAGCTCTCTGAGCAGTATTTGTGCACTGATGGGCCTACCTGTGTTCAGAAGAGACACAGAGTGCAGTTCTTCTGCATTCATAACAGTAGAAACACTAGCCTAGTGGGATGGAGATGCTCATTCCCACAAAAGCCATGAGAACAACTATGGGGATGGGAAATTTCTATCTTTGAAAGCTCTACTCTATTCATTTTGGCTGACATTAGCCAAGGAAATCAAAATTATTTTGCCTGTGCATCAAGACGCCTGCTAATTGCCGTGGTTGTTGTTAGTATATCAGCGTAGAAGTTAAATTTTCTTTTTCTCCCTTTGCTGCTGACATGCAATGAGCTTCACTTTGTTCATGGGTTAAAAACAAACAACCGTAAAAGCTTAGTTTGCATTTTGATGATACAAATTCTTTTCGACAGATGCATTGTTTGCTTCCTAAATTATAAACTCTAAAAAATTGCTTAGCAATAAAAATTAATTAAATTTTTTAATTAATTAATTTAAACATTAATTAATTAAAATTAATGCTGTGCCAATATTCTTTGGCTTTTGGGTTCTGCTCATAAGGGCTTTTATGTACAAAATACTTTATCGTTATTTTCTTCCTTTCTTAACACACAAATTAGGATGTGCTAACTCAATCACCCTGTATTTTATTCCTAGCTAACAGAGAGTCTTGTAATACCTGAACAGCAATTACATGAACAGTAACTCTATTCTGAATCTCCTGTGTTCACACCTCATGGCTTCAGAAGCCAGCTGAGCAGTGAAGACAAGCATGTATTAATCTCCCACAGTCCTGAGTCTCACCTGCCTTTCCCACTCCATCACTGTATCACCTAATTATAAGCATGTTTTTCTTTCAGCTCCCAGTCCCTGCCTGTCTCTCCATGTTCTCATAAGCTGTAAGCCCAGGTTCTAGCCTACTTAATTTCTTTCAAACACTTTTTTAATCAGACCTTGTAGGATTATTTTAACTTTATATATAATAGAACCTAGGGAGGACAATCGGGTAGGAAATAGGAGTAGTTAATTAAACAAAGCTGAACAAATATAAATAATTTAAAGACATGAGCCAATACTGTGAATGCTGAGTGCACCAACATGCTCTTCTCTGCAGCACACACATAGCACATCCCACAAGCCCTTGTAGAAGTCTAGCCAGCTCTCAAATGGAGGGAAAAATCATTATCATTCCCTTTCAGTGTTTTCTTTTTGTCAGTTTTAAATTAACATGCTTCAAGTTTCTGCTCATGTTTATGCAATAGGACTAAATTAACAGAACACCTGAAACAGGCCTAAGATACACCTGGCAATGTGGTCCTTCTGCCATTCTGTGATACCTCCTACTCTGGTATAAATTGGGTGTTTATGTATTAGTGGTGTCAGTCACTCCTCAAGACATCAAACATTAATTCCTTGCCTATAAGGATAAGCTAACCTGTTCATATTGTTGTCTAGTCAAACTAGCTGACAACACTTCTATTTTTACTATCCCTGAAGAGTATGTATAGACCTTCTACTTGGGTTTCAGGGTGGAGTAGCCACAAACCCCCAATTTTCCTCAATGACTATGTAAAACCCACTTCTTTGGTGTGCTGGTCATGCAAAAACACCAACCAAAGGAAAGGAAAAGCCTTCTGATTGTATGCTTTACAAAGAGGAAGTCAAAGAGGGAAAAATATATTTTTGCATGTATTACTTTTACATCAGTCAGGATCATGCACAAGATGCTGCACTGTGCAGCAATAGAGAAAGAGAAGAGATATTTCTTTTTCTCTTCCAAGACTGAAGGTAATCTCAACTGTCTTAAAAATAAACAGTCAGTTTAAAGTCATATCTGTAACAATCAATCAAACAAAACAAGGGAGACACATTTTCAAAAAAAAGGAGTTGAAGATGATTTTCTGAATAATAGTTGTAACAGAAACAAGGGAAGCAGCTCTTTGATTTTGGATTTTCCAAAAATGAAGCATGGGAGTTATTCATAATTCTGCTTCTTGGAAGAGAACAAAACAAGACAAACAACAAAAGCAGAAGACTTACTTAACAACTGCAAACTTGTAGCTTTCCAGACTTCTGTTCTTCCATCCTCCATGCCCAGCTTCTACATTTTCTTGAGTATTGCCCAAAAAAATAGAGTAGTATCAACCAGCTACACCTGCAAAGGCAATGATATCAGTGTGGGAAATTCCCAGACTAGAAGTGGGAAATTACAAGAGTAGTTAAGAATTTGCTTTAAGACAATTTTGATAGCTGATAATAAACCAGTAAAGAAAAAATCTTGGTTGGATTTTTTGTACACAGGTGAACATGCAAATAGCAGGAAAGCTTAATTTTTAATTTAGAATTGAGTGCATTCAGTAAGGTGTGACCAATATGAAATTGATACAGGGTCTGTGCAGGTTTATGAAGTACCTACTGATCAAGACTTTGTTTTGGTCACAGAGCTTCTGCTCTGTTGCTCAGTTTTTTTTTTCCTTTAGAAGTGCTACAAACAACAGGAGAGAGGGCACTGAGTCAGATAATTCTTGGCTGGAGCAGCTGCTCCAGAGCACAGGGATCTTTCAAGCAAAGTTTGTGTTTACAGAGGTTACTTGTCAAAAAGCACCTGAAGTTTTGCAGTTTCATTTTTGTAGCCAGCCATTTTGTAGTACCATATATTTTAATACAAGAACTTGTTAGCACTGATAAAGAAACTTGTGTTTCCTTGGCTCCAACTAAGAATAAACAAAGGAGAAATGGAAAAAACTAGTAAGATTAACAGAAGGTTCTTTTAGCACAGACTCATTTTAGCTTTCCTGAAGCAGTATAATCCAATGCAGATGTTCGTTTCCCTCATTCTTGGCAACTGTGTTAGATGAACTTCCTCTCCTCAGTAACATTTTCTCAGGGATTTATTGTCCCTTTGTTAGTCTGCCCTTAAATTGCTCATTCCTTTCATATGACAGTGAAAACCCCAAACGGTGACAAATCAAGCTAAACACATGAAAACTACAAGAAAATAGAAACATTATGTAAAAGTAAATGCAATATTTAAGTGATTTAAGTAAAAACAATGATCTCTGCTTTTGTTTTATCATTTCTGATAGTGGTAATGAGTTATTTATTAACTCAAAATAAACCAAATAATTACATAAGAAAATTAGAGAGATGGAGCAGTAGAAATAAACCAAATGACATGATAAAGGTTTACACTTAGTAACAAATGTATACAAATGTGCTTTCTCAGAATATTTTTTAGACGCCTAAAGCATTAGGTTCTCAGAATAAATTATTTTTACTCACAACATGAGTATGCAGCTTCTGATAATATGAATATGGAGAAGGCAGTACTGCCAAGTTCTTTAGCATTCAAGATGTTTTAATTGAAAACTTTGCTTTGATGCAGAAATGTTACAGATGGTCAGAGCCTTCAGTGAACGACTAGGCATTACTTGTTCTAAGAACCTCATGAGGAACATTCACTCTCACTGTACCAGGAGATCTATCAAAGATCAGGGGGTTTAGTCTCTGGGTTGTGTTGCAGATGTAGCTATCTGTGTTCCTGTCCTTGTTACTACCTTGACTCCAAAAAAACCTGTGCTATTTTATCACAATTCTACCTCCATTAACACTAGCTGAAAAAGTGTCAAAGAATTTTAAAAACGTGTATGATAGGATGTTTTAGGGAAATGTCTATTTTGGGGAAATTCAGTTGGAGAAAAACACAGTTAAGAATCACCAATTCTCCTTATGCTAAAAATAGTTTAATGAAGCCCTGATTTTATGAAACTCTAAAAGGAAAACATTTTACATTAAGCAATCTTTGTATTACCTTTTTTTTCTTGAAAATACTTACTGGAGTCCTGAATCCCAGATTCCTATCTATTACTGTAAAAGTGGCTGAGAAAAAAAATCACTTTGCAGTGTGACCATTATGGGGGTTTAATATAATGAATGTGTGTCAGAGGTTGCCAAATCAAGTAGCCCAAGAGAGGCAGAAGAGCCATTTCCCCAGGCTCTGCCTGTGGTGAGGCTGAGCAAGTATTCCCCAGAGGCACACAAACATACACAGTATTGGAGTACACCTGGCTGGCCACACGGACCACCACAGACACAACACAAAGCACTCCCAAAGAGCACCATCCTGGTCTTTCCTGTCACTGATAAGAATGGAAGACCACCTTAACATGCAGCCTGTCCAGCTGCTGTCGCCTTTGGTGAAGATCCTCTGGTCTTTCAGCTGCCTCTCACATAGGGACATACACATGTAAACAATTTTCTCCGACAGCTGGTCCAGTCCTGTGGCCCTGCCAACAACCGGTTCCCAGCCCCACCTTCTGCTCTCTCCAGGAGCCAACTCACACACGCTCTGGTCTTTCCAGCATCCAGCTCAGATTTAACAGTCTCCAGTCCATTTCCTGCCACCTAAACCTCCAGACACTCTCATCCACACAGACTGACTCCACCAACCAGGAGAAAGGCATGGCCAGGAAAACAGACAGACCAGACATCTATTTACACATGACCACTCCCTTTTTTCTCCCTTATCCATCTCTTTTCCCATGACTGTTCCTCCCTGAACTGTTGTGATTGCGCCACCTACCTCCACCTTTAGTTCTTCCCTTTATCAATCCCAATAATGAGTCCCACACTGTTGGGCAGTGACTTCTTCCACTCCAGCTTAAAGCACATTCATAAGGAATGGTTGACAGGAGTCAAAGGCTGAAAGTACAAGGTGGAGGCTGCTGATGGCATTACATGGCTGTGCCAGAAATACAGCTTCCTTTGTAGACAATGTCTGGTCCAGGATTCCTGCACTAACACATAGTTTGAATGTAGCATAAGCAGCGCCTGCCGTCACTCAAACGGAAATATATTAAAGTGTGGTTGCAGCTGTCTCATTTGCAAGTTCATTACAATGTTGAGTATAAACCAGACTTAAACAGGTCTAGGAGTGCCTACATAAAGATGTTTAGCATTTTAGGAAAAATAATTTTAACAAACTTTTTGTGTGGAACTACTCAGAATGCTTGTCTAGAGTAAGGCTAATTTGTCATTCCAATATTTATATGTTCCTACATTCTTTGGCCCTCAACACCAATGGGACATCCTGAGAGGGATGGATGATGCTCTCCCTAATATAAAAATCAGTGTTAGTACTACAGTACTTCTTTTTTTTTTTTTTTTTTTTCTCCTTCGGTGAGGGGCAGGGTTGGGTTGGTTTTTAATTTTGTTTTGTAGTTGTTGTTTTTAAGAAGAATTCAGATTTCTAAACAATTCTTACCTCTCATGAAACTTTCCTCTCATGTTGTGCTGCAACAACTAGACACCCATTCTTGTTTAATATTGCAAATCTAACATTTCTGATCTGAAAAACAAAGGGTGACACAAAAACTTATAAAAACTGCTCTACCCAAAATCCCATGGCACATTCCAAAAACTGAGCCTGCAAACAAATTAGTCACTTTAATTGTAACATAGAAGATGTACCAATAGTAAATTTCTGGAATGAAAAGTCTATATTCTTTCTTACCTGGGGGAGTTCCAAAGTAATAGACCTGTATCAGTTTTGGGGTTTTTATTATATACTTGTAACTGATGCCTTAAGTATCAACCAAAGTAGGAGTACTCTTCAGTCTAATTTCCTGTGAGAGGAAAAGTATTCCCCAAACTGTATTTACAATAAAGGATTTTGTGGCATTTCTAACTGTACCAAAAATAAACTTGCTTATTACGCAATCTGACACCCTTTGGCTGTGACTCCCATCACATCATTGAAAGTTTTGATTCAAATAACCAACATCATTTTACATTGTCTAAAACTACTGAGCAAAAATTTTCTAGATCAAGGAAAAACTTCACATACAGTCGCCTTGTTATTTCACTGGGCAATGTGAAAGATGATTTCTCAATGTGAGAGCACCGTTAAAGCAAAAGGATAATACTGGGGTTGGGACTAGGGCCACTGCTGACTCTCATCAGTAAGAGGTACAGGTAGCTGCAGTGACTTCTCTCTTGTACACAAGCTGGCTGTGGAAGAGACCATGGCTCCCTTTTTCCACCTGTTACACAGAAATAGTACACAGACATGTATGAAACATCTGGTTCATGCCTCAGAAAGAGGTATTCAGAACCCTGGTAAACTTCTAATTTCATTAAAATAAGGGGAGAAGTTAAATTAACTTTACAAAGCCTTCTAAATAAATTCTGTGCTGGCAGAGGAATCACTTGCAGGGGATTTGTGTGCTTTCCACTGAAAAAACGTGGTTGTGTGCTTTTAGTGCACCCTTTGTTTTTGATTAAGGAAAGTAATAGCAAAAAAATTCATGGAGTTTAATGAGCACATACAGGGCTGGTATCATGGGAAAAATCAAGTTGGCACACAGTTTCTGCCTATTGCCTCCCAAAATTTCCTTTCCACTACCACTGCATATATTAGTTGCCCCACTGAGATTAAGAAGTAGGCCAGTGTGAAAATTTCAATGTGAGTAGTTTCTCAAAGACATAGGCAACTGAAGACTCAGAGCAAGACTAGAGTCAGGTGGAAGGTAATTCACAGCCAGGGCAGCAGATAGGCTGTCATAGACTATGACAGTCAGCACTAAGTTTGGTTTCAATTGCTCTGAAGCCAAAGCCTAGGTGAAAGCCAAAGCCTAGAAATCAAGTTTTACATCAGTACAAATTAGTCCATTGTCTTTCATCAGTTCTCATGCACGTGACTCTTCTGTGAGTTTACTAAACTGGCAAACAGTTATTCTGATAATTTCTGCTGTGCAAGTAAGAACATTTAGCTTACGGCATGAAAGTTGAGAACCAGGGCCAAGAAGAATTTGCATGGGTGTATAGCCAGGGACAGCAGGAGGAGGGAAAGACCACTTGCTTTCTTCATTTTGACCAGTTTTGAACACCACAAGAAGCCAATCATGTCCAAATCTCTGCACAAATATGAGACAAAATGAAGAAAACAACACAAAAAAATTGTTTCAATTTAAGCACATTCTTCCAAGCTTGTACTTCATCTTGCACTGCATATTTATAAATCAAATAAGCACAGTAAAATGAGTAAAGAACTACAGATAATTTCTTCATGTCCAGTAAATCTGTAAATAATTGGAAAAAAAAAATTTAAAAATGTGACTGGTCCCACCTTCCCAGGTCTCTGTGGCAGTGTGCAGTCTATGTCAGGAAAAGGAAAGATTTCTGGAAAATCAAACAGGTTACAGTAGATGGACACGCTCCCATTACAATCTGTTCTCCCCAAGGTCACTTTGAGGCACAGGAGAGCAAAGCAGTGCGTGCGAGTTGCTTGCCTGCAGATAAACAGAAGGTTTCTTTCACTACAGCTAATGCCTCATGTTTTCTCGATATGAATATTAAGGATATAGGAATTTACTGGCTCGTCTGAATAAACACCATGTGCAGCTGTACTAAATATGTCAGCAGGGCACAGAGTACAGCAGTTTTATTTGTTTGCTCAATACAATATGTTAGCCATGTATAAAATACACACAGTCACTATACCTATGTATAACTCAAAGCATAATTTATTATAATAGTCATATATTCTATTATGTAACTAAGCATTAAAATAGGTTTATCATATTTAAAAATCATACTTATGCATTTACTCCCATGTATACTGTGTATTAGTTATTTCTTCTTCCAGGTGTTTGTGATCAGAAAAATTCATGAGACAGAGTCATTCAGTCAAGAAATAGAGTGATAGTATCACTGGTGCTTAAGATAAAATGAAGGTGATTCTTACAGACAAACGTCTTCCTGGGGATCTACAGAAGCAATATCCCATAGCCATAGTTATTATTTAGTCTGTCCCTTCTCAGTGGTTTGATATACTTTCAGGATCTAGACATTTTGAATTTCCAGAACAAACTTCAATAGTAAAAAACAAATATTGTTTCTTAATTCAGTAGTAATTTTTGTATTCTTTAAATATGAACACAAATCTTCTTTTAATTTTTGGGAAGAATTGAAAAAATCCTTTCAAAGAGATTGATGTTCTTGAATATACTCATTATTATCTATAAATATGTTTATTAAACTGTTATCAATATCCCTGTACCTTTCTGCTGTCATACTCGAGTCAGACAAAGATTTAATATAAGAAAAAAAAAACCCAAACTAAATATTAAGAGTTGGATTTCATCTTGAAATAACTAGTAGTCAGCTCTGTGTTTTCTTTGTATAGGGACAGTGAGCATTTTCAAGAGCATTAGAAGAAATTACATCTTCCTTCTTCTTCTGTCAAGGCTAACACTGGAAAAAACCCTGTTCTCTTTCCTTGACTAAAAAAAAAGAAGTCCTACAAAATCACAAGAGTGCACATTCAAAATATATTTACGATTGCTTTGAGACAAGGACTTTTCATGAAGAAATGAAGTTAGAAAAGGACACAATAGTTAGATTGTGCCTAGCAGTTTGCAGCTCAGGTAGTACAGACACAACATGGTAAGGAAGAGTGAAATAAAGATCCCTGTTTTTCCTTCAGGGAGGTGAGTACAGTATACATCTCCTTATCTCCTTCATGGACACAAACTCCAAAGGTAGTGAGGCCTCAAATTCCATTCCTGTGTGTCCAGTGTGTGAACTCTCAGCTTTGTAAAGACCTGTGTATTTCAGAATTAATTGCAAGAACCTGGTCCAGGATTGCTCTTCTATATGTGTGGGAGTGAGAAAATGCAGGAGGTAGCGGGGTCAACTGCTTCAAAAATTTTTTCTTTGGAGATATTCCATAAGCAATCAGACTAAATTGGTCCTGCCTTGGGCAAGGGATTGGACCATTTGACATCCAGAAATCTTTTACAGTATCAATTCTTGGAAAGGTCTGTGATTCCACAGGGGTTTTTGGAGAGGCAGAAGACTGTAAAGGCCCATTTGCCACACAGTCAACATGCAGTCCTGAGGTCCATGAGCAGAGAGAACCTCTCAGCAGGAGACCAATACAAAGTCTACCTTTTAAATGTCCTTCAGAAAATGACATTTGGATCAAGAAACTTGTCCTTGTAAAGCCCATCCCACCATACAGAAACCAATCTTTTCTGAGAAGTATACTTTGCATTTCTGGAATGAGATAAACACAGAAACCAAGCTGGGATTGTGATAGGCTGCACTGTAACTGGCATCAGCAGAAGTGAGAAGGGGTGCTAACATGAATGCTGCTGCAGCACTCTTTAGATAAAGACTAAATAAATTGCTCAAAACTATTTAACAGTCAATAGTAAGGCCAGGCAAAGAAAATTATAAAACGAGGAGTGGTCCAGGTCAAGCATATCAATCACATTTTCTGATTTTCTTTTTATAAAAATACTTAGTAGTCCGTTGAATAAAGCTGGAAGAACAATGATGTAATAAGCCATGTGCAAATATTCACAGTAAACATATAGTTTTATTTCAGTAAATCAATAAAAAGTATTTCAAATACTATAAAATGCAACTTAGTTAATCACTTCAATAAGGGCTTGCTGATCACTCCAGCTTCCCAGTTAATAGATGCGGATGATTTATAAAAAGGAACAGTAACAGAGAATCTTTAAACACCAGACTATGCTGCTGCAAGTACTGAATGCAAACTAAAGGGCTGACTGAAGAGGTAGAGAAGAACAAAGCTAACAAAGGGAAGAGAAAAAAGCTGTGTTTATTTGACAGGATGAACCCCACAGGGACCTTCAGAGATGAAACCTGGATCACCTCCCATTCATAAATCTGGCTAGTTTCCTTCAGAAGGTTCAAAATCCAGGCAAGGATGTGGAGAAGATTCTACATTAGACAAGGGTCCAAGTGTTTAAACTATTGCAAGAGTTGTAGAGCAGGTTTACAGGCAAACACATGTTCGTTGGAGATCTATTTTTTTTTCAATGCAGACAATCACACTATGAAGGACATCTGAGGTGACATTACCCCATTTTGCTGTAAGGGACAGGAGTCATAGCTCTGAGTGCCCTAGGTTCACCTCAATGGCACAGAGCCCCTAGATGTGGGGCCTCACCCACAGTCCAGGTTGGGAGTTCAGTCTTGCTGCTGGCTGGACGTGGGGACATGCAGCCGCAGGTTTGCATCTGACAGGTTGGGACAACAGGGTTACCCCCAAAATGAAACCCAAAAGTTGTTTACCTCTAGCAGACTCCTCAGAAAAAAAAAAAAAAAAAAAAGAAAAAAAAAAGAAAGAAAAAAAAAAAAAAAAAAAAAGGGAAAATTGGTGTCTGTGTTTGTGGTGGGTTTTTTTTTTCTTTTTCTGGTTTTGTTTTGTTTTGTTTTGTGCGTGTTGTTTTTTTTCTCCCAAGCCAAAGATTGTTGCTCTTGTCTATTCATTTCTTTGATCAAAGCATTAGCAAAAAGTTATGCTTCAAGAAAAATTCAACAATTCTCTTTCTAATTATTCTTTTTTTTCACTATGAGAAACCTCTACATAGTTAGTGTCTCGAGAAAAGACTAAGCCCTGATGTGGAAAATGAAATTCAGATTTGGGGTATAAAAACTTTAGAATAACTGTATCTGACTCTTGGTTTCCTTGTCAAATGAACCATTAGTCAACATGAATCTTCTGTTCCACTGAGAGCTAGATTACACTCCACAAAGGTTCAGTGATTTAGCTATACAAAAATATGACATAACTTACTGTTACACTTTAGAAGTGTTAGTCTGCATTGTATTTAATATTCAATCTACAAAGAATTGATAATTAGAGTAATAATTGCAAGCAGATTAAAAAAAAAGAGGGCTTCCAGAAAAGCAAATGCTGTTCTAGTTCCCATGGCACCATTCCCAATATTTGTTTTATACTCCTGAGAGAAAAGAGGAAAGCAGAACAAATGTTAAACCTCCCACACAAAATTCTCAAAGTAATATTATAATTCCCCCTAAGGCTCCAGTCTTGCTGTCAAATTGCTTTTTCTGTCAAGTTTCCAAATTCTTTTATTGAGAAAGGATAGTAATTATAATTATCCAAAGTTTAAGATAGTGAGTTTTTACTAAAATAGTTAAGCTGCAAATTCTCATTGAAAAACCTTATAGAGTCATTAATTTAATTTTCATTATATGATTACCACAATGAGAAAGTCATATATATATATATATATATATATATATATACACATATGCTTGTGTAAATGCATTTTTTGCCTAATTGTCTCCTTCATGGGAAAATTACTGGTTTGTATCAGCAATCTCAGTAAAATTATTCATAAAAATGATCTCAGTATTTATTGCTTCAAGGAATTATTCACTTGTGCAGATATTTTCTTCTGTACTTTCCGAAGATGTTGTACAACTTCCGATGTATTGCCATATCTTTTTTCTTACCCATTTAACTGATTGTGCATTCCATAATTGCCTGGGCTCAACAAGAACCTTCCTAGAATGCTGAGGAATCTTTTTTTTTCTTTTTATGATTTCAGTTCAGCCATGTTTAGGCCTTTGGGGAGAGGAAATGTTATCAAAGTTCCCTTTGTCATATTTTATTTGTAAATATGTTTTCGATACTGCAGTCATTGGAATTCACAGAAAGTAATTTTTAATTTGGCACTCAAGCGGTGGTACCACAGATCTTTAAACACTGAAAAAAGGCCATACAACTTATCTGTTGTATTGCATTGTCAGGAGATACACTGAAGAGACTGAAGAAACAGAAAGCAACAAAAGCAACACAAGTAAATTAATAGCTGGAAAGACACCTTAGGTTCTCTGTGCATGAATGATAATTCTTCTGTTGTCATTTAGTTAGATTCCATTAAAAATGTCTTCCCTGTACTAAGTGCAAGAGAAGCATGCAGAGCACTCAGATGAGATGCTTTACAAAAGATGTGTTTAAACACATGAAACAGCTGGTTGAAGAAAATTTGCTGCAAGAAAGCTCTTTTATACAGTCACATTTGGACCAATGTCCTTTAGAAACCTTAACTTTGACACAAAATTTTATGCAAAGGAATAGTCTCCTGCATCCCTGAGGGACTTAGGCAAAGTACTGAAGTACTCCAAACAGGTGCTTAGGTCACGAACTCTTTATTACTTTAAAGTTATTTGCCAAAAGTCTCTAACCCCTAGATAATATTTCACCAGATTTGGTTGCCTCTAACGGCACCCTATAGACAGCTCTTTGCAATTTGAGGAACATGAGTCCACAGGCTCTGTCTGAATAGAATTCAGATTCTCTCTGAATCTTTCAGCTGAAGGATAAACCAGTACACATTACTATTTTTACTAGTGCAGGTTAGTTACAGACTAGATGGAGTTTAAAGGCAAGATTATTTAAACACCACCACTCCCCAAAACCCCAACTAATCCCCCAGCTTTATGCCAATAAAATATATTTATGAAAATATAAATATTCCAGTTGCTAGAACTGGGAACAGTCACAAAAAAAAATTAAGTAATAACACATCTTAAGTAATAACATAAACAGCTAAATATTTGAGTTTGTTTCAAAGTCTGTTCTACATTTCATTCAGCTAGAAGATCAGTCAGGATAATCTTATAGCCATGAGATCTGGGGCCTGCTTTCTTAGACAAACTTTGTCCCCTAGACACTTTTTCTCTAGTGAGAAATATCAGTCGGGACATTGTTCCCTTTTTAGTGCACTTCTATTTATGACAGGTCCTAGCAATTGTGTTTGTGCAATAAGTATGTTTTAGAATGAGTTTAATCAAAATGTTTAATGAAGTAATTTGATGACTTCCTAGTCCTCTAAAGAAAGGCTGTTCTTCCAGGATTAGTCTTTACTCTGGGAATAAAAAAACATCAAGCAAATAACAAAACAAAAAAACAGCAAAAAAAAACCCCAAAATGTTTTGGAAGCAAAGTCTCTTACTGGACAGCTCTAGAAAGTACCAGCACAAGAGGCTGCAATTAACAACATACTCAGGTGTTCTTCCAGCAAAACTGAGTAATGCCAAAAAGCACCTCCAAGGGGCCTCCACTTTTGGAAGCCCTGCTGAGAGAGGCTGAGTGCTGGGCAGCATAAATGAGCTCTGAGTGGGTATTCTTCCCTTCCTGGAATTCTCCTTTCCTAGTTACTGTGATTGAGGAGCTGCAGTGGACAAGTGCAGGGAAGCTTCAAACAACCTCTGGCTTAAAAATCCTTTCCCTGGACCAAGTCCTTCTGCAAAGCTTTATGAAATCAAAAGAAGAACCACACAGCAATATTCAGATTCTTTCAATCAGCCTGGAGACTTGCCGAACAGTTTAGGTCGGAAGGGGCCTGCAAAGGTCATCCAAGTCCAACTCTCCCAACATGAGCAGTGACTACATTGATTGGCACTTCTCACCAACAATGCTCTATTTTAAAAGAATATCCTAATCTTTGAAGTATGCAGGAAAACTGATTAATAGTTATTATAGTCAGCAAGCCTTTAATAGTCTGAAAGACACATAAAGGTTAGAGTTCTGTAGTTGGTTTATTTGCATCTACCTGTAATTATAAGCTGTTTTACAAGGAAATATAGCAAACTCCTGTTTCTATGTGATCTCAAGATGTTTGCAAAAATGGGGTTTGCAGTTTTGTTGATAGCAGTTGGTCAAAACCAGACAGTCCTTGTAATAGAGTGGCCTTGACTGGTGGTTTGCTTTGCATTGCTCTCACTCCTCCCCAGGCTGTGGGGCGCAAATCCTGGTTTGGCACCAGGACCACATATTTGAAGGGGTCCAATAATTTCCATATTTAAGATGATGCTGAGCTCTCATAGAATGAGAAAGTGCCAGCCCACAGTCCCTCAAGCAGCATTTGATGTGATGATCCTAAGCCAGGGTGACATCCAGGAGCGTCACCCTGAGGTCAGCCCCTTTGGAATGGAAGCACAGCTGTGTAGTTCTAAGATGAGGGCCTTCTCTGGAATCAGAGGGATTTTTGCTTCATATCTGGATTGCCTGGGAGGCTGAGAACCAGCCTAGTGTTATTCCTAGAAGACTATCAACTGGAATGATGCAACTGCCCTATTTAATGATTAATGATTATCTCAGATGGATTAATTTGATGATCATTCTCTCTAGCAGCAAAAATCCTTCAAGATATTTCAGCTCTTCACTTCTTCCCCAGATCTGGAACTCCAGAGCAAACTACTGTACAAATATTTCTACAGTTCTAATGACTACAACTTATTTCTGTACCATAACAAAAGAAATCTGAGAGAAAGAAAAGTTTAATGCAAAAAAGCATCTCCCAAGTCTAGCTTGCTGCATATTGCTGAGTGCAATACCAAGTCTCTGTTGATTTCCAAAAGTTTGCTTTAAAATCATCACATTATTCTCAGTGTCTGGCCTTACCTCTCCTACCCTGGGCTCTCATCCTTTTTTGAACTGAGAATTAAAAGGCGAAACACTGCACTGATAGAGAGCCATGAAAGTAGGATCATTCCAAATTAGTATTTCTGCAGGTTCAAAGTTTCAGAGAGTTATTTAACCTTTAAAATAAATTGTAGAAAAATCACTATCTTTGCATCATTTCCTGTGAATAAACTGGGTAATAAAATCCTTCTGTCTTCAACCTCCTCTACCCCAGTTTTTAAAATCATGTCATAGGAGCTGGATCAGAAATGAACAATTTTCACTGCTTGGAAAAACATTAGTCATGGAAACATATAAAAATAAGCTGTGCTCAGCTTATTTGCTCAGTCTATATTTGCTTTTTCCAAGAAAAAGAAAAAAGATATTCCCTTCCTCTTTCAGGATTACTTAACTCTTCTAAAATCCCACATTTTAATGTGCTTACACTGAAAGTCTTTGCATTCAACAGGCTCAATATTTCATCATCTATTCTTATAGTGATCTAGATCCCATATATTTTTCTAAACCCAGCAGCCAGTGGATGAGATGCTAAAAGTACACTACAAAATAACTTCTGCTGCAGCATAAAGAAATCACTGCTTCTCATCTTTGGATTAAATTCTGCAACAGTTTGCTTTTATTAGGGAAAACATTTTACATTCCAGATTTTTTCTGTAAGGCCATGCAGAAAAATTCTATGGTGTTACATTACATTACAGCTGACATTACATCTTGAAGAGAGATTTTCACTGCAGCAAAATGTTGCTCATTAGGGCTTTTGAAACTTTCAGTCAGCATTCACATTCTCATATGACCTGCTAAATCTCAAGGATTCATTTTTTGCCATCTAGTGGATTTGAGCAGAATTAAAAGAAATTTGCTAATGACAAATTTGAGAATTATTGTTTGTAAAAAAAGATGGCAGTTTTAATTTATGGTTACATTTGAAAAAAATATTTATATCTGGAAAAGAGGACTATTCCCTCCATGTAACCATTAAATGAACAGTGAAAGAAAACAGGATTAGTGTGTGGCCACTGAGACTGTGAAAAGAACAGCTGAGGTTACTGAATTGGAGAGTGGGATGAAGTTGCTCTGACTGAGGAAGGAGGTTACTCAGAGAACTCCTCATATCCAGTGTGTCTTTTCTTATAGCAGTCCTGGAAATTCGTAGGACAATCCAAGCAGAACTCACTTCTGCTGCCCACCTCCCTTCTATTTTTGGGGGGTGGATACGCAATAATATTTAACTTGTAATTTCCAAAAGTAGTATAAAGAACACTTAGGCTTAACATAGAGGCTCTTTTCACATACAGATAGATGCCATAATAAAAAATTAATAGAACTTCATAAGTTCAATTCAGTTTTTTAACCCACAGTGTATAATGTTCATTAAAAACTGCAATTCAGGATAAAAATATTTCATTTTATGAATGTACAATATAGAATTGATTTAAAAGACACAAATAAAGAAGCAACAAAATGCACTATCACTAAAGTATTTCAACACCAACAGCTAGGAGGCATCTCTGAACTGGATATCATCAACTTGAATCTCAATTTTCTCTTAAAAACTCCATTCCCTTGAATAGAGTGAAATGAAACTCCCTTAACATTCAGAAATGTAGAATGGTTTGGGTTGGGACCTTAAAGATCATCTAGTTCCATCTTCCACCATGGTATGGTTCCACTTCTTTAGAGCCCCACCCACCCTGGCCTTAATAGCTTCCAGGGACCCCAGTGATCAAGCATCCACAGCTTCTCTGGGCAACTGTGCCAGCGCCTCACCACTCTCACAGCGAAAAATTCCTTCCAAATACCTAATCTAAACCAACCCTTTGACTTTAAAATTGCTCCCCCTTGTCCTATCACTACACACTCCTGTAAAAAAGTCCCTGTCCCTCTTTTTTATAAAACAAAACCAAACCAAATTTGCATTTAAAGATAAAACATTTGTAGTCATACTTCATGGAGAAAACATGGTCCACTCTGGTTCACATCTTTTCATAAACATAACCCCCACCCCAAACTTTACAAAATACAATTACATGATCTCCTAATTTTAAATTTTTGAATCTGATGTAATTAAAACCTATAATAATTGATATCAAATTACAAGATAAAGAGATGTCAGTGTGAAAGATCTGGTCTGTCACTGAGCACTTTGAATTCATATTCATGCTTATTATTTCAGATGCCTGGATAGAAAGTTAATGATTAAGAAATAGGGATCAGAAGCTTGCCCACTTTTAGTAATAGCAAGAAATGGAAACTGACTTACTTAAACCAAAAACCTTTTACAATCCTTTTATCAACATTTGAAATAAAGGTTTTGAAAAATATGCTGTGAACTTTCTTAGTTGTTTATTAGTAAGTATTTTGAAAAAACAGATGAGGCATTCCAAGCTTTTTAAGGTTCTGACATTTTATTTTACAAATGCATAAAAGTAGCACAACTTGTATGAAAAATATAATACAGTCAAGTACAAAATGGTAGGGTATCACATGCAGTCTTAAAGATTCTTTTTTTCTTCAAATTGTTTGTCTACTGCAAGTGAAAGGGCATGAAGAAAAGTTGTCATTGTAACACTGGGGGACTGAAAATAAGAGAACATTTTGTTAGACACACCACAGCAACAGATAGACATAGTATTTTGCATACAAATCACAGTATTTAAGAGAAATATTTGAATTTCATGCTAACAAAAATTGCAAAATGCTATAAACCAAATTGCAAGTTTATTTAAAATCAACTACCACAGCAAAGTCAAAGTCAACCTGTGCAAAGTCTTCAGTCAAAATACTGTATATTTGCTTAGAAAAAGGTTTTTAATAAATTATTATTTATGAAGTGGTAGAGGTTTGGGTTTTTTTTTCAGCAATAATTATAAGAGCACCAATATTAATGTTCATTAATTTAATTAAAAGTAGAATGCTCTTGGGCAGGTCAATCCCATCTGATTTCAATCCCATTCTAAACTATGGGCAGCACATAGTTGTTTCAGTCTACAAAGCTGCAGAAACAAGTGCAATTTAGATTAAAAGGGAGGTTTGGACCAATCTTTCACTTCAGGCAGTGTTCAGATGTCTTCCTGTCTGTCTCAAACCCAACCCAAAACAAAATGAATGGAATAAACTCTCTTGAATATAATAAACTTACTTGAATATAAAGTGCATGTGCAAGGAAAGGAAGCTTTCTCAGGACCCGGCCACCAAGACCTTCACTTTTTCTATGGTAAAACAGAAACAAGTGCTGCTTAAATGCTAACTAACCACTCTTGAAAGGCCTTTCCTTTTTCTGCGTTTCTCCATTAAGTTGCTCTAAAAGAACCTCAGATGACAATTCAACAGGTCACTTGCAGCTCTTTCAGCAGGAGCAGGGAGTGAACAAACAAATTCTGCTTATGGGAGGCTACACAGCATAGTTACTACAGAGCAACAGCAGAGGCACAGCTGCCTGCCAATGCTCAAATCAGGCCCTTCACATCGTTGTGCCAATCTCATGAATTTGGGGGATATCTACCACCGCCGTACAGCGTGGTACAGACACAACCACTTTTTGAAGGACAGGGAAAAAAACTGGTTTGAATGCTGGACCTTATGGATACTGCCTGTCTCCTCCTGCCTGCCATTTACACACAGTTTCCTTCACCTCACCCACTTGGTGTATGTTTGTACCTTCTCCAAGCACCACTGCGTGTATGCAGAATGCAAACCTCTATGCCTGGAAAAACTTACTTGTTTTTATTTTGCTCCTCACTGGTTAAGACTGCATACTTCAGGAACAGAAAGAAAACACACTTTCCAAATTTCATGAATATTATTTTGTTCCATAGGGAACAGCACTTTGGGAAAAAACATTGCTTGATATTGGGAATATAATTTTTATTGTTTCAAGAACTGTTACACTGCAGTGAAAGACCATTTGCTATATACCAGCATACTCAGCAAGCCACAACACTGTCCATTTACACTTTATTCCTTTCCCCTTTGTTTCTGTCCACTTATATCTCCATGCTAAATACTGATCTAGCAGATGGCAAGGCATTTCAAGACACTTTCTTAGCAGAACCTAAGGCTCATGCTATTTCTGGTAAAGTGCATTACAATTCCCAGCATCCACTGAAACTTAAGGCTAATCCAGTCTGAAAATTGTCAAGAGGACTTCAAATGGCAGAGCACAAACCAGAAGCAGTACTAGGCCAAGCCATATCTGAGACTAAGAAATGTTAGGAAATTGCAATTGCTTCCACTTTTTGTCACCTGAATGTTTTTGCACTATCCCAAACAAAAAAAAATTGAGTTTTTTCGTATCTCCAGTTGTTAGGAAATTGGTTACTTTTATACATCATTCCATAACTCATTATATATGTATGAAAAAAGTAGAATTTCAGAATCTTACCTTGAGATTTCTTTTAGTACAAGGCTTAACCTTGACACATTGTTTTCTACAAAGCCGATCATCTCAAGCTCTCTGAGAGTCAGAAGCTGCTGTCTAGGATATATTATTTGACACTAGAAATGAGAATTACACACTGTTGCATAAAAAAATGCATTCAAAATTATATTTTACAGTAAAAGTGGAAATACAGAAAAGGAATGAAATTTATGTATTTTTGTTACTTAGGAAGTATGATTAAAATGTAAAATTTACTAAAATAGGACATTTTACAGTTTTGCTTTCAAGTATTACCTTCATCAGTTCTTCCAGGCAAGAAAGATATATTCTAAATATTGCTGCAGCAGATGGAGGTCCAATGTATTGTTTTATGTCAGCCCGGTCTACAAAGGCCATGTCAATTTTCTCCGTAATATTTGAAGTAGTCAGAATAACTACATTGGGATACCTTCAAGACAAAAACAGATTTTTAGGCCACACATAAAAGATTTATCTCCTTTTGGGACTGGCAAGTTGAGACCTTCCTTCCTATGATCCACATAATTTTATGCAATAAGCTGTCACATCATTCTTTTCAATTAGGAATTACATTAAATGATCTGAAGCTCTTGGCCAGGTATCACCAGACTATTTCAATGCATAGTCTCTTTCCTTCAGCTGTTTCTCAAGTGTCCATAGTTCCTCTAATTCTATTTCAGAAGTGATATACATTAACTATCTAGAACCTACTGGCATGGCTTCTGACACACACAAAAAAAAGATTATGAAAAGAATTGAAAATTTGAACCTTTAATCTACATGTTTTCCCTTTCAAGTTTTATGTCTGTTCTCCAATCAGACAACATGATGATCTGTCCTTTTTCTTTCCCTGTCTTTAGGGGAAGCATACTGTCCATATATTTGATTGTCCACCCAGGTACATGCAAAATATTCTGCTGGATTACTCCTATTTCTTTCCAAAATTAGCATCATTAACAAAGAATAGTTCACTAACTAATCTGGTTTAGTATTCCAAGTAGGAACAGAAATTTATCAGGAATAGGGATACTGAAACTGTCAATTACCTTTTGTTTGCAATAATATGCAAACAATACCTTTTAATCTTGTCTATTTGTGTCAGTACAGCATTTACCACACGAATAGCATCTGAAGGTTCTGTGCCTGCCTTGAAGGCACTGCGGGCTGCTGTGAGGCTTTCCACCTACAAAAACACAAAAAATCAACAACAAAATCACCAAAAAAACCAAAAAGACTGCACTTTTGGAGACATGGAAGCAAACAGGTAACCCATGCAATACACCCTCAGATTCTGGAGCCTACTATCTAAAACTTCTTCAAAATCTTTTGCTAGGCAGGAATTTCCAGGGAGAAAGAAATGCACATCAAGGAAGCAAAGTGTAATGAGGGAAATTACTGTTTAGACAGCAGAACAGAGGCTGGTTTTCAGTTCAAATTTTGGAGGTGGAAGAATGGGACACACCACCAGAATAATGAATTGGTTGAATTTAGAGTGAGCTTCCCCACAGGAACTCCAATATGACAAAGCTAATAAGGGACATATTTACTAAGTTGCTTTTGTATGCAAGTTTGAAGAAAATTTAATGACAATGAACTGAACCATTTTTATGTTTTTTAGAGCTTTACAACAAATGCACATAATACAAATCTGGGTATTTTGAAGTTTAAAACAATACCCCACTTGTAAACATACAGCAGCAAGGGAAATGCACCAAGAAAGGCTTCAATTAATTTTCAGCTGGAATTTGCCTGCTAAGTCAAACTGTGTTCCTTCTAAATCTCTCAAATCTGTAGCAGTCAAGACTAAAGTTCACTCACCTGCACAATCATGTAGGTGACGAAACAGCATAGATGTGTTTTTATTGTTCTTTATGAATGAGCACTACTGCAGCTCCTTCCCATCAATTTCCTTTCTGCTATATTTTATGTACAACAATGCTATTGGAATCATACCTCATCAATCAGTACAAATACAAGAGCATCTTTGTCATCAACTAACTCTTGGATCTTCTGGAACATCTTGGTTACAAGCTTGCCACTCTAGAAAGACACCATATGCTCATGTTAACTATTTCCTTACCATACAACTTTCATTGTGTGCTTATCATATTTAAAGGTGTAAATGCCTGGGTTTTAAAACAACTTTCTAATAAAACTCTCTTTAAGCATTCTCAAACACATTAATTATTCTGAACAATGTCTGGTGCACATACTTGGGAAACAAGCTCAACAGAACAATAACAATTTAATTTCTAAAATACAAAGTTTATTTTATTTGGTACATCAATACATACCTCAGAAAACCACTTAGAGAAAAGGCTATGGCTGTTTATCTCAATTAACTGTCCATACCTATACCTAAAGTATGAAGAGAAAAAGAAGTATCAACTCCATTCTAAATAAAAATCAATTATATCATTAACTACTGTAAGTCTCATTCCTGCAATTCTGCCTCTGGAATTCTGTGAATTAGTACTTTAAATTACTTAACTTTCAAAATATAACATGTTTTATCAGTATTATTTTTGTTGCTGGAACTTGTCATGTTGCTGAAAATGTGACTAGACTTCTGTGCATTAAATTGCTTCTGTTCTAATGAATTTCTTCATTAAAACAAGGTAACTCTTACCATTATAATAGCCTCATTCTTCTTTTCATGTTAAGATTTTCCTCAATATAGCAAGAAGTGACAAAGTATCTCAACAACGTATTATACAGCCTGTGATTTTCACATGTTCAATTTGGGCTAGAGTCAGATCATGCCAATAATTACACATTATTTATGCTAGACCTTGTATTTTGTATAACATCTATCTTTTTATATAAATTTGTTAAGTTGCTATGAACTTTTAGGCTATTTCTTATTACCTGTCTGATATACAAACTGACCTCTGCAGATTGTGGCATTCAGACAAACCAAGTACAAAAGAAATTAGTTTAAAAAATCACTACCTATTAAAACCAGGCTCTATCAATTAATGAAGATACAAACCCCAAAATACTCCTTGTTCCTTTGTCCTTTAATATTCATTGATGTACAAAGTGAGCAAAAATTATTGTACTGCCACTGGAATGTCTTTTACACACCTGGGCACAAATAATAACACATTTTACAAGGCCTTAAAATATCCTAATCAGTCTAGCAGATCAATTTTATTGCTAGCCTGGTGCACTACAAAAGAAGACACATTAGCACTAGGTATAAGTTACTTGAAATAATCAAATATGAAATATACTTGGGATAGTGAAAAAGAACAACTAAGTATGGTAAGCTAAAGTGAAAATTTTCCAAAGAAAACCACCTGTATGACAGTCGAATTGTCAGCTTCTGAGCCAATGCTTTACAGAGAGAAGTTTTCCCAGTTCCAGGAGGGCCTGGTTTGAGATCAGATCCATACATTACACAGAGTCTGCATTAGACTGTTAATGACATCTAACAGATTTTTAACTACTCTATTTCATTACAGCACTAATTGTAGAATAAAAACACGGCAGATAATGGTTGTGTACGCCAGATTATTTTGAGAAAATTGCTAACTTGACTACAATCCTAGAGCCAATGTCTGATTTTATACACTTTTCAATTATTATATAATTAGTGTAAAATTTTTAATGCAGACACCATAAAGTTAAAACACTCAACAGCCACAGAAGCAAAGTGTATCATCCCTGCATAGAGAATGCTCATCAGCATCCTCTATAATCATTGTTATCAGTGCTTCAAACTTGTATTGTCCTGAAACACACTCTTCTAACATGGAAAACAGAAACATATAATGATCAGTTGTTCACTTCCCCAGAAATTTCTTCCTTGGGGCAACCCAGATCATCTTAGGAACTATATTCTGGGACAAACTTTTGGATCTGACTTAATACCTATGGAAGAGCCACAAAGACTTCCTCCAAAGAGCTCCAGAGCTCCTCCAAAGCACAGCTACCAGAGCATGAGTCTGAAATAAAGTCTTTCAAACAAACACCTCCTGAAGCTTCTAAACTGACAGTTGTAACCTGGGTACAATCAACAAATATTTTCACTATGACCTTTTATTTTTGACTATCAGTCTTGATGACAAAATCAATGCAAGATGCATTTTGCAAGAAAACGGATTCGGTTGATGCTAATCTTGTTTGTGGTATAACCTCCACAGTAAGCCAGGACTGACTGAAGATTTCAGCTTCACTGAAGTAACAGTAACTAAACTAGCAAGAGTTGGCAACAGAACAGTGTCAACTGTTACTGTGACGTAGATAGAAATACACAGTAACACACACAACAGGTGTTCAGGCGGAGAAGAAGAAAGGAAGAAGATTTTAGTTTATTGTTGACTTCGTATATATAAGTTTCTGGACAATGATCAGAGATTGGACAGAGAGGTTACCACCTCTCCATCTTCACTGGTCACTTGAGAAGTCCATCAGGTGATATCTTTTACATAGGAATGCAAACATGATTCTTGTTTATCTTACAATTCATGAGAACTGACTCCACTATACTAAAACAAATCAGAAGGCTTATTTTCAGGGACAACAGTCAACAACACAACACAACACAGACTGTTTTCTCAGTTTTCCCAAAGTTTTTATAGTTATAACTAACAAAATATTGAGTACTGCAATAGTTTAACTAATATATGCCTCCTATTATCTTCAGTTCTCTGCATTAATTTTGTTCATTAGATAAAAATGCAACAATGTCACTTAAAATTAAGAAATCCACAGTTGTCACTGCACTGTAAACTTTAGAATTTATATTCATGCAAAACACAGTACATGTGAACATTGATTTGACTCCGACATTACATTTCATCCAAATTTGTACTATTGAGATGCTCCTTTCATATAACCTAATTTCACTACACAGGACTGCAGCACAAATCTTTCCAGAAGGAAAGTATAAAGAGATGGCAAACGAATCTACTTATTTTAAAACAGATCGTTTTTACCATGCAGTAATACAACTCTGTTCCATGATATTACGTTGCTGTCAACATTTTTGTCGGAAAATAATAATGTTGTCGTCACATAATCGAGTAACTAAATGAAGAGGACAAATGGAAAAATACAAATTAGAGTCATAATAGTCAATACAACTACAAACAGAATCAATCTCTAATGATGTTGTGTACTCATAACAACAACAAAAAAACCACCTCATGCCTTTAAGTCATAAGTAAATTTATTTCTGCAAAGGATGGGAATTAATTTCTATCCTGCCTTCAAGAATAAGAATAGCATATACTTGGCACAAATGGAGTTCCTGAACTTTTAAGTTAATAAATTAAATATTTTAAGGAAGGGAAATTGATTTCATTTTTATATTGTCCCATGTACTATGTGTCTATAAAACACTAGCTGCCTAAGCACAGAGAGACAAAGGCGCAAACTCTGGGTCCTATTTAGATGTTGTACAGCTATACATTTGTTCAGTTTGTTGTAGTCAACCCATCAAACAAAGCATTTCCTGTCACATTTATTTCCTTTTTACTGAAGCATTTGCATCAGCTGCTGCAAGGAATTTGTAGATTAATTCATTCTTCCACGTAAGGGAAGTTGCAGGTATTTCCTGGAATGCTTGCTTCTAAAAATACTGCAGTTTCATTTTAGAATTATCTAGAATTAGGAAGTGAAAAAGAGAACTTTTTCAATAAAATGAATATGAACTTCAGGTGTGAATCTATAATGATTTTTACTTATAATAACACCTGATACCATACTATCCTCTGTTGTTCTTATCTGTAATGAGCTTTTGATCTCTACGTGTTGACAGGACAATACAATGGTGCTCCTGCAATATCCCATGCTCGAAATGGAGTAATCATACAACAGCAAAAACAACTGAACTTAATCCACATATTTTTCAAAATTCTATTGGCACTGTGCTATTTTGAAAATTCACAGCAACCATTTCAGAACCCGCAGAACCCAATCCTGCTCTGGCATTTCCATGGTTTAAAGAAGGAAGATTTATCACAATTTTACAGCAGTAGTTCTAGTTTTAGCCATTAGAAGCAACCATTTCTTTCTACCCATGTACAATTACACGCAACAGTGATCAGCTTGCTGTTATTTAGCAAGTGTAATTAAATAGTCTTGTCATTTCACAGAAGACTTTGAAAGCTGTTCCATAAATTAGACAAATGTGGATGTATTAATTGATATTTACCTTATAAATTAAGAAGTACAATCACTGGAATGTTTTGCTTTTCTATATTTGGTTATAAAGACTTAAGTGAGAATACTGAACCTATGGCACTACAAATAAGCTAATGAATTAATTACTTGTGTCCTAGAACTTCAGTTAGAAGCTGAATTGAACTATTTGTGGGTTTTATTTGCATCACAATTACTAAATTTCAGATTACAGTATTACTATTCTACAAGCTCTGGCAGTTATCATCACAACCTCAAATGAATGCACAGAATCTTCAAGCCAGAAAAAGACCCCATGGAAGTGTTTTGTTTCTTTCCAATGTCTTTCCAGCACTCAAGTGGCAGGGCACTCAGCTCTGGTCAAATGATTGAATAAGTATTTGCATGAACAGTAACAGTGCTGGCCAGCATTAATGCCAAGCCCATTAACTGTATAGCTGCTGCCAGAAACAAAGTGAAACTCCCATTGCTTTCTGCCCAGCCTGCACCCATATCTCCATAGGATGCAGCAAACTTCAAAGAGGCTTAATTTCAGCTCTTACTTCTCCTTAAGCTATCTTAATTGTTATTAATTTCCAACTTACATTTGATTTTACTTCAGAGTCATAGATAAGACTTTCCCAAAGGCCATGGAATTCAGCTGCAAAAGCAATATATTAAATACCTGTTTAGGGAAAGTCAATCTGGAAACTTGTAACTCATGATTGCAGCACAAAACAGTTTTCAAATTATGCTCAACTAAAATGAAGAATTAAGAACATATATATGAAAGCAAGTAAAAGCATCTGTGGGGAAAACAAAGGGTTTTTTCTCAAAATGCAAACACCACTTTCTAACAGACAAATTCAGCAGTTTCTCAGCTTCTCTTTCATCCAATAATTTTGATGAGAAATTAATGTTAATTTCTTAACACGAAATGAAAAATATCATTCCTTCCATCCTCAGAAGAGGATGAACTTACATTTCACCAAGGGAGCAATGAAAACTTGTGGTAGGAGGAGGGTTCTAAGGCAAATTTTATCATTCAACTTTGCTGTTTTAACATCAAGATGCAGAGGACCAAAAGACCCATGTAGCTGAACAATGCATAAAAAACTAGAGTTTTCATTTGAGTATCATTCCTAGTTGTTGGCTTCTAACTTTCAGCAAAGAAAAGCTAAAAAGGCTGAACAACTATAAACCACAAAACTGTGGCAACAATGTCAATGTATCAGATTTAATTCTTCCTGAAAACAAATGTAATGGATAGCTAGGCATTTCACAACATGGAAAGCGTAGGAAATGTTTCAAAATTACTGTCTCTCTGAGCTAAAGCTCACAACTGTGCTTCTCCTTCCAGGCAGAGAATCCAACTTCCCCAAGCACAAGACAATAACATGCAGGTCCAGCACTATCACAGAGGAAAGCCTTATTTTTCCTCTCCAGAAGACAAGGATTAAATCTCTTTACTTTGTTTGTCTGTTTCATGTGTAAGAGCAGTACTGTCTTGGGGGCTGGAAGCCAGCAGTGGTCTCTGGAAAATGAATATTTAAAATGATGAATTTCTTGTGGGTCTTTAAGTCAAATAAAACTTGGAATGCAACTACCAGGGTTAAAAACTTGCATGCTTCTGATTGTGACTATATGTTTTAGACCACAAGAACAGTTATTTCCACACATACACAAGTATTGCAGAAATAAATGATGTTTTTTGGAATCATCTGCAGCAGTTCAGTTAAATACACAAAGGAAAAAGTCCAATTATATTTGTTCCATAAAGAAAAAGTCCAAACATGTTTGTTCTATAGACAAACAATAAATCCAAATAATACCTTTAACAGATAACTATAAACACTTCTAGTCTTTGCAATATTTTCTTTATTGCTCTAGAGCTTCCAGAAATGTCACACAGGTACCTGCAGGTAGCACCCAGTGGTGAGCTGCAGTGATATCCTCATTCTCTTCTTCCAGGTTTTCAGAGGTTGGTCCTTCTTCATTCAGATGAAAAATATGAAGAGAAAGACTGCTCATGCTCAGGTCAATAGGCTAGAATGAACATAAAAAGATTTGTTATGTGTCATATTTCTCATTCAAAGCTAGTTGAACAAAAGAAAGTTACAATTCTTAACTGGCATTTATCTCTGAAACCTACTATCTCTGTTTTAGACCTTACAAAGCAGTAAAAAGAAATTTAGCCACTTTTTCCTCATTATACTAGTTTTCCTCATTATGCTAGGCCTAAGAAGAGATACTACATCATCCCACAGACCTTGTCTTGCTTATGCCCTTAGGGTACCACCAGTCTACCTACAACTAGTTCAGGGGCACATTCACAGAGCTGCACATTCTGGACTAGGAATACCTGTCTGTCCTTCAGTTTCAGCTCTGTATCCACAATTGACACAGACTGCACGTTTTTGTTAAGGAAAGTGTCATCAAACTCTGTCCACTTGTAATCACCAAACACAATGTTGTGTCTGTTCAACAGCTTTAAGACACTCATCCTAATATCTTCTTTCCTGGCCACACTAAAAAGAAAGAAACACCGTTACTTTATGGCATTGACATTTATAATGAAATTTGAATTAGCGTTGGAATGCATTATTTCATATGTGAGGCGTTCATGGAAAACAGTTTTCATCTCACACACCCCAAAAAACCCAACCAACCAACCAACCCAACCCCCAATCCTAAAAAAACAACCAACACAAAAAATCCCAAAACCCACTCAACCATCCTTCAATATTCTAAAGGAAAAAAGAAACTGTCAGATTCAGTCTGTCTGCAAAAGCAACAAGCTTGACAATTGTTTTTAATCTGTGCATTAAAAGACATAATCCAAATAATACTATTTGTTCTGTTTGAGGTCATAAAAGAGGATACTAAATGAGACCGCTAGAAGACTTCAAGTTATGCAATCTGTGTTTCAGCAGGAAACCCAGAAAGACTCAGAGCCAAGCTACAGACTGAATTTGTTAAGTTTAGCTTGAAAGCTCCATTATACTTTCAGGATTATTAAATGTCAGGATTATTATGGGGACATAATATAGGGAAAATTCCAGAAGACAAAAACTACAGGAAAAGGAATACCATTTGAAAATTTAACTTAATTTTGCAATTACAATCACCTATAACCAGTGCAAATTCTCAATTCTCTGTTAAGCCTGGCAAAAATAGCACAGTGGATATTTCACTCTTTGATTTTCCTAACACCTCAGACTTGCTCTCCCACACCCTCCAGATATTCAAAGTAGCAAGATAAGAACTGGATAAATGGACAAGGAGGATTGAACTGTCCAGCTTGGAGGGCTGTCATTAGAACAAAGATTAAGCAGAGCTGTCAGTATCTAGGGTGGGGAAAAGCAATGTAATATTGTCAGCATTGGGACCAGCACTGTTTTTGCATCCTTGACAATGGGATGGAAAGTAACTGCATCAATTTTATGGAAAACACCAAAGCAGAGAGAACCATCAGTATTCTGGAGGGTGGGGCTGCTGTTCAGAGGGACTGCTGCAGGTTGGCAATATGGTTTGACAGGAATATTTTGATGTTCAGCAAAGGTAAACATAAAATATTAGCCCTCCATCCACTGCCCAGATAACAGAAGAGATCAGAGGTCAAGTGGATGACATGCAGTTTGGCAGAAAAGGGCCCACAGACACTGGTGGACAAGTTGGCAATAAGTCAGCAGTGTGTCACTGCTACAAATGAGGACAACCCTATTGGAGGCTGTGCAACCAAGACTGCAGTTGTTAGGAAAGCAACTGTTTCCATCCACTGGCTTTGCAAGACCACATCTGGAGTACTGTCAGCAGTTGTGAGCACTGACACAAAAGAGACAAGGATAAACCGGGGCAAATCCAGAAGGCGGCGAACAACTTGATTATGAGACTGGATGACATGAATCAGAAGGTGAAACTGAGAGAAGTGTATTTGTTCAATCTTAGGAAGACACAGGTGAGGAAACTCCCGGGAGAGCAAAGAGAAGGCAGAGCTGGGTCCCGCGAGCTCTTGGAGGTGCGTAGAACAAGGCCGAGAGGAAACGGGCACAAATGGCAGCAAGCAACGCTCGGATCAGAGACCTGCTCGACTTCTGGTGAACTTCCACATGGATCTGAAGGCTGTCACACACGTTTGGGAGCGCTTGCTTCAAATCTCCAGCAGCGTCATCCATCTTTCGCGCTCCTAAGGAAAAAAGGATACCAAAGAGAAACGACTTCCAGCGACTGCTACGCGCCCGCGGTACGGACGGTGCCCCGTCCAGGCGCACACCACCCGCCGCAAAGGCCGGGTACGTAATCGGGACCAGGATCGGGATCGGCACTTCCCTCCCTCAGGAGATGGCGACGGCAGCCTCGGGACACGCCGCGAGCGCAGTCGCGCGTACGGACGGGCTGGGGCGCTGCTCCCGCCTCAGCGCTGGGGACAGGGAATCACCTCAGGCAGGCACGGCCTCGGGAGCGACGGGAACTGCGAGCGAGCCTGAGGCACCGGGCACGCACTGCGGCTGCCGCTGTTTGTAAAAGGCGCGCTGGGCGAGGCAGGGCCGGCCCCTCACCCGGATCTTCCTCCGCGGCAGGCGGGAGGGCCTGCCCGCCCCAGCGCTTCCGGCGGGGCCGGCTGCGGCTCCGCCATGGGGAAGAAGCACAAGAAGCACAAAGCCGAGAAGGCAGAATGGCGCTCGACCTCCGCCAGCGCCTACAGCGGTAAGGGCCGGGGGCCTCTGTGTATCCGGGACGCGCCCGCCCCTTCCCCCGGCGGGGCGCGGCGTCCCCGGGTGGGCTGCGGGGCCTGGGCAGAGACCCTGCTCGCTGTGCCGGCGGGGCCGGCGGTGGGGCGTGAGCCCGAGCGGCTCCGTGCTTCCCACGGCTGCTCCTGAGCAGATCGGGTCGCTGCCGTGCTTGAGTGATGTTTGGTTTCACTTTGCTTTGCAAGGACCTTGCGACGTTTTCAGGGGAGGCCGAAAGAGCCGATTTCTTATGTCATGCAGGTTTGTGGAACATCGCAACGCAAGACGTGCAGAACGACTGTTTGTTAGCTTGGATTTGTTAGTCTTCGCTCTTGTTTTTCTCTCCAAATGTATTGTGTATATTTTTTATTTGAAGCAAATTCTTATAAACAATAGTTCTAGAAGAAGCTTTGGAGCTGGGGTTGTTTCGCCTGGAGAAAAGGAGGCTCGGGGGCGACCTTATCACTGCACCTGCCTGAAAGGATGGTGTAGCTAGGTGGGGTCAGTCTAGTTGACATAGTACTGTTTTAGTAGTGTTTGCTCATAGGTTGGATTCGATCTCAGCAGGCTTTTCTGACCTAATTGAGACCGATTCTGTAATTGCTGTGTGCTATTAGTTCCATATGCTTTTTTTTGTTTGTTTGTTTTTTGTTTTTAAATTTAGATTATGTGGACAAGCCTTTGGAAAAACCCCTAAAGCTGGTTCTTAAAGTTGGAGGCAGTGAAGTCACTGAACTCTCTGGGTCAGGGCATGATTCTAGTTACTATGATGATAGATCAGATCATGAGCGAGAACGACATAAAGAAAAGAAGAAAAAAAAGAAGAAAAAGTCAGAGAAGGAAAAAGAAAAGCATCTAGATGATGAGGAAAGAAGAAAGAGAAAGGTAAGCTATGATTTTTAGAATTCAGACACACCAGCCTTCATGCTTGTTTATAGGTCTAAAATCTGGTGCAGAACTTTGTTTAAATCACTCTTGGAAGAAGCTTATTGTCTGGAAATAGCAATTCAGAAGTTTAGAAAACCCTTGTGTGTGAGTTGCTGTACTTCTATTTAAAGGAGATACCTTTTGTGCTGATTCTATGAACAAAGTAAAAACTTCTTTCTTATAACTTTTTGTTTTCCTTATTTATTTGCCTTGAATTAATGCTTCTGTTTTTCAGTGAGATGTTTTGTGTTTTAGCCAGGTCACAAACATATTTTAGTACCTTTTTAGGGAGGGTATTTTCAGCCTTTCAATTAAATCTAGGCTGTGTTTATCTTTTTGAGATGTATCAAGTTACTGGACATTGAAATTGATATGTTTACTTGAAACAGCTTCTGAACTGTTGAGTACCGTGGTGCATTACTTGGTTGGCTCTTGGAATAATCTGTGTGCTAGGCTTTGTGGCTTTGTTAGTAACAAGTAGTGTGATCACCTTTGTTGCCTGTGTTGAATGTTGGGGAGTTTGATTAAAATCATCGGTAAGGCATTGACAGCACAGTTGTTTTTACAATTTAATTGTAATAGTATTTCTCTTGTGTAGTAATGGTTCTCTGACCTTTATGCTTTTTTAATTCTTTCATGTCATGTAGTTTTGCTGATTTTTCATGACAGTTTTTTCGGTGCTGCTTTGTGTGTATTTGTGGCTGACATCTATCAGTTCCAAGTAGCACAAGCCTAACAGAAAAATCAACTGAAAGTGACAGATCTCATAGGATTGTTCAGAAGCTCTTGAATACAGCACAGATAGTGCACAGTTTTCTTAGTACAGATGTTTCAGGCTGGGACTTGAAATGTAGCAAAACCAGCTGTCCTCCATACAAGATTTTGCAGTATCAGTTGCCTTTACTGAGTTGTGGGGTGAAGGTTGTTTGGATTTTTTTCCCCAGAACTTCATTATTAATACATTCAAAATAAGCTAATGGATAAGTAACAATAAGTAACAAAACCGTAGTCTAAGGAAGGTAAATGAATATGTGCTTTTCTGTGCAAATGTGGATAAAGATTGCAGGATTTCAGGAATGACTTAGGCATACCTTTGCTTTGAATCTCGGGAAGAGAGGATTAATTTCCACCACTGTTTCTTATGGTTCTTTTGTTAACTGAGTTGTCACGTATTTTACTCATTTCTGTTCAATGTGACAACAAAAATACATTGATATTAGTGGAGCCAGAGATTGATCTTTACTCAATAGTAAATTAACTTTCTTTGCTCCCTGGTGTAGTGTATTACCATGCAGTTTTACATACAGGTAGCTTCAGAATTCGCCTTTTCAATAAACATGCAGGAATGATAGAACAATACTATATTAAATACAAAATAGCAAAATATGAACAGTTTTAATTTGAGAAGAAAATTGAAAAAGTGGTAGTGAAAATGTATGCATTATTGCTTAAACCATATTATGACTTGGATATTGAATGAGTATTCTAAATTAAAAACACCACATTTTCTTACCTTTTGATGTGTGGGATTGCACATTCCAAGTACATCCCTCTAAAATATGTCTTTTCTCTGCTGTCCTAGGAAGAGAAGAAGAGGAAAAGGGAGAAGGAGCAGTGTGACACTGAAGGAGAAACTGATGACTTTGATCCTGGGAAAAAGGTGGAGGTTGAACCTCCTCCAGATCGTCCTATCAGAGCATGCAGAACTCAGCCAGGTGAGCAGGGTGAAAGATTAAATTATTTTGGTTCTTTTTTAAAGACATACAAAACAAAGCTTTTGTCAAAGGTACTGAAATGTAAAATTTTCATGAAGATTTACTGAAATGTAGGGACTTAACTTTTTCCAACACTCAGAACTTTCTGCTATCTGAAGCGTCAATATTCCGTTTGGTGCTTCCCTGTTTTAGTAGGTTTATTTTCAGGTAACTCATGTTGCCAAAGACATCTGTTTCTGGTTTCCTGTTCCTTGGCAGAATAAACCTCATTATAAAAGTTTTATTGCACATATTGCTCCCTTAATTCCTTCTCTTTAGCATTTACACAACAGTGATCAGAATGTCTGAAACTAAGTTTCACTTAGTTCAAGAGAAAAAACCCTCATGGAGATTTCTTAGGTGTTGTTATGGTCATTTTTTGTTTTCTAACCTATGTAGAGTTTTAGTATCTCAATTTTCCTGCAAAGGAGGTTGTGATAGCATGTCTGTAAAGACTGCAGACACCACATACCACCCCTGTTTTTAATTCACAAATCTTCTTTAATTCTTATTACCAGCCAAAATATTTGTCAGCTGTGTGTGTGTGGCAACTTCTGTGTGTTTAATCCTTTCAGATGTTGCAACACTTTTTCTAACTGTAGCCATTGCTTGATAATTAGAACTTAGCGTTTCTCAGTGGAAACTTTGAGTTTAGAGAATTTTCAATTACTTCATGACCTCAGTTACACATAAGCCTGAAAATGGAACCTAGTAGCAAAAACACGTATCTGTAGGAATATCATGAGTCTTGTCTTTGGAATACTGCCCTTTGACTGGTCAAGTAATCCCAAGGAATTTTATAATTGTGGCCACACATTAAATTGAAGAATGGTGGCCATCAGCTGTCAAAGTAGCTGAAATGTTCAGGTCAGAGTTTTATGTCTCCGGGTAGTCAAGTGCCTTAAAAACTGACGAAATTAAAACTATTGTCGTTATTATTCTCTTTTCATCTGGTTGTAAAATGGTATTGGAAAGCATATAATTTACCTGACCCATTCTGGTTAAGAAAGAAAATGTCTTTCCTCTATCGTGGTGGAGAGTTGGATTTTCAATTCTTGACGCTTCTTTAATGTTTCAAACTTCAGTAAAGCAAGTCTCTCTGAAGTGACAGGTAATTAACAGGTAGTGTTTCTTCTGTGATATGTACAGGAAATGAAATTGTAATCATTACCTCTCTTGCCAGCAAATCTGCCTCTGTTTGTCACTCTGTGGTTGAAAGGTTTAGGGAATTGCATGGGCTTTATGGTGAAGAAACCATTAAAACTGAGTGGCAAACATATTGTAAGAATGTGGATTTCCCAACTGCAGTATTTGAGCAACCAAGTTTCACTTTTTTTGCAGCAATATATAACATGATTATTTTAATCTTATTAATGCATATTCTTAGAGCTACTAAACTTAGCACTACATCTGACTTAATGGGTACTAGGTTTTAATGTGATTAAAAAAAAGCTCAGAAAATAGAAGAAGAAATAGGTATTGTGTGCTTAGAAATATGTGCTTCTGCTTTGAAATCCTCCATGTCATATTCAGCTTCAGATCAGTACAAGCTGTACTTGTACTAAGATTTTCTCTCTGATATTTGTATTTTAAAATAAACAAATATACCCATATGCTGTTTCATTGTACTTACCTGTGTTTTCATCTCAAAATGCAGCTGAAAATGAGAGCACACCGATCCAGCAATTACTGGAACACTTCCTTCGCCAGCTTCAAAGGTAGTAAATGTTATTGTGTTCTTCAGTTGAATTGGCCATGTCTGATGCATATTTATATGTGTTACTTGGCAACTTCTTATCCTGCTTTTCTGTTTGAAAGTAGTACCTAGAGACTGACTGTAATGTATTTGTTAACCTTTGCAACCATGTCAGACCTGGTAGTTTTTAAAGATAAATTGAGGGAAATTAATTACTAACTTTGCAATTTTGGCATTGGGCAGGGAAATAAGTGTTTTGGGCAGAGGACACATTGCCATTATAAATTTGTTAAGTAATACTGATTTCGTTTAGGGATTAAAAGCCAGTTATAACTCTACAATACTTTAAAAGATTGAACTGTTTTAGTTAAATTTTGTTTTATTCCATGTCCGCTGTCATATACATTGCAAATTTAGACCTAGTTACTTGATAATCTTCTGAATTTGGAGAGGCTTTTTATTTTACTGTTTTCTTAAACCTGCACCTCATGTTTTAAAAAAAAATTCCTTTATTATTTCATAGCAATAAGCTGAATTTGGAACTAATTTTAAAAAATTAAACATTGTATTTATTTTAGAGGACCTTATGAACAAGAAGAGTTGAGCTTTTTTCCTCAATGAAGCCAAAAGATGGTGTTGGAGTGTAGAGACACAGAAAACATACAAGAATTGAGAAACACAAGAACTAGCTTGAATTGATCATAATTTTCAAGAATTTCTTTTGGAAAAAAGTCTACCTATGTGAAATCAAAATGCTCTCCTTTATTGGGAAATTTTTCAAACATGCATCTGTTTTGTGAAAATGTTTTTAGTGTTTTTTGTTTTTTAAGTAGTGTGTCATTAATGTGATACAAAAGCAAGGATCATTTTGTTTGTTGCTGTAAATCTAAATGTATTGTTTTTATTTTTAGGAAAGATCCTCATGGGTTTTTTGCTTTTCCAGTCACGGATGCCATTGCTCCTGGATATTCCATGATAATAAAACACCCTATGGATTTTGGTACAATGAAGGAAAAAATTGCAGCAAATGAATACAAATCGGTCACTGAATTCAAGGTAAATTAATAAAGATTTTGATATTTCACAACTAGTGAGAAACTGAAGATTAACTGAAAAAGAAGAAAGAAGCCTTTCTTACATTAATTAATGCTCTTTTTTTTCAGAACTGAGCACTTTCATATATTCAGTGTGTTACTAATAATCATTCAGATTCTACTACAATATTCTATAAATTACTGTGGAAACTAAGAATATCTAAAGTTCTGTGGAATTTATGCTGCTAAACTTCAATAGGAGTAAGACTATCACATAAACTTAAGCCATTGAGCTCTGGGTTTTTTTTTTCCTTTTTTTTAATCTAGACCTCGTTAGATTGATTTCAATGTAATTTGGACCTGTCTGCAAGAAACCTGTGGATATACTGAAGCATCTTGTATACAAGTCTATAACAACTATGGATTTTTTTATCTTTAATTATCCTTTTTTTCATATAATTTAATTTTGTCTTCTGGCAGAAACTTACTTGGCAAGTTTATTTGCAACTTAACTTAGTTATTAAGTGTATTGTTATTAATGTAATAATTTATTAGATGCATCATGGTTTTACAGACAGTGCAGTAAGAAATGTTTTTATGGTATTGCTAGCTTCTAAAGGAGAGGAGTTTTCCTTAACTGATTCATGAAGGCCATGAATTATTAGCAACCTTAGAAATTGCTTTTTTCTAGACTGATGTCGATATGATGGTAGCCTTGGCAAGAGAGCATTAGCTTGTTTCTCTGGGTTAATTTCTTTTTTTGAAAGGTCCAAGCAAGGTGAGCAAAGAATGGTTTACATTTCTTAGAGATGCTTTGACAAAGATTATTATTCTGTTTTGTTAAATATGCTATAGAGATTTATAGGAAATAGTGAAAAAAGATTCATGATGACATTGCCATCAGCAATGCCTTTAGGTCTCTAAATTCTTGCTGGATTGTCTTATTCAACAGCTTAAAAGGGAAGTTTCGGTGGGGGCTTTTTGACTGTTAAGTTACAGGCAAGGTTGCAATTTTGAAACTGGTGGGATATAAACCTTAAAAAATGAAAATTGCTGTATTTTTTAGATTGACACATTCTTTTATTCTCAAGGATTCAGCTTCTGCTGATAATCAGAAGAATAATAGAAGTGTGCTAAAAGTCTGCCCATGTTAGAGTGAAAAAGGAATTAGATTCCCTTTCTAGATACATGAGGCTGCCTAATTACACAGAACTACAGAACCATGAGCTTAATACAGAAATTAAGTTTGCAGGTTTTTAACCTCTGAAATAAGGTCTGCTCAAAAGGTTACCTGTCTGATATACCTAGCTGAGACTAGTCACAAGACAATAAATAATCTGTCTAGCAGTGAAGCCTGCAAGAACCCTCTCTGCATTTAGAAGAGGGGCAATTGCTGCAGAAAACTCAATTGTTTTGCTTCAGAAAAAAAAGGTCTACTTCAAAGCAGGGCAAGCAAAATACTGGCTTTTTCTGCTGCACTTGAAAGGCCATCACTAGAAGTGTAGTCTACATGCACTTCTTTGTCTGCTTCTTGGTCCATAGTTTTCTCCCCCATGTCACCTTCTCAGTTTGTGTCTTTGTGATGGTCTTGGAGGCAGAGGGCTTAAGTGCTGTAAAAAGTTATCTTGGTGGCTCAGTCCAATGTTTGTTCCATTTGGTTAAGGAGAAGATGTTACATTTGGCATTCAGGAAAGAGTGTGTTTTTTATAACCAAAAGCCAAATCCAAAGGAAACTGAGCATCTTGGAGAGGTAGAAGTGGCTCAAACCTTTGCAATTCTGCTTTTGGCTTGCATTCATGAACCTGCTGCTAGAATATAACTGTATTCTTCAAAGAGCTGCCAAGATGGAGTGGTATCTTCCAGTCATTTAACAAAGGACTTGAAATGTTTACAGTTCTTTTGTTTTATATTTTACAGGCAGATTTTAAACTGATGTGTGATAATGCAATGACTTACAACAGACCAGATACTGTTTACTACAAGCTAGCCAAGAAGATACTGCACACAGGCTTTAAGATGATGAGCAAAGTAAGAGACCTATTAAAAACAAAAAGCAGAAACTTTTGGGGGGTTTTATGTAAACATGCTTAAAAGGAGCAAAGTAACAATGGTAAATGTTGTTTCATTCATCTGTGATGAATTACAGCAATGCCAGTTAGTGCTGCCATATTTAAGGGCTTGATGGCATTCCTATAACCCAGTAATTTTTACTTATTTCTCAACCTTACCTGCACCACTGAAGTCTGTAAGATCTTCTTTCAGTGGAAGCAGTTAAGATCCACATATATTGAATTCTACTCTAAATCCTGCTTCTGTGTGAAACTTGGAAAACAAGATCTCATTTAAGTTTTATTTTGGCATAAACAAGAAAGCACTACATTTTTCAAGGTATTGGATGTTGGGAAGTTTTCAGAGGTGTCACAAATACATTTTACTCAAATACAGTTGTTGCCCTGTTAAATGAAGGATTTTTTGTGAGCTGCTCTGTCTGTGTGCTTGCGTGTGTGTGCATGTGTTACAGTGATGGTAAGTTTTGTGTAAAATAGTTGTTTTTGCATATGCAGTTTGTTTGTTTGTTTCTCTCTTGATAGTTGGGCTGCAGAAATTCTGATGCCATGCTACCATGACCAAATCATGTTGCATCGCCATTGGAAGCGAGACATTAAGAACAAAATAAGGCCATGGCCATTCCCATCCCATCCCATCCCATTATCATAGCATCTTGGCTATGAGGGAAAGGTTAAGTCCCTGCCGCTCTGTCCTTTCTGATTCTAGGAACGGCTGTTAGCTTTGAAGCGCAGCATGTCGTTTATGCAGGACATGGATTTTTCTCAGCAGGCAGCTCTTTTGGGTGATGAAGACACAGCAGTTGAAGAACCTGTTCCTGAAGTTGTTCCTGTACAAGCAGAGACTACCAAGAAATCCAAAAAGCAAAATAAAGAAGTAATTAGGTAAAGGTTTTAATGGGCATGCTTACTGGCTTGTTGCAGCTTTTGTAGTATTACACAGCAGTAGAGAACTGAGGAAAAAAACTGAGCATTTTTCCTTGAGGTCCAAAAGATAAAGGTGCAATTCTATTGTATTTTATTTGTTTATTTATAGAACTTGTTTAATAACCAATGATTCCTAACTTGAAGCAAACAATTCAAAAGATGACTGCATATTCTTTCAAACACTTAATATCTATAAAGATATTTTCATTCTTTATATCTGTATTAAATAATGAGTGCTTTCTTCTCATGATGGTTTAAAATGTTATTTTATTTTGGATATAGCTACAAATGCCTTTTGCATCTTGTCCCTTTTTTTTTCTTTCTTTCTTAAAGTACTCTAAAAAAATATAAGAGGTTCTTTTCAGGAGGGCAAAGTGGCCCCAGATCAGTTAAATAAAGTCAGAGTGATTTTATTTATCTTTAACCTTGTCTGGCGGGTTATGAAGGTACAGGAGATTATTTCTGGAACAGATGATAACATATCCCTAGTGAAATCTTATTAAGCTCCTTGGTAAAATACATTGCTAGTGCAATAGTAATCCTCTAGCTAATAGGTACCCCTGTGTCACAAATTCATATTTTTATAGCTAAAATCTAATGTTAGTAAATTTTTTTTAAACCAGAATTTAGTCAATTTATTTAATGAGATTTTAGCAGAAACCATGATATACAAGCAACTTACCTTGTTCAGTGTTCTTTGCATAGGCATCCAAAGATAGACTGTAAATTTCAATCGTAGAGCATTATATCAGCTGGAATTTTAGGGAAAAAATACTGCAACAGAGCATCACTAGTCATGTCGCAAATAATCTGATCATCCAGATTTGTTGTGCAGGTTTCTTTTTGAATCTTCAAAGTAAAAAAAGTGAAATGTATCTTGTTTCATGTTTTTTAAAAGTGAGCTTTAGAGTTCTCATCAGCCACTTTTCGTTTCTTGCACTTTCAGCATTTTTGTAATCCTTAATGCCGACAGAAGAAGCAGTATTCTAATTTTGGGGATTTTTTTGGAAATAGAAGACTGCAACATGTATCTTCAAAAATAATTTTAAACAGTAATCATCTGTGGCAGAAGCTTTTCTGTGATAACACAGGAACTAATGTGTTGCTGTATCATAGAGAATTAAGAAAGTGTAATTTGTCCTTTGTTTAATGGATTGTGGATAGAAATCATGTAAACAAGTCTTGAGGGGGAGATACTTTGGTTTTTGATTGTTTGTATTTTTTTTAGAAGACACAGTAATTTGGTTTGTGTGATGCCCAGCATAAATTCTTCCATAAACGCTGGCAGGGAGTAACTTTGTTCTTTGTCACAGAGCAAGAAGCTGAGACCACCAAACCATACAGTGTGGCTCTGTCTTCAATATCTATCTTAATATACAGTTCAGATAGCTTAAAAATTATGACCCTTAATTTTATCCTGGTACCAGTTTCTCAGCAATCAATTGTAGTATAAATCTACTTTCCTCAATATTCTTTTCTCAATATTTAGGTAACTTTAGTAGTTGGAATAAATTTGGTTTTTTCTAATTAACGTGAACTTTTGAATACTCGTGTATTTGCATCTGTAGGATTGATACGGTATTTTTTGATGAACGATAAGACCCTTAGAGCAGAAAATCAAACCAATAGCAGATATTTTTTGCCATCATATTTCATGGTTACAAACAGAGAAGGAGTTGAACTCAATGTTTGCATAAGTGTTAAAGCAGCTTAGACCTCTATGTAGAGAAAAAAGTGACTTGATCACTTGAACATCCTAATGTTTAAATAGTTTTTGAAAATCTTGTTTAGGATGTTGCGATCTTCTGAACATTCTCTCAAAATTCTTGTCATTTAAGTATTCTGTAGTGTGTGATAGAAAGTGCCAGTTGTTGAGGAGTTTCCTGCTGTGTACACCCTTTCTTAAAGTTTCAATGAAACAAAACAGTATAACACGTTTGTCTCATAATAGTATGATCCTGTGATCTTTTTATTGTCTTTAATAGCAAAACTTACTTGTGTATCGGATCTGAATCTCTGTACAGAGAGAAATTCTTAGCTAAGCAAATGGAAGAAGATAACCCAGGAGAGAGAAATGGATTTGGTGTGAGGAGATGCTCTACCCAGTACCTAAGGTGTTTGGCCCTAGTGTCTAATGTTCATATAATGCCCTGAAATAGTTTGATGTACAACATTTATTTTATATATAAAATATAATGAAGACTGCCATATTCTACTCTACACGATACTACCTTTTTCTGATTTTATGTGATAGCCGTGTCCTGTTCTAGCCTCACGTATACTTATTTGCTGTGATTTTATTGGTTTGGAGCTTTAATGAAAAGGGATCTACTGAAAGATGAATGTTAAATTCTGTAATTTCAATTACAAGCAGTTGTGTGATTGATACAGATTAGGAATGCTAATTGCCAGTGCTAAAAACCATAGGAATTAAAGGACTCCCTCTTAGACTGGGAGTTGTGTCCTACTTCTGCAAGCAGCTATATGACATAATCATCATAAATATGCAGCCTGATGGGTTTTTTCTCTGATAAGAACAGTTTCTATGCCTCTTTACATAATTTCTTTTCTACATCTTCCTGTTTGGAATTTTTGAAAATAGCATATCCATGCATGTGGGAGACTAAGGATGCATACAGCATTCACCTTGTATTAATGCCAGTTTTACTCCCAATCTGTTTTGTACTTCATTTTATACTTCATTTTCATCAAGGTACAGAAACAATTAAATTTTTTACATTAAGTAATTTGGTAGTTGGCAGCTTCTGCTGCAGAACTTCATAGTATGACTATAATTCCACTTAAATGCTGAGGTAAACTGGCACTGGGAGAATAGTGGGACTGATTGTTCTATTGAAACACAACTAAGTGTGTTTCAGTGATCATGTTTTGTGCTTGAGCATTTTGTACTGCTGCATTTGAGTAAGAATTAGTATCTCTGAAAGTACAACCTTGAATGAACAGAATTCAGCCCTCTTTTGTTTTAGTTTAATTTCTTTTAATTTCTACAGCTCCTCTTCTTCTCTTTTTTAGCTGCATTTTTGAACCTGAGGGGAACGCGTGCAGCCTGACAGACAGCACTGCTGAAGAACATGTCCTGGCACTCGTGGAACATGCAGCAGATGAAGCTCGGGATAGGATCAATCGATATTTACCCAACAGCAAGGTCTACTGCACGTGGCAGTTTGCAGTTCCAGTTTGTGCCTGACTATTGAATGCTTTGTTTCATGTTAGGAAAGAGGCTTTACCGTTAAGCTTTCTGGGACTGTAACATCTGGGATGTGTGTTTGCTGCTATCTATCATTTAGTTTCCACTGTAGGGAGTCCTAAGTGGATCTCAGGTTCTGTTGTGTGTTGAACATCTTGGGAAATTCACTTGTAGAAAACAGTGGAATGTCGTTCAATCTTGAATTGCGGCCCTTATCATTGAAAGTGATTAAAATAACATCGCACTTCTCTTATTGTTGCAACCTCAGAAAAAGCAAACTATGGCATAGGTTGAATGGCTATTAGGATTCCACCTCTTCCTCTCCCTCCTCCCAGAATTAACATATTTTTAGTGTTAAATTGCTGTTTATAATGAGGAGAGTCTGTAAACTCTTGTAGTTTTGTATTTACAGGTAGTAGCTGTTAGCTGTAGCATGAGTACCAAATACAAAAGTCTTTTATTGACTAGGTTTAGATAGCAAGTTTGATGGTCCTGAGTGGGATTCTGATGGTGTTCCATGTATTTGGTTTTTGTGCTCTTCCAAGGGTTAGAAGGACAAGCTTGGTGGTGCTGTTAGTGCAGTTTTCTCTGAAGGATCAAATTTTTAGCTGTGGGTATTTTTCCTCTGTTATGGTGGTGGTGGATTCCTTCATTTCCTTATGCTAGGATTGGAGTGAATGCTCCAGGCATTCACTACAGATCTCTACTTAGATACATTTGCTCTCTTACCCTTGAATTTTATGGAGTCTTATTCCCACCTTTGCTTCCATTTCTCATCTGTCACTCTAGTGGCCACTGCAGTTGAGAAAAGAATCAGGATGTATCCACGTCCTGCATTTTCCACCTCTTTAAAAACTATTGCAGAAGAAACTTTACTTTGAAGCTAAAGTGGTATTGTGTCTTCAAACTTAAATGTCCATTTTTTGGGCAGTGGCCCTGATTATGCAGTCAATCTAGGCTCGACTGGATTATGAAGTAAAACTGCAAAGAATAGCGGATGAAGGCTTAGCTTCAATGTATTTCTGTTTCTTTGGATAATTAAAAGACTTGCTAGGATTGAAGGCTATTTGAAACCTCCAAAGAAAGAGTGGCTTTTTAAATCTCTTCAAAGCAATACCACTGGACTGATGCAGTCAGTTTTACACTATTCAAGGAAGTTTCTCAAGGTGTGCAGCTCTTAATTGGTAAGGTTGTTAAGTCATCTTGATAGCCCCCCTGCATGTCCCACTGAACCTAGGTGACACTGGAATTCAGCCATTGTTAACTTTTGCCATTGCTGGAAGATACTGTTCGTGATCATTCTCTTTCCAGCATCTCTCACCTCTGTTTTTATTGTATGCCAGTATTAGCTTTGGCCTCCTGTACGGAGAGAGTTTTAATCTTTTTCAGATGGAGGGGGATAAAAAACAAAATAGGAGAGATTTGTTGTTGATTTCCTTGGAAGTATTTACTAATATTTTTGTAGGGAGAGAACAGTTTTCATTTGCCCTTTTGTCAAAGGTTTGACGTTGGCACAAGGCCAGTGCCCCTATAACGATATACTGTCCCTGGTATCTGTTGTGAGATGTGACCAAAAACAGAGCAAAACAGTTTCTAATTTAGAAAGCAAGAGGAAAAAAACTTTATTACTAATAATAGGTAAAGAAAACACATACAGAAGAACATGGAAACTTTTAAAAAAAACACTCTTCCTCCCCCCCCCCCAGTTCTCAACCTAACAAAACAAACTGAAAATTCCCCATCACGTTACCACCTTTTAGATAATTAATCTTCAGTCTATTACCACCCTTCCGATAATCAGTACTCAGCTCGTTGAGGAGAGATAGGAGTCCTTCTTGCACCACATCATGGCCTCTTCCTCCATGTCCAGTGCTCTCACCACTGTGCATGGACCAGAGCTGTTTCTAGGGTTTCTCTTTTTAAAGATGCTTTGGTTAGTTCCAAGAAACGACAGCCTCTCAAATTTTGGGACACTTCTCATCTCTGTTCACACTACTGTCCACTCTTGGCTCCAAGCCAATGCCTCTCCCCAGATACAGCTTCTATGTTATAGGAAAAAAATGAGTCCGTCCATGGCTATACAAAAGAGTCCAGCCAAAGCCACTCCATCATCTCCTCCCACCTAGGATTCTTTTCAGCATTCCTACTCCATCATCTTGCTTAATTCTTTCTATCTTTCTTCTTCAAATTCAGGAGGATTAGCATTTATAAAGTTTCCATCATTTACGAAAAGGGTTAAAATCTTGGGCTTTGTTTCCCCAGAACTCTCACGGTATCTTTGCTGCTGGGCACTCTTCTCACGCCACCCCCCCATACTCCTTCGGCCGTGCTGTCTAGTTGTTGATATCAAATTTCAAGGTGACGAAGATCACAGACACGGTTTTTTCTCAGTCTCTCTCTCCGGGGGGGAAGGGGGGGGAAAGGGAAAAGAAGGCTGTCTGCCACCCTTCCATCCTGCAGGATTTTCCTCTCCCCCTCTGTGTCCGAGGTTCCGGCCCTACCTCACCCAGGCCGCATGGCTTCCCCTCCCCCGCCCAGCCAGCCGCTGGGCAGGGGAGATCCCTCTGTCCTCAGGGACCGGAACCAAGAGAGAGCTTTCCGGGGAGCCCTCTGCTTTTAACCCCTTGTGTTCTCAGAGGCGGATCCTTGTCCTCAGTGGCCACACCAGGTGCCAGTCTTTAAACCTGAGCACTCATTGGTTTGACTACTGAAGTTCAGAAAAACTCATTTTTTCCAAACTAAGACACCTTTATATTGAGAGATTACAGTCTTTTTTTTCTCAATTCATGTGTAGTCAGTTTCTGACATTAGCTTTGCTTGTTGCATCAGATCTGGCTCAAACTTCAGAGTCCCTGGTGTGCTCCGTTGTCTTTCACATCTGTCTTTAGCATTGTGCTTGTCTGCTTCAAGTGCTTCTGTCACAGCACTCCTTCCTCTTGAAGAATTTGGTAGTGTGTTAATAAAAGTACTTCTAACTAGAGAAGGTTGTGGGTGAGACATGAAAACAAGCAATTCAATCTACATTTGAAAATAAGCAGTGATTTTGTGGATAGGAATTACAGATCTGCTTCAAAAAAGAATGTGTTCTAGACTTTGCAGTCAGAAAGGCTGGCTTGGTGCTAATGATAATGGAATTGGGTTTATCTTTGGTGAAAACTTTAGATCTGATTTAGAAGGATGAATAAAGCATTGTATATATGATGTATGAACTTCTGCTCCTAGGTCTTCTGTTCTGAAACGCTTTCTAAATGCCATTAAATTGTTGTGACTCAAGATTCTCTGTATGAAAAAGGGAATACCAAAGTGCAGTATCTCAATATAGCTAAAAATGCTGTTTATAGTTTTCTCTATAAATGGGCAACTCCTTCTTTGAGTGTGAACAGTTTTGAATGATTCCTCCTGTATCTTTCTGGTTCTATTCACAGATTGGCTATCTGAAAAAAAATGGAGATGGAACTTTATTATTTAGTGTAGTAAATTCATCTGATCCAGAAGCAGAAGGTAAAAGCCATACACTTTCAAGCAAACATTTCTAGTCTTGAATAGTCTTAACAGATTTTAAAATCTTTACTGTAGATACAGATCCTGTGTAGTACAGATGAGTTTTGAAATAGTTTTTTATTTTTCAATTTTTTTATTATTTTCATTAATTATTTCCCTAACCATTTCCCCAGACACCCCAAAGTTGTTTCTATTTGCCTTCCAAATTTTCACTCTTCAGATGCTTTGTTTTACTGATGCTAACAGTGAGAAGATAAAATAATATCACCTTATAAGCACTTACACATTGCTGCAACTTTATAAAGGGCTTGGAGAACTAGCTTTTAGTGCAAGTACTCTGTAGTGTTAATACCTAATGACAAAAGAAGAATGAAAATGCTGCAATCCTATGGAAATGTGCAGATGCAGATTTAGAATAAATCTATTACCTAATTTAAATCATTAACTAAATTTCAGTTTTAAGTTTATGAGGTTTTGCTCACCTTTTTTTCTTTAGATCTTGGTCTTTTCTCTTGGGTTTGTTTGTTCTGTTACTATTATGTCATTTATATTATTTTATGCTTTTCCTTTGCTTTAATTTCAAGCTTAAGATGCAGAAGTATTCAAAATTTTTAATGAATGAAATGCCATAGTTTTTTGGTGCTGAGCGTCGTATTGATTTACCACTTCCTTTTCTGCACCTTTTGAGATTAGAATTTTTTTCACATCTTTCCTCTTGTTTCACTGATGAATATATGAATGCTTTTGACTAATCACGTTGAGAGACAAGCCTGCTAAATTATTTTTCATTTATTAATAATTTTTTCTGGAATGAAATTGAGCATTTTGGCTCCTCTCATGCCTATTACCTATTTCTGAAAAAAAATTATACAGTACCTCTGATACTATGTCACTGAAAATTTCAAGAGGGATTTCTATGAACAAACAACACTTAGAGACTGCAAGAGACTGCTTTTATTGCTTCAATAATGTCTGGATTTTGAAAGTTTGTGAATCAGCTACTAAAATAATTAGAGATGCTGCTGAGTACTTTAAAAGTGAAATAAGTAGACCATAGATCTTGTGACTATGACATGGAAGAATATTTATAGCTTCTGTTTGAAATTTAAATGGAGGACCTGAACTACAGTACCTACACTTAATGTATAGTTTAAAAGACATTTAGTCTTTATGTTAATTACAGTTCTAAAATAGCAAATACTAATTATTTTTCATAAAGCGTAAACATGAAATGGTTTTCTAAGCCTTCTTTTAAATCAAATTATTAGAGGAAGAAACTCACCCAGTGGATCTGAGTTCACTGTCAAGCAAATTATTACCTGGCTTCACTACGCTGGGCTTCAAAGATGAACGAAGAAATAAAGGTAAATACCAAAGACCATGTTTTAACTTTGTGTTTATTAGATGTTCACGCAATTACTTGATATAAAATAATTTCAGTTTATACCTGTCTCTATATGAAAGTTTGCTTGGTTATTTTTATAATAGATAATAACTCCATTAACAGCAGAAGGCAGTTTTTATTAAATTGAATTTTTTGCTTATTAAGTGTAATTTAATTAGCAGCTTATGGATTGATATTTTACCTTGGTGTTACAGCCACACTAGAAGATTTCCAATAATGGTAGTCCATTTCCTCTGGGGGAAATAATTTTTCCATAGCAATTGCACTTCCGGTTAAAAAACAACTTCCAGCCGTTTGCATTTTTGCAACATATGACAAAGATTTTGCAGACTTTGGATTTGTTTTTTCCTGGTATTATTGACAGTTTTAATAGTTCCTGATCTTCTGTCCAGAAGCTGACTGGCAACCAACAGTAGAGCAGATGCACACAAAATGTAGAAACATAAAAGGGAATGTGGTGGCCATGAACCTTTTTCTTCTCAGAGTGGGGTGGTTAACTTAGTTCTTGATTTTTCAGTGGTATGGGTATGTTTGTTTATATGGTTAAAATAGTTGTGCTGATTCTGGAGTCTGGAAGTGTCCTTGAGATACTGCTCTTGCTTTCATTTGGAGAAAAAAAATACATGGCACTTTCTGTATCTGTTTCAGGAAACAATCTTTTTTTCCCCCAAGTGCTTGACACTTGTGCTAATCATTTGTTGTGTCTTTTACCTGGGTAGTAACCTTTCTTACCAGTGCCAATACAGCACCTTCCTTGCAAAACAACTCTATATTTCATGACTTGAAACCAGATGAGATGGAGCTCCTATACTCAGCATATGGTGATGAAACTGGGATCCAGTGTGCCTTAAGGTAAGAACTTCTTTATTAGGAAGGCTAACTTCTCATAGCAATTTTTTGCAAAGCAATTTAAAATAGATCTCAACTAAGAGACTCCAAATCCTGATTTTTTTTTTCCTAAAACTTATTTTTAAAATAAATAACTATAAAATTTGAAGCTAGCTTTAATCCTTCTTGGGGTTTTTGGTGTTATTTTCTTTGTTTGTTTTTGGATTTTTGGCAGTGGTGAAAGTTTTGGGGGGGGTTCCATTTGTCCTTTTAAGCTGTTCTATTTTATTGCAAGTTTGTTATGGATCTTGTTATTAGGGTCTTCAACCGCAGTATATTATAGGTTGCCAGAGATTTAGTGTTTTGCTTTAAACCCAGCAGCAAATAATTTTAAAAGGCAAGTGGTATATTTCAGTCGCTTTAAAACAATGATGTTTTTCAAGGAGTTTCAAAAGAGTTAAAGCTACTTGAACAAAATGCCACTTATTATTACATTGTTGATCTTTGAGGGAAAGAAATAATCTCAAGCTTTTTACTTCTTGTGTTTTGTTTTTTAACTCACTAACCTACCATCAGTGGTAGATGGCCTTAATTGCTTTTCTTAAGAAGCATGAAAGAGTTAAAGAAAAAAGAATATGTAGGTGTAATGCAGTGTATTTGGGAAAACATATTTTAAGTTGAAGTAGTTTTTATGAAAGTAAATGTTTTCTGTAATGCTTATCTCCATTCCTGCTAGCTTACAAGAATTTGTGAAGGATACTGGAAGTTACAGCAAGAAAATAGTTGATGATCTCCTGGACCAGATCACTAGTGGTGACCATTCCAAAACTATTTATCAGCTAAAGCAGGTGTGTCCTGGGTGCACTGAAGTGTCACAAATTCTTCAGAATAGGAATGAACCTATTGGCTTTTTGATACTGTATGAGGTGCTTTGTTTTCCAGTGTCAGTTTAAGCAGTGCAAGCTTAGCTGTTCAAGCAACCATAAACCAAATTAGAGACTGAATAAATCAATGAAGGAGGAATCCTTTTCTCTCGATATGTCACTTCTCCAATGTGGTTCACTAAAATGTGTGACTACAGAAAGGAGGAGGCAGGTGATGCAGCATAGCATGCACCAGCCAACTGGATGGAGTTTGGGCATCCTCATCACTCAATGCCAGGACTTACATACAGACTTCTGAGTTATATTGCAATGCTTTTATTAAGGTTTTGAGGTTTTAATTGAAAAGCAAAGTGTATTTTTCAGGAAGGATTAATTATTTGGGACATGGAAGTAAAGTTAAAAAAACAGATAAACCACTGTACCAGGTGTCTGTTACCTCCCAGTGCTAACTTTTACATTCATGTAGTCTGTTTACAGGGAAAGCTTTTAACTTTTTTGCAAAAGCACTTTCTTGATAAGCTGCTTAGTAAGATTGGAGAAGAGAGTCTTCTCAGAAGTGTGTATGGTTCTAGTGAGAATGTTTGCATTCCCAAGACAAAATAAGCTAAAAAAATTAAAAATTTTTGAAGATGAATTTCATGTTATCTTCACTTTGAAAACCATTCTTAGTTTGAAATAATTGTCTGCTATTTAAAATGCTGACACTGAAAGATTGATGAATAAAGAAAGGGAGGCAGGGTAGGGAGATGGAAAGTACTTAGGCTTCCTGACGTGGTGGAAATGAGATTTTTTTATGCTACATCTTTTCAGACATAGAAGTGGAATAAGGTGGGTGACGTTTGGAAATAAGGAGACAATAGAATGAAAAACACCAATGATCCTTTAGAATTTTCTGGGTATTTTTTCCCTACAGGAAAAAGATGATACACATAATAGGAATAAATTTAAAGGATTAGTTCAAAAAGTTAAACCCCAATATTTTGACTACTCTTCTACATATAGAAATGTATATTCAACTTAGCTTTAAAATAAAATGTGCCTTTGCCTTTTACCATGTTTTTCTATGAATGTCATTCCAGGTGAGAATTTCTGAAGACCTTGACCATGGTCAATGGCTATTTACACTTGAAAATGCTGTTCAGTTGTGACATATGGGGACATACACTGATTTTAAACATCTAAGTGATCATATACATGATGTTTTATGCTTGAGCATTTTGTACTGCTGCATTTGAGTAAGAATTAGTATCTCCGAAAGTACAACCTTGAATGATTTGTGATCAGAAGTTACTGAAGTAATTAATGAAGATAATAACTGCATTTGAATATAAAGTTTGTGAGCAGAAGAAATAGTATAAGGGGACTCAAAGATGAGTTAAATTTTATAATACTAAAGGATTTAAGAACAGCAGCTGTTGCATTCTAATTGCGTTACAGATATGTGAAAGAGTTAGCTGTCTGTAGCCTCCTTTTGTGTGTGGTTTGAATATACTTGACATGGAACAAGAAAGACATCTTTGTTGTGTATTGGATATAAGCAGTTATTGGTATTCTTTCTTTCCAGAGGCGAAACATTCCAGTAAAACCACTGGATGAAGTTAAAGTAAGTTAACTCAGTCTGTTTGTTTGGGGTTTTTAAACTGGGAAAAATGTTTTGGCATTGATAGTATGTTCTCTGAGCTTGCAACATTCCAATTCTTTATTTTATTTAATGTGCCTCTGTTCTGTATGGTAATACAGAAAAGATTGACAAGGGGAGTCTATGACAAAGAAGAGGTTTAGGTTATTCCTAGAGAGGCTGTTCTGTTCAGTTACAAATTGTTGGCATGACTGTATGTGATTGCCCTAGAGAACAGCTAGTCTTCATTTTTTTGTGAAGCTTCTACTCAAACATCACAGAATGTGGCAGTTTTCTGTGATGGCCCAGGACCTCATCATGGAAAACCAGTAAATTACACAAACATTCTTAGTGAATACAAGCTATGAAATGCTAAGATCTAGAGTATTTCTTTGTTCTTTAGGTTCTGCCAGTCCTTATAAAAGAAGAACACAAGTTGCATAATACCTGTCTGGATTCTTCCAAACAGATTATGGTAAAATGGTTGGGGGGTAGGGGAGGGGAAACAACAGGGGAAAAAACATAAACAAAAAAGTAGTATTGAGACATTATTTTGTTTCAGTGCATGATCTGAAGTGGAATTTTAAAATTATATTATCTAGAACAAGGTTGCAGTACTGAAAATGAATTCTGTGATATTCAGTCTAGTTTTGTTTGTGGCTTTATTGTTCTTCAGCTTATTTCAGCATGCATAACTGTTTCTAAGAGGCAGAAAGATCACATAGGAATCTGCAAAATAACCTTGATCTGCTGATGGATAAATATCCATGAGGTTCAGTCTTTTGTGAAATTGGAAAAACCCTATTAATATCAATCAGTTTTACTACATCCATTGAAAATGTCTATTGGAGAGTATGAGTAAATAATGCATATTTACAGCTACTAATCAAATCTTTCTTTAAGTGGTACTGTTTTTATCTTGCAAATTATTTGTGACAACAGAAGATATGCACTGCATTCCATGGAAATTCACATAAAATTTATATGGATCACGTTATAGCAACTAAAATAAAAGCGTCGTTTCATGACTGTAACTTATGTTTTGTGCAAGGTGTGGATTTTTCTAGAAGGTGACTGGTTAAGTTATTTCATAAAAGTGCTAAGTTTCATTTTCATATTTCTAAAAGATAATATCCGTGTATTTACCTGAGTGTCTCATTTCTCCTGCTGGATCAGGCATCCTCAGAGATTTCCCTTAGAACAGGTTTTGAAGCTTAGTGACTGATTTCTTCCTTTGTGCCATTACATTAGTGATATTGCAATGGGTGTGGAAAGAAAGGGAGTTGTAGAGTGCAGACTATATTTCATTATCCAAATGTGTAGGAAAAATACTAGAGAGGCCAGTTCCAGCTAATACTGTGAAGAAGGAGGCCTACTGTACAAAAAAACTGAATAAATCAAGTGTTCACATATGGAGACGATGAGGGACATTGGTAATACTTCCAGCTGCTAGGGTTCTACCATGAGACTTGGATGAGTGTGTAACTGAGTTTCAGCAGTGCTGGATTATGAGATAAAAGACTTGGACTATTGTGCACATCCCTGGCCGTTCATGTAACTGGTCTGTCCAGGAACCTTTTTGAGCTGTCTCTGAATTTCAGGTTAGCTCAGATGGTTATGGATGCTCCAGTCTCAGGAGTTGAGATAACGCTTCTGAGAGAATTGATTTGTGCTTAAACATTTTAAAGTTAACATGACAGCTTGTCACTCTTACTAATCTTTCTGTTTCTTGTATTTTAATAGGTTGGAGAATCTGCTGGAGATAGTAACACTTCTGACTTGGACTTTCTCTCCATGAAGCCATATTCAGATGTATCTCTTGATATTTCTATGTTAAGTTCACTAGGTATGTAACTAAATATACAGGACATCAGGTATGATTGAGTTGTACCATTTAGACAAAACGTCAGCTGGATTTGCTAAGACTAAAAGAAGTGTTTGAAAAGTAGTAGTAAGTATACATTTGACAGAGGTAAAAGTCTAGGGCTGATAAATGAAACCTTGCTCTGTTTATTTTTTGAGACATCCATGTGTTATCCAGCTAACTTTTCCTGTACAACTGAAGAAAACAAAGTGTAGGTACCTCACTGTTTTGATAGCTTTGCTTTTATTTTGTTCATAGTAACATAAATTTTAAGAATCAGTGTGAAGCTTTCACTCAGAAATTATGTTGCTTCATATGATGTCATTTAAAATAAATTGGGAATCAGGTAAGTATGTGAAATCCAATGTCCTCGGGTGACACCCGATCATATTGCCACTTGGAATATCCCAAAACAAAAATTGGAAGAAACTTCTGATGCTGGATAACTTTATCTTAGGTTGTGTAAAAGAATTTGGATGCTGTTTCAAATACACGCCTTTGATGGTTTTCCTTTGAATACCACGAGAAGTACTGTTGCCATTTCTCCAGGCAACTGAAATGGTCAAATATCTTCAAAAATGTCATCCAAGCAAACCTGCTTGTGTTTTAAGGTGCTTTTAGTTCCAAATGTGAAAGAGGCCAAGCTGTCTGATGTTGCTGTGGCGAATAACAACACGACACGAATTCTCCAAGACAGCTCGGAGAGATGAAATCTGACTCCATTTATTCAAGTAACTGACCCCTTTTATACATTTTGGACAGGCCATTGTGATTGGTGAGAGAGCAACAGAACTCTTCACCCACATTGGCCAAACCAGAGGGACATCAAAGAAAGTCCATCCCACAGAAAGAATTCCAAATGTAAGATTTCATTACAGAAACAAAAGCCCGATGTTTATGTTCAAGCTCTGAGAACATGCTTCAAAACCCCAAAATGTCATGAAGAAACAGAACTTTAGGAACTCAGAAACTGCGGGCCTGGAAAAACCAGACTACAGTCTATTATAATTGAAGGCTTAAAGGGATAAAAGATTTCTACAAATTTATCACATGGGTGCAGTTTGAAAAGCAATTGTAAGCTCTGATTATGCTATCCCTAATTTTATTGCAGTTCAGTAAAAATGAATTAATATTCATTTTATAGATAATGTTTAGACATATCAGTCTTAATATAAATTTCATGCACCACTGAAAGCAGCTTATATTTTCTTTGGCCTTTCTGAAAATAATCATACTGCTAGATTAGTTGGCTTCCAGAGAGAGTTTATTTATTATTATTAAGAGACATTACTTCTTATCATAATTCTTGCAAAATTAACATTTAAGAAAGAGAACGGAAGGAGTTTATCTTCCTCCTTAAAACTGAGGGAATTTTTTTTATGTCTTCATATGGAAGAATAGCATATATTGGCACATACATCCAGTTCTTTTTAATTTCACAATTTAATTTGGCTTATTACAAAATCAGTGTAGCTGGAGAAGGTACTGTTCTTAGAATCTTCTGTGATGGGGATATCTTTGCCTCCATAGATTTCATGTTCTGTTTTAACTGTATTTTTTTAGTTAGATATTGAAGTGATCTTGCTGACTCTTTTTTGCTGCAAGCACAAAATGTATTATTTACTGGGAGGGTGTTAAGGCACTGGCACAGGTTGCCCAAGTAAACCTGTGGGTTCCCTATCCCTGGAAGTGCTCAAGGTCAGGTTGGATGGGGCTTTGAACAACCTGGTCTGCTGAAAGGTACCTCTGCCCATGGCACAGAGGTTGGAACGAGATGGCCTTTAAGGTCCCTTCCAATCCAGGCCAGTCTGTCCATGTCTGGCATTTAACAGCTAAGGGAGACAATTAAGCTCTTACAGGTGTTTAAATAGTGGGAGTCAGTTCAGTTTCAGCCATTTCCGTGTGGCACTTCCCTTCATCTTCCAATACTGCACAGGTCTGCAGCTGTTGCTTTTTAGAAGTGCAAGGGAAAAGTGCAAGATTGTGTATAGACAATGCATGTGTTAACTAAGGTTAGAACTTTTTTATAGTGACTTGGAAATTCATGGATCAATATACATGTGCTAATTGTGGGTTCTGGTTGGTGGCTCTTAGGAAAAGTGAAGAAGGAGCTTGATCATGATGATAACCATCTACATCTGGATGAAACAACTAAGCTGCTTCAAGACCTTCATGAAGCTCAGGCTGACAGAGTAGGATCCCGGCCATCGTCCAATTTGAGTTCCCTCTCCAATACTTCTGAAAGAGAGCAACATCATCTTGGTAAAGTTAGCTGTGTCACAGAAGCTGCAGTAGTTGTACTCTGTTTGAAAGCGGTTTAAACTTACATTGTAATTTATAATAATAAATCTTTGTTGGAAACTACTCTGATAAAACAGTGTGCTGACTGATCATGTTTTAATTTTTAAATATGCCTGGCAGAAATAACTAACAAGACATATTTTTGACCTGCGGAACTAAGACCATTAATTGTAATTTCCTATTTTTCAATTAGATGTGATTGAAGTAATTGGAAAGTAAATTGATAACTCACTGGCAAATCCCTATAAGCACTTGCATTTGATGCCCTTAGTTACACTACGGAGTATATGATTATTTTATTTCATCGTAGTTGTGTGCAGCAAGTAACAAGTGGGATTCTACAACAGCATTTCATTGTCAGCTGTAAAATTCAGTGATTAGACGGGATGATAGTATAACATACTGCTTAACAATTTGGTTCCTTCTTTGGAGGGTAGATGATGTTGGGTGAATGATACTCAGTTGCATTATGTATAATTATTCAACTCAGAGTAATAGCATCATGATTAGTTATCCAAAAATTATCTAAATTACTAAGAATCTTGTGATTTCTTTTTCATAATCTCTTGTTTAAATGCCATTTAGTTCTCTGTCTTACTTTATAAGTCTAAAAGGAACATCTGAAATAACCATGCTGTTTATATGTATAAATATCTCTTAATTTTTTTCTGTAATTTTAAAGTTTTTATTTTTTTCCCGTGTTCAACAGGAAGCCCCTCTCATCTGAGTGTTGGAGAACAGCAAGACATGGTTCATGATCCCTATGAATTTCTTCAGTCTCCAGAAACCTCAAATGCTACTAGTAACTAATCTGACATGTACTATATTTATTTTGTATTTTAATTGTATTATGTTTTTATAAAGTTTTTGTCCATGACAGAAACTGCATTTTTGTCCTCTTTTCTATGAGGATTGCTGTATAATACTATCATGTACACAGGATTAAACAAGCAAACATGCAAAAAACCCCAACCCAAACTAATTAGTGTATAATGTCATTAGCAACGTACCAAGAACTGCTTCCATTTTTTTTGTTAAGGGAGAGTGTTACCTACTGGTGTGTGATTCTTGACTGAAAACCAGCAAATAATGTATGAGAAAGAATTCTATTTTATAGACACTGAAAAGTGATAATTTTCCCAGAATCATGGCAGCAGTCATTAAATGTTTGCAGTACAATTATCAACTAGTTCTGTATATAATTGTTCTGGTATCTACTGTTCACGTTAAGACCTGAACATCTCCAAGGAGGAACAAAGAACTTCATGAATTGGGATCATTATTGCAGTTTCCATCTCCTAATGCTAATAATCTGTAGAAATTTTTAAAAAAACATTTCCCCATATTTTTAACTCTTTTTTTTAGTCACTGTAGAGAGCACTTAATTTGAGAGTAACAGTACTTGGTGGTTCCAGTAAAATGTTCATTTACAAAACTTCTACCTTGGATTTGAAAAATATTAATGTTTTTGTGATCCCTTGTATCTTGAAACACAAAGAAAGATAATACTTTTATTTTTTAATATGATATCTCATAGGATGGAAAAATACTGGATAAGTTGTGCTTTTCAGTAATTCCAAAATAAAAATTTTATAATAAATCAGTGCAGAAACTGAGGGGTTTTGCTGTGTGCAAGCAGACAAATGTTATGAATTTACATTATTTTGTGAATACTAATAAAAATAGAAAAGCGGTTTTGATGTATAGCAAATCTGTTGTTCTTGCCAGGGAATAGTTTGCTTCCTTATACCATGTCTGAAGTACTAAAGAATTTTGGGTTGAATTCATATGCTGCTTCAAAAGATGAATTTCATCATGCCACATGTAGCTATAAACCAAAAAAACCTGTCAGTTTTTAGGAACCATCAAGGAAGTCAGTCAGATAACTGATAGTAAAGTCTGGATAAAGTGTAAATAGCAACATTATTTCATTCCAAGCAGGAGTGCTGAAGAAAGCACATGGCAAGGTTTTTCTGTGGGAGTTGTTAGGAATGTGTGTGGCAGTGTGCTTGGGCTCCTTAGCTGCTCCTGCATTCTGATTCCTCATGACTGTGGGCTCTTGGAAGTGACATGGATGATCTGCTGCACTTTGACAGTGTTGTTGGCAGGATTTGCATAGACACACAGCCTTGTGTCAGTCTGCAGCTTCCCAAAACAATTTCAGTTGAAAAGTGTCTTTAAAACTGATGTGCTTTTGATCTTTAATACGTCTGATTTCTCATGCAGTAAATACAAATTGATTCCTATAATAGACTCTAAATTATAGTTACAGTTGGTGAGGTAATCTTTATTGAAACACTTGCTGTTGAATTGCCTGCCTTAACTCTTGAATAAAATTCCACAGGACAATGTTTAAAATACCCCTCTAGTGGAATGTGCTGCTTTGTTTTCTTTTTTTGTTTGAATGGCAATGTTTACTACTGAAAACTGAAAAAACCATTTAGTATCTTATTTGCTATCTTCGCATTGGATTTCAGGCAGAATATATTCAGACTCTGTGAAATTCTGTAGATGAGCCTTTATGGGCTCCATGAGCTGATTGTATAAAAGGATGTTGTTTGCATCATTACTGTACCAGAGAGCGCTTTGTGCCTGAGGAAGCTTTGCTTATTTATTCAGCCTATGTGGCCCTTAAGCAATGTTAGTTACACACAGCAATCTCCGACTGCTGTTCCATGGGTGCTGGGCAATCACTTCATTAGGCCTACAGCCTGCATTCCCCAGGAAAAAAATGCTTTTAGGGCCAAACTTCTTCCCAGAAGCAAATACAAATGTTCTTGCTGTGGTGACTTCACATAAGTGGCAGACATTGACTTATAACCTGTTTGCTGAATGTATTGAGACATGTGATTGGACTCACTAAAGTGACAAGAAAAGCTTTCATGTTTCTTTGAGAAATCTCATTCTCCTAAATTTTATAGAAAGATTAGACTCTTGAGTTTGCAGCCTCTGGAAAAAAATGCTAAAATTTTAAAGTAAATGTTGAAGTAACATCTTTCAGTTGCTTGTTTGTTACAGTGCATTTTTACTGATTCTTGAGCTAAAAGAGAATCTCTTGCTTCTCTTCCTTGTGCCTGTGCTTGTACCAGTGGTACACTAGTGCATTTTCCAAATGATTCTGGTTTATTTGGAAAAAAAAGCCTTAAGAAGAAATTTGCCTGTCCTTTCCTTACTTATTCGAAGGGTAAAAAATTCCCTAAGCCATGTCTTACTTGCTCTTGTCTCTGCAGGTGGTAAGTTCATATACACAGAAAATCTGAGCTAACCAGTAAAGGCCTCTAATCTTATGGTCCTATTTAAATAGTAAGAATTTGAAAAAAATTGATGTAATTCTGAGTTTATTTAATGTATATCGTTATTTATTTAATCCGAGATAACCTTTCCTTTCTTGCGTGTTTGGTAGATATTTCCTGTTTGGCTCCTTTTGGAGACAAATTCTGTATTCATGGCACCCAGTTCAAATCTGTGATACATAATGTGTAGCATCTAGCTAGGTGGCACCATATGTCAATAAACTTTATGTGAGTTCCCATCAGTCAGAATATGAGGAGTTTTGTAAAATCAACCCAGGGTTTCTATAAAAAAATTGAGAAAATTAAATGCATTTTTTCCTCTAATAACAGCTGTATCAAAAATTGTATTACACTAAGGGTGTAAGCACTGTGAAGAGAAATCTTAGATCTGTTCTTCCACAGGGTAGAAATTTATCAATGAAAATGTAAAATGGTCTAAATAACAGTGGTTATTCTTTTCCTTTTTTTATGTCTATAATCAATCTCAACAGTCGTCTTCAGTGTCAGCAAAGGGAATGTTGAGGCTGTATTGCACACAAAGCAAGTATCTTTGTAAACATGGATGCAGCATGGAGCAACTTTATTCTACTCTCTGAGATACACAAATACAGGGACAGAATTTACCTGAAAATATTAGGCAAAAAATAAAAAATCTTTCTAATATTCCTCTCTTGCTCTTTATTAAAAAAGAAAAAAGAGAAAGCACAAAGACATTTTTAAAGCCATGTAGTTATTTTGCTTTCTGGCAGATGCATTGCTAACGATGAGAGATTTATGCAGATGAGATCTGAACAGCTGACCAGCAGAAATAACCTGATTTCTCCACCCCTACATTCCAGAGTGAAGGGCTGGTTCTTACCATGCCACTCATTTTTGTGTTTGTCACTTTGCTGTTGTTTATCTACTTGGCCACAGTAGGATTTGGAGTCTGCACACCATTACTTTGATATGGATGGAAATGCACTGCTTTTTCTGGTTTGTTTTTTTCCTACCCTTCTATCATCGTCTTTGTAGTATGTGTTATTATAAATGCTGATCTGTGTGCTGATAAAGGGAGGGTAGAAGGAGCCCATCCACCTCACAAGGAAGTCTAGGGCATCTCTAAGAGATGGCATTTATTCCTAGTGCATTTAAATTCTCTCTTGACTATTGCAGAACTCAGTTTATGCAGATGAGTTGGGTTTGTGTTGCAGGAGGGTGTGCGTGTATGTAACTGTAAATGGGAGTTATGCGTTTAAAGATCCTTTAAGTGGTGGCTGCAAGTAAAGGGGCAGGGGGTGGGAGAACGAGAAGAGCCACAAATGTTTGGGGGCAATGCTTTGCAGTTAAATGATTTTTCCCAGACTGATCAGAAATTACTATAGATCTCTGAAAGTAAGACCAGACGGTGTTTCTGAAAGACCCCTCAGAAACAACCCTGTGAGAAGGAGAATGCCCAGCTCTCCATTTGCTTATGGGGCACTCAAACCATTGTTACAGGATTAAAACTTGGTGAATCTGTCATGGAATTATGAACTAACACTATTTTCAGAAGGGTCAATTTGGATAACATGGAATACCTTATTTTATGTTAGGTTTGCTTCTTTGGTGGTTCATTACATTACAGAGCACAGTCTGAAGTTCTGCATAATGTCCAAATAAGACTCTTGTTTTACATGGGAGAGAGAGAGAGGTTTTACAGCATAATGAGAAAGAAAACACTGATAGGCAGTATTTCATTCACTTTTTTATGTACAAAACATAGATTGTTGCTAGGAAATGGTATGGTGTCAATGGAGCACTTATGACAGCACTGTAATTCTTGTTGAAAGAGGTTGAGCAGTCAGCACAGCTGTAGAGCTAATGCCTAAGGTCTTTTGCAATGTGTTTAAGAAAACAGTCTTGTGTTTCTGCTTTTGCTTCTTTTGAACATACCCTGGAAAAAAACAGGTTGCTGATGCTTATCACACCTTTATAGATGAGTAACAGCCTTGCTGAAGTTCTGATGTGCCTGCAGTTGTGTTTTTTTCTGTCATTTGCATTCTCTGTATTATCAGCTGAGGAGATGTGTGTCAGCTGTGTTGTGTCCCATAACTATTTACTGGAGAGTTCCAGAAAAGGAAGACGGAGACGTATAAATCCAGCAGCATGCTGCATTTCTTGCTCAGGAATTCTTGGAAGAGATAAAAGATGCAGTTATCCCATTCAGAGGTCTTCCCATATATCTTTCTCTGGAGGAGGAGATAGTTCTAAGTTAGGAAGACATGAAGAATCCTCCCAATTGCTGTGAAACTTCATTTTGATGCTATTTTCAAAATATAATTGGTCTATATCAGCTGTAGAATGTAGTAAAAGAAGTTTTGATTCTAACACTGACAACAGTAGAAAAGAAAAGGCAGCCAAAACAGGCATTTCTTACCTGTTTGCCAAAGTGTTTCTGTGTTCTAGCTGACAGAGGATTTAACTACAAGAAATATTGATACTTTTTTCCTTAAATTTCTGCCTCTTTTAGCAAATATTTGAAGAGGCAAAATCCTAAAACTTCTGTATCTCTGTACTAGTTCTTTCTGAATCAGACTTATTTTCTCCTGCTTAGCTGCAGTTCTGTTTCTGATGAATAATAACTTTGCCTAGACATCATAGTAAATAATTGCATTTGGGCACACAATGAGACTTCCTGGACTGGTGAAGAAAACACACCTTCCCATTGTCTTCATGTTGTGTCAGTGAGCAGTCATTCTCTTCAAAATATTGGTAATTGCTGTCATGGTAACAAAACAAAAACAGTGTGTGGCAACTATTTTCAGCTTCGCACATGTGTTATCTCTCCTGGCTGTAAAACACTTCCATTTTTAACCAGGACAAGAGGTGTCCCCTAGTTTAAGCCTGACATGGATAATTTTTTTCTGAACAATGGTCTAGGTGTATATGAGGGGTTGTTTTGTTTTGGTTTGGTTTGTTTTGTTGGTTTTTTTCAGGCAGATGGGTAGAAGGCTTAGAGGTAGGAGGGGACTTACAGGACAACCACTGCAGAGTGATCAGCTCGTTCCTAGTAGCTATTTGCAGTACTCGTGAACATCTCTGCAGCTAGGATGGAAGTTGGCACTGGAATTCTGGGGGCTCTGGCAATACCAGCCCTTGTGTTCTTTAGCACAAGGTGAACCAAGCAAAAATTACCACAGGAGCTTCACAGGAAGCTGTGGTCACATCACAACTTTTAGGCAAAAATGGTTCTTTATATGCTGTAGCAAAACAGCCAAGAAAACAGTGGGAAGGAGGGTGAGATGAGCTGGCAGGGAGGGAACACTTTTGGAGGAATGGGGGTGGATTATGACCCGAGTGCACAGCTTTAATGTGCAACTTTTTTTCTTGGGCTTTTGCAATAACAATTTATTGCAAAAGTCTAATGCATTTCATGCATCTTTTCTTTTTCTCTCCTTCTTTGCACCAGCTAATGACTTGTAAGAATTGTAAAGAGCACCCAGAAATGTCCAACCCTGAGGAAGGTACTTCATCTACTTCTGAATATTAAGGGAGCATTTAGTAGTAAATGAAATTCTACTGAGTTGGGGAAGAAAATGGAGCTTGAGGGGCTTTTTAGAGTGTAGATTTACTTTATTTTTGAAGATTCCAGGGAGGAGGATTCAAAATGTGGAAGAAAGAAGGTTGTAATGGAGGATTAATTCCTTATACTAATAATTGGGTTTTCAACCCATGCAGTTCTGTGGTATGTCACAGGCTACCTAAAATTTGAGAAAGGGTGGAGAGTGATATTTAGCTTTCAGTCAGTATGCACAAAAGAATTGAAAAAAATATATTCTTTTTTAATATTGAAAATCTACTCTTGTCAGTGAGAGGGAAAGGTGCAAAATGAACATAGGTGTAACTTGCACAAGAGGAAGAAAAGCTATGCTGGATAATTTTTTTCATTTTCTCTTATTATACTGAAGCTCTAACCAATAAAAAACCCATTTGAAGTAATTTGTTCAAAACTGTTAGTAGGGGCACATACTTGATCAGTTTGTTCTCCTTTGAGCAACTTTGTCATTAATACACTTGATGTTTTCTTAACTTGTTTTAATACATCACTGGTCTTCCAGTCATCACCTTGTTTTCTCACCCTGCTGCTGCTACAATTGACCCAGCAGTGAAAAATGTGCTAAGAAAAACTTGAATGATTCTGCTTCAGCCTCTGACAGAAATAAACATGAACACATCATCAAGAGTCAACACTTATCTTGGCAAAGACAATGTAAAAATTATTCGGTTAAAGAAACAAGTTCCAGGTTTAAGGGATATTCTGATTTTTATTCCTTTTTTTTGGCCATACTAATGAAATTTTATAGTCATTCTAATTGTTCATACATGTCCTGTCATTATATATAAAATCCCGTATCTTTTATTAAAGCAACCTTTTACTAAAATTTGTATACTCATAAGCAGAGAGAAGATATTCTGCTCTGAAATATTTAGAAGCGCTTTTCTAAGTGTAATGTTGCTGCTTCAAGGTACAAAATTGATTAAAGCACTGCTTCTGTCTATTTTATGGATCTCTACAATTTTTTTTAGAAGTCTGTCACACTCTCTTATGTGTAGAATTAGGCCATTTTATGTCAATAGCTGCCTTGAAACTGACTCAAATTTAGTCATATTTTTATCATACTTGTTAAACTAAGGCCAAATTTACAAGGTTTTTTTTTTTTCAGTAGTTTATAAAGAAATCAGCTTTGAAATTTTCACTTCCCTTCTACATACACTTCAGGAATTTCCAGCTCTTACTGTGCTCCAGTTTGTTTCTAGTCAATCCATAAATTTAAGTTAGGTACCAATAGCTTTGATTTGTTTTAGAATAATGTTAACTCATCATTAGGATTTGGAGGTAATTGTTCTGAAAAGCAGGGACTGCAGAACTGACTTGAAAGCACAAGAAAAGTGATCTGATGGAATTGGTTCTCTTAGGTAAGTGTATAATTCAAAACCGTTTCTTTTCCCTGGTCCTCCCAGTCCTGCAAATGGGAACAGGCTTTGTATTTCTATCTAGCATGGGTTCACGTTTACCCTGCTAAGCAGAACTCAGTGTGAAAACAGTGCAGGTTAATGCCAATGGTATTAAATATACTGACTAGGCATATGTTGGGATGTACCTCCTTCACTCACTTAGCATTTTTCTTGCACTATACATTATTTGTTCTGTCTCGTCTCAAACATTTATGGAAGTATTTTTTACATAATAATAATAGTGGTAATAATAATAGCACTCCTCAAGCCATAAAAATCTTCAAGTATAATTTTTTTACATGCCTTTCAATTTTGCCTTTAGCACAGTTGCAGAAGAAATATGATATTTGAACTCCCGAGGTTAAGTTAGCTGAGTGTTGAATGGATGTAATGTAGCAAAGCTAAAACTGAATGCCTGTAACTTCATGTATATATTTGGTTTATATAGAGAAAACTGAAAAATGTTCTGTATTCTATGCTGATAGTATGCATGATATTGGATCTAAAGCTTTCTGCTTACAGGACTCATTCTTTAAAATACTTATCTGATTTAAATATCTGTTATATATCTTATGCCAATATTTTTTGAAGAGCCATGTTTGTCTTTTTTTCCACTCAACCACAGGATGCTAATCTAATACAGAAAAAATATAATATTCTGTTAAATGTCCACAGGCAAGCTTTGTATGAAGAGCAAAACAGTTGAAAATGTTATCTTATGTATTCTCTTCCTTTTTTGATTTTTTTTTCTGTTACAACATGGTGGAAAAAATCTTGATCACCGTGAAGATGATTTGACTTACATGGAGGCAAAAATTGCTGCAGGTATCTAGAACGCTCTTTTCTGTTCTATCTACTGCCAAACTATGAACAGTAGGAGGAAGCTGGTCAGAAGAATTTGGAAAATATCTACAAGAGAGAGGAGGAAAAGATGCTGTATTAGGAACCTCCAGGATGGAAAACAGAGGAGGATATGCCTTGATCTTCTCTTCCAAAGAGTCTGAGTCATTTTTCTTGTGAACAGCAGAGATGGTGTTTCTCTCTCGCTGCCCATTCTCCATCTAAGGAGGGCAGCAGTTGCCTAAAGTAATAAAAATCTGTTGGCCATTATTTAAAGGATTGATGTTTGAAAAATCAAACAAAGAAAGCAATTCATGCTTTTATAAAAAAATGTAGGAAGGAGGGAGGGAGAAGAGGAAAAAAGTGAATATTTTGGTACAGTAACAATGAACAGTCACCCTTTTCTTCGATGCTGTGCAAAGGCAGAGCCAAAATCATTCTATTGGAATTTGCATTTTGACACCTGGAAGGAAAGTGATAAATCCTCTAATTTGTTTGAGATCATGTGGATTTGTATATTTCCTTGGACCTGTCTGGACCTCTACCCTTTGGGTGTGTGCCTTTTGCTGCATATGTACATTTAGCCAAGCTGAGTGGGCACCACTGAGGGTAGAGAAAGCTGGTTCCAGGTCACCTGTTTGTTTGTCAGTTTGGTTAATTCAGGTAAATAGCCCCAAAGTGAAACATCCACACCCTTAACTGGGGATATGTACAGTTGCATTTTGAAATCTCTGGACAAAAACTACTGCACTCTGTTTATCAAGCACAAAGTTCTACCTTTTGAAAGTAGTGGCAGATCTTCCAAATAATACTTTTCCATACCATTACATACTAAATGAAGCTCTAACAAAGGTTCTTTTGTGCTTTGAGAACAATCAATCTAAAGCTTTTAATATTTTGGAAGGGTTTTGGATTGTTGTTCTTTTCCATTTTCTTGTTCTTTTACTGATGCCTCAGAGCTGGAGTTTTGAGGGTTTTGTTCTCTTATCTCCTGGTCCTTAAACGACAGTGTGAAACCTGTCCTGCTGATCTCACACAATACGGGTTAAACTGCTTCTGACAGAAGACATACAGCAAACTTGTAACACTGTTCCTGATAGATGAAATTACTGAATAACTTTTGGACAAATAACATTTCACTTCTTCCTTTAGAACAAAGTCAAAATCCTCTGGGTGATGACAATGAATCAATGAACAATTTATGTGTGCACAAGCTTTCTTAATCAGTAATGAGGAGCTTCTGTTTCAAATTATTTGCATTTCTAGGTCCTCTGTTTTAAGGTGCTTCCTTTGTCTTAGGGCTTGTCCAATGTTAATAAAATATAAATATTTATACTGGCTTTTGAATTGTTAACTGACTCAAGCAATAGCTTAGCAACTGCGATAACAGAGGAGGTTATCTCTAGCATTATGTTCTTACCATGCTATTTTGCTGCCAGAAATGCTACGAAAGGCTTCAGAAAAAAGATCATCTCATGGCCAATGGTACACAAGGGACTACAACATTTTTGAAGTTTACTACTAAACAAACAGGCTTGCAGTGACTCAGGGTGCTGTGCAGTAGTATTCCTGTTGTGATTCAGGATAGCCTTGTACCTTGATTTAAGAATGCAACAAATTGATGAAGTTATAACATTATGAGTGTGATGAGCATAGAAAGGCTCATTGATGTTTGCACTAAACCATTAAGCTGCAGACCTGATTTTCTAGCAGTCTGAGTTAGCAGATCTTCATGCTTTAAATGAAACCTTGCAATGTACTTGTGTATGTGTCTAATGTCAGTATATGTAATACATGTGTGTACTTCAGGCAAAGAATAATGAAAATTATTCTCCATTTTAAAGTCCTTCTTTTGCTGCTCTTCTTTGTGGTTTTGTTTGGTTCTGTTTGTTTAGGTTTTTGGGGTTTTGTAGGGGGTTTTCCCTTAAAGAAATTAGATATTTCTATAATTTCATAGAATCATTGAATGCTAGAAAGGATTGGGTTGGAAGAGACTTTAAAAATTATCTCATTCCAAGCCCCTTGCCATGAGCTGGATGTGTCCCACTAGACCAAGCTGCTCAGAGCCCCATCCAACCCGGCCTTGAACACTTATCAGGGATGGGGCATCCACAGCTTTCTGAGTAACCTCTTCCAGTTCCTCACCACCCCCACAGTGAACAATCTAATCTTACTCTCCTTCACTTTGAAGCCATTCCCCCACTCCTGTCACTACCTGGCCTTGTAAAAAGTCTCTCTCCATCTTTCTTGCAGGCTCCCTTTAGGTACTGGAAAGCCACAATTAAGTATTACTGGAGCCTTCTCCAGGTTGGACAATCCCAACTCTCTCAGCCTTTCTTCACAGGAGAGGTGCTCCATCCCTGTAGTCATCTTGGTGGCCTCCTCTACAGATTCACCCCAACAGCTCCGTGTCCTTCTGTTGGGGGTTGGGTTCACTTGTAGAATTTTTTTATTTATTTTTTTTTTCCCTTTCCCATAAGTTACCAGGTAACTAATGTCTGAGTACTTAAGAGTAGTTAATAAAGACAAAAGAAGTGGCTGAGGTGGGGGGAGGGGGTCTTTTTTCGGGTGTGGCCCGAGAATCCTAAAACGGGGCCCTCGTCTGCCTCGCCGGGAGCCGCGCCACGGAAAATCCTGCTCTCTCTCCCCTTCACTGTTTTCTTCGCTCCTGCTCCGAGTGTTTCTCCAGCACCCCCGGAACTCTGCACCCCCTGTCCTGCCGGGACTCGTGCTGCAGCTCCAGCCACCTCTGGGGAGCTTCTGATCCATCTCCAATGCCCCGAGACTCTGCACCACAGCTGCTGGTGCCGGTAACTGCACCAACGGGGGGGAGGGTGCCAGCGGCAGAAAAACGCTGTGACTGTTTCCCTGGTTCTGTTTGTTGTTCATATCATAGTTATTGTTGTTCTGTTTTGCCTTGCTAAACACAAGTAAAGAACTGTTATCCATATCCTCACATCTTTGTCTGAGAGCCCCCTTCGATACCTGTCTTCCAAACTAAGACACCTTCCTGTGCTGGAGACACTGGAGCTGGATATAATACATGAGGTGGTGTCTCATGGGAGAGGAGTAGAGGTGTATTCCATTAATGCCTTTTCAGTTGAAGGAAAAATACAGGTGTACCTTCTTTTTATGGCTTACAGATTGATCAGAGAAACACATTATGTTTTCTAATTAAAAACTCACAAGATTTTTTTTTTTCTACTCCTATGCCTAGGAGGTGGGTATCAGTATCCTGGTAAACTTGTGTTTTGTAGAATATTAGCTGTGAATCCCCTTAAAAATTAAACAACACCTGCACAAATTTAAAATTATTTTGCACTGTTACACAATCAAGCAATATCTAGTGCACTAAAAAAGCCTACAACAACTGTAGCAGTTGTGAAAAAATACATGATTGTAGTTAACTGGAGTCTTATTTCATTCGCAGTATCCAGTTCTGAAGGATAATTTGCAACACCTCTTTTTTTCTGAATGATATGATGGGTTGTAATTTGCTGCTAAAGATTTCCTAGGATAGTTCTCATAACAAGCCAGCACAACAATGTGCTTGCAGAATAGTAAAATTATAAGTAAGGTAGAGTTTGATTAATACCACTCTCGAAGGAAAGCTTTTTTTTTTATTCCTCTCAAGAAGTGGATTGGCATTTCTGTAGTCAGACTGTAGCAGTGGTTAAGTTGACTGCTCTATCCATTTAAAAAGTGAAGGAAAGGATGGGAATAGTAACAACACAAGCCTCCTAGTGTTGGACCTTTTTGCACCTCATAGTACTTCATTATTGTCTGTTCACTTCAGATATTTCTAGAGGCCCAACTACATTGGGCTTTGCATGTTACTGCCCTTGCCTGGTACTCTGAATATCTGAAAATAAACAAGGCTAGTGCAGGTTCTGAACTTGATTTCAGCTTATGATTTGCAGCTCCCATTTAGGAACTCCATCAGTGTTATTGTAAATATAACAGGTTTTTTTCTCATGTTGCCATATTTAATGTTTTCTGGACCTGCAAATTTTATCAGTTAGTGTCTCTTAAGAGTATGACCTCTACAATACAGGTTATGGTGGTTGCAGTAAAGCAAACAGACAAATGTTCAGTCTTCTACCTGCAGACCAGAGACCCTAAAATCATCATTAAAAAAATCAAGAAAGGCTGCCGTGTCCTTCGAAAGCATTTACTCACTCCTGGGCTGTGACACACCATAAATGAATTGCCTGTGCAAATATTTATTACTATACTGGGACCACTCCTCACTCAAAAAATAATACTACTACAGTGCTTTCTATGTAGAAATATTTTCCACCAATAGAAATAGGAATGCAATCTTGTAGCCTTAAGCGGAAAGCTAAGAGAAACCAATGTGCTGTTAGGGGTGTTGTATGAAATAAGGCTAAAATGTGAGGTTTCTTGAAAATTTCTAATGTTTTAAGATTGAGCTAGTTTCAAGTAAAAAATCAAGTGTCAGCTGTACCAAAACTTCAGAGATGTCATTGATTGCTTTACCAGTTTCTTTCCAAGTTCTCAGGTAATTCACTCAGGTAATATTTATATGCAGACTTGCTGCATTTCATAAAAAAATTCTTACACGATGATACTGAAGTTCTTCAGCTCTGAGCTTCATAAAGCTAAGAACAAGCCTGAACTACAAATAAATGTTAGGCTTTCAATAAAAATTGCTAATTTTCTGCAATAATTGAGGATACCTTTGCTCACCTTCTCTTTCAAATAATATCACATGATATCCTTGTACATAAACTGACAAGGTACGTGCAAAGGAAGTGGACAACAAGGTCCTGAAGGGCAGGACCCATGTGCAGGGTTGTGGTCAGTGGCACAAAGTCCATCTGGAGACATGTTGCTAGTGGTGTACCCCAGGGATACGGGGTCCAGTCCTGCTTAATATCTCCGTTAAGGTCTGGATGATGGGGCAGAGTGAGAAGCTCAGCAATGTTGGGGATGATACAAAGCTCTGAGGAGTGGATTATGTACCAAGCAGATGTGCTGCAATTCAGACGGACCTTGGCAGCCAGAAGAACTGGGCAGAGAGGAACCTCATGAGGTTCAACAAGGGGAAATGCAATGTCCTGCAGCCTAGGGAGGAATGACCCCATGCACCAGTACATGCTGGAAGCTCACTGGATGGAAAGTAGCTCTGCAGAGAGGGACACTGGCATCCTTGGTGGCCTACAAGTTGCCCAAAAGCCAACAATACACCCTTATGTCTAAAGCAGCCATCTGTGTTCTGGGCTGCATAAAGCATCTTGGTCAGTACTGGTGAACACATCTGGAATGCTGTGTCCAGTTCTGGTCTTCCCTTCTACAAGTGAGATACAGACTTGCAGGAGCAATTCTAGTACAGGCTGACAAGGATGGTGAGGGGAGAGGAGCACCACTCATATAACAAGAGGTTGGGAGACATGGGACTCTTCGGTCTGGAGAAGTGTCATCAGTGGGTGCAAATATTTGACAGAAGGGAGTTAAGAAGAGGGAGCCAAATTCTTCTCACTCTACTGATAGGACAAGAGAAAATGGGCACAAATCAACACATGTTTTATCACTTGCTCAGGTTTTATATTCCCTGTTGGGTTGAACCATGTACCCACTTCCCCAGTGGTGGTCTGGCTGCCACAGAAGGCTTTTCTCTCCACTAGTCACCTCAAGGCATATAACCCAAAGACCCACTCATGTGTCCACACAAAAAATATCCTTCAGTGCCCTTTGTGTTAAGTTTTTTTTTTTTAAATAATAATTGGTGATCATTATTTATATACTCTATGAGATAATTATTCTTTTGGTCATCTCCTCTGATTCCTTCTTCTCTGATTCCTTGTTGCCAGAGGGTTTGGGTCAGTTACAGCGGTTGGAGATCAGAGAAGCTAAACAGCAAAGAAGAGTAGTTGGTCACTGAGTAAAATGTCAGGGCTTGAAGACAGATAAGATAATTTGCATTAAGATTCAAGTAAAGTAAACTGCTTCAACTTGCAGATATGTATCTTAAGTAAGTGGGGTGACAGTGGGCTGTAGGTTGTTGTGAGAGAGTAAGAAGAAAATATAAATTATTTAACATGAGATTTATATATGTCACATACACTTGTATGAAAACTCATCAGAAAGCAAGACTTTTTTTTACATTTCTAAACCAAATCAGAACTAAAAAGACCTTTTTTTGTAGAAAAATGTTCAGTTAAGGACATGAAGAAAACAAAACATAAAATTCTTATAGTTAAAAAAATATTATTTTTAATACAAAAATATTAAAAATTATTTTTAAATTATGGTATTAAATAGAGACGTGTCTTTTTAAACTATAAGAATTTGTTTTCCATGTTTAACTTACTTATATTATTGATCTTTTAACTTACTTATATAATGATCTTTTAACCTAATTGTTATGACTTTCACTGTGTTGTGAGGATGTCATCAGTTCAAGATTTTTTTGTCATTAAATAATAATTTTAAAAATCCTCTGTCATTTTGCATTTCTTCTAGAATTCAGAGTTTCAGAGCTCTTGAGTACTGATAGAGATCATCAGCACATTCTAATTTTGTTGATCTTGAAGTACAGGAGCATTGGAGGCTCTTTAAGGCTTCCTTGCTGAACTGCTACCTAAATCTGGGGCTGGTAAAGACAAATTTTCAGGAAAATCTTCAGCTGCAGTATGGCAAAACACTACAACTCAACACGCAAACTTGATAGGAAAAGTCAAGATGTAAGCTAAAAATTCCATATAAGTATGTAGGTAAAACAGCATACAAATGTGTTTTTATATAGAAATTTTTAATAAAAAGATATATATCTGGCAATATATTAACATAGGATTCTTTTTAAACTTATGTTTCATTAATCTTCATTAATTAGAAGAAGCAGAAATATTGAAATTTCAAACAGAAAAGGAATGGGGTCTAAGGAGTTTTTATTTTAATTTTCATTTTATTTCTTTAGTTTTTTTATGTTTTTATGGAAAGAGGAAAAAACAAAATCTTAGATTAACTGTAAACTGACATTGTTATGTTATTTGATGTAAACAAAAATATTTACTTTTCAGTTAGATAACATTAAGGTTTGATGTTGATATTTAAACTGAAAAGTAAATTTAAAGTGAAGTTCCAATTCTATTAATTGATCTGGTACTCTTGTTTCCATTATGCAGAATGAATGAAGTTTCACTCTTATAAGTAAATATACTCCCTTACATCCCTTTCAATTTTCCGTTTTCCAAAGGTCTAACTTTGTTAAAACTTGAAGGCAGAGATCGGAAAAATATTCTTTTCCTGATAGGGATGGTAAAATTTAGTCTAGCACTCTGTTTTTGTAAATATGGTTTAGAGTAGGCTTGAGGAAGAAAATTACCATTTTCAACACTTGACAGAAGTTATGAAGCATAGCTTTCTTTTTTTTTTTTTTTTCTTTCTCAACTATGTGCTACAGGAAAACCTTACATAGCACAGAGCAATCTGTATTTTCCTTCCTTAAACTGATACAGCATTTTGAAATGAAACTAGTAGGAAACATGTGCATGATCTCATTGTAACTTCATGATCATTGCACAGAACAATAATGCAATGAATATTTTTAATAAGACCAGAAATCTTAATTGCTTGAAGATTTTATTTCTGTTGCTATAGTGATTCTGAGATAACTCTAATGCAACAACTGAATCAACTTCCTGCCATGGAAGCATTCCAAAAATCAGAACAAAAGCCTCCTACAGACTGGACATGATGTCCTGGATTGTTATCATTCAGCATACATGTCTTAGTAAACTAGCAACCTTTCTTAGTTCTAGTCTTAGAATGCTGCAGCTTCTTATCTAGGGGGGAGAGACCAGGCAAGTGTATTCTGGAAATTGTCCAGATCTTCCACTGAAACTTCTAATTTTACAACAGATTTAGTGGGCAACTGGTTTTGACATATGTTAAAAAGGCATGAGACAATTACACTCTTCTTCAACAGTTTAGTCTTAAAGAAAAATGCAGTGTACCTCTATGAATATCTTCTTGTAGAACATTAATGACCTTATTTCCATTCTTCCTCTCTTCTGGTCTTTGGGGATATGTCTTTTTGCCTGCTGCTGAGAGAACAGCTGAGATGAGTGGCACAGAAATACAACATGGTGAGGAAAGGGTAAGGAAAAATCAAGTTGTTGACACCTGTCCTAGTATTCTTGTCCCCCAAACAACAGCAGAAAAACTAAGCCAAGCATTCCAGGTCTTAGCCACATGTTTACCTCATTACACCATCTCCTTCTGCTGTTTGCGGGAACAATTAAGATCCATTCTTCTCATCCTTAGAACAGCTGCCTTCAATCTCGCCCGGGCCATTGAGAAATCTCCAGCCACTTTGGAGGCAATTTAATGAGGACGCAGTAATAGGTCTGACATCGTGGAGAGACAGTTTTTTTGTTACTGGTTCTCTTGTAAACTGAGAATTATTTTATTTTTATGAGAGACATACCCATATTTTGGTGAAAAGAACAGATTTGCTTTTTAAAAGGTTAGGTGTTGTCTGAGAAATAATTCCTAGAAGTCTACAGCTACAAAGGAAACCTGCAGACATAATGTTTGGTCATTTTATGTGTTAAAAAACCAGGTTTGAAACTGTCAAACTGTACTCATACCTTCAATTAAATGCCCTCTGTAAAGAGAAACATAGAAAATCACCTGGGTATTAACAGAAGCATTAGAAAGGTGTTAAATCCATCTTCAGAAATCTTGAAGCTATACATATCAGTCACAAAATTTAGTGACATAAGTCTGCTGGGGCTTTTTGGCCCCTGTACCTACAGTACAAAGATGGTTTGACACAGGCATAAATATTCTTCTTGGTTACCTTGATGCTGAACACTGGCCTTGTGGGTGGCAATGCTTAGAAAGATGCTTGTCCCAATAACTGGAGTGCAGGAGGAAGAGGGCAAAATGTGAAAGCATTCCTGCACCCTGGCAAAAGAGAATGGGAAAAAAATTCAGAAAGTGTGTTAAAATTTAGATTAAATTTCATGTTATTCTTACTAGAAAAAATAGTAGTAGCAGCACTGCAGGGAAAATAACAGGTGTATTTTGTGGTGTTACAGAAAAGATTTAGACAATCCTTGAGTTCAGCACAGCCTGGAAACACTTTTTAGTCTATGCAAGAGATTTTAGTGGGCCTCTCAGCCTAAAGAAATCACTTTATACCATAGAAAATGAAAGGCATTGATAAGCTCTGGCAAGCAATTTAGCTGCAGTGGTATTTTCCAAAACACTGTTCTTAGATCTGTTGTGACTTTTTCATGACAAAGGTATTCCAACAAAAAAAAATCTTTCTAATCTCAGAAGACCTATTTTTGTTTGTTTGTCCTTTATTTTGTTCCTGATTATTGGCAAGTGTTTGAAATTTCCTTTGTTAAATTGAGGCAATGTTTCACAATTGTTTTTTCAGAAAGAGAAACTGTATGTTTTATATCAATTTTTCCTACCTTGCTTAGACCAAGAGATACAGAATTGAATGATTGCTTTAAAATGAGAAGTAAACAACCACAAAGAACGTTTCTGTGTAAAGAGTGTCAAAACACTGGCATATGAAAATCTGAGCTCTCTGCTTCCATGTTAGTATTTGAAAATACATATTGAAAAATCTATGTAACTATAACAGGTTCTGTGTATTCTTCCTACAAAGCAACAACTGAATTTTCTTCTTTCCAGATCTTTGATTCAAGATAAAAATCTTAATGTGGGAAATAGTCTTCATTCTGGAGACCCCATACATAAAGTTTTGTAAATGCCCTTTTAATCTAGACTATTTTATTTTAACTTTGAAGTTGCAGGACGTGCTTGCATAGGTATTTTTCTGTAGTGCAAACAGAATTCTGAGAGGGAAGGTTCCTTTTGTAGTTTGTAATCTGGTTCAGTTTTTTTCACCTGTAATCTGGTATAGGTTTTTTTCACCTATAAATTCCATGTGGCTTGTGGGGAGTGGGGCATTGCTCCCCCAGGAGATTACAAACGTCTGTGTAAAGAAGTGGCCAAACCTGTTTCTTGTAACCTGGGTTGCTATGAAAGATAAAAACTGTCTTAGTTGTCTCCAATTTTGCCTGGAGGGTGTTGAGATGCACTGTGGGTATGTTTGTGCACACTCACCTAAACTGAGTGTATTTTAGTCCACACTGAAATGAAAGTGCACTTTGGTGATTGATATTCCTAATAAGTAAGAGCTTTGAGCAAGTACAAATGCACTTTTAAATTAGTGCACCTCATTAATTAACAACTTGAATAGTAGGAAGGCTGGCCAGGGAGCAACTGGTCCACTTCCCTGAGCCCCAATTCTGGCTGCTACAGCCTGTTTTGTGTGTGATCAAGAACCACATGCTTTGCTGGTTTTCAGTTCACAGTCTTGAGAAAACTACTTTGGAAGAGTGTTTGCCAAGTAAAAACACTGAAAACTTGCAATTACAAAATTCTTGTTTTTGAATAAGAATTCAAAGTAGGGAATAAGGAATAAAGAATGAGGAATAAGGAGACATCAGGCACCTTTAAGAGTATCCTGTAGTTCAGTCTGCTGCTTTTTTCCTGCTACTTGTTATACTCCACATATGTATGATGATGGAAACAGGAGAACAATTTTCTATGTTATGAGGATACATACCAGGTGTTTCCTCTGCTTGACTTTAAGTACCAGAAGAGCCATTTCAGCCTCTCCTGAGTACCTCATGTAAAACAGACAGGGTGATCATGTAGCCATATAAGCTTTGTTGCCTTAATCACACTCTTTCCGTGATGAATAATTGGTGGGATCTGAAGCAGACATTTCTGTTTGCTTGTTCATAACAGGGACCCATGTGTGATCTGTTCCAGTATCCTTAACTTGGGAAGTAACTGCTGTGGGAATGAAGCAATAGATTTGTATGTCCATCTCCCACATTAAAGGCCACTGTCTGCAGCCAGACCACCACCAAACGGATAGCAGAGTTTTCTGTGTTAAATACGCCTAAAATATGGGGAGTTGTTAGTGGACAGCATGTTGAGGAGTACATTTAGTGCTCATGTATGGAGTACAGCTTTGAGTGCAGCTGCAGCTGGGGCTGCAGACTGGGGTCTCAGTGTGGAAGCCCAAGCCTCAGGCAAGAGGCCATGACCTGCCCTGTGACCCAGCCAGGTGACTGGACACTCAGAGGCACTTAAGGAGCCGATGGCTCCAGATTTTCCCATGCTTAGACTGTGAGGGTATAAAACCCCAGTGGTTCCTTTGATCAGGGTCCCTCCTTGGAGGCACTCAGCTCAAACTGTTATATTGTTATTCCTCCAAGATTTAATTATTTTAAGGATCTGGGCATCAGAGACTCTGCTAAGGGAAACCTGGGCTTGAGCCCCTAAGGAAACCTTGTCTGACTGGGAGTATGGGAGGTGTAGCTGCCAAAGGGGTTTTGATGCCAGCTTAGGTGATGCCAGAGTGGCTCCTGGATGGTCAGACAGGGAAGTCTCCTTAACAACTGTCCTCCTTCCACCATCCAACTGTTGACTGAAATTATCTTATAGCATTAAAAATTTTAGTGGGTTTTGCAACACTTTACCTGTCATCAGTCACCTCTGTCATATACATAGGCAAGAACTGCTGGCCGAGTAGAATGGGGTGGAGCAAATGGATTTTTCAGTGAGAAAGATCTGGAGGTATTAAACTAAGAATAAGTTAGTAACAGGTTACTTTGCAGGATCTTTCCTTTACATTTAATTCATTGATGTTCTACTGCCTTTCCAAAACTGGTAAGATCTGCAAGTCCTGATTAACCCCAATTAAATGCTATTTTGAGGAAGAAACAGTGCAGAAGTCACCTGTACATTTTGTGCTGTTGAAGTGCACAGAATTTGTCAGCAAGTTACAGACTGCTTCGAGTATTTTCAGTTCAAGCCACTTTGATTGGATAAGGGTCTTGAGTTTAAGTAATTTTGTAACCATTTTGATGTCTATTTATATATTTACACCATTACTACATGACTAATGTCATGTAACATCCAGAAGAGTGTAAGCAAAAATTGTACTTTCTGTTTTGTCCTGCTTTTTGTAGCCTTTGTATCTGCTTTGACAGGGCTTTCTGCCAAGCTCTGAGTAACTGGAATATTCACTGAACTGAAAATTGCTGTCAATGTTTGTTTAAATATGCAAGTTGTTGTAAAAACCTGTGATGATTGGTTAACTGTAGCACTTCATTCAGAATCTGCTGAGATTAAGGACAGTTTACACTGGAAATAATTTTTTAAAAACATTAACAACAACAAAAGAACAAACCTGTGTAACTTTGTTTTCTAATGTCTTTTCCCTTTAATTACTTTTTATAGAAATTACTAACGTCTTTGTTTTCAACATCTAGAAGGAAACTTTATTTGATAATTTTTTCATGCATTCATTTTTTTGTTTGATATTTTTCCCCATGTACTGTCAGTCACATGTGTTAGTGCAAGGTGTGGATTTCTGGCAGTATCTCAAGTAAATACATAATAGAATCATCTATTCAGTTGAACATCATCATGGTGTTCAACTGATAGCACTCATGTTTTCTATAACCCAAGAAATAAATAAGTATCTTTAAAGAATTTTGGTGAAAAATCTTGAAGTGTAGTAGACACTGGCTTTAAAAGCTATTTTTAGTTTTAGGTGGTTCACAGAATTCTTGTTACGGTATGCTTACTTATGCTTCAGAAATATTGCCTGAAAGCTAGATAAAAGCAGAAAGGTTTGTAAAAAAACATGGAGGCACTGAAGTGTAGATTTTATCATTCCAGAAGGAGTTTAAACCACATCCACCCAACAAGCAGCTGAATTAAGGTGTGTTCAGCAGTTTGAAGCTATGTATCATATGGATGTCAAAACATCTTTGTGTGGCAACAGTTAGAGATTGTTTCTTCTTTATAAGGAAAGGCACCTGGTAAGTGCAGTACTGAACAATTTAATTGACAAAATTCTTAAAGAAGACTGAGATAAATCTGAAAATGAAGATGTGTTATTTTCAGTTGTGGCATTTATTGATACTTGGTTAAATTGAGACTCATCAAGTTGTTATGAATAGTTCTCATAGCCTTCAGAAGCTGTCTGTAATCAGACCAGTAATGAGGAGCCTTGACATTTTTCTTTTCATTGTTCTTAAAAGTAGCCTTTGCCCTGTACCCTCTGGGAACATACATAGTTTTGATGTGCATGGAAGTAAGAATTATTTATCAAGAGCATGAAGTAAAATTTGCAAGCCAACAATTTTTTTTCACAAATTTTTCAAGGGAGACCTGAAAACAATCAAATAATTGCTTTCAGTTTTGTTGGATTTTTTAATGAACTGTTTACTGGTGCATTGTATTGTGACCTATTTAGGTTGTAGTGTGTTTCTACATAGCTGCCCTTTACTGGTTCAGTAGAAATGCTAATGTTCTCTTGTGTATGCACATACTGTCTCTCACAAAATGCTGCTGGGGATATTATTCTTCCAAGAGACCAGTTTTACAATCTTTTTGACTGAATGTTTTGGGTTTTCTACTGAGCAGTGTCTGGAACTGGATTGCTGTGGAACGCATGCAAAGATAATGAAAATTTCTCTATAATAATTAAGGAGTCCAGCCAACTGTCTGCCCCTGATTTGTGTGTTCCTGATACAAATAAATGAGGAAATTTTAAAAGGCCTTGTAAAAGCACGAGCTTCTCTTCTGCACCAGCCCATGATGGCTTACCCTTCACTTACTCAATTGTTTGGGTAATGTTTACTAGTCATTATTGACCTCTTTGTTAACATAGCTACCGTTGACATCACTCCCTATCCAAGAGAGATAAGGCCTTGTGTTCTGTTGCATCGTTACAGGGCAGCGGTCCAAGTGCAAATTGTTCATCTATATTTGAAATATTTGTCTTTGGAGCTTTGTAATGAGACTTGTTTACATGGGGGAGGGGAGGAGAAAAATCCTTCTAAATGAAAGCAGTAGCCTCAGTATAAAACCCCACAATAATTCAGTGAAATAGCAAGAAGAATGTGTTTTCCAGCTGCTGTTTGTAGATCCCTGTTGCTAGGATGCTTGATATCAGAGAGTATAACCCCGTCCCATGGTTACGGTCTGCCTATCTTTGCTTTTCTTGACAACAAGGTTAAAGACTATACCCTCATTACTTATCTGATTAGAACCAGCTCAGAAAATTAATGCTAGGAGAAAAAAATCTTAGGAAGCTCATGTAATCATCAGGATGTTGGATTTCATTAATAAACTGCTAAACCCTTGAATGACGCATTGGAGAGGTGGACATAAAAACCTGCCTTAGTTGCATTCATTTTATTGACTTTAATTAGGGGAAACATGTCCTTCATGTGATAAACATGCTGCTGTAAGAACAATGTCTTTGCAGAAAAGGGAAGCTTTTGCTCTTTAGATCAAGGCTCACTGTTTGCATCTTGCATTAAAAGCATGAGCCGTTTAACCACATAGTCACTGGACAATTGGATCATACATCTCATTGCTCTTATCTTTGCTAGTAGATTGTAGAAGACTGCTCCTTCTCAGTTCACTCAAACAATTCCATGGTACTGATTAACCAGTGTCAAAATGTGTCACAGAAACTGCAGAAAGCAAGCAAACAAGAGTTTTCCCCACAAAAATCCTGATGCCTTGTGCTCTAAACAAATAAAACAACAAAAAGGAAGAAGGTAACAAATTAACACCCATGTCTGGAGGAAAAGAAAGCAGAGGTCAGAGAAAATATCCCAAGTTTATTCACAAGTTACCAAAATACTCCTTTGGGCTCCTAGTTTTTGCTACTTGGTAATTACATCTCGTCGTCTTAAATGGTAAACCTTGTTTACCATTCATGAGCTGAATCAATCCTTCCCTGACCTCATTAGTCCAGCTGTTGGCTGTATTCTAAGCTATGTGGCTGCTTAGTTGCACCTGACATGCTATTCTTTCTTTTCCTACCACTAGTCAGGACCAGAACAGCTCACAGGGCTTTAAACTCCCAAAGAAATCCAACTGCTGTTAGTCTGTGCTGCAAATCCCCCAGTTTGTTATAATCCCTCAGTGCAGTGACATGCACAATACTTGAAACTTTGAAGAGCCAAGACTGGGGCTGTTATAAAGCTGAGAAATACACCATGCAATCAGACTTTTTAAGATGGGATATTTTGATTAAAAATGCTTTAGTGAGTTTCATCAATTGCATTGATGCCTTGCCATAAAGAATTTCCATCAATAAATTAATCTTCTTTGAAACATACTTCTTGAAACCATAAAAGGAGATTCTGAACAACATCCAGTTACCTTGCCATGGCTCCTCTGTTTTGGGAGCATACTGGCCCCAAATTCATTGTTTCTGATAAGACAATCTCAGGGTTATTCTTGTGTTTCTACTTAAGTAGTAAGTGTTCTAGAAATGGCTGTTAAGAATGATTTGTTTGTTATGCCTCTTTGGCTGTTCTTTCTCTTCTTCTGCTTGTGTCCAAGCACAGGGCAGGAATGAAAAACTAAGATATAGCTTGTCATCTGCTAGTCACCTTCCAAAAAGTGACTTTCTTCACTTGAGTTAAGGTGGTTTATCGCCTCCTTATGATCACTGTAAAGGACAAATATCAGACTCTAATTAAAGTTTGTAGTTGTGCATCTGCCGTCCTGAGCAAATTTTGGTTAGAGGGCACCATTGATCCTTTTGATTTTCCATTTTTTTGGGCAACTAAATCTTATTTGAAGGGATGAATAACAGGCTACAGTCATAATGTGACCTACATATGAATGACCAAACAGCATGGTCCCAATTGCAGTGGGGACTTGAAAGAAAAACCCTTTAATGGATAAGTACAGGGACCAACTTCCACCACTATAAGTAACTTATCAATCTCATATTTTAGATGAACATAAAATGCCTGTAAATGAGCTTCACACATTCTCTTAGCTGCATGTGTGAAATGTAAAAGTAAATTTAAAGTTTAAGTGACCAGTTCTGAAGAGGCAGGATATTAGTCCAGGAGGATCATTCTCTGGTTTGACAGGAATTACATGAAGAGTACCAAGGAACACCAAACTGAGTATAACAAACACCAGAAGGATGCTCTAACTACTCTTAAAGTTCCAGTATTCATGGGCTCTGAAAAAGTAGAGTTGAAAGAACCAGAATAAAAACTAAGCAGTTCTGCAAGAAGGCTACTGAAGTTTTAAGTTCCTATAATTTTCTTAAAATCCTTAGCTTTAAGATGGTCCAGTTGCTGACAACCAGTCCTATGTCAAATTATATGGCAACAGAGGGGATAAAGTACCAAATTCACTTCCAAAAGAGTCCTTGTCTGTACAGATGTCTAAAAATGTACAGATGGCTAAAAATAGCCGACATTACCCGTTCTTAGTCTTATCAGGAATTGTTTGTCAAACTAAACCCTAGATGTGAAAAAATTCATAGACGTTCCTGTATGCCTGCTGTGACAACGTGACAGTTCTGTGAAATTCCCTGATTTGTTGGATTTTCTCTTCCCATGCCTGCACCATAATTTTCTTCCTTTTTAAACTGCTGCTTGAAATGTTCTATTTTCTAAAGGTTATAAATATACTGGATGTGTAGATGATCCCGAATATTTACCACCTTGGTCAGCTGCAGCTTTACCTAGCTGAGTATTGAAAACTTTCAGGGCTAGAGATAGTTAATGTCTGGTAATCTGGCTACATAACCCCTCCTATGGCAAGCTTGTTCTGATATTTTTCCTGACATCCAAAATAAAAATGATAAAGCAGGACCTGTTTCATCTTGGAACAAGTTCACAAGCTCCAAAAAAGCAAGACATCTTTCTTCAAATGATGTCTAAAGCTTTAGCTATCCGTATTTTTAAGGGGAAGAAGTGGGTCTTATTTCACACCAACATTTATCCAACTAAACAAGGTGAGAACTTGTACCAGGTTGAAAAGTGAATATATCACATTATTTTTGCTAATTTCTCATGGTGAAAATCCAGCAATCCTGAAAATGGTAATTTACTTTCTTTTCTCTTATCCTCCACACCTGCTGCCTTCTTTTCTCCAGATTTTCCAGACACATTCATGGGCATTCCTCTAGGACTGGTTGGAAAGATTATGCAGACTTCTGTAAGAACAATTTTATAATAATGTCCATGGATAAAGGGTAGTTCTACAAAGAACTGTATAAATCATGTACAACAGTCTGAAGCCCTCAATTGGGTTTAACTGAAGAGACATTGCTGTGGTAAAGCACGCTCTGTTTTTTTTCCATGTGAGATACTTCTTCACTTCCCAGCTCCACCGTTTACTTAAAATTCTTGTTCACACTACCTTTGACAAAATTATTATGATTTGTGCCATGCTGCACTTCCTTTGTTCTTAGAAATGACAGAAAAACTTTGTTGAGCTCTGTCGACCCCCTTCAAGTCAATGTGTGAGAGAAAAATGTTGCCTTCTCTTTACAATCAGTGTTGTCTTTGTGGGTTTAGTGGGTGTTTTTTCATGAGTTCTGTGGGGAAGAAATAAGCATGGGTTTGTATGTTTATTTTATTACCGAACATTAGTATGCTGAGGGCATGATGAAGCAGATGATATTCTCTGCTTTGTTGCCTTTGGGAAGGACTCAGACTGTCACAGACTGGCAGCCAAACAGTTTGTTGGAACAGCAGCTTTAGAGTATGACATAATGTAGTTTCAAATCACTTCTGAGTTGGGTCAAAGGAAAAAAAAAAAGAAGGATTGACCACAAAGAGAGGATTTGCCTGCCATCAGGTTGCTGATGGGCTCTGACCTAAATATAAGTTTTTCTTTGCAGTAGTAAAAAAAATTTAAAGAGGGGATTCCACTCCCAATTTAAAGTGCACTTTGGCACTGATTCTAGAACAGATTCCATAACCCTGTCAGTCCTCACCTAAAATTTCATTTTACTTTATTTTTAAGCTTAGTCTTGTAAATAATTTTAATGTTGGAGAGCAACTTAGAAACTCTACTAGAAATTACATAATTCCTCTGCAAATAATGTAGTAACTATTTGTTGTAGTTTGAAAAAAAATGAGTTTTTTGAACTTCAGTAGTTAAACCAATGAGTGCTCAGGTTTAAAGACTGGCACCTGGTGTGGCCACTGAGGACAAGGATCTGCCTCTGAGAACACAAGGGGTTAAAAGCAGAGGGCTCCCCGGAAAGCTCTCTCTTGGTTCTGGTCCCTGAGGACGGAAGGATCTCCCCTGCCCAGCTGGGCGGGGGAGGGGAAGCCATACGGCCTAGGTGAGGTAGGCTGGAACCTTGGGTACAGAGGGGGAGAGAAAAAGTCCTGCAAGATGGAAGGGTGGAGAGAGTACAAGAACCTTGAGAGGCATCAGACAGCCTTCTTTCCCCACCCCCCCACCCCCCCCCCTCCCCCGGAGAGAGAGAGAGAGAGAGAGAGAGACTGAGAAACCGTGTCTGTGATCTGTGTCACCTTGAAATTTGATATCAACAGCTGGGCAGCACGGCCGAAGGAGTATGGGGGGTGGCGCGAGAAGAGTGCCCAGCAGCAAAGATACCGTGAGAGTTCTGAGGAAACAAAGCCCAAGATTTTAATCCTTTTTGTAGATGATGGAAACTTTATAAATGCTAATCCTCCGGAATTTGAAGAAGAAAGATAGAGAGAACTAAGCAAAGATAATGAAAGTTTGTGCAAGTGGAAGATTGTCAGAGAATGCTGGAAAGAATCCTAGGTGGGAGGAGATGATGGAGTGGCTTGTGGCTGGACTGTTCTTATAACCATGGATGGACTCATTTCTTTTCTGTAACACAGAAACGGCATCTGGGGAGAGGCATTGGCTTGGAGCCAAGAGTGGACAGTAGTGTGAACAGAGATGAGAGGAAGATGTCTGTTTCTCAAGGCCCCTCGGCCCCAGGGGGTAATATTGGGGGGGACTGGTGTCCCAAAATTTGAGAAGCTGTCGTTTCTTGAAACTAACCAAAGCATCTTTAAAAAGAAAAACTCTAGAAGCAGCTCTGGTCCATGCACAGTGGTAAGAGCACTGGACATGGAGGAAGAGGCCACGATGTAGTGCAAGGAAGACTCCTATCTCTCCTTGATAAACTGAGTACTAATTATCGAAAGGGTGGTAATAAATTAAAGATTAATTATCTAAAGAGTGGTAACGTGATTAGGAATTTTTAGTTTGTTTTATTGTGTTGAGAACTGGTGGTGGGAGGGAGGAAGAGTGTTTTTTTAAAGTTTTCATGTTCTTCTGTATGTGTCTTCTTTGCATATTATAAGTAATAAAGTTCTTTTCTTTAACTTTCTAAATTAGAAACTGTTTTGCTCTGTTTTTGGTCACATCTCACAGCAAATACCAGGGACAGTATATCCTCATAGGGGCACTGGCCTTGTGCCAACGTCAAACCTATGACACTGTTAACACAATGTCTGTAAACCGATTTCTTGTGACTTTTAAAGTGAAACCGTTGTGGAAATCAAACTCCAATAAGAAATACTGAGGTGGTGCTTTGCATTTTGCAGATAGTTCTGTAAAACAGATTTGACTTTATATCATAACTTTTTAGTAGAATGTTTATGCTAAATAATTAGCATAATTAGATAAATAGCTAAATATACCAGGAGTTGAACTCCATGATCCTTGTGTATCCCTTTCAACTCAGCATATTCTCTGATATAATCTCCTAGGAGAAAGTAGCATAGGCTTTTCTAATGGCAGATAATATGGCACTGAGAGGCAGTGTTTTCAAGAGCAGAGCTTTTAGTCATTCTGTGTTCTTACACAAAACTAAAAAGCTCTTGTAAAAGTGCAGGTCTCCATGCCATTTTTCATTCTCATTTCTGGTACTCTATTGCCTTGGTGTGCTGATTGCAGCTTTGCTTTCACTCCAAAATTAAGTTGACAGCTCTGATACTCCTTTGAACCCTAATGTATTCCCATTTGATCCAAAGGAAAGAACTGCTTGGAGGTGATAGGGAAGCTGACCAGTATACTAGGAATGAAACTCTGTAGTAAATTAAACGAGAGAATTAATTTGGAAATACATACCAGGCAGAATCTAGCCTCTTGTAAATGCAGCTTTCCTTTGTTGCTATCAAGGGGGTTTTTATGTATTTAAAAGAGAAGTAAATTTGAAATAGCTTGAGATATTTATATTTCTTGTTCAAGCAGATCTGTGAAGGCACTGTGGCTCATATCATTCAATAATTGCCTGGGATTTCCAATCTGTTCCTGTTCACTAGAATGTCCAGACATACTCCTGGCCAGTAGAAAATGGTGCAGCCATTATTGCTGTATTTTGATCCACGACTTGAAACTGGCTTGGGTTTTTTTTTACTTGTGACTCTCCCTCATGTATAGCACAGCTGGATCTGTTCTCTTTTCCCATCTCCATGGCTGGAGATATGCATCAGTTTTTTATTATATCCTGTTGTGTCTAAATTGGCAAATTTCAGTGGAGGACCAATTAATGTGGTATATAATGTAAGAAAACTCTGTACAACCATACAGAATGGGATGGTGATTTTTATTTTAAAGTTCAACTCTTCTCTCTTAGCTCACTCACTTATACTTCACTCATTCTATCAGAAGAACCAAGAACCAAGGTGTGGCCAGGATTCCTTCTGGCAACACGTCCTGGTTTCCACTGGGATATAGTTAATTCTTTTCCCAGTAGCTGGTACAGGGCTGTGTTTTGAATTCAGTATGAGACTGATGTTGATAACATATTGACATCTCAGTCATTGCTCAGCAGTGCTTACCCCGAAACAAGGACTTTTCATGTTCCATTGCTCTGCCAGTGAGGAGCTGCACAAGGATCTGTGAGGGAGCATGGCCAGGACAGCTGACCCGAACTAACTGAAGGGATGTTCCAGACCATAGAAAGTCATGTGCAGTATTTAAACTGGGGAAAGTTGGCTAGGAGGAGCTGATCACTGCTGGGAGATGGGCTGGGCATCAGTCAGTGGGTGGAGTGGAATTGTACTGCACATCACTTGTTTCTCTTGGATTTTCTTCTCTCTCTTTTTGTTACCTCTCTTTTCATTATTAATTACTATTACACTTAAATTATTATGATTATTAAACTGTTCTTACCCTATGGGTTTTATCTTTTTTTGATTCTCCTCCCCATCAGGGTGTGGGGGTAAGGGGTGGGGGAGTGAGTTGGGGTGAGGGGGGGGGGCTGTTTGGTGCTCAGTTGCCAGCTGGGGTTAAACCACAGCACAGCAGAACAAGGGGCACTCCTTACTAAGTCCTCAGCACATGTCCTGGATTATTCATTATCAGTAACTATATCCTGGTTCTCCTGAACCTTTCTAAGATCACAGTGATTGTTATTTCATCATGTCCTACCTCTGAGTGTTATTAGCATTACTATTTCATTAATTATCCTTTTGCTTCCTTTTCTAACAATAGTCTGTTCTTTGTTTGCTTTATTAGATATCTTGATAAGCTGCATGTTTATGTGCTGAGACCGTGATGACCTGCTGTTCTGCACCAAGGTCTGGAGTGTGGGTGAGGTGAGAAAGAAGGTGCAGGGCACTTTCTGCAGCTCAGTATGAAAGACCTGACAACAAATGGATTAACACAGTAGCTGCTTTAAGAAGACAGAATAAATAAGACAGAATAAAACCAGGAATATAGGTACGGAGTAAACCTTTTGCCCCTTCAGATGCTGAGAAACACACATACATGCAGCATCAGGTGAATCTTGGGTGGACTTTGGCACAGTATGCTATGCAAAAACAATTTTTGGACAGAAGTTCCTTCTCTTTGGTCCTTCGAGATACTTAATAATGTTCTTAGAAGTAAGCAGCTCTACTCCTGAAGGTTGTTGAGGTGACAACTTCTGGCTGCACTGTTGGACACGGGCAAGGATGTGCAGGTAGATTGGAAGCTGCCTGTGGGCTTCCTCTGTTGCAGCCAGTTGCTGAGGTGACCCTGCAGACATGAGACACACAGAGCACAGCACAGCTTGAGGGCTGTGTGTGGTGGGCACAGCACAGCACAGTGCAGCCTAAAGGCCATGCTGGCTGTGTAGCACGGCACAGTACAGCTCTGTGCATGCTCATGCAAGCTGCAATGTGGATCAGCAGCTCCTCTACCTAAAGCAAGTGGTTTCCCAGGCAGGATAAACACACCCACTCATCTAGGTGTTACCAGCACTTGTTGTTTGTTTTTTCCCCTCTGCATTCACTCATGTATTTGCATTCAAACTTGATTCATACCAGTCCCGATATTTCTGTTTTTCTGCAATGCTAATTTTGTATGTTGCTCCCAGAAGTATAATGGAAAATTCTTTCTAATTCACTCAGAGATTTTTCCCGCTTTGACTCAAAAAAGGTAGGAGATCATGAGTTTAACCTCTGAAGTATTTTACTTTGAAAAATCCCTATTTGTGTTCTACTAGTTCTACCCTAAATTAAAAATCACTAGAATCCAAAATAAGAAGCTGCATCAATCAGTGTACTCATCTTCCCTTCTTGCTGTCAGAGAAAGCACATGACTGGGTTATCATACTGGTGGCCATGAAACACAGTGCTCTGATTTATCTTACAAAATACTATTCAGGACATGAACTGACAGAGGCGTTCTGAGACAGTCATTACGTAACCTGAGATTTTTTTAGTCACTTCTGAGTGTAGTTCAATATATGAAGAATGGCAGGTAAAAATTTAGTGACTTTATTGCAGACTTATTCTGTTGGGAAAAAAGGTAGGCCATGTTACATACTGTAAAACTTTGCCAAATAATTTTCACAGTGATTTCTCTCTATCATGCATGATGTTTGGGGTTTTTTAACCCTTATATTTAATTTTGGTTTTTTGCTTAGCACTTTTCTGTTTTACCCAACTAGTAGACCAATGGTGCTTTGAAAAAATATTTTCCATTTGTATGTAATAAAACAAATAAATATTGTTTTAAACCAATTATTTATGAATAATTAGCTTACAGGGGAATGTAAAAATTCACAGAACCAGAGCTTTGGAAACTGAGCTGTAGAGCTCAGTTGAGATTGTAGCTGCTAAATCACAGCCTTGAGTACCTTGTAGTCAACCGCCTTAGGGAGTTTGATGTCCTTAGAAGCCTGAAGAAGTTGCCCCTTTGAGTCCAGTTATTTTCACATTTCTTTGCTGTATGAGACAAATTAATTCTTCTGGCTCACATTAGAAGTTCTTCTGTTATAACAAAAGAGTGTAGGAGCAAATTGAATGAATTTCCAACATTGAAAGGTTTTTTGTTTGATAATTTGGTACTAACGGGTGGGTTTCTGTTGATTTTTGTGGGTTATTTCCCCTTGTGGCACATCAAGTATTTTCCTTCTGCATCTCTGTGATGCAATCAGAGAACTAGTTACTGTTCCTCTCCTAAATAGGATATACATCCAATAGAAAAGTACAAAGCTGACAAAATACATCATGTTTGCTCTGAATAACTCAATTGACATGGTTTTATGATCATTCAACCATGCACATTTAAATGTGATCTGAGACTATTCTAGGAAAAGCCTGATCCCCAGCGTATCTTTGCTTTTGTCTGACATGACTTGGATGGCTGTTCCACGTGCATGCACACACAAAACACAAAACCAAAGCAGCCTCCCCAGCCTCCACCAAGAAAACCCACAAGGGCTATACCTCAGCATTTGAAGCTTTGAATGTCCTCTAGCAAAGCATGCCTGATTTAACCCCATTTTAATGCCCGAGTTCTTTTCCTCCTTGCTCTGGTACACAGCAAGAGTTTTACATTCCTAGAGCAGAAGTAGCAGAGTGCATTATCCTATCTCAGGTATTCCCATTCATAGCCTGACACAATATAATCTACCTGTAGCAGTACTTTGACACATCAGAGTATAAAATCCGCTGTTCGACATACGAACAAATACTCTACTTAGACATCCTGTTACAGTGGTGATAGAAGTGGAAGAAATGTAATCTAAACACCTAAATACAATGATAACTTGATCAGCTTCAGCAAAATTTGACAAAGCAAGTGCCTGTGTCTTTTAGTGTGGAAAGAACAGTCTCCAATTCCCTTGATTAATAGAAAACATTGTTGTATTTATTGACCAGAATGTACTCTGAGTTTACTTTAGTTGACTGTTTACTTTGTATTTTCTAGTTGCTTGGTTTTTATTTGCAATAGATGAAGACTTAAGAGTGGGACTCAGCTATTCAAATGTTTATGAGGTATAAGCACCAAGTGGCCAAATATGACATTAGCCCTAAATCAAAAACAGCTCAGAATTTGAAAACCCTTTTTGTATTTGACCCTTTGCTTCATGTTGAACCACAGTCCTTATCAGTACTGAACAGATTATGTTTTGATGTGATTTGGTTTGGTTTCATTTATTTGGGTTAAATATGAGGGTTTTTTTTTTTTTTTTTTTTTTTTTTTTTTTTTTTTTAAGTAACAGTAACTGAGAAAGTAAAGGAATTGCAAATCAAATGCTACCTCTTTTTATGTTAATGATAAAGTTCTTAAATTTAATGGGGCTAGAACTTCACATGTTGACTTTAGGTTGAACTTCAATAAATCTATGTATGGTGCTGTACATATTCACACTGATCAGATGAGCTCTGACAAAAATCTGTTTGTCTTAACACCAATAGAAAAAAAAAATCACAACTAAGTCTGTTGGATACAGTCATGTTATTTTCTCTAGACAAGAAATAAGATGGCATGTGGTAGCTGCTTGGATAATAGTCACTTAGTTTTAACACAAATCTGCATCTCTTATCAATTTATTTCCTAATCAATTGACACTTGCTAATAGTTGCCTGTTAAAAAATGTAACAGTAAAAGAATGCTTATTTTCACACAAAGAAAATTCCTGTGAAATTTAGTGCCAGGGGCAGTCAGAAATATTTGAGATGAACAAACAGGTGACATTGAGCAATGCTTCATGTATTTTGTTATTTGCTGACACAAAGTAACTAAAGCTAAACTGGACAAAAAAATTACTCAGCGTCTCAGATTCCAGCAGCTAACTGCTGCAAGTACCTGTTCAAGAAGCTCTGGTCAGTCTTGCTAAAGTTTCTCTCTTTCATTTTGACTTTCCCATCTCTCCCTTTTGAGAATGTAGGTCACTTAAGCATTTGAGAATGTAGGTCACTTAAGGCATAGCAGTGCTGGAAAAGCTCAGCACTAGAGAAACAGCATGGCATGGCCATTTCCATATAAACTCATTCAAGCTCTTTTACCGTCTTAAATGCAATGCTGAATCTTAGGTATTAGGCTTCACTGAAGCTTATCCCTCTCTGCACTTCTGAGGTCCACCTCCTGGCCATTTCCCCTTCTGTCAAAAAGAGAAGTGTGATTTATATCCCCCCCTAAGACTATTTTAAGGCTCTGAAAAAGTGCTGCATTAACAAAGATAGAGTGACTATACATGATAAATTGAATAAATTACCAAAAAGGGACAACAAAATGTTTTTCAATGATTAACTGAGGAAGAAAGAAATCAGAGAATTAATAAAGCTTCAGCAAGTACTTTATTCTTTGTCCATTGCATGAAATTATATGGAATACAGATATTTAGAAATGGCCCAGTGGTACTGGCTTCTGAATACACTTTGTAGTCTTTAACTACAAAGCCAGTGGCTTTAACTACAGAGTCACTTCACATAGAGTTAAAATATTCAGTGGATGAAGGACCTGTCTTGTCATGACCTTTACATTCCTGAATGTTTCCCTAATAAGACTTTTGTCCTTTTAAGTAATGACTTTGTGCTACAATATTCTATAATGCTCAGGTTCCTTACTGCAAAATGGACTATCCCCAATTTATATGAGCAAAACAGGTGCACAGGGAAACTGATAATGTTGATAGCATCTCCATGGAAAGCTGCTGGAATTCACTTCTGGAATCCATATTTCTTAAATTGTGATAAAAAGCATTGGATGTGCTGCAAAGCTTATCCTTTCCTACAGCTGTTCTGCATTGTCCTACTTTTTGTTAGTTTTCACTTTTTGTAAGGACATTGGGGAAGAGAATGTAATAAAAGTTGGAACAGCATTCCATCAGGGAGAAAGTTCATGTGATGAGTTCTCCCAAAAAGGGTTTATGTGCCCTCTCACTCAGAGAAGATGGAGTGATAAAGGATGTTTTAAACTATACAGCTTCTGAAGGTCTAACTGAAACTTATCTTTTCATTACAGTTTTTGATGGAGGCTTGGCGATGAAAATTTTATTATGGTCAGTCATTTGCAGGACTATGCTCTGTGCTGTTAGAGTGATCAAGTTATTTCATTAATACATGTGCACATCTGCAGTCTGGCTTCCATATCTGCATGATTTTATCAATAATTTACAATTCAGTAAAAGTGATGAGCAGTCCGATTCCTTAAATATAATCAGACCGCCTATTATACAAAGTTACAGGAGTGCATATAGCAAAATACAGAATGTGTTAAGTCAAACTCTCTGTGTATGAGAACGGCTCTTTATGCTTGGCTACTGATTTGAACTTTTGCCACACTGTTCATGCAATTAAGTATTCCTTGCAATTTCATATACATAGAAATACAACTGTACTGCTAGTGGGTTTTGCTCTCCTGTAAAGTGACTACAACTATAAACATAGCTGTACATAAATTGACTGCAAGTAACATAGTATGATATATTGACAATATGTATGTTGCACTTAGATATACAAATGAGAGTATGTAATGGTTTCAGTTTGAAACCAGGCAGAAATACTAATTATGTAAAGTGATTTAAGTTTGCCAATTTTAGACTTTCTCTGCTATTGCACCAATGAATGTGATGGGTCTATTTTCTGCTGTGAGATTGGATTAGGAGAAAAAGCAAAGCAGGCCTAAACTTGAAAGGATATAAAGAAAACTTTACTAGCAGAACAAAAAATCCCCAAATAACAAGAAATCAGAATAAAACCTTCAGAACACCTTTCTTCTTCCCTCCCCTCACCTTCTTTCCTTCTAATCAACAATGTACAGAAAAACAACACCCAGAAATCTCAGTCAGTTTTCTACTAATAAAATAGTCTTTCTTTAGTTCACTTAGGGAGAAAAGTATCTTTTGCTAATGTTGTGGAGAACTCTTCACAAGGATAGAGTTCTTGTGGCTTCAATTTTCACAAACAACAGCTGCCCGAGACCTGCATTTGTGAAGTTCTTCCCATCTTTCACAGTTCTCACAACTGTGCTTCTGGTCCATGTCAACTCATTGGGGTGCTATTTTAAGGATGAGCTGTTCTAGCATAAAATAAAAGTTCTTTTCATCTATTTTTGGGAATTTTTTTTTCATTCTCGGGGCAAGGTTTCTCATCTTTTTCTTTACTGTTCAAGCTTCTCATTGGATTTCAGCTATTTCAATATCTGTTCGCTGTAACACTGGTGCCTCTGCTCATGACTGTAGTCAGAACGCTACATCCCCCCAGAGCATTCCATGAATTTACAGGGGAAAAGCCAAAGTCTGATATATCAAGTGTATCTTTACCATAGCCTCACAAAATAATTTTAGCCCAAGCATTAAGGCAAATTTCAATCCCTTCTATCTAGAATTTGACTTCTTCTTTATTGACCTCAGAGTCCCATGTTGTTGTCTCTACGAAGCTTAATCTTTTCCTTCTTCCTGGTTCAGAAGAGAATTGGTGTTCATTTGTTCTCAAGCTGTATCAGTTGAAACAGTTTTTATAGAATCTTGTAACGCTGAGCAGTTAATTTGGTCCAAGCTGTGCATCGGGAACATGGCTCACCGTGCCTTTTCTCTTAGCCACAGTCCCCACAGGCACCTTGCGAGCCGTGCCTGGCCCGATTCTGCCGGGGTGCTGGAAGCAGGAAAAGAACAGCTGCTGAGGCTTTTCTCCTTCCATCCACAGCAAAGCTGGCTCGAAGTGGCAGAGCAAGTGAAGCTCATTGCGAGCTGTGTCGAGGTCGCTGCGGCCGCCCAGCACCGTCCCGATGCCGGTGACGAGGCCGCCCTTGGTCTGGAGCGGGGGCGCGGCCGCTCCCGGCCTCGGGGCCGCCCCCAGCACCGAGCACGGGGCCGCTCCCGGTGCTGCTCCCTGCTGCACAGCTGCTCCCGGGGCCCATACAGCCTCCGGCCGGCGGGGCCCGGTGGCTCTGCTGGGACAAAAGAGCGGCGGCTCCCCCAGGCAGAGGCCCGGCCCCGCCGGGACAGGGCCCTGCGGGCTCCCCGGGGAGGCTCGGCAGCGCTCACCGCCCCTCCGGGCACGGGCAATCCCGGCCGGGCCGAGCGGGGCTGGGCCGGGCCCGGGGCCCGGGGCCCAACCCGCCACCTCCTCGAGGGCTGGAAGGCAAGAGAGCTGCTCGTGGGCCTGCCTGTCCGTAAATGTGTATTGGCGAAGGCGTATCCACCCTTTTTATTGGTGTAATCCTGTGTCAGTATCAGAAATTGGCCACTCAGGGCCAAAGCAGGACACAATATTTATGACTATTGGTATAACTTGGAAAGCTGTACATAATCTTCACAAATTTTTTGTTTATGTAACTATTCCAAGAAATGGTTAAAACAAGGAAAAACCAGATCAATCTCTACTTTTCTAAATGAATAGTAGGCATTTAAGAATTATTTCATAATTTTGATGGAAGTTTCAAGCAAATGTTCTTTGATTCACACAAATTTCTGATTAAAACTTACCATATTTGAAATTTACAAGTGAACTGAAATGACCTTTTATAATAATTATGTGATCTTGGTGATACATTTCCCTACAGACCTGATGGCTCAAGAAATCCTTCTATTTATTCTTTAGTTGTTCTGGCTCAAAATAGGATGTGTCTTCTGACTCAATGATTTCAATGAGTAACATAAGATTTATGTAATTTACCACTTTATCAGTGTTACATCTCATGTCTCTCAATCTGAGAACTAATGTTGGCCACAAAGTTTTCCAACTCTGGTTGAACTGGCTTAATAGCAAAGGAGCTTGTAAGGTTGTAATAGCAAAGGAGCTGTTTAAGCAGGAAAGAATTCTGTGTCTTGTGGAGAACCAGGCAAGGAAGGAAGAAACAGAAAAAAAAAATTACAAAACCTGTGAACAGGATTCATGTGAGGATAGACATAGAAATAACAGAAATGGGCAGTAAGTATAGGTGCTTATAAACAAGCTGTGGCAAATGCAGGAGAGATCTGCATCCCTCCCAGAAGATTTTGTCTTGAAACAGAAGTGTTATGTAGCATGTTAGTCGATGGAGAGAGTGCAGTAGAGAAATACGTACCATTTTATTTTTAATAGATTTGTGTTCTTGTAATCTTGCAATCTTAATTAAAATCAGTAATATTCTCAAATTCAACATGAAATCTGGTTGTGCTTTTCTTACTGTGTAGCTCTGGAAAAGGAAAATGTAGAGCAAATTTTCTACTCTCTGTAGAAAGATGTCTGTCACCATCAGACCAGAAAGTTCTTCCTTAAACTGCAGCTTATAGGAATTTTGTACACTGAAAGTCCCAGTGGGACCAAGGTTATAGGCAGTGCCTGCCCTCTGCTCCATTCCTGGGTTCTAAGGACATGTACTCCTGCTGCTGTAGCTTGGGAATATTTAACGAGAGTGTGTCAGAGACAATGACATTTGATCAGTCATTTAGTCTGTTTAAATGAGCAAAAGAGAATTTGAAATGCTAAGTCACACTGAAAAATCATCAGGTCAGATCTCTTGGGAACCCACATAATTGGCCTGTGCCGAGAAGAAAAGATGGTATCCTTCATCTACAGCAACAGCCTACAAACACGGCTGTACTAACCTCCTGGGGAAATGCAGCTAATCTTAGGATAAGATAGTGAGATCTCCAGATTGTGGTCAGAGGTCTTTTTATCTTGTGAGAGAATAGACATCCTGAGGAGACAATCAAGGGTTGGACTACTCTCTGGATTTTCTGCGAGGCCCTGTTCTGTGGCAGTGCACTACTATCTCATCTGTGTACAACTGAGTAGATTCTTCTCTGGACTGAGAAAAATCTTTGTGCAAGGATAAGAGAGGGCTTCTGGGAACTCTCAGGAATTATTAGTAAATTGTAATTGTAAGTGTAATTGTATTATTTAACATAAGTGTACTGAGTAGTGTAGAAATCCCCAACATACATGTTGGCATTCACAATATTTACTTTCTCAAAAATGTACAAAGCACACATAGGACCAAATGACACCATTCTTGAGCTAAAAATTAAAATAAATGCAAACAAAGAAGAACTGCCAAATTTGCTTTAAAATATGGAAGAATTTAATTTCCATACAGGATTGAAATGAACCCAAAGTTCATTACTTTATTAATATAGTGTGATAATATGTTGTGTTGACATTGGCTAGCCTGCAATGTACCCAGCAATCCCACTATCACTTCCCTGTCTCAACAGGAGATGTGACAGAAGGCTCATGGGTCAAGATAAGGGCAAGGGTATGACTCAGTAATAACTGTCTTTGGCAAAACAGACTCAGTGTGGGGAAAATAATTTAATTTATTGCAAATCAAAAGTATGATAATATGAAATAAAATCTTAAAACACATTCCTCCCACTGGTCCTTCCAGGACTCAACTTCACTCTTGACTTCTTTATTTCCTCCTGAACAGTGCAGGGGGATGGGGAATAGGGGTTCAGGCCAGTTCATAACGCTTTGTCTCTTCTTCCTCATGCTCTTCCCCCAGTATGGGGTGCCTCTCATGGGAGAGTCTTTCACAAAATTATACAACACAGGTTCTTCCCATGGACTGCAGTTCTTCATGAACTGCTCCAGTGTGGGTCTTTTCCACAGGGTGTAGTCCTTCAGGAAGAGAGTGCTCCAGTGTGGGTTCCTAGATGGGGTCACAAGTGCTGCCAGAAAACGTGCTTCATCATGGGCTCCTCTCCATGGGGTCATAGGTGCTGTAAGAGGCCAGCTCAAGGATGGGCTTTTTCTTCGCTTCACAGTTTCTTTCAGGGAGCATCCACCTGCTTGGACATAGGATCCTCCACAGGCTGCAGGGTGGATGTCTGCTCCAGAGGCTGCAGGGGCACAGCTGCCTCACCGTGAGCTGCACCACAGGCTGCAGGGAAATCTCTCCTCCAGTGCCTCCTCCTTCGCTTTCTTACCCTCCAGACCTTGGGGTTTGAATAGTTGTCTGTACCATTCTCTCACCCATCAGCTGCTGTTGTGCAGCATTTTTCCCCCTTGTTAAACACACTGTCACTCTGTGTTGCTGCCAGGCTCAGCTTTGGCCAGCAGCGGGTCCGTCAGAGCCAGCTGCAGCTGACTCTTTCTAACACAGGGGCAACTTCTGGTATCTTCTCGTGGAAGCCACCACTGTAGCCTGCTTGCTACCAAATCCTTGTCATGTAACCAAAATACAGATAATCCAAAAATGGGCTTTTGTGATTTTATAATAGAATTTTCTAAAAATTAGTTTGGGAAGTGTAAAAGACAAGCATCTTGAACAACAAACATCAGTTGAAAGCATAATATAAAGGGACAAATATTTTGTCTCTTCCCTATCCTGACCACTTGAGAGGGAGGTACCTGGTAAACTGTGAACTGAAGGGTGGAAAGGAGGTTGATGTGGATTAGGTTGGCATGTTTTTTGATAAAAAGTTCATCTCCATGCTCTAATTTTTGGCACAAAACAACAATATCAAGCAGGGTAACCTTCATATTTATGGGGAACTGAGAAAAAAGATTCCCTGTCCCAGTCTCTGGTATGTCACAAAAGAGAACTGATAGTCATCATCAAAGTCTGAAATGCACCAAATGAGTCTGGAAAGGCTCTCCAGACAAACTTAGGGGTTGAAGTCAGGGCTGCTATTGATGCTGTTTGGGTTTTGCCTTTTTTTCTATGTTCTCTGTATTCTTCACACACACAATATATATATATATATATATATATATGGCCTTTCCCTAAGAAGAAAGACAAAACAAATCCCAGAGTTTTGAGCCCCAGGAGGTACAAGGCCCTGTGCTATCTTGGGTCTTCCTGGAACCAAGGACAAGAACAATTCTGGGTGATACATTTTCACGGAAAAAGTACAACTGGGAACTCCAGAGAAGGGGCTTGACCTGGGGGGAAAATTATATCACCACTTGTCCTCCTAATTGGTGCTTTTTATCAATTATGCTAATTTCCTAAAAACTATAGAAATATACTCACCCCTGGCAGGAGGGTGGGCTTTTGTGGACATATTTCCATAACTGCCTCTGAAAGCCTTTAAGATCCCTTTTTATATTACCTCCTTACTAAAATTATCTTGAGTTTCATTTCCAGGTTGAGCAAAAGGCAACACTATCTAGAGGGTATAACACAAGCTGTTGGGATGCGAGGGAGTAGGATAGGATAGGATAGGATAGGATAGGATAGGATAGGATAGGATAGGATAGGATAGGATAGGATGGGATGGGATGGGATGGGATGGGATGGGATGGGATGGGATGGGATGGGATGGGATGGGATGGGATGGGATGGGATGGGACGGGACGGGACGGGACGGGACGGGACGGGACGGGACGGGACGGAACAGAACAGAACAGAACAGAACAGAACAGAACAGAATAGAATAGAATAGAATAGAATAGAATAGAATAGAATAGAATAGAATAGAATATTCACCAAGTTCATCAAGTCCAACTGTCTGATCGTGACAAGGCTGATTCAAAGTTGAAGCTTGTATTTAAGGACATTTTCCAAATGCCTCACACACTGACAGGTATGGGGCATCAGCAGCCTCTACAGAAGACCTGTTCCATGTTATGACCATCCTCTTGGTAATGAAATGTTTCCAGGTACCAAGCCTGAACCTCCCCTGATGTTCAGGGACTCTTAGGATTGTACAAGACATCTTTTGACTGGTGTAGGGGACAAAACTAAAAGCAGAGGAAGGAAGGGCTTATCTCGGCTTGGAGAAAATGGGTCATAGAGGGTTAGGAGGACAAAAGCAGTTGCCATGTGTAAACAGGTTGCTGGGCAGTATGCTTGTTGGGCCATGACCCACACCCCATGGTCACCTGCTTCCTGCCTTCTTCCTAAATTCCATTTCTACTGTTTTCCTAAATGAGTGGACTCTGCTCTGTGTGGATGTGATTGTATCGATGTCTAAGAGTCAGCAACTGAAATTAGACAAGGGATTATAGGGCTGGAAAATCAGCAGAGTCATCAACTAAAAACAAGCACTAACAGCAAAGTGCACTGCAGAGCAGGGGTTATATGTGTCTGTGGTTCAAGCAATTGGACCAAGTAAGGGTGCTAATATCAAGCCAAATTATGTGGAGAAGAGATTAAGAGGCTTGGGAAGGAAGTATGACTGTGGAAGTAAGGCAATTGGAAAAGGTGATTTCCAAAGGGACCAAGAAGTCTATGCCAACCGATGGAGAGGATGTAAAATCTGAAGGTCAGCTGAGAGACACGTGTCTGTCTGTATGTGTGTGTGTGTGTGTGTGTACCTGTGTGGTGTGGGAGGAAGCTGGGGACAATAGTGATCCAGCCTGGAAAGAGGGCCCGTTTAAGATATTGGGTGGTATTTGCTCAGGAGAAATCCACAGTGTGAATGTTTATGTCCTGCTGTGTGAAAGGAAATCTGTACCAGTAGCTGGAGTGGTGCTGAGAGGTCTGGGAAATAGTGGGTCCAGATGCCAGTAACTGGGTGACCTGGGATCCTCAGCCAGTTACTGGATGGACCTGAGTGTGTAAGCCCAGCTACTGAGAGAACCCTGGCACAAATGAGTGAAGAGGTCTGTACCAGCCCTTGGAGAAGGGTTCATTTGTGAGGGTACAGAAGCTGAGAAGATGGGAGATCAAGCTATCAGCAGATCATGGTGAATGTCTGTTGGGTGACGAGTGAAAAGCAACTACAGTGGGATTGCAAGTCTTAGGAACTCGTATGTCCAGGGTACAGCAGTGGGGCACACTGGGGATCCAGGGGTAGACTACCTAAGGTCAGCTACTGGAGGAATCTACATTGTAGATATGCATGTATTTCCTAAAAATGCACTTTCATCCTGATTAGCCAAAGGGCAACAAGATGAGGCCATTGGTGCCATTTGTGCTGCTTGAGTGTTTTTGGCTGTATCAATCTGTGTAGCTGTCCATGTGTGTATGCAAGTATGTATTGCAGAAATGAGTTTGTTTGTCTGTGCCTACCAAGAACATGTTTGGTTTCAATACTGAGTACCAATACAGGCTGGGGGATGAAGGGATTTTGAGCAGCCCTGGGAAGAAGGACTTGGAGATATTTGCAGATTACATTGATTTTCCTCTTACGAGAGATCACAACTTCATTTGCCTTACAATTACCACAAAACCTTTGCTCATACTACAGCCAAACTCAACCCTTTAAAGGGTCTTTAAAGTCCATTCATGACATTCTGGTCATTTCAATAATTGATTTAAGTTACTGAAATCAGTTTATAAAGCTAATTTTATAATAGTTTGTAAACTCTTGTGGATCCTAAGGTAAGTACAGGTTAGCCAATTAAATATTGCAATTAAATATTAAATATTAAATAAATAGCCAATTAAAATATTAGCCATATATATCTCCTGCATTTGAAAAATTGAGAATCCATTGCACATTAGCATTTTGCTCTCCTCCCTCACGACTGCAGGTAGATTGTTATAACTTCATTCCAGCACAGCAGCAATCAAGTTACAGTCAACCAAGCTCTGCGGGGTCATTGGACTCTGGTTATAAGTTCACAAATGAGGGTGCAGAACGGCTGACTCCTGACTTCCTGAATGAATCTTCCTGCTGACTGCTGGCCTGTGTCCGTGCTCTAGGATTCTGGATCAGGTTGCTCTAGAACAGGTTTGTGGCTGCGCCTCTCCGCTGTGCCGGCCTCAGGCTGCTCCCGGGCGAGAAGCAAGCCGAGGGAAGGTGAGGCTTCCACTGAATGTCCGCCGCACCACACAGCCCAGTCTTTCACGCGGTTTTCATTTACGTCGACGATCCCAGCTTCAAGCACAGCCGAGCAGCCATCCGCACCCACACCTGCCGGAGCGCGGCCGGACACAGAGAACATTGGTACTCCTTGGTGTATCGGGAGGGGAAGGAACAGGATGCGCGAGCAGGGCGAGGCTCCACCTGCCGCCGCGCTCCGGGCGGCGGAGCAAACGGGGATAACGGGGATAACGGGGCAAACGGGGCTGCGGGAGCGCGGCCGCACCAGCAGGCCATGTAAGGCAGCGGCGACCGCGCGACCCCTCAGCCGGCGCGCGGGGGCCGAGCGCGGCCCTGGCCGGACGGCGCGCGCCGCCTATGGGCGCTCGCGGTGGGCGGGCGGCGCCGCGCACCCGCCAATGGCCGCGCGGGGGAGGCGGTGTCGCAGCAACGGCCGCGCCGGCTGCGGACACCCGCGGCTGCTGCCGAGTGCGCCGGACGGAGCCCGGCCAGACCCACCGGACCTGCCGCCCTCCGCAGCCGGCGGTGAGTGTGTGGGTGCCGCTCCCGGGCCGGGTCGGGCCGGGCGAGCACCGCTCCGCCGGGGGTGGGTTGGGTGCGTGTCGTGTGCGTGCCCGCTCCCTCTCCCTCTCCCTCCTTCCCATCGCGCCGCTAATCGATCGTCGCTCAGCTGCCGAAGGCTCAAGGGGAGGGGGCGCTGGCGGCGCTGCCGGGGGTCTGGCGGCTCCGGTGCCCCCTCCCGGTGCCAGCCCCCACCGGAGGGGCGCCCGAGCCCAGCCTGGCGCGGCCGCCGTCGTCATTATGTAACACCCGCGGGGAGCTGCGGCCCCGCGTCCCTCCTTGGGGCTCACCTCCGTGCTGTCCACCCGTTTTCCTGCGCTCCCCTCCGGGAACCGGGGATCAGGGGCTGGCGGGGAGCGGGGCTCAGCGCGGACCCGCGCGCCTTTGCCTGCCATGGGGCTGGGCTCCGCAGCCGCATCCCCCGATCGCCATCAAGGAGGGATGCGCGGCCGCAGCCAGCGTGGGACCCGGGCGGCATCCCGGCTCCCGGCGGCAGCAGGTCCGGGGCTGGGCGATGCTGGGGGCTGGCTGCGGGCGAGACCCGCGCTGCCCCTGCGGGCGACTCCCGAGGAGTCGGGAAGGAGCCACCTTGCGCGCACACCAAATGCTCCGCAGTCAACAACAAAGCCTCAGCTGCTGCTGCTTCATGCACTCGTGTAGAGGCAGCCGTCCCCTTTTATGGAGACCGATGCGGAGAGGCTATTTGCCTTTTTTTTTTTTTTTTTTTCCCTTGAAATCCCCAAGCGGTAGCTGGAGGGGCTCCTTTTCCCAGAGCCGCTGCTGTATAGCGGCCTCCACAAAACCAACATCGGGTGTGGGAGACCACGTAGCGCCTGTGGGGGTAATACCCCTAGGTATAAAGCCGTGCACTCCGGGGTGGAAAACAAGGACGAGACAAAATCCTGTGAATTAATCTGTAACCCTGGCTAGCTCGTTTGAAAATAAATACAACCCCTCCTCCACCAGATCACCAGCGGTTGCAAATAGTTCTCCAGTCCTGGGTAAAAGCCGTTGTGAAATTTTTCCAAGGGGAAATTGGGTGTACGGTACAAGGTGTTGAACGGACATGTGAATAGCATTTTAGACGCTGACAGCTTCGAATCATGTAGGAGATGCTGCTGACAACCAGTTTCCCTGTTCATGTTTTGCAGGCTCTGCATGGGCAGGTTTGGGAGGGGACAGTTTTTTTTCGGATTTTACAGAGGGTTGCATAACTCCTCATGTTTATTTGAAAAGAAGAGGAGGAGCATACCCAAGCCCCAGTCTGAAATGAAACACATGATGTGGGACTGTCTTTTACTGAGCCATCCCACTGTTTTCTTCAGCTAGCATCCTTAAATAGCATGCTTTAGATGCCTTGGAAAGGGTTAGCATGATAGTAAAACACTAAGGTTTGGAGTTTTTCCCCTCTAGTGCTGTGAAAACTTTGGGGAAAACCAAAGAGATACCTATATACTTTCATAATCTTATGCTTAAAATAGCATCACTCCTTATCAAACCTATACAACCTGTTTTTTAAATGGCAATGGCCATTTTTTAATCCTTTAGTGATGAGCCACTTCTTTATGTTTTTAGAGGCCATACCCAACTCAACCTTTTCTCCCCAATCCAAAGTAAAATGCTGTTTTGAATGCCTTTGTACATTTCTGGGTCACAGTTATATGCTTTTAAATAGTCCATAATTTGTAACTGCTGAAGTGTATGTCCAGTATTAAATTATAGTACAGTGTAATGCTTAGACAGCATGTCATGCAAGGATCAAATTGCAGATAAAGTTCACATAGGAATCTCCTGCAGTGCTTGCACTTGACCCTTATAAATCTAAGTAAAGATATTTATAAATGGAAATATACATCTAGCAAGTAGTTGTTTCTGTGTTCTATTTAATCTGTGACTTGGCTGTGGTGAAAAATAAGGTCTTTTAAAAAAAAAATTATAGTAGATATATTAATTCCAGTTACTTTCTGAAGGCAGCTGTGTGATAGAAGCAATTTTTGCTTCTTGTATCTTGAGCTTAATTTGAAAAAATAAAATAAGGCTCTTTCAAGGAGTGAGGTAGTCAGTTATGTCAATTTATGTTGTGTGTTCTCATTATAGCTAGAAGCAATTAATTGTACTCATAGTGCTTCAGAGAATAAGCTATGCAATATTTAACCTTGGTAACTTGCTCTCAGGTGATAAGCTAAAATACAAATTAAAATAATATCAGATATTTTTCTTGCTTTACACACTTTAGTTATGTAAGTCTCCAGTGTGAGGATGTGACTATCCTCACATGCCTCTATCTCACTATGTTTATATATTATTATCTATATTTCATATATTACATCAAGAATAGTCATTCTGTGGCATAGTCAGTCATTTGATGTCATGTCCTTTTTATTTGTACATGAATACTACTAGAAGGCTTGCATAAATGGAATAGCTTCTCTTCAGCAAGCAGCAAAGTTTTTGTCTCCCCCAAAACCACATTTTTATGCTGTGCCTAACTGAAATTAAAAGCAGGTATATATAATTTCCACACCTACTGTTTATCTGCTGTACTGGCATGACTGCTGTGGGCATAAGTGCTTCTAGAAATCTCTGCCAGTTAGTTGAAAGGAAATATTTTGCTTACTGTTTATATTGCCATAGTGTGGTCAGGGACCTTTACTAATGTGTTATGTCCAGTGTAATGGAACAAAAACTTGGGCATTGCCCCCTAAATATTATGAACAAGGAACTGTGAGTGGTGAAAAAGAGAAATCAAACTGATGTTAAGAAGGATACATTGGTATTTGTGTGCATTATTCAGCTCTGTACTTTCTCATTCTCATGTAAGAGCAAAGGGAATTGTAGAACTTAAGGTAAGACTCCCACTGTTCTCTGAGGGTTATCCTTGGGACATGTGAATGGCTTGGGTTTGGGGGATTTTGAAATGTATCTGATTTGACTAAATGCTGAAAATTAGGGTAAAAAAAATCTACATCAACCCAATATGAAAAGTTTTCCCTTCAGACTACCCAATTTTCAGAGTATTTTAAGTTTAAGGTAATATTTAAATATGGAGTTTTCATTTGTACAGGAAAAAATTGTTTTTCCTGTATTTCATGTTGTTTTTCTTTCAGTGTTTCTGTAAGCTGTTCTACCTCTTTCTCATCCCCCTCATGTGCCTAACCCCCCAGAAATACATAGTAACAACTACATCTTCATCTAAAAGACATTTCTGAGTGAATGCATCACTCCACCCATCCCAAATTGCTCATATATAGAAGTACTGAAAAATTTCCCATTTCGTCGTAGACTAGTTATCAGGATACTTTGGAATAGTAATGAAAATAATTGTACAGTGAACAGATGTTACTGGTAAAATACCCCTATATAAATACGGTCTTTAAGTACCCAGGGACTGTACATGTGTTACAGGACAAGTATGCGTATCCTGCTCAGGTTTCAGGACACTCTTCCTGAGTGGGTGTTTATCTCAAGTGCTGACAGAGCAGAACAGACTGATTCTGTGCTACTCCTTTTTCTTGGCTCACAATGGTATGTCCATCAAAATGGATGGGAAGTTTTTCTTTATTGTTGGTAGTTACATGTGGTGGGTAGGCAATTCACTTGGCTGCTGCTAAGAGGGATGCTTAACTCTGTCAGGACTCTGAGGCAGCTGTGGAGAACCTTAGTAGGCTCTTCATCTTGCTGGTTGTCTTTAGGTTCCCTCTTTCTTTTCCTTGTCAGCCTTCTCCTGCCTCATAGTGTCCTGAGTTTGTGATAGGAGTTTACCTTGTCTTGGATGGAAACACAAGAGGTGGAAACCAATAGTTTACAGATCAAGGCATTATGTGGCTGATGAAAAGATAAAAACAAATCTGCAGTGTTACTGTTTTAAATAATCATATGAAGTTAATTTTTGCTCTGTTTGGCTAATCTCAGAAATATGCTTCTGTGTCAGTGTTCATATATTTGACAAAATGAGCAGAGAAACCTGAAACAGAAAAAATCAGTGAGATAATTTCTGCTTGAATCTTTGAGGGTTGCAGTCCTAGTTCAAATTCTTAAATGGTGTTCTTAGCAATGCTAAGAAAATTCTTGCGGTAGTAGTGAAAATGCTAAGAGGTCTTGCTCACAAAATTCTTTTTTCATTGTTGATGAGACTGTGTATTTTTAATGAAAAACAAAACCTGTTTTGGCCTGTCTCTTCTCATTTGAGTATTGGAAGGAGTAGTACCCAAATATTTCATCTTTGAAATGCTTATAGATGTGAAAGAACTTAGTGATTTAACAAAGGAAATATTTCCCTTCTTATTTTGGACCAGGCTGTGGGGTGGTTGGAAAAAATCTGTACTTAATGGTTAGTTTATTTTCATGGATTCAGACAACAGTGAAGCAGCAAATTTTAAGAAAATAAGGGGGCTTTAGACAACCTGATGCATGTATTAGTTATATTGAGTTAGTTATCCAAGAGCAATAACCTACATTTGGTAAAACTCTGTCTTTCAGAGATACTTGACTAAATATATCTTCTGTAGTAAATGCAATCTATTGTGTGGACGTGAGGATGTGAAGTATTTGCAGCTGTTTTCTGAAGTTACCTTTAGTACCTGGCATGGTTGATTGTCTCTTCATAGGGAAGTCATATTTCTAATTTGCACTGCCGTAGCCTGAATTTTCAGCCGTTGAGTTTTTTGATATTTTTGGCAGTAAAGAATCATTTAGTAGGTGATTCAGTTTTTCTACAGAGGTATTTGGATCTCTCAAGAATTCCACCATTGTAATTTGTAAAGTGTCTTAATTGTGAAATCTTGTCTCATGATTTTGCATATTTTATATCATCTTCCTTTCTTTGATCAGAGGTGGTGCTTTGTGACTACTAAATCTTACAGTGCTTTCAAGTCGCTTTTAGCTCAGTTTTTCTTAGATTTAATTCTGTTCCTGTCAATAGCTGGTTCTCTAGATACTTTTACTTTTGGATGGTACTGAAAGTCCCCCATCTTATTTGTAGTTTAATACATCTTTCTGTACGATCTTTGATCCACTTTCATGGAGTGGGTCTTTATTACTCATGGCTTTTCCAGAAATATTTCGAAAGGGTTCTGTGGAAATTGAGGTAAAGTCTGGACCGGGTGGGGGTGGTGGGAGGATACAATATATAGTATATGAAGAAGTGAGGCTAAGCAAGCTCCACAACTGTAGTGGAACCTGTACTCAACTAATCCTAAAGTGATGACAGGCCCAGTATGTTATTTGGAGCTGTAAATTAATTGAATGACTAACTACTGTGGAGAGCAGCTGCTGTCTTCCACTCTTTTTGGATCTGTGATTCCAAGTCGTTTTTTGATAAACCATGAAAAAAAATCTCATCTAAACACTTGAGTGTTCTCTTGTTGTGCTTTAGTTAGTGTAATATTCACTTTCTCCTGTGAAGGTGATTCTAGACGCTGGCTTGTATGCTTGCCTGTGTATAAAATTACAGAATGTTTGTGTCCAGATTATTCATCTACCAATGATAGCAGCCTGGCAGAGCTTAGGATGAGTACTTAGAAAGTGGACCCTCAAATGCAGTACTGGCATAATTAAAAAAAAAGCATAATAAGGGTTCACCAGTACATGTATATGTTGTGGTTGTCTTATTCATGCTTTTACATTCATAGTTAAAACCTTGTGTAAGTGACACGGTGGTATTGCAGGATATTGTACAGCTAGTTAATATTTAGCTAGATAGAGAATTTTTGAGTACTTTTCATTGTTGTCAGGTGAACATGTTTTTTAAAAGAATTAAGTTGCAATAGATCTATTACTGATAGATGTTTGTGTGTCTGTGTACAAGTACTTTATATTTTATGAAGTAGTTCTTTGAAATGAAGGAGTGTAATTTACTAAGAACGAAACTTTAGTTTTGTATTTCAAGTGACATTGTAAAAGTAACTAGCTGAATAGCAACAGTGTTTAGAAATACAACAATGACAATAATTTGTCAGCAGTCAAAGTAATCTCTGTGCTTGATAATGGGTTTTATAACTTAGATCCTTTAATGGCATATGTGATGGCATATGTTGACAGTCTGAAATGCTGTTTTGCTGAGGAGAAACATCAGACAGGTTAAGTAGGTACCTTTCCTGTTACTCTGTGTGTGTGTGTGTGTGTGTGTGTCCTGCTGAAGGTCTAAATGTAGATGCATGATCTGAAATGTATCTGCATGATCTGAAATGTATCTGCCAGCCTTGCCCTTGTCCATAGTGCTAAATTCACATATATTGTTAAGAGAACTTGAGTTACAGCCATGCAGTTCCTCATAAAGCCTGCAAAAGGATTTAATTTTCTCTAGGTAAAGATGGGTAACTATTAACTGTAAACAGAGTTGTTAGCTTTGCTTGTTTTGCAGTGGTCTCTGCTCATTTGCCTTCTGTGTTGTGTGCTAGGCAAAATTGATGACTGTCATTCACTTTATCATCACATGTAGAGAAATACAACCAGAGTAGATCTCTGAAGAGAGATGTCTTAACTCTGATTCCTACAGGTAGCTGTGAAGGAAGCTTAAGGGCATCTTTAAGAGTGGTCAAAAGCATTGGTGTTTATCAGGAGAATGTTGCATTTCTCCATCTGTTTGTCCTTCCCAATGCTTGAATGTTTATGCAAAAATGTGGGAAAAATATTCCATCTGCTGTACTTGGTCTCTGCTGCTTTTATTTGGTATAAATAATCACAGAGAGAAAATAAATGAGAATTCCTTTTCATTGCAATTTTGTAAAGTTTTTATAACAAGGGGAAGAGAGATCAAGTACTAAAATAAACCAGATGCAGTCAGACAAATTTAAATCCCTTGCACAGTTTCCTAATACATTATGAATTCAATTAACTCATAAAAATAACACCTCCTGTGCTCATTGCAAAGTTGCTTTCCTTTTTAGTTGGATCAGCTAGAAGTTTTAAGAAACTTTGGATGGCAACTATTTGTGGCACATTGGATAAGTTTTACCAACAGTGCAGTAACAGATTCTGATAAAATTAGTGATCTAAGCACCTGCATGCTTACCAACACTTGTTGGGCAGGAAAAATGAGCAGGAGAATGGAAGGTAAAAACAGGTAACACTGAACATATAAAACTAGTTGTCTGGAGAGTATGGTAGAAAGAGTTAAGAAATTAGGGAGGTTTCAGGGCTAAGATTGAGACCCTGAACAGATAGTGTATTTTAGGTTCTAGGAGCCTGAGAAATTTACACTGCAGACTTTGATTGTTATCTAGATGATGGCCTTGATGCTCTGCGTAAACATAACTTTGGGGTCTTGTGTTGTTGTGTTGTGAGTTGCACTGGAGGTGGCTAATACACCTGAGAAATTAGGCTGGCCTGTGCAAAGGTGAGTGTTACAGGGAAGAGGAGATGCTAGTAGTACCATTATTCCATTGCAGCTGTGCCATTGTGCTGTTGAATTCTTCAAATTTATCAGTCTTAGCAGTCAGAAGTCTGCTTGATTCTTGAACGATTCTGCTCTTAAAAAGTGTGAACTGGAAGTTTCCCTTAGTTCACACTAGACTTTTGACTTCATTTTAGCAAATTCTTGGTTGATAAGTATTCTAAAGCACGAACAATTTTAAAATACACTGCCTTTTCCATTAACATGAATATGTCTGAGGCTGCAATAATGTGCTAGAACACTAGTCTGTTGTTCTGTCTTAGACAGTTACACTCATACTTGTTACCATGGCAGCTGATAGTGTGAGATGACTTCCATTAAAACTGTTTTTTAACACTGTTTAAAACTTGCTGCAAATGAAATCTATTAGAGGTGAGCTAGACAAAGCAGATTAAAAAGTAGAGCCCAAGCAAACAGACATTCAGATTTTTGTATCCTGTTGATATGTTTATCAGTCTTAAGCTGTGCCAAGAGAAATATAGGTTGGATATTAGGAAAAAGTTTTCTACAGAAAGAGTGATAAAGCACTGGAATGGTCTGCCTAGGGAGGTGGTGGAGTCACCATCCCTGGATGTGTTTAAAAAAAGACTGGATGTGGCACTCGGTGCCATGGTTTAGCTGAGGTGTTAGGGCATGGGTTGGAATCGATGATCTTGAAGGTGTCTTCCAGCCTTGTGATTCTGTGATATATATATATTTTAATTATATATATATATATATATATATATATATATAGTTCCTTTAGAAAACATTTTTTGATGTGGAGATCCTAAAGGGGTTTAATAGATTTGCAGCTAGTGAGAATTTTTATTTCTTTATCAAGTCAGAGAACATTTGTTCTTAGTCATTACACTCATGTATCTGCTTTATGTAATTAATTAATAATTAAATAATAATAAATTTAATATAATAAAAAAATAATTATAATTAATAATTGAAGTAGTGTAGAATATAGGTCCCAGGGTCCTCATGATGTTCTGAATATTCACAGCAGAACAGACATGTTTCTTCATCCCTCTCCTTTGGTTTCCCTATCTGTGGCATGGTAGTGATGATAACTTGTGTTAGAGATACTAAACCTTCTGCTGAGCAAATAAGTCATAAACTATTTGTCAGAGATAGGACAGGGAAGGTGCTGTGATGAATTCTGATGTGGTAGGATACGTGAATATTCAAAGACTTGCATAAGCTTCTGAAATTGTTGGGAAAAATACTCTGGGATTTAGTAAGTCTTCCTTGCTGCTGAGAGATGAATTACTTCTAAGAGCGATTCCCACACATCTATATCAACACTATAGCAGAATTCCTGTAATTTTTTGTCACCTGGAGAGGGTGTGGATAAGTGAAAGAATGTAAATTAATAAAAATCCTTCAGTAGAGTTGGCTATTGGTCCGCACTGAAGCTTTAGGAATTCACACAGCTCTAGAAATTGACAACTGAAATTCACAGAAACAATTACTTCTTGTCCTGTCTTTTATGGAAGAATCCAGGTTAATAAGTGACTTTATCTAGTGGAGCCCTCCCACCTTTCTGTCTGCAGATAAGTATATATTCTAGGCTCTGGCTAAAAAGAAGCTTGATGATATTAGGAAACTTTTTCTAATGGTTTAGGCATGTGCTGAGAACACAGATCTGTACTTTCTATCTATTTAGCATAAAATAGTCATGAAATCAGTGGCTGACATCAGTTAGTATGAGTTAGTTTGATCCCTGGCTTAATCTCTGTATAATGTGCTGTATTATTTACCTATTAGAGAATGAGGGAAGGGACAAGAACTGTTTTTTCCTGTTACTAAAGGACACAGACTATAGCAGTTCATAATACAACACCTAACAGTCTTAAGTATTCTGTGGGTTTTTCCATTTTTCTGGAGAAAATGGTTGTTCTTTCACAAACCTCCTAAACTCTAGCATCTGCTTGTATCTCTTTCTTATCTGGCTGCTTTTGGTGACATGGACCTGCTTGGTTGGAGCATGAGGTATTTGGAGAGGATTGTGTTGGTGGCTAGTCCCACCTTCCTTCTTTCTTCTGGCTCTGGAAATTGGTATTTTCTGATTGTGTACATATTAGAGTTTTTGGAAGGTGAGGAAAGGCATTTCTTTGGATAGTTGTAGTTGTTGTAGTCAACGTCTACACAGCTCATGCTTTTGAACAGTTAATTTTCTTTTACTGAATTTTAGATTTGGTATTCTAGAGAAATCACTTTCTTTTGTCTTTCACCTATCATCTTGCTATGGCCCTGCCCCAAATTACGCCTAATCTTTATTTCTAGCAGAATCTACCAAGCATCTTTTTATTCCTTTGTCCAGGGAAAAAGGGTAAGGAAGACTCAAAACAGCATATGATCTGGAATTTTTGTCAAATAGATTATTCTTTATTTCTGCTTGAGAGATCATTTTTTCAACATGACTTGATCTCCTTCCCTATCTCTAACCACTAAAAAAAGTTGAAGGAGCTGGTCTCATTCAAAGTCTAATTTTATATCCTGTGTTGTTCAGTTCTTTACCTTCTAATTATAGTATGTTAATATAGTTCTTTTCACACTGTGTTGTTTACAGTGTTAAGAAAGGAAAGTTTAAATTGAGACTAGGCAATTTTTCATAAATCCAGATAGCTTCTGTTTAATGTATTTCGTACTATTGCATAGCATGTACTAGTACAAGTAAACTGTAATTATGATTCAACAAGGAGCGTCCATGATAATATTTTGCCCTGGTTTTAATCTGTCCTTGACTTTCTGCTTTAGATGGCGGGGATTTTTTTGAAATGAGTCTGTTTTGCATACCAGATTTCACTGTTGAAAACTAAAATCTTTTTTGTAGTGTGTGTGCTCTGTTTGATCAGAACTACTCAAAACACCCCAATACTAAGTACATTTATTAATGAATGAGATAAATAAGTTTGGAACTATCTTTCTGAAGGCCAAATATGTTCCTTTAGCATTTCATATAACAAGTTTATAAAGTTCACATTTATTAGCAACTGAAAGTAAGTGAAAGTCCTTTCAGCTGATACAGCTATCATATTAAAGACTGTATAAGATAGTAAAATATGATTCTGCTGTGCAAAGTTGAATTATGGTTATAGGCAACAAAGCATTAAGCAAAAATTGGCTAGCAAGGCACTGACATTGGCTAAAGAAAGATTTTTTTTTTCAGGAGATGATTATAAATGTAGGCATGCAGTTATATTTTCCAATTTCAGATGAGACAGAATTCGCTGATGTTTTCTTGTTTATAGCTTGTAAACTGTGCTATTGTTGTATATTTTAAAGATACTCTGAGTATAGCTTCTTAAGAGAATTGCTAAGAGCAAGAAGGAGCTATCCCTGAAAATTTCTGGGAAAGTTAATTTGCCACAAGATAAAATTACAAATTGATGCAAACTGTACATACCTTACCATGGCAAATTTCCACCTTTTCCTGTCCTGTTTCTTGCATACAAAAGTAACTTTGGTTTTTAATATCCTACACAGACTTTGTTTTTTGCTATTCTGTACTCTCTTTCTCTTGCCAGTTAGTATTAACTTGGAAACTTTCTGGCTCTGTATTCCAGCTCTATTTGATTTGAAATGGTACAAGCTCGGAAGAGACTTCTGCTTTTGGAAGTCAGGCTTCTTTGAACATAGAGGTACATCATGGATCTTCATGATCTGATTTTTAATGAAATACTTTTTTGTATACACTGTGTCAACAGTATTTTATTTTTTTTTATGTTCTTTTACTAAGGTTTTGGTAGCAAAAGAATGGAGCCTGATGAAACTGAAGATTTGATCTAGACACATTTTGGTAAAAATAGATGCATCTGTAATGGTTGATGTAGCTTGCAATTTACTGTGCTTGTTTTTTGTCTTGGAGTTTCAGTGTTGGGATGCTTTCAGATAAGATTTTTGAGGTTAAATTCCTCTTTGGACAGTAGGCAGAATGCAAAGGAAATAGAAATGGGAATTGGTTACTTTTTAAACTTTTTTATGAACTTGACATTTTCAAACTTTTCTCCCCTCTGTGCTTCTCTTTTTATTTTATCGAGTCACATAAAATTCTCAGGCTACAGTTAGTAAATTTCTGTCTTATTAATTTTAATTTAGCATTTTGGTTTGTTGGCCAAAACTTGTGCTGACTGTAAACAAAACAGAAGGATCCCAAGGCTTAAGCTATAACAAGGGATTTAAGCATTTACCTGAGTGCTTTCAAAGGAGGCAGTAGTGCTTTGGCCATGCTATGTTTGCTCAAGTGTGAAGGACAAAGGTACTTTTATTATGTTTTTAATTTAAAAATTCATTCTAATAAAAAAGCTTATCAATAACTGCTGCATAGCAAGTAGCTATGGTTAGTTCTGTTCACAGTGTGCAGGAAAGGGTATGTCATGGTTGCTTGAGTGACAGAGTTTAAACAATATAGGAAGAGGTAGAATTTTAGAACCCTTTCCCTTGCTGAGATGTTTGTACTGATGTACAGTATAAAAACCAAAAGAACTTCCTATCTGATAAGGAAATAAGACCTTAACTAGAAATACCTACCAATCTCTGCATATGTTAATCACATCCCACATACAGCTGGGATTTAGAAGAAAGGCCAGGTAAGTATGATGGACTTTCCAGCCCTTATCCAGCATTTGCGTGATTTCTGATAATTGAACCATCTCTTTATGGGTTAAAAATTTGTAGCAGCACCACCAATGTGACTGTGGCAACAGTCTGTGTGCAGCTGTTGGGGCAGGCAGACAGTGTGCCTTGTGCCTAGGCTTTTTAGTGCCTCAGCTTTTTAGTGCCCCTTACTTCTGCCGTGCCAAGAGAGCATGCTTGGAAGGCAAAGGTTTCTCTGAGATGCTTCTGGCACTTCAGGGATTTTTAAAATATTTTTTTTTAATGAAGACACCTGAAAATAGTATTCTATTGCTCAGTTTAAGATTTCATTTCGAAGGCAAACCTATACTATATGTACTTGGAGTAGTCTGAAAGTTCTTGTCTGCAATAATGACATCCCTTCTCAGTATGCCTCCATCATGGATGTGTTCAATCCAAATGAATTCCATAGCTACAGTTTTTTGGGCATAAACTTGAGAAATAAATGGTCTGGATAACAAGAGAGACTTGTTTTGTACTTGTTAGCCCTAACATAATGTAACATAAGGGTTCTAACATTAAATTTTTTTCTGCATTTAAAAAATACTTAATTTTTCAGTTAAAAAAAAAATTAAAAGCTAAAGTCCAAAAAATAAAGGGATGTTTAATTTTCCTTCAGAAATACAAGTGCATAGTAATGCCTACAGTGTAAAGGGCATACTTCTATTCAAATCAACAGAGTGACTGTCATGATTGCCATTTAAGAAAAAAAAAAAAGAGCAAATATTAAGAGTTCTTTTGATGGTTGATGTAAGGATGGTGAAACTAGTTTTGGGTCCCCAGTTTCTTGCCCTACCTTTTTTTTTTTCTTAATGTACTAGAAATTTTTTCCCAGATGGGCATAGAGTTACATAGTTCTCTGTTTAGGCTGATGTTTGATGGTGGAGGGTAGTGAGTTCTTGCTAACTTTGTAGAACATTTATTCTTCATATGGACTGCCTGTGTTGTGACATGGACTCTAGCGTGTAGATCTAGTGCAAATTAATGTAATAAGTTTCCCCTCGTTTTCTTTGTAGCACAATGGCTGACAAATCAGCAAAACCAGCAAAACGGTCATCCCCTGAATCAAACTCCAGTGAGGGAGCTACGGCAGGAGAAATAAGTGCTCTGGAAGAGGCCTTTAGAAAATTTGCTGTCCATGGTGATACGAGAGCCACAGGAAAAGAAATGCATGGGAAGAACTGGTCAAAGCTATGTAAGGACTGCAATATCATAGATGGCAAGAATGTGACAACCACAGATGTTGACATTGTCTTCAGTAAAATCAAGTAAGTTAATTTCAGCCATAATTTCATTGTCTCCCTGCCCCCCCAGCCCTCCCTGTTTTGTAGGTACCATTTTAATACTAAATTTACCTTCTGTCGCTTTGATGTTGTGAGAAATTGACAAAATCAGTCTCTTATTCCTTTACAAAATTTTCTTGCTTGGTCTAAAAATACAGCTTTCTGACCTGCTATCTTAAATTGACTTCAGTTTCACAGGTGTTATACTATACAAAGAAAAAGATGCGATCAGGATAATGCAGGCTATTCCAATAAACTGGACTGCAGTAAGTTCTCTCTGTGTTTTGTGAAAGATATCTGAATGAATTCAGATGATCTTGCCAAAGCTTGGCTTCAGAGGACTGAAGGCTAAGGTGGGATGTACTAAAAGTCAATATTCTAACAACAGTCATGATGTCCAGCACAACACCAGCTCAGGTTTGAAGTGTGGGGCTATGCCAGACTGATGGTGAATATGGGATGGTAACCCTTGGCTGTGATGAATTATGTAGGATTGTCTTGGTCATCTGATCTTATTTTTTGTGACTGGAGCTTTAGCAGAACTTTGTCCCCAGTTAAAATCCCAGGCAGGCTTAGTCAGAAACTTGTGAAATCTAAGAGAAGATATTAAAGGAAATATGTTAACAATGAATTAATCTGTTATGGCATATTCTGTATGAAGCCCCAATAAATGTTTCTGGTTTTGCTTTATGTGTTGAATTGGATTATTTTCGCCTTTTGTATTCCCCTGGCATCTGATATGATGATCTTGCCTTTTTTGCTTTTTATTACCACAGTAATTCGTTAAATTGTGTCACAAGTCATTGTGTTCAGGGACATGCTTTTTTAAAGGGGTCCCTTAATTTAATTGTACTTGCAGCTTAGCAGGAACACTTATTTGGCTTGTGCACTCAACTGTTGTGTAATGCTGGGAGAACATGCAAACTGCATTGCTTACAAGGTGGTTGGAAGGTCTTGCTACAAGCACTGACTGTTTACACTGCTTCAAAGTGGAGGAAGGCAGAGAAGAAAAGACCTTTAATCTTGAAAGTTGACCAGTGTAACTGTAATTATGACCTCACATATTTGATTTGATTTGAACATAGGAGATGACCTTACTTATTTGATTTGGTTCTTTGTTTCTTTTCTCCTTGGGGATCTTACCTAGATAACTGAAAACACTACATATGCACACTCCCACCCTCTTGTCCTTGTATCAGTCCCTACTTGTATTTTCTTGAAAGTTCTTTTAATGGAGTTAGATATAACATCAGAGAACTAGCTTACTTTAAATGGATGTTTAGACTGTAGGGTTTTGCTTCTTTCTTGATCTATGATATTTTCAATTTTTCTTTGGCTTTCATCAGCTTAAAAATTTGGTTTATTATTTCCTGTAGATAAGTATAATCTTAGTGCTACTTTCTCATTCAGTTTCTGGGCTCTTTAGTAACAGGATGACCCCATGATAGGGCATAAACAGATGTGCAGCATTAGCAAATATAAAGAAATATCAGGTTTGGTGACTCTTGGGGCTGAGGGAATCCAGTCCTGTTGCACAGGAGTCAGTTGCAAGGTGGCAGATACCTGAGGCTCCCAGGGAATGTTAGAAAATTCCCTTGCTGCTGTTGAATGCTCCCAGCTCAGCTTGGGGGTTCTTGTCTTTGTCTCTTGAGGGGGAGGGCTAGCTCAGCAGTTTCTCAGACCTTGCTCCTGTGACTGCTGTTAAGTGTTGTCATTTCTCTTGGAAGAGGCATGCCATCTTCTCCTCTATCCAGTTGTCCTGGTTTAACCCAGCCAGCAGCCAAACCCTCCACAGCTGCTTGCTCACTCCCCCACCAGCAGCACTGCGGAGAGAATTTAGAGTAAAAGCTGGAAAACTTATGGGTTGAGGTAAAGACAGTTCAATAGGGAAAGCAAAAGCCATGTGCACGAGCGAAGCAAAACAAGGAATTGATTCACTGCTTCCCATGGGCAGGCAGGTGTTCAGCCATTCCCAGGAGAGCAGGGCCCCATCATGTGTAAAAGTGACTTGGAAAGACAAACACCATCACTCCAAATGCCCCCCCCCTCTTCCTCCTTCCTCCCTTCTCTTTATTCACTGATCATGATGTCATGTGGTCTGGAATATCCCTCTGGTCAGTTGGGGTCACCTGTCCTGGCTGGGTCTCCTCCCAAGCACCCCCACATTCCTTACCAGCTTGGCAGTATGGAAAGCAGAAAGGCCTTGGCTCTGTGCAAGCCCTGCTCAGCAATAACAAAAACATCTCTAAATTATCAACCCTGTGCTCAGCAGAAATCCAAAACACAGCCACTGTGAAGAAAATGAACTCCAGCCAAAAGCAGCACTCTAGTATTTAATAGCTTAGTAGATAACTGAATCAAATGCAAAAATAACTTAGTTTGAATTGTTTAATTTTTTGTTCATTACTCAGCCTGCACATGTACATAGAACATTGTATTTTATATATTCTTCTCTTTAATGTTATTTTATTTTTACATTATATTGCTTAAATGGCATATGGGAGCTGAGATTTGCTATCTTTATTAGCAAGTTCTGTATTTTTTGAATGTATGCTTTCAGTAGCCATACTTCCACATTTTCTTAACTGTTGGTGTTTGTGGGTTTTTTACATTTTTATTCTTGAGTGCATGTGTCAGCAGTTCTTTTTAGTTGAGATCACATTTATTTTACTTATAATATTTTAGGTTTTAGGTTTTAAAAGGAAAGACCTAATGGCTGTGGGAACTCAGGTGTTAGCAATGTGCTTCAGCTTAGGAGGGTTAAGCATAAGCTGGGTATACAGGATTTCTTGAGCATGTTCAGACAGCTGTTTCTCCTTGCTTTCTCTTTTACTTCAAATTTAACCCTAAGCTCAAGCATAATGATAGATTCGGTAATGCATCAAAGCAGGCGTACTCAGATAATAAACTCTTACTCATTTTTTTTTTACAAGCAGCTTTTTCCCAGCAGAGCTCTAAGGTTTTTTGACAAAGTTTTTCTCCATCTATGTTAAATGTAAAACCTTAAACAGTATAGAAGAATCTCCCTCCAAAAGTGCAAAGTGCAGCTTCCATGTCTCAATAAGTATTCTGATTATGGTTACCAGAAGGCTTTGTGCTTTACTCTTGGCTTTGGCCTCTTGCACTGAAGTGTGTCTCACAAGATTAGCCTTAGTCTGGGATTCTTATGATGAGCCAAAGTGATGGTTCAGTGGGATGGGTCTGGTGGATTTTGGCAGTTGTAGGCTACTCAGGGAACATAACCAACATAAAAAAAATTGTTTGCTGTACCCAGCTACAATAGCCATCTAGCATTGTGTTAGAACTTCCAAACATAATTTCTCTTAGTTCTATTACTGGGAAGCCACTGTATGTAGCAGGGTTGTTTTCTAGCAAGCTATACTTAGAATTTATGACAATGGCACATGTTGCTCAGACACTAGAAAATAATTAATCTAAGAGAAATGTTCTTTGGATATATGAGTTACTATGTATAAAGCCCACATTTGTTGTCTTGCTGACTCTCCTAGGCTTCATTTATTATTCTTGTAGATACTGGCAAAATAGGTAGGAACTAAACATTGCTGATAGGGTAAAGTAAAAAGGAAAATTAATAAGAGATATGTTTACCTAGGAGCTACTGAAAGATAATGTTTTATTTGCTGATTGGCAACTTGATCTGCTCCAGGAGTGATTTTACCTCTGAAGTAACAAACTTTTTTGTAGACTTAACAGCCCCTCTCCACCTCTGCCAAACCAAGTGAACAAAAATTCTGGAAGTTCTAAATAGTCTGTGATACTTCTTGAAAGCTGGTCCCTATGTGTCTGTCTTTCAGAGATTAATTCATTTAACTTTAAGTTTAATGTTGTTATAAAGGTTGAAGAAATTCTATTGAGCATTTGTTACAAATAAGAAAATAAGTGTAGAATACACTTATTATAAGGATGTCAGGTCAGACTGACATGTAATTTGTCTGTTTATCTTGCATAAAAGGTCTACTGAAAGCCTTCGTGTGAGCACAACATTTATATGCACTTGAGAATAAGAAGGAGTAGTCTTAATACAAAGAATGCACAGTAGTAGACATGAAAGAATTATTGCTAGAATTGCATTCTTTGGTAAGAAAAGATGTAAATTGGGTGATTTCTCCTCTCCCCGCCAAATATTTTTGTTTCACAGTAATTTGTAGGGTCCCACAAGTCCTTCCAATTTGGTGGATTGTAATACAAGTTTGTCTGTTCAAATGGCCAGCTCAGAAAATACAAGAAATGAAGCAGCAAATAATTTTGCAATGGAATTATTTGAAATGAAATGCTAAAGCCTGCTTATTGAGAGTAGCCACATGTATGAATATTTATGATTTTCATCCCTTGAGAGCAGAGATAAAACACCTACATTTATGCCAAATATTTGGATTGCATTAATGCAGTTGAAATAGACTGCAGTTTCTGTAATGAGTAGAGAAGTAAACTTTTCTTATTTTTTAGGTTATAAAGCATACAATAAAGCCATCTCTTACAATGTCATTAACTTTCCATGTGTCCTGTGCCTGGAAAAGTAAAAGAAATTGTGATAAGTGAATAACAGAAGTTCTACCATATCTTATAGGATGAAATCTGTTAAAAATTGCAACAAAGCTAACAGAAGTGTGCATAATTTTAAATGAAATTAAGCTTTCATTTTTGTAGTTTCATGGTCAACACTTGAGATGTTCCTTGGACTACATAAAACAGTAACACCGGTTGCCGGGTAAATTTTAATTTCAAAGCTAGCTTAAAGTTACTTGCTTAAAGTTGTGTAAAAATCCTTTCTGCTGACTGATACCAGGAAAACCTTTTCTCTGTAAATGGCAAAAATGAAGCAGCCTCTTCTCAGAAAAAAACAGTTTATGTGATTGATAAAAAAACAGCCTGAAAATACTTCCTAGGAAGTGATTTTTTTAACTGGTCCATAAATTCACTGCCATACTTGAAGACAAAGAATGAGTCATTCATATTCTATGGGAAAGGAAGTTTTCCTAAATTACTGTATCTGAAGTATTTGTGACAAGACCAAAACTAGTACTCCAACTTTTTTTTGTTACAATAATATCTTCAGTTTCCCTGTAGCTCATGTTTCTGCTAAAACGTAGGAGTTCAGCATAACTATCTTAGTAATATTAGATCATTCAAAGCAATAATTTTTCACATACTGTCTGGGCCTTATATAGACATCTTTCTTTTATATTTTTTTAATGAAAAGCGATAATGCTATCTGGGCCTACTGAATTTAGAGACATACAATATGCAGGCATGCACAATAGCATTTGAAGATGGATGTTTTTCATGACAGTGGGAATTCCATGGGCTTCTTTTCAGTTGCTGAAATGCTTGCTTTCTTGGAAAAAAATTCAGCTGTTTCTTTTCTAGTACTCCTCTGGAGTTCCAAAAGTTTGTAGGCTGTGTGTCTTGTATTTTGCTTGCAGAGTGCAAGGATGGATTTAGTGAATCTTGTTGCCTTGGAGAAAGCAAGGTCATTGGTGACAGAGGAGAAGGGCACTGAAGAGTTCTGCATTTGGTACGAAAAGCAGCATATGGCTGCATTCTTCTTATTCCAGCATGATGGTGAGATACAACAGGCTAAGAACTTCAGGATTTTTGTATTAAGGAAAGCAGAACACCCAAGAATAATAGATGCTACTGAGCTCTGACCAGCATACCAGCATGTTGCCTTAGGAACTTAAATTTCTTTGTTTATTGAGGGTCAACAACTGCTTTGGGAAATTTGATATGTTAGCTATGCCATACACATACTCACTCACTTGTTGTATGTAGTTAACATGGTTATTGTAATAGGCCCGATAAAAATATCTCTGCTCTTATTTTAGAAGTGTTACCACTCAGCACTTCAAGAATACATTTTAAGCACTGCCATAAAACTGCTAATTCTATGACATTATTAGATAGAAAAATAAAAATATTTCTGTTTACACTGGCATGTTACTATGGTTGCAGGCAGGCCTGGGTGACGTCAGCCCTTGGATCCATTGTGAGCATTTATTTAGGTAGTCATATCCATGGAAACATTTGTTTGTTTTGATGTTACTATGTGTTAAATTTTAAACAAATTTTTGTGGTTCTATACTGGATTGTTATTGAAGATTAGTTAAGCTACAGAAGCTTTGTAAATATACCTTACTCCTCACCCTCTAAACTGTTCTTGTTAAAAGATCAAGTGGAAGCATAATTGTCTTCTGACATTCCATTAGTAGTTCCCAATGTTGCTTTGACATGTTTTCTTGTTGCTGAGGAAGCCATGTATTCTGTTCTAAAGGCCAGAAAACTCTCCTCCATCTTTTTGAGAAAGGAAGGTTTTGTTCCCATGGAGAACCTTTACAACACACTTTATTGGGCCCTGACTTTTGAGCAGACCCACCCAGGCACTGTCCTCACTGTCTTGCACACTTGGCTGTTTAGCCTAATTCCCACAGCCTGGATCAGTCAGGTCTCTGCAGGAGTTCTTCCACCTGAGAACAGCTGGGCCTTAATGCAGCAATAGTTCACTGTGGTTGCAAGACTTGAAATGGGTAGTGTTTGCTCTGAGAAGCTGGCAAGAAAACTCTTGGCAAGAATGAGTACATGCTTTCCCCATTTGTTAACTGTAATGTAATTGTTGTCTTTTCTTTGTGTTGAGTAAGTATGATGCTTCTTGCTTTCTTATTGTATTTGAAAGGACTAGTACTTTGAGCTCATTCAAAAGAAATATCTATCCATGAGGTTTCTCTGAACTAAATAGTCTTTAATGGAGATTTTTACTGAAGCCTCTCCTAAATTCTTGAAGTATTTAAACAGATATGAAGTGGTCTTTATTAAATGAAACACCTAATAGTTGCAAGCTCTGTTTTATATCCCTACTTGAGACATTCTTTTGATAGTGGCATAGAAAAGGATTTTTTTAATCCTACTTTATGCATGAAGTAGGCATAACAATTAACTTTTGTACTTTAATATGTCTTCATCAGGAAATAAGTTTTAAGTGGATATAGAACAATATAAAAAAATCTTTTCTGGTAAGTTGCAGGCAAGTTGCGAAGTTGTGCATTTTTAGGTAGAAATGTAGGTAAGTTTTAACAGAAATTGTTCTTCATTGCCACATCTATATTTTAATTGAAATTAAAGTCCAGTTGCCTTTCTTGCCTGAAGAGGCAAATGTAATGTTGCCATTTGCACTTTATTCTTTAAAAGCTTTTTATTTAAAAACACAGAGCATCTCTTCTCCCTCTTCTGCCAAGAGTCATAAATTCTAAAAGTAAAACAGTGATTGCATATGAGAAGGAAGATGGTTTTAAATTCACTTGCTTGTAATACAGGCGTGTTTTATGCACGTATACTGGGTAAATTTAAAAACCTATAATGATATTTGCTGATTAGGATTTTAAAAACACCATTTTGCAGGAGCAGACATCACGTGAAAACCTATAGATAAGGTGGTGAGTGATTCATTTCCCAGCTGATATGGAATGCTGCATGATGTCATACACAGTACTATATGTAGCAGCTTGCTTGGTATTTGCCACATTTATGGCCTATTCCACTTGTGTGCTATAAGAACTTCTACTGGTTTAGAGTAGAAGTCACTTGTTTTGTGTTTTTTTTTTTTTTGAGGTCAGTTTATTGCACCATAATTTAAAACTACCTGCTTTTCATTTTTAAAAGCAGCTATGCGAAATCTGCCTTAGTTTTACTGACTAAATCAACTATGTAACAAGCAAGTATTTTCTAGATTGTTAAATATCAATTTTGATTTCACAGATTGAAGTAGAAGATGATTAAGACATAGAGGACAAGGCAGGCGTGTCTGCAGCAGCCAGGTGATCGTAAAGTTTAAGATCCTGAGAGGAATGGTCAAGATTAACAACAGAATTACAAACTGGAACTTCATAAGGGCAGATTTTGGCTTCTTCATTTTTTCTCTGCAAACTACTCCTGGAGAGTAGAGATGTCCAGGAGAGCTGATTGACCTTCAAGGCAGCTTCATCAGAGCACAAGAACGTTTCATTTCCACATGCAGGATGTCAGGAAAGCATGGCAACAGGCTAGCAAGAGTAAACATGGAGCTTCTGACTGGGCTGGAGCATGAGAAGCTGGTACACAAGAGATGGAAGCAGGGAGAGGCTTTGTGGGAGGAATAAAGCTCATGCATGAAGAAACAGGGTGAGGAAAGTTAAAGTTCAGGTCAATCAGCATAACCTCAGTCCCTGGGGAGGTTATGAAGTAAGCCCTTTTGGAAGTCCTTTCTCAACACAAAATGGATAGAGAGTGATTTGGAGCAACCAGCATGGATTTGCCAAGGACAAGTTATTATGCCTGACTGACTTCATTGCTTTCTCTGATGAAATGACTGATACTGTGGATAAAGGGATGTAGTTAGTACACATTAATTATAGCAAGGACTTGACCCCAGTCACATCATCACTGAATTGGTGAGGCATGGGCTGGAGAGTGGGACAGCAGTCTAAGAGGCAGCTCTGGAGGTGGTGATGGTGTCAGTGTTGTAGTTTAATAACCCCGGCTGGAAAATAAGCCCCATGTAGCCACTCTGTTTCCACCACCAGTAGGATGGGGAAGAGAATCAGAAGGATAGGAGTGAGAAAACTCATGGGTTGAGTAAAAATAGTTCAATAGGAAAAGCAAAAACTGCTCATAGAAGCAAAGCGAACCAAGGAAGTAATTTACCTCTTCCCCTGGGCAGGCAAGTGTTATTGTGATGTAGATAGAAATGTACAGTAACACACACAGCAGGTGTTTAGGTAGAGAAGAAGAAGAAAAGAAGTCTCTGTTTATTGTTGACTTCATATATATAAGTTTCTGGACAGTGATCAGAGATTGGACAGAGAAGTTACCACCTCTCCATCTTCACTGGTGTCATGGTTTGACACTGGCACAAGGCCAGTGCCCCCATGAAGATATACTGTCCCTGGTGCTTGCTGTGAGATGTGACCAAAAACAGAGCAAAACAGTTTTTAATTTAGAAGCAAAAGGAAAGAAGAACTTTATTACTTATAATATGTAAAGAAAACACACACAGAAGAGGATGAAAACTTTAAAAAACACTCCTCCTTCCCCCCCCCCCCCAAGTTCTCAACACAGTACAAGACAACTAAAAATTTCCAGTCAAGTTACCACTTCTCAGATAATTAATCCTCAGTCCATTACCACCCTTCTCATAATCAGCACTCAGTTCATCAAGGAGAGATAGGAGTCCTTCTTGCACCATCTCGTGACCTCTTCTTCCATGTCCAGTGCTCACACCATTGTGCATGGACCAGAACTGCTTCTAGGGTTTCTTTTTTTTAAAGATGCTTTGGTCAGTTCCAAAAAATTACAGTCTCTTAAATCTTGGGACACCAGTCCCCCCAGTTTTATCCCCTGGGGACAAGGGGCCTTGAGAACAGAGATCTTCCTCTCATCTCTGTTCACACTACTCTTCTACTGTCCACTCTTGGCTCCAAGCCAATGCCTTTCCCCAGATGCTGTCTCTGTGTCACAGAAATGAGTCCATCCATGGCTATATAAGAAAAGTCCAGCCAAAGGCCACTCCATCATCTCCTCCCACCTAGGATTCTTTTCAGCATTCTCTGACAATCTTCCACTTGCATGAACTTTCATTACCTTTGCTCAGTTCTCTATCTTTCTTCTTCAAATTCCGGAGGATTAGCATTTATAAAGTTTCCATCATCTACGAAAAGGGTTAAAACCTTGGACTGTGCCTGCCCAGAACTCCTACAGCAAGTTGCCGGCACCTCTCGCGCCTCCTCCTCTTCACTCCTTCAGCTGTGCTGCCCGGCTGCCGATATCAAATTTCAAAGTGGCACAGACACAGTCTCTCTCTCTCCAGGGGGGAAGGAGGTTGCCTGATGCCTCTCAAGGTTCTTGTATTCTCTCCACCCTTCCATCCTGCAGGATCTTCCTCTCCCCCTCTCTGCCCAAGGCTTCAGCCTACCTCGCCCAGGCCGCCTGGCTTCCCCTGCTCCGCCCAGCCAGTCGCTGGGCAGGGGAGATCCTCCCGTCCTCAGGGACCAGAACGAAGAGAGAGCTCTCCCGGGAGCCCTCTGCTTTTAACCCCCTGTGTTCTCAGAGGCGGATCCTTGTCCTCAGTGGCCACACTAAGTGCCAATATTCAAACCTGAGCACTCATTGGTTTGACCACTGAATCTAAAAAAAACTCACTTCCTTTTCAAACCACCACAACTGGTCACTTGAGAAGTCCATCAGGTGATATCTTTTACAAAGGAATGTAAACATGATTCTTGTTTATCTTATAATTCCTAAGAACTGACTCAACTATATTAAAACAAATCAGAAGGCTTATTTTCAAGGACAACAGGCAAGTGTTCAGCCATCCCCAAAAAATCAGGGCTCCATCCTGCAAAATAGTGACTTTAAAAGACCATCACTCTGAATGTCCCCACTTCTTCCTTCCCAACACTTGTATGCTGAGCATTTTGTCATATGATATGGAATATGCCATGGATCAGTTGAGGTCAGTTGTCCTGACTGTGTCCCTTCCCAACTCCTTGCACACCCCCAGCCTCCTTGCTGGAAGGAGGAGGAGCAGAAAAGGCCCTGAAACTGTGTTAAGTGCTGCTCAGAAACAGCAAAAACATCTCTATATTATCAATACTGTTTTCAGCACAAGTCCAACATACCACTTCATACTAGTCACTGTGAAGAAAATTAACTCTACTTAAGCCCAAACCAGCACAGATTGGAAGTTTCTGAAGGTGAGGTGACAGCAGTCCTTGCAGTGAGTGTGACTTGTGGAAGCAAGGAAGGGTAGCTACATCCTTGGGCTGCATGAGTCGGTGTGTGGTCAGCAGGTCTGGAGAAGTGATCCTTCCTTTCAGCTTTGAATTACAAGACTTTATTGGGAGTGTTGTGTCCTTTCTGGGGCTCCCCTGTGCAGGAAATAGATTGATACACTGGAACAGGCCTGGTGCAGGGCTACCAAGATGGTCAGGGGGCTGGTTGTGGTGTAACCTGTGGAATAGGTATAAATTTCTTTATGCTCCTGTGTGCGGATGTTGTTTACTCCTAAAAGTACACGTGAGCTAGAAAACCTTCATCTCGGAAACAGGATTATTATACTATACATGTTGTAAATAGGTATATTTAATCTGCCTATGTGTATAAAACTAGTAAAAGAATTTATATGTAGTCTGCTTGGGATGTGATGTTTGTGAATGGAAAGTGTGCTCCATCTGATTTTTTTACTGTTCTTTAACCTTTTTTTGTCTTAAAAAGACAACAGTGGCTTGACTTGGAAGAGCCTAATTGATGTATTCTTTCCATCATTGAGATGTTTAGGAGGACTTCTTTTACAACTGAATTGGAACAAATCACATTGAAGATTGGACATTAAATCTTCAAGATAATTAAAATGGTGTTACTTTCTGGCATTATTGAAGTGGAGTTGCTTATTGTTTTCTTTTCCAGACTTTTAATGCATGTGCGTGTATTCCCATGAATTTTAAAACAAAGTAAATACAATTTTGGTAGGGAGTTGTGGTACAATTTCCCCCTGCCCCAAAAAACTGGCAAACTTTCCCTTGGAAATTTTTTTTCCATGTTACAGTCACTTTTCGTTTCTCATTTTTACAAAAGTGGTGGATATTACCAGCAGATCAATAATTTTCAAAAGCTTGCTGAGATTCTGAATGTTGGTGCTGATTCTGCAGGCTCCCAGAACATTTTACTTGCATAAGGAAATCTCCATGGCAACTTTTTCTAGGAAGATGTGCTGTTAGATAGTGAAGTTTTATGGCTGGATGAGCAAATGTAGGAAGGTGTTCGGTTTCAGCGAGGAAAGCTGACTGCAGCTGACAGCGTAGCCAGGAGTACTGTGGCTAAGGTCTTGTACCCTTCTGGTGAGGAGGAGAACAAGAGCAGCTCACCCACTGGCTGTCACCATTCTTTTTGGCAGTGTGGGCACTCCCAGCACTGACTGCTGAAAAGACACAGTCGGTCCCTCAGGCAGGGTGGTAGCTGTTTGTGTCCTATCTGGGCATTTGTAATTCAGGAAAGAAAACCAGCCAGAAAACCCTACTGCAGGGTTTTGCCTCATTAAGTTTCTGCCTAAGCTGTGGAGCAGCTTCAACTCAAAGACGAATCTTTGTCAGTGATGGCAAGCGGTGGAAAATACCTTGAGGCAAAGTTGTTTTGGTGGAGCAGAGTTCATTGTGAAAGCGAGGGCTCTCGGTGTCTGTTTTGAACGTGTGGTATTCCTTAGGTCCAGTAGGTTTTCTCGGTGCTGTTCCTTCCCAGGAATTGGTTCTGGAGAGCCTTTAGGGAATGGCGCCATGCTGTGAGGAGAGCCGCCCAGCACAGAGTTCCTGCAAGCTTGCCTGGGGCTGTGGTGCTGCAGAAGTGAGCCCTGTGCAGCTGCAAGAGTGTGGTGCTGCACTGCCCAGCCTGTGGAGCTCTTTGCACTGTGCTGGGTGCAAAGCCTTTGTGGCATTTGCTTGGTTTGGAACTGTGAGCTTTGTAGAAGGGATGGTAATGCGTGCTGACAGAAAATGAGGAACGCTGCCTTGGCAGCACTGAATGGTCTTTCCTCTTCTTTGCTTCAAGTTTGCTCTGGAAGGAGAAGACCTGAAAGTGTGGGAAATCTTCCAGTCTCACACTGTTAACTTACTTTCATGATCGTGGCACTAGCTTTGTATGATGCTTCCAGCCTTTTGAGACAAAAGTTGATTTTATGGGGTCTTTTGAGTCTGTAGAATTCATGCAGTTTTCCTGCTGCAAACAAGCCAAGCCAGTGCGGCTGCAGAGCTTTCACTTCTTATATTTTTCTTCAGCAAACTGTTATATACTCGTTTACCTTATTTTCATGGTTGTGGCATTAGGATGTTCAGAACAGCAAAAAGTTTTGTAAAGTGCTCTTTTTCTAGGCAGAAATGTAGAAGACTAAAAAGAAGGATAAGCCACCACCATCATCTGGTGAGCAGGAGCTAGTACGTCTGTTTGTCTCTGCTGATATAGGAAAACATTGTACCACTTAGTACCATTCGTGATCATGGGCATCAGCAGCTGCAGAATGCTGGTGATCTTTGGCACCAGGCTGTGACTCTCGTGACATATGACAGCACTTTCTTCATTGCCCAGATGTCTTGGATCTTTGTTATATGCCCTTCAGTTGTAAATATTGTTTAAAAATGAAACTAAGCTAACAAGTAGTTATTGTACTATCAATATGATATTTTTAATGGTATGTAAAAGATGCAACTGATAACTTTTATGTCATTAGAATTGTGTACAAGAGAAGTAATTTGTCTTGAAGTTAACAACAGATAATACAGTGATACTGTAACACAATAGTAGTTCATTACAGCACAAATTAAAAATTTGAATGGGAAAAATAAAATGGGTCTGTGCTTATTGACTGAAATCTATTGCAGTTATACAAGATCTCCACATATTATAATTACTCATTATAGTTCCCTGTGCAGTACCAATTAACCCTGTATTTAGCTGCTTTGTGATATTCGAGGTGTTTGTTAGTCTTTGTGGGATGGTGTTTGTTAAACTTCTGAATGGAACTGACAGTGCTGAGAATGGAGGGTTTGTCTGACCCAGACCAGTGTGAGAGCAATACAAGAAGCTACTGATGAGAGGATCATAGACTTGAAGGCGTGCAGTTCTTACTCATCATCATATGCAGTCTGTATTTCACAAGAAGGTGTTACGTGTTTCCTTCTGCTAGGACAAGCCTCTGTAGTATGGGCTGCCTGAAAAGTAGTGACTGCAGTATTTCCCATCAGCTCTCCCATCACTTCCTGTGCACAACTGCTGTACTAGGTGCCCCATTTTGATACTCCTTTATGGGCTGTCTTCCTGTGTTGCAGTTTGAAGCAGGTAGTAAGTAACCTTTCTTCCAAATTTAGGCTGTTTACATTTTCTTCCTGCCATGGATGCTGTATGGAAATAAATGCCTGGAGCATTTGTAATCCAAATGGAAATCAGCATGCGTCAAACTGTTTGCATTTGGCATTGTGCCATCAGAAGGTTTTGTATGTTTCTAAGCAGTATGCATTAATTAGTGTTTTCAGCTCTACAAGAGGATTTCTGGGGAGGATGCTGTATTTGATGTTTTTGGCACCTTTTTAATTTTCAGCAAAAAATTTAACAGGTGAGCTGATATGCTTAAAAGAGTCCATAAATAGGAAAAATAAGGAAAAAGGAGTAATTTGGCATTTATAGGTTCTGTCTTTTTTTATTCTAAAGAGCTTTGTAGATTGAGAGGTAGGTTTCAAGTCTAACAGAACAATATGAGAAGATACAGAAAGGTAGTTAGTAAAAGAAAATATGTACCTCATGTAGCTTATAGCCACTCTATTAGGTGATTGGCCTGTGTATATCCAGAAATAAAGAATTTTAATTCTAGATACCAGATGAAAATGGTGGTGAACTAACTGTCTGAGATTTGAATTCAGGATATTTTTAATGCTAATTATTAGAGATAATGAGTGGTTTAAATGCAAATCTAAAATTAATTACTATAATCTGATGAAATGTTTTTTGTTCCCAGTAAGTCCTGGTACTAGTTTAAAAAGAACAATGAAGACTATTCCATTTAGTAGATCCTTTAGAGGGCCTGTGCATTTGCCATATGTTTCAGCAGTTCATCCTTTATTAAAATAACATAAATAGCATGATTCTTTCCCAAGACTTCCTAGTAAAATAGAAATATAAAAAATCAAATAGAAATCAAATAGAAATTATTGCCTTACCTTTAGAGAAAAGCTCAAGCTGTGCTATCCTCTTCCAGCCAGGTTGTTTTTCTTCCATCAGTCATATCAGCTGAGAGTAATGGAAGAGCTTTACATTATGCTGAAGTGGATGTCGTAGCTCGGAAATCTGTTGACCTAAAGACCATTTGGAAAATGTGTTCCCTGCTCTGGACATAGAGAGAGGATCAGTCTCTCTCACCCAAGGAGTCAAAATGGTTTCTTTCTGAAGCTGGATGTAGCTTTATTTTAACCACTTGTTTGGCAGGCTTTCTCTTTCTCTAGAGTTGGGGTTTATTAGTCAGGAGAAGGATAAAACTCTGTGCTTTGCTTGTGTTGAATTATTTTGGTCTCTGACCTCACAGGCAAGCCCTAATTACTCAGGTATATTGGGGCTGCCTACAGTTGTTCTTGGTTATGATTAATAGAGAAATCTTCATTGAGATTGAGGGTTGCATTGTCAATTGCAGCGACCTTGTGCTGAGATAGAAAGTGCCTAGAGTTTGCTCTTGAGGTATACAAAGTGAGTGGTCAGATGCATTCGCTATTTTTTTCCTAAGCTGAGCAAAGGTGGATATATATCTCCACAAGATACGGTAAGGGGAAATTATTAAGGCATAGCAGAAGAACTTATTAAAGAATATTCTCTGCATTGGCAATAGCAGCCATATGGCCATATGTGGCTTGTGGATCTGTAGTGGAAACAAGGTCCTCTCATGTGTGTTACTGGGGTTTTGTTGCTCTATAATTTCGCCTTAACATTTTTTCTTTGCACTTTTTAAAAACAGTATTGTTCTCTTTAAGTGGATACCTCTTCAAATACTCTCCTACTCTCATTTGTAAACTGTTTGAGAGACTTTTTTGGCCACAGTCTACCTAGTCTTCTGTCTTGCTTTTTTGTTTTGTAAAATGAGAATGCTGCCAGTGCAGACAATTGCATTTCTAATTGCTGTTTCAGAAGACATGAAGATTAGAAGGACATGAAAGCAGGACATCATTGTGACTGTTGTTGTTTTAACATAGAGCGAAATCTCTTTTGCAAGAAACAGACATAGAATGGGAAATTCTCTAAGACTGGGGCCTGTATATTTAGAGCTTTGCTGTGACCATCCAATTTTCCCTTTCATATGGGAAGGCAGTCTTTCCAGTAGGGGAGAAATATGCAGTTTCTTCATTATTTCTATTATATTTGTTTTCTTTGAAAGAGAAAATGTCTCTTTTCTGCTCTGTGCATAATTGCTGTCTGGATTCTCCTTTCTTCAAGGTTGTGATTTGGTCCTTGGCAAACAGTTTTGTGGCTTTCTTTGCATGTGACCTTTGGGTATGGACTAACACTGTAGTTAGTTTCTTTTTTCACTTGGTGTGTCGATCTTGATTTCACACCTTTCTGTCTCCAGCCATGGTCAATGACTCTTACAGACTGAGATCATGCTGGCGTCAGTTAACACCTGCTGTCTATTTTTAATGCTGCCACCTTCTCATATTGCCAGCAAAAAATGTTAGCAGATATAAATACATCCATGTTTTCTCTCTGTCATCAGGATTACTGAAACAACCTCTCCCACAAACACATACTTTTTTTACTTGGAGAGTTCACTGCCATTGACCTGTCAATGGGTTCAGAAATTGATTTTGTGGTTAGATGTGATTTGACATAGAAAACAATCCAACTCTGTGAAATCCTTTGAAAAACTGGAATGGTGCTGTTGTAAAACGATATGAAAACAATATTTTTCTTATTGAGACAATCTGATTAAACTCTTGGTTTTAAATTCTGTGTAATTAGACTCTAAAGGGAAATTCTGCCTTGGATTAGAGGACTGCTGCTCTGGTTTCCATAGGTACATTTTAGTAAAGAGTGAGCTGCTTACTGCTGAGCTTGTCTGCTCAGCTGGTGCAGTTCCCAAATACATGAAGCTGTGTTGCTTTGTTTAAATTATGTTTCAGAAATAACTATGCAAAACTATTTTTGAAAAATATGTATAATGTTTATTATGCATAGTATTTAAATGGTATTGTACCTTTCTTACAAAAAATTCACTGAAAAGCAGTCTGCAACTGGAAATATTTACTTGGAGGACAGGAGGAATGTCATGGAGCTGGTTACCTCAGCTATCAGACCGCACTTTCTGAAGTTTTTGGACAAGAAATACAAGTAAACTTGCTGCATCCTGGCGCAGTATGGTAATTAACAAACAGCTGCCATGCCTGAACAGTAGAGCGAATATGCTGTATATGAATTGTGTTGTGTTATTTGTCCCTTTTCCTTCGTTTTAATTGTCATCCACCAGAGACTTCTTTTCCTTATATTGCCCAGTGTAATTTCTGAATTAGGATGGGAGTTTTGTCAGAGGCCTCACAGAAGCAGTGATCCAGACATCTTTCTCCATAGGAACAAGCAATAAAAAGCCCAAGTTGTACTTGTGGGTTACTTCAGCTTCATAGTGATTTAAAAACATGTCCCCACAATACTCACCCTTTGCCTTGCCACCAATTTGCATTGTACTTTGCATTCTGCTTTAATTTGAATTGAGACAGTGTTGGAAAAATGGCTAAAAAATTTGGTAGTTATTAAATTCCTGTCTGGGAATTAAAAATCCCTCATAATATTAGACATCATAAGGAAACACAGTTAGAGTTTTTGCCTTGTGCCAACGTCAAACCTTTGACAATATCACAATATCTGAGGACAAAAACTAGAAAGAAATTCCAGGAAAGTCACTAGCACATAAAATTAGGAGTTTTGTTTTAATGTAATTTTAAGGAAAAACTGAGAGGAGAAAAATTTTTGAGTAATGTGTTGCTAGACAGAAGCTTGGATGCTCACCGTTATTCCATAATAAAGAGTGGGATTCAGTTATTATTCTGTCCCTTATGCAATGATTTATCTTCAAAGTTCAATTCAGTTCTTAATGAAAGCATAATTTAAGCTCTAATATCTTGAGACTTAAGGAGTTAAGATCTTATTATGTCCAGTCCTATTTAATAATGCTTGAGTTTGGATTTTCTCTAAATCAAGTAGGGTGTCGTACCGTATAACCATTCAATATCTAGTTTTTAGATATGAAGCTTTTCCGTTCTGGGTCTCATTAATAAAAACAGCACTGTCTTATGTAACTCTGTTTTCTATTGTAAAAATTCCTCTTTTTATTCCGCTGTCAAATGTCATGTCCTGTTCTTGGTTAACTGGTCTCATCAAAAAAGGTAATGTCTTCCCTGAATGTCAGCTCAGTCAAAACATTGATACTGTATGTAGAGAGAAAGCAGGAATGAAGGCTACTGGTTACCAAAAGCCTGAGGGTGCTAACATGAAAGTTCAATAGGTTGTGTCTCTTTTCCTGTCTCTGAGTGCCATGTACTTATATAAATTAATTTTAGTAATATAAATGAAGTCCTGAAAAATAGCTAGTAATCTGAAAGCTGAACTTGAGAATATTTTTCTAGTCATACTTACGAACAGTTTTGTATAGTTTCTATGGATTAACTGCTTGGCATCAAATGCATTCATCAAATTCATAAATGCTTAAAGAATTTTTGGCCATGCAGTGTTGACTTTACTCATGGTCACGGCTTGTCACAATGTTCTAGAACTGTGTTTATGTTGGGTGGTATGAATAAATGGGCCAGGAACTCTTCTGCTCCTTTTTAAAGCCTTTATTGTGAAATCAGCCTGGGGGAGGGGGCTCGAGGGGTCGCGCTCACCGCCACTGCTCCCTGTGGACAACGAAGAGGAGGAGGTGCAAGCAGCTTTGCCTTAACGACAGAGCTGGAGTCTCCGCCCTCGCAGGAGTCCCCTAGGAGACTACTTGGCTCGTTTAAAGTCCAGGGGGGTGACTCCGAGCAAGTCCCACTCTTGTTACAGTGAGATGTGAGATGATTGAAAACTGTTCTCCAGATAGCTGTTGTTCTTCCCGATCTTCTAGGGTGGTTTGGCGAAGTATCTGTTTATTCGTTTCTAAACTTCAGCAGTTTGTATGCGGCGCTCTCACTCCCATGGTCCCTCGGGGGTCTGGAAGTTCACATGGTTTACATACTGGGTGGAGCCACTGGTTGTCATGGGGAAGAGTAGGGGAGCAGTGGAGGCAGGGCCCGACAGACACAGGAACAAGGAACAGGATACAGGAAACAGGATACAGGAACTTGGGATAGGGCTACAATACAGACACGAGGTAGGTGAGTTTTTTTAACACTATTCAACAGTTACAAAAGTTACTACTACAAACATTAATCTTGCAACTACAAATATGGTTAACAATAACTCTTAACTCTTTTCTTTCTAACAATATCCCCCCTCTTATGTTTTGATCGGGCTTTAGTCCGCATCAATCTTCAATTTCTGAATCATTGGAGTATATTTCTCTAGATTTCTGGTATTGGTTATATATTTGTATAGCTGATTCATGTTCTTGGTTCTGATTCTGAGTTTCCATTAACATAATTTTGGCTTGTTTTTTATCTGTTATTTTAGGGATCTGAAGGCTAGCTTGTACTGTGGTAGTTACTGTCTTGATTACACAGGGAAGTAAACAGGGTAAAAATAAGAAGCTTCCAAAGGCACAAACAGCAATAAAGATTGCTTTCTTCCACCATCCTACTTTGAATGACCAAAAGTCATTCCACCAGTCTGAGTTTCCTAGAGGAGTCCATTCTTGGGTGCCTACATAAGCTACTTTTCGTATTTCTTTTGAAATGTTTTTGATAACTTCACTCTTATCATCTATTTCCAGGCAGCATTCTGAGGAGTTAAACTTCCCACAAATGCCTCCTTCATCTGCCAATAAGTAGTCTACTGCAAGCCGAATTTGGTAGACTACAGCTCTGGTTTGTGTCAATTGTGTGCTAATGTGGTCTAGGGCAAGTGCTGTTTTATTTGACACTATTTCTAGTACTGCCTGGAGACGGATGATTCGATTTAGCATATAAATAGGAGTACGGTACCCCCAGGATCCATCCTGGGCCCAAGTGGCTGGTCCATAGGTCTTAATTATTTCTTCAGGGGTCCAAATTTTTCCCTTCCATTTTTGTTTACTTTCTAAGTTTACTACTTGTCTTTTCTTCCGATTACTTGTTCTTAAGTTATCATATAAGGGGACTCCTAAGTATGACCCTGATTCCTTAGGTAGGAGGAAGAAAGCAGGTTTTATTGCTCCAATGGTGCAGCTTCCTGTCCAATCTCCGGGGAGGAGGGTATAGGCAGTGTTTCCACAAATCCAGAATAAATGCTCAGGGGCCTCCCAGAATATGTCTTGCGTTTCTGTGGGGCACTCCCAATATTTGGAGAGCTCTTTCAATCCTTGGAAAGGATTTATTCCTTTGTCTGCACACTCATAAAGTTTATACACTTCATGGTAGATACATCCTTTTTCTTTTTTTGTAGTAGTCCAATATCTATTTGGTTCTTGTGGGATCCACCTGCTCCCTGAATCTTTTACAATTAAATATCGTTTGCAGGCTGTTCTCCCTACGGGGGTTTGGTATTTCTTTCCTGTCCTTTTAATACATTCTTCTCCGATCACTTTTGCTTTCAGGTCCCATTGTTCTTGCCTCCTTTTTCCTGTGATTCTGGGTTTTTGCTCAGCTAATTTCCATCTTAAGATGTCTAGAGGTGTTAAACTAATTCCTTCCCAGGGCCAAATATCTGACATTTGGGTACTTCCACACACCCAACAATTGGTTACATTTAGTTCTTTACTAATTTTCTCAATTAAGTCTATGAATAGATTTTTACCCAGTGTTTTATCTAGGTTTTCCTTTTTTACTGTTAATTGTTTTTCTTTTATTATGTCATTCATTCCTTCTTGCTCAAAACAGAACCAGGCTTCCCTTACAGGACATTCACCAATCAGGCGCTGCCTATGTGAGGCAGTATTTTTTGTGAGCCAATATGTTTTTCCTTCTTCTTGGCAAGTTTCTAATTGTGTATGATCAAAACAGGTGGGATTAATGTTTGTGTGGACCCTCATTAGTGATCCTAGGTCTTCTTCATCATAAAGAGGGTAGTAGCACTTCGTGCATGTTTCTCCACTCCCTCCTAGTGCCAAGTTTATTGACTGGACTAACATTAGTCCACCTAGGAGTCCGGTATGAGCTAGTTTTGTCCTAGGGGGCTTCATGGCTCACCCTTCTCTTTAGCCTCACCCGGTCTTGCCTCTTAGGTTTGGAGGTGTGAGAACGTCCTCTTTTTCCTGGTAAGAAGATCCTCTTTTTTTTCTGTTAATAAGGTCCTTTTTTTCCTTTTTTCCCACCTTTTAATTTTAACTGCCTTTGGGAAATGTTCTGTGAGGGAAGTCGATGGGGGATTTTTTATTTAACTTATTCTATTTGGATTGAAAATTTTAACAATTTATATCAAAATATTAACAATCTACATTAGAACATATCAAAATATTAACAATCTACATTAGAATATCAATTTATACTAAAACATTAACAATTACAATATCTTACCAAATATATATATATACTCTAACAACAATTTTGCTTAACAGAACTCTGTAGTTTTTATCTATTTCTTCTTCAGTCTGTCTTTGGCTGTTTTAAGAATTACTTTAAGGCTGGCAGGATCTTGGATGGCAATTCACTTCAGAGACTCGGGTGGGTCTTTTCTGGGCTTTGTCCACAGTTAGGGGGAGGTGGTACTGGTCCCTTCTCACAGGAGATGTGAGTCCACCCTTTTTCTATTTCTTTTCAGTCCTTCTTTGGTTGTTTCTTAAGAGTTACTTTAAGGCTGGCAGGATCTTGGATGGCAATCCACTTGGAGAAACTCGTGGGGGATCTTTCTGGGTTTTGTCCACAGTTAGGGGAGGCGGTACTGGTCCCTTCACACGGGAGACGTGAGTCCACCCTTTTTCTTGGGTCCGGATAGCAGCATGGGTCACTAGCAGAACCTGGAAGGGACCTTCAAATTTTGGGGTTAATGGAGTGTCTTTCCAGGATTTGATTAGTACCCAATCTCCAGGACTGATTTGGTGGGTATTGGTGTCAAATGGGGAGGTTTGAGGGAGATACCCTCTTTTTCTTAAATTACTTAGGGTCTTTCCAATTGTCTCTAAGTATTTTCTAGTCATTTCTTCTCCCTCTATATAGTCTCCAGTGCTATAAGGGGTCATCAGGAAGGGAAGCCCAAACATCATTTCATATGGGGATGCCCCAAGGTCAGATCGTGGCTTGGTTCTGATTCTCAAGAGGGCGAGAGGTAAACACTTTAACCAATTCATTTGGGTCTCAGTCCTCAGTTTTGTTAACACATTTTTTAATGTTTTATTCATACATTCTACTCGACCCGAACTCTGGGGGTGCCATGGGGTGTGTAGTCTCCATTTTATTCCTAGGGCTTTTACAATAGCTTGTAGGGCTTGGGAAGTGAAATGGGATCCCCTATCTGAGTCAATAGTGTTAACTAAACCATATCTGGGGATAATATTTTCCAGTATTACTCGGGCAACTTCCTCTGCTGTTTCTCTCTTTGTGGGAAATGCTTCTACCCAATGTGTCAGGTGGTCGACTATTACTAATAAATGTTTATACCCTTGTATAGGGGGCATTTCTGTGAAATCTATTTGCACACTCTGGAATGGTCTTAAGGCCAACTCTCTTCCCCCAGGTTCAGTTTTCCTCATTACTTTTTGGTTTACTTTTTGGCATATTATACACCCCTTTGTTATAGCTCTTGCCAAATCATAAACTCCGAGGCACAAATTTTCCCTCAAGAAATGGTCACACATCCCTTGGGTTCCCCAATGAGTTAGTTCATGTATCTCATTTAACATTTTTCGGGCTAGAGCTTTGTTTAAAAATTTTCGCCCATCTGATGTTAACCATTCCCCTTGTTCTCCTTGAGATAATTCCAGTTTCTTTATTGCTTCCCATTCTTTCTTACTAAATATTGGTTCCCTTTTCTCTTCTTTTTCAGTCATTGCCTTGTCTAGTTTTAGGATTTTTACTGGTCCCTCTGGATTTACAGCTACTTCTTTTGCTACCTGATCAGCTAATTGGTTTCCTCTGTTTTCTAAAGTGTCTCCTTTTTGATGTCCTTTTATGTGGACCACTGCAATTTCTGTGGGTTTGGTTAGGGATTCTAACACTGATTTTATTAGTCCTTCATGTGCTAGGTTCTTTCCTTTTGAATTTAGGTAGCCTCGCTCTTCCCAGATTTTACCAAAGGTATGAACTATTCCAAAGGCATACCTCGAATCTGTGTAAATTGTTCCTTTTTCTTTTTCTAACAAGTCCAGACCTCTCTTTAGAGCATGAACTTCACAACTTTGAGCTGACCAGCTGGGGGGTAATTTCCCTTTTTCTAGTACCTCTAATTCTCCTTTTTCTGTTTTTATGACTACTGCATACCCAGAATGTCGTTTTCCTTCCACTACTCTGGAGGAACCATCAGTAAATAATATTTTTCCATAGGGTAGAGGTATATCTTCCAAATCTTCCCTCACTTTTGTTTGGAAATTCACTAATTCCAAGCAGTTATGTTCTAACTCATATGGAGGCTCCCCTGATAAAAATTGCGCTGGGTTCAAGCTCTTGGAGGTCATTAGTTCTAAATTGCTGGTATCCATTAGAATGACTTCATATTTTAATATCCTAGCATCTGTCAGCCATTGTTGAGCCTTCTGACTCAAGACTGTTTTTAAGTCGTGTGGTGTGTGGACCTTGATTCTACCCTGTAAGGTTAGCTTTTGAGCTTCTTCAATTAAAATTGCAGCTGCAGCTATGGATTGTAAGCAGGTAGGCCATCCACGAGCTACTGGGTCTAATAGTTTTGATAAATAGGCTATGGGCTTGCGATATCCCCCCACTCTTGAGTTAAAACCCCATATGCCGTCCCCTCTTCGGAGTTGACAAATAAGTCAAACTCTTTCCTTAAATCTGGCAGGCTTAAAACTGGTGCTGAAGCGAGCTTATCTTTTAGATGATTCAATCACTCTTCATCTTCAATTGTCCACTTTATGGGTTCAGAATTAACTAATTTTTCATAAAGAAATTTAACACTCTGGGTATATTGTTCTATCCATAGTTTGCAATACCCGAAGAGACCTAAGAGTTTTCTTATGTCTCTCTTTGTTTTTGGTGCTTGTATGGCTAGGATACCTGATATTCTTTCTGGGCTTAATTTTTTACAGCCTTGCTCTATTACATGTCCTAAAATAAATTACTTTGGGCTCCACAAATTGTAATTTGTTCCGGGACACTCTTAATCCCTTGGTTCCCAGAAAATTCAATAGTTGTATACTGGTTTGCCTCACTTTTTCTTGATCTTCTCCAGATATTAAGAGATCATCTACATACTGTAAAATTTTAACCTCATTCTCAGGATTAAATTGACTTAATAATTCCTCTAATGCTTGTCCAAAAAGGTTTGGGGACTCTGTAAAACCCTGGGGTAAGCGGGACCATCTTAGTTGTTGTTTTCTATTTCTATCAGGATACTCCCACTCAAAGGCAAACCAGTCACGGCACTCTTCTGCTAGGGGACATGCCCAAAAGGCATCCTTTAAATCTATAACTGTGAACCAAGCATGTCCGTTGGGTACCTGGCTCAGGAGGGTATAAGGATTTGGCACTACTGGGTGTCTGGTGATTGTCCTTTTATTTATTTCTCTTAGGTCTTGAACTAATCGATATTTCCCCTCTGCCTTTTTAACAGCCAGAATTGGAGTGTTATAGGGGGACATACATGGTTCCAGGATACCTTCTGTTAATAAGTTATCTATGACAGGAGCCAATCCTTTTTTCCCTTCTATGGACATGGGGTACTGTCTGATTTTAATGGGAGGTGTTCCTTCCTGGATTTTGATCTTTATTGGGGGAATGTCTAAATACCCAAACTTTCCTTCTTCTGCCCAAACTTCAGAGTTAATCTCTCCCATATCTTTTATGGTTAGCTTCATCATCTGGACTACCATTTTTCCATTCACTGGGATTATTCCTACTCCTAGCTGTACTTGTAAATCTCTTCCTAATAAATTAGTTTCTAGGTCTGGTAAATATACAAAGTCTGTATAACACTGTCGAGAATTTCCTTTTACTTCAACGTTTTTTATTACTGGTGCCATAAAGGGTTTTCCCTCTGCTCCTAATACTTCACAAACTTTATTACTTAAAAACGTACCAGTTGGGAGCTTGTTTATACTTGAACGGTCTGCTCCTGTATCTACTAAAAATTCAATCTCTTCACTCTTGGGACCTACTTCAAAATTTACCAGGGGCTCTTCTCGGTGTTTCATCGGGTCCCCTAATACATACAGCCCCCGACACCCCTAGTCATCACTATCCCCCCCTCTCAAGATCTTTTCTAAAGTATCCTGTTCTTTTGCTATTGCTTCATCCAAGGATAGTTTATTACAGTCTCTTTTAAAGTGCCCTGTCTGTCCACAATAGTAACACCTCCCGCTCTTTTGGGTGTTCCCCGAATTGGTCTTTGGGGGCATAATGGATTTCTTTTTGTTTTCCTCCTGTTTGGACTTTTGCCCCCCTTCACTTGACTGATCCTTACTTGCCTGGACAGTTTCTTTGGCCACAGCTACCATGAGTCTTGCTTTTGTTTTTGTTCTTTCTTCTTCTCTCCTTAAGTAAACTTTTAGAGCTTCCTTTAATAGTTCATTGATCCCTTTCTCTTGCCAATCATCTAATTTTTCTAGTTTCTTCCTGATATCAGGCCAGGACTTAGTAACAAATTGTACTTTTAACAGTACTTGGCCTTCAGGACTGTCGGGATCTATGTTTGAGTATAATTGAAAATTTCTTCTTAACCTATTTAACCAGGTGGCTGGGGTCTCATCTTTTTCTTGGGTCTCATCAAAGGCTAGCTTGGTGTTGTTACTTCGGGGAACAGATTCTTTAATTCCTTTTACCATTAGGGTTCTGTAATCTCTCATATTCTGTCTTCCCTCTTCCCTGTTTGGATCCCATCCTGGATCCACTTGTGGGAGCTTGTCTTCTCCCCGGGGCCCAATCCTGTTTTCTCGTTCCCAGATTCTCATTCCTGTGACACGGATCATGGCTAGCTCTTCAGGGTTAAATAAGATATTTAAAATAGAGTTTAACTCACTCCAAGTGTAAATATTGGGACCTAGAAATTGGTCTACTTGATTGGCTATTCCCACCGGGTCTTCAACCAGGTTTCCTAGCTCTTTCTTGAATCCTCTAACTTCCGAAGCTGTCAATGGGGCATTGACAAACCCTACCTCCAACTACTCCTCCCATAGGGACTTCTCTCAAGGGGAAGAGTTTGGTTGTCTTAGATCTTGTATGACAATAAGGTCCATCTCCAGGATTTTGTCCTTGACTAGAAGTAGGGGTTAGGGGAAGTTGCTCATTGTTAAGGGGAGGGTTAGGATTAATTTGGGGCATTCTTGACTCCCAGTCATGCGGAGGTAAGGGAACAGTTGCAGGTGAGGGAGAGGAGATTTGGTTCACTATAGGGGTTTCTGGAGGTAAAGGAACTGTAACTGTCAGATTATAAGGAACCGGTGATGGGATTGAGGGAGAAGATTCAGTGGCAGTGGGAGGGGCTGAAAATGCAGAGGAGGATGGGTTCAGGCAGAAAGGGTTCGAACTGGAAACAGGTGGGTTAAGTGAGGGTGGTATAGAGGCTGGGATAGTCTGGGAATTGCAAAGGGGAGCTTGGGGCACTATTGGGTATACGGGAGGAGGGGGTAGGTACTCCAAGGGGTCCCATTTACTACTGGTTCCATTAGTCTCTTTTTCTTGTTCTTTATTTCCCTTAACTCCTGTTTTTTGTTCTTTCAACTTACATACCTTCACTAATTCTGTTTCTGTTTTACCTTTTTGCCACAAAGCTGCATACATTATTTCTTCTGGGCTTGTACCTCTTTTGGTTTTTAGATGTTGGTATAATTGGGAACACATCCAGGGATCTTTCGTGCCATACCACGGCCACTGTCCCTGCATTTCCAATTTGGGCCAAACTTCCATACAATAATGGATCATTTTAATCCGGTCTAGGCCCTTGGTGGCCTCTTGTGTGTCCCAGTGATCTAATATTTGTTCTAATGGGCTATCAGGGGGAATGGTTCTGGTAGTTCTTTTATTCTCCTTGGGACTTGCCTTCTTATTTAGGCACTGTCCCATTACTCTTCTTTTCTCTGGGCTTAAACTTAAAAATTGACGGTGCCTCTACCTGAACAAAACACTACTGGCAGGCACACAAGTTTAAAAAACAAACTTATAACTGTCCCTTACTTACTTTATAAACGTGCCCCTACTCGAATGGAAATTTAATGACGGGCAAATGGACTTCTAAATTATTATGAAAATTAAAATTCTCTCTTTATCCTCAATCGGTCAAAATCCGATCTCCGTTCCCCTCCCGCCTCGCCTCCCTGACTCCCCTGTCAGTAGAGACTATGAGCACTATTGAGTCGACGTGGAGGGGACCCTAGCACCAGACTCCCTGGGATCTTCCCCTGTCCCTGTCTCCGTGCCGTCCACAAAACTTTGGTCAGCAGGGCTCACTCCGGAGCCCCCTGCCCCTCCACTCCCTGACTATCCCCTTCCCCAGTGAGGATAGCTTCTGTGCGAGGGCTGAATGTGAGCAAGTGGTGGAAGATTCCCCCTTGCCTCCTAGCCACCCCACCCACCAAGGGATGGCTTCGGCAAGGGGATGCGTGTGTGTGTTACCTTAGCTGCCTCACCCGCCTGCGCAGACTAACTACTTGCCCCTGTGCTCTTCCGGCAGCAAGTTCGACCCCCCCTTCCCAGGAACTCCCTGAGCCGAGACTGAGCCGCGACAGCTATGGCCTCTCAGCACGTCCTGTGTCACAGACCTTGGGAAGTGAAGGTCTTTCACTGACCACTTGGTGCCGGTAGGGCATGGGGACCCCCAATTCCAATTCCTCGGTCCGGTCCTCTCGGGTACCCAAGCGAGGGGGGTGTGTTCACTCACACCTAACCTAGGCACTCCCACACACCACCCCGGGAGCTACTCAGGTTGTCTGCGCGTGACTCTCACTTCCCTAGGCCCTCTACGCGCCCAGAGCAGCCTAGACCGCTTAGTCCTTTGAATAGGGGGACCTACCCCTATGCGTGCCACTCATACACTAAGGAAACCTCCGCACGCTCGGAGGGGGGACCCTTCTATCCCCGGGAGGCGCCTCTTTCGTTCTGTTGAGCCTTATTAGGCCCCCTTTCGCTTCCCCTTGTTCCCGGCCGGCCCCCTCGCGGGAGTCCGGAAACGCGGTACTAAAGGGTCCACTCTCACTTCGGGGGTCCGAGCTGCCGGCCCCCGTCTCACTCACACATCCACTCACTCGCCTCCCACTCCCGCTGCCGGTGTCTTACCAGTCCGGCGCTCCTCTTTGTTGTCCTTGCCCAGGCGGATCTCCGGGTCCGGGGGTGACCAGCTGGTCCTGGAGTCCCAGGTGGGGGGCAGCCGTCCTGCAGCTGTCCTTTGCTGGAGTCCTCTTCAGGTGTGGTCAGATCCCGGCCGAGCCCCCAAAAATTGGTATGAATAAATGGGCCAGGAACTCTTCTGCTCCTTTTTAAAGCCTTTATTGTGAAATCAGCCTGGGGGAGGGGGCTCGAGGGGTCGCGCTCACCGCCACTGCTCCCTGTGGACAACGAAGAGGAGGAGGTGCAAGCAGCTTTGCCTTAACGACAGAGCTGGAGTCTCCGCCCTCGCAGGAGTCCCCTAGGAGACTACTTGGCTCGTTTAAAGTCCAGGGGGTGACTCCGAGCAAGTCCCACTCTTGTTACAGTGAGATGTGAGATGATTGAAAACTGTTCTCCAGATAGCTGTTGTTCTTCCCGATCTTCTAGGGTGGTTTGGCGAAGTATCTGTTTATTCGTTTCTAAACTTCAGCAGTTTGTATGCGGCGCTCTCACTCCCATGGTCCCTCGGGGGTCTGGAAGTTCACATGGTTTACATACTGGGTGGAGCCACTGGTTGTCATGGGGAAGAGTAGGGGAGCAGTGGAGGCAGGGCCCGACAGACACAGGAACAAGGAACAGGATACAGGAAACAGGATACAGGAACTTGGGATAGGGCTACAATACAGACACGAGGTAGGTGAGTTTTTTTAACACTATTCAACAGTTACAAAAGTTACTACTACAAACATTAATCTTGCAACTACAAATATGGTTAACAATAACTCTTAACTCTTTTCTTTCTAACATTGGGCATTGTTTCATTATACTTTGATTGGTCTCATTTTTAATCAAATATTTTCACACTAGGTATGAAATCAAGAGAGAATCAAAATAAACCTATATGATGGTTTGTTTGTTTTGTTGGTTTTTGTTTTTTTTTTGTTCTGGGACATGAATGAGACATATCAGCTCACATGGGATTGCTGGTGAGCTGTAGAAGGATGCCTTATCTGTCTATCCTACTTTTCTTTCCCTGGGTTATCAGGCAGTGTATTCATGTGCACTGCTTTAACTGGCGGAGAAAGTACTGGTGATGTTGGTTCTTTGCCTTGTCCTCTCAGCTGTAAAGCCTTTGCTCTAAGCCCCTGCACTTCAACAGCAGAAAGAGCTTTTGAAACTGCAGTGGTTGTATCACCTTTTTCAGCTTGCTGAAGATAAAATGGTAAGTATTATTATATGATGATATATATCTTCATATAATAATAGTAGCTTGTGTAGTAAGCTCAACCTGGGGAAGACTGACAGATGAATTGATTAGCTCTTAAGAATGCATAGTAATTAAGACTATTAAGATTTACTTTGTAAACCTTAGTAAATCTTAGTAACTGCTTTAATTTATTTATTTGAGACTGACTTAATGAGCACTATGACATCATCCTCTTGGATTTTTTTATTTTGGGTCTGCTCAGCAGTGTCTCTGGCAGCTGTGCACTGTATTGGATTGTTACACTGTGGTTAGTTTCTGTTCCCTTCCCCTATGGTCTGTGTGTATGTCTAGCCTAGTACATATTCTTAAGATGACAAGAACCAAAGAGAACAGCAAATAAATTGAGCTTTCTAGAGAAGAAACCAGCATACATGCGAGAAGCCTGATTTTGAGGCATTGTCTTTTTGCTTCAGCACTAGTTTGTTCCCTGCCATTTGTGTCTAAGACCTGTCTGCAGCCTCTTTTTTGAATTGCTCCTAATTGCCTACATCTTTCTGTACTTTGGCTAATATTCCTGTTAGTTTCACTCACCCCTGCCATGTCCTTTAATGTCTTAACTTCCACCCAAATTGTGCTGTCAAACAGTTTCAATCCTTCATACACCCAAGGGATGGATTTCTATGTTACTGAACAACATTATCTGCAAATTGTATGTCATTTATTGGATTCTTTCACAGGAGTAGACAACAATCTAAGGAGTGATAAAATTATTGTCTTCTATCTGTTGTGTGTGTATTTTTTACATTCTTCAGGTAGAGTTCACAGGATTGACAACCAGAAGATGGATTTCTCTGTTCTATAGCAAAGAAAAGCTGAAGTACTCCCCAGACTACTTGGTAGCACATGTTCATATCTTTTTCCAAGCTCTGGTTCATGCCTGTCATGCCAAATATGTTTGCAAACTCCTTTAATATAACTTGGGGCATATGCTTTCTTCAAGCTTCACAGAGATTTCCTAATTATTTTTATCAGTAGCTAACCATTACATGAATCATTATTATTAAATATTCAAATCTAACATTATTTTTGTTCTCTTAAACTGAAGAAAAACCCAAACAAACGTGAAATAAACTCTTTAGCTAATTTAATGTTTTCCTCTAAGCTATATATAGCTATCAGACCCGCTGTCTCCTTGGACTTTCTCTTTGCCTCATCCTCTATAAATCCCATTAAACCTCTTTTACCCCTTTAACTCATTCTGGGATTTGCTTTCTATTGAAAGCTTTCACTTAGTAATGTTTTTGCCAAGTCATATTTTTCTCCAGTCCCCCTTCTTTCCCTTCCCAATACTGTTTTATCTAATAGACTCCTAGCTGTTGGGTTTGCCTTTTTTTGAATTTCAGATTTTATTTTAAAGGAAACAAATTTTCACCATGAAGGAAGCACATAAAAAGGAGAGACTCAAGTATCAGAAAACAGTTTCCATAAGAGAAGCCTAAAATATTTAAGTTGCAATGAAGTCTAATCAACGGTTGGTTTAGTGAGCCGTTGATGTCCTGTTGCTTCAGATTTTCACAGCTTAGCAGCTGTCCCAGTTTCAGATACCTAGAATAAACTGGGCATACTCTGCTTTACCCTTGCTCTTTAATGAGACAAAAAGCACCCGGAGGGAAAACTGACCATTCCAGGTTCAGTTCCTGAGTGAATGATCTGAGGTGTTCTGCCCTTGTGGCCCGCTCCCAGAGAGGTTTCTGTAGGTCATGACTATTTGCACTGATATAGTGAGAGAATTTTGCACTGCATTTTGTCTTGTGCTTGTCTTGCTTTTCTTTCTTGGAAAAGTTGAAACAGCATTCCCTTGTGGTCATGGACTATATGAAGCCATCTAGTCTAGCTGCTATACTGTGTCTTGGCCAAGATGCTATCTGTCTTAGAGAGGTTAATTGTGAAGGTCATCTGGATGTCTTTGTTGTCAGTTGTATTCTTCCCCTCAAAAGAATCCACTTGTGGTAAATAGTCATGCATTTGAAGGTGCTTGTGTTCCAGAACCGACCACTACTTTAGCTGAAGATCTCTGTTGGAGCTTCTTCCTAGGATCATTTTTTTGAAAATATCTTCTACGACTCTTCACAATTTGCCAAATTACTCCTGCTTGCATCAACATACAGATGTCTAATTTCAGTATGCCAGTTTTACCCGTTAAGAGGGCAGAAGTCTTATGCGAGGTGATATCTGCAGTTTTGTTACCTTTTTTTTTTTTTTTAACCATATCTTCTTAGAGCTGTTCATTTGTACAGTGCAAATACCCTGATAGTATTAAAGTAGCTTTCTTCATTTGCTCATCTGTCTTCAGCTATATTTTTAAAATTTATACACAAGTCTATGCTTTGGGTTAATTATACATTATTCAGTTTTATCCAAGAAAATGTTCTCTTTTTCATTTTTAAGGTTTATTTTGCACTATATATCTAAGAGGTTTTTTATTCTATTCTTGACTGATACATGGCAAAAACCAGACCTTCACAGGATGTCTTCAATACTCAATTGGATTGCAAGGTTCTACCAGCTGGTTGGCTTACCTAGGGACCTGCCTTTAGTTTGGAACTTCTTGGCTATAAATTTTCATGCTGATAGCCCACAGAAATTCTGAGCTGTGTAAGAGAGGAGAAAGTGAAAATGGTAAATCACAAACAGTTAAAAATTAACACCAGCCCTGCAGCATAATCTGCTTCTTGGTTAAACAGCCTTGGACTTTGTGGTGATAACGTTGCAGCAGACATTCTTAGAAAAAAATACATCTGTTAGATGAGTGTTGTGTTTTGCAGAGACTGGTACAAACCTACTTTGCTTCAAGGAATTTGAATTTGCCAGTGGTACCTTATGATTATCAAGGTGTGCAGTGCAAATACCACTAGCAATTGTTATCGAGATACTATATGTTTATAGACCAACTCATGAAGACTTCGTGTTTTCACAAGCAGCAAGGAAGAGAAAGTGTCTGTTGTACTAAGCAAAGAGGGGAAAATGCTCTGGGCCATAACAGCAATAATAATAAAGTTGCTGCTGCAAAGTGGTAAATAAGGAAAATCTTTGTATGAAAATGAGTAAGTTTCAGCTATAGGCAGTTTTTAGTATGGCTTGTTGTGGTGGGTCTATTTTCTGCTGTGAGATAGGATTAGGAGAAAAAGCAAAGCAGGCCTAGACTTGAAAGGATATAAAGAAAACTTTACTAGCAGAACAAAAAATCCCCAAATAACAAGAAATTAGAATAAAATCTTCAGAACACCTTTCTTCTTCCCTCCCTCACCTTCTTTCCTTCTAATCAACAATGTACAGAAAAACAACACCCAGAAATCTCAGTCAGTTTTCTACTAATAAAATAGTCTTTCTTTAGTTCACTTAGGGAGAAAAGTATCTTTTGCTAATGTTGTGGAGAACTCTTCACAAGGATAGAGTTCTTGTGGCTTCAATTTTCACAAACAACAGCTGCCCGAGACCTGCATTTGTGAAGTTCTTCCCATCTTTCACAGTTCTCACAACTGTGCTTCTGGTCCATGTCAACTCATTGGGGTGCTATTTTAAGGATGAGCTGTTCTAGCATAAAATAAAAGTTCTTTTCATCTATTTTTGGGAATTTTTTTTTCATTCTCGGGGCAAGGTTTCTCATCTTTTTCTTTACTGTTCAAGCTTCTCATTGGATTTCAGCTATTTCAATATCTGTTCGCTGTAACACTGGTGCCTCTGCTCATGACTGTAGTTAGAACGCTACATCCCCCCAGAGCATTCCATGAATTTACAGGGGAAAAGCCAAAGTCTGATATATCAAGTGTATCTTTACCATAGCCTCACAAAATAATTTTAGCCCAAGCATTAAGGCAAATTTCAATCCCTTCTATCTAGAATTTGACTTCTTCTTTATTGACCTCAGAGTCCCATGTTGTTGTCTCTACGAAGCTTAATCTTTTCCTTCTTCCTGGTTCAGAAGAGAATTGGTGTTCATTTGTTCTCAAGCTGTATCAGTTGAAACAGTTTTTATAGAATCTTGTAACGCTGAGCAGTTAATTTGGTCCAAGCTGTGCATCGGGAACATGGCTCACCGTGCCTTTTCTCTTAGCCACAGTCCCCACAGGCACCTTGCGAGCCGTGCCTGGCCCGATTCTGCCGGGGTGCTGGAAGCAGGAAAAGAACAGCTGCTGAGGCTTTTCTCCTTCCATCCACAGCAAAGCTGGCTCGAAGTGGCAGAGCAAGTGAAGCTCATTGCGAGCTGTGTCGAGGTCGCTGCGGCCGCCCAGCACCGTCCCGATGCCGGTGACGAGGCCGCCCTTGGTCTGGAGCGGGGGCGCGGCCGCTCCCGGCCTCGGGGCCGCCCCCAGCACCGAGCACGGGGCCGCTCCCGGTGCTGCTCCCTGCTGCACAGCTGCTCCCGGGGCCCATACAGCCTCCGGCCGGCGGGGCCCGGTGGCTCTGCTGGGACAAAAGAGCGGCGGCTCCCCCAGGCAGAGGCCCGGCCCCGCCGGGACAGGGCCCTGCGGGCTCCCCGGGGAGGCTCGGCAGCGCTCACCGCCCCTCCGGGCACGGGCAATCCCGGCCGGGCCGAGCGGGGCTGGGCCGGGCCCGGGGCCCGGGGCCCAACCCGCCACCTCCTCGAGGGCTGGAAGGCAAGAGAGCTGCTCGTGGGCCTGCCTGTCCGTAAATGTGTATTGGCGAAGGCGTATCCACCCTTTTTATTGGTGTAATCCTGTGTCAGTATCAGAAATTGGCCACTCAGGGCCAAAGCAGGACACTTGGTAAGATAGAAGAGAAACAGCTCAAGTTTGAAGTTGGGGCTGAATGTCATTAGGAAATATGCCTTTGGTTAGCCCTTAGGAGAAAACACCTCACTAAGGATATTTTTCTCAGTGATGATGCCTTTATTTGATTAATTTGAATAATTTTCATTGTTTACTTCTGATAATTTAGAAATGTTTCTTAGTATTAGCAGTTGCCTACGTAGATGTGGGAGCAATAGTGGCAAATCAGAAATAGCCTAATCAGGCCTATTGTGCCAGTAAGTCAGAAACTGTGACAAATAAGCTGCTCAAACATTCTCTCACCAGTGTGGTCATTCATTTTGATTTCTGAATGAATCAGACTGCCTTGGGAAGGGAATAAATATAGGAAGTACACAAAGTCCTGTTCTAATTTACAAGAAAAGATGCTGTTGAGTTTTGCTTGACTGCTCAGTTGATCAGACACCCAAGTCCCTGGTCAGTTTATAGTTAGAAACAAAACTCCTTCTGTTAGAGTGTATGCAAAAACACTTGTTGAGCTCCCACTTCTAGTTATGGTGTTTTTAGACCTTGTCAGACCTGCTATACTCCTTGACAATTGCTACAGCAGAACAGTCCTGGTTATTGTATCCTGCTGTAATCCTCTTTGACATGGTAACAAAAATAGAAGCTTCTTTCAGTAATTCTACACCTTCTTTCCTATCTTCAATGTAAGAAAATAGGAAAATGTCCTATTGTGGTAGGAATTTGGGAAGACTTCTGGTAGCTTGGAGATTACAGCAGGACCTATTAAGTTGTAGACTTTGTTGTATTAACACTGAACTGTTTTGGTGCTGTGGAGATAAAGATCTCTAATACCAGTCAAGGATTTTGTGTATTGGATATATAGAATGTAATTGTGTAGCTTTTCAGCTGAAATTGTGGACAGCTGTTAATCCAAATAGTATTCAAGTCCACAGTATCCATTTGCAGCAGTATGCTTTCACATTTAAGAACTTGGGGCACTGTTAGTAGTAATATTTGCAAATGAAAACTGCATCACTTGCTGTTCCAATCTACTTTGGGCCAATGTTTGATCCTTTGCACTTTGTTTGCTGTGCTTATGTTCATACACGGAACTGATGATTTTATATAGGTGAACTCCCAAGAGCAAACTGAGGATTTCAAACTTCAGAATCTCCCAATAGGTGGTGGCCACATGTGGAGAGACTTATCAAGGAAGGGGAAGTGTTGGGAAGCTTCCTAAAATTCTTCTGAGTATGTTCATTCTGTTCCCAAATGTAGGCATAGTTACAGGAGGCTTATTGTACCATGAACATGGTTTCCGCCACCGAAGGTTGATGTATTAGAATAATTCTGTTTGTTGTAAAAAGCAGAGCTTAAAATAGAATGGTATGTAAGAATGTATCCTTTCTAAACATAAAGTTTCTTTGTATCATAATGAAGTGTAGGGCTTTAAAAAATGCTGTTATTAATGTCCCTCTTATATTTAATTCTTTTCTTTGAAGTGGCCAACTTATGACACCTAACTTTGTAAAGCCTTTTCTCCCTCCTACTTTCCCTTGTTTGTTGCTGTTTTCCATTTTGTCTTATTTTCTGGTCAGTTTTAATTTTCATTCTGATGCCTTGATTTTTAAATTTTTTTTTTCTTAACATACAGTTTTTTATCTCTCTATACTAACTCTCTGGAATGCTAAACCTAAGAGATGAGTATCAAGAGCTGCGTGTTCACCCTTGGCATACTTAATTGTAGACAAGTTGTTTGAACTTGTAACACTTGGAAAATGGAAGTGAATATATTTGTTTTGTTATTCCCATGGAAACGAGATATTTATAATGAGCTTCTAAAAACAAATTACGAATATACACAAAGAAGCTGATTCTTTGTAGCAGTTGCTTAATAGAAAGGAATTAGTTTATTTGGGGGGTTATGGGTTGGGGGTTTTTTTTGTTAAGTTCATGAGGTCTGAAAAGCTGGTACAAGGAAGAGTTTTTTGAATGCGAACAGGGCATTAAAAATGGTGAAAATAAACTGGGGGTATGACAGCCTTGTGTGTTATGCTGTGTTAATAGTATTATAATTTTTCATACAGTGTGAGTTGGAGGGAGCCTTTTATATGTCATCTAGGTAAACACCACCACCTTGCCCTTCCCCCAGTGAACAGGGACATACTTCATGAGATCAGGTTGCTCATAGCATCCCTGACCAGGGATGGGCCATCTACCATTTCTCTGGACAACCTCTTGCAGTGTTTCACCGCCCTCCTAAAATGCCTTCCTTATATCTAGTCTGAATCTACCCTATTTTTGTTTACAACTGTTACCTTGTCCTATCATAACAGCTCTGCTAAAAAGCCCTGATCCTTCCTTGTAAGCCCCTAAAAGCTGCAGTAAGGTCTCCTGGGGTCATGTCTCCGCCAGATTGAGCAACCTGCATTCTCCTAACTTTTCATCATGGCAGAGGTGTTCCTTCTCTCAGATCAATCCTGTGGCACTCCTCTGGACTCGTTCCAACAGGTCAATGTCTTTCCTGTGCTGGGGACCCCAGAGCTGGGTGCAATGTTCCAAGTGGGCTCTCACCAGAGCAGAGGAGAGAGGCAGAATCCCCTCCCTCACCCTGCTGCTGTGCTGCTTTAGGTGCAGCCCAGGATACAGTAGTTGGCTTTCTGGGCTGGGAGTGCATGTTGCTGGCTCATGTCCAATTTTCCATCCAATGGTACTCGCAAGTCATTATCCCTAGGGTGTTTTTGTGGACCAGGATTGGAAAGAGTGTAAATCAAGGTTCGCTGAAAGACTTTTCCTCTGTCATTTCTACCTACTCAGTCACTGGTCTCCTTATACATTCAACCCATGACTGTACAGACAGAGGAGAGGGGAGCATGCTGTTCTAGTTAGTAATCATGATGACAGCAACTGCTCAGAGCTCTTCAAGACCTGTCTCTAGGGACAGGAGGGGTGTAGGATTGCTGCTTTGTAATTTAGATGCTGGTACCATACCAAAAGTGCAAGAACGTGTTGTGTTCCTAGGATTTTCCACAAGACTTGACACATGTTGCAGCTGTAGAGTTTTGGAGTTAATTATGACACTTTACAAGTGGATTTGATAATATTGTAATATATGGGGGAGTGAGAGGGGCTATTTTTGGAGTGTAGAAAAAGATAACAAATTTCAAAATTAAAGCTGTTTTATGTAGGAAACTTGGGATATAGTTGCAAACATTCCTTCACTCTCAATTATATTTTTAACATCACTCCATTTAATGTTTGCTGGCAAAGAATATCAGCTATGATGCACACTTTTTTCCCTTTTGGGGTCCAGCTGCAATAGTACATTGGTCATATATGCATCTAATTTGTGGTTATACCTTAAGCTGAAGGAGAAAAATCCACTCATTTCCTTGCCCCATATAAGTGACAGGAAGAAGACCAAATGTGAGAGGTAGGTATACCCGTGTCTTCGACCAAATGTTCTTTGTTCCTCTTGGCAGCCATATTTATGTATTTTCCTTTAAATTCACACAAAGAAAGTTATGCTCTTCTATTTAATGTGTGCAATCAAAAATTCTTAATGTGTTAATAAAACCCTGAGATCACAGTGACAATATGTATAGTGTGTATATAAGGTCATATATAAGGTCATGGGTTTGATCACTTAAGAGTTGAACTCGATGATCCTTGTGGGTCCCTTCCAGCTCAGAATATTGTGTGAAAGAAGAAGTCAACATGAATTTCTGCTGGTTTTGCTGAAAGTGATCATTCTCTTTCCCATTGCGATGATCCTTACTGATGGTCCAACCTGTGTGCTACAGAAAACTGCCTTTGGCAAGGCCTGTATGCTAGACTTGGCTGTGAGTCTGTAGAGAATTTAGGGTCTTTAGGGTGTTGTTATGCTGAAGCCTTGCAGTGATTGACAGTGCTTTCCTTTTCTAAATGAAAGGCAAACCAAAATGAAATCTTGACCTCTTGTGCTACTTAAGAGTTCTTGGACATGGTTCATCAGAAGACGGATATTAATCCTATTAATGAGAATCCTGGAGAAAATCCAGGTAGTTAATTGCAGTTTATTCCACCTGTCTTTCTGATTAATGAGATGCTAGATTATATTCTTTATTTCTAGTGTCATGATGTTCTTTTACCAGCTAATTCTGTGAGATAGTCCAGCACATGCTTTACCTAAAGCAGACAAGTAGTTGTAAACAGCGATATTTGGTCAGAAAATACATAAAGTTTATTTTGTGGGGGTTGCTGACATTTGCTACATATATTGGGCTGCACTGAAAATAAAGAATGCTAGTAATGAACAATTATGTAAAGGGTTCTCTTAGTGTTGAATTTTGTTGGGAATAACCAATTTCTCTTAATTTTAAAAGTCTGGGATAAAATTTCATTTTTGATTAGTTAATTGAAGTAGGAGTCACTTTCTAACTGTTGGTTGCTAAACCAGAAATCTCATTTCCCCTTTTCATTAGTGGAGGCATCCCCCCAAAAGCTGAGAGGGATTAAACCACTCAGGGCGTCTAAGGGAAGATCAAAGATAAATCCATGACATATAGCTGAATTGCTCTACACAATGGTCTTTTTGATACTTGATTTAAAATTAGATTTCTATGTACTGCTTTCCTAGCCCAAGATTTCTGTTGTTGGTGCACACTTTCTCTATCCTTGAATCTTATTGTTTATTCCTATATAAACAGCTGTCTCTGTTGAAAGGACTGGTCTGGGTTATGTGGTGGTGCTTGGTTATTTTTTTCTCATGATTTGCTTGAAATGTTCTCTAAAATGGCATAAAAAGATATGCTCAAGCAGCAAACAAAACTTGTGTAGTAGCATGTTTCCCAGCAACATGGACTGTCAAATTTTACTTTAACTTGTAGAGTTTTGTAATGTAAACATTTTCTGCTTTGAAGATGGTACTATTACATCAGCATAAGTATCAAAACATCTTGTTAAAAATGATTCTATTTGATCTGCTAAATTTTAGATCAAAATATATGGCTAAATTTTGGGGTGTAAATTCTTATTCAAAAGGTCAGAGAATTAGTAATTTGCTAATACAGGAGAAGATGTGGTTTGTGTCTGCTGTAATTCATAACTAAAAATAGTTGGTTTTTTTTTAATGGTGTGTAAGCTCACTAATGCTGTTGCTTCACACCTGAATTTTAAAATGAGGAACACTAAAACTAGGTTAATATTAGAGAATTGAGTAGAACAGTGCACACTCTGCAACATTATCTCCTGTCTAAACTGAATATTTTAAAATGCTAGAAAACAGACATGCATTAGCCTCCTTTTGGTTAAACACATCACTATAGTGAATGCTTTGTAAGAATTCTATCAACTGAAACTTTTGGTGTGATGGACCAAAAAAGATTTGCAGGAATGACAGTATAAACTGGTGTTCGTAAAGTGTGAATTTCAAATTCATCAGAATTTACACCACACACTTGCAGAGCAAAATTAAAGGTAAATATAAGAAAGTAATTTACTAATGTGGAAATATGGTCTTCCTATTAGTGAAAACTACAGCAAATATTTAGCTCCAAATTTCTGGGAGGCTTATGAGTTTACCAGACTACTATGTTGTGTTTTCTGTGTACCTTTAAATGTTTTTTGAAGATGATGGTCTATGAAGGAAAACAGGTATTTACTTTAGATGTGTCATTTAAAAACTGTCAGTCTTTAATTGAGGAGTTATTTCAAATTTTTAAATGCTTTTCAATAGTTTGCTTTATGCAATAGCAGAATAATTCTTAATTTATTTTTGAATACATGAATAGTGACTTATAAATAAGTTATTCAAAGAGGAATTAAAAAGAGTAAATAAAAAGACTCACCTAAGATGCTTCAGTTCTTGTCTTATACATGCAGGCTTTATAAGTGATCAACCAAATGAGACTGTATTTAATTTGGTGAGCTGCAGTCATTTTGACAGTAGATCCATTCCCTTTTTTTCCTGTTTATTTTTGAACATTCATCAAGGGAAGTCTATAAAGTGCTATCGTACTGATGTACATAGAAAAATAAAGTGATATTCTGGGAATATGTTTTATTTGACACCATAAACAGATTGCATGGGCCTTCCTGTTCTGTTGCAGTTTTGTATTGTTCACTGTGGAAAACTGAAACCATTCTGAATTCTTGAAATGCATTTTGTGCTCTCTTGTAATTTCTTTCAATTGCTGTGTGTTTTAACAGGGGAAAGTCTGTAAGAACTATTACTTTTGAGCAGTTTAAGGAAGCTCTTCAAGAACTCTCCAAGAAGCGATTTAAAGGCAAAAGTGATGAGGAAGCACTTCAAGAAATGTATAAACTAATTGAAGGAAAAGGCCCAGGTTTAACTGGAGTAACGGTATGTTACTGGTCTAATGGGCAGATTGTTTCTACCTGTCCTTTGTTCTACTGCAGTGTTGTTGTGTTCACCGCTTCCCTCTACAACCCACAAATCCAATTTCTCTGCGAGCCCGAAGGCAGCAATTGCTAAGCAGAATGGAAGCAAGGACTATGCAATAACTGAATATTGCACTATTGTGTGTTCTTGTGTGGCAGTGTCATTGTTCCTTTTAGGAATTGTACTACCACCTAGTAGCACCTCAGGAATATCCTGAGCTCTCATGTATACTTAGAACAATGAAATGTTCATGAAGAGTAGTGTATTCAAATCAAAAAGAGTAGAATGGCATTAGAGCCTCAATTAAAAGTTCTAAGATATTTTGTGAAATACCAAAAAGCAAAGGCATCTTAAAATACATTTAGTTACACCATGTCAATTCCAGAACACTGGAAATCTGTGAATAATTATCGTGTGGTCTGGTCTTTGTTTCTTGTTTGTTCCAAGTCTGTCAGAGCTATAATGTTCTTTCTTTTTAATTTTAAATTACTGGTATTAAGCTCTGAATGTGAGAAGGAAGCTATAAAGCATACTGTACATAAGCTTGGTTGTCCTTTTAGATGCCCAGGCTAGGAAGCTTTTATCCAGTATTTTAGGAGATACCAGAGTGTTTACCATCAACTTCAATAGTTCTGTCGGTTTAGTTTATCTGCTTAAAATTTGTGATCTTCCTGAATTTTGCCTGTAAAGCTGTGAATGAAAATACAATCTTTTCAAAAACTGATTCTCTACAAATGATCAGCGTAAATATCAAGTGGAAAGATCTCTTTTAAGTTGTAAAATAAGTCAGCTTTTTACAAGATTTTATGTTATTATTCTTCAACTCTCATTTAAAATAAGTGGTAATTTTGGTACAGACTTAAAATATTGAACCTTCCATTTTGTTCTTCACTTACCTTAATAAATTTGAATAACTACTTCATCTGTTCAGGGCTTCTTCAAATTGTATACATTCTTCTAGGCCTCACTCCTGATTCCATTACTTTTCAGCAGGCAGACATTAAAATGATCTCTGTCTGCTACTAAGGGAACAGTCACTTTCCATGTGTGGGACATGGATGAGAGAGCTTTGCAGATGCAAAGTAGTATCATATAGGTTCTGCAGAGATATATGAGTGTGCCAGAAGCAGGGGGAGAAGAAGGGAGGGGGAATATGAGGCAGTGATGTGAGGCTTGACTGTTCAATATGTGAAGTTCTGGGGAGAGTTGAAGAAGTGAAGAAAGGAGGATCAGAATATCGTCTTCTGCTGCATGAAAAAGTTAGGGGCAGGAGGCAGAGCTTAAAAAGGAGGGAGATTGCAGGCTGAGAGAGTGTGTGTATGTGTGTGTATGTAAAACCAAAGTTCATGTTTGTTTTCTCATGCTAATTTAGTTCCTGGATGGTCAAAAAACCCCACAAACTTGGCAATTAAAGACATTAAAATAAATAAATGAATACACGGGCACTCTCCTCCTGCAACCAGGAGTACAGATATAAAATCTCTATACAAGCTTTTAATGCTTTGTTTACTTTGGGATGTCAATATTGTAGAAATTTTAAGTTGTGCTGCTTTCTATATGGTTAGATAAAGTTACATTAAGCTTTTCTTAAAAGTTCTAGGGTAAGTCAGTCATGCCATGTAATTTGTGCCCTGCTCTGTAAAACTCTGCTGTAGGTCATGTAGATTTAGTTCAGGTTTCAGATAGAAAACTTCATGTGACTACTGACACATTACTCTAAACATATTAGGGAAGGAGTTGAAAGCATGATTAAGGGAAGCTTGTGGATAAGAATACTAAAGCAGCATTTGGGGAATTTTGTGTCCTAGCTTCTTATGTTCTGTACTGGGTATTTTGGGGAGGTAGGTGGCAGGGGCAGTATGTCTGGACTAAATGGTAGCCTAGCGAAAGCACTCCTTCAGCAGGACAGTTGGAAAGTTTACATTCACGACAGACAATGGGGATTTTAGTGCATGTTATGACAGAAGTGATAGATTTTTTATCTTCTTCTGTTTATTTTTTCTTTTCCTTCAGAATGTTGTAGAATTACAAAAATCCGTGCTTGTGGTTGAGAAGGCTCAGCAGCCAGACATTGAAACCAAGTGAATTTTAGGTTGCTTTCCAGTCTTGGAACAGAATATGTATGACTGACTTTTGTCACACAGGAAGAAAAATCTGAAGAAAGCGATAAGGGTAAATTAAGCCAGTGGCTTTATCAACTCACTTGGTAGTGATCTGTCAATAGAATATACGGCGCAGGTCTTGTAACTTGGACCACTTGTTAGACATGTAAATGAAGTCTAGGGCTTTTTAATTGTTCTCATTCCTACACAAGGGTTACAAAGAGCAAAACCAAAGTTCTTTCTTTTCCTGTACCAAGAGCTGTGTGCCATAACAGTGCTGAAAGCATTTCTGCACCTCCTGGGGAACAGGTCCTTGACATAGAAATGCAGAATAATTTTAAGTGCACCAAATCTGGGATATATCATTCAAACCTTCTGCTCACAATATGGCTAACTTAAAGCCAGATCAGGTTGTTCAGGGCTCAAGCCAGTCAGATTCATGGTGAGAGGAGTATGGGTGGCAGGGCAGTACAACAGCAGCAGCAGCACTTTAAAAGCTGGATGATGGGTGCTCAGGGAAATGTTGATGTGGGCAAGATCATATCCTCACCAAAATGTACCTGTTAGGGCAAGAGCAAGGAAGCCAGAGTGCAGCCCAGAGTGTGGTAAATGAGACAAAACAGTTGTTGCAGCAGATGTGAAAAGAGGCCCAGGAATTCCATTTAAGACTATGTGGATCTGTTTGAAGACTGCACAGTGGTAGTCTGAAAAAGCCACAGGACACACTGTCCAGCACATGGACATCCATTAAGATGTAGAAGAAGTATGCAGAACTGCTATTAGCACATCAGAGTCCTTGGCTCCGTTAGGAAGACATCCTGTATCCACGTTGCATGCTTCAGAGAGCTCCTGTGTCTTCCCAGAGGTCAGTGTGGAGATGGCCACTCTCGTGGGAGATGTGCTGTGGTCAAGGTCCTGAGATTCCAGATGGCAGAAGAAGATAAAGATGAAAGACTATTTGTGGAAAATCCAAGCTACACAAGGTGAAGGAGGAGTGACAACTGGAGACCAAGTGGATAAAGGCTATTGAGACAGAGAAGGCTGAAAGCTTGTGGCTTCTGGCAACAAAAAGTCACAGATCTGCTCCACCTGCAGTTCTTCAATTTCAGAATACATATAGTATACACCTGAATACTGGTGAGGATCAACAGGACCCGTCAGAGTCAGCTGAGCCTGTATGTAGTATTCACACAGAAGGGAGAAAATGAGTGATAGTGTTGACCAGCACTATCTCACACTGTGGGGACAGACAGACTGTGGGGATCTTTTAAGGGATCCTTGGTTGTATGAGACCTGGCCACAGGTTTTTAGTTATATCAGGCCTCAGCATGAGCTGTGTGTTAGTGAAAATCTGGAAAGGAGTTGAGTGAACAGTCACAGAAGATTTTGCCATCATGTGCTATTACACTTCCCTGTTCCGTAATGGGTGACACTATACTCTGGCAACAGTGCTTTACCATGAGTCAGGAGTAATGGGTACCAGTTGCAGAAAATTACTGAAGATTCTTCTCGTGGATGATCAAGGCATGTATTTTCTGATCTCGCCTGATGTTTTGAGAGTTTTATTGCTTGGTAGGTGCCGGGATCTGGGATTGTTGCAGATGCATGGCCAAGATTTGTCCAGCCTCCTAACATGGACCTCTTCTTCCTCTTCCTTGTGGGTACCCGGAGTACTGCTCCAAGAAGTAACCTGGAGCATATAAAGAGGAACTGCTGAAGTGTAGGGGTGAGGCTGATGGGTATGGAGTTCAGGTCTTGTCTTGCCAATCCTGGGAGGAGGAAGGATTGGGTAGAAGCGATCTTTATGGCTTCTGTTGAAGGTGGGGCTTTGGCTTCTAGGGCCAGAGAAATGAGAGCTACTACTCAGCAGGGATGGACTAAGTCTAACAAAGTGGAACAAGAGTATCTTTACAAATTAGGTTTTTACTGATCTGCTGAGGAGACTTAGACTAGGTATGGAAGGTTACCATAACTTGAAGATAAAAGATCATAAGGAGCAGAGCAAATATGTCTAGGTGACAAGCCTGACTAGGGAGGTTCTTGCCCTTCTGTAAATGCAGCAGGACATGGGGTCCATCACTAATGCCTGCACACAAAAGCATAAAGTATGGGGAAAGCAGGGCAAATTATTTGCAGAGATGTGATTCACTGGGATTGTGCAGGTGTGTTAACACAGCTCTTCTGACTGTAGTGCTGCACTGGATGAATAAAGGCACTTAGGAAATACATGAAAAAAATGAGGAAGAGGGATTACAGTCTATGTAAAGGCTTCTGTTGACAGCATCTAGCTTTGGAGCAAGTCTCATTAAAGACTGATGGTAACATTAAATTGAAGAAGGATTCAGCAACACCCTCACTTTAAAAAAAAAATAGACTATAGTATATTTCCCTTTCTGTTTTGTCTTCACCACCACCAAGAATGACAATCTCCTCCTCAGAGAAGGGTTGGCACACTGTTTTTGTGGAAGGTCATATTAATCAGGCTGATAGATCCCATGAATTGGGACCATACAGTGACTTGGACTGTTAAAATGCTGGAGAACTGGAGTTAAGGGATTAGTCTTAGAGAGGAGGAAAGGAATGGGTCTCTTGTTGGTGCTAAATATGCAACACCTGGTCTGCCCTTACGGCTGGATGTTACATGAGCTCCTATTGATGGAGCTAGACCTGGGTCAGGCAGATTTGATAGCTTAATGTGAATTTGTTGCTGGAAGTGATGTCACATATAAGGCACATTTTTGGTGTCTTTTGCTCTAGCTCTGGCTGGACTCCTACTTAGTGAGAAGATTTAGGTACTGTATAGAGTATTAGGGCTTGCAGTGCTATATCACCTCTGTGGTGTTACTGGGAACCACTGCATTTAAAGTCCTTACCAGGATTAGTTAAAATGGTGTTACTTTCTGGGATTGGAAGTGGAATTGCTTATTGTTTTCTTTTGTGTGGGTGTGTCTGTGCACATGCTAAACCAAAAGAACACAAATTAAATGCAGACTTTTAATGCATGTGCATGTATTCCCATGAATTTCAAAACAAAGTAAATACAATTTTGGTAGGGAGTTGTGGTACAATTTCCCCCTGCCCCAAAAAACTGGCAAACTTTCCCTTGGAAATTTTTTTTCCATGTTACAGTCACTTTTCATTTCTCATTTTTACAAAAGTGGTGGATATTACCAGCAGATCAATAATTTTCAAAAGCTTGCTGAGACTCTGAATGTTGGTGCTGATTCTGCAGGCTCCCAGAACATTTTACTTGCATAAGGAAATCTCCATGGCAACTTTTTCTAGGAAGATGTGCTGTTAGATAGTGAAGTTTTATGGCTGGATGAGCAAATGTAGGAAAGTGTTCGGTTTCAGCGAGGAAAGCTGACTGCAGCTGACAGCGTAGCCAGGAGTACTGTGGCTAAGGTCTTGTACCCTTCTGGTGAGGAGGAGAACAAGAGCAGCTCACCCACTGGCTGTCACCATTCTTTTTGGCAGTGTGGGCACTCCCAGCACTGACTGCTGAAAAGACACAGTCGGTCCCTCAGGCAGGGTGGTAGCTGTTTGTGTCCTATCTGGGCATTTGTAATTCAGGAAAGAAAACCAGCCAGAAAACCCTACTGCAGGGTTTTGCCTCATTAAGTTTCTGCCTAAGCTGTGGAGCAGCTTCAACTCAAAGACGAATCTTTGTCAGTGATGGCAAGCGGTGGAAAATACCTTGAGGCAAAGTTGTTTTGGTGGAGCAGAGTTCATTGTGAAAGCGAGGGCTCTCGGTGTCTGTTTTGAACGTGTGGTATTCCTTAGGTCCAGTAGGTTTTCTCGGTGCTGTTCCTTCCCAGGAATTGGTTCTGGAGAGCCTTTAGGGAATGGTGCCATGCTGTGAGGAGAGCCGCCCAGCACAGAGTTCCTGCAAGCTTGCCTGGGGCTGTGGTGCTGCAGAAGTGAGCCCTGTGCAGCTGCAAGAGTGTGGTGCTGCACTGCCCAGCCTGTGGAGCTCTTTGCACTGTGCTGGGTGCAAAGCCTTTGTGGCATTTGCTTGGTTTGGAACTGTGAGCTTTGTAGAAGGGATGGTAATGCGTGCTGACAGAAAATGAGGAACGCTGCCTTGGCAGCACTGAATGGTCTTTCCTCTTCTTTGCTTCAAGTTTGCTCTGGAAGGAGAAGACCTGAAAGTGTGGGAAATCTTCCAGTCTCACACTGTTAACTTACTTTCATGATCGTGGCACTAGCTTTGTATGATGCTTCCAGCCTTTTGAGACAAAAGTTGATTTTATGGGGTCTTTTGAGTCTGTAGAATTCATGCAGTTTTCCTGCTGCAAACAAGCCAAGCCAGTGCAGCTGCAGAGCTTTCACTTCTTATATTTTTCTTCAGCAAACTGTTATATATTTCTGTACTACAGTAGAGAAAATACATGTTCTTGACTTCTGTGCTCTCATTTCCTTTTTACTGTAGTTCATTTCAGTTCCCTATGGGTTGATAAAATACATTTCTAATTCAAAATCTCGAAAATAATGAAATGGATGTGTTGCTTGCTCTGTAAACTGCTCATTGATTCATTAGTTATTTTTAGGTAGCAGGCAAAATCTGCACAAGTTTTGCAAGAGTCTTTCTCAAGAAAGGGCCTGGGAGGAATGTGGCATTTGTTAAGGTTTCCAGTTTAAAGACTACAGCTTTCGCTTCCTGTCTATTGTATGAGGGCTGTTTCAGACAGCCTCATAGTCAGACTGTTGGTAATAGGGAATTTGGATGAGATATTGATTGTTTTGTTTTGTTTACTTACGTGCAGTATGGTCAAACACTGGAATTAGTTGCCCATGGAGGCTGTGGAAATTTAGAGGTGTTAAGGACTTGACTGGAGAAGTTTCTGTGTAAGCCTGTTTGAGCCCTGCTGTGAGCAGGGCTTTATGCTAGATAAAGACTCATATCCAAAGCTTGTTTCAAACCTAAATTGTTTTGTGACTTAGTAATTTTAAGTTTCTACAATCCTCAGGGACAGAGAATCCCCCAGGCTTGACTCTTTCCAGGCTTGACCAACCACAGTGGTGAAAAATTCTCATGTGTCTAGTCGGAATTTCTTATCTTCCAAATCATGCCCATTATTGTTTACTTCTGAACTGTCTCTATTTCTAATATAACCACTCTGTTGAGGACAGGAATAAGGTTTGTCTCTCCCTTTTTTAATCTGAGTCTAGATAAACGTACATCTTTTCAATGTATGTCACATGCTCCAAGCCCCTTGCTGTCTTAGCAGCACTTCTTTGTAGACACTAACACAAAATGAGGAAAATACTAAATTGCTAAGAAAAGATGCACAAAAAAATGAACAAACTCAAATTGGAACACTATTATGTTTGATTCTGTTGTGCTAAGAAAAACTTTCCTCCTAAGAGAAAGTTTTTTAAAAATATAAAATAAAAAAAAATTGAAGTTCATGGGTACCTTCTGTGATAAGCAAATTTTGTGGTTAATTGTATGTACAAATAAGAGATGGAAAATGAAGGCTTCTATGGCCTCACAGAAAAAAAAGGGAGGTTGGTCCCAAGGAATTTATTGCCTTTAGAATAATGTAATGAGAGAGAGTATATAACTTACTCTAAATAGCAAACAGGTCAAGCACAATTGTCATATGACAAGGCAGAATCATTTGTATATGATTCATTGTGAAAAAGAAGGGAGAGTAGTAACTTGGTAATGTGGAAACTGTTCTCATCCAGCCCTATGTGCTCTTCACTGTATTTCTTCCTACATTTTTATTCACTTTGAGAAGGATGGTCAGCTTTCTCCCCCTACCCTCACTTTTTTTTATTTGCTTCCCAATACCTTTGTGCAACTAATAATGGGGGAATGGGTTGTAGAGAAGAATAAGCTCATGGCCACCCTTTCAACTGATTTTGCCTTTTGCTCAATATCCAGTTTAATCTGCATAGCTGCTTTTGTTGTTCAGAAAGAGAAAAAACATTTTGATAAAAACAGTTAGTTGCACATTCAGTTCACAAATGCTGTTCATGAAAAATAAGTCATCAGCTCACAGAGGAATCTTTATGGATAAACCTTTCATGTTAAGACACTGAAAGTAATGGTACAGCTTATCCTAGAAATCATATCCAGGCACATGAAGGACAAGAAAATCATCAGGAGTAATCAGCATGGCTGATCACCATGGGAGAGTTGTGTTTGACTGACCTGTAAACTTCTACAATTAAATGACTGCTCAAGTAGATAGGGGAAGAAGAGAGTAGTACAGTATCTACCTGGGGCTTCAGTAAGGCCTTTGATGTGGTCTCTTAGAAGATTCTCAGAACCCTTCAAGCTGTTGCTATAGTGGCTGGATGGGCAGACACTGAGGTGGATTAAAAACAGGCCAAATGGTTGAACTCTAAGGGTGCTGATCAACAGTGCAAAGTCTAGTTGGAGGCTGGAAAACAGTGGTGTACTCCAGGAGTCCATACTAAGTCGAGTCCTGTTTAACATCTTCATTAATCGTCTTCATGATAGGGTGTGGTATACTCTCAGTGAGTTCGCTGATTACACAGAGCTGGGAGGAGTGGCTGATAGGTCATCCAGATGGGATGGTTGCCATCCAGAGGGACCTGGATGGAGATCTAGGGTGACAGGAATTTCAGCAAGCTCAGCAAGCAGTGCAGAGTCCTGCAACTGGTGAGGAAGAGCTCCACACACCAGTACATGCAGAGGGCCTTGAAGACAGAACAGAGATTGGTTGAAATGGACCTGGGAGCACTCATGGACACCAAGCTGAACAGGAACTGGAGAGGTGTTCTTGCTATATGAAATGCTGCTGGTATCTCAGCTGCATTAGAAGTATTGCCAAGCAAACAGGGTGTTTCTTCCCCTCTGCTCAGTGCTAGTGAAGTCTCATCTGAAGTCCTGCATTGAGCTCTAGGCTCCCCAGGACAAGACTGATAAGCTACTGCAGAGAGTCCAGGAAAGGACCATAAAGATGATGGAGGCACTGGAGCATCTCCTATGAGGAAAGGCTGAGGGAATTGGGACTGTGTAACCTGGAGAAGAGAAGGCTCAAGTGTGAATCCCATCCATGTATATAATAAATACCTGAAAGGAGGGTACAAAGATGATGGAACAAGGCTTTCTTCAGTAGTGCTCAGTCACAGGACTTTTCTATGATTCTGTGATATATAGTACCACTAGCTACTTCTGGTTGAGGAGCCCAGGATAGATATGAAGTTGTTGTGTATTCTACTCTGTATTTACAAAGACTTTCTTGAATGAAAGCATCTTAGCACAACCTTAAAAATGTTCACACTACCTTAAAAAGAAAGGAGTATTTTCTTTTTGATGTATACACCTTCATCATAAGAATGACAAAAAAGGAGAAATGAGGTGTTCTGCTTAGCTTTGTAGTGGCATCTCATCTCTGATCTTTTTTATAGATATATCATTTCAGGGAGAGTGTAATGTACAAGGAACTGACATTGCTTGGATTTTGTATTGTTGGAAACAAGCTGAGTCTCCCATTTCATAGAAATTTGCCAACAGCAAATAACAGGATTTCAATTGTAATAGACTGTCACATGTGGGAAGGGGTACATTAGTGACTTGACGTGCAACTTAGGAAAAGACTGTGGTTCTTAATCAGTAAAAAACAATTTGGAGAAAAAATGTTCACCTTGCAGCTACTGCCTTTAATGTTAATTTCACATATTACGGCTACTGTGATGCAGGAAGCCTTCTGATCCATCTTGGACCGAAAGACCACCAGATGTGGGATCACGTGTATCCACATGTGTTCTTGCTCTGGATTTCTGCTCTTCCTTATGCTGAGGTTTTAGGTCTTGCTTAATTGTTTGTCGGGACAAAAAGATCATATTTTTTAACCTGCCAAGCTGTTGCCCATCCTTTTTGGTTTGAAACATGTTGCTGTTTTCCCTACAGATTAATAGGAAAAGGAAGGGCTTGTGTGGCACGCTGCTATTATTTTGTTATAAAGATGCACCTTTTAAGTCTTGTGTGTTGTGGTCTTGTCAGAATCCAGGTGTCTTGATATAAATAGCACATTTCTCAAGTTCACCACTGGGAATAGTTTTCTGGGAACATCATTCATTATTGATATGGGCCATTCTATTAATCCTCGTCTTACTGTTTCTTCTTGCATATTAATACATGTGCATTTCCATTGGCTCACACAAGTTTTAGTATGTATGTTACTAAATATGTTATGGTACAAAAATTCTCGTATGCTTTTGTTGCAGTTTGTATATTGAGGAAAATTTCATACATTTCATGCCATAGCTTTGAAACAGAGGAGCAGAAGCTGTAGTCTTTCTTTTTCAAATAGTGATTGAGTTTACCATTACAAATTCTCAGAATAGCAGTCTTTCCTGAGAATGAATTTGGTAAAGGAAAAGGTGGTCATCTGGAGTTTCTGAGACTTCTCTGTGGATGCAACATGTGATATGGTAGAGATTATATGCACATGGAGATAAATTGATTTTCTGTAAAGTAGTGTTTTTTAAATACAAGGAAAGCAAATGTGTTTTAAGTTTAATTAACTCCATATTGAATATATTGCCTTTGTCTTGTATTTGGAGTTTTCCTGGTTATAAGGTGCTCCCAGGTCAATGTGAACAAGTAAACTATATATTAGACCAATATTCTTCCTAAGCATTGTCTTGATATCTGTTTTTTCAGAATAGAAAAATAACCACTTCTGCAAATAGAAATCTTAAGACTGCAAGAGAGAAGTCCCTAAAGGTCATTTAGCAATGCTGTTTTGAGCAAAGAACACTCCACTGGTCATTCTCTTTCAGGTAGTGACAGGTGGTGCACGTAAAAAAGCCCAGATTCTAGTACTCTGTTCATTTTAGCTGAAAAGTCTTGTGTGTTTTTCTTCCCCTTATTTTAAGAGATAAATTTAAGGACCAAAGAGGCTACTCCTAGTCTGAGCACACAGGTTATCATGCTTCTATGTTGTTATGTGAAATAACTTTTTTTTCTGCTTCTATAGTCAATTTTCTTTTTGTCTTGATAACAACAAAGCTGAATTTTGAGGAGCCTGATAAGACTCGGTGGAAGGAAAGTCTGCTCAGTGCCATTTCATAGACTGCTGATTTGCTAACATTAAATAACTTTCAGTCCTTCCAGTTACTTCTCTCATGAATCCTAGTTTAGAACGAAATTGTCTCTTGAAGCAATGAATTCTAGTTTTATTGGAATACTTTTTCTATATTGGTGGAGCCAGGCTTTTATACTTTCATGTTGACATAATGGATTTAGAACAGGTGCAAAATGTGAAGTCAAGATACAACTTCTTGGTATGTTTGGTGCTTATAACTTGATTATTAATCAAAAGTATCTCATACTACAAGTCCCTTCCAAAAGGTTTTAACATAATTTGTGCTATTTCCTTTTCTGCTAGAAACAAACATCTTTTGTATCCTATTCCTGGGAATGAGTAGGTATTTGCATAGTCTTTGTCATTAGCAAAGATTGAAATCTTGGTAGCATGTAAAAGTATCTGTATTAAGAATAGCTGATTTCTAATGCATCTTTTTGTTTTATTTCTTTTTTTTCTTCCAATAGAAAACCGTTGCATCTCCAACTGTTTCACGTCTTACAGATACTTCAAAATTCACAGGTTCTCACAAAGAGAGGTTTGATGCCAGTGGGAAAGGAAAAGGCAGAGCTGGCCGAGAAGATCTGGTGGATAACTCAGGATATGTATCTGGTTATAAGCATGCAGGCACATACGATCATAAAGTACAAGGAAACAAGTAAGGCTGAGGGTTTACAACACAGAGGGAAATAGAGTATATATCTGAAAGGATGATGTTATGAATCCCACATGTTTTGGTTATTGTGAATGTTGAGACTATGTTGTCAAGAAGTTGTCTTCAGGAACTGGAACTGATTTCAACATCTGCTGAGCTACTTGCAGCACAATGCCACTTCATTACATTCCTCATGCATATATTGGCAAAAAAAATTAATATATAGGTATAAAAAATACATGATTTTGTTAAGCTTCAGGAAAAAAACCCCAAAACAACAAACAACAAAGCCAAAGTCAAGAGCAGTTATACCACACTTCATCAATTCAAGCAAAATATCTCAAACATTCCTAGGTGTTCAGTTGCCCTGATGATGTCAAAGAGAACCTCTTGAAAAGAGGATCTTTTGTAGCAGTCTTTCTGAAGACTATCCCATTACTTACACAGTTTCATTTGACTACTGTTATAGGGTTATTTTAAAATGTCTTATATGGGATCTAGCACTTTTCTTAAAACATTCAACAATATACTATTGGGAAGTATGTGGTAGTAATATACTAGGTTCTAGCCTGTGATTGTCATATTCCACTCATGGAAAAACTGAAAAAAAACCCCGCTATTTCTAGAACAATATAGGCTCTAAAGTATTTTATGTCAACAGAAAGAGTTGGAAAATACCAGCCCTTACTTTCCTCCTGTCTATACTTTGTGCTTGTTCTCATGTGTACTGTAGCATGGTTCTGACTGGCTGGATTTGGATGGAATTATTGTACTAACCTGAGAGGTGAGGAACAAGACATTACTAAGAAAGTCTAGTTAAGGATTTTTACAGTCTGTTTTCAAGTTGCACTGCCTCACATTGGAAGTGAAGGGGGCATTAAGCTAATAATGCTTTAAAATATTATTTATGACTAAACACTGCCAATCAGATTGCTATTAAATGAACGTTATTTTGCACATATGTTGGCACATAGTCCCTTTAAGCTCTGACATATGTAAAGGAAGCTTATAGCCCCTTGAAGTAAGGACATTTATAATTAATATCTATGTAATTAGGTGCAGTTTACCCACAACCCCCCCCTCCAAACCATTATAACTGGGCTACATTTTATGATAGATTCATTTGAAGCCAAGGGATTTGATTCTCTGTTCACTCTTGCTGCCAAACTTGGGAGTAATGGTATTGCTGGGAATGGCTTTCCAATGTTCCCAGTAGAACCAGTCCCACGGGTTTAAGGTACGGGCAGCTGAATGTGACCTATCTGGGGTCCAGAATGACAAAAGCAATTAATTGAAATTAAAATAACTTTTTGTTTTAATATTGGTTGAAAAGGAGAGAAAAGGCCATTCCAATTTTCTACAAGAGCTGAACAAGTACCTTGATGTATTACTCTGATTCTCTAAAGTTGTGAAAGATAGGATATTCAGTATTCAAAACCAGCTCTTTGCAGTTCTGCCTTGCTTTCTTTCAAAAAGAGATTGTGCACTGATTTTCATGTTCAACTCTGAATAAAGGTTAATAGATGTCTTGCTCTCCCTCCACCCTCATCAGCATCCCACTCAGAGTTCCTAAACGTAGGTGAGCAGTGTGTGCTGTCATGTATCATGCTGGTGAACAGTCTGTATTTGGCCAATGTGTGCAAAGGGAGCACTGGTTTTCACCCCTTAAAACAGTTATGTTTGATTCTGCTGACGTTGTGTGGTAGCCTGTCTTGTAACTTTACCCTCAGCGATCCTTTTGAGCCCATACATCAGCCTGAAACCAAAACAATAGCAAACAAAAGGCAAGGGCATCCTTGTGGATTTGGACATCCTTTTCTTTTTTTTTTTTTGTTAATAATTTATTTTGATGTTTGTTTTTTGGCAGGAGGGAAGTTTGCCAAAACACAGCACACGCTCTTATAAAGATTTAAATGGCTGTTCCCATGGATGGCTTTGGTTACCTGGGAAGATTTTAGATCTGTGTAAAGATGCTCAGGATGCAAAGTGTTCAGTTTTATGAGCCCTTTGCAAGAGTTACCCGGTGTTCTTGAAGAGTGAAAGGTTATGCACTCCTGTGTTGTACTGGGGGACCTGTCACACTCCACAGCAGAAAATAGGATACTTGATAAAAGCAGTGGCTAAATTATTCTAGCATGGTAGTAAACTGTCTAAATGTAAAGAACCTTCTTCGTCACTGGTGCCTGTGCACCTGAAGACAGCTCCACGGTAGTCCTGTTTTTTTAATGAATAAAAAGGCTGAGACTGCAACCCTTGATGAATCCTCTAGCTGAGTTACAGGCAAAATCAGTGTCCCTGTTTTGATTTTAAAACTTGACTAACAACTCACTGGTAACTGAAAAGTTTTGGACCCAGCATCACTAAAAGGTGAAGTCCAGCCTACTGCAGAGACCAAGAGCCCACTGTTGACCTAGGTGTTTTATTTGTAGCTAGCTATCTGCTTTTGTCTGGCACATTGGGTGACACTTTGCTTTTATGTACACAAAGGACAGGCTTTCTCAGGTACCCAAATAGAGAGTCTGTAATGCCAGAATGTTTCTATACAGGAGGAATGATTGGTTAGGAAGATTTTAAGATATAATCAGGTTTTAAGTTTTTAGTTCAAAGTGAGAGAGATCAGCACACTCATAAAACAGAAGGGAATGCAAGGGAATTGAGAGTGTGGATAGATCCAAGCTGACGCTGTCTAGAAATTGAGTTAAAAGAGGCTGATGGAACAATCTGAGGTTCTGCCAGTTTCCTTTGCTGTGTTGTCCAGTATAAAATCCGTGCCATGAAACAAAGCACTTTATTTGGACCTGATGCAAACTCTGAAATTCTTTCAATGGCACAGTAAGCTTGGGATCAGAACCTGAGAAGATGGTTCAGATAGTAGTATTTTATTTTGAGGAACACACTTCTTTTTTCTGCTTTGTTTCTACAGTCTGATAGTTTTCAACCTCAATGTGATACATAAGAAGAAGTCATTCTGATATTACTAAGGAAAGTTGTTGCTGGGAAGATACTTAGTAAAGGTTTTTCTCTTTTACTATGCTTGGTGTGAAACATAATGGCTATGAATAAAAGCATCTTATGCAGCTGTGTATTAGGGGTTCACTACCTACTTAAGCTCTTACTATTCCACTAATATTGGTAGGAAATTAAATGCCTAAATACTTGCTTGACTGTTAGCTCTTAAGTTCCAGGCCTGCTTGGGAATGAGGCAAAGTACATTTTCTTACTCATCTGCTATTCCCTCAACTCTCAGGACAGTAAGTACAGCTTATACCTCAAAGATGACAGGAAGGGATAGCTGAGGAGTTGTGCCCCATTTTAAGCCCTTTGAGTGTTGTAGAGCATATTCTCTTCTGATGCACCATGTTGCAGACTGTGACTAAATGTCATGTCTGAAGTAAGGTTATGTGACCCTAATAAGTTTTACTGTTCCCTCTTTTTTGGAGGGCATCTCAGTTCATTCCATCTAAATTCCCAGCCTGATTTTCGGCATCCTCCATGTAGCACTGTCTTATATGACATCTTCTATTAAACCCTCTTGTTCCTAGTTACCTTTGCTTTCATTACTACAATAGATGCTACCAAAAGAAATGTGATCAGAAAGTTCAGATAGCTTTTAGAAATAACTGTCTTAAAGAACAAACTCAAATTTTATTTAAATACTGTGGTAGTACAAAATCCTTACCTGTATGTCTACTGAAGCTTAACCTGACCATCAAAACCTTTACAAGACTGAAGACAAGAAATTAAAATCCTTACTGAGGCAAATGAATAGCCATACAAATAATTTTCTAAAAATATCATAGTTTTTAAGTAAAACATGCAGCAGTCAAAAGGGATTTTCTTATTAGTGCTTGCATACTAATTCCATTTAGTCACTCCATGAGGTTTAGTTGAGAGTTTCACTAGGAATTTTGCAACCACCAGTATGGAAATACCAAAACCAAAAATGATTGTCCTGCTCTTTGTGGTTATCGAAGCTATCAGAATAGCATTACTGAGAGGCAGACATTAGAAAACACACATAGTTTCATGAGTCCTGTATGAACAGTTGTAATTAATTGTAGTCAAATATTTGGAACCCCAAGGGAAATGTTAAATATTAGACTATAGCCAAAATTTAGCCCCTATTTTTTTAAACCTATAATACTTTTTACCTACTGTTCATTTAGGGAAGGGAAAGGGAGATTTCAAAACTACTTACATCACAGCTTGTGTTTTTCATCAGCATACAGATTGTCTTTCAAAGATATTTTGAATTAAAGTATGTATTTTACTGACCTTACCTAACTTAAAAATTCTGCCAAATTTAAAAGTCTGACAATTTTTTAGTGTTATACAAAGCTTTGTTCACAAATTACCATTTCAGTCATCCGTATTTTTCCTCTGTTTGCTCAATTAATATTTTTATGGTAGCTGGATTTAGAGAGAAGAAAAAGACAAATGACTACTATGGGTTTGACTTGCAAGTGATAGGTATCCCAGCCATCTGTAACCATCTGTAGAGAAAATCCTCATGTATATTCCTCCAAAACCAAATTTTAAAGTTGTAATTGATAGGTTTTTTCCTTAAGGCTTTCCATAGTTACAAAATGGATTTTAATTCTTTGTGCCTGCATGTATGATAGTCAAAACATAACCCTGCCTTCAGGGATGCATGTATTCTGGGGGCATGTGCCTGTCATCTGTGAATAAGAACTCTCTGTTTGCACTGGCTAAGAGGAAACCTTTTACCTTCATGATAAAGCAAATGTAATGTTGCACTGTATGTGTGCTCTTAACTGACTGTCAGCCTTGCGTGTTTGCCAAAATAACTACACCTTTGTGTATGTTGTTTGTAGTGTGAATATTACGTTCTTGGCTTGTCACTTAGTTGGTATTAAGTAATGTAATGCACAAGACTTGTGTAGGTTTGTGTGTGTGTACACATGCTCTTTGGATCCAGCTTAAGTAATTAAACTGTATAAATGTTGACGAAAAATCTTACTAGGGCCAAGCTCTAGTCCTGCAGCCAATGCTGTTCAGCTTGGCTGGCTGGGGACGTTGTTGTTCTCCCTTCATAGCATGAAGGTAAAGATCTAAGGAGGCTTTTATGGTTTTACCTGTCTACCATGCTCCAAGAGAAATCACTCTTCAGCAATTCTAACATGGACTTAGTTTGACAAGAGGAGTTTTTCCATGGTAAGGAAGTAGGGGAGAGAGAGAGAGGGTTAGGGTGAAACCAAGCTTTATTCTGAGTGCTCCTAAGAAACCATTTAAACTATGCTCTGCATGGGCCCTGTATTTTCCTTTGCCCCAGCTTTGTGAAGCAAGTTGACACTTGCTGTGTAAACACACAGTTGTACATCATCTGTTAGTAAGTATAAAGCTGTGGTATAATGGCATGGGAACAGGAAACAGGAGTGTCATACATTGCCTATGGACTCAAGTCTTGCTTGGACCCTTACACAATTAAATACCAGAAGCATGACAGCTTTGTGTGAAATGTGTGAAATTCTTAAAGTCTGGAGTACCTCAGATTAATATATGTGTACCTCCAGTATTTGCCCATAAAATATCATTTAACATTCAGTTGCTTATTTTGTGCAACACCCAAGTGCCCATTTGGCCTACTTAATATAAGCTGAAAATCATGGTCAGGGCTGTTCTTTTTAAGTCTTCAGAATCCTAGAACTACTAAGAAATATGTAGTTGCATTCATGCTTGCTCATTAAGTTCTAAAACAATGCTTTGAATAATGTCCCAGCTAAGAATAATGCTTCTGGAAGTAAAAGAATACTGCAGATAGAACCTCCACGTCTTAATTGTCCAAGTAATTTATTTTTGCAGGGAGAAATATCTTTTAATATATTTGGGTGGGGTTTTTTTCATGTTTTTCAGTATATTAACCTTGGTATATTGCTTCAAAAACCCTATGGAGATGGTGGATTTCAAAACAAGTTTCAGATACAGCTCTTGACTTTGCTGTCACAAAACATTTTAATTGGCTCGTTTCATTCAAACTAATTGATCATCCTCAAGGTAGTCTTTGGCAAGAGTAAGCCTGATCATAAATAAAAGGGGGAAAAATCTAGCCTCTTGTCTGAGTGTTCTGGACAGACATTTGCAGTTCTGGAACAATTTTTTAAAAAAGAATTTATCTTTTGTATTCAAAATGCATGCACACAGGCACTGCTTGGGGGCATGGATATACATGAGGGCAAAACTACAGAAGAGACTTTTTTTTCCTCTTTAAACCTTGCATTTAGAAACTGACATTGAAATGCCCAACTAATCTGATTTGAAAAAAATTACAAGCTACTATCATATTCCATTGCAGCTAAATAGCCAATGACTTAATTTTCAAATACAGTTATACAGCATCTCTTTTTGTGAGTTACTGTAAAGCTTATGGCAATGTACAAAGTTGAGTTTTGGTGTAAACATTTGGAAATGTTTCAAAGATAATGCTCATGATAATTTGCTGTTACATCCAATTATCTTTATCCAAGATTTTTCTACTACTTTGCACATTTTTCAGAAAATATCAGAAATATGAATAAAGTTACACTCAACTAAATTAAAAATGTGGCCCTGAAATACACTCAGTTCATCCATCCTTGTGTTTTCATCAGGAGCTACATCATAGATGAACAACAAAATAAGAAAAAAAGATAGCAGTCTGAATCCCAGTGGTGAATTATTTTGAATTCCAGTTTACATCAGACGACTTTCTGTATGCTTGCATTTGCTCAAATGCTATTTTTAAACAAAGTAATTAAATAATGTGAAATAATGCAGCCTGGGCTCTGTTAAATAGGGTTATATTAATGCAACTGAAATGCTGTGTATGTCTGTAATATTCAAACTAAATATGTACTAGGTCTTTACAAAGGCTTTGTGTAAAGTCAGTTAACTTACAAACTAATGTCCTGTATAGAATTGTGTTGGTAAACTACTTTTGTTAGCACTGTTGTGTATGAAAAAGTAAGATCATAGGCAAAAACAAGTTATGGGGTGCAAAAAAGTGTGTTTGTTTTTAATCTTTGTGCTGAGTTCAGAATATATCAGCTTTGGCAAATTCTTGAAGCAGGGAAATTTTTTTGTACAATGTTTATAATACAAAGTAATTTGTCTTTACGTTCTGTAAAGCAGAGAAATGGTCAATGTTGGATAAGTATATTGGAGTTTATTCTTAGCAAGGTGTTATGTTTCACAGATTTAAATATTAGAGGAGAAATATATATTTATACAAAAGTATAATTTTTGAATGAGATTGATGTTGTTCAGTCATGAACCATTTATTTATCCACATTATGCTTTATTCTTTTGTTAGCTTGTTTATCAGTCCATGCTGTTCAAACATCCATTTCTAATTCAATTTAGATGTTTTGATTCTTCATTTGCACAAATCTGGATGTGCATGCTGTCAGGACCTGATCATAAAGGGTGGAGGCAAAATTGTTTTGTCTTTGGTTACCTAGAGCACTAATTAAAAATTAATCATTAAGCAGTTGGGATATGGAGATAGGTCTTGACATAGTCTTCCTTGGAGCACTGTACACTATGATAAAAACCTTCAGTGAAGCTTACTAGTTTTTGTTCTTATTTTCATTTGTCTTTCATTGACCAGGAAGCTGCTGTGTGCTAATAATTACCTGCAATATTTCTAATTGCAGGCATTGCAAACATTAACATGCAGCTGTACTAGCCTACTGTGTTCACTGTGAAATTTTCAACACGGTAAAAAATTTTACATGATCATTTAACCTTACAAGTTTACTTTTTCTCACTGATTTAACACTGAATCTTCTTCTCATTATTGCAAATGAACAACTTGAGCATAGCATTTCTAAATCTTAACTATAGTAGATAAACATGTCCTAAGCAAAGATTTTTAACCACTTGATGAAGGGGGCCAGGCACCAGTCAGTGCAAAATCTTATCCCCACTGCTGCCAGTTCCAAAATTCTAGCTGGTATTAGCAAAAATAGAACCACCATTACCAAGGGGTTAATATGCTTAGTAACCGTGACAAGAGGTTATGGGGGAGCACAACAGTGATTCTCTATTTCCGTGTCTTTGTTTCTGTTAATTTAAAACTACTACTCTTCAATCTTTAAAATAAGTAAAAGAAACTTGAAGGGGGGATCATATACTACTAGTTTGTACTAGGTTTTTTCAGGAAAAGGAAACAAATTTATATATTATATATATATATATTATATGCAATATATTTTTACACTGTTTATTAATGCTAGAAAGTATTAAATGTATCACTTTATCTGTGTGAATGTTAAAGTAATGACAATGTTATGGATGTTTTAAACCTTATGAAGTTGTCTTGTTAAATTCTAAACCCACATTAACAATGGAAAAGCTGTTTTGTCTGCAACATTATTGTTGATGTTTTAGGGGAAAAGTTTAAGTGCAACAGTTGTTTTGATTAGCACTGTAAAAGCTTGGCTTGAAAAGTTATAGTGAAATCCATATTTTAAACACATTTCTTTAAAGCATAGCTTCTCATAAAGTACGTTACTGCTGTTGACTGACTGTATAAAATTGTATTTTTAGTTGGTAAAGTGATCAATAAATGTGTTACTACATCAGTTCTGGGATTTATTGAAGTAAATGGTATTTGCTGATAAACTTTGTAAGCAACAGTTATTTTACAGTTTAGATGTTAATTTAGTTGCTGATGAATTTATAAATTACATCAAAATACTCTGAACATCCAGCTGTGTGTTTCTGAGCAGAATCTGTTTCTTCTTTACCATTTATTTTCCTTGTTTGGATAATGACTTAATCTGACCATTAATGCTTTGAGGATTCTAGTATGATGCTTGAATAGCTGTGGTAATGGTGATCCACCAAATGAGATCTGTCAGGGATGAAGCCATTTATTCTTAAACAGCTGCCTAAGATAGATTGATCCTCAGTGCAAATGCCTGAGTTACTTCTCTCAACTTCTTTAAGTGGTGTCGAAAATACTTGACTTGTAAGAAAGTAATTTGCTACATAGAACATTATTTTATTGATGTTACATCCAAAAGCAAATATAGACCTTTTGTTTATAAATAACAACATCACTCAGCTTTCCAGTAGCAGAAATACCATGATTTTATTCAAGAATCAGAAGACTGAGTATTTAATTCACAACATGGTAATAGCAAAATTAATAATGTCACAAAAAAAAAAAAAAATTCTGCTCTAGAAATGTAGCAGTGTCAATTGACTATTTGTCAATTGTTAATTGAAAAAATGATCAGTCAATTGCTAATCCAGTTATCAGCAACTGCAAGGAAAGGTAACTAAACAGTTTACAGCTACCCTGTCTCTTCTCCAGTTGTTCTCAAACTGGAAATTATATTCCTTTTTCTCACACACTAGACAACCTTCTTTAAAACTGCCTTTTAAGTGAAATCAAATACAGCTGTGTTCTGAGATAGCTTTTCTTCCTGCACAGAGACCATGGACTGTTCCCTCCTGTACTCCTTTTAACTCTTAGCATGTATGGTTACTGAAACTGTAAAAAACATAGTAAATCAGATCCTATAGGAAAAATCAAATTTTTTACCATTCAAAAAGCCTTTAAGATAGGGGAAGATAGTACTCTTCTGCCCTATGAGAATATAAGACACTAAGAGCTGTATTTTCAAAAGAGTTTAGGATTTTTTATTATTTTCCTGTAAGGCCTCTAGAAATGCCCATTCACCCCTACACTCCACTTACACATCATGACTTAAAATGAAAATTACCCCCCTCTTCTAGGATGTGTTCTCTTTACTCCAAGAATACAGTTATTTGGGCTAGTTTTCTGTCTGTGTAGCTACTCTTGCAGTAACTGTGCACTCCTACTCTCGTGTCCATATGTCACGTGCAGTCTGATCTTTCCTGGTTCTGTCAAGCTGTTCTACCACAGCCGGAATTGCATGGATGGAGGTCTGGAGGCAAAGGCTACCTGATCTTCTAGTTAGCGCTTTTTTTTTTAATTTTTTTTTTTTTTTTTCCTTTTTTTTATATTTCCTTAGCCTTCTGTTTAACTCACTGTACTGATTTATTAATAATGTAAACTAACCCAAGCACATTGGAAGTTCACATTCTTATTGATAAGTATTCATTAAATTCCCTCTTAGCCATCTCTTTTCCACAATAATAGTGAATATATATGGAAGAAACCAAAGGCAGGGTTGTAGGTGATCTGGGGAGGAAAGCACAGAAAAATAGAGGGATAAGGGACTAGTTACTTGCAGTTACTTGGTGATGCCCTGGATCTCCTAAGTGCCAGCTGCCCTGTATTATTAAATTTAATTTCTATTTTCTTGGATGACTGCACTCTGTGTTCTGTGTACATATATGCTTATGGAGGTCTAATTGCTACCAGCTGTAGTCATACCACAGATCACAAGAGCCAGTGTTACCTGTGGTGCCAGCAACTAGAGTGGAGGCTGTGGGTGACAGGAACCTGCATGTCAGTGATGCCACCAGCTGGGCCAAGTGAGGGCATGTCTAGCACCATTTGGCTGCTAGCAGATACTGAGCTGACCCTAGACAGCAAGCAGGGGCTTTAGCATCAGTTACCAAAGCATTCATAAGACTGGACCAAATACATGTGTGTCTCTGAGACATCTGGAAGCACATAGCAAAGGGCCCGGGCAACTGCAGGGGAGGCTCCGAGGTCTGATGGTGTGTGTCTCTACACAGGAGATGATATAATTTGTGGGATAGTTACTCAGCAGACTGTACATCTAATCCCAGTTACTCAAGGCATCCAATGTGTGCTGGTCTGCATTAGGTGGGAATGGAATGATGACCAGATGGAGTATAAAATATGAAAAATAGAAATACAGGTTTTTTAATATAATATTCAAATTTCTTAATCTTTATATGTAAAACATATCAATAGATAGATAGATACATATTTAAATTGGTGTCAAATATTTCCCATTATTTGAAATTCCATCTCTGTTGTTAGGTACTGTCAGCAGTATGAAGTGATGTTGTATGTTAATTTTGGGATCCTGCTTTAGCTAATTGCCATGACACAGATGTCCTGAAGGATCTTCTTTTACTTAAGTAAATCTTATCTGCCTTAAAGCAGCATCACAGCATTTTGTCCTATGTGCAGTCTTTGCTTGTTACCGCCTTTTCATTCTCATCATCCTCATAAACAGCACTTGACAGTGGCTTTCATCTTGAGCTGTCTCATTTTGCTCTTCTCAGTTTCTTGTCTGTCTGCTCTGGACACCACTCTATGGGGAAGGAAGCACCCAAGATTGGTAAATGCTTGTGGTTGAAAGGAATAACAAAAGTCAGAAGGCCCACAAAGTTTTATTAGTAAATTACACACTTGACATGGAAATCGGTATGTTAGTCCCTGACCTAGTCTGTAAGCCAGCCAGGTTTTGGGTAAAGGGGTAGGGTCAGAGGGAAGAGAGAAAGGAAAAAATGAATTAAAGAGGGAAAGACAAAGAGAGATATCATCTGTTTGGCCAATGGGATGTGCAGAGTTCTGGGGGTGTGTGCCTGGGCTTGATAGGACTACCTTTTTACAGATCAGTTTTTCCTGCCCTGAGGACAGCTTTCTTGCTTTCTATGAAAATTAGTTGTAATTTGCAGTCTGGTCTTTCAGACCTATCTAGACATGGTTTGTAGGGTCACAGGGGTCTTGAGTAGTCCCAAGGGGTCTTGGATTGGCCCTTGTTTGACAGTTCATGCTTATTTCTTCACTGATGCTGTTTTTTGTTTGTTGTGCCTCCAGGGGCTAGAACAAGGATGTTTGTCCCTGCTCTACCTCCACGTGGTCCTCTCCTCTGATCAAATCTTGTTCTTGGAACAAACCCCCATGGCTGTCTGGTTATTGGTGTTTGAGACATATGCATTAGCCCCTTATTGTCTGGGCTTCTACATTCTCCTGGGCTGTAGCCTGATCTCATTTAAACATTATCTGAGATAATTTTGGACCAAGTGGTGTTTCTAATTCTCTTTAGAAGTAATATGAAATTGTCTTAAAAATTTCATTTTAACCAAAATTTTTATTTCTCTGCAGAAGGCAGTCCATGTAACCACTCCTGTTTTAATTACTGAATAATTAGCTGTTTTCCTCAGATATTTTACATCAACCAAAATGCCATTAATTATGATTTTTGATGCCATATGTTAAAGTAAGAACACTTTATGATGTTGCTAAGTACAACTGAATGTTGAACAGAAGACATGACTTAAGCCTTATTTGTGATGAATTAAGGCATATTTTTTCACCAAAGTAATGGGGTTGTGAATTTTCTTTTTGGAAACAAATAAATCCTGTATTTCATGGACCTGTGAAAGGATAAATCTTTGGCAGGATATTAAAAAGAATCCAGTAGGTGGTGCACAAGGCTTAGGAGAGACAGGCAATGCTCTGGAGACCTAACTGCCGCCTAGAAACTGCAATTAAAAAGGAAGTCATCACAAAGAATAGAAAGTAACCCCAAAATCAAAGTTTAAAATCATTGATAAAAAACCTCAATGAGAAGTCCAGGATACAAGTACAAATTTAACTTTGCCAGTGAAAATTTTCTTGCATTTCTATGCAGATTCAATGACTATATCTGGAAGAAAACCAAATCTTACTACTAAAAAGACAAAACCTTTTTTCCCAAAACCTGCACAATATGATATTGCTAGATTAGAGCAGGGTGAGTGTGAACTACCAAATACCTAATGCATGACATTGAGCTGAAACTCAAAGGTTTCAGCCTTTTCTTCCAACCCATTTCTCCTGTCACACAGGAGGAAGGAAGCAAAAAGGCTTGTGGATCAGTTCCCTGTCATTTCCACTGCAGGATATGTGTCAGTTATGTCCAGTATTAGCTCGAGATACTCTTTCTGTACAGTCCATGTTCATGTCTGCCTCCATAACACTACCTCCAGTTGTTAGCCGAATTCCCTTATATTTACCTAAGCCATTACCTCCTTTGCTTCAGAAGCACTCTCACACACACTGCCTGCTAAGCAAGAGGCGATTTTTGGCCAGTGTGCACAAAACTCAGCCACCCACCCACCACAGGTATACACAAATGACTAAATTAATAAAGACTGCAGCCTTTTTTCCTTCAGTAAAGACACTATCAGAAATTTCTGACTGTTCTTGTGTTGGCCATCTCCTCTGTGTTCCAACTTTCATTTTATAAATCGGAGATGTCAATCATAATTTTTTCTGACTTACAGTCTGTGTCATTTTTCACCACAGTTCTGCATAAGACTACACTAATCCACATTACAACTTCAGAATAGGATTTGAATGAAAGACAATTATTTATTTGATAATTTTCCAATACCATCTTCAGAGAAGAAATCACATTTAAAATACTACACTGTATATAACTTGCTTGTATGTTAGTTAGAATCATAAAACAACTCAGGCAGTAAGGGACTCTGCATGTCCTCAATTGTCCAACTTATCCTTAAATGAGCTCTCAACTTCAGTGTCAACAAAGCTGCTGCACAGTGTTCTGTTGAGTCATATTTTTCTAGGTGCTTGACCAGTGGAAGAAATCCTTCTTTTATGTCCAGCTGGAATTGTCTTTGTTGCCATGGAAATGTTAGCTGCCTTTTGTCATCTTACTATGTGTTGGTGAAAATCTGTTTTCATCTTCTCCATATGCTCGCATGTGGAAGACAGTAAGTAGATTCTCCTCCTGCTTGCTTTTCCCCAGTTCTTCTCCAGAGTAAACAAAGCCATATCTCTCAGCCTATTCCTAGTATCTGTTCTAGCCTATACCATCTTCTCCAGACTCTTATGTTTATGACTTCTCTTTTATGTGGGGGGCCCCAAAGTGGAATGCAGTATTACTTCATAAGTGCTGAGTAGAGGGAAATGATTTCTTCTCTCAATCTGTTCTCATTAATAAAGCCCAACTGGCACTGCAGTCATGTTCAGCTCATTACCCAGGAAAAATCCAAGTTTCCCGCAGAGCTGGTACATAACCTGTCAGATTCTGCACCTGCTGCATGGCTTTATTCTACCCAGAGTACCACTTTGCATTTATCTTTGCTGAACTCAATTATGTCTGCCAACTTCTCAAGCTTAGTTAAGTTCCTTCCTAACAGTAAGCCATGTCCAGTTCTTTCCTATACATTTGTAGACATGAAACTCCTTTAAATTTAGATATTTAGAAATTATCTTGTTGCTTTGGGATTGGAATAGGAAAAGTAATGTAAATTTACCCAGAATACATTTATTCAGAATAACTTGCTCTATTGGCTTACCTTCTTAAAGAAATCTATAGAATCACATGATCACATAAAAAACCCAGTTATAACTGAAGATGATGGCACTGAATACAAGTTGATGGGTCCACTTCAGAAACCTAAGTTTGAGCATGCTGAGGAAGTTATGTAATTTTCATAAATGACAATGGTTTTTTTCTTGTTCCACAATTTTCTGGCTGAATGTCCAGAAAAACAAATTCTTAAGATGAGCAAGAATAGAGATACTAGAGTCTATGGACTCTTCATGTGAGCAATTTCTACATACAACACGTGCTGGAGACTCATTTCAGCTGAATGGAAACTAGACAACACAAGTTCGTCTTAGAATGTTTATAATGCTTAATTTTCTATATGCTACCCATAGCTTTAGAGAAAGGAGGCTGATAAAACTATTTCAGATAGCGACAGGTCTGGTAAAAATTATGTAGAGCCTTTATTTTATTTACGAGTAAATCATTGTGAGGGCTTTTGAAATGTAAGGCTAAAAGCTGGATGAGTTAACCATCTCCACAATTAAAATCAGATGGCTAAAATAAGTCTGCTAATTTAGACCAGTTAATGGCAGCATGATTTGCCTGAGAACAGCTCAGAAAGCTGCAATCTGCTAGCTAAGAAGGAGAAAATGGAGCACTGCTGAACTGGAAAACACTGGGCAAGCTAAAAATTATATAGTGCCTATATTTATGTGAGCTTACATATAAAAAAGATAAAGTTATAAAAAAAATTCACAGAAATAAAAACAAAATACTAAAATTATTCTAATTGCAATTACTATATTCCAATACTGTATATTGGCATAACAAAATTATAGTACCAAGGCTAACATTCAAAACATAAAATAAATCTGTTTTTATTGCCAAAGGGGTGATTAAAGGGATGATACACAGTTACATAAACACAAGGAACGGACATAATGGAAATTTAAATGCAACCAAAGTACACTCAAACAGGTATTTCAAAACAGAAGACCCGTTCTGAATAAATCAGAAATCCTTTTTCCCCTGTGCTAACTAGTGATAGTCAGTTCCCAAAATTCTTGCAACCCCATGCCAGGTTTTGAAACAAGCTAGCAGGAACAAAGGATGCTAGTGTTGAAAATTAATGTCTTAACGAGTCCACCAATTATGCATGAATGTCAATAGACTAATTGATGACATGGGATGCCATATGAAAAAGCACCTCCAAAAGCGAATTAATGCACAAGAAACTGATGAGACTTGTTAGATATCTCTGCTATATCTGTGCTGCTCAGCATGCTGCAAAACAGCTATTTTTAAATGAGACGTGATCTACCAGAAACATTCCAGCCTCTGAAGCATGAAGCTGTATGTAGCCAATTTACTACACTGCAAGGCTGCAGTACTATATGTGTAATTTTCTTTCCAAAATATTTAGGCAAAATCCTAATGGTGAGTGAAGCCTTGTGGGTGTTTTAAGTGTTTCACTACAGGTTTTCCCTGAGGTCACCTAACTGTACTATTCACTTTTGAATGAAGCTCAAACTACTGTGACAGCATTGCAATATCACTGTTTCAATCAGAGCATTTGTACCTTTGATTGTTTGATTCTTTTGCTCAGGAAGATCTCATTTTAATGCATTATCTGTACTAAAGATGCATTTCACTCACTTATCACTCACTGGACAATCATCTACAAAAGGAATTGATTAAATTAGGACTTGTACAAGTGTTTAAGTCAGGAAATTTGAGCAATGCCACAGAATCTTTCAAATTTGATTGATAAACTGTCTTTTAATTCAATACTGTCATGAATCAATACTGAGGTAAAAAAATAAGTGCACTCAGGATAGCATTGTAGGACATGAAATCAATGTTGACATAGTAACTGTAGGCAAAACCTTGACAAATCAATGTAAATCTAGCCATTTTTCAGAGGAAAGAAGATTTTAATTTTTTTAACTCATATGTCAGGAAAAGGTTCCTTTGTGATAACCATTTTGAAAAAATCCATTATGTTACATAAGTTGCTGAAATTCATCTCTCATTGACAGCACATGTTAGAGCTATAAAAGAAGCATTAGGAACAAACTTGCTGACTTTATGTTTTTAGAATATCTAGGAATATAAAGAAAGCATGACAAATTTAGAACAGCAACATGCAACAGCAAGGCATGTAGAAAATTTAGGTTGATATTGAACAATAAGAATTTTTTGGCAATAGTCTCTGGGGACAAAATTGATGACTAATGTCAGTAGCATTGGGACTTCATGTACAAGGAAAGTTTCTGAATACTGTTTGAATATGATGACTATCCTTTAACTTAGTCTTACACATGAAATGATTTCATTCACACAAAGGTAAGCATGCAAACTGCTTTGAAATTTGGTAACAAGGAAAACTGAACAAATAAGTTTACTTGCAAAAAATAGTACAGAAGTAACTCTACAGAAGTCACAGAAAACAGGAAGGTCTCACAGCTGACTTCCACTCCAAATATACCTCTTGCTATGTTGTTTAGTCAGTTAATAGTGTTAGTTATGCTAGTAACTATTAATAGAAGTAGCTGTCTTCACTGTGGCCTTTGATATCAGTGATAAAGCAATAAACTACAACATGGAAGACAGATGGAAGTTTACAAAGCAATAATATGGCAGTTTGTTTTGCAGCTCCAAAGACAATTAAAACCAGCGCAGCTTCCCAGGGAAACAGAATCTAGTTTTTCTGATGCTACTTTGAGCACAAGATCAGACATTTCCAAGGAAAACGAAAAAAGCTATCTTCTGAAAAACATTTGTATGTACTGTCAATTTGTAAGTGGGATTTGTGTATACCTGTGAATACCTGCAAATTAATCAAGTCATATCCTCATAGGACAGTAATATAAAAGCTTAAGTGTAAAATATAGTACTATGTTACTGTGACACAGATAGAAACACACAGTAACACACACAACAGGTGTTCAGGTGGAGAAGAAGAAAGGAAGTCTCTCGTTTATTGTTGACCTCGTATCTATAAGTTTCTGGACAGTGATCAGAGATTGGACAGAGAAGTTACCACCTCTCCATCTTCACTGGTCACTTGAGAAGTCCATCAGGTGATATCTTTTACAAAGGAATGCAAACATGATTCTTATTTATCTTACAATTCATGAGAACTGACTCCACTATACTAAAACAAATCAGAAGATTTATTTCCAAGGACAACAGTACTGTTTTGTATTTCCTGAGTTTTACTTTGATCCCTACTGAAAACAACTTTAGTCTGAATTAACTTTATATTTCCAGAATACAGTCCAGACTAATAGAAATTTGATATTTTATAGAAGCCAGAGTAGTCCAAAACAAGAGTCTTTTAATTTAGATGAGCATAAAGTTAGAAGAGAAACAAGACTGAATTATAAATTCTGTTCTCCAATATTGGCATTCATTCATCAACCTGAGACTGTGATGTGTCAAGATCTAAAAGCTCACATACCCTGAAAGAGTGGGAGATGACAATCCTTTTCCCCTGTTTTTTCCTTTTCTTTTTCATGCTTCCAATCAGAAGTAGCCAGTGCACATACTTCTTACCTTGCACAAACTCCTGTGTTCTCTGGATTTCTCTGTGAGTTCATGTCATATGTCAACTTGCCAGAAAACAAGTTTATCAGGAAAAAGAAGACACTTTTCTCTGTTAGAATAATGAACTGAACTGACTTGAAGAATTGTCTGATGAGTGCCAGAGGGAAATCAAAGGAATGTGCAGGACTATGTGGCCAGGAGCCATGGGTCAGGGAGGGAGGTAAGATCTCTGCTATGACAAGGAGGATACAAGAATAAAAGCTATCCTTTGCTGCATCGGCAAAGCATTAATTTCACTCCATTTTTTTCATGAAAATATTCTCATTGTTACAAACCTAGAAAAACTAATGATTTTATTTTTGTATTACCATTGCAAAAAAAGCTATAAAAAGTAGAAGTAAAACTAGGAAGTTTCATTTTAATTACAAAAAACTTCCCAACTTAGTGTAATGCATGACAATCAGTTTTTACAGCAGCATGAGAAACCTAAGTGCTATTTCTCCTTTGCTACTTCAAGTCACTGGTTCCAAGTTCTCACATAATTTTCTATGTTGTATCTTTTGAGTATGTCAGGTGTTACATCACTATAGTTAACCAAATTGGAAAGCTGATCCAGTTGAGAGATTGCCAACTGGGGTATTTTTTTGGTGTTCAAATTTATATATAAATTATTTTAGATTTATTTCAGCATTCAGCCATACAAACATCTTAGTGCTTTGTGATAGGGAAGCAGCAGATAAATTTGTTTTGTCGGCACTATTGCTCAGCTTCAGTTCACATATAGACTTAATTGCTATCATACCTGAGTCAGAAAAACTTCAAAAGTAGTAATATATTGATGTCATTTTTTCAATAAAAAGACTTAAGTAGCTAAAATAACTCAAGAACAGAGACGGATTCCTTTTCTTTGGTCCTAAAATTAAGTCGGACGTGGTTAAGGGGTAAAGAGATTTTACTTCAGTATTTAATAAGGATCTTTATGGTACACCACATCACCTAGGTGGAATGCATCGAGATGCACAACCCCAGTAGATTGCATAAACAATTTTACAGACCTTGCAAATTAGCATCTCTAATAAAGATGTCTCAATGAGAGGCTTAAATGAATAGTGTGATATTTCCCCATCCCAAAGAATTCCCCCCTGGAAGGGTCTAATCCTAATTTACAGGATTAAAAGAGGACCTTGGTTTCTCAAGATAATGTAGGGCTTTCCAGCTTCCAACTATGAGGCCTCTAGGATGTTTGGTCTTCTGGTCTAACAGAGTACCAAGATTATACTAAGTTATCAGACTTAAAGAATTACAAGTATGATGCTAAGAGCATTGAAGATAAAAAAAAAAAGGTATATAAAAAGCAAAAAATCATTGTAGCATCAAAACAACTATTCAGGTTCCCAATGTGAAGCATCTGGGATTCACATTATGCTGACAATAGTTCTGTGATTTTTCTGTGTTTGAGTTCCTGTGAAATCATAGTTGCTATTAAAGAGAAGTTCCTTCAAGTGTTGTCAGTTCAACATGAAGAGGCAATATGTTCTTCTGCATAATCACCCACAATATAATATAATATTGTGCAATATAATCTTTGTGAAAGAAAAAAGTTTTAAATACTTATCCAAGCTCTAAGTCTACTTCACTCAGACAAACTTTGGTTTGTTCTGGGTGCTCATTTTGAAACAGAATAAATCCCATGCATGAATTCAGAAGTGTCTTCTGAATAACTACAGGAAAATATGTTTTAGATGCTGATGATAAAAGTGCAGAAGTACAGTTACCACCTCAGCATGAAGCCTACCCACTTAGGATACAAGGCTCAGGAATTGCCACCTTATTTACAGTGATACATTGTAACAGGAATTAGGCATTGAAAGGCCCTCATTTCAAAAATGTAACTATAGCAGTTCTGTTCTGTAGAGTTGACACCATCCTAACCTTGTCTTCCATAGGCTTTCAAGTCTTGGTGTATATTGATTACATCCTTCTTAACCCTAGTTGTTAAGAAAACTCCGACTGAGCAACCAACCAACCAACGTCCTTACCTCCAAACTAACCAATGCATTATGAGAGAGATATAGGGATTTCAGGTGACTAATTTTTTTTTTGGAGAATTTCAAAAAGGAGTAATTTTCTCCTGTCAGAAAGGAGCAAGGATGGCACATCACCTGCCTCAGAGCAAAAGGGCAAGCCAGGTATGGGCATGACTGGGAACATCCATAACCTCAGCTTATTAATAAGAAAGGTGGGTAATATCTTCTACACATTTTAATACTTAATTGGGTTAATACAAAATGCATGATGAAGCTATTCTGCAATAATATAAAGAATTTGATATTAAACAAAAATAGGAAACTTTAATTTCTTGTTGCTGCTTGAGGGGCTTTTTGGGTGCTTTTTTAATGGTAGAACTAGTAATATTCTATGGTAACCATTGCAAAAGGATGCTAGAAAGAACTATTAACATCTCTCAAATGCCACTTAATATAAAGCCAGCCTTGCTCAATACCCTGCATATCCACTCTCCAGGATAAAACAACCTCTATGCTTCGAACTCTTCCTTGACAAGTATTTAGAGCAGGTGCATATTATGCAAATTAAATCGCTCTCATATACAGGGAGAACACACATCAGCTACACAGATCTGTGTTTGATCTTCCTTAGGAAAGAAGCTATGGAACAATAAAAACTCAGTTTCTAAATATATGAGCGTTTCGCCCACAAAAAACATTTTAGATGTGTCACAGAGTCATAAATATATATATATATATATATATATATTTTTTTTTTTTTATGTAGAGGTAATTTATGAGAGAGAAAGTGGATTGTGGGTTTTGTGGTAGTCTTGGGCCTATCTCTGCTGAACTCTATGACAGTATTTGTGTAGGAACAACAGTAAAGAAAAGTTACTAATACAGTGCAGGAGGCATCCAGAATGAAATCTAGCCAGGATACAAAATGCAAAGTATGTATTTCTAAACTGGGAACTCCTAATCTCAGTCTATATATCAGGTATTATCTTTATCCCTCCCCTGATGTAACTCCACATGTAACATTTTCTTTTGTGAAAAATTTATAAGCCTTAATGAGCTTGTTTTCCATATCTGAGAATGCTGTTTCCAAGTACCCTGGGATGTTAAGAGCATCACATCATTTAAAAAAACTTTCAGTTTTCAAGCATTGAATTATGAAAACCCCTTTGTATTTCACATTACTCAAAGTTGAAGAAACAATTCAGAATTTACTGAAGTATGTCAATGACACATCTAAATTAAGTTAGCTCTTAAAGTCAGCTGCATCCTGGGCTGCACCAAAAGCAGGTGTGGCCAGCAGGTAATGGGAGGTGATTCACATGCTTTGCTCTGGCTAGATCCCACCTGGAGTGCTGCATCCAACTCTGGAGTCCCCAGCACTGAAAAGACGTGGATCTGTCGGAGTGATTCCAGAGAAATGCCACAAAAATTATTAGAGGTGGAACATCTCTTTCTTCAAAGACTGAGAGAGTTGGGGTTGTTCAGCTGGAGAAGAGAAGGCTCCAGGGAGAGCTTTTTGTGGCCTTTCTGTACTTAAAGGGGACTTACAGGAAAAATGGGACAGACTTTTTAGCAGAGCCTTCTGTGATAGAAAAGGGGGAACAGTTTTAAACTAAAAGAGGGTAGATCCAGACTACATTTAAGCAAGAAATTTTTTATGATAAGAGTGGTGCAGCACTGGAATAGGTTGCCCAGAAAGGTAGTAGGTGTCATATCCCTGGGAATATTCCAGGCCAGGTTTGGATAGGGCTCTGAGCAACCTGGTCAAGTTGAAGATGTCCCTGTTTGTTGTGGGGGATTGGACTAGATGAGCTTTAAACTTCATCCTTTAAAGGCCCAACCATAACCATTCTGTGATTCTTATGATCCATAATTTACTAATAGAGGTAAAGAGTTACTAATGTCAGCTTGGCAGAAACAAATAACAGCTGCTGCAACTACCTGCAAACAGATGAAAGGGGGATGGGAACGAATGGAAATTCATATGCAGGAATTCCAAGCCTTCTGGCATGTTTAAAGGAGAAAGATAAGGCAACCTGAGGGTTTTTACCCACAGCCTACAGTTCACAACTTTTAAATACTGCCCCTCCCATATCAGCCTTCCTTCCTCTGTTCTCCTGTTGCTTTATTGTGCAGTGACTCTGGTAATAATTTAATCAACTTTCATGGAATAACAGACAATGAAACCAGAAATATGAAATAACTTTGTGCTGGGTTACCAAATTGAATTGCAGTACTGCATGAGATAATGAACACCAGAGATGGTGCAAAGTAAAAAGATACAGGAGTAGAAATGAGGAAAAGAGAAAGAAGAGCAATGAGGAAAGACAACAAAAACAAAGACCCCCATATATCAACTACCTTTTAATTAACCATATTAAGAAATAAAACTTGAGTATGTTTCTCTCTTCCAGTACTTTTATGTGATATATGTACATCTGAATAAGAAGATACACATTCTGATTTTGTAGAGGTTTATATCCCTTGAGCACACAAAACAAACTACCACCTAAAATGCAAGATGACAAAGGACTTAATGAATCAGCAAACTATAGATATTCTGGTGTATTGTGTACACAGCAGCTAAAAATCAGTGTGTTCTTGTGGTGTGGTTGGGGTTTTTTTTCCTGGTAACTCTTGACCAACAAAACACTATCTGCATTTTCTTCTGCTTGGGAGCACATTTTACTGACTGCATTTGTAGGCAAAACACAGAACGGTGCTTATGATTAAATATTTAGAGGGGACAGTTACCTGTGGTGCCAAAACCCCAAATCTGGGTTCAATGGTCTGCCGACATGAACCACTGCGGTACCGTTTTATCAATGCACGAATTGCTGGTCAGGGGAAAGCGACGCCAGTTAAATTTTCTCGTATTACAGTAACTGCGGTCGCTCAGGTTTGCAGTGAGCGAGAGCCGAGGGAGCGCTGGGGTAGCACGTATTCGTCTCCGCCTCATCACGCGCATCAGCCGCGGCCGGCTCCTCCTTCCCCGCTTCCCCTCCCGCCACCTCCCGGCCCTCCCGGCCCTGCTGCGCTCCGGGCCGGCGGCGGGCCCTGGTGCCGGCCGGGAAACGTGAGCGGCCCGGCCTGCGCCTTTGGAGGCTGCCGGGCCTGGTCCGGAGCTTCCTGCCCTGCCAGCCAGGATGGAATCCCTGCACTTGCCCTCCCTTCGGCACACGTGCGCGCAGCACTGCTACCCCTTGTGAAACTGTTCACTTGAAATGTTTTATTTATTGGTGATGAGAAAGTAATTATATTCTGGTGTAAAATTGCATTATGACAAAAATAAAATATGTTTTAGAATAATGGCCTTCCTGAATTTTTTAAACTTCTGTAGGGACATTTTAAGCTGTAATATGTGTATGGTCTGTGAACGAAACAGATCAGTTTTTACAAAGTCAGTTTAAAACAGCAAAATTGTGCCCAGGGTTTGTGAACAAGTGCTTAACGCCCTCTAAACTGTAACCATGTTGCATTACTATCTTCAGCCTTCAAAGTGTCTTCTCTTTACCTGCCTCTACTGCCAGCCTTTTAAAAAAATAATATAAACTCTCTTGAGCACTGATTGGCTAACTGGTTTTATCTCTGTTGATCTTCCCAAAATGTTTACATCATGTTGACTATGAATCTATTTCCTTTCAGTATAAATAGGGAGTCTTTCTGTTAGTTTAAAGGGAACTGGATTAATAATAAAGAACAGATAAAAAGCTTGATTCTGAGTAGTAAGGAATTTCTTAAAGAAAAAAGAAACCTCACAAATCTCCTCACAAGACTTGATCTTCTCACAGTATCTTCTGCCTTAAGAACTGGCAGTTGTAAAATCTGTACAGGTACTGTGAATTGGGACAGAAGGACAGGATGTATGTAGTTATGTTAATGTGCAGATGGGTTATTACTATATTCCTCTATAACTTGAAGTGCAGGTTATATAGTATATCTTTGCCTGTTTATGGTTTTTAAGGGACATTAGGAAGAAGGAAGAAAAGAGACTCAAAGAGCAAAGTAGTTGCAACATTAATATCCATCATTGTGTTCAACATCTGACTCATACTTTTTTTCTCTTATTTCCTATACATTAAATAGCACATTTGGATTATACTCATGATTATACTTGAAATACCTGTGAATACTAGTGAATCCAAACCCACAGAATCATTGGATATCTTGATTTGGAAGGAACCCACAATGTTCCTCATATCCAGCTCCTGACTCCACACAAAGCAGCCTAAAAAGCTGAACTGCATATCAGAGGGCTGTCCAAACACTTCTTGAGCTCTGACAGCTTGGGGCCATGACCACCTCACTGTGCCAGTGCTTGGCTACTCTCACAGTGACAATCTCTTTGCTATTTTGCTAATTAGCAAATTGCTAGTACCCAATCTGAACTTCTTCTGACACAGCTTTATGCTACTTCCTCATATCCTGTCTCCTAGCTTTCTTGCTTAGTAGGAGATGTTAGCTTAGTAGGAGATGTTTTTTAAAGATTTTTTCCTTAACTTAATTTTTCACAGAAAAAATAATTGTTCCCTGTAATATAAGGCTTTCTGTAGCTCAATCATCTTACCTTTTTTATTTGATCTACTTTAAGCTACCTGCCATGCTATATGTTAACTCTTCAGGGCCTAGTTTTGTCACTATTATAATATATATGGTTGACTCTCATGTAGGCTTTTTTCAATTCTTGTTCAGTTTTTAGAAATGAGATAGTGTTTTATTGCTAACAGAATATACTCATCAATCTATTAAAGTCATTATCAGTTACTTTGAAATTAGAGTGCAAGACAAAAGCTCAAAGGTGAAACCTGAAAAACAGCAGGGTCAAAATAAATATAATTGCCTTTGAAATAACTTCTAAAACTAGAGTCAGTTTTTTCTCATGTTATCATCTTCAAAGCAACCAATCCAACACTTCTTTGCAAGTAGGTCTGTGAAGAATTTCTTCTCTTTTCTTATGGTCAAGGAAATCTTTCAGAGATTGGATGACAGTTTTAGATCATTGTCTATCCTATCTAAGACAGGAGGCTTTTGGCATAGATCTGTCAAAGTTTTGTCCAGATTTTAGTCTAATGCTATTCTCCATTCAAGTTCAGTAAGTATTAAAGCAGACATAAAAGAGAGACTGTATTTACTATGTACATTGCCCATCCATCCTAAATTTAGATGTAATTTTTTTTTCCGATTTTATTCTAACCATATGAATTTTGCCAAGAATGAGAGGGAAATGCTCTATAAAGTGACTATAAGTGAACATACCAAGTATATTGGGTATGGTAGTCAGCATAATTTTCTTCTGCAGATCTCCTGACTTTCAGCAATACTTGATAATGTAATGCAGCCCATCTGAGCTCATTTTTCATCAGTGGAAATGCTAATCCAGTAATTTATTTTATGTTCAATGTTTCCATGGTTCAACATAGTGATGGTGTCTTGGTTTAAAAAGACAAGAGGGAAAAGGCAAGAGCCTCTCTTGAAATGGAAAATGTAAACACCCTCCCTTCAAATTATTACAATTATAATTCTCTCTGGCAAAGATATGGGAATAGGAATAACAGCTCTTTATTAAGAAAATTAAAATAAAAATGCAGTAATAGAAAACCAAACCCCACTCACAGAGTCAGAATACAACCTGACACCCTGTGAGTCAGGGTGTTGTGGTGGCTGCAGTCTTTGTGGAATGACAAATGTGGTTCTGTTGAAGCAATGATCCTGTAGAAGTGTGTAGTTATCCTCAGAAGGTCCAGTTGTGGTGTAGATGGGCCTGGTCTTCCTCTGGGAATACAGTGGAGCAAAGGCTGCCTTGGTGTGCCAAATCTCAGATTTTTATCCAGGTCTTGGGTTTTGCGTTGTTGCTGTGACCCAAGAATTACTCAAAGTCTCTGTTTTTCCCATCCCGACACAGAAGAACAGCCCAAGATCTCTCCATTCTCGTGTTCAAGGATTTGTTTATTGTTCATTATCTAGTACATTGTGGCCCTGGTCTGCGAAGGTCCATCTTGAAGGTCAAAACAAAGCAGACTGACTCCCTCTGGGCAGTGTTTATCTTTTATATTAAAATCTACATATTCATTATTTACAATAATTTTCCAATACCTATCTACTTTATTAGACAGTGTACCTTCACTCTGAACCTATCAAAATGCGCCACCATCACTGCAGAAGATGGAGGCTAAAAGACAAAGAAGACAACCAGGGACATGCCTGAAATCCTCCATCTTTGTCCCTTAAACCTCCCTTATAAAACCCCTAAATATCTACATTTTCACCCTGTGACAAGTTAACTATCACTCTACTCAAACTCTAGTGTCCTATAATTCTTCATACAAAGTTGGTAATTTTTTCCATGGGTTCAAGTCAAACACACAGGTGTTTTTGACTCTGTGCCAGGGTCTCTGAGACCCCTGCCAGGGTCTCTGATCACCTAGGTCAGTCAAAGGAATGTTCTGGGTTCTGACATCTCCCCCTCATGTTTGCACCAAGAGCACCTCTTTAATAGCCCTGTTCATAGCCCGCTGCATGCAATGAAAAAGGCATGGCAAAAGAAACAGAAGAATTACAATCCCTATTAAAATGTAAAAAGCTATTTTCAAAAGTTCCTTCCACAATAGTGAAAGGTCAAAAAAAAAAAAAATCAAATGCATCATTCAACCAAGATCCAGTAACTTCTCCGAGTTTGGTTATACCTTCTTGCAATTTATAGTTTCATTTGAGCTTGAGTGCTCAGACATGTGTTCATGCAACACATTCCTTCAAATTCTTCACACCAGTGTCCATGAGTAAGCAATAAATAATCAATTGCTGCTCTGTTTTGCAGACTCGCTCGTCTTACGTTGTTGACGTCTGTTAACATGTCAGCGCAAGAGAGGTGGCTCGAGCATGCTTGCTCAGCCAACAACCCATTCGATCTAATTGAGTCAAGGCCACTCCTGATGCTATTTGTGGTGAGATTATTGCAGTTGTAATTCTCCGAGCCTTGTCCCACATGTGAACATTGTCATCACAAATTGGATCATATTGTTTAATTCATCTTTTCCCTTTGCGTTTCTGCTCTTTTAGAATTGACAAATTGGGTGTTAATAATTAAAGCTTTCCAATGCTGCATGGACCACCTTTTGACATTTGTAGGGATAGCAGGCCAGATTCTGTCCCCAAAAATGAAAAAGATTCCTTTTTGCAATTGCGCTGGAACTTGGAAGGATGGCTTCTTTGACACCTTGGTGTAATTGCACCAAGAGGATGCATTTTTATAAATGAAATGATTTGGGGTGACATCTATCGTTTTGTTTTTTATCGCTCCTGAAAAATTAAATTTTATACAAAAATTCATGCTCACTGACCCAAGAATTTCCAATTTCTCAGGATCAAAAGGAGACACAGGCAGAAATTGTGTCCAAACATGCCATCCATCCACAGGATTCAAAGTTGAAATGACCTGTGAAATCTTTGGAGGGACGTCCTTTGGAATTGGCCATTTATCCACTGGCAAGCCTACCAAACACATTGAAAATGCTTTTTTCAGCTTTGAGTGTGTCAAGCAGATGGTGTCCAAACCTGCTGCATTGGCTAAAGTTTCCCAAACATTTTCTCTTGGTTGGATCATGGGCAAATCTGTCGCATTGCCTAAGGCAATTTATGAGAAAATGAGGCAGAAGAACAACATCTTGTTGAACCCCAAGCTCAAGGATTGATTGCCTGTGAGAATCTTTGCAATGCACAACACCCAAGTCCCAAAAAAACCCCAAGTCTTTGAACTCTTTATATGTTGATCAAAGAGATGTTCATGGCCATGGCATCTGTTTGTGTGCTTGCTTCTTTGTTTTCAGGGTCAGTGTCTTCTTGCATCTGAGTCTGGTAGGGCTTCATGTGTCTCGCCGACACCCACTTCGGTCCTTGCCCTGTGGAGACACAAGCAAAACCCTTGCCCCGAATTATTAACTTGAAAGGGCCTTCAAAAGACATCTGTTCTGTCTCTGGATTTTGGATCAAAACCAAAGGATTCTCCCTTAGTTTTGCCTGTGTACTGTTTGTAAAATGTCTGATGATGGGTGAAGTGGGTTCTGAAAGAGAACCATTTAGAAAATTCAACACATATAAAGCCTTGTTCAACCGCACGTGAGGCGTTGCCTCTGCCTCCCCCCTTTTCTGTTTGTCCAGAAGGAATTTCAGGGTGTGATGTGTTCTTTCAATGATTGCTTGACCTGTGGGAGAGTGGGGAATATCAAAAGTATGTTTGACACCCCACTTCTTCAAAAATTTGCCAAACACTTTACCTATGTAAGTTGGACCATTGTCTGTTTTTATTTCTTGTGGCACCCCTAATGGTGCAAATGTTTGTAAAAAATGTTGACGAGCATGTTGTGTGGCTCATCCTGTGTGCAATGATGTGAAAATAGCTCCGGAGAATGTGTCAACTGAAACATGAGTGTTTTTCAGATTTCCAAAAAATGGATATTTTGTGACTTCAGCTTGCCACAGTTGGAAACTCCGCAATCCTCTAGGATTGACTGCTCCTGTGGATGCAGGTGGTTGCACAAGCTGACAGTCTGGACATGCACTAATGATTTCCCTTGCTTGACTTCTGTAAATACGGAAAAACTCCATCAGAGCTTGTGTATTTTGAAGAAAAAATGCATGGCTCAATCTTGCTTGTTCATGATGACTGACTTCTTGCCACAGGCCAGTTGACATGCAATGATGGGTCGGTCTCGACCTATGTGTTTCATCCAGGAAGCATGAACTTCCACATGGTCACCAGAAAAGAAACTCTGTGCACTGAACACTGGTATGACTTGTTCTGCTGCATGAGGTGGCAATGCAATAGCTTTAGCTATCGTGGTATGTTCCGGAACAATCGATGGTGGTTGAAGAGCTTTGGCTAAAACTGTCAACTCTTCATTGTGATTTGCGATTTGAAATAATTGAAGGATAAATGATCAGTCCAAGAATATTACTTCTCTCTTTACCAATGATTAAAAAGTCTTGCCTCTTCCATGACGTTCCAGTGACACCTGTCTGTATCACTGCATGATTTTCATCCATGAAGCATGTAATTTTGGAAGCTGCCAGGATGCATTGTGCTCCTGGTGGCAACAACTCTGGATCACTCGGAATCCTGCACATTGTCTTGCTGAGGGAGTCTGACTGACGGTCCCCAATGTCTGTCCTATTTATGGTATTTGGTCTTGAGTCATCGCCATCACTTGTGTCGTCATGTGTTGGCAATCCACGCTCACTTTCGAGTTTCCCAAAAGAAGAAGAGGTCTTCTGTCCCCATCTGTTTTTGAACAACACTCGCTTGCATGATGCTTTTCTCTTCTGCATCTTGGACAAAGCTTGATTGCCTTTCCAGTCTTTGCAAGTTTTGGACAGTTCTTCTTGAAATGTCCATGAGCATTGTAGCATTGTCCTCCTGAGTTGCTCTTCTTGTGAAGTGCCGCAAGAGATTCTCTGAGGTCCTCATTCCATTCTATAATGACTTTTTCCACTTCTTTCAGGATGGACACTACATGTTGAGGTGTTCCCACCTTGCTGCATGCTTCCACCATCTCTGCCAGAGAAGGTTGACCTGGCATGGCATTGATGACCCGCTTGCATTCTGCATTAGCATTTGCAAATGCAAGACTTCAAAGCAGATGTGGCTTCACTGTTTCTTCAGTCACTTGTCTGTCCACTGCTTGTGTGAGATGGTCAATGAATGAAGAAAAAGGTTCTGAAGAACCTTGTTTGATGTCTGTATAGATGGTATCATGCACTCCTGCTGGTGTGACTTGAATGACTGCCCTTCATGCTGCTTCTTTGATATTAGTCAACACCTCTCGTGGAAGTCTTGCTTGACAAGCAGGGTTATCTTCAGGTGGATCACCTCTCACTGTGCCATGGTGAGATCTGTGTATGGTCCCTCATGATATTTGGCTCGCAGCTCACTGAGAGCTCTTCTCCGTCTTGTGTCCCATATGAGAATTGGCGTGTCAGTAAGAATCATTGACGCAAGAGATCTGAGATCATATGGAGTTAAATCATATATGTTGAAAGTGCTTTTAAAAAGCTATTTAAAATATGAAGATCCCAATCCATTATCTCTGATTGCCTTGATCAAGTCTTTGACTACATTATGATCCAGTCTTTCCCATCTTGGATTTAGACCTTGTGCATCATAATTCACAAGCATTGCCATGTCTCCTGTACCAATCATACAGAAATCCTTTTCTTTCAATGCTATTTCCCTAATCTTTGTCCAGTCTGCCATTACAGGTGTCTGTGCTTCAGGCACTGGTGCTTTCATGGGCACTTGTTTGTGGAGTTGAGTTTGCTGCCACATTGTAGTCTCTCCCATCTTGGGACTCAGTGGTGCAAAAGATGCTTGCATGCTTTGCTGCGCTGCAGATGCCTCACTTACAAAGAATGTGGACATTTTTAGTGTTTCCTTTGGTCCTGGATGAGGAACAGAGACCGAGGCTCTTGTACAGCAGGTAAATCCTGTGAGGCTGAAGATTCAAATGTCCTGAATGAAAACGGAGCATTTGAAGATGAAGAAGCACAGCTGCTTTGGTTTGAGTGAAAAATTTGTGGAAGTCGAGTCAGTAAATCTGGATTGAATTCCACACACTGTAGAAAAAAATTGTCTTATGACGTTCTTTGGAATTAAAATTGATTGTTCTTCGCTGCATGAGCCACCAGTCCCTGATGTTGGAATCTTCAAAACAGGAACCCCTTTGGAAGCAACTATATGTACTGTGTCTTCATGTTACTGTGCTTCAGCAGGAATATTTTGAACCTCGTGGTGTTCTGAAGCTGATAAACATTCCATTTGTTGCATGGAAAAAGTCTTTTTTGGAACAGCCTTCTTTTTAAATAAAACTGGATAGTAATCTTGTAATGTTACAGTCCTGCCACTGGTAGCGTCGTCCAGCTGGGCTCGGTACTGCAGATATCTGTGGTGATGGTAAATCCTCACTGAAATCTTTAATTTCTAGTTCGGGTATATCTTCAAGAAATTCATACAGCATACGCTGCATTTGCGAGAGTTCTTCCGTTTGAGTTTTCGTTTTAAAGTCACTGTATTCTGGCTGCATTGAAATGCACGATCGCAGCGGTGGTTGCCGTGGCAACTGCCTTTGGGTGGAGCCTTGGATGATGTCTTGGCCCTGACCACGCCCCCCCTCAGCCTGTGCCGGCACGGGCGTGTGGAAAGCAATGCCCTCATCTTGACCACAGCCATGCCCTATGACAGCCCACTCTGGTGTTGACATAACGCCCCAACCGCGGTTTGCACCGCCCTCTGCACCGCCCCAAGTGTGCGCCACACCGCCCCGAGCCTGCGCTGGACTGCCTGAATCCCCGCCTAGATTTCCGCTGGAATTCAGCTCTCCCAGCTCCCCCTACTTTTTTTTGCCCCCCTCCCCCTACGTCTGGGTTTTGTGGGGCTGGCGCCTCTGCCGCCGACGTGTGATCTGCGCATGCGCGCCTCCTTCTGGGACGCTTAGCGTTGCCATGGTATCTGCTGCTTCCATCTGCCACCCGGATACCAGCCCTGTCTGTCTGGTGCCTATGGTAACCGCGCTCCTCCTGGTCGCTCCCCCCGCATCCAAGGCCATGGCTGCCGCGTCCATAGCCGTCGGCGTCTCGGCGCTTTCGATCAGCTCTGCAGGCCCGCGCGATGTCCCCCCAAGGTCCAGGAAAGCAGTCACCATCACTGGCGCGTCCGCACTTCCAGTCCCCTCTGTGACCCCCTTCGCAGTGTGCCCGGGGTTGGCGCTATGCTCGGATGGCCCCGCGCTATCTAGAACCCGCCCAGCTTGACTTTGTCAGCCGTAAGAAAGCTCCTGCTTTGGTCCCACCACCTCTTTTCCACCCCGTGATCCTGTCTCTGAGGTAAGACCCCCTATTTACTTTTGCGACTTTGGAGAGCATGCTTCGAAGAATGCCTGATCCCATTCTTCTAATTCACTCAGAAAAATAGTTAATTTCAACTTTCCTGGGACTGGAAGAGATGTGTCTGGGGACCCAGAGGTTATTATAGATCCCTCTTGTACCTTTTCAGCAATATTCATCTCTGCTCCCTCCAATTTTCCAGGAGTAAGCTGTGCTTGCTACTGGCAAGCTAAAATTCCTCATCCCTCTCTGGTAGGAGACCCTGCTCTCTGCCGATGGCAGATTGCAGTTGGCTTTAATGAAACAGCCTCCAGCATTACCCTTGCTGGGGCTAAAAGCTTTAAAGCCATTTTATCTTTTTGTTGCCAAATGATAAAGATGCCTGTTAATTTCCTGCCCCAAACCTACTTCAAATAACAAACGTGATTTTGTATGCGGGTATGGGCACCGTACCCATAGTAAAAGGGCCTTGAGTTCCTTCTCAGAAATCTCAACTGGGTGAGTAGAAACCATGCTTTTTGAAGCAGAAAAAATATTAATTTGTTCCTGACTACATGTAGCTCCCATGTTTCTTAATTTTGACTGGTCCTACCCAAATGCTCTGTCATCTTCAAAGTCAATCCAGGAGTTTTCCTGACTCTGGCCAGCAGATCCCAGGTGAGGATTCCCAGGCGCCTTGGTCCTCCTCCTTCCCAGGTTGAGTTTGAAGCAACTCGCCTTTGCAGAGGTGCTGTGGTTTGCTCTGGAGATCTTTCCTGTTGCTGTTCTTTTTTTCCTAGGCTGGGATTCTGCATCTGGTGTTCTACAGTCCAAGCTCTAGTCTTATGGAGCCTGTGTTCTCCTCGAGCTCACCTCAAATGTCCAGTTCTTCCATGTGGCCTTCAGGTGCCCAGGCAGGGTGCTCATCCACGGGACGCCACTTTCTCGGGTTTTGCGTTGTTGCTGTGACCCGATGTTGGGGGTTGGGTTCACTTATAGAATTTTTTTCTTTTTTTTTCTCTTTCCCCTAAGTTGCCAGGTAACTAATGTCTGAGTACTTAAGAGTAGTTAATAAAGACAAAAGAAGTGGCTGAGGTGGGGGGAGGGGGTCTTTTTCGGGTGTGTCCCGGGAATCCTGTACGGGAGCACTCGTCTGCCTCGCCGGGAGCGGTGCCACAGCAAAATCCTGCTCTCTCTCCCCTTCTCTGTTTTCTTCGCTCCTGCTCCGAGTGTTTCTCCAGCACCCCGGAACTCTGCACCCCCTGCCCTGCCGGGACTCATGCTGCAGCTCCAGCCACCACCAGGGAGCTTCTGATCCGTCTCCAGCACCCCGGAACTCGGCACCCCCTGTCCTGCCGGGACTCGTGCTGCAGCTCCAGCCACCGCCGGGGAGCTTCTGATCCATCTCCAACACCCCGGAACTCTGCACCCCCTGTCCTGACGGGACTCGTGCTGCAGCTCCAGCCAGCGCCGGGGAGCTTCTAATCCATCTCCAGCACCCCGGGACTCTGCACCACAGCTGCTGGTGCCGGTAACTGCACCAATGGGGGGGGGAGGGTGCCAGCGGCAGAAAAACGCTGTAACTGTTTCCCTGGTTCTATCTGTTGTTCATATAATTATTGTTGTTCTGTTTTACCTTGCTAAACACAAGTAAAGAACTGTTATCCATATCCTCATATCTTTGTCTGAGAGCCCCCTTCAATACCTGCCTTTCAAACTAAGACACCCGAGAATTAACTCTAAATCTCTGTTTTTGCCAGCCCGACACAGAAGAACAGCCCAAGATCTCTCCGTTCTCGTGTTCAAGGATTTGTTTATTGTTCATTATCTAGTACATTGTGGTCCTGTCCTGTGAAGGTCCATCTTGAAGGTCAAAACAAAGCAGACTGACTCCCTCTGGGCAGTGTTTATCTTTTATATTAAAATCTACATATTCATTATTTACAATAATTTTCCAATACCTATCTACTTTATTAGACAGTGTACCTTCACTCTGAACCTATCAAAATGCGCCACCATCACTGCAGAAGATGGAGGCTAAAAGACAAAGAAGACAACCAGGGACATGCCTGAAATCCTCCATCTTTGTCCCTTAAACCCCCTTACAAAAACCCCTAAATATCTACATTTTCACCCTGTGACAAGTTAACTATCACTCTACTCAAACTCTAGTGTCCTATAATTCTTCATACAAAGTTGGTAATTTTTTCCATGGGTTCAAGTCAAACACACAGGTGTTTTTGACTCTGTGCCAGGGTCTCTGATCACCTAGGTCAGTCAAAGGAACATTCTGGGTTTTGAGATCCAGGTAGGAATGCTTGGCTCCTTCCCCTGGCAGAGCATCTCCCAACAGGATGATGTAATTTTATCAGTCGTGAAATGTGACTAAATAGCCCATTAACAGAAGATGGAGAGAGGATGGGTCTTGGAAGAGACAAAGAAAATTGCCCCATCTGGTTCAAGGTATGGTTGGCTAAAGCAAATTGCTTAATACCTTGTCTGGACATCTCCAAAGATGGAAACTCCATAGCCTCTCTGTGCTGCCTTATCCAGTGTTTAACCCCATCATAACAAAGGGTTTTTTTCTTATGTTTAAATAGTGTTTCTTGAATTTTAGTTTATGCCCATTGCCTGTTATACCAGTGAGGAGAGTCTGGCTTCATCTTTATATACAGTGTGATTCTCGCTCACCAATTTGCAGATGACACCAAGCTGAGTGGTGCAGTTGATGAAGAAGGGAAGGGATGCCATCCAGAGATACCCTGACAGACTTGAGCAGTGGGCCTTCATGAACCTCATGAAGGGTAACAAGGCCAAGTCCTATAACTTGGTGTGGGCATTCCCCAATATCAACACAGACTAGAGAATAAAAGGATTGAGGGCAGGCTTTTGAAGAAGGATTTGAGGATAGCTACTTGTAGATGAAAAATTGGATGTGACTGAGCAATGCAATCTTGCAGGCCAGAAAGCCAGCCATATTTTCATCTGCATCAAAAGCAGCCAGCAGCTTGAGAGGGCAGTTGTGCCCCTCTGCTCTGGTCTCATAAGTTCCCATTTGAGTACCGCACCCACTTCTGTGGCCCTCAATACCAGAGGACATGGATCTGTTGGAGCAGGTCCAAAGAGGGCAGAAAGTTATTAGAGGGAGGATGGAACACATCTCATGTGGGGGAAGAGAAAGGAAAAAAAAAAAAAAAAAAAAAAGGGCTGAAAGAAGTTGTTCAGCCTGGAGAAGACAAAGTTCTAGGGAAACCTTATTGTAGCCTCTCAATATACAAAGGGAGTAATAAGAAAGGTAGAGAAAGACATGACTTTGAGCAACCAGATCCTTCCATTGACAGAGCGATATTGGAACTCTGAAGGTTCCATTCAACCCAAATAATTCTATGGTTCCATGTTTCTGTGGTTGTATACAGGCAGCCAGTAACAGGACAAGGGGCAATGGCTTCAGACTACAAGAGGTCAGGTTTAGACTAGATGTTAGGAAGAAATTCTCTACCCAAAGGGTTGTAAAGCACTAGAGTAGATGGCTCACAGAAGCTGTGAATACCCCATTGCTGGAAGCCTTTGAGGTCAGACTGGGGGAAAGGGGGGTGGCTGCAAAACCCGATCTCTGGGTTATATCCCTGCCCAAGGAAGTGGGGTTGGAAACAGGTGGTCTTTAAGGTCCCAGCCAACCCAAACCATTCTGTGATTCTATTATTGTATACTCCATTCAGATATTCATAGACACTGGATAAGATCTCACTTGAGCCTTCTCTACTAAACTAAACCCCAACTCTCTTGGTCTTTCCTCATTTAAGTATACATGTATTTACTTGACTCAACTGATAGAAGCCTTCACTTCAATAAAATGGGATGTTTTTGCAGGTCAATGATACAGTGCCAAAAATAATTTAGAGACTTGAGAAGTCACTTAAAAATTCTAAAATTTTCCAGTTGCAAAGCCAAGTGTACAGCTTACTATGTTGTGTTTGGTGTCTAGAGGGAAAATACCTCTGGAATGTTGGGGACTAATTCTCTGTTCAGATCTCCATTCTCCATTGTGGTAAAGAATTAGTCAAAAAATTAAACTTGGGTGGCCTTTTTCCTTTCTTTTTAATTTTTTTTTATTTTTGTAAGTTTCATTTGCCTAATTCCTCTAAAAAACTCTTAAAAATCTGAATTTCATGACTGAAATGAGACAGGAAATTAGAATTCACCCATTTCCATTAAGTTCTGACTTCAGTTCTAGTATGTACATATATATTTTATATGTATACGTACATGTAGGTGTTGTTGCTGTAAACCTCTTGTTAGGGGTAGAAACAAGCCAAGACACAGACATTTAACAACTTGAAAAGGGACCAGGTTTACTCTTGCTTATAGCTTAGCCACGCTATCTCTGATTACAGCAAGCTCCTACTGCAGGGTCCAACTGCAGACTCTGCTGCTTATCTCCTACTAAACTATATCTGCAAAAATTAACTAATTTTTGTTAATTTAATTGTAGACTCTGAATACAGACTTCAGCTAAGACTCTAGATGCCAACAGCAGGCTCTAACACCATCAAACCCAGACTGACCTTCCAGCAGACCTTTTTACCACCAGCAACTCTCTTCCTTGTTTCATTCTTCTTTGTGCCTTTCTGGCTCTTTCCTCTACCCCAGGACTCCTCTGCCTCCTCAGGGTCACCTTCTTAAAAAGTTCCCTTGACCACCCAACCCACTCCTTTTATCACACTTATCTCTGTTAGTCACAGCTGAGACCCATTAGGAGCAAGGCTGTTCCTCTTCTTTGGTAATTAGTACAACTGTGGCTTATCAGGGGCAAGGTCACCTGTAATTCCTTCTTTCACACCTGTATGTAAATATAAATAAATAAAATCCTTATATTTTTTCGTTGTTATTTTCTCTTTTGAGTTCTTTGGCAATTTCAGTTGCCTGTCAGAGATAATACTTTACTTTGATAACCACTAATTAAATCTATATACTTTAGTGAATATGAAGTCAGAATTTATTAAATTGCTTAAAGGACTGAATACATTTTGAAGAGTAAAGTGTAAATAACCAGAAAGCAGTGGTATAACTGCAGTATTTTAACACATTTTTTTCTAAGTTTTTCTTCTAGATAAAATACAAAGGAGCTGGTTATCCAAATCAGCAGCATACCATAGTTTTTACTCCCTTTTTGAAGGGATTTGACAGAAACTGTGGGGTAATTAAGGCTATTTATAAGAAACTAAAGCGTGTCATAAGACATTTTGTGCCATATTACTACAAGATAGGATGGAAAGGGAAAATATTTGTTACTGAAATTGTGAAACAGTTGGTTAGAAACAAGTGTCACCCTAGAATCAGTTACCCTAAAAATGCTTGGATCATGTGATGCTTGTGGCAAGGATTTTCTGTTGCAAATGTAGGAATCTAGACTTGATGACCACTGTTCTTCTCTTGAAAAATTGTGACATTTTAAAAGTAAAGTCACATCTATTAATTTCTTATCTCAGTAATAAGGTTTTACAGGTATCCTGTGTGGTGCAACAACCAAGAAATCCAAAATAGGTTCAAATAAATGTTTGTCATTTCTGGTTTTTCATGCAAGTTTCACCTTTCTACTCTTCAGAATTGCTGCACCTACCATCTAGCAAACAGAGTGATTTTTTGGTGAGTAGTGACACTGATCTTCCGTTCGAGAGGGTCGTTTTTCTGATGTCTGCTCAAGTCGTGTGCTCACATTCAAGCCAACAGGACGCCGTGTTTAGCTCAGTGTTGACGTCATTACCAGGACTGTTGATACACTTTGCATGTCAGCACTGCCTTAACTGAAGCTGCCCTGCATTAAATCAGTAATCTGAGCTCTGCGTGGCATGCTGAGTTCAGTGTCTTCTGTTTTGCAAATGAAATCATTTTGCACCACTGCATTTAACCTTATGGTGTTTCCGGTGTGTTTATTGGGATAATTTGTGAGGAAATACCTAAATACTCTTAAATGCTGTAGCAAGCAGTGGTGGTTACTCAGCAGATGCTGCTTTTTTTGTTCCGGTTAGTTATCAGACAGCACCATGTCAGGACACTTTGTTATTTTTTTTTTCTCAAGGAAAACTAAAGTACTGGTTACAAACATGATCAGAGAATGGGAAGTGTATATTGAAAAATAATTTTTTAAAAATTAAAAATCAGATCCTTATGTGTAAGACTGACAACTGGAAAATTTCCACTTATAGCTAGAAAGAAACTAATTTATGAGTGTCATGCAACTAGTAAATTAAAAACTTGATTTCCTTGGGAATACTGTAACATGAGATACTTGAGATATTGCAACGCTTCAGTGTATAAATTTAAATTCTGAGTGTCACAAGTCAAGTGGAAACACAGGGATGATAGGAAACAGAGTAGAAGTCGGCACAGCTGTGTGGTGCATAGTATGGGCATGAAAGCAGTTACAATCACTTGGTATTTTAGAAGAAAACTTTAATGACAGTTCTGAAATTGAGTTAAGCTAAGTTTCTTTCATTTATACTTTCATACCTCTAATGTAACAGCCCCTGATAATATTCTTGTAATAGTTTTTATATGCTATAACATGTTGAGAATTTACTTCCGGAAAGGATATTGTACTTCAGATCCCTTGCTGGCAATATAATGTATTTTCTGTATTTTAATAATTTTTCCAGTAGATGGCAGTAGCCGCTTATTGGCTGATAAATGAGCACCATCGTAGTGCACTATATGAACATACACCAGTAAAACCCAAATATGTTCCTATGCAGGTTAACACACAAATGATCTGTAATTGTGCTTGTTACAAGTGTTTCACCTCTTTGCTCTGTCTGAGCATGTAATCTTTTCTGAATATTTTCCTTTTGAGTCTGTTGGTTTGCTTAGAAATGTGTGATAGTATAAAACTAATAAAGCTGTTACAGTGCTACAAGGGTTAAGGACAAATATATCTCAAAGTGTACTTGGTTCTGAGGTCATTGGATTATACCTACATTTGAAAACTGTTCAGGGTTGCTCTGAGTTGATTAATTTTGCAATGTCTTACATTCAGATTAGAATGCTTTATTGTAAATTATCTGACATTAAATTGTGCTTCCATGATTGGAGTTTTACTCAAATTAATATTACACGTTTTCTTGTGCCAATATCAGTATGGGTGATTCTGCATTGCGAAATATGTCATGTTGCAAGACTGTCAAAACCTACCATTATTTCTCTATTTTGTTTTGCTGCTTCTAGGCTTTCTGTCCATCCATGTTGCCTTTTCTGTCCTGGAGGCATGTTACAGAAATTGTTTTTGTGCTGTTTAAACACTGGTCTGAAGACATGTGGTTGTGCTGAAATCATAAGGAGTTCACAAACCAAAGCTCTTGCTTTATCTGACATATATGATGTTGGATGGAGTCATATTCTGAGAGGCTTGGAGAGAAGGCATGTTTTCACCAGAATGAAATTTAACTGATTTATTTTAACTGATCTGCAGTTGCATAAACAGTCACCATTATGCAGAGGAAGGAATACATGGGATTAAATCTGGTTTTGCCAAATATCTCATAAGCAGATTTAGGATAAGAATTAAGTGATCTGGTGTTTTTATGAAAAGTTTGATGATATTTTGGTAACTGGGCATTAGCAGCCTCAGTAACACGAACATGAGAATATAAAACACACTGGATCTCAGAAACCCCTAAAGAGATATGGGGAACTAGAAGACCCTGGAAAATGCTGAAGAATCGACCTGAAGCACAAGCAGAGGATATAATAAATGCATAAGGTCAAATCCAGTAAATAGAAATTGATACAGTGGTAGTCACCTTCAGTGTAGGAGGGTAGGGAGGTTTAAATAAGTTATTGGCACTAACACATTTTTCCAGCCTTTTTTTGTTTCATGGATTAAGTGCCTTGCCTTACTACTTTGCCTGCATCCTGGCTTTTGTTCAGCTGTCCTGCACATGACCTGTTAGCGCTTCCCCTTTTCTATAGGTACATACTAGCAGAAACAGTGTCCCACTCTGTCCCCGATCATGGTGCTTCATCTCTTTCTTTCTGCTGAGTTCACTCTGATTCTCTGAGAAGGGTGTTGTTCAGGTGACGGTTTTAAAGACAGATATACAGAGAAGGGCAAGTGTTATCTTTGAGAGGATCAAAGAGCACACATAACTCTCAGCTTTTCACTAATACACTGTCAATATGTGTCTTTACAGTATTCACAGGAGCATCCAGCTTATCAGTGGTCATTCATTTCTCTGGCTTGGCAGGGCTACCAGTTTTTATTGTGTAGCTTCATATCGCACCTGGGGAGTAGCTATGCATGTAAGGAAGGTAAATTTTTCTCTTTTTTGCCTTATAGATCTGATGCCATGGAAAAGAAAGGGTGGGGAGAGGGAAGGGATAATGAATGACAATGCAAATACCAGCAACTTCTTGGCATACATAGCAAAGTAGACACTTGAATCTACACAGTGCTATGAAAGCCTACAAGATTTTTATAAGATAATATTTTGGTATTGCTATCTGATGAATTAGAGACTTGACATTTTCTTCTTACTGTTTTGGCTCACTGATCCTCCTTTTATTTCATCATCATAACATATTCAGAGACTCTGAAATAACATGGAAACGTCAACCATATTACAAGATCTGTATTACAAACTATGCATGAATGTGCAGAAAAATAACATTAAATGTGATAACAATTATCAAATCTGATTAAACTATGATAAACAGTACACTGAGCGAAGAATAAATGTAGCATTCCTAAGACATGTCTTCTAAGAAAAAAATGTATACTGATGAAAAGCTGAAATTAGTATCAGTATGTGAGTACAATACATCCCTCATTTTTTGATTTTGTGTCATTTTACTGAGTTCTCCTTTCTGACTTACCAGGCTTGCTTCTCTCCTACTCCCTTTGCAAGGTTCTTTCTTACTTGCTGTGCTGAGCTTCTGCAAAACACATCCATCAGCAATCAAAGGAAACATGTTTTAGGGGGTTTTTTTCACTTCTGGAATCTTGCTCTTTCAGTCTTGTAGATGTGGCACTGTATTACATCTTGGTCTTTCTTATATATTTCATTACTGTAGGCGAATTTTCCATATGCAGATCAAACACTGGTATACCACCGAGGAACATTTTTCTCTGTTTATGAACCTTGGGGTATAGAGTTAAAAAAACCCCTCAAACATTTTGACAATCAATAGACTTCTTTGATTTAGAGAATGTCAGCTCTGTAAAATGATTTGGTTTTGACTGAGCCTGAAGCCACTCTTTCCTTTGCCAGTCATTCTGATTCACAAGTTACTCTCCACTTTGTATATGTTGGCAACAACTACCTATGTTCATCATAATTTGCTCCTGACTGCCTGACTTCACTGTGGAAACAAAATAGGGTAATAGAACCAAAAGGGCAGTAAGACAAATAGAAGGGAAACATTGCTAATGACAGAGGAGCTTCAAGGTTTGAATTTGTCCCACTGGGCAGTAGGAGTGTGTACAGCAAGCTTCGTACAACCCAAGTTAAAATGACAAAAAATGAGTAAAGTCCAGCACAATGGTCACAGACATATCACATGGTGTACTGCTCCATCTGCTGTGATAAGCATGACAGGGACAAGGTGGGTCACTGGTGAGCAGCATCCTGTAATAGGTCATTTCCATGTGGACACTACAATTGTAAAGGCAAAGTCTGGCTTTGGACCAGTTGACTCCTGGACAGGGACCAACTCTCCCACTCTCAGGTATCTTCCATATCCCCAGCAAACATGGATTTGTTTGCTTCAACTATTTCAGGCACAGTGCTGAAGATTTGCTTCTCTGAGTGGAGAGATAGAGAGGAGGTAGAAAAATTGTACTGGCCTTGCCCTTGAACTCTCCTTGCACCTGCTCAAAACAGGCCTGTAGAAAGCAAATGTTCTCCTAGGCAAGACCTGGCAAGCTGCCCACCAAGATGTCAAAATGATTTGCTGTGACCTTGCTCCACAACAGCTCAATTAAGTTCTAGGTTCTGTGCAACTTGCCAGTCAGGATGAATATTTCAGCATCAATGACATATTTCTGGTGGACACTGATTCTTTCAAGTTGTTGTTGGACTAAAAATATGATAGGTCATTTGCTTCTAGACTAGCCCTTTCACACACAATGTACACAGTTGGCTGTCTGACCTTCCTGACACTGGTAATGTCAAGTTCCTGAAAGACAAAGAGAACTTAAGCTTTGGCAGATACCAAGAAGTTATCCGCTGCCACAACAGACTGACCATTCCAACTCTAGGTAAGTGTTCATCTCATGTGCATACACATTTTGATTTCCTGGAAGGAATATTTAGAATACATATAAACTTTTTTAGAATGCACTGTTGTTCTGGAGATGATACATTTCTCTAGGTGCATAAATGCTTGCTTTATGTGATTTACATAGCTGCTGAGCAAGTAGGTTACTACTCCCAAGCAGAAGTGGTCGGCTTCTAGTGGTCAGCTAGCTCTGTTGCTATTTAAAGCCTCTAAAATCTGTTTACAGAGTTGTTTGTATGAACGCTCCATATCCTTTTCATCCTAATCCCATCCGATCTTGTTTTGCTGTGAGCTTTACACTCACTGTGGAGTATGTGAACAAACATACTGCTCCAGGGAGGACATCATTTCTTATTTTCCAAAGATTGGTTGTGTGATAAACATTACTTAATTTGAATCAGAACTAAAAATTCTGCCATCGTGCAGGAATGGTATAAGTGAAAAAATGCCATAGAAGTATTTCAATATAGTAATTTGAAACATTAATTCTGGTTCTTTTTCTTTGCCCTCAAAAAAAAAAAAAATTATAGCATCTCTGAGTAGTTTTATATTATAAAAAGATGGTTTATTCCTAAATGTCACAAGTCAAGCAGACAAGGCAGAAGGGCAGCTTTGCTGAACAGGGATCTTCTCTTGGAAATAAGGCGGAAAAGGAAGGTTATGTCCAGTGGAAGCAAGGTCAGGTAACCTGGGAAGAATATAGGGATGTTATTTGCCAGCGTAGGGAGAAAATTTGTGCGGCCAAGGCTCAGTTAGAGATGAAGCTGGCAAGAACTGTGGAGGGGCAATAAAAAGTTTATTTCAAATATGTTAATGACAAAAGGCAGTTACAGCCTGTTGCAGGATAAGAATGGTCATCTCCAAAACAGGGACAAACAGAAGTGTTTAATGCATTCTTTGCCTCCGTCTTCAACACGGGCCAGGAGTTGGACTCTCTGAGCCTGATGGTTCCTGTCCCACTCAGCATATTCTGTGATTCTATGATTCTAAATTATTTCTGTCGTTCTGTGTATCTACCTAGCCCCAAAGTGTAGAAACACAATGAACAGCTCTAGCAGCAAGAAACGCTTTATGGTGTTTTTCAGTTTTTCTCTAATATATTTTAAGATGAGGAAAGGGCATGAACATACCAGAGTGCTATGGGGCATAACTAGCAAATTATTGTGATCTGTGAGTGATTGTGAGGTAGACAAGAGTCCTGTGATGAATCTAGATCTTCAGTATAGTCTGCTGCCCCTGCTATAGCATGTCTCAGTAGGTGGAAGCACTCAGTATTTGAACACTATATATGTGTTAATTGTGCTATTTGCTATCACATAGTTCTTTAAAAACCTAATCAGACACATTGGGACCAACCTGAAGAGTAATTAAGATGGTATTGATTTTCCTTCATTGTCATGGACTCTGGAGGTGCTTGAGGTTGGGCCAGGAAACCGATAATTCCTAAGGCAGAGCAGCTGTTTTGTTCCTACAGTCCTTACAAATGGATCTGGAGCCTTATCTAATCCCATTTTTTTCTTGACCCCAGAGAATTCACTGGGGATAGTTCAGAGATGAGCATTGTCCTTCAGGACTGTGCCATTCAGTTTGAATACAGATTCAGCAGGTGTTAAACAAGTGAAAACAGCTCAGCTGGCAGCAGTTGCAGACTTAAAATGAAATAATAGGGGGGAAAAGAGAGTATTTGCCTCAGTTACTTCACAAATCAACTAATATAACTGTGAGAACATGGTATTTTGTCAGCAAAGAAACTACTGAGACAAGTTTCAAGCAAATTCCTGAAAAATAGATTTGTCAGGTATGTAGACATGTATCTTGTAACTTGTATCCTGTCAGGAGTTAAGGAAAATTCCTGCTTTTGTTTTTTTCACCAGTAGAACAAAAGGTTATTTCGTTTAAAAGGTAAAAAAAAAAAAAAAAAAAAAAAAAAAAAAGCGGTGAAAAGGGTGAACTAGTGTTCAACTCAACTAGTTGAGTAATTCATTTAGTTTGTGAAATCAAAAAGCAGCCAAGGACTCCTGCTTGAACAATAAATTAGGCTTTTCTTTAATTGTAAGACTCACACGTTCACAATGCTGCAACACTGACTGGAATTACATTAGAGTTTAAAGACAGTCTCTCTCCATCTCTATGTGGATGTGAAATGTAAGAAATGTATGATTTTTAGTATTGTTTAACAAAAGATCTTTGTTTAGCAAATACTTTTTCAGCAAGATCATGATTATAGAAATGCTGAACAAACCTGGTATCAGAGTTTTTCATGAGAACTTAATATTTTGACCTTTATTTTTCTATCTTTCAACAAGAGGTAAAGCCTTATGAATACTTTTCTGTGTCAGCTGTCTGGTTTTGAATCAGGCTTCTTGATTTGGTACTCTGAGTAGAAAAGATTCAGCAGTCCAGACACCTCTTCTAGTAGAAACTTGGGATACTAATGGAAATATTTCACCCACAATGAGATTTGACGAATTATGGTGCTGGGAATTTGTTGGTCATCTGCAGCCAGAAGGCATGAGATTTGGGAAAGGGGGAACTGGTAAGCCATCTTTGCTAAATAAGGTTCTTCCCTACTATCCTGTCATCTTATAAAATCATGTATTTGAGGAAGTTCTCATTCCTATTTACTAAAAGGCCTCCTAAAGTATACAAGTCAGTTCCATTTAATATGTGTTTAGCTAGCTTGGAAAATAATCAATTTTTAAACTTCCACATGAACTGCATTTAATCATTGGCAAGTCCACACAGACCAGCTCCTGCTGATTTGAAGGTTTCATTGTATAAATTGTTACAGGGTACTCTCTTGAGAGCACAGTGCATGTTGATTAAAATATCAACATGAATATGTTCCTGCTTTCCGTTATCTGAAATATAATTTATTGATGTCTAGTAAGACAATTGACAGCACATTCAGTGATCCAGACAGCAAAACCAAGATTGTCCCTGCTCCAGAGTTTAATACTTTCAAAAAGAAAATACATAAATAATAGTAAGAGGAAACTGCTCATGTGCAAACACTGTTATAACCTCTGCAACAATTAAGAGGTAGGAAGTACTTAGGATTTTACTCACATGTGCACATACAGACAGAGGCACACCCCTTTGTGTAAGAGTCTAAACGTCCTAAGAATTCTTGCATTTTAGGCTCAATTTGTTTCAGATACAAGCTTTAAACACCCCACCTAACTTTCGGGAAGTCCTTTCTCTGTGTTTACAGATGGGATTTTTTTTTTGTGTTTACATCATGCAAACAGAGAACAATGGTGGCTTTTTTTTTTTTTTAATTCTTTTTATCTCTTGGAATTGTTTAGAGATCCCACAGCTTTGCTGTTACTAGGTCACTTAGATAGTTTAGCTTTTCCCGGTTGCCTGTGCTGTGACAGAGGACCTCTGCTTCCATACTTAAAGTCAGACTTCAAAGGATTCCTCTAGTCCTGAAAGCTGTCTGAAGCATTGCATTTTTATAGAAAAACTCTCCTCAGGTGCATAGTAATAGCAGAAGGATGTGGTTTTACTTGCATTTAGTGACAGAGTTTCCTGTCACGTGTCCTGCATTAAGTTAAATGACAGGGACCTGCTTATGCATTGCTTAAGACCACAGACACATCTTGCTTGCAAACATCCCTCCTTAGGAACACGTATGTAGGACACATAAGCAATGACTGGGACAGGGAGCAGGGCTGGTCTGCTCTCAGCTCAGTTTTTGAGGGAGCCAGTGAATTTAGACAATCTTCTTTATGTCATTGTATCTTGATTTGCAAATGATAATGACTTAGACCTCTTTCCACAGCATATTAAGAAATTCCAAATAAGATCTATGAGTTCAGTTTCTCTTTTTGTAAAATCCCAGGGTCTAAGTATCCTCATCGTGGCAATCACAGACATTTTTTTATCCCAGGGACTTTATGTTAAATGAAATATAGACAGAGGCAGAGACAGAAACCTATCACTCAGGCACTTAGATTCTTTGTTGATCACTTTTTAAAATTTTAATTTTTAATTAGATTGTAATGTGAATTTGGCAAAGAGATGCTATAATGTGTACAGACAATGAATGGGAAAATGCTTCTATTCAGAAGAGCTTATAGCTTATCATTTATACAAGAACATTAACAAGCCATGGCATACATATAACCTTGCAAGAAATAATTTGTTCAAGTTGAAAAATTATTTATTGCCCAAGCTTAAAAAAAATTATTGCCAGTAGTTGTATGTTTAGTGCTAAATCCTAGTTCATGAAACAGAACTTCAAATTCTTGTTCATTTGTGTGTTGGTGAGTGGTATAGTGCAATTCATCTAGGAAAATGGAAAGTGATCTTAAAACTTTCTAAACCATTAGTAACTCATGTACTTTCTAGAAAAATAAAAAAATAGCTGGCCAGCAAATGTGTAAAGATGACCCATATTCTTGTTACTTGTTCTTCAGTTTAGTTATGAGAGAAAAGCATGGTATTTAAAATATATTGAACATAATATACATTACTTCTCCTGCATAAAATGATAACTTAGTAAATGCTGCTACTGAGTTTCTTAAACCTGATGTGCCTCCTGAGTTATTTTGCTTGTGCCTGGCAAGCATTTTTACTTTTGTTCATGCATTTCCTTTATAGACATGACATTATGGGGGTTCGAGTATGTCTTAATGGGTTTTGAATCTGGTCTGTTGTTTCTGACAGTTTTTCTGATAGTTTTCCTTTTGTGTAGCATCACATAAGTGTGCTTGATAGACCCAAAATCTGTGTCTGGTGCGGTTTTCCTGGTGTTTCTGTTGTCTTTTCTTCGCAATGAAGATTGGAACAATTCTACACGGTAATGAAGAGATGCAAACCTGTATTAACTTGGTGATTTCCCATGGAAATATTCTGTTATCAGGTGGTTAAACCCCTACACTTTACACATCTGGATATGATGATATTGAGGGAATGGATTTCCATAGACCTGAAAGTCCATTCTATAGGACTTCATAGGATAATACCTTCTGAAAACAAACAAAATAGGTGTTGGGGTTAACTGCCTGTTCTGTGCATACATCTTTGAATGTTCTTAGTGTGAACTCCTGCAAATATGTGGCATGTAATAAAAACAATAACAGTATCCCTGTTTTCAACTTGGTGTGAGTTTTGTATCCTGTATGTTATGCTTTTGTGCAACAGGGATTATCAAGATTTCTCTCCAGTTGGATGCAGTGAAATATCCTTTGCTAGATATTCTATCAAAGCTTCCAAGTTTTTTTTCAATGAACAGTGGGGCCCCTTTTTCAGATTTTACTTAGCAGTTCTGTCAGCTTTAATGGTAGGCTGTCTGCTTTTAAATCACCTTTCTTGTTTTGCTCCTCTGTTTATCATTTTCTTCATTATAGTCTATATCTCTTATATTTCCACTGGACTGATGGTTCATGTATTTTACCAAACCCAAGTAATGTGCTTAGGTAGTGGACTATTAGAACTCCTTTGAAATGCTGTGCCCATCCACTTATCTGCTTTATCTCAATTACAACTAAGTTAATGCTGACTGAATAATTGGTTATTACCAGTAAATACGTGCAACATGATTTCTCTCACATGTAGTGAGTCCCTGACTTCTTTAGAACTCTTTTAAGTGCTTGAGTTATACTGCTTCAAACAGCAAGCAGAGATGAACTTGCAACATGGTGCTTTCCATGACGTGTTAATTTCCATGTGTTGCTCATTACATGGGCAATAGACTCCCCCAGATAACAGTGCAGTACAATGGAACCTTACTTGGATGGTAAAGCAGACCTTTCTGTCCAAAGATGAAACTTTGGGTGTGTCTCCATCACAGATGACAGCTTTACACATAAAGCTGGAGCTAGTTCTGAGTAAGCTGGTGTGTCTACAGAGTGCTCAGTGCCGTACAAAAATACGAGCCTTGACTGACATCAGCTCAGACTCCACTCTCAGTAACACACCCTGCTTCACAGTTAGAATAATTGCACAACAACAGAGCTTTACACTGAGGTAAAATGCTGACCCCTTGGTTAACTAGTTTTTAATTAGAATAAATATTTTAGGAAGTCTGTTCCCTGTGCTGCAGAGAGGTATTCTATACTGCTATATTGGAGATTGTATCATCTTGGGTTTTTGGGCATATGTATCAGGAGGATTGGGATAATAGGGTAAAACTTCCCTAACTAATCCAAATCTGCTTGTAGTTTCAGACTTTGAATATTTCCTGGAATGTATTTCTTAAGGGACATGCTTCTTCATGTCAGTGCTGGTAAATAAGTAATTATTCTTCCCCAGAAACAGCATGGAGTCAGCTATCACAAACCTGGAAGGACAGAGCCTACTTTAATTTTATTAAGGTTGCAACCTGCTATCTCCTCAGCACAGGTCTGTTCTCTGCTCTTTGCCCTGAAAATAGTAATGTAGTTGTGCTATACTCTGACATATATAGCACTTAAAAGATATAAAGGATTGACCTTGACCTCAAGCCCTTAGAGAGAATTGAGCTTTAAGAAGTCACCTAGGGGAAGGTAAAAGAAGAGTTTTAGCACATTATCTTACTTTTGAAAAATTTTTAATCAATATTTCAGAAGACACACTTATTGAATTTCTTATTAACTGTTGCATTTTATGTGCGTTTATTTAATAAGCTAAGGGAACTGATGGGTGCTTTGGTGGTTTTGTGCAACTCTGCTTCTCTATGTTGAATATTTATTTTGACAATGTCTCCCGTTAACAATAAAAGCTCTTTATAATCAGCACGAATGACTGCAAGGTTTTCCCCATTTTTTAGGAAAAATGACTGACATAGTACTGGATTACATGAAGTGTATTACAAAATAAGCTGTCAAGGATTGACTTGCATGCTGTTGGCACTTGTTGAAAAGAAAACTAGACAAATTCTATCCAAATCTATACAAGATTTTTAAATGCAAAAATTATGTAGCCATGATGTGTGATAGTAAAATCGACAGCAGCACAGTGCCTTGTTCCAGTAATAACTTTGACTACAATAAGATGTTCAGTAATAGTAAGTTTTCATGGAGAGTGTGTGTGTTCATGTGTGTGTTCATGTGTGTGTCTAAATTGGCATCACTTTGCAGTTGAGATCTCTGTCTCTGTGCTCTCAATTGTGTAGTTGCCTCTTCCCAGCTTTTGGCACTACTTTGATCACATGCTAAGATGACTCAATTCACTAACCAAGGAAAAATATGTGTGTGTTTAGATTGAATAAATCCACGCTTTAAGCAGACAAGTGCTTTCATATTAACAGAAGGTGAAGACAGTGTTTGAAAAGGAAAAGGGAGGAAAGAGGAAGTGGGAGCTCTCCTTTTGAGTGCTGAAAAAATATTAACTTGGCTCCCTGTAATAAAACCCGTATTTAGCTATACGAGTAGACTGCAAGTACACTGATTTTTCTGCAGAGACTAGACAGAGCATGCTGTAATGAATGTTTCTCACTTCTTAAACTTGCATGCTTGGGAATTTATAGTACAAACTTGCGGAATGGCAAAATCATTATTAAGAACAGGCCAGTTTGAAGAGAGTTCTTCTAATGGAGGAAAGTTACACAACCCTGCTCAGTTATTATGATTAAAATCCTGTATTTTCATCTACATCTACTATATACAGCATTGCAAGTATTGCACTCACCAACACCAATGGGTAATGAAAACAGACATGGATTAAATGCCATTAGGCTGCAAATTGCTAAACTCTGTTTCGAAAGAGTAAATACAGTTTGCCAGAAAAAAGAAAGAATATCTGCTGGAGTTCCATTTCTGAAAACAATCTCCAGAACTTTTAATTTTTTTTCACAAATCATTTTCATGTCTGAAGTAGAGAAATGTGTAGACCTTTCTTTGAGTAGCCTACCACTGACAGCAGAATAATCAGAAAATTCTGTCTAAATAGAGTGTGACTGTGCACTCAAACCTTGCTCAAATTTTGGTTGTCACACAGCTCATGTTAAGGCCATGCTGGGAGCAATCCCATTAGCTCAAAAAGAGGACAACACGTAGGCAGAAATGGCTAAAGGTAATTGTGCTGCCACTGTCACTCACAGCTTATGATCTCCTGCAGAATCCTTGCATTAGCAGTTTTCTCAAAGTTTCCTCAGAATCCAGTAAAAATGGATGGAAACAGCCCAGACTTCCAAAGTGGAAGGTATAAATACATAAGCTTACCCCCCAAAAATCTGAGGTGGATCCAGCAGCAACTGGGCTCCCAAAGTTTTCATGCTTTTTGGTGGCATATAGGGAATGCCTGCATCATGGGGAAGGAGGAAGCATGAGCATTCTCCCCATCAGCTAGGCAACTACCTTGTTCATAGGTGCATGAGTTACAAGTTATGATTTATAGAACTGACTTAGGAACTTCACGAATTAAGTAATAAGTTAGTGAATTCCTGTGTTGTACTATCCTATAAAAATAGGATTGAGCCTTTGTTGGTCATGTTTGTTAGTTTTCCTTCATGAGCTTATAAGATTTGTTTTACAGAGTATGTTTTCCCCGTACGTGTGAGAGATCTGGACAGACTGACAGATGAGCTAAGTAGAACTCTGGGATGTTTGGCCTTACTTTAGAAAAATTGCTAGCAAGTGAGGAAGAGCAGGCAGTTGTTACAGAGGGATGTAAATTTATGTTGAAATGTGCTGGACAGATCTGTTTGAGCCTGACCAAGTTCCACTGTGTACTGGTGTGATCTTGTACCCCGTAGGGCAGATAGCCAGGTAAGATTGTATGGAACACTGCTGTTTCCATTGGTGGAATTACAGGTTAAATTCCAATACTTCTAGGTAAACCCCTTTAAGGAGAGTATGCCTGGAAATTTGGAAATAAAAGTTTAGCAAATAATTTTTTTAAGTCATCTTTAAAACACTAAGATGCACTTCATCCTACTCTGATTTTACTTTCTGTGTAAGCCCAGATTCTCAGTAACTTAGATCAGAAAAAGATCTCTTGTCAACAAGACTTTACTTCCTTTATCACCACTTTAATTTGCCATCTCACTGCTTCTTAAGCATAGTCCTTCATGGAGACATCAAGGTTCCCTGCAGCGTGACAATTGTCAGCAATATGGCATGTTAATTGTTGCAGACAACCTAACGCATATATTCAGCATAAAATACACACTGGTATTTATAATTTTATTCAGTCTTTTTCTTCCTCTAGCCTAACCTCTTCTACTCCAAGCCATTTTTCATACTATAAATGTAACTATAGGTGCTTCCCTAAAGCACTATATTCTGTCAATTCAGAACACTCAGTGTTGAATTTTACTTCTTCTTATTATCCAAACTTATGTACTTCAGGTATTTAAACTTACCCCCCCCCCAAAAAAAAAACCCAAAACAACAAAAAAAAAAAACCAAAAAACCCAAAAAATCCCACCTAAACAGTAGAGTGATTATAGCCTGACAATATGTTTTCCCTGATACACCTCTATAAGAGAGAAGTTTAAAGCTGAACAATAATGGTCGGAGTTTGATGTCTGCTCATCTCAAGATGGCAAATGAATAAAGAAAATTCTGTCTTACTGGAATTTGAACAAGGATATGATGATTTACCTAATGGAAGAATCTTGGTTTCAAGGTTACCAGTCCATTGTGTGCTATCAGATCAGACAAAGTTTAATATACTACTTCCTGCACCAAGCCTGGTATGGGGAAAGAATTTAGGTGCTTGTAGAATGACAAATAAATGGAAGAACATTCCACTCATCCAACTGTACTTTTGGTATCTAGGTTTATACATGAAGTGAATTAGACACCAAAATAAAGACTATTTTATACTTTTTTCTGGTCAAAAATATGAGCAAAATAAAATTAGTGCTAGTGTGTCCAGATGAAGACGATGAAGCTGATCAGAGGGCTGGAGCAGCTCTCCTAAAAAGACAGGCTGAGAGAAATGGTGTTGTTCAGCCCTGAGAAATCACCAGAGGGCTTTGATCAGCCTTTCATTATGTGAAGGAGGATACAAGAAAGCTGGAGATGGACTTTTTCCCCATACTAGAAAGAAATTATTTCCTGTGATGAGAGTGAGGCACTGGAATATGTTGCTCAGAAAAGCTGTGGTTGCCTCATCTCTGGAAATGTTAAAAGTTGGATTGGATGGGGCTCTGAGCAATCTGGTCTAGTGAAAAGTGTCTCTGCCCATGGCAGGGGGTTGGAATGAGGTGATCTTTAAGGTCCCTTCTAACCCAAACTGTTCTATGATTCTATATTGCACATGAATTACAATAGTAATGTATTGTATACATTTTGCATTCAGAAAGAGGTCATATACTCATGTTTTATTTGAGAAATTCAAAAGTTTCAGAACTGGATCAATTAAAGGTGTATTTCATAAGAATAGTCCTATTCCAGCAACTCCCAGGCTTGTAAGTTCTCACACTTAAGTTGGTAAGCTGTTGAAAATAAATAACAAAAGGGGTCCTTCCTCGATTGTTAATGGAGGTCAGCAGTCTACAGAAAAATTAAGAAAACCCACAAGATTTTAAATTACCTAATTATAAAGCCTGTCCTCACCTGTTGGTTACAAATCACTTTCATAAGTATTATGCATATATATAACTTTACGTAACTATTGCAGTGCCATAATTGTACTGGTTATCCACTTGCCATGAAATCTGTATGACAGGGAAGACAGCAGTTTCAATCAGTCTAAAGTATTATTTTGTTCTGGTATATGTGACTAAACAAAGCCAGGTTTATTCATACCAGTTAATTTATTCCTTTTACAGATTTAGGAGGAAATTAAGAACAGAAAATCAGACCATATATTTTTCCGTGTATTGTTAGGTTAAAACTTTGACACATTCCACCGTATCATATCATACTTGAGATTTTATGCCCCCTCTGCATTATTTTCAAGTTTCAAAGGATAAGAACAAGATAAGGGAGAGAATGAAAAGGATCAATAGAAAGAAGAAGGAAGGCCTAAATACTTCTGCATAATTGTAAGAGTGAGTGAACATAGTGCATCTTGAAGGGAGCCACACCCAGATGAGACAAGATCAGTATTCCAAAATTTCAGAAACTTCGTGTAAAAAGTCTCTTTCCAGATTTCTTGTAGGTCCTAGTTAGGCACTGGAAGGCTGCCACAAGTTCTCCCTGAAACCTTCTCTTCTATAGGCTGAACAGCTCAAATTCTCTCAGATTTTTCTTACTGGAGACATGTTCTGTCCTTGTGATCACCTTCGTGGCCTTCCTCTGGACCTACTCCAATATATCCATGTCTTTTCTCTTTTGAGAGCCCCAGAGCTGAAGACAGTACTCCAAGAGGGCTATATCGCAAGAGACTCGGGTTGGAGGGTTGAGTTTTTTCTTATAGAACTTTTCCCCAGAAGTTACTAGGAAATTAATTACTGGATACTTATGGTTACTTAATAAGACAAAAGAAGTAGCCGAAGTGGGGGAAGAGTGTGACACCTGGCTACTCTTTTCTCTCAGCGAGTTTTCTCTTAGAAGGGACCGCGAGAATATGAGGCAGGTAAAGGACGGGGGCTGGCCCACCTGGGCTCTCTCGCTTTTTGGCATCAGAGGGGACGGCAGTCTCAGCCCTGAGGGACCAACCATCATCTGCTCGTGTACCCCAGGAATTCCGAATCTTGTCTCTCCCTGCTGGGAGCCGGGCCGCCGCTGCCCCGCCCCGCTGTCCCTTCGCTTTTGCTCTGGGTTTCTCCACACCATAATCCGCATCCCCTGCCTTGCTGGGACATTTCTGCAGCTCCACCTACCACGGTGGAACTTCTGATACATCTCATCCAGCACCCCGGATTTTTGCTCATTCCTGCCGGCTGTGACGGAAACTGCAGCAAAGGGGAAAAGAGCCAGCGTAGGAGAAAACTGTGACTGGGTCCCTGGATCTGTTTGTTGTTAATGCCATAGTTATTGTTGTTCTGTTTGCCTTCTTATACACACCAGTAAAGAACTGTTATTGCTATCCTCATATCTTTGCCTGAGACCCCCTTAATTTCAAAATTATAACAATTCGGAGGGAGGGAGTTTGCATTCTCTATTCCAAGGGAGGCTCCTGCCTTCCACAGCAGACACCTGTCTTTCAAACTAAGACAACTAGAAGCAATGATAATTTTGAATCCCATTGTATTTTAGGCCAAATTTTGCCCAGGAACACATTCTGCAAGTCTGTAAAGGAATTGCAGTTCAGGAGAATGAGAAACTTTAAAACTAGTGGCAGGTGTTGAGTTCTATCAAAACTTTTTGTAGTAGGAACAAGTCAGAGAAGACAGTTCTTTAGCAAGGTTTTCTTCATGGCAGGAGAATTTTTATGGGTTGATGAGTTTCAAAGTGAAAACCAAGCAAGGAACCAACAAAATAAAAGCTAAGGCAAATTTGTAAATGCTAAGGTATCTGGCTACATTTGGAAAAAGCCTTAGTTAAATCAATACTTTTAGGATTCTAACTATTTCATGAGTTCTAGTGGAGTATGCAACCTGTTATAAACTTTCTCTTTTATTTTTAAATATTTTTTTCTTCCTAAGATATTGCAAACTATTTTTTTGACTACTTTCACATATGATAAAATGAAGTCCAACATATAAATTTTTTTGAGGTTATTTATATGAAACAAATAAAAGGAGCAGAGCAACTATGCTTTTCTTCCCTCCAAGCCTTATTTAATCACCCATTTCCAGGGTGTAAATACTGCCTTCTATTCCTACAGCTAGGTAAAATAAGGAATTACATAGAAGCAGTAAACCTAAGTTGTATACAAAAGATGAATAAGTACCATAAGAAAATGCCAGGTCTTGTGGAGAATATCTGTATAAATTCTGTTGGAGATTCAGTCTCTAGTGACTTATCTGGACTAGGCACTTACAAAAGTAATTGTGGAAGAAAGACTGTCTCTTACACACATCCATTCCTTTCTGTGTGCAGGCAACCTTCCATGGCAGCATTCACAACCTTCTCCGAGCATGGGGACCGACAAAACATGGAAGAGAAGCAATCTAAACCTCACATGACACATGCTACAAGATGATGGGCAGTGCTGCTGACCAGAGTAGTAAATTATTACCCCTTTGAAGCAATGAGGAAACAATGTATTTAAGTTTGGTCCCTAAGGTGTGGCTCCAGGACACATTACCTCCTGTGATTCCCTCTGGAAGGTTAAACACCAACCTTTGCTTAGGGCTGTGCCCAAGGGTATCTTCTGGAAGCAAATTCAGGCTTGTATTTCTCCTCTTCATTGTATGCAGTCAGCCAAGAAATGGAGTGGTGGCCCTGTCTTCTGCTGTAACAGTGCAAAGCAAAGCCTGACCAGTATTCAGATATTCCTGAATCAATTTTGCATCATTGTACTTGGTTGTAGGTGAAATGCTGTGGCTTCTGGAGCTCTAGTTTCGTAAAGATGCAGGTGACATTTAGTTTCACTGCATACTTTTTTAGCTGCTTTGGCCTTCCAGAGGTGGGCTGAGCTTTGACTATCAAAGAGGCAGATAACCGATGCAAAATGATAATGGTAACCTGGGCTGCAGAAAACTTTCCCTTTATAAGACATATTCTTTATAGGATTGTATATTCATTAAAACATTCATGAGTTGGGTGATGGGCTTTTGATTCTGCTCTGCTTCCTTGATGTATGTAGTTGTGGAGGCTAAATATAATTTAGTATCTTGACTTTTCCAATGTTTTCTCAGATTTTAATTTGGCTGCTAATGTGGCTGTTGTAGTATGACTTAATGCCATTATACAGTGCCCTTAATTAATACTTCACATATGGAGGAAATCCTTCTAGGAATTTTTGATTGACTCTATATATGGCCAAATAAAGCTCAAAAATAATGTAAATGCATTCTTCCCATGTTATTTGTTAGAGTATTCAGTAATAATTACTTTGCAATAATTTTCTACAAGGTTTCTGTGGGGCATTTCTACATTATAGGAATTTTACTGTGTAAAATATGTCTACCTGAAACTAGGAAACATGTATAGGCTTCTGACTTAACTTCAGCACTCATTTTGTCCTGTTTATACTGTGTTTCAAAGCTACTGTATGGCTTGGGACAGGCATTAGGAAGTCTTAATATCTGCAATGTCACTGGCAATTTGCTGGATGTCCTAAGCTGATGGTCACTGAAAACAGTGGAGTGAGTACCCTGCATTTTTCAGTTTGCACATCTCTACCAGGCATAGTTGTTAAGCATTGGGGAACATTGTAAGTATTTTTCTTGAGAAGTAGGCTGGAGAGGATTTCACATAATGTCATGTCTTCTGATACGAACAATTAAGGAACTTACAGGATACATATAGATATAATCAATATGAAAATAGCATCCCAGAACTTCCCAAGAGTCATTACTAAGCCTCTGCATGTAACTTCAGTTAGTTTATTCATAGAGAGATTCCCAGGTAGGAGCCAAAGGTCATAAAATGGCCCTTTGCTCTCCCTGATTAATGATAGGCTGTGGCAAATAGAACTCCCTGATTCACTGACAACATTAATATTCCAGTGACCTGATATACAGAAGATAATGAAGTGGTAAACAACGCTGACAAATTTGATAATACTCAAATAGAGACATGTTCCTAATGGGAATATCCAAGCACTGGTCTTTGACAGTAGCTGGAGAGCAATATTTTATTCTTTTGTTTCCCTTGATGTCAGAGTAATTATTAAACAATTAAGTATCCCCATCTGGCAAATGGTGTTTATGGAAAGTTTTGCCCACAAATATAAAAGGGTGAGAGTGAATGACAAATATGTATATCTTGTACCAGTTTGTGCAGATTTGCTAAAATCTGGCAGAAGCCCATACAAAAAGAAACTGTAAATAGTCTGTTGACAATGTTGTCTCAAGGAAGAATGTGTATGTGTCTACAAAATGGGAGTAATTTTTAGAAGTGACTCACTCCACAAGAGTCTTCATAACAGATAAATGTGGTTTAACAAAACCACTATGGTTTAATGTCCTCCTTTGGTAAAGTTACTGACCAGTTACTAATGGGTACTGAAAGAACACATTGCATCTGCCAATCTTTATTCAAGGGTCTGGGTACTAACGTTAAGAAATGCAGTAATGTGTTTTTTCTGGTTTATGTGTACTTCTGTTCCTGTAGAAATAATGCACTGAAGTGTTTTCCTCCTGGGCACAGTATAAAGACAACCATAGATGTTCACAAGTAATTCCCACTTGTTTGTTAATGAGTGGTTCACAGGACAAGCAAGATACATGGGCACTAGAGATGAAATATAGCACAGGATCCATATTAACAGACTCTGCTTGTGCAAGAGTACAGTTCTGCTGTCTGCACCCAACACTGCTGGAAGCAGATGTGTTGAGCAGCACAGTGCAGGGATGCAGTGAGAGTTCTGAAGAACATCAGCTCATCCAGTTTGTTTGGCCTTGGAAGCCAGAAAGTGACAGCAGCAGTCCTGGAGCAGTGCAAGGTGAAGGCTCACTTCAGGAAGCTGATCCTAGTGAGATGCAGAGCACGGGCAGTTGCTTTCATATGCCACAAACAGATGCAGAAACCACAGCCTGAAACTGTCCTTAGAACATGGTGTTCTAAGCAAGCAGCCTATGTGGCTTGTATCTCTGACAGTAAGGATTTTTATTTTTTCTTTTCGCAAATGTAAAAACACTCATCAGTGTTTCTCTGTTCTGCGGTTTGAGAAAATGTTTCTCCTTCTCAGGTGCAGATTCTCCCAGCACACCTACATATGCTAAGACACTTTTACACATTATTTTTAAGTAAAGGTTTGAGTGTCCATGAATACCAACATCAATGTGCTTTAATTTGTCTAGCTTTATTGGAGCCAAAAAACTTGATCTGAAGTAATTCACTCAAAATCTCAGTCCAATTAGAATATTTCTATAATATCCATCTAAAGTTGTTTTGAAAGATGGATTGGCTTAGATTGTGATTATTTGAGCTCTTAATCTGTTACAACAACAGGTGGGAAACTTTACCACTGAAAAAGGTAATAATGTGCATGGTTCTTAGTACTATTTCTCTTGTAGCAGACCATGTACACACCTCTCTTTCTTCAATGACAGTAATTTCTTTACCTACTGCTATTTTTCAAAATTTTTACTTGACTATGATGAATAGGAGACGTCAGACGAATAGGAGGAGCAACGAAGTCTGCTTCTGGAAAAGCAAAAACATAGTGCAGGCTTTACCTAAGTAAATTTAAGCTAGTTTTAAAAAGAAAAGCCATTAGACTTAAATGGATGGATGAATAATGACTAGCAAATATCTGTGCTATTGTTTATGCTCTAAGACCCCTTTTTAATTGATCAGTGAGTAGTACAAGAAAGGATAATTTTAATTTTCTAGTGATATTGTTCTCTTTGCAATTTTTGGTTTTACAACTTTTAATAATCATTTAAAATTCATTCTTTCATTGTCTGGATCCCTTTATAATTGTTGCTGTCCTATTTTTGTTTTGTTTTGTTCTTGTCTAGAAATGGTTTGCTTGTTTAATTTTTTCTGTCCAAAAATGTCTACCTGACAAGACCAGATTGTTGGATAGCTGTGATACTCAGATATGCAGTTCGAACTATTCTGGGAGTGGCAGGTAAAAGGAGTTTGAACAAAAATGCTTGCTAAAAATGTGTTCTCATGGCTGTGAGTAAACCAGCTGAGAAATCCCAAATGCAAGTAAACCATTCACAAGGAAGTGTGTGAACAGGATGGGTAAAATATATTGCTTTGATTAATAGCTGCTCTTAATGGGCTCCTGAACTACCTTGGATATCAGCTGTAAAAGAAACAATCAGCAAAGCCTACTTGCAAATGCAAACAGAAGCAATTCAGTTCCAGGAGGATATTAAATAGAGGAGAAAGACTGAATGGAAATAGCATCAGCTATTGCTGCTAAGAAATCAAGGACTGGAAAGTTCAGTAAGAAGCCATTTTCCTATAACATAAAGCAGCATGTTGATCCATCCTCTTAAAAATAACGAAATTACAGTAAGCTCAAATTAATATAAAAAAATAAAGAATCAAATACATATGTATTGACTTATGAAGAAGACTTTTCTTCTTGTAGAGTATCATAAGTAGTATACAACTTTTCCTAATAGAAGACTAGTTTTGGATTACTGAATCCGGCTTGCACCTTTAAAAGGAAGTATGATTTCTTGGGCCTGAAGAGAGTTTGCATGGATAGCAGGATCCATCAAATCTGCCAAGTTATTCACCTCATTTACCTTCATGAACAATCAGCCAAAAAACCAGACTTTTTGTTCCCCCATCGAAGCCTCATAACGTGATATGCTCCTTCAGCTGTGATAACTGGACAACAGTATCACAAATCTTACAGTGAAAGGAAGGGAATGGCAAAACACATTTATTCCTGTTATGTCTGCCTCTGTTCTCAGCTTCAGTCTCTAGCATGGCAAAATCTATTATCAATGACCTACTGAGAGGCTAGAGATCCATTCCAGGTAAAAGAATTGGTATAAAGCTGCTTCCCAGTGAGATCAAATTATGGACAGTCATCAAGACATGAAATGTGTGCCAGAGCCCTGGTCCCTAGGCCACCACACATACACCTCTCTATTTCAGGCCATTTTTTTGCTGTCCCAAAAAAGTGTTTTTCTTTTGCTATGTATTCATCATGTCCCTGTTTTTCATCTCAGGTTTTTACAATTTTCTTCACTGCTTATACTGTACCTTCCCTTAATACCTGAAAACCATGTTTCTGTCTTTCTCTGATTTGTATCTCCTCTCATTCTTAGAAGTTTTGTCAACGAGCATCCTGTGGCTACATCTTGACAGCAAAAGCTGGGGTCATTCAGAACTACCCCTAAAACCCAGGATGTGTGAAAGTGAGAATAATTATATTCAGCATTAGTCCCATATATCAAGGCTGTTAAAACCTGAAATGCCAGCAAAGCCTTGCCAGCTCTTACTGTACCATATATTTATTTAATTGTTAAATAATGACACTGATCATTTCTGCATGCCTATCTCATAGAGATATCTCACTATTCATAGGTGATGTGCTGTGGTTTTTCAGCGTGTGAGGAGATGCAAAAGAATAAAACCTCAACTTTCCTTAGTGGAAAGAAACATGCAGTGTTCTCTTTTCCTGGGATCTCTTGAGGATGTTTCATAGACACTTCTCACTCACTGGCAAATCCTCTTCATACTACAATTAGTAATAAACATTACAGTGAAACAAAAATTTGTCAGAAAATATTGATTTCTTGATGAAGAACATCAGCTGGCTTTTTTTCTTTGGCACTGAAGATCCCGGGAGTCTAATCTCTCTCTACACTCTGGGTATCCTGAAGTGTTAGTGTGGGTTTCCATGGGTCTGTGGCTTCTGGGCAGCCTGCAGATGGGGTCTAGCCTGAGGACAGGTTTTGACGCCCACACAGGTTGCCCAGAGAAATTGTTGCTCCTGTCAATTCTGATGATTAATTTGTTAGAAGAAAACCAATAGCTACTGAACTTTAAATTCCTTGAACAGCTGCAAGGCACCTGGGGTGCTTTTCTTACAGCTTCAGATTCTGAGAATACAAGTAACTGAAGAAAATGTCAGACCATTTCCAGACAAATGTGAACAGGAGTAAGCAAACTCTGCTTTTCAGGGAACTTGACAACTCCTTGTCCTTCACACCTGCTTTAGAATAGACTGTTTTAGTAGTGTGGGCAGAAACATTTTGAAATTAACTCATTCTCTATTACACTAAATCTTAGCTCACTTATTTCTTCACATAGTACTGTACCAGAATAACAAGTTGTACTTAATTAGAGACCTATCATAAATTATAATAATTATATGATATTTGTTGGGGGATCAACATTTGGAATTAATGTAGCAGAAGTTTGTTTTCCAAATATTACTGTTCCTATTGATCAGTGCGATTTCATTTATTTTCCTGTGTATTACAGGAAAATAAACAGTAACAGGAAAACTTTATTTTCTACTACATCCAGTAGAATAATACTGGAAAACTTTGATTCTTAATTTTAATTGCAAAAAATGAACACAGTACAGTGCAATCAGCTTCACACCAAATTATCCCACAATGTTTACAAACAGCTGGTGAAAATGAAAACGGAATCTGGGTCCTACTCAGGTGTAAGTTTGTAATCAGAATCTGTTTTATTAATAGATAGATACAAAAAAGCTAACACTCATATCAGGAAAAGAATAAAATCAAATGAACTATGTTTTCAAAAAATTTTAAGGGCAAATCAAGAGAATTATGACTTTATATATGCTGATCATTTCCATCTTTGTTATTTAAAGTTAAATATGACATGGGTTGTTTTTGGAGGGAAATTCAAAGTTAACCACAAGAGAAAAGCCCTAATGTCTGGATACATTCATGATCCCAGATAAAAGAGTGCCAAAGGTTACAAGCAAAAATACTGCTGTCTGCCTTCACAGAGTCCCAGGTGCAGAATTTGCTTTCCTGCCATGAGCTATCAATCTGCTTTCAAATGTATTTTCTATGTATTCTAATGGTCATGACAGAATATATGTGTGTGTGTATATATATATATCTAATAAAAAATTAAGTGCAATAAAACACTTCTTCTGAGGAAAAGTCATAACAGCAAAGTTTTTTTTTTTTTCTTTTGATTGGAATCTTTCATTTTCTGCTAAAACACTTTAAATATGCTAGGTAACAACATAGCTTAAAAAGGATAACATGGAGGAGGAAATAGAAGTCCTACAAGTAAACACATCTTTTTGCTTAGTGTGTATTCCCCAATCCTCTGTGATATCTTTGGTGGGGTAGTCACTGTATTCAATTTCCTAAAGCAATACAATTTACAAAGACGCCCAAGAGGGAGAAGAATTACCAAGATTATGTTAGGCTTTGTGTTTGATATATGGGAAGTTACTCAAAGCTGCAAGGAAGAACAACATGTAGAAGTGGCTTTGTTGTTGTTGCATTTGTTACATTGCCAAAATTAGAGTTTACTGAGGGCTACAGTTCAGTTTGCAAACTAAAGCAATGTCTTATTTGATCTAAAATAGGATCATACTCTCATCAGTTCAAAAGAAAATACGAGTCATTTTTATATAACTAAAATGCGAAGATATTTTAGCTTTTTAAAAAGTGCTTTCTGTTTCAAACTTTCAACTGATATAGTTTTTTTTGTAGCAATTGATTAAGAACTTTTGAAACAGTAGAAATTAAGCCTATTATTAAGCCTATTAAGCCAATCACTACTTGGTTAAAGATGCTTTAAGTTCAAATATACTTAAATTGTAATAATTTCCAATTTAATACACTTTAAAACACCCAAGTGACATTACAGAAACTAGTCAGGGAAAGACATAACTGTGAGGAACCACTCAGAAAATCCTGAAGTAAATCTTGTCATCTTCTGGGCAGGTTGTATGTAATCATTTGCTGGCAACTCAACCCCCACCCCGCAAACCAACAAATGAAACAACCCTGGCAAGCATGTAACAGAAATTAGAATTACTTTAAAAAATGACAGTCTTATTTGGAATATTTTGTTAATTATCTTTAACTTTAGTCCACATTCTTCTCATGTAATAAGAGTGTCATTGAGATAGCTGAATTATGAAAATAGACCTCTTAACCCTACTTTTAACATTAAGAGGCCTCTTCAGAAAGAAGTTAATTTTTATTTTGGAATATCCTGAATTTCTCTATGGACTGCCTATGTCTTTCCATTGACATACTGAAGTGAGTATGGTCCTAACTTTAGTGATGTATATAATGTAAAACAAATTAAATTAAGTTATATCTCACTCCAAAATATTGATGTAGTAATTCAGAATGAAGCCGCACTGAGGAATATGGGAAGCATGGCAAAAATGCATCTAAAGAAAATGTTCAAATATGGTTACATGGTTTAACAGAAAAGTGAGTAAGAGTGTATATGCTAAATACATGTGGTAGAATAACACAGAAAATAAGATGGCAGAATCTTTTGTTCTTCCTATCAATAACAGGAACAAGGAAATATTCTGTGAAATTGTAGCATAATAAACTCAAAACTCATGGACTGGAAGAAAAATCACTCAATCCATAACTACAATCCTAATAATTAGAGATAAGAGCGGCAAAGAGGTTAGTCAGTTCTCGTGGGCATGAGTCACGTTATTTCAAGTAAATAATAAAATCACTGAATGCTCTGGTTGTAAATATAAATCCTGTCTTTTTAATTTTTTTTTACGACTCTCCAGGCTTTAATGTCTCTTATTTTTATTAAAAATTTCTCTTGCTTATATAAAGTCTAATCATTCAAGATACTGTCTAAACTCAACCCCTGTTGATGATTTTAATTTTTTTTAAACTGTATTTCTCATACACTACTGCTTTCTATTTCAGAACCTTTCTGACATTTCAGGAACCTCCCCTATAATGAGAAACTGACACTGTTTAGCTTCTTTTTCCTTTGTTAGATTATTTTCTAGGTCATGAAGCTTTGTGTTGTGTCACTCTTAAGCACCACTGCTAGAGCTAAATGAGATATGAACATAAGACTGTAAGAAAGGTCACCTTGATTCAAACCAGTCACCTAGTTCTCTTATAGTAGCAAGTACCTGTTGCTTAGTAAGGAATTCAAGAACAGGATAATTATGCCCCTGGTATTTCTTGTTGGAAGGAAACTGTGTGTTTATTCCTGGAGTTTTGTTTGAACTTTGTTTTCCAATTCCTATTATAATTTTGAGCATCCTGCAGGTTTTGAAGGTACTTTGGTAGTAGTTGACTGGGATTGACTTCTTCTGTAGCTTGTAGTCTAGAGAATATTAAAAAAATTTCAATTACATACTTCCGCTGAAATACATTTGGGCCTCTTCCTCTTTCCTCTCTCCCACAGCCTACAAATCATTATAAACATACTTCCATTGATATAAATGAAAAGTAAATATGATTTTAGGAATAGTGCCACATATTAATTCCATCAGCTAAATTATGATAAACCTATTTATATATAAAGAGAGCAAAATTAATCTACCATAATTTATTATGTGAAAGAAAACACATTTTTTCAAGAGAAAAATAAGAAACAGAGATATTTACTAATATTTCTTGTAGATCTATTGATCACCATTGATAATCTAGACTATATATGCACCAGAATAAATAAGTAGATGATATGATAAGCAGTTACATTCATCCTTAGATTTGGTGATCAGCTTATAGTAGCCAAGGATGCAGTGCCCGTATGCACTATATTTTGTAACTAGTAATTAATCCATATTAATTAACACATTCTTTGATGTAGAAGAGATACATTTTAATCTTACACTACTTACATTTTGACATCTACTTTTTAATGCCACTAAGGTTATATATAAGGACTCTCCCAACGTATACATTCAGGCATCATCATTTCTCTTAGGAATTTGAGGTGTCTGTGCATGTAGGGCCAGAAAATCAAATAGTGTCCTTTGATTAACAAATATGTCATCCTTGAGGTTCGAAGAGATTTAGCTGAAGAGTGAAAACTTTGATATGCAGCTGGTATTTGCATCTATATGGGACAACAGTTTATAGTGCATTTAAGATCCTGAGCTTGCTTACTTGATTGCCTTAGAAGGTACTTGTCTCAACACGGTCGTGATTATTTTCATCCCTGCTCTGACATGGAGGAGTGGGATAAAGATAGTTGTTGCAAGGTCAATGGGACAGAACATGATGATGCAAGCTGATGCAAACTGATTTCGAATAAACCAAGATTTATTGCCTGACCTAACAGATGGACTGTCATAGTTCTTATACAAGGCAATAGGGAAGTGAAAACTTGTGTGGTTTCTTCAGATACAGAATACTGCACTGTTGAAGTGGCATTCTCCCTGTCTCTCTGACTCTCTCAAACAAGTAGTCAAAAAAGGAAGTAAAACTGGACATGTAAAAATAGATTAAGGAAATTTTAAATTGTTTAAGAGGAAAAATAAGTAAAGCACATAGAATATTGAGATCACAGTTTCAAATATTTTAAAATAATTTTACTGAATCTCAGTAAGGAATGTTAGCTGTACTTCTCAGTGATTCCTCTCTTCACTGTAAGAGTTAAGTGAAATATAAATAAGCAGAAGTAAAAATGAGACATTTAATTACGCACTATTTCCTACTCTGTCTTAATATTCATATTAATGTCAAGAACAGTAAGTCTATAAATTTATATGGATCTCTAAAATAATGTTTGATGCTTGCTTTGATAGACAATTAAGAGCTCTAGGATCCAGAGAAGGAAAAATTAAGAGACGTTTATGAGACAGGAGGCACAGGAAAAAGTAGAATTCTCTTGATGCCCAAGTGTGATCCTGGTTTCCCATTCTTGCAAGGGAATATGCTTAGGACATGTGAATATTTACCTCAACTTATTGCAGGCACGCATTCATCATGTCAAGGTGCTAAGCTATTTTTTGTAAACTGCAAGGATATCTGGGGACAACAATTATTGAAAAAGAAGAGTGAGAATCAGGCTGGAAGAAGGCCAAAGAGAGGAATACCTCAAGCCTACACTTTGCAGCCCATCTTGTTTCATATTTTCATTAGTGCTTTTGGCATCCACAACTGATTGCTGATTATGCAAAGTTTGGAGTCACCATCCATATAGAGGAAGACTGTATTGAAAGGACATGGTGATACTGAGGACTCAGGTAGTTTTAATATAATGAAAAGAAAGATTATACAATAGCAATAGGTTCATTCATTGGAATCCATGGAAAAGAGTAGGCGTTGGGTATATTACTGGATTTTGGGGTGAGCATTGTGATAAGTTCTGGGATATAGCCATGGTAAACATATATCATTCACTTGAGCTTCAGGACATATTTTTGTGATGAGGAAGTATTGCTGCCCGACTACAAAGCTTAGCAAAACTTCATTTGTGTGTATCCTCATTGTCTCTGTTCAAGAAGGGATTAATTAAAACTTCTTTTCAAGTGCATGATTTTTTTTTTAAAGGGTAAAAAACAACAGAACAGGAACAGTGTTAAAGGACAATACTCACACAAGAATAAATAGGTTGGGAACTTTCTGATTAAACTTAGGCTAGAAATTATATGAATATGCTTAACCAGCAGGAAGTATTTGCGATAAGGTTTTCAAGACAATGTGTGGCAAATGTATGCAGAAAATATGTAACGTGATGCCCATAGTCCTAGGAGATTGGATTTAGAGACCAGGGCAAACATCCTAATCTCATTTTATTGTATCTCTCTTCAGTCTTACCTGCATTTCCATGGTTTTTTGGTTTTGGTGGGTTTTTTTTTGGTTGTTTTTTGTTTTTTGTTTTTTTTTTTGTTTTTTTTTCACATTTTAAGATGAGAGTACATTCCATAAAGCTTGATGATGTCCTGAACCAAGATTAAGCTCGTGAGGGCCTTTCAGAACAATTACCTCTGATTTTAGTGTCACCTCACTTCAGCACTGCACTTAGAAATGGCTTATCAAAAGGTCCAGCTAGGAAATAGAAGGAAAACTGTAAGAATGTGCACCCAGGGGCCAAGCGATACGACTGAATCCTTAGTCCCAGGAACAAAATTTCCAGCAGCTCACAAAACTGGATGCATACCTGTGTCATCATATCAAACAGAGTCAACAAGGTGGTACAACAGTTAAGATTTAGAAAGGTTTCCCAAATTACATGTTTACTATGTGGATTCTTATTTCCATGTAGGAGATGAAACTAAAACTTCTTCTCTGCAACTGTTCAACTTGTTTTTCTGTATTTCCAATAGTGAGACTTTGTAGGAAACAGCAGTTTAAAATACATTAGTCTGACAAAGCCTGGATCCACTGCTTGATTTTATTTGTGCAGCTTCATGAGAGTAATGTTCTCATAATTTCCTTTCTTGTTTTCACTTTAAAGTTATCGTGTTTTGATTCTAAATAGTATTCTTGAAAATTCACTAATAATATTTCTGATCAAGGCTTCCAGATGCCACAAAATTTGTTTAATCAGAGTGATTTAATTAGTTATAAAATATAATAGTGTCAAATTCTTTTGCATATTTGGAAAATATCCCTCTTCCTGTTTGTTTACTTACCCATTTACAGACCTTAGTCAGTGAGTTTATGGCTGCTATTTTGGTAATGTGGAAGTGCATGCTATGTATACTCTGCACCTTGTGGCCTTTGGAACTTCAGTGAGATAAGCAGCAATTCAGTTCATATTCCTTCAATTCAAAGTGAAGTGCCCTTCAACTTCAAAGAATCTCTGTCACTTTTTACACCAGTAGCCACAGACTGTCTTTTCCCATTCTACTCCATTACTGTCCAATGGACTGCAAAACAAATACAGCATTCCTTCTAAATTGATATTTGAAAGAATACCTGCAAACTTCTCCATATTGATTGTAGCTTTTTGTGAAGACTTATGTAATAATATAAAAATTGGTTTTAATAACCCAAACTGGAGAAAAAGTAGGTTTATTTTTTAATATTTTTTTCCTCAAAAATTGAAGTTTCAGCAATTGTTTTTGCTTTGTGCAGAAAAAAATAAAATCAGAACCATGTTAAAACCTTCTGAGTCATGATCAGGGCATTCACCTGAAATATATGAAATTCAAGGTTATATCTTTGCACTAAACTAGGCAGATTCTTGACTTTGTCAATTTTGAAGTTTCTCCTTCTTCTGTGACTTTAGCCAGGAATACCATTCTGATCATGTGAAGACTTCCAAAGGAAAGATTCATAAAAATATGTCTGTTCCATATGTCTGTTTGGATTTCAGTAAACGGGAATTAACTAACAAAAATCCCCACTACATCTAATGCATCATTATTAAACAGCAACAAGTTTTCAAGTATACATCAGCAACAAAGTAGTGTCGCCTGCCATTTATGTTTTCTGTTGTTGCTAAAATTGCCATAATCAATACTTTAAGCCATAGATTGTGTTGGCAGTTTGGAATTTTTTTTAGCATCATAATGAGTTTATTTGTTTGACTCTTTGGTTTATGTGATTTAAGTTCAAAGGAATTGCTAATTATTAAAAGATTATTGCTGCTCCTCAGCTAAGGTTCACTGTTTCCTTTATTACAATTTAGATAAAGAAAAAGCACATGAAATTTTGCACTCACAAAATATCAACTGCTTTGTAGAAATATTGTAGAGGAAAATTCCTTTATGTGCAATGACAGAAGGGAGGCTTAGGTCGGGCATTTTGATGTTCAGAAGCATCCTAAAGTTAGGAATAGCTTTAAACTATCATCAGATCTTAGGTGCTTAAGGAAGCCCTATCCTCACAGGTTACTGAGTGCCCTCAAGCTAGGCAGACCACTTTCTGCTGGAATTAGCTTTGGTTTGCAAGAGGGAGGTAAGTTTATTCATGTGGCTGGGTTTTCACATACTGGTTATACTGTCCACATCCAGCCCATGCCTATCAGTTGAAATGAGTATGAATCACTGCAGGGCAGTGGCTGCTGCCAGATGAGCGAACTTCAGCACGTATTTCATGGAGGGCAGGGACAGCAGGACATGTTTTGGGGAGGCTGGCAGGGTGTCTCCACCTGCAGGTGTCACATAGATTTTGAGCCATCTATGTGCCTGCCAAAACAGGAGCACCGGGGATGGTGCCTTGGATCTGGAATGGCTTTAGATGAAAGCAGCTGAACTTTTATATGTGAACATGCACACATTTAGGTAGGCAGGGGAGGCATGAGTGATGGATTTCACAGAGGCAGGGTATATGGATAATCAGGAAAAGAAAAGATTCCCTCTCTGTAGATCAGTCAAAAATTAGGACCAAGAAACATCAGAGCCTACTTATAAAGTACAAAATTATCATGCTAGCAATTGAAATTATTCTATTAGCTGCCTTTATTATTTAAGAGTCTTTCTGTTTTTCCTAAGAAGTTAATCTGTTTTGCTCTTCCTCTGAGGTTAAGCTAAAGGAAGCTGAATAACTGTACACAGAAACGATGTCAAAATGCACATTTATTTTCCTTTTTTTCCCCAATGGATTTCTGAAATCTTTGGTTATTGTTTCTGTCCCAGGTTCCCTCCAGCTTTTTTAGCATAAAACAAAATGATTATTTTTAAAGATCAGCAAATACAATCTCCATTATTGTTGTGTTGCACTAAAATAGTTGGTTTTGTTATAATTCCACACTGAGTGACTAATATATATATATATGTGTAGTATATAAGTAGTTCTATCATACTGCATATGGTATATTCTATAATCCCCTCTCTAACCTTATGGTGTGGGTCTTCCCATGCTGACCCTTCCCCTCCAAATGCCTGCAATTGGCTGTATTTCCCCTACTCCACCCCCTTATCCTAAGTTTAAATTCTCCCTGCCATAGGCTGGGGTCTCTTTTTCTTCCCTGGAATTGATTCCTGCATTAAAAACTACAGGGTCAGGGTCCCGGAAGAGAAAAAGTGCCTCTTTTATCCTTGTTGAGTTTACTTCTGGGTTCAGAGCTAGCCTAGTCAGACCCCCAGGACTGAGCTACGACAGACTGGTGTCAACGTGAGAGCTATACCGCGAGGTTAGGGGCTCCCACGCAGCAGCTAGACATATTTTATAAGCCTTTGGACTGTTGTCTACCTCAGGGCCTTCTAGCTGCGTTTTAGACAGCAGAAAGCTCCTGAGGAGAGGTTGGAGAAACTCGCCTAAGCTCAGAGGTGAATCCGTCCTGAATACAAGTACTTTTCTACAGCAACCGAGCCAGCCCAGGAGGGGCAAGTAGCAAAGCCCGCCTGCAGAATTGCTGCGGGCCCTTTCCCGGAGCTGCAGGCGCACCGGGCGTGGCGGGCGCGGGACACGTGCGGCGAGAGGCGGTAGCGTCCGCGCAGCCACGAATCAGAGCGGTCGGGGCGGGGCGGGGGGGGGGGGGGGGGGAGATGCAGCGACCTGAGAAAAAACCCCACAGTTTATGCTTGTTTAAATGTGCCCGCGAGATAAGCTGCGTGAATTTCTTCTTAGGCACTGCTTTTCTCTCTTGCCCAAAGATTAACCCTTTCCTTCGTCTTACCTTGTGTGCTCAGTTTACAAAATAGAAAAAACCCCAATTGTGCAACCTATTTTAATACCGAAGTGGCATCAGGTTATCAGCACAACAAAGAGCCGCCTTTTCCCTAATTCTAGATACTTTAGTTAATAGAAATGTTAAAATCTCTAAAAGAAAACTAAAGCATTTGCTGGCTGTCTCCTCATTTCCCCCAATTTACCCAAAACAATATAGATTCTGTCCAGGTATGGGACAAACTGGGAGGGTTTCTGACTTACAAAGTCAAACAGGTTTCTGACTTACAACAATCAAAACAGCCTCAAAATTCCTTCCAATATTCCTTTTAATTCGAAAAGAATTAATTAAGAGAGAAATGAAGAGAAAGACACTAGAAAACCCTCCATCTGCAGTATTCCCTATCCTTCTTCCCATACCCTCTGCTCCTGAGCTGAGAGGAAAGCATGAAGCATGCCGAGGAACACAGGGACCCTGGCATAATTGCCATAACCTCCCTGGCTTCCTGCCTCCCCCTCAGCTCCCAGGCTCTGGCAGTTGTGTGCAGATTGATGGAGAACTTTCCCTACACCCACCTTCCCTAGCATCAGAACCTCAAAATCTGTGTTCTCTCAGCTTTGAAAATAATCCCTCCAATCCCCAAGGTAGTGATGGCTGCATGGTCAGGGTCCAAGATGGCTGCGACCACATGGCAAGCTCCCCACCCAACTTTTTTTCTTCCCATGATTCCTTCTCTCTGCCTATCACCTCCTGCAACCCTTTCTGGTCCCACAAACCCTTCCTTTCATCAGACACCCCTTTCCATTCCTCCAAACCCCTGCCGGGTCCCCTGGTGGGTGGGCGAGCAAGCCCTTGCTGGGTCCGCATGTGGTGGGGCTGGAGGTGGGGCAAGCCCTTGCCCGGTTCCCATTGGGATGGGGCCTGGGGGGGAAGTGGGCTCCCGTCTGGCTCCCACAGGGGTCTGGCTCCCACGGGGGTGCAGCTGAGTCAGCAGGCTCTAGTAATCAAACCAAGAAAGAGAAGAGAAGCCATTCTGTCTGCTGCACCTGTCACATGTATTGGGAAAGCTGGATGTATTAGGAATTATCAAACCTTCTCATACCAGAATAAAAAAGAGTTATGCAAAGGCCAAAAAGAATTTGTCCGAGACAGTGAAATCTTCAAAGGGATAATGAAAGCTATCCTAACATCTGTTGAATTGGTACTGGCAGATCTTAAAGATAATTTTAGATGTCTCCTCACTCCTTCTGAGTTTGATCTCTGGAGAGCACATGGAAAAGATCCCTGAGAGTGCTCCTACAAGAGCTAAAGCAAAGCACATGAAGTGCAATAGGTTTAGAGGGGAATTGTTGTGACATGATCATCCCTCCTTCTCCCATCCCTGCTGATCACTATCTATCACTCCTGGAATTCCAGAAGGGTGTCAGTGATTGGCAAATTCAAAGAATGCTCTCTACCGATGGGGGGGCATTGGCCATCTGAGTGTCCTTTGTCCCCTAAGACCTCCTTGCCTGTACCTGGTTGGTGGTTTCCTGACCCCTCCCCTCCCCTCTCCCCTGGTTAAAAGGACGAGCAACCACGCGGTTGTGGGGAGTTCTGCTGGAGTTATGAGATTCAGAGGCCTGCTGGCTAGAATAAATGTTCTGGATTAAACCCTCCATCAGAACCCACTCCTGTACTTCACCATCGCCTTAAAGCTTCTCCTGCAGAGGAAAACCTGGAGCGAGCCTCCATGGAGGAAGCTCATCCTGCCGCTCCCAGAGCACCGGCGTACCCAGACTTGTCTCTATGGTCCCAGCGATATCACCAGCTAGCCAAAAGGGGCTCTGGGGTGAAACACCACAGCAGCCGCTATTTGGTTCAACAGCGAGGTCCAGACAAGCCGGGGAACATTCTGACAGCAATATTGGACATTCCAATAGGAATGATATCACATATGAACATCTGTGTGGTGAAGGTCAATGGATTAACCCTGAAAGACAAGTTTGGGTGTTATCTAAGTTCATTTTGAGTAAAATCTCAAAGCAGGAGGAAAAGTTTTTTACCAATTACCAACAGTTGAAGCCAAGGGTAGTTATGTTAATATTAAACAGCACACTTCAGAAAATTTTTTACAGTTTGTGGTCTGAATTTGGACTCAAATAGAAAGACAAGTGCAAGACACAATAGCACAGACAGAATTGATTAAAGAAATGTCTCAGAGGAATGCCAACAATGCCTGTCGCAGAGTAATGCTGGGATTGCCGATAGAACCTGCTCCTGTACTGGCACAAAGGATAGAAGCATGTGCCAGGAAAGCAGAGCTGCTCAGCACACCACAGAGAAAGCCTGAGTCAACGAACTCAAAGACTGTAGCAGCTACAACATGAGGACTACAGAAGTAGCAGGTATCATCAAAACAGCTTCAGCACATCATCTGTGTGCAGCGCAAAAACCCAGGACACTTCGCCAAGACTGTCCCCAAAACCAGCAGAAGAAGGGTCAGAAAGATGAAACAAAGGACAATCAAAAAAACTAAGATCAGAACGCAGTCCTGCTGCATGTGATAATATAAATTCAGCAGGCCCCCTTACTGGGAAAGCCTCTCTCTTAGTAAATAAGGGGGAGGGAGGGAACCTGGGTGCGGGAGAGCAACAAAAAGATTTATCTAACATGGTTTGGCAGCCTCATGGGCACTTCAAACTTGTGACTATTAAGGCTTCTCTTTTCAGGTCTACCCATTGGACAGTTGAAGTCCTGCCAGAGGACTCAAAAGGCTTGACGATGGATCTCTCAGGACTGGACAATATTTTGTTACTGGGGTCACCACACACACACCCTTGGAGACTGAGGTTGCTCCCATGACCATTAAGGGAGATTTAACCAACCTCATTCTCCTGGCCCATTGCTCACACACATGGCTTCTGTCTAACCAAAGGACAAATCATTGCTTAGGCTATTCCCATTCCAGGAGAGGTCCCAGTAGATGACAAAGCACCTGCCATCTACTGGGCAGAAGTGGTTGGCGAGGACAAACCCATTATTGGATGCAACCTGACCTGTGGAACAGACCATCTCCATGTGGAAGGGCTATTAGATACAGGCATGAATGTAACAATAATACCTGAAAGGATGCGGCCTTCATATTGGGAAGCTACAACTTGTGGCTGGCAAAATTCAGGGTGTAGGAGTAAAATTGGCGAAGATTTCAAAAAGGATTGTACAGATAGAAGGGTCAGACAAAAAATTAGCCAGTATCTGTCCGTTTGTCATTGATTACAAGGCTCCCTTGTGGGGGAGAGACACTATGTCCCAGTGGGGGGTCAAATTAGTTATTGCTAAAACCCCTAGGATTTTTAGACGAGGCCACTGTGGGGCGCCTGACCCAAAAGTTAACATGGCTGATGATACTCCAGTCTGGGTAAGTCAGTGGCCACTTAGTAAGGAGAAACTCAAAGTGCTCAAGGAGCTCATGGAAGAGCAAATAGCCAAGGGCCACACAGAAGAGACAACCAGCCCTTGTAATTCCCTGGTCTTTGTAATAAAACAGTCAGGGAAGAATAAATGGAGACTATTACATGATCTTCAGGAAATAAACAAAGTAATTGAGGACATGGAGTCACTCTAACCAGGGATGCCTTCCCCAGTGATGCTTCCTGGAAAGTGGCAATCAGCAGTCTTAGATATCAAAGACTGTTTCTTTCAAATTCCACTACACCCAGAAGATGCTCCACGGTTCGCCTTCTCTGTTCCTACCATTAACTGAGAAGCACCAATGTAATGCTACCACTGGAAGGTTTTGCCTCAAGTCATGAAGTGTAGTCCTTCCATCTGCCAGTGCTACGTGGCTTCATTGCTGTCCCCAGGACACACCCAAAGGGGGGAAGCCGTCATCCTCCACTACGTAGATGATGTGCTTGTGTGTGCTCCTGATATACTCCAACACATGCTTGACCTGGTGGTTAAGGTTTTAACCTCTGCTGGATTCCAGCTGCAGGAAGACAAAGTCCAGAGGGTGCCACCTTGGAAGTGTCTGGGCTTGGAGATCGCTGCGCAGACCATTGTTACACAGAAATTGGAAATAGTAAGTGATCCCAAAACCCTAGCAGATCTCCATTCCCTGTGTGGGTCTTTGAACTGGGTCAGGCTCTGGCTAGGTCATACCAATGAGGACCTAGAACCCGTCAACAATTTATTGAAGGGGGATAGAGAGCAAGTTTCTCCCAGGGAATTGACTCCAGAGGCAAAAGCTGCAGTAATAAAGGCACAAAAGGCTCTAATCAAGAGGCAGCCTCATCGTTATCAGCCTGAGCTGCCTTTCTGGGAAAATTGCCACACTTGCATAGTTTGATATTCCAATGGATCAAGGGGTGGAAAGATTCACTCTTAATCACAGTGTGGGTATTCCTCTCCTACCAACGATCCAAGACTATCAGAAAACCACAAGAGCTGATAGCTCAGCTGATCCAGAAAGCCAGGTTGAGACTGCGTGAGCTGGCAGGTTATGACTTCACAAGTATTCACCTCCCAGTCAGACTTTCTGAGGAGGGAAAGGACTCTCCAGAGAGGTTAACCAAAGAGATGTTTGAATGTCTGCTCCAGGGGAATGCCAACCTCCAATTATCCCTGGACAGCTACACTGGGCAAATATCAGTCCATGCCCCATCACACAAACTGCTTAATGAGGATTTTCACCTCATTCCTCATGAAAGAAGGAGTCATAGGCTGCTCAAAGCTCTCACTGAGTTTACTGACACGTCTGGGAAATCCTATAAGTCAGTGATCACTTGGAGAAATCCCCAAACTCAGCATTGGGAAGCAGATGTTGAGTTTATGGAAGGATCACCTGTTGTGGTTTCAATTTGAAACTGGGTGGAAATACCAATTTCTCTTCTGGTTTGATTTTTTTGCCAATTTCAAAGTTTTTAATCAAGAGCAAAGCAGGCTTAAGCTTAAAAGTAATAAGACTTTATTAACTAATACTAAAAGAAAGAAAAACAACAAGTATGAGGATTGAACCTTCAAAACACTCTTCCTCCCTCCCCACACTTTCTTTTCTCCCAGCCGACAATGTAAAGAAAACAACACTCAGAAATCTCAGTCAGTTTTCCACCTCTAAAACAGTCCTCTTCAGTTCATTTAAGGAGGGAAGCACCTCTTGTTTGCTATGGTAAATTTCCTCACAAGAAAACAGTTCTCTTGTAAATCCATTCTTCATGAACATGCAACTGCCCGGATCCTTTTGCGTTCATGCAATTCTTCCCATGTTCACAGTTGTGTCTCTGGGCCACATAGATGTATGAGGTCTAGTTTAAAGATAAACATGTTCAAAAGAAAGGTTCTCTTTGTCTTTGGGACCACCTTCACCTCCAAGGAAGAGAGATTCACTTCTTTTTTGAGGGCAAAGAGTCTTTATCACTTCATCTCTCTGTTCAACTCCTCATGAAATCAACAGTTCCCTCAGCATTTCACTCCTTTGCTCAGGTCTACAATTTGAACTCTTTTATCTCTCCCATACTTCTTTATGGTTTAAAGGAAACATTTCAATATGTTAAAATCAACCACCATAGCTTACAAGAGTATTTTATAGCTCAAAAGCAACTTCCCACACTCCTTGCACTTGGACTTGTACTCTTTCTTGACTGACTTTGATACTTCATGTGGTCTTTACACATCTACATTCTAACTTCTCACTGGAGAGAGGATGGAGGCTTTCTAAGTTCCATCTGTGCACTGATGCACTGAAAGAGTTAACAAGAAACAGCATCTGGCCACGGTAGTCCATGGTGTCATGTTTCAAAGCCATACTGGGTGGGGGGGGCTCTCAGAGGGATCAGGCCCAGAAGGCAGACACGGGAAAGTTGGACAGACTTCTGAAATTCTTTTCCACCCCTCGGTCTCATCAGGTGCTCCGGCCTGCCTCATCGTGCCTTCCCTTCCCCCTCCCTCACCAGACACAGCCAAGGCAGGTTCAGCTCGGGCCAGCAGCAGAGCAGACTCTTTGCCGGCAGATGTTTCCCAAATCGGCTGGGCCTGCCTGGCCCGCATGGCCTTCCCCTCCCCGCCACTGGGCCAGGGCCGAGAGAGGGCAGAGGTGTATTCGCTCTGACGGCCGGAAGGAAAGAGAGCTTCCCGGGCTTCCTTTCAAAGGTAATGAGAACTAGAAAATGCTTTCCCATTGGTCCAATAAAATGCCAATCTCCTACCTAGCCAGCTCACTTCCCTGGGCTGGTCAAACTAGGACACCACCCAGGTCGCGGAACTGGCGGGGGTTGTGAGAGCCTTTGAGAAATTCTCAGAGCCAATTAATTTGGTCACCGACTCAGCATGCGTGGTGGTGGTAGTGTCCAGGGCAGAGAAGGCAGTTCTCAAAGACATCGAAAATGAGCATCTCTTCAGGTTACTCTCTTTATTTAGTTTCACATAGAGAGCATCCATTCTATGTGATGAATGTGAGGTTGCACACTGATCTGCCAGGCGAAATCGCAGAAGGCAACAGCAAAGCAGACTCCCTTGCTGTCCCAGCAGAGATGGCACATCTCCCAGATGTTTTCCAACAGGCAAAGCTGAGTCACCAGCAGTGTCATCAGAATGTACCAAAGCTAATCCATCAGTTCCGGCTAACACGGAGTCAGGCTCGAGCTATTGTGGCCACTTGCCCTGACTGCCAGTTCCAAGCCATGCCATCGATGGGTGCTGGGGTTAACCCCGGAGGCATCGGGAGCTGTGAAGTGTGTCAAACATACATAACACACATTCCCAGTTTTGGCCGCCTTAAATATGTGCATGTAAGCATTGACATGTATTCAAGTGCAGTTTATGCCTCTGCCCACACAGGGGAAAAGGCTGTGCATGCCAAACAACACTTAATGCAAGCCTTTTCAGTACTGAGGATCCCTAAGGAAATCAAAACTGACAATGGCCCAGCATATGTAGCCAAGGAGTTCCTCGAGTTTGTCCAGCAGTGGGGAGTGGAGCAAACAAAGGCATCCGCCACTCTCCCACAGCTCAAGCTGTGATTGAGTGGGCCCACCAGATCCTCAAGCAAGTGTTGGCTTGACAGAGCAGTTCAACAGTGTGGATGTCACCACAACAAAAGCTCTTAAAAGCCATATTTACCATTAATTTTCTAAACTGTTGATTCAAACCTGAGAGTCCTCAAGTGGTACGTCACTTTAGCAGCAGTGATCAATTTAAGTCATCACAGCATCCACCAGTCCTGATTAAGGACCCAGGAACTTAGGAAACCAAGTTTATGAGCTCTTGACCTGGGGGCATGGCTACACATGCGTGTCCACCCCCTCAGGCCCTTGCTGGATACCCCAAAGTTGTGTGAAACCTTTTGTCCCTAAAAATCCAGCATCTGCAGAAGGAGATGAAAAGCAAGCAGCTGTTGCTTCAAAGAGAAGATGCTGCAAGAAAGAGGAGACAGAACCTTCCTCACACCTGGCTACATTCCTGCAGACCATTGACTTTTGACATGCTTTAAAAATATTTTTCCTTTTAGAAAACCCTACTCCCACTCAACCTCGAGATGAATCCTGTCCAAGTTGTCATCCTGTTCACGCTAAGCAGTCTGGCAGTGGCATGGATCGTCCCTCAGCCACACCAAAACATTTAGGTGACCCTAGCACAGACACTCCAACAAGAAAACATAAGCCTGTCCAGTGCAGCAGCAAGAGACCCTATGTCTACCTGCCTGGTGGGGATTCCTTTGCAAGCTGAAGAGTATCAAACCAGTATAACCCAAATCCCAAACCTATGTCTAACCCAAATCCCAAATCAGACAACAGTCTACCACATGAAACCCGTTGTAAGTGAGCTGTAGGAACATAACCATAGAACATTTCCTACCTGGTTTGCCCAAAGCAGCTCATGAACCCTAAGAGTTAGAACTGTTAGATTCCTCTACAGCACCTTACTGCATTCATTTTTTCATTCACCCATCAGTTAGCACTGAAGCCTTTCACAAAATGCTGCAATATTGAAAAGAATTCACCACAAGAAGGTGGTGTAAGACTCTGACCCATATTGCAACAGAAAATCCAGACCATTCACATTCAAAAAGCCTTCCCAAAGGCTTGTTCCTAATTTGTGGAGATAGGGCTTGGACAGGAATCCCATCTCGGCTTCTAGGAGGGCCACGTACCATCAGGAGGTTGTCCTTTTTAGCACCCAACCAAACACTAATTAGCAAATGGACTCAAAAGAACAATTTGGCCAGCAAAGTTCAAAAGAGAAGTACTGACAATTTGCACCCAAATTGCAATTCTGAAATTTTTCATTGGTCCAAGTCAAAAAGAATTGCTGCATCCCTGTTCCTCCCATGGGTAGCAGCAGCCAAAGCTCTAGGTGAACACATTGTGGTAGGAGGAACCAGTAATCACGTGTGTATTGTGTCTAGTATAAACATTTTGTGTTGGTCAGGCTGATGTGAGTACCCAGAAAGAGTATATGTGGTGAAGAATGAGAAAGCTTAATTGGAAGGGATTGAGAATCATTACTTAAGTACTGGGTTAAAACATCATATGCAAATTACATTTTGAGTGTGTGTTAGTTTGATCAGCCTACAGAAGTGAGCTGGCTTGTTTTGAGATTGACATTCTATTGGACCAATGGGAAAGCATTTAATTTCTGGGTGTTATTATATTTCAAAGGAAAGAAGCCCTGGAAGCTTCCTCTTCATTCTGGCTGTCAGAGAGAGAACACCAACCCCCTTAGGCCAAGTGGGGGGAGTGGGGGGAAGGCCACACAGGAGAGGTAGGGCTCAGCTGCTTTTGAGAACATCTGTCAGCACAGAGTTCTGTTCTGTTGCTGGCCCTGGGCTGGGCTCTGCCTCTGCTGTAGCCCTGGGCAGAGAGGGAAGGAAGTGATGCTGAGGGCCCAGGCCACCTGGGATCTGTCCAACTTCCCCCCAGCTGCAAAAGACCAGTGAGTGGCTGCCTTTTGGCAAAGGCCCTCTGAGATCTGTCCCCAACCTCCCACCTCCCTCCAGGCACAGCTTTGTAATGTGACACCATGGACTGCTATGCCCTGGCACAGCTCCAGCACAGCCACAATCCCTCAGGTGAATGCCTTGGCCAGGACATTGCCTTTGTTAACTCTTTCAGTGCATCAGTGCACAGATGGGTCCTGAAAAAGCCTCCATCCTCTCTTGAGTGAGAGAAAATTAGAGTGAAAGCAGGCAGAGAGACAACATGAAGGCATCAAGGTCAGTCAAGAAGATTAAAAGTACAGATGGAAGGACTAGGGGGAGCTGCTTTCTGGCTGAAAAGACACTTGTAAGCTATGGTGATTTGCTATAATATATTGAGATTATCCTAAATTATTAAGAATATCCTTTAAACCACAGAGACGTATGGGGAAATGGAGAGTTCAAATTGTAGACCTGAGTAAAAGAACGCACTGTTGTAGAGGCTGTGATTACATGAAAAGAGAGATGAAATAATAAAGTCTCTTTGCCCTTGAAAAAAGAAGTGAATCTCTGTTCCCTAAGATGAAAGTGATCTCGAACATAGATAAAAAGAACCTTTGTTTTGAACCGTTTATCTTTAAAATAAACCCCCATACATTGATGTGGCCCAAAAGCACAGCTGTGAACATGGGAGGAGTTTCATGAATGCAGGTCTTCCGGGTGGCTGTTATTCATGAAGACTGAAACCACAAGAGAACTGTTTTTTTTGTGAGGGAATTTTCCATAGTGAACGAGAGGTGCTTCCCTCCCTAAGTGAACTGAAGAAAGACTGTTTTAGAGGTGGAAAACTGACTGAAATGTCTAAGTATTGTTTTCTTTACATTATCGGCTGGGAGAAAAGAAGGTGTGGGAAGGGAAGAGGAGTGTTCTGAAGGTTTCATTCTAATTGTTGGGGTTTTTCCCCTTTTAGTGTTAATAAAGTCTTACTACTTTTAAGCTTATGCCTGCTTTGCTTCTGATTGGGAAATTTCAAATTGCCAAACCCAAACCAGAACATGAATTAGTGTTTCTGCCTAGTTTTGAATTGAAACTACAACAGAGTGTTGTTAGGTCTCACTACTAGGCATTTTTGGTGAGTATTGACTGAAAGCATGCATGAAAAGGAAAGAGAGCAGAGACATGGCGAACAAAGAACAGAGAAATACGAGTGGGATGCCAATAACCTGGTCTCAGGGGTTGCTTTGGTCAGGATGACCCTGAGATTTGTAAAAAGTCGCTGTTTCCCAACCCAGCTGTCAAAGAATGAGTCAGAAGCTTTCCGCTGATGCTCTCAAGGTTGCTTTATTGTTTCTTATCTAAGATATTTTCTGTCTGGGCTGCTGAGGTCTTTTCAGCAGGTTGGCCTGAGGCACACTGCCTGCCCCTGGGGCAGGCACTGTTTTTTATACTACAAATTACATGTTAGTTATTTACAATTATGATCCAATGCATATGTTAGACAGTTACATTCTACTCTAATCCAATCCCCAAGTGCCAGCATCACCAAGAAGATGGAGGTTAGGAAGAAGAAGGAAGGAGGACAGGACAACACCTAAGTCCCTCCATCTTACCCCCTAAGCCCACATGGTAAAAATCCCCAAAATTTCCTTTTTCACTCTACAACTACTACTATTATGCTATCTAAACTTTTCTGACCTTTAATTCTTCATTCACAGGTGGTAATTTGTTCCATGGGTCAAACTCAAAGCCACAGGAGTCCCTGGCTGCATGCCAGGGTCTCTGACCCCACTGCCAGGGCTTTGAAGCCCCTTGGCTGGAGCTCGGATCATCCAGGACTGTCAGAGAGACGTCCTGGGTTCCGACAACCTGGGAATGAGGTGAGTACAAGACAGACCTCATGGAAGATGCAGACAGTGACAGGTGGAAATCTCTGTGGCCATCTTTGACTAGTAGCAATCCCAGAAGAGTCCTCATAAAAAACAGAAGGTTTTTCCTTGAAATTGGAACTGAAATAAAGAATACTTTTAATACACATGGCATTTTATAAAATATGTGTGGGTTTTTTTCCTGAACTTAAATGATAAAAAGTATCAGGTGTCTGGTGATACGTAAGAACTTATTTTTCTGTCCCATTCCCTTTTCATTGTTCATGGCACTGAGAGCTCACACAGATATAATCGCTTATGGGGGGGAACTCTCCTTAATGAAGGTCCTAAGCTGTGTCAATGTTTGTCATTCATACTGTCCCACTCCTACTAGCTTCTAATCTAATATAAATGTGGCGGTTCCTTAAAATAAGTAATAGCAACAACAACATACCAGAAAAATATCACAATCTGCCTAAAATACCTGCTAATTTCAAAAATATTTGAGGCTAAAAATGAAGGTTCTGATAAGAATCCCCTTCACTTACTATCCATAAAGTGGGTCTTGTCTTGAAATGAGTCATGAAGAATTCAGCTAAATTCCTCTTCCACCCTACTTCCCAGTCAAATCTATTCATTTTAATGAATTCATTCTCACCCTAGTCTTCATCTTATTCACTTTAACTGGTAGCAATGCGTGGGCTGAATTAATACACTTTCTAACGTAATTTTAGAGGTTCATATTTATAATCTTGTAACACAATACTCTGCAACATCACTCAGTCCAGCAGTATTTGTCCAACTCCTTGCAGCATAAATGCGCACAGTGGGACGCATTAGACTTGGAGAGTGGTTGGCAAAATGTCAGCTGTTGAATCAAGTAAATTCACTATAAGTTCCTGTGGTTCTGCATTCATCTGCATATAAACCACATATATTTTCACCAAATTGTGCAGTTTTATTGGTACAATGCCATTCACAATAATTACAGTTCTATTTAACTTTGTACACTGTTGGCATAAAAATATATACTGGAACTATATTCCATTCAAATATTAACCTGCTTATGCATTTAATAGACATTAATATAAAAAGAGTGCATTTTCTTGAGGAATGACAGAGATAGTAAGTGATTTATGATGATAAATGTTGCATCAAATTTTTCATGCTTCACTTGCCAAATATTTGCTATTTTTTGATTTATTTTTCCTTTCATGAGAGTTCTCAGTTTGACAGGGATGTGCTTATTAATTTCATATCACCTTAAACAGATCTGTGGCAAATGCTAATATTAAAAGTTAATTGTAGCTTCTACATCTAAATTAGCATAACTGAAATACTGTGTGTGCTTTCTGGAGAGGACTGATAAATTTTTAGGGATTTTTTAATCCAAAATTGTCTTTTACCTCAGCTTTGAAAAAATTGCCAAGAAGTAATCTTTACAGGACACAGGCCATGTGAAGGGTATATTAGATACTTGTATAACACTTATACTAAGATACTGGTAATTCTTTTCTTAAAGTCATTATGTACATAATATCTCCAGAAATGACAATGCTGGAGTTCAGTCAATTGCAAAAAAAAAAAAAAAAAAAGACTCAGGACACAACACCATTATTTTTACAGTAAGTAGAAATATTCCTTGTACAATCTTTCTGGAACTCAGGAAGTATCAGCTGTTGTGTGATATGATATCTTTATTGCACACATAATACTCAACCAATGTTTTTTGTTACTGATACAGAGTCAGGTTATAGGAAACTATGTAAGAGCTTCCATAAAGAACATAAAAGCAAATTGATTCTGATAATAAATACACATATGCAAATGTATTCTCGTACAAGAACATATTTTGTACATAAGCTCATGTATATAGAAATAGAGTGTTGGCATTTTAACAGTGTTGTAAACTTTTTTGTTTTTAAAAGATGGTAGTGACAACTTTTTTCCCTAATACTGGTTTCCTCCACCAGCAAACTCAGAATTGGCATGTAACTTTGGTTACTGTCGTCATGGGTAGAACATCGCCTAGGGGCAATCAGAGGCATGATCTCAACTGCTGCTCCTCCAAGCCTTTGCTTATCTCTAGAAAAGATCCACTGGAGAAGGCTTTCTCATTTTTCTAGCTCTGCTGCAGGTATTCTTGATCTATGACACATTTAATACTAACCATCTGGACAACATGGCTAGCTTCAGCACTTTGAATAGAAAGATTTTTTCTAACCCAGTCAGCAGTTTTTTGGAACTAGATTTGGGAAGAATTATGAATATAAGATGGAACACTGGCAGTCGTGATGCCCTTTTATTAGCTGCAGATGAAATGTTTAATTGTTGTATGAGGATACTGGGAATAAGTTGTGACAGTAAAAACAGTGCTGACAGCTTGTCTCTGCTGAAGTTCATGGTTCTCCTAATACTAGCAAACAGAATTAATGATAATGACTAGGAACTACTACTCTCCACAGGACTCAGCAAAAGGTTACACAGATGATCAGCAGCTACCTACTTCCAGCTGCAGTTTTCTCTTTTGACTGGCAATCCACAAAAATGTTACTCAGGCATTGGCTACAGCCATTTGTAGAACAGCTACAGAACTTAGGAGCAAATTCTAAACAACATCTGGGTACCCAAGTCCTGCCTGAAAAAGATAAAAATAATGTAGATAGAATTTGTTGTTAGACACTGAAGAATTCTTCAGTTCTTTGTCTACATCATTTATTGAATGTGAAGGAGATATTTTGCTGTCTGTTATGCTTCCTAAAGAGTTCCCAATTCTGTCCTCAGATTTGGCTCCTACTTAAAAAAAATTCCCACATTATTTCCTTTCCCTTAAATAATGAAGAAGAAATAAAGCCCCAGGATGATTCATTGTTTAAAGACAGTTGGTTCAATTTGGGGCCTGCACTTGCTTTGAGGCAATAGCAACAATAACATTTCGTGGAAATTTATAGATTTAATTAACTAATTCATTTATAGAGCAGGACATATGTGCAGGACAGATGACTATGAAAAAATACATAACTTTTCTCCTTAAAGACTGAGATAATCAAAATAATTTCTCTGTCTTCCAATAATTTTAAAGGAGAGCTTTACCCTGTTCATTTTTTACCTCCTAATAAAACCAGCTGTCATGTTAGGAAAACAAAAAGGTAGTGTTTTTCCACAGAAAGTCACAGAAGGATCGGACTGCACACATTGTTTTGGAGTGCACAGGAGCGGAGAGGAGTTGCTGCTGCTGCTGAGGTGTGTGGAAGGGCGCCCTCAGCTCTGCCTGTCGGAACAGGATGCTTTGCTGCCCTTTTACCGCAGGGTGGTGATTATCATGGGTCCGTATGCCTGCAGCTCCATGGACCCACGGTAACATGGACCATCCAGGATAGCAGGCAAATGTTATCAGCAGGAAAACAGGCTTTATGGGGAGAGTAGAACCTCCTAAAAAGTCTCACGGTGTAAGCATTTAAAAAAAAAAAAAAAAAAAAAAAAAAAAAAAAAAAAAAAAAAAGCCAGATGGCGTTTTTAATATAGCACATCTTAACAAGCAGCTGCAAGCAGACCTATGTGGAAAGCCGAATGTTGCCTACTGGTGTCCTTTCCCCGAGCACCGTGGGAAGAGGTGCTCTCTGGTGGACAGAAGGAAAAGCTGGTCTGAGAAACATGCTGCTGTGCCCTCGGTGATCTAGCTGGAGCTTAGAAGGGGACTCGAGGCTGAGAAGAGGAAAAGAGTGCGTTTCCTCTGTGACAACCTGCCGGGAGAGTGGGGCTGAGGGAGGGAGGCTGATACAAAAGCATTCGAAGCGTCCGAACGGAGGCCCGCTGATGTCCCGCGCACCCGGCTCCGGTGTGGGCGCGGAGCCCGGGCTCCCCTAGGACATGCCCGCAGGAGCGCCCCGGCTCCGAGCTCCAGCAGCTCCGGGCCGCTGCTGCTCGCTGCACAGCTGCCCACGGCCGCACGAACGCAGCCCAGAGCCTGCGGCCGGCCCGGCGGCCGAGCGGAGCTGCCCGCCGACCCCCGGGCGCCCCGTCAGTCAGGGCATCGCCGTCCCCGCACGGCAGCCTCTGCGGGAGCGGCGGGAGGCTCCGCCTCCGCCCGATCGGGAACAGCCTGATAAAGGCAGGTGCGGGCGAACAGCGGGACCCCAGCTCGAAGCATCTGCTTGTGCACGGAGCCCCTGACCCGCCCTTTGGCACCCCGCGCAAGGCGACACCTGGGGCGGCCGGTGAGGGCCGGGCCGGGCCGGGAGGGGACCCTGCCACCGCCGGCCGCGCGCGCCGCTGTCCCGCCGCCCGCAGCCGTCGGGCGCGTCTCTGCGAAGGGACAAGGACCTCGCCCCCAAGGACCTCCGAAGAGGCGGGATCTCGCCGGGAAGGGGAAGCAGGATTTTGTTGTTTGGCTTGAAGATGAGGCAGGTATCTGGAGTGGTGCTCCTCCTGGGGCTGATGGCTCTCCCAGCGGCGCTGGGACAGAGAAGCTCGGAAAGCCCTAAAAATAGCAACCAAACCTTTGCCATCGTCTCTTTCAAATGGGATCACGTCAAGGAGCCGTATATCATTGCACTCTGGATACTTGTGGCCAGCTTGGCCAAAATCGGTGAGTCTGGAGTTATATATTAATACATGTCCTCTCCGTTTCCCTTCCCCCTTGCCCTTCTCCCACCCAACGTAAATGAAGAAAGCTTATCATAGGTCCGCTGACCCCTTTTCAGGGGGTTTACTGTACTCTGTCCTGATTTCATAATACCCCCCTACACGGTGCTTAGCAGTGTGATTTTTCACCAGCCTCGAGGGGTTACCTAGTTCATTTTCACCGCCCACGACTGTGGCTTCTGCATCTGACTCCTCGTAAACCCTTTCAATTCCTTGGGACTTGGCATTCTTCTTGTTCCCAGGAAAAACTTTTTTGCAAAAGTGAAACAGAAATCGGACCTTATGGGTTACATGATATCTATTCCACTTTATGATATGCTTTTCTCCTGATTATGATTGTTAGCTGTATCAGGCGGCAACATCAAAAATATAAACACTGCAAATTGCCATATGAACTTAGCGTAGTCTGCTTTGAAGTGCATTGCTGAATTAGTGAAAGAGCATAGTTTATAGAGGAAGGTAACATGTATTATCAGACCATCAGTTGTAGCAAAAAAAAAAAAAAAATATAGAAGCTTTAGAGCATCCAGAATTTTCTTCAAGAAATTGGAATAAGTAAAAAAGCCAGGATTTAGCCTAACTTCAGTGTAGTTTAAATGAATTTATATGAATGCTCCAAGTCTTGTGTTCTAAACTTTGTGACTTTACCAAAAGCAATCTTTTATCAATAAAGCAGTTTGCTGAAGTAGAAAAGTCACTGTTTAATTGGGATGTATCTTACTTAATTGATGCTATTACTTTCTGACCTTTTGCCTTTGGAGCTAAAAACAGACTTCCAGTTTGGCTGATACTGTAAATGCTATTTTCATTTAAAATAAATCTTTTCTATAATCAGTCTCATCTCATAAGGTCAGCTGAAAATCCTAGTGAAGACTTTCCTGAACTTGTACTCTTAATACTAATTTGGTATATTGGAATCACATTCCATGGATTTTTCATGCCACAGAGAATGAAAGATGTAAAAAGGTATAATTAGGTATATTCTGTCTAGCATGTAAGATAAGCATAGTAGGACCTAGGTGGAAAAAGCTGTCTCCAAACCCCAAAAAAACCGCATTTTAAAAAGGAGTAGTATGTTGCAAGTTGGGGTGATATTGTACATCATCTTCCAGCAATATTTGCATCTTGGCTTTTACTTGATTTACTATAGATACATAACTAAATAACTTTATCTGAACCTGTTTGACTACACTATGCAAATAGTTTGTCTTCAGACAGTTGCTGCATCACCTAGATTACATAAAATACAATGATATTTTAATGGACTTTTATTGATGAGTTACAGCAGTTAGAAAGCTGGGGAAACTGTATACAGGAAACAACTGACAACACCGAGTACCTATAAAATTGTGCTGAGTAAAATAATACACAGGCTGCTCTTTTGAACCTTCTTTTTGAAATACTCTTCTAAGTATTGTTATTAAGGCCTTGCTATTTAGGCTTTGCTGTTCTGTACATGTGGCACAGTTTTACAGTGTAATATTAGTGGTGTACAACCACATCACTTTGTGTCCAAAGCTACTGAACCCAAGAACAGGACAGTTAGGTTGTACTATATTTAAATTACAATGGCCTGGATTGAGATTAGTTGAGATTAATATGAGCCATTTTACCATTAAGTCCTTGATATAAACTCTTGATAAAGCAGTTACTGTCAAGGCCTGAGTGGTGTTGATTCCATTTCTAAATTCTTTGTACTTCTTTCATAGCTGCACAGAGCATGTCACTAATTAGTAGATCATATCTACCATCAGCTCCATCACTTTTCTTCCCCAAAGCTCTCAAGCTTTTTTTTTCTCTCTCTTTACATTTGTATTTTTGATCCTATACTACTCTGGACATGGTTTCTGAAGAAGGAATGGATAACTGCTGTATTCCCCTGAGAGCCTATAAATGTCTCTGCTTTCCCCACCAGTCACAAATGACGTAAAGAAAAGCAAGAATATACACTCACTGTTCAACTGCTTCTTAATGAAGAAATCATGAAGGTGTTCATGTAAGTCTGTGAGAAAGAGAACTAAAAAAATTAGCTTCCAGGGTTCTGGAAAGTAGGTCAGAAATCTATGAGAAGATTTTGAATTGCAAAAGTCCTATGCTGGCTCGAAGAAGGTTTACATATTCAAAAAGCAGTCAGAAAGGAACCGAGAAAGAAAATAGAGAATATCTGTCCTTGGTAGTCCTTCAGGTAGTCTTTACTACCTGAAGTGGGTCAGTTGTAGTGGAGTGAAAGTGCTGGTTTTGCTCTAGGTTTTTCAGCAGGGGAGGAGCTGTTCTTACACATGCAAGCTCATATCTCCATGGCTACAGGGATTGGGAGTTATTTTACTGATGGATGATAGACAATTGGGTCAGCAGAAAGTGTTCTAGGAATTGCAGTTGGTACCTGGGGAGAAAGGTGTATGAGACTGCTTGCTCTTGAATTAGAACAGCATTAGCAGTTTTGTGTTTATTTGGGGGTTTGTTGGGTTTGGGTTTTTTTAGATATATTTTGTATAATTTATATTAAAGTTTGGTTTTTTAGTAAAAAACAAGTTTCAGTTCATGATATATGACTGGGGGAAGCACTTTGTATTAGGAGATTTTTGCAGATTTTCTGAGGCTTGATGTTCATGTTGTGTACAAGGTATTCTGCAACATAAACTATTGTATGTTAAATCTCATAAGTATCTCAAATTTATGAGGAAATGCCTAATGTTTTGGGCTTTTGGAGAAGGACACTGCTCCTTTAGTTTTAGTTTGGTCTAGTTATTGGTTAACTCTAAATATTGCTACAAATGAAACTGTGGAAAAGAGTCTTCATACAATTGGCTTTCATGCATTATAGAAAATAAAAAATCTTTGTCTTACATGAAATTTCTGAGGCATCTTGGTCTACTGTTTTACATATTCTAATTGATTTGATTTGAACATCTTCATCTGAAGTATTCCAACTCTTCATTCTTCCACTTGGAGTGGAACATTCTTAAGGTTCACAATGTTCTACTTTGGATAATGATCTTTATTTCCTCTTTTGATAGGCTGTCTTATCACTACAGAGGAGTATCCTTGTGGGATAGGGCCAATAAACTACTTACATTTGAAAATCTAAGACAGAAAATAATCTTATATACATGAAGAAGGTACATGAGGTGCAGCTGAGAGTCCTCCTAGTGGACTTCAGGTGTCTACGTCCTGATATCTCAGTGCTCCAGATGAAATAAGCAATACCACTGAAAAAGAATAACCTCCAAATGCATACATGTGTGCATTTAGAGCTACAGACACTACAGACATTTCCTGCTGTAGGCAAAGGATGTACCATTTTTAAACAACATGCTTACACAATGTAGTTATGGTTTAAGATGAAAGACACTTGTATGCTGACCAGACTCTCACATTCTTTCTAAGTTCACTTGGCCATGTGCTCTCCTTCTTTATGTATCTGTAACAGATAACATCTTGAAAATAAACTTTGAATAAATAGATGCCTATAAGACACAAACAATATTTTGGCAGGAAAGTCTCTACAGAAAGAGGTAGAAACAGGTGGAAAATCAGAAAACTTTGGAAGCAAGTAGAAGAAGGAAAGAAATAATGAGCTCAGGATCTAAAAATGGCTAAGAGAAGGAATTTTTTAACACTGAATATGGTATACAATTTTTGGAGGATATTTCTCAGGCCATGTCAATGCAAAAAAAGAAGAAAATAGTATGCTTTCTACTTGGGGGATATCTAGTACAAGTTTCTATACTTGTTCAAAAACCCTACGAAACAAAGATTGTGTCTTCATTGTTAGGGAAATTGTGAAATTCGTTCTTGCAGTTTAAATCCTTTTCTGTACTATAACATTTTTATAACATTTTTTTCAGCATTTTTAAAGAAGAATAGGTAATTGCCCCAAAGTAAAAAAAAAAAAGCCCTACAAAGCAGCCTTTCTATCTGTCTGGCCCCTGGATTTGCTCAGTGTGTGCAGATAAGCAACTAGAAGAAATGGTGGGAGAGTGAGTGACTATGAACATGAATGATGAAGGGTACATAGCCTTTTCATTATCTGTGTCAAACCTCTTGCCAACTGTTTTTGTTGGTATAGATTATGTCACAAAAGCTTTTTTTTTTTTTTTTTTTTTTTTTTTTTTTTTTAAGTTTCTGTGTAGCTGCACACAAATTCTAAAGGCTCTTATATAAGAAATTAAAAGTGGGAGTGAAATTTGAATCCACGGCAGCTGGTAAGTCTGTCTTCAGGAATGCCACAATGCTTTGGAGGAGGGGGAAGAAATGATTTAATAACAGTGAACAAACACTTAGGAGAAGGCTGGTGAAGATACTGTGTCAGATGGACTTGTTGAGTCCCTCAGCTCTTGAGACCCCAGGAGGATATGAGCTGCAGGGCACAATGCACCTCTAAGCTTAGAGATCTGGGTCCCCATAAACAGTCTAGTTTCTGCATGCCTGGGCTCCTTCACATTGTCTCAAACTACCCTGAGAAAGGAGCTCCTTAGAGTATTTTGTTAACACAAGCAATTGCTGTGGAGAATTTTAAGCATGTTAGGGATGGGCTAGGGAAGGAACTGTGAAATGCAGGTCTAACCGCCCATCTAATATAGACTCCTGGGGCAATAATTTCTCTGAAGAAATCAATAGCTCTCCCTCCAAAGCAAACTGTCAAAACAAAAGCCCATTTGACTCCAAAGTTTCTCCTCCTGGCACTCTAGCTACTGAAAAGTGTCAGTTACATAGAGAAAGTGATTTAGGATATTGTTTTAATAAAATAGAAAATGTGAGACTAGCTCTTCTGTTGTCGATTCTTCGGTAAATTACATCACTAGGAAGAAATGTTGAAGGATTCTTAGCAGAACTTTACTGGGTGTATTTAACTGAAAATGGAGTCAGAGATTCAAGGGTGATGATATCACCAGATCCTGCAAAGTTTAAACTACCATCCTTCTCATGATTGTAGATCTTGTTAAAAGCTGCTTTCATTAGCAAGTGATAATATGGAAAAAATATTTACATGGTGACTTAAGAAGTCTGGACTGGGATATCTTCCTGACAAGGGGCAAATGATTCTTTTACCTTTATTGTGAAGTCAGCAGAAGCTGAAACAGGTTAGCACCCTTAGAACAGAGGCAAATGCATTTTCTTCCTGGATATGCAAAGAAACACTATAAAATTGTGCTGAAAACTGTTTATATATATATATATATATATATATATATATATATATATATGCGGTGTCTTAAGTTTTGTAAGTTGCTGTATCTCCTTTTGCAAAGTGCTGTTTAGAATACCTGCAAGATAGGAATGTTAAGTACTGTAAAATCTCTGTCCTTTAAATAACGACCTTTTGTATCTAACATTTTATAAATTTTGGGTATCTGAAAAGTGTATTTCCTAAACAGAATAATAGCTTTGCATTTCCAATGGTAGGAACGACTGTGTGAGCTATATTTTTATTAAATTTATCATCTGTGACTGCCTATTTCCACATTTTCTTTCCATTTTACTCTTGTGCCTTAGTCATCATTTTTCCTGTACTTCCTGTCTCCCTGTAACACATCTTCTTCCCCCTCCCCCTCCAAGTATTGTAAGTCTGTGTCTTAATTATTTAGAGCAGGGAAGAAGATATCAGGATAGTGTAATTTGACAGATTCAGATTACAACCCCTGGCAAATAGCAAATGCACCATGGCAAGTTGTGTGAATTACATAAGAAAACAAAGGCATTTTGAGAATGGCCCTGAATTGAATACAGTTCAGGCATGCATACCTAAGGAAGGATCTCTGCCATCAATTACTTTCAGGCACCTGTGTGCAAAGTGCTCAGCATTCTCTGCAGAACAATGGAATCCTTTTAATACTGTAGTCTTAGGATTGTTGAAAACGTTGATTTACTGTCTTCAGAGGTCATGCCACTTATTACCAAGAGCTATCTACAAACCCCGAAGTGACCGTAAACCTCTCATGTGGTAATGCAGCAGACCACAGACCCACAAAGAGCATAAGAGCAAGCAGCAAACCCTTCCAGGTGTACAGAGGTTCTTCAAGTGAAAGGCTCTGAGGTTCCCCTTTGTGTGTTAGAGATGCATAGCAGTGAAGCTGGTACTGGAAATCCTGAATTATTACTTTGTTTGACACGTACAACCAGAAGGCTGTCAAAAATCAGTGGTTTTACCACAAGTTTGCTTTAAGAAATGTTTGGACTCCAACTAAAAGTGTTCTTTCCCCCTATTTACAAGAGCTTTAATTGTTCTGAATTAAAGTGCTAGGGGATTACTTAGTTCTTCTGTATCTTTCATATGGTTCTCTCAATATTTCTTTCTATTCCAAGATGAAATGTTGAGTCCAAAGTCATCGAAGAGTATTTCTTATCTGAGTATTCTTTTTTCTTTCAGGAAAATGTCTCTGATTTTTCTCTTCTCTTTGCAGCAGTGCAGTTAAATGAATGGCTTGAAGAACTAGAGTCTTTAATTGTTATTCAGTTTGTTGACAAGTGGCAACCATTTAAAACTAGAGACCATTAAAACAGTCTTGGTAAACCACAGAGCACGATGGATTGCCTGTGTTGCAATATTTTGTTTCCTTTTGTAAAGCAATTTGCAGAGTATTAACCCCGGTGGAAGGAGTGACTTGATACCCAATTGGCTGCTATGTAAAGCACTGAAAAGTCATAAATACTGAAACTACAGGCTGGCAAGGAAGAGCTGACAAAGATGGGATGCAAGACACCAAGTGGAAACACTTTTAATTAAGGCACGAATATCTAATGTTCATTGATGGAAGAAGAAAACTGGAAAGCATTCTGAAGGTCTGCCCAATAACAGGGGTTTTAAGTGGATCTGGAGAGTTTTCTCCTTCCATTAACTGAAAATAGAAGCAGTAATTCTGGATTCACTAAAATGTTTCTAGGAGGGAAGTTCTACTTATATCTATTGAAAGAAAAATGCCTTGGATTTTGTCAAAGCCAAATGTTAAAATAGCAGTAGTCACACACCAGGGAAGAAAATATCAGTTTAGATTGTAGACTGATTTTCAAAAACATGTAGTTATGATTCTTTCTGCTTCAATTTCCATTTCTTTAAAATGGGGGTAAAAAGTTTAAACTAGAAGCTTTCTGGATTCAGCCAGTTTCATAAGTTGAGCTTTGAGGGAAATATTAAATATTAAGAAACCAGTGGAAGTCTTGAGACTGTGAGATTTCACAATGAAAATCTCCCAGGTGCAAACAGATTTTAAACTGATGGAGACACTTGCTAGATCCTTTATTAAAATTAATATTGTTGCATTGGTTTGGTGATATAATAATATTCCAGGGACTAGGTGATACCAGTTGGTATAAGATGGCTTTATGTTAATGTTGTGTTATGTTAATGTTAATATTGATACACTAACAGTTGTACTGGAGGTAGAGTTGTTATGTGATCATACATAAAGCTAAATATAGTATAGTATGGAGATAATACAATACTACTCCAGTAAAATACCAAAACTGTTGAATATCTAGATGAAGATTTTCAGGCCTTGGCAGCTTAGATATATGCTTAGGAAATTCAGTTAATAAATGTTACTTAGTGGTTTAAGTGGTTAAAATATTCATTCCGAAATGCCTGAAGCAGTCTTTGAATGCTTGCTCTTCTGTCTATGCACAGACTAGAGTTTGAAGTGCTCTAAGACCTAGTTTGAATTAAATATCCGGATCTTCCGTAGAAATGTTAGATCTGGCCCTAAGCTGTTCCATCTTGTTTAGTTCTGGGAATGAATTCGGGTGAGTAGTGAACTGGGGAAAACCGATGGATACTGGGTCTCCTATAGAGTTCACAGAATCATAAAATGACAGTATCACAGACTTGTTGAGGTTGGAAGGTGCAACATCTGCTCCTATGCTCCAGCTCACACAGGGTGACCTACAGCTCATTTCCCATGATCATGTCCAGATGACTTTTGATTATTTTCAAGGATGGAGACTCCACAACCCTATAGGCAACCTGTGCCAGCGCTTGGTCAACCTCACACCTCTGCCAAGCTCTCCACCTGGGTGGCCCCTTCATATACTGGTGTGGGGGGCTGTTCCTCATCAGGTGCAGGACTCTGCCCTTCTCTGTGCCAAGCTTTACAAGGTTCCTGTCAGCACATTTCTCCAGCTTGTCAAGGTCCCTCTGGATAGCAGTCCAACCCTCTGACCTATCAGCCACTCCTCCCAAATTTGTGTCAGCAGCCAAATTGCTGAGGGTACTCTGCCCCATCATTCAGATCATTAATGAAGATGTTAAATAGGACTGGACTCAGTACAGACCCCCGGGGTTCACCTTTAGTTACCAGCCTCCAACTATACTTTGCAGCACTGATCACCACACTCAAGGTCTGTCCATTCATCCAGTTTTCAATCCATCTCATTGTCTGCCCATCCAGCCCCTATAGCAACAGCCTGAGGCTGTTCTGGGAGCCAGTGTCAAGAGCCTTATTGACAGCTCATTAGAAACTCCTCAGAGACTGCTCTCCCCTCATCTTCCACGTGCATCACTTCATTGTTATCAGGTTAATCAAGCACTTTCATGTAGTGAACCCTGCTGACTCCTCCTGAGAAATTTCTTGTCCCTCATGTGTTTGTTGACAGAATTAGTTGCTCTATCAGTCAGATCTGCAGAACCTTGGATTAGCAGTGGTCACACATGGATGGACCTTTATCTACATTTTACCTGGTCAAAGGAAGCAACATTTTTGTATGCTGTTGGTACACTTTGGTTAGCTGGTACAAAATTGCACCCTACAGAGGAGAGAAGAATACAAGGCAGCCATATAGTGGCCACAATGGTCATGCCATCATGAATTAAATAAAGGAATGACAAAGTACCAGCATAAAGTTTATCTGTTCTTTAAGCTAGGTGCTCTCTGATCAGAGTGGCTTCAGTTTTCTGTTATGAATGGCTTTCACTCATATGTCACTCACCGTTCTGCCTTACCTGATAAAATGTGAGTTTCATCTCTTATTTTAGCTAAAGCTTTCTCCAGGATGATATTCTAATGAATAGTATTACTAGGTGGAAATGTGCAGTAAGATCTGTTAACTGGTAATACCAAGCTCAAGCAGCAGCTAAATGAGTCAGCAGGAACATGTGTAAACTCGGAGAAGGTGTTTGTAGTGTACCCTATTTCCTACAAATCCCTCTCCTGTGCACAAGCTGTATGCCAGAATAGCACACCTCTGTGGTTCTCCTGTGTACTACACAGCTATTTCTTCTGCATCTTCTTGGAATACCAGCATTTTGCAACCTTGTCTCTCAAGAAGACTGCCTTTGTCCCTCTAAAAAAAAGAACCTGAAATTATGGTCTTCTATTCTTTCCCAAAGTTATACTCAATTGGCTAACTTCATTTCACTTCATAAAAGACTGAAAACTCTGACTCTGTATAGGAGGATATTTCAACTATTGAACTGGTCCTCTGTCAGGAAACATTGTTGAATTGTAGATGAAGATATTTTGAACTCGGTTACTTGCTCAGATCAGCTGCTGTGGATGATCATTAATGGAGGACTTTTTAAGTAGAACTACTGCTTGAATGCTGTGTTTATTCTCATGTTTCTCCATTGTTTCACTTGCTACCATAGAAGCCATGTAGAAAAGGGATCACAAATAACTTTACAGGCAAAAACGTATTTGAAGTTGCATGTACAATCTTTCTGGTGTAATGAACTGAGAAAGATGGTCTACATCTAAAAAAATGAACACTTTTGAACTGAGCTGTGCCCTGATCAATAATGAAAAAAGTACAAAAAAGGTATGAGAAGGGCAGGATGGAAGCTGCAGATGAAGGTGCTGTTAAGTAAGCATAAAAACATTGGAATTAGATTGTGAAGGAAAAAGAGCAGAAAGAATCTCCTATTTACATTCAAAGCCTAACAAACGCATAAATATAATAATTAATTTCTCAATTTCTGTTGCTTTTTTATCACAACATAACATTTGACTGTCATTAAAGGTTTTCTGTTAAAATATCTTCTATGCATTGTCATAAACTTTTGTCATAAACTACTGCCTGGCAGATTGTATCAAGATGTCTGTTTATCATAATGTCCTACCATGAGTTGGCAATGTAAGATTTTTGGGACTTTGCTCTATCGAAAGGATTGCTTTTGCTCTTGGGCGATCTGTCCTCAGGAGCACTCATCCAGTAGTTCCCCATGTTATCCTGTGGAGTACAGTGTATCTGCTGTACAGGCAGCATTTCTTAGACAAGATGAATAGGCAGCATAAATTTTTTCAGCTCAGTGTAATGCTAAATATTCCTTCAAATGAGGGAGCCACCTTCTACCTGCTCCCAGAGATTCTATAAATCTTCTGGAATATTTGAAGTTGGATCTGCCAATTGCTGTATGGAGCAAAGTGTTATGATTCAAGGCAAGAATAAAAGATAGGTTAGTAGCTCACTCAGGCCAGATATTTAAGTGGTTGTGTAGCATCTGTAACAGAGACTGAAACTTCTACCAGTGAAAATTTATATTGCTTATGCAGTAAAAGTGTCTGGAAAAGGAAAGCTAGTTTTGTTACTTTCTTCTTGACAAAATTTCGGAAAAAATTAACAATCCTCTAAAATTTTTATTAGAAATAAGGAACATAGCAAGTCCAGAAACTTCAATTTATATTTTTTTAGTATGATAGATACAGCTATGAAGTCAGTGAAAAATAAAATTTTGTAATTCACCTTCCCTGCTCAAGTTAATACAATCAATTTTCAGACATTCTCTGATCTGAGGGTGAGGTTATTACAATTTACATGAGTTTGAAAAAAAGGGCTGTCACATTTAACGTGGACTTAAGGAGAGCAGCAATTCCTTAGTACATAATACATTAATCTTACTTGAACCTTATGTTCCCTAGCCTTTCAGTAAACAGAAGAACATCTTGTTGTCATGTCTTGAATACTTGTACTAAAGAAAATAGTAATTAAGGGAAAACCTAAATTTTTTGTACCAAAATGATTACTTTTGAACACTCACTAAAGCATCTTAATTCTTCAGCCTTTCTTAGGGAATATGGCACAGTTCACCTTACTAAAAACCATAATTTTTGAGGCATGTTAACTTGAATAATGCTGTTTTGTGTTTGAAAGTATGAGGATGTAAAAACAGCAGGAGGAAGTATGAAGTTTCCTTCTGTTTATTATGACTTATGAGTAAAGATTAAAAACAGTCCAAAATAAACCTGCCACTGCAAGTGGAAATTCAGCTTCTGAATTCAGCTTGCTGCCTGGTGTAGCATGTGTTGCCTGTTGCATTTTGGAGGGCCCTAATGTGTTGAAAGTCAGTAGAATCTTGTCAATGTGCTCTCATGAGATAAATGCTTTCTGATTACAGGGAGGAGAAGAACTACTACTGCCAATGGTAGGTTTTCTGCTGTAGTGCCTAAAACACAGAATCCTGGATCTAGCCAGGACAGGGTTAATTTTGGGAGCAGCCAGGAGAGGCATGGCTAGGAGGTGATTCTATACTCCTAAAGTAATTTTCTGGGGAGGACGGGAGGACTCCCACTCTGAGTTGGGTTGTGGGGCAGAGGGGTCAGGATATTTCTGGGGTTTTATGAGCGGGGTGGACAATAATGTGTGAATCAGTCACCTTTTTTCTTGTATTGCCATGGCATTGGTATTGCTCCTTGTTTTATTTTATTGTTGCTTCCTGGGCTGCATCAAAAGCAGCATGGCTAGCAGGTCAAAGTGGGGTCATTCTCCTTCTGTTCTGCCCTGGTGAGAGCCTACCTGGAGTACTGAGTTCAGCTCTGGGAAAGCACAGGAAGGAAAGGGAGCAGGTCCAGAGGAGGCCACCCAGATGAACAGAATGTTGGAACATTTCTCCTGTTAGGACAAGCTGAGAGCATTCAGGTTGTTCAGCTGGAGAAGAGAAGGCTCTGGAGGCACCTCATTGTTGTCTTTCATTGCTTAAAGGGTGCCTATAATAAAGACTGGGACAGACTTTCTGGCAAGGCCTGCTGGGATAAGACTAGGACTAATGGTTGTAAACTAAAAGTTGCAGGCTACATAGAAGGAAGAAATTTTTTATGATGGGGTGGTGAAACACTGGAGCAGGTTTCCCAGAGAGGTGATAGGTGCCCAGTCTCTGGAAATATTCAAAGCCAGGTTGGATGGGTTTTGAGCAACCTGGTCAAGTTGAAGATGTCCCTGCTTATTGCAGGGGAGTGGAGTAGATGACCTTCAAAGGTCTCTTCAAACCCTAACTACTTTAGGATTCAATTGAAGTTTAATTCTTATATATGTGGTAATAAAAGTAAAAAAGAGCATTACTGTCGATAGTTTAGTAATATTTGACTCATACTGAATTCTTACTGCTCCCAAAGTTTAATTTCTGTACAGATATTTTTAGGAATATATGCAAAGTCTTTTCCCCATATTGGAAGGGATCTGACTATATAAAGCACATTCTTGTAGAAAGTGTTATAAAAGGAATCCTATGTTGATATTATTTTGTACTGTATATCATACAGTAGAATCATGCTTAGTCTATGTGGCATTCTGGGATTTTTTTTCTTAAGAAGGGATTTGTGTCTTGTTTCTGTCTTTCTTTTTTCTTGAAATAAACAGTCATCTTAAGTACCCAAAATATTTGAGTTCTGAGCAGGACTTCAAATACAGCTTTTGTCAGTTGTTTTGTTCCCTTTTTATTTGTCCACTGTGGAAAATAATGTTAAACTAATCTCCTTGTGAACTTCTTTTTGAACACTATTTTTTCTCATTTTGCTTGTGTGTGGACTATGAAACACAAATGCATAACTGAAAAACTCAGCTGTCATACCACCTTCCTACTGCATTTCAAAAACATCAAAGCTGTTTTCCATGTACTACATTTTGCAGTATAAGGACACTAATTAAACTACAGTTCTTCCTGCTGCTACCATTGAGTACATCATCTCTCAAATGAGATAATGAAGGAATGAGAGTTAACATGTTACTTAACTGGAGAAGCTGTAGGGACAAAAATCAAAAACCATGCTAAAGCACATTACATGATAGCAGTATCTCAGACATTTGCAGGAAAAAATCAGAGTGACATAAACTAAAATGAACCTTGCTCTTAAGTCTAAGGGAAAATAAATCACATATCTGGATTTCTGAGCAGATTTACTTTCTTATGGGCAGGAATGAGTGTATTCAGTAACAAAGCATGTCACATCTGTTTTGGTTGTCTAACCCAGAAACTCACAGGCTTGATTGGTGAAAATGGTGTTTCCTTTATAGAGAGAATACTGTGTAGCTATTGTAACATGAGAATTGTTGCCTCTTTCTTTCCCATGCATCACCTTCTTTCAGTTCTTTACCTTATTCTTTCTGACTAGCACTACTAATGTTAAAAGAGCTACTCTGTCATGAAATAAATTCCATAATGTATTCTCTATAATAGTATATGGAGAAACAGGTAGGTGACAGGTCTAGAAAATTCTTAAAGACAAAAGTTTTTACTTGCTTCTCCATTTTCTGACAAAGCTCTGGGATCATAAACCTTTCACTGAGATGCTTCCACAGCCCTATAAAATTAGAGAGTCATAGAATGGTTTTAGTTGGAAGGGACCTTAAAGATCATCTCGTCTCGACTCTCCTATGTGGGCAAACACATCTTCCCCTAGACCAGGTTACCCACAGCCCCATCCAGCCTGGTCTTGAACATCTCTAGGGATTGGGAGTCCACAACCTCTCTGGAAACCTATTCCAGTGAGTACCTCACCACCCTTATAGCAAAGAATTTCTTCCTAGTATCTACCTTCCTTCAGCTTAAGGCCCTTGTCCTTCCACTCTGTGTCCATGGAAAAGTTCCTCTTCAGCCTTCTTGCAGTCCCCTGTTAGGTACTGGATGGTGCTATAAGGTCTCCCTGGAGCCTTCTCTTCTCCAAGCTGAACAACTCCAGCTCACACATTCTGTCTTCATAGCAAAAGTTCTCCAGCCCTGTGATCAACTTAGTTGCCTCCTCTGGACCTGTTCCAACAGGAACAGAGGCCCTTCCTCTGCTGGGGACCCCAGAGCTGGGTGCAGAACTCCAGGTGAGGTCTCACCAGAGCAGACTGGAGGGGCAGAATGTCCTCCTTTGCCCTGTTGCCCACACTGCTTTGGATGCAGCCTGGGTTACAAGTGGGTTTCTAGGCCATGAGTCTACACTGCTGAATTGTGTTGAGCTTGGGAAGAGATTTCATGTTGTCATTCTGGACACCTTATGTCAATAGGGAGTGTTTCTCTTAAAAATATTTCTTACTTTTTGGTTAAAAATTTCACCTAAAAAATCTGAGATGACCAAGTTTCTAGCACAGATAAACAATATATTTGAGTTTATGAAATTAAGTACAAGAGTTTTTGTCCACCTTGAAACTCTTCTTCTCTCAAGCTGCTGGAGACTCTCTCCTCCAACATATGACTGGCAAAACTTTGAAGCTTTTCAAGGGGTGCAGTAGTAGTATTTGTTTTCAATGAAAACTAGCCTGGCATATTTTGTTAATTCTCTCAAATTAAATTTATTTTCAGTTTTAAGTAAGAGCTACTTGACATATGTGTGTTTGTTTGGTTGGGTTGGTTTTTTTTTTTTTTGTCTGTGGGCATTGCTAGTGAATTCGAATACCCTAATGCTTATTTAATTTACTGCTGTAATCAGGAATACTTCCATTGTAATTCCATGCTATTCCACTTGTATTAATTAAAATGTTACTGGGGTGGAATGTAAGGGGCAGGAAGCAAGCCAGTCTGCCAGTGCCTGAAAAAAAGTACTTTCCTACCCCATGACTTGAAGCAGCCTTCATAGCTATTTGCCCTAGCCCTTAGGGTTCAATTATATCCCTCATGCCCTTCCTAGCAGCAACAATCCTTACTATGCCTTGCTGGAAGCAGTACAGGTGAAGAAAAGAAAGTCCCTACTGTATAAGGACGTTTTCAGAGTTTCATGGTACAACTGGTATTCATTAAATTATTTCTTCCTCATCTTCTTTTTCTTCATGTACAGTAGACCTCAGCCAGGGAGAACTGGTTCTGGTTTTTATTCAGGCTTTGGTAATTCCTTACACAATTTATCATACAATGGAAGAACTGCTTCCATATATTACTAGTAAACCATTCCCATGCAGATTTTTTAATCTGTATGAGCAGATGACAAAACATTCCCATGAGGATGTCTTCATTTCAATTAATTTATCATCTTAAAATGGAGGCTGAAAGGAAAGAAATCCAAAATTCATAGCGTGAAACTCAGTTCTTGGGATTTCTTTATTTAGCCTATGTAACTGGAAAATAGTTCGGTGTTTTAAAAATAAAAAAAATGTTTTCACTATCTGTCAATAACTTTCAGTGAATCTTTGAAGACAATTTTAAAGCTGTAGCAGTTGCACTATATTGCAACTTAATTTTAATACCTTTACATGGCAAGTGAAGCAGTTTTATGATTCTTTTACTGTCCTGTTTTATATCCTCTACTATACTTCAAGGTGTTTCTAATGTGTACTTTGCTCTCATTTTGAAATATTATTTTTGACTGTTCCCATTTTTCTTTCAGTGCTGTTCAGTTCCATAAGGGCCAAATGCTACCACACTTGCACAGCAGTGGGACTGTTCCTTCAAAAAAGAACTATTTGGCATAATTATGATAAACTGTGCCTGTCTGTTTAAACTTCCCTATGTTCTAAATGCTTATAGAGGTAATAGTTGCTTACTCACACACTTCTTTGAATTTGACTTGAGGCTATCTTATTATGTTATGACCTATCAGCTGGGAACCTTGACCTGTATGCTGGTTACATTTTTAATTGCTAACATATTTTGTTAATTGTTCACCTACAGAGAACAGCTACCTAAAATCTCCTTCTTAATGAGCTCATTACAATGCTGTACACTTTGTAAATGGTGACCATTACATGTGTGACAAATAAAGAAAGCTTTCCTGAGCTGGATTAAACCAAACTCAAACCTGTCCTTCCATATGAAGGACTTCTGTGCCTTGCTTAGGAAAAATGTATCCACGATTAAGTATAAATAATATTAATAGACATGCTCATGTAGTATATTTTAAGGCAATGCCAAGATCCAGTACCAAAAGTCGCTTTTACCTCTTGTTGTACAATATGTATATATTACATCTCTGAGTTTCTTCAGATGTAAGATAACTCCAAGTTTTTTTCAATAAATCTCTTATTTTTTTCTAGATTGGGTAAAAGCATAAGGTAGAGATTAATAAAATAATGTCATGTTTGTGTAAGGATTATCAATTGAAGAAATTCTTAAAATCTGCTTTCTTAAGAGATTTTTGCCTGTTGTATATAAACAATTCAAAATGGCAACGTCAATTCACGACACTTGTTTTGTTGTTGCAAGGTCCACAGAACAGAATCCAAAGGACTATAAAATATACTATCAGTCCCCTGAGCAGAAAAAAAAAAAAAACTGAGCACACTTTGTTGATAAAGATTAGAAAGGCAAATATAGATAATAATGATCAGCTTCAGTTCTGAACAATCTGCCCAAACACTTCCTGGACAGACTAGAATTGCAGTTCCCTAACACTTTGAATCCTTGCTTCAACTGAACCACTCTTAGAACACAATGGACGATTTTTTTCTTTGATTTAAGCCTAAATTCATCTTCAAATAAGAGAGGGTAAAATGGTTTCTGTGTGGATAAAGATGAGGTAAAAGAATGAAACTAGAAGAGGATTATTTTTCAGTCACAGCAAGTCACTAGAGTTTAGTTTTTGGACTGGTGTTATGCAGGGCTTTGGTTTTGCTCTTTTTTTTTTTTTTGATTTACCAGTACACAGAGGTGCGCCTTCCTACTGAAGTTTTCTGATGACACATTTCTGCAGGCATTATCGGTATTTATGTAGATACGGCTATTGTACAAGGAAAAATATGTAATCCTGAGTACTAGGAGAAGGGATGTGATACAGTAATACTAAGGGCAGTTTCACTCAGAGGCCATGACAGGAATCGACATGAGAATGGGACGGGGAAGAGAGGTACATCTGTGCAAAGTGAATACAGGGTGACTGTGAGTTACCTGTGTGATAAAGAATCCAGGATGTAGCTGAACTGTAGATTGTGATAGGAAATTATTAATGCAGTTGGACCTGCTTCTACTATGACTCATGCAGAATGTGGTCTATATTTCTGATGGCTCTGAATCCACAAAGGTGAACTCAGATTGAAATAGACAGAGCTGAAGACTGAAAAGAAGTAGTTTACTTTAAAAAACCAGAGACAGTAACAAAAAGACTATGTTTTTCTCTCTGCTTATGTAATAGGAGATGAAGGTATTAACATTAGGGCAAACCAGCCATTTAAGAAAATTGGTATCAGTCCCACAAAGGAAAATGGACAAAAAATAGCTGTGAACAAGTTCAGGCTAGAAATCAGAATGAAGTCTTCAACTGTGATGAGGGCTGGTGGGGTATCTTCACATAGATTTAGCTGGAGCAATAATGAAATGAGTATCCTCCGAAATGAGGATCATTAAATATGATGGTGTGATAATGAAGGTCTGGATAAACAGCCAAATAGCCCTTCTAGTAGTTATGGTTCTTGAGATTTCCCAGATATTATGTGCAAGTTACATTGGCAGCTGTAATTAGTTGAAAGGTGTGCCTAAGGCTGTGCAGGCAAGAAATGCTGTGTTTGCTAAAGTAGGAAACTCAGGAAGTCAAGTCAAGAAGACAACAAAGAGATCCAGTACAATTGAGGTCAATGCACTGAAGGGTGCAAAACTGGTGCATCTGTGAAAATAATAAAAATTACAAGGATAGAGCAGAAAATGTAAGATCTGAGAGAATAAAAGTATAGCATATGCAGGAAGTTTATTGGGGAACTAGTAGGTGACATGACTGCTGTGAAGTAAAGGGAGCCATAATAAAAGATAAGAGAATTATAAACAAGTAAAACTTCATTAAACAGGAAATTGCATCAAAAAACTACTCTTAGTAAAGCCTGGAGTAAGTAGAGATTAGACTTTTTTTCAAAACTTCTGGAGAAATTTGAGATTAAAGTAGTAGATGTATAAATAAATTTGCCCAACAAACAGAAGACAAAGTAACTGTAGCATTGAAGAGAACTACTTATACACCACACCACCCCCCCCATGATTAAAAGGGAAACGCTAACAGTCATTATTGTTAAGCAATTTTCTAAACCATTTCAATGGGAAAGTTTGATAAGGATTTTTGCTGTACATTTTATAAGAAAGACTCACTGTTAGTCTGGACTGGGTGATGTGCGGACTGGAACTGACATACACTGCTCTCAGTACCATGAGAGGACCACAGCACACACCAGAGGAAGATCAGTTAAGATCAGTGATTATATTAAACTCCTGGTAAACCAAGAATGAAAAGTAATTTTAAAACAGTGGTGACTGCTCAGCTGCTTTTTAAATGTCAGTGCTGCTACTTATACAGCTTAATGGGAAACAATCTCCAAACAATCTAATCTAATCTAATCTAATCTAATCTAATCTATCTAATCTAATCTAATCTAATCTAACCTAATCTATCTACATTAGTCTTTTAAAGGAGTTTGCAGATTAAAAAAAAAAAAAAATTAAACTGGGAAAAATAATAGAAAATACACAATTGTTTCTGTCCCAGCATCTACATATGGTTCCTGCACCATGAATGCTGGAATCTCTTGCAGGGGCTTGTATAGGCCAAATGTATTTCTACAGCACTGCTGCTTCTTTCTTGACATTGCAGATGCAGCTGGTTAGCCTGAGCTGTGACCTGCTACGTGGCTGCAACTGAAGTGTGGAGCTATGGAGCAAGAGAGTGTCCAGGGATCCATGCCTTTTAGGCATGGAAGAAGCAAAATGATCCTTTCTTGAAAATGCATGCTCTGTATTATATTTCAGAGGTTTGGCCATGTCTTAGTCAGGTAGACCAACATAATAGCAATGGATCAGGGCTTTCCAGAGTCTTTTGAACTATATTAATGACCAGCTACAGTTGATAAAATTTAAGTGACAAACTGGTATTTGTCTATAATTTGAGCTATTATACAGGCAAGATAAAGAAGAATTTTTTCCAGATATGCTCTAGGAATGTTGGGGTTTTAATTTTTTTTTTGTATGTTGAATAATAACATGTATCTGCAGAAGGCACCACTGAAAAAATTGCAGAAAGGGTAGAACTGAATAGTTTTTGAATTGAATTCCTTATAGTGCTAAGGAGAACGTGAACAGGTAGATAAGGTAAGATACAAAAATTTCATGCTTGCCACTCAATGTCTAACTACAGCAAGATGTTTAGAGGAAAGCTTCCTCTTTGGGCAGAATATTCTTCTGTGTAATTTGTTATGACTTCTCTTAAGAAGTTTCTTTGTTGTTTTATTAAAAAAATCTGATTGTGTGCTGCCTTGGGGATACTGTTATTTGCCTCTCTGAAAAGTAAAGAAACACAAAGTGTTTGCAGTGTTTTGCTCTCACTTTGATCCATGGCAAGTGTTTTCACCAAGCTACAGAGAATCAAGTCTTGGAGCTCCAATTAGAAGCACCCATGGCTTGATGAAGTATGATCACTTCAAATTTATATGTGAAAATAAAAAGTCAGAACTGGAAAACAGACTAATAAGGTAGTACCAGTGCATATTTGAACCTCATGCCTGCCACTAACCCTAATAGGAGGGGCTTAGAAATGTTTGCAGATTCATATCTATGCTTTCACAGAAACTATGGAAATGATAAGGCTGATCATATTTTAATTTTCTAAATTATTTTATGAGTCCTTGGATTTTATCTAAAGGTACATGGAAAAAAATCAGCAGCGAATTAACATCATTATTATAGGTCAATTCTTGATTTCTCTGGAAGACATTGTATTCTGTATAAGTGCAGTAGGTTTTGTGATTGACTGGAACAGTGATACCAGCTGCAAAAATAATTTCACTGTTTTGAGAGGCTTGATTTTACAGTATCAAACTTAATGGAATGTACTTATTTGTTTGAAATAGTGTTGAAATGACTGCATAAATCCTGAAATTTAGCAGTATTTTAAATTGGTAGTTTCAGATTTTTGTTTTTGTAGTGCTGTATTTTCAAAAGGTTGTAAATCTATCTTGAATTATCATTTCAACTGGAAATAATGCAAAAAAATCCAAATCTAAGCTATTAAAATAATATCCTTTGATAAGAAAAAATCAATATTGATTAAAAGTAGGTTTTGTTAGAGATAATTAAAAAAAGTGAAAACCCTGCTTCAGAAAAATTTTTAGGTGTTTACAAATATTACAACTTGAAAATTAATTGTACAGTATCTCTTATTTATTATTTTTAAATTATTTTTTCTTTATTTTAACCAGTATTCCTGTCTTTATTTCTTTGAGTAAGTGAGAAAAACTTATTCTGTTGAATCACGTCTTCCAAAGAAGTCACAGATGACCTTAGAAAAGCAAGAGATAATTCACTGAATGCTGTAAATTCCACTGAAGGATTTAATCTAAGTTACTGCATTCATAAAAGGACATAAATCCCAACTTACTTCTTTAAGTATGTTTCATTCTTTGAGTCAAAAGAAAGTGGTTCCAGCCACCACTTTATCATAGATTGCTAATTTGTTTTGTCTTTCTCATCAGATACCTTAAATGTTGCAGTCCCTTTTCCTGGATCTCAAAGGAAGCATCTGAAAAAAATCACAGGATGTTTATACTGTGCAACTGTTTCTCAATTTTGTAGAAAGCTTCTAATTTGGTGATGCTCAGCTTGAATTTAACCACAGTTTACCCAGCTCAATACACTTTCAAACCAGTTATAGGATGTACTGGAAGGGAGGCATATGTTAAAGTTTTTCTTTAATACTATAATTAGACTTAGGTAGAAGAATTCCAAATGCTAAATGTTAAAATGTTAAATGTTAAAATTTATAGATCACAAATTGCCCTGTGCACAGTTATTTCTTTTATGTCATGAACTGTCTACAGGTGTTCTCCTTTACCCCTTCCCTCTCCTCATTAAAATATATTAATGTACTTTTCCTTTTCAGCAGCAGTGAAAGTAGACAATTTCATCTCTGGGTCCATCACAGAATAATTTATCTGAGCAGCACTGCATGCTATCCTCCTTCCTGATAACTGACATTTCTTTCACCTCAGAACCAAACTAAACTTGTCCATTAGGAGTTTACAAACCTTGCTGGATTGTATCTTGCTCCTCAGTCAGGTGGAACACCTAATCATGCTAGACATTTAGGTGTAATTAAAGCTTCCAGTTCTACTTTGTCGTAGGGACACAATTCATTTTGTTGAACTGTTTTCAAATCTCTTTTAGACAAGTAAAGGCAAACTTTATGAAATGGAAGTTCTATTCTTATGTGAGTTTGTAATACTCAGAATATATTGGAAACATTGCTTCAGAATAATTAATTACAAAAAATAAACATAAGGAGTGAATTTGGAATTAATCTCCATTAAATTCCATAAATGTAATAACTACTCTGATTATGTATGATCTTGATTAAATATATTTTGATACACATAGCCAAAAAAAATTAATATGTGTAGGTGCAAATATGAGCTCAAACATTAATCTAAGTTCCACTTGCATCTCAGTGCAAAGCTATTTTATTGAATTTTATCAGTTGTGGTATTTTCCTTTTATATATATCTATGCTTACAGACATATTTCAGTTAATCATATAGCATGATATCTGCCAGCAGAGTTAGCTAGGCAGTTACCTTGAAAAAAATACAGTCTGTTTTTCAGATTTTGTTTGGGCCAAATACAAAAATTAAGAGTCTTCTCTAGAACTCATTCATACAATTACTTTCCTGTCCATGGCCTGCATCCTTGAACTAACAGAGTAGAAGAATTTATTGCTGATAGTATTAAAATCTGGTACAGATAATCAGTGGGTTGGAGTTAAAGGGGACAGAGACAGATAAGACAGAGCTGATTCACTGGGAAAATGTGACTTTTAGGAGACAATGTAACAACCAAAATCAGATTAACTTTCCAGCATTCAAAACTGGTTTTGGTAGTAAAGGGAAGTATTCTACAGAATACGAAATTTTAGCTGGACATTGTTTTTTCCCCAAATGCCTTGTTTTGAAAAATCTTCACAGGTTTATTAAAATTTTTAACTTCTTGCAGTCATAGCTTATCTGCTAACGTAAGAGTAGGAAAAACAGACTTTGGTTAGTAAGACTAGCTCAGCAACATTCATTTTCAGGGATAAGGAGATAATTCCCTCTCTGTGAGGTGATAAATTAGTTGATAATTCACTGACTGGAAATTCAAGGAATCAAGAATTACTAGTAGGAAAGACTTTTGAGAAGCTAAATGCCACAATTTGTACACATGGAATAGTAGCTAGTTTATTTTTCTTCACTTAATTTCCTCTCTCTTCTTCTTTTTTAATGCAAGCCCAAGGGATTTTATAACAAAGAGAGGAAACTAACAGAAAGACCAGAGTGCTTGTTTCTGTGAAGTGTTATTCATCGCTTGATTACATGACACTGATGGCAGAGAAAGCTGGCATGGTTTAGTCAGCTTCACTGAATGCAGTTTGTTTTCATGTCTGATTGCTTTTGTATTAATCTCATTTTTTAGCTTGTTCTAACATGTTTTCAAGTCTTGTCTGCAAACACTCATGAACATCTATATTCATGCTCATTATTGGTATAGGGAGGCTGTGGTCACTTTTCCTTTTGTGTTTTCTATTCTGATGAGACCATGAAGGTTCTGTAGCTTCAGAAACCACATTATTACACAGGAGGCTGCTGTAATGATATATGGTGCCTGTGTAGATGCAGCCAAGGCAAAAGCCGACAGTTCAGGAGTGGGGCCCTTAAAACACTCTAAAAGGTAACTAGTAAATGTTTGACAAGGACAAATACCTGGATGGGAAGAAAAACAATGGTCTTTCAGTAAAGCAACCTGGTCTAAGATCTCAGCATGGTCATAGGAAAGATTCTTTCACTATGGTTTAAGAATCTGGGATTCATAATGATGGGTTCTTGTCTAAGCTAGTTCTGAGTTAATTGTGTTAGCATTGTAACAGCTTCAACACAGCTGATGTTCAAACCAGGTAAAACTTGGTGGCTTTGACTAAAATTTTCTTGCTGAGGTGTATCTCACAGTTTCAACACAAATCTGTGTAAGTAAAGCCACATTTATTGGGCCAGTTTCACAAAGTACCAAGGGTTCAGACCATCTGGGACACATTATTACTTAAGATAAAGTGAAGGACAAGCTTACAGAAATCCCAAGAAAGTCATTAAATGACTCATCCCTACTTATTATCAAACACTTCTCCCTCTTCTTCCTGTTTTATGTTCTATCTTTCTTTGTAGACTTGACTTCTCTCTGTTCTTCTCTCTGCTTTTTAATTTTCTTTTATCTGATACCTAACAAATGCAGTGTATTTGCAGTCTTAGTTGAGTTTCTGATACCTTGAACAGTCTGTTTTTCTGTCTGGTCATGCCATCTCTCTGTCTCTTTAGATTTGCTCATGGCACTCAGTAATTTTCCCTCCTTCTAATTATTAGCTAGTTTAATAGTTGGAGCACACCATACCATTACATATTTTGTTGTGATAGATATCATGTACTGTTTGTCTTTATAACAGATTTTACAGATTATTGTAACAGAAATCTTATGACACCTTATACAAAAGAAAGCAGCCTGTTGCAGAACCATTCCCCATAAATACATATTCAAAGGAACCACTAAAGCCTCCATTTCTTCAGAAAGCCTCTGAATTATGAGAAATCCTTAATAGGGATATCTTGAAGTAAAGGCTCAAAGGGGATCTCCCATGATATAAGCTTCATTCTGTTCCTGCTGCAGGCTACATTATCAGAATATGCTTTATAAATTTAAAAAGAGTTGACTTGAAACTAGTTCTTTCAGCATCCTTATCACTTCTTCCAATAAGCCTATTAATAAACTGATCATTTTTAAAGACAATCATTAGGAGGCTGCGTGTGTATTTTTAGATACAGAAATACACCATAATGTCATGCATTTCCAGGACTTCTCCATCACTCTACAGCTTTGCACAGAACATCATCTTTCCCTAAACAAACTTGTTCAGAGAAGATAATCCAATGAAGGATATAAATGTCATGGAATATTGACTTCATATAAGTTAAAATATGCTGGATACAATCTGAAGATTGACTTTTTTTTTTTAATTATTATTCTATAAGTCTCTGGATCCCAAGCATTCCATGCATGCTTTTGGGTCTAATCACAACGAAAACAAAAAGTTTGTGTGGAGTCAAAATTGCCAGCTAACAACAGTTGTTGCTCAAATTGATTCTTCATTTCATTTCTGACTCACTCTTTTTGTGTTTCCTTGCAGTTTTCCACTTGTCCCACAAAGTCACTCGGGTGGTTCCAGAAAGTGCTCTGCTGATTGTCCTTGGTCTTATTCTTGGTGGCATTGTATGGGCAGCAGATCACATTGCCTCCTTCTCCCTGACACCAACTGTATTTTTCTTCTATTTGCTGCCCCCCATTGTTTTGGATGCTGGATATTTTATGCCAAATAGATTGTTCTTTGGAAATCTTGGCTCCATCCTTTTGTATGCTGTCATTGGGACAGTCTGGAATGCTGCCACAACAGGTTTATCTCTCTACGGTGTCTATCTGACAGGAATAATGGGTAAGTTTGATCTGTGAAGGCACAATTATGAATGCCACTGTAGATACTGGTAGATGGGCAATAAGTTGTAATTTAACAACTGCTCTGGGAGCAATTTGTAATATTTTTTTGTCAAATTTAAGAATGACCTGAAAAATATTCCCTAAGGAAAGTATAGAAGCTACTTGAATCCATGTCTCTTATATTCTCCTGCTTGAAATGTGTGCATATGCTCTTAGGATAAAACTCAGGATTCTTTCTGCTAATGGACATCTGGACAAAAATACACACTAAAGGGTTTGTTTCTTTCTGCTGTGATAGAAACCTTAGAAGTTACTCAGAAATGGAAGTGTCTTCCTGAAGTCAGCTTTAGTATTATGTGTTGCATTTAGTGGTATTTAATAATAAATATTATTACTGTATTTAATGTTATTAAAGCAGTTAAGTGCTATTTATAATTGGTGTTTTCCAATATTAAATTAGTATATATGAGTTGGCATATATGCATGACCCATCTGCACATCTCTTTTACATTTTCTGGGTCTGGAAACTGTAACTGAAGATCTAGAAGTTTTACAGAGTGAAGTAGGAGATGTGTTACAAAAAAACCCCAAAAAACAAAAAACAACAACAACAACAAACAAAACCAAAACAAACAAACAAACAAAAAAACCCCAAACAACAAAAAAAAAGTGTGGCTGGCCACAATTTCCTAGACAACGAATCCAAAAATCCGAAGAGTGAGGGTTTCCTCTTGCTTGTGCTTTTCACAGAGAAGCTGTGGATGCTCCATCTCTGGAAGTGTTCAAGGCCAGGTTGGATGGGGCTCTGAGCAACCTGGTCTAGCAGAAGGTGTCCCAGGCACTGGAACTGGAGGGTATAAGAAGTCCCTTCAAGCACAAACCATTCTATGATTCTAAGACACATTTTTTCTTAATTACATTGTGATATAAGGGCACAGGGCTGCTAAAAAAGGCACAGAACAGCAGTACTTAATCTCTACAGACTTTCATTTAAGACTCATGTTATGTAATTTTAGATGTTTTTAATATAGACAGCTAGGACAGACACATTTTAGATATTTACCTTATTATAACTCTTATTTTAGAAGCAAAAATATTTTTTTTATTTTCACACAGGTAACAGCTCAGATGCAAGTCTTTGACTTTTTTAGGTAGATAAGAGGTTTGCTGTGCTTTAAGCAATATATTTCATCTACAATATGATGTTTATAATTAAAATCAGACTTTCAGGAAGAAGATATATGACAGGGAAAATGCTACTGCAGATTGGAAAAGGATTTCTTATTTAAATATTCAAGATGCTTGGAAAAATTAAAAAAAATATGACCAAAAATATTTTCTTAAAATCCTGTTCTGGGAAATATAATGTATGATAATTACTTTAAAAAATGTGTTGCTATACGTCATTAAAGGAAAGGATTGATTTCCTTGCAACATGTGAAATGGAAAAGTTGACCATTTTCAAAAAAAATTTTACTTTAGGTGAAAAATCACCTAAATTATTATTTTTCTCTCAATCTGTAAACAACTCTTGACTAACTGCAAAAGCTGGATTTGATGGTTACAAGTTTTGCTTCATCAGCATGCAAATCTTTTAGTGACAGTGCTTACTAGAACACTGAGCTTACAGCTACACAGGAGAATCAGCCTGTTTCACAGGTCACAGCTAAAGCTCTACAAGAGAAATATGGGGATGTTAATAAAGGTGAACCATAAACTGACATGTCTGGTGATCTTTAATGTTTAGAAAGAGCATTATTGATGTACTATGGGGACCTGTCTTTGCCATGAAGACCTACAAGAGTTCTAATTTCAGATGTGAAAAAGGCCAGACTAGGCTGTCCCTGATTCAAACTATGTCATTCTCCAGCAAAGCTGAGTAGGAGTCTAAAATATCTATGACGCAGACTTACTAATCCACTAAATCTATTGTGTTGACCTCCAAGAGGTCAACAAGATTTAACCACCACACTTTGTGAAAAACTTTGCTGCTGTTACTTGCTGAAGATAAGAGAATGCTGAGTTACTCAGTTTCTAGAAGAGTGCATAGCAACTTCTAGTTGAAGTTCTATGGCATCTATGGTTTTAGTTCTATCCCACTTGTTCTACAATTGAAGTGAATAATGCTAAAAGTAATATCATTAAAATGTAGAAATGTAAATTCACTACAGACTAAGATGAACTAAAACCAAATTACTTCTATCTTTGCCATTAAATGGGCCTGTAGTACTGTCCATCAATATAGGAGCACATAATCCAAACTGGATTGAATAGATTTCCTACATAAATTAGCATAAAAACATCTCTTCCTTTGCATTCCATACCCTTGCAGATATTAAAATTTGCAGAAGGAAAATGGAAAAGGTGATAATGATGAAGAAATCCTTCTTTAGAACTGAAATAAAAAATTAGAACATTAACTGCTAACCATCAGTCATATCAGTCTGCTTCCACAGAATAGAAAGAATTATGTAATACTAGATCTTCCAGGCTGATTGCATTGAACTGTTTACTGTCCACTGGAGAACTAACACTTGCAGTATTGTGGTTGTGACTAATGCTTAGAACAGTTTTTCCTGTACAGTCTAGGTCATAGCTGCAACATGCTGAGTGTGTCTAAAAGTCTTAAACTGGTCCCAATGAACTTAGCTTGGTCAGGTGTCTCTGATGAGCTGGAGGAAGCCATGGTTGTGTACCAATTGAAAATAACTGCTGTTATTACTCTAAATGAAAGTCTGATTTAGAAACTCCAGGCCTCTTAACAGTGCTTTGGAGGAATTATAGATGTGTCCTGATCTCCCCATAAATATTTGCTTACTAGCTTTGCAAGTCTTCAAAGAATGTACCAATGATTATTAATTGGTAACACATAAAAAAGATAAGCAATCTCAGTGAGCCAATTTATTTTCAAACCTTATGTTCTATTATACTCTGATATCTGGTAGTCATTGTCGTTGGGCTTGTTCCTTCCTTAGGCCTGCCTGAGAAGGACAACATTTGGTGGAACCATTGCTTAGATTTAGGTTCAAGGCTGTTCTCAGAATTTTTGGCACAGACTTAAGATCACTGCCTCAATCCCAAACACATGCTAAAACTAATATACTCACTCCTTGTTCACAGCCCAATATGTCCAAGTGTGAACAAGACTATTTATCTTCTTGAAAAAATAAGGCAGCTATACATCTGTGCAAGCTATGAATTTCTGTTTTCAGGGCCATACCGAGATCCTTCAAACTGTATGGAAACCTTGTAGATATTCTGATTGGCAGATAGCAGCTAAGAGAATATATACATCTGCAGCTCCACTAGAGTATTGGGCATTGTCACATATAACAGGGAGTTGTCTACTCATGTCTCTGGCTGCCTATATAAGTATCCTTTTCTTGAGTATATAAGCCTATGCCATTTTGTATCAAAAATATTTGGAATCTGGTTTCTGTTTCAGTTACATACTAAGCACAGTTACATACTAAACTTTTTGAATTTGAAAAACTACCTTTCAGAATTCTTTGTGAAGGGGTGGCCATGTTGTTCTGGAAGTACCTTACAGGCACTGCTGATCCTGTGGCTATGGCTGCTGACTGTCATTGTCTGACTCATGCTTCAAAACCATTTAATTAGATGAATTTCTTCTTTGCCCATAGAAATCTTGCCTGATAATTTTGGGCATGGGCCTTTGCATTGTGTTTTAATGAATGAATTCTCAACCTGTTCCTTCTTTGCTCTTCCTCATACAATTTTTGGTGCCATCACTTCTTAATGAACCTTGGTTCCTCCTTCATCCATTAACAAACACCACGGGAATTTTACTGCTCAGAATTTTTTTTTGCCAGAAAAAATGATTGGGTTACCACTCTTGATTTCATGAAGAGGGTAGATTTTGCAAGGTATTTAGCAAGCTGAGTAAAGTGATTTTTTTTGGATCTGCCTTTTCTGCTACTTTTAAAATGACAGTGAATGCTTGTCTTGGTCTGTTTGTATAACTGAACAAAATAACCCTAATAACTAAAAGAAAGTTAAAAAAAAAAAATACTGGGTTACACTGTCACCAGAGTTTTGTAGTTTTAAAACTTTTGAAATCATTGCCAAAATTCCTAAGAGGCTACAACACAAACATGTTAAGGTACATTTTGGTCCATCATCTGTTTTTATGGTCCTCTTGCAGACAATTTAACAGCCTCATGAATCCTAATTTGGGAACAAGGCGCTTAACCACACATACCAGTGAGTAAGGAGGCCACAACTGGTGTTCAGCTGTACTGAGTGCAGTTAAACACCACTGTAGCAGTTCTTAGTGACCAAAAGTCAAATTTGACCTGTGATATGAAATATCTTGGAACATTTACTTCAGAAGTGCTGGTATGGTCCTCTTAACACCTTGTGAGTTCTCAGTTATTCTGGGATAATTTAGAAAAGTTAGACAAACCATGCCACACGCAAATAGAAAGCTGATATGGAACTCTCTTGCCACAAGAACAGGCCAGTACTGGTCCTGCTCCCAGAAACAACTTTGATCCACGTGGGCCAATGCTGAATCCAACAAAACTTGTAGGATGCAACATGACTCAGTGCAGAACTTTTTAAGCAGTCACTGTAACATGCCTTCTAGTTGATACCTTGGCATCTCTATTTTCCAGTACTTGGCATTATCTGTAATACACCAGTCTGTCAGTACTATTGATAATACACAGATTATTCTTATAATTAATTTGCTTTGTTTTTGAAGGTGAACTGAAGTCTGGGCTGCTAGACTTCCTCCTCTTTGGCAGCTTAATTGCTGCTGTGGATCCTGTAGCTGTTCTGGCAGTGTTTGAAGAAGTCCATGTCAATGAAGTTCTATTTATCATTGTTTTTGGAGAATCACTTCTGAATGATGCTGTAACTGTGGTAAGTAACTAATATATCCCAAAGTCAACCTAACTCAAAGGGATTTCTTCTGAAGTGCATCTTCTCCTTTAAAGAAACACTGTACACTCTGTGCTCATGTGCTATCGTGGTGCAGCTCATGGTGTTTTCTGTCTTGCTTACAAGCATTAGATATTTGAGCACTGAAGCTATATGGTGCTGGTAAGTGACATAAAACACACAGTCCTGGGTTGGACACTTCAAATGAAGTTTCAGAGGTGCATGTTTTATTTGCCTTTGCTGTTTAAGTAAGGCTTTCATGACTTAATGGAATTAGTTCCAGGGATTTTAAGCTTTTCTTTGCTGTTTTTTTTTAATGCACATGCATTTTTTCCATATTTGTGTTATGCCCATAATTTATATGCGTACATCAGGTAGTGAGAGAGAGAGAGAGAGAATACTCTTCAAAGTGTTTACACCTGCTCCCTCATTTTTACTTTGACCAGATGTTTATCAAGCAGATATATAACAAAAAGCCAACTTGGAAAAAACATTGTGTGACATTTTAGAAAGTTTCTGGTTGTATTTTTTTAAAAACATTTTTAAATTTAGAAGGTCTTTAATAGACTTAAAAGAATCCTAGATTTCTACTGTTTTGGGTTTTTTTGTTTGTTTGTTTGTTTGTGTGTTTTTTTTATTTTATTTTTTTTATTTTATTGAACCACCTTTTCTTTCCACACAATTTTTTTTTTCTCCAGAATAAAACTGTCAATAGTTTTGTAGTGCAGTGCTAGGGGTCAGGGACCAGGAAGCAGAAAGATGCTATGCAGCCAAGTTGCTGTGCAGCTTCAGTTCACTTTTGGATCATTTCCTATTCCTGTCTGTGCCTATCTGCAAGGGAGGGTAAGACATGTACACAAGGTTCAGTGACTTAACTTTTTGCAGCCAAGGAAGTAAAGCACTCCAAGGTCATTAGCAGCAGCCTAACTGTTCACATGAGTTTGAAAATGACAGTATGGATTACAGAGAAACCTAATTGCCCTTGGATATCAGTATCATTAATACTTTTGGGGTATTGCCAGAAACAAATATTAAAATAAACATCTGATGAACTCAAGTATCAATATCAATGGCTTTCAGAGGGAAAGGGGTTTTTGTTACTGTGAAATGAACACACGCAGTCTACAAATAAAAGAATGTTTGATTGTTCATTGATGAAAAAACAGAAGAGCAAGTATAGAAAGCAAGACCTATGAGGAAATTTGAAACAGTGGAGTTATTATCTTGAAAAAGGAAAGACTGGAAGACAGAAGAAAGTGGATGGTACAGCATTCTTTAAATATAAATATGTAAAAGTCTACTGTTACAGAAAAAAAGTAACCTGTATACCATGACTGGGTGAGTACGATAAGAATTATCAAGTTTAGCTGCAACAAGGAAAGCTGAGAAAGCCGTAGTAAAGTACTCCCTCACCTCTGGAAGAACTAAGAGCAGATTAAATTTGCATGTCTCAAAAATTATGCTCATATAAACCTCCTTAGGTACAGGTATGGATAAGGTGAATTCTTTAGTTTCAGCTCAATCACTCTTAGTAAATTATTTAAAAAGTTTTAGCACAATTATTATATTCTCTTTTATGTTTAATATATTTCAATTCAGTATCTTATATTAGCATTTTATAATTGTCTTATTAAATGCTTAATTTATCTTATACATGATAAAAGTAAATGAATATTTAAAATACCTGGATTTTACAGTGAAAAGTGCCTTAGAAAACACATCTATATGTAACAATGCTTCTTATACATAGGGGACATATTGAAGAGAGAAATGTAATGTTGTGAGGTGTTTCTCTTTTTTTACATTTTTGCATTTCTTCTTGGCCCACTGCATTTCTTTTATTTTGAGAAAATATAAAATTCTCCCTTCAGACAGAATTTCCCTCAGTCAGACACAATTTCAGACTTCATATTGTTGAGGCCCCTAAGGAGATTATTTTAATGGGCTCAATTCATGAGCAATTATTAAATTAGTCTACTTTTCTTTCCAGGTGCTGTACAATGTGTTTGACTCTTTTGTTGCAATAGGTGCAGAGAATGTGACGGGGATTGAATGTGTCAAAGGCGTAGGTGCGTAGAAGTGAGTTCTGTATTCCACAATTGGTGTATATATGCAGTATTTTAAAATTATATTATTATTATTATTATTATTATTATTATTATTATTATTATTATTATTATTATTATTATTATTATGCTATTGGCAACTGTTATTTTTCAACCCTTTCCATTATTACTCATATTCACACACTTGTATGGCATAGGCAAATGTCTTAAGAAAATAAATAAATAAATATTCCTGAATATTTGGGAAACTTAAGTCAGATCTGTTTTCTTTTGAAGAGACTCAACAGATGTGGAGTTAATTTGCTGAGACCACCAATCCAGGCAGCTGTCTTTTCTTTGTATTAGCATTTCCTTAATTTCAGCCTATGCTCTCCCTGCATTCCAGGAAAGTTAAGATTGCATACAGGCATTGCCACTCCTTATCACTGATCAACATCAAGTAACGTTTGCCAGTAATTATCAAGAAATTTTGCCTGAAAATTTAGTCACTATTTCCCATTCCACATGAAACTAAATTATGTTATGAATAAATGTTTTAATAGTGACTTTGTAACATTCTATAATATGCTTTTGTAAAAACATTTGTTTACAGAACGTGGAAAAAAATAGTGCAAAGAAAAGTAGTGGGTTTAAATAAAAGTAAAATGGTGAGGCTTAACAGAAGTAGCCTTGTTTTTCTACAGAGTGCTACATTCACATACCAAGTGCTCAAAAGCCTTGAGCCTAGAAATTAATTTGACATGTCCTCTAAATTTTTATGTGATTTACTGGCCATTTGTTGTCTTCTCTCTGGAAGAGAACTAGTTCAAACCATTATATTTCTACAGTTTAAGCTGTGTTAGGTGTTCTGTTTTTCAGTGTCATTCTTTGTGGTGAGCCTCGGTGGGACACTGGTTGGCATTTTCTTTGCATTCCTGCTCTCATTGGTCAGTCGTTTCACCAAGCACGTGAGGATCATTGAACCTGGATTTGTGTTTATCATTTCCTACCTGTCCTACCTCACAGCAGAGATGCTTTCTCTTTCTGCCATCTTAGCGTAAGTTTCTTTTTATTACTGCCTACGAAGGGAATGAGAAGGGAATATGGGTTTTTTTCACTGAAAGGAAAACATAAATTATATGGGACAGCTATAGAATATGACACTCATTAAGTTTACACTGGATAATACCGTGTTCACACTTCACTAGATGATAGTTTGCAAATACTGTCATTCAGCCCTGAAAAGGAATGCATGTTTTCCAGTATCTGCTGAGCAACATGAGAACTCCTTTCCAAAATACAGACATGACTCTTTCCTCTCTATTATTAATGATACTTAAAACTTAACAGTTGTCCTCTTGTGCTGACATCTTTCCCTATAATTTGAAACTAAAACAATATTTTTCTAAGGCACTCTGAGAATGTCACTATTCTCTGTTCTCTCTCTCTGTCTTGGCTGGCCATTAAGGTTTGCATAAATGTTGCCTGTTTTTGATGGATTACCTCTGTGGTTTTTCTTTCTCTTAGTCTCCACTGATTCCTGGCACACCTTTCTTCTCAGTTTTGCTTGTCATGTTTGTAGATGATACAATAAGTGTATTCAAGGTCTGAAAATCTTTCTGCAAACAGATCATTAGTTTAAGATTCTGTCTAATGCAAACAAGGTTTAGAAGTTTGCATTGAAAGCAGTATGGTAATCTGAAGAGAATCTTCAGGTCACTTGAGGTCACATCAGCATGTATGTTTGATATGCTTTTTACCTAGGGTAAACTCCACAAGTGCTCATGAGTGTATCTTTTCTTAGGAATTAACAGTGGGTTTTTATCACTATGTGACAGACAGATGGAAATAGTATTAAATGTTGCAACAGATATTTTCTGAACAATTGCTTCTTTTTCTAGGATAACCTTCTGTGGCATTTGCTGTCAAAAATATGTGAAGGCTAACATATCTGAACAGTCTTCTACAACTGTAAGATATACTATGAAAATGATGGCCAGTGGAGCAGAAACTATTATCTTCATGTTCCTGGGTATTTCAGCTGTGGATCCAGATATCTGGGATTGGAATACAGCTTTTATTCTGTTGACTCTGGTCTTCATCTCAGTATATAGAGTTATTGGTAAGAGGGTGACCTTCCTGTTCTTACATTGTATTACTGATGCAATCACATGTTTTTAAGCCCTCTCTCCAAAAAAATATTTGGAGTTCTAGGTTTATTCGTTTTAAAACATTCCATTTATTTTAGTTGAATTTATTGCTGGGTTTCAGTTAGAGTAGTAGAGTAACTCTACAATAAGTTCTGTCATGTGCTGAAAATATAGCAGGATTTAATTTTTTATGATGTGTGAGGATATAAGTAGCCCAGCAGTTAACACGAATCATTCAGTTGCTAACCTTTGTTGACCCAGCAAATGGTATTGGCAAAATCCCCCAGTAAAATGAACTTTGTTCTTTAACTTGCAGCCTAACAAAAGATGTGACTCTTGTCAGCCATGTCTTTCCTTCAGCTCTTTTAATTTGGCACTAAATAGATTGTCTTAAGCTAATGTTATGGTTGACTACAGGTTTTAGGCACACAGTGATATCATACCCTACACTGCAAGTTCTCTGGTTTAAGAAATAATTCTCAGGGGCTGATGAAAAACTGAGTAAATAAGGCTGTGGCAGGTAGGGATTACCCACAGTCGATTTACTGGGTTTATATAAGTTTGCAAACATTTCAAAATACCAAGGATTATTTGCCCAGCTACATAGTTCTGCTGTAATTTTGCTAAAATCGCAAAAAATATGTAGAATGAAGTACTTGTAGAGAGTAACACACATGGCAATTTGGTGTTTATACATACACCTGGGAATAAGTTAAACTAGCTTATTTGCCTGTTTGTCTTGACTTAAATTCAAATGACAGGTCACACATCTATCTAGCTGGCAGTTTTCCTAGATTCTGTGTTCTTATTCTGTCTAGAAGCTCCTGAGCTGAAGTGCCTAGCTCCTTGCCCTCCTTTTCTAGTCTGCAAGCATTGTTCCTTTAGCTGCCTCTCAGTAACTGCTAATGTGACTGAGGTGTTTAGAATTTTTCCATGTCTTGTCGTTGACACTTTTTGTATTCCTCAAATGAGCGATTAACAATCGTGTAATAGATGAGATGATAAGTAAATAGTAAATATTCAGCAATAACAATAAGCACCCACTAAAGTAATTGTTCTTAGACATTGACAAATTATTAAATACCTGATATTTGGCCTAACATAATTGCAGTTCTCATTCCCTGGAGGAGTCAGATTGGTAGTATTTCCAAGCTCCCCTCCTCTGGAGGCTCTTCTCTTGGCACAAGTTCAAAGTTCTTTAAAAAAAGAATCTATTTTGCACTGGTTAACAGCCCTGGCTTGCTGCAGTGAGACACACACCATGGCAGTCATGGGAGTGGTGAAGCTGTTTTCCCTCTGTATGGTGGGAGTTCTGGGATACATTGAGACAGCTAGAGCCTTAGGTCTCCTGCAGCAGGCCGCATCTCACCTGTAGGTCTGAAGAGAGTGTTAGCCTAACTAAACCACCCTTCATAAGATAATGACTTAAATGTCATTTTCAGTGATTTGCAAAGGGTACCACACTTACTCCCTAAATCAGTGCTGTTTTAGCCCTTTTCTATTAACTGACCCAGTGCATATCACTGGTTACAGTGCTAGAAAATGTATTCTTTCTTAATGAATTTCCAAGGTCAGCACATGGCAGAACTTCTTCTGGAGTGCCTGTGCCAAAGGACAGCACTCTCAGAAGAGCTGCTGGCTCACAGAAATAGGTTCACTTAATTCCTTCGGCTTAATGTAAAGAGAAGGCACCAAGTGGGCAACACAGTGATAAGAGGGGGAAGTAGATGGTGTAGATTGTTACAAAGGCAGTCTGGTGGTACCATTTCTGTGACACACAGCTGTGATATGGATGCTCCATAAAGGTATTTCTGGACATGCTGATGTTTGTTTGTAACAGGTGTCGTTATACAGACGTGGATTCTTAACCGCTACAGAACTGTCCAGCTGGAGATAATAGACCAGGTGGTGATGTCCTATGGTGGACTACGAGGAGCAGTTGCTTTTGCTCTTGTTGCACTTCTGGATGGGGATAAAGTGAAAGAGAGAAAACTGTTTGTCAGCACAACTATCATTGTTGTGTTTTTTACGGTTATATTCCAGGTAATTTAACTTCTTAAGCATGTTTCTTGCAAGGAGAAGGAGTCCCTCAAAAATACTGACTGCTTAAAGCAGTTCTCAGCTGAAGGTTGCATACTGTTTCACTGAACTGAAAGCATAATTGAATTTGTAATTTTAGTAACAAAGATCCTATATTATGTTTTCATGTGGGACCACATGGGGCAAAACACAATTTCCTCTGTGCTAAAAATTGTTCACTCTTAGCTGTTTGGTATTAATAGTGCCAAGTTAATATCTGATTAAACATCCTTCACCTCATGTGAGTAACTATAGGGAACAGTGCTTTTAATGGACAGATACAGTCATTAAAACAAGTCAGTCCTTGTTTTAAAATATAGCAGCAAACAGTGGGACAAGAAAGTATTTAATATCCAAACAAAATAGCACTTTCTGGATGAAAAAGTAGTAAATTAAATGAAAATATGTCAGTAGATAGCAGCTTGCAATATTTACTGAAGTGTATTACAGAATATTTAGTTGTGTTCACAAACTCCTGATTTGTGGAGAAAATACCACATTCAGTGGCACAGGAAACACTTCTACTCTTCCACTACCATATTTTTTCTATAGATGATGTATTTTTCCACTGTTGTCTTTTCAAACCTTTGTAATAGGAACTGAGGGTACTGGATTATTTCATGTTCTAGAAGGATTAGAAATCAACTGAGAAAGTATGAGGACCATCAAATAACACACAGATGTGCTTTATTTCTGTTTAACCAGCTGGAGGAAAGTCTAAGAGGATTTCCAAGTATTTATTGTAATGTTTCAATCCTTAGGGACTGACTATCAAACCTTTGGTACAGTGGCTGAAAGTGAAGAAAACTGAACACAGAGAACCAAAACTGAATGAGAAACTTCATGGCAGAGTAAGATATTTAAAAAAACCCTCGAGGTATCTTTTGGATTTTTACAGAGCACCCTAAGAGAAAACAAAATTGTTAGTGAATATGTCTTTTTTTTGTAGGGGAGTGGGCTATCAAATTTCAAGAGCAAAATCGTTCAAACATTTCAAAAAGTTGTTTCTAAATTGTTGTTTCTCTTTGGTTTGAATCCTGTGAGAGGATATTCACGTGAAAGTTCTGGTCTTTCACTTGAGATTCAATGGGCCTGGGAGTATAGGGGAAACAGATGAAATATTCTTCTTTCTCTTCATGGAAAAGAGAATGATTGGTGATTGCTAGGGCAAAGCATACCCCAAAAAATTATTTTTCCTTTTCAGAAACTGTAATTTTTTTTTCAAAAAGGCCTGAAATCAGGCTTTGTAGCTTGCATATTACATAAAAAGATAGTGTGCTGCCCAGTACAGAATAATTATATAATGAAATTTCAGATTAATGACAACAGTTTTAATTCAGTGTGAATATTGTGTGTCCCTGGATTCCTTTACCCCTTTAGAATATTTTGAAACACAAACTCTTCCAATTCACTTTCACACCACATTATAAAGTTTTCATTCAGTAAAAGAAAACATAACTTTTCAATATAAATATAGGTTAAAAGATGGAAAGCTATAAGGCATTAAAGAATCATCACAGTTGGAAGAGATCTTCAAGAACATCTTGTTCAACTGTCAACTCATCACCACCATAGCCCCCCCTAAATCATATCCCCAGGTACCACATCTGGACAGCTCTTGAACACTTCCAGAGACAATGATTCCACCAACTCCCTGGGCAACTTATTCCAGTGCTTACCACTCTTAGAGTGAATTTTTTTCTGAAATCTGATCTGAACCTCCCCTGGCACGACTGAGGGCCATTTCCTCTTGTTCTTTCACTTGAAACATGGCAGAAGAGGCCAACACCCACTTGCCTACAACCTCCTTCCAGGCAGTTGTAGAGAGACATAAGGTCTCTCCTGTGCCTCCTTTTCTCTACGTTTAACAACCCCAGCTCCCCCAGCTGCTCCTCACAGGACTTGTGCTCCAGGTCCTTCACCAGCTTTGTTGCCCTTCTCTGGACATGCTCCAGCACCTCAGTGTCCTTTCTGAAGTGAAGGGCCCAGAATTGGACACAGGACTAGAGATACAGCCTCACCAGTGCCAAATGTCAGCCGTGCTGTTCCAAACCTAGCACCTGTATATTCTGCAGCAGTCATTCCAATGTTCAGAGTGAAATGTTAATAACCATACACAGAAAAGACCAAATTGTATCTGCAGGTGCCTTGGTTTGGATCAAGAGTTATAAGCCTCCAGATTTCTATCAGCCATCTAATATACTCAGTATGAAATTTTGCCCTAGATATTAAAAGAATGGTGCCTACTTCTACTCTGAGGGGAGTATGAACTCCTGAAATATCTAAAAAGAATCACTGGGGAAATTGCTCAACTGAAACAACAACCTACACTAATAGTGGCATCTGCTATTAGTGCTTCATAGGGCAGAAATGGAGATGGTAAAATGAGTCCATAAAAGTTTTAAAATTGAATGTTAAAATTGGGTAAGTACCTTGTCGTTGAGACCCTTGTAATTCAAGGATACTTAGTGAATTTCTAAAGAACTGGTTAGAAAGTTCAGGACCTTTGAAGAAAAGCTTATAGTAGTTAGTACTTCTGTAAATGAGAAAAAAAAAATTAACAGACATAAAATTATTCTGCATAGTCACCTGGTCTAACTTGAAATAAATTGAGCTATTTTCTAATTATGCTTTTTTATCTCTGTAAAGATATTAATTCCACTCTCAATTTCCTAGGCCTTTGATCACATTCTTTCTGCTATAGAAGACATTTCTGGACAAATAGGGCATCATTATCTGAGAGACAAGTAAGTACTACCCAATTTAGATCTTGAAATACTGCTAGGAAATATAATCTGTTATTATTACAAAGTTATAGCATTATTACTTTTTAAACCTGTGAGCTTAGGGAAGGCAAGAATGCTAAATATAGTTAAAGAGGTTACATACTGAAACTACTGGAAATACAACAAATGTCAAAACAGTGTATTTTGTCCCCTTACAACTAGAATCTTTCCTCTCTTCCACAGTTCAGATTATGCCTTTGCCGGTGCCACAGTTCAATACAGGGGTGTTTCGCTCAAGATTAGAGAACTGACTATTTGCAGAAGTTTTCACCTAGAATGTTAATGTTGTTTTTTCTTCATAATACTACATTTCATGAACACTATTTATGTCTGGAGGTACTAAAAAACATCAGCTACAACTATGCTAGCTGTTTATCCTATCTCTACAAGGATGTGTTCAACACCTCTGAAAGTTATTGCAGAGGGTGCCCTGAAACTGCTTTGACAGTTTCAGCCTGTTAGTCTGAAAGCAATAATGAACCATTCCCTCTGTTTATAGTTGACTCATCTTGAGAGAAAAATTACTTAGCTGAAAGATACACCACTTCCTTTAAAGTACATGTGAAGAGTTACCCTTGTGATGGACATACTTCCTTACCTAGATGAATAAATGTGGAAAAAAGGACATTACACCTGGGCATCCTTAAGAGTGTTATTTCAAGTTAGGTCATTCTCTCCCTGGAGTCAGGTCATTTTATAGGTGCAAACAGTCACAGTTTTGACCTGCTAGCCTCTTGCTGACTCAACGTGCCAGTTCCAATCCAAAAGCCATGTGGTTGTGTTAGCTTTCAACAGAGCACACCCCTAATGCTTTCTGCAAAGCTGAGTCTGTTAACTTAGGTTTAGCATTATCATGCAAAACCATACAATTCCTAGGCTGAAGCTAGCTTGTACTGGAACTCAAGTAGAATTGCTTGCCTGCATCCAATTACAGAGACAATCTCCTTCCTTTCCTTTTGCGCTTCATTCATTTATGAATATGAATTTGTTTAGTGAAGAATTTTCCTGAATACTCCAGACAGAACACCTTCTTTCTTTTGGACTAAGTTTGTAGCTTACTTTTTGTGAATAAATTTCAGTAGGCTATATATAATACAGGCAAATGCATCTCCAGTTTTGATACACTGCCCCAAAGATAGAACTATATTTTTAAAGTAGCAGATTAGCATGTGATTTCTTGCATGTCAGAAAGCAATCCCCTTGAGTAAGAACAGAAGGAGTAGCTTAATGTAGATTCATGGTTCAGTGTGTGGCTGGACGACTAATGTGTTTTGAATGAGACCATCTTAAGTCTGCCTTTTGAACTCTATGTACATGAAAGTGCTGCTTCCATAAAGGAATGGCAACCCATAGCATCATCACTGATGGGTTCAGGTGTGGCAGCCTGAATTAGAGCCTGCTGATCAGATGTTTTGGCCACAGAAGAGGAATAGTTATCAATTATGTGAATAATATTTAACCTAAAAAGGATTAAGCAATCTGAATCAAAAGCTGTAAACTCAAAATGGCCATTTGGCAAGATGGATAGAGCAATTCTGAGCAATAGCCTCCAAGCTGCCTCATGCCTTTTAGAGGAGGTGTTGAGGAAGTTAGAAGGAAGTACAACAGTCTTTAATCTTTTGGACCCTAAACTTGACAGGGCAGATACACTACTATCAGACAATCTTGGAAGTGTAAATCTTTGAAAATACACATGCTCTATCCCCAGAACAGAGTACATCAGTGGCATGAATAAGGCCCTCTGGTAGAGCTTTTGGAAGGGCACTGTTATTCTGAACTGATTTTCTGGTCTGGCTGTCCTACAATACACCTGGAGAAAAGCAGATTACTTTCCCAGCAAGAGCAGAAAATTAAACATAATCAGAAGTGGAAAAATAAGGTAGCATGGTCTCCCAAAGTATAAAATTTGTTACTGACTCTGAAATGGGATACTGTAATCATAAAACTCTTGTAGTAGTGTTGGGTAAGTGAACTGATGAAATGCTTTCCGACAGCTGCATAGGTCTGTGGCAGGCTTTTCCTTGACTTTCTTTACATGCTAATTGAAAAATTTCAAGATACAAATCCCTCACATTCCACTGTTCACCCTTTTTTCCAAAGTGTTTCACTCAAGAAATATCATTTATGCTAAATTAAAAATGCTTTGAAACTAAAATTGCTTGTTGCCATTAACACAGTTTGTTTAAATTATCAGGTGGTCCAATTTTGATAGGAAATTCCTCAGAAAAATACTGATGAGAAGGTCTGCTCAAAAATCAAGAGACCAAATCCTTAATGTTTTCCATGAGCTCAACTTGAAGGATGCAATTAGCTATGTGGCTGAGGTACTTATGAACACTTGTTGACATATTATTTGCATCATTTGGAATTTGATTTTTTTAAATTTACACTATAACCTAAAGTTGATATATTGCAGGAGATGCTTAAAGGAAAACTATTTCCATCTCAGCTCTGCTTTTTTTCTTTGTTTGCTTTAATGTGTTTTGAGTGTCAGTATTGCCAGTTTGAGAAGCTCTAATTCTCAATATTGTGCCTGATTGCCAAATACTATTACATTGTACTTACTTCAATGTACATTTCTGTTGAATTTTACTGAATATCTTTGTCTCTATATTAATTACATAGAAAAAATACTGTAATTCTGGTGGGGAGTTGTCTTTCTAAATGTGTCAAAAGGGTCTGGCTCCTGCAGGATAGTGGTTCTATGTAATAACAAATATGATTTGGAGAAGCTCACTTCCAAATGATGTGCATATATGGCCAAACTATGGGACTGCTAATCTCAATCTGCCAGATCATTGTAACATGCAATGCACACACACACACACACAAAAAAGAAGGGTAAGTAGGGTAACTTGAATTCAGTGGAATCATAATCCCCACGATTCAATAATTAGGGTTAAATATACTACAAATATCAATTGCAATCAAAGAATTGTGAAGTTAGGGAAACTTAAGGCTTGCAACAGGAGAAATTTTTAAAGGATATTTGAAGAAAGTTTCTGACTTTCTGCAGGAGTACTGCAACAATGTTGCCTGATTGTGTAAGAATTCCTTTCAGTATGAAACTAGTCACCTTAGCTCAAACAGCCACAAATGCACAGTGTATAGGATAGTTTTAAATGGAATATTTTTTAAAGTAGTCTTTGAAATTATAATCTATCCATGTCCATAATCTCCAATTGAATTAATTTTCACAGTTAGGTGATATATCAGTTAATTTTTTTAATTTAAATAAAAACTATTACTATGATTGATACTACTACTACTGCTGCTAAGGTCTTTTTAATTTTTTTTTTTTTAAATGAGCTACAGCCAGGCAGTCTTTTTCCTATGAAACATATAATTTTGGAGATTGAATTCAGAAAATAAGATGAAATTCAGAAATGGAAAATGGAGAATAATTACTTTGTCACAAGACAAGGAAATTCTTCCTTTTGAGATTTTGAAAATTATCCATTTGGTTTTTAGACCATCTGAGCTCAAGAACTAATTTACTTTCTTGTGATACTTTCTGGGTCACACCTCAGAGGAAGAAAGTTGGATAATGACTTTGAGGTGGATGACCATGAAACTCATGTTCGGATTCATTGCTGAATCTGTACAGTAGATTCGTTTCGGTGTTTCTTCTCTTTAGCAGATGCAAAGAGCTTTACTGATCACCAACACATGCAGATTTAGGATCAGAATTTTTACCCAATAATGTCTTTGATACCATATAGTAAATACAGATTACTAAAAGTTAGATTAATAATTTTTTAGGAGATGAAACACAAGGGAACTGCTTTTTGTTGCCTCAGCCCAAATGCTATTTGTGTATATTGTTTCTTACAATAAATTCTATTGGGCAAATACTGAGCTGATAATAATAGGAAAAAACCATGAAAGTTCTCCAAGTTCTACAGAAATTTTGCAACATATTTTCTTAAAGCAGAAATTAATTATGAGTTGTGAATCCTAAAGTCATTTCACCTTTCTCACTTTAATATCTTCCTCAATGATACAGTACTTTAACAAGTTTTTCTTCACTCATCAAATATATCTTTTAACTAAATATCTATGAATTACAAGCTGACTTTGAAATTGAAGCCATTTCTTCCAGGACAAGTAAAGACCTGCCTCCCCCAGCTACTCACTCTCTTCTTACTTGCAAGAAACTGAGGAGTTTAAAAATGATTTTATATATTTTTCTTTGTTCAATTCTCCTGCCATGCTGCATCGATATAATAAATAAGAGTTGAGAGAGTTCCATCTCAATCTAAGTAAATTCCTTACAGTTAAGAGGGGAGAATCTAAGCCAAGAAAAATGAAAATAATCTAGAGCAACTGAAGGGAAGTGACTTAAAATACTCATGGTTCATAACTTGTTCTGGGTAAAATTCCTTTACTGAAGATATGGTATCATGTATATATGAAATATTAAACTTGATTTGAAAAGAAAGTCAGAAGACTTTCCACTTGAAAATGGACGATGTTCTCCCAGAATTCAATTTTATTAACCTCAAGTGTTCTGCCTGCAAAGGCCATAGTGTATTTCTTAATGCCATTGATAACCCACATACTGTGATACGTATGTGGATTACCAGAGCAAAAGAACACATTTATTTGGTTTGTTCTATGAATATGAAAATGTAAAGGGAACACAGTACAGTTGAAGTTGGAGAAATGTAGATAAAATCTCTGTTCTGCAAGGGAGGTTATTTTTCTTGATTATTACTGTTTAAAATCTAGAGAGAAATGTGATTTCTCTCTGCTGTGATTCAAAACCATAGATGGCTTCAGCCTGTGTAACCGCAAACCATCCAACAGATATCTTTTAGCTAAGCAAGAGATTACTTAAAGTGTAGGGAAAAGTATGAAGACATAAAACAGTTTTTCCAGCAGTTCACTTCTGTGACACTAGTTTTAAAAATGAAAGAAAATCTCATCTCTTCAGTATCTCATTTTGTCATGCCATAACCTCTTTCTAATAGTCTTGTAGACTTCTCTCACCACTTAATATTTGCTGCTCTCAGTTTGGTAGAGAACAGAAAACTTACTGTTGTGTCTTTGAAAACACTACTAGTGTGGGGATGTGTTGATACATGAAGATCTGTATGTATACCCCTATGCTCTTGGATTGCAACATTGTACAAAGTAAAATTGCAAATCTTTTGAGGCACAGAAAATCCTTCACCTCTCCAAAACCAATTTCTAAGAGTGGAATATATTTTCTCATTGCTTTGTTTCTTGGGATAATATCACTAAACATAAAGAAACCATAAAATCAAAAAAATGGTTTTTATTTGTTACCTAGATACAACCCCTCTCATGCTTCTTCTGACATTTTCATAAATACAATCTCACAAATTATCTGCTTTCTGATACACATTTTGTCCTATGTTTTTACAGCTGTAACATGTTTTGTTTCTTTCCATGACCAGGGAGAACGTAGAGGTTCGCTGGCATTTATACGTTCTCCAAGTACAGACAACATGGTAAATGTGGATTTCAGCACTACACTCCCAAGCACTGTGGAAGGTTCTGTCTCTTATTTATTGTAAGTAATTTGGACTGACAGGGTGGTATATGAGAGGAAATTGAAACACTGCTAAAAAAACATGAAAAATGCAAATTGCAGGGGCTTCAGTTGCTACTTTTTTGAATTTTAATTAATATTTTCTTCCACAGAAAGTGGGTATATATGGATTTATAATGTTGTATTTTACACACATTTAGGGGTTTTTTTCAGTAAAGGCTGGTAAGACAAAGTAGACATTTACATTAGTGTTGTTTCATTTGCCTTTGGTTCGCTGACTGTTATATACATGGCTAGATGTTATTTCTGTATTTGCTCCAGGAAAAGTAAGGAGAGAGGCAAGGAAAGAAATTGCCTCTTCCTTAACTTTTTGATGAATCTGTCATTGAACAGAGCATGTGTCATGTTAACTGTGAAATTAATTAATTCTACATGCCCCTGAAAGACAGAAACCAATGATCATTTCACATTTCCCATTAGGCATTTACTCACTCATTGTCATTTAGCCAGTTCTTACTCTTCCTTTTTTTAAAAAAAAACTTCATCTTGTTTTCTGCTTTTCATTCCTTGTCTTTCTGTTTTTTCTTCCTCTTCAGCAATCACTGATTTTGAAAACTGCTTGTTTTTAGTGTTTTGTGTTTTTCTTCAGGAGGGAAAAATCTGGACCGGTTTGCCTTGACATGCAAGCTTTAGAGCAGAGGAGGAAAAGTATCCGGGACACAGAAGACACCCTTGCTCATCACACCCTACAACAGTACCTGTATAAACCCAGACAGGAGGTGAGAGCAAGAGGCTAGCATTGGACTGTTTCCAATCTAAAACTAAGAGGAAATAGGAACCAAAACTTGCAAGTGAAACTCAAAAGGAGAGAACCCACTGCAAAATCCACACCCTTGAGGAAGATAGGCTCTTTGTGTGATTTCGCATTTAAGAACATGGGTTTTTAAAAGACCTAGTGCCTTTGAAATCACTGGGGCCAGTGGAATGCAGAACTGCGTCCTGCAAAGGTTTTGATCAGGAATAAATTAAATGTATCAACTGAAGTGATTCAGACCCTTATAGGGATAGACTTACTTTGAATGACAGTTCTCTTACACACTTAAAATTCCTCGACTTGTTTCATGAAGAAAAAAGAAAAATGGGAGTTTCATTAATGCCTTCAGACCAGTCTTTAGTTAATTCTTTCTGATGGAGTTGTTTACATTTTCATGACACTGATTGAATGCATTGATTCAGGACTTTCATCTTTATTTCTAAGTAAATGAATATTGTCTTCCCTTCCTGGCCACAGCACAAACACCTGTACAGTCGACATGAGATCATGCACAGTGAAGATGACAAACAAGACAAGGAGATTTTCCATAGGACAATGAGGAAGCGCTTAGAATCTTTCAAGAGTACCAAACTAGGAATAAACCATTCCAAGAAGCTCAATAAAATCCACAAACGAGACCGGGGCCAAAAAAGGGTAAAAATACTTTCACAAGGACCCAGATGTAGCCACCTATTATACAAACTGATGTGTGGGAAGGGTAGGGAGGACTCTGAAGGGTCCTATGTCCTGCATTTATCTCTGTCCTATAGAACTTCATGAATTTAGAGTACCTAAGCAAGAAGAGATTAAACCAGAACTCAAGGGGCTTCTTCTCACATTCTGCGCTTCTCTATGCTTTGGGACTCCTCTTCTGGGTGAGAGATTTCTGATCACTTAAGAAACAACAGACCCTGAACCATACTACTACACTGTGGGGAGATTTTACAGGATAGAGGTAGCAGGATAGCTCTGTAGCAAGGAGCATTCAAACAAATTTGTGTGAAACTAAGAGGGAACACACAGCTTTAAAAGAACCAAAGTTTCTTTTTTTACCCTGTGTACACAGTTCAAATGTAGGTGGCAAATTAGTGGCATCCATACTCAGTCTCAAACAAAGATTACAATAGAATTCAGGGTTATTCTGCTGGACTCATCATTTCAAAGGGTGTCACTGCCATTGCTATCTGATGACATTAGCATAGTTGGTCACTTTTTGCTTTCTTTTCAGAGAAATAGCAGTGTCATACCAAATGGAAACATTCCTTCAGAAAATCCAGTACAAGATTTTGCTTTGAAGGAAAAAGGTAAAACAATTCTTAGACTGTTTTCATTAACTAAATTTTACCAGCTACATTGCCAGTAAAGCATCACTAAAAGATTTTGTGATATGCCATAGCAAATCTGACAGTAAAAGGGACTTCTAGTCATAGTTCAGGACTTGGACTGGTGATCTGCTTCATGCTTAAATAGAGTGTTTAGATGTTGGTTTTTTTTTGGAATCTGGATGACAAACAAAATTTTAGTTGGCCTTTTTGCTCACATTTTGAAAATATCACATTTATATTCTGTAAACAAAACAATACAGTGGCTACAATATAAATGAACTTTCATCTTCTGTTTAGATAAGGCACACAAAGCTGCTAACTTTTTTTCATCATAGCAGGATATGTCTACCTATGACATCAGCCATATAAAATTCAGTAGCTGAGATACATTCTTATCTGAGTTAAAGTCCACTGCTTTAGAAGGGTCTGAATCAGAGTTGAGGCTAAGCAAGCATGATAGGAAGGAAGGAAGGCGTAGCTTTGGAAGAAACACATAGTCAGAGTTCAATTCCAGCACTGCCACACCCTTCATGAACAGGTCTATCACATGGGTCAGGCTTGGAAGAGTAATTAGAAGCTGACCAGCCTGGGGACTTTCCCTAGGAAAAGTTGGTTTTGCATATAAAGCCCCAAATTCATTCCTGTTTTAGCCATTTTTTGGCATTGGTGTCAGGCATGGCAAGATGTGATGGGTACTAACATGTTTGTTATACAATTATAAATAATACATGTCACTTCAAAACTGAAATGTGGTTAAAAGCCACTGAACTAACTTTGATTTGTGTTATTCCCTCTGTTTATGCCTGTAACTCCTTGATCTCAAAGACAACTCAAGTAAAATAGACAGGGATTCTCAGTAGCTCTGAGCAAACATATTTTTCCATATGTATCTTCTTAGAATAATTCACTGAGTTATTTTTGTTTGCCTGAGAGGGGCAGTAAAGGCTGGCTTCCCATGTGTAGTATTCTAGAACTACTTTGCTTGAAAATAGCTTTCAGATGACTAATTAGTAGGTCATTCAATATTGTCTTATTAAAGAACTCTGCATATAGATGTCATCATCTACTTAAACCAAAAGCGTTTAATTGGAAGACAGTCTTAACAAGTGGTTTAGCAGCTATTGTAAAATTTATTCTACTGCAGTAAAAGCAGAAATGACCTCATTAAGTTTGAAACCAGTCATTACACTAATGCCAACCTCTGTGAAGTGATGAAAATCCTTGTTAAAGATATATTTTTGATAAGCATGACAGCATCAAACTAGCAGAAAATAGCATTTTCTATCAGAACTGATATAAATACCTAATGAAATTTCACTTTCTTTTTTTTTCTTTTTTTTTCCCCTAGATTTGGAGTTTTCTGAATCAGAAGAAAATAATGATTATGAGACTTTGCATCTAGGCAAAGGAGTTGATTTCCTGGCTAATGTGACAAAACAAAATTTCACAGATACTCCTGCTGGTAAAAAATATTTATTATCTACAAAAGTTTTTTTTTTTCCTCAAATATAACAAAATAAACTAGAAATGCTGATGAGTTAGCTTGGGATTTTATTAGAGAGATTTTATGTGTTCAATCTGAAAATACATTTGTTTAATATTAATGTTAACATAAAGAATTTTGGATATTTGGAAGTATGGAGAGCATCACATTTGAAACTGACAGCAGTTGTGAACATGACTACCTAGACCAGTTTTAAAGCCACTAATTACTTCAGCAGCAGAAAATGTTATTTTGGAATTGTCTTACAAGACCAGTCAATACTAGTTCTCTGGAATTGTTTTTCACTTGCATTGGAACTTCATTGTGATAAATTTTGTTCTTCTTATTTCAGGCAAGATTTCTCCTTTTATATTCAAAATCCCATCAGATCCTTACAGGCTCATAGAAGTCACTGAAAAGGGCAGACCTGCAGCATTTCTGGAGCACTCAATGCCCTTGATTTCCAGCCCTGAAAGACTCCAAAATATCAGATTAGAAGCTTATAACTAAATATAACATAAACCATATCATATTACTTATGGAGTTATAAAATTTAATATTTCTCTTTAGCACTTTTGTGTTTAAATTTTTTCAGCATGCCGCTGTCTGCTTCATGTGTAATTGGTGCCTGCAGTGAAGAAAAACACTTGTGTCCACACTCTTCTGGCAGACACCCTTAAATGCAGTTTACACATGACACTGTTTCATGACAAATTCTGTCTTTGAGTATGTATAAAGATACCGAGAAATAAGTGGATGTCAAGATGCAAAATGTTTATGTAAAAGCTCATCAAACTTGATAACTGTATGAACAGGCTCCTGTATCTTACTTTTGACTGTTTCATAGCCTGCCATAGCTACCTCACACTCATCTTTTTATGGAGTAGTGAAAGGTTTTTTACCTTTTTTTTCCTCATCTCTTGTTTCTTTTTTTATTTAATTCAATCTTTTTTATGGATTTTATTTGAATTTTCTGCAGTTATTTTATGCTATTCTTTGGGGTTTTTTTGCTTTACACTTGAGGACTGATTATTTCTTCTATTTATTTTATTTTTTGTCTCAAGATATCACTAATATAATTGCATACTTGATGTGACAACTAATTTTTTCTCTTTAATTGAAATCCAATATACGTCAAGCAATAACCAAGGTACACGTGTGTGTAATGGTCTGTGTACTGACCCAACCACATTCATACTAGAGTGTATCAGCCCATTTTTTCCAACAGCCCTTCTCCTTTTATAAAGCATCTTGCTGTATTATCAAGAAACTATTTTGATTGCTTTTATTTGTCACTCGTGAATTTTTTTTTAGGAATTGATAATCCAGTATTTTCAGCTGATGATGACCAAAGCATCTACATGAAGTTCTCACCATGGTTATCTAGTGAAGACACTGTGGTGCCATCACAGAGGGCTCGAGTGCAGCTCCCATATTCTCCAGACAACTTCAGACGGCTCACTCCAATACGGCTCAGCAATAAATCAACAGATTCCTTCCTGCTAGCAGATGGCCCAGAGGACCGACCCAGATCTTTTCTCCCAGAATCAACACATATGTAATATTTTAAAAGATATTATCACCTTTATTTTTTAACCAGACTTCTTATCAATCCTGAAAACTTATTTTTCTGTTTTTTCTTCCAGAAAATCTCTTTCTTCCCTGATTTCTTTGTACAAAAACATCTTTTATTTTCCTCTGACTTAATTAACAAAACTTCTTTCTATTTTCCTTCTGCAGAAGAACTGTTCAACTATTTGGGGTTGAATGCCTTGCTACTTTTACAGCAGATAAGGGTCCTTCTCTTTGTTTTCACTTGAATATTTTAAGCCAAGAAAATAGTATTCCAAGTACCAGAATATTTTCCATACATTTTCAAGAGTCTTCGGATCTCCTGGTTAGTCAGTCCTAGATGATAAAATTGGTGTCTGAATTCCCTAAAAGGAATAAAATTTTTTACTCTGTTGCTAAGAAGCATTGAATTGGCTGTGATCATTTGTCCAGATTATTTATCCAGTATCCAGGAAGCAAAAATGCCCCACTGCTACAGTACAACTATTCCGTGTCATACTGATGTACCATTAAATTACATAAGAAAGGGGTTTAAAATTAATCATGTTTACTAAAATGCATCAGTCTCCTTGTGGGCAAAATTACACAACAGAATTATGGAGAAGCAGAATTCCATTTAGAGCTTTATCCTTAAATGGTGAATTTATCTTAGTCCACACCTTATTTTGAAACTAGAAAAAGGCTTAGCTTTCTGATGCAGCAAATAACTTGTGCTTCTAATGTGTTAGAGGCTTAAATTGACTCTGGGTTTAAATTAATATCCCAGTTGCCCTTTAAATTCTGCTGTGTGGAAATTTTCCAGACCATATAATGAGCCTTCATTTTTATAATCAATTCAGGCACTGCTTCAAACGAGGTGGGTCAGGTCCACAGTTCAGATATTACAATTGAATAGAACACAGGGCACTGCAGGGATTGTGCAATGGAACACAAAATCAGTGTCATCATGAATACACTTTTGTGGAACCCATGGTCAAAAATGTAAGTTGTAGTGTCCTCTGTTCATCAACAAAAAAAATAAGTTGAAAGTATTCTGTAGCTGGTTGATGAAACTTTGTTCAGACAAACACCTCAGGCTAAGAGTGAATACTGCTAATTTTGACATAAGAAGAATTTCACTTGAAAAGAAATAGAATAGGAATTTCCATTTTTCTTCTGTTCTGCCTTCTGTCCCTTCAGAAGATGTGCTAGTTCAAGGGTAATTAAAGGAAGCACATCACTTTCTTTATTGGGGTAGCCTGTAGGTCTGTGTACTCAATTTCTTAATAATGCATCATTGTTTATTTTTAAATTATGTTTTAAAATAAACACTGGATTAGTTAAAGGACTATGAATCACAGTACAATATCCTGATTAAAAGTGTGAACAATGAGAAGCATTCCAAAAGGAACATTTCTCCTTGACACTTATCCACATTGAAATTCTCTTCACTTTCCCACTGGGAACATTGTCACAGAATATTCACATATGACCTGCAGAACATTTTCTTACTAACTTTTGTTCTTTTCCTCCATTTAATTTCTTTATTTATAATTAATTTTATTATTAGAAGGTGGTATGTTTGCTTGTGGGTATCTTTGATATGTCAAAATCACTGGATTTTTGACTGCTGTGTTTCTTAATGAGTGTTTTGAAAGTTAGATTTCCCAAGCTGATAAACATACACCTTGATTACTTTCTGAAACAGTCCTCTGAATGATCTCTGTAACAAAATTCTCCCGACAGGAAAAGGATACTAAAATTTCAACTAAAGGGTTTTAAAAACCAATGGAAACTGGAAGCCAAGAGTAGAAATCTTGTTTCTCTACATAACTAAAGTATACAGAAAACTGATCATAGGTTCTGATCAATAAGAGATTGACTCTCTGGAGTCAAACCCTCTGCTACTTAATTGAAAGAGTACAATTTGCTTCAAAAATTTCTGAAATACTTCCTTGCTGAGGATCAGGACTGTTTAAAAGTAAAGATACACCTTAGTGACCAGATGATGGCTCCATCTCCTAACTACCAGAAATAGTTCATTCTAAACACTGAGCTAAGTTTTGCTTGACTTTCAGCAAGGAGAAGAATTTTAATTAATTCACTTCAAGTTGTCCAAGGTAGAACTGGATACAGAGTAGACTTCTTCAGGAAAAAAAACATCTTGAGTTACTCACATTCATAAGACTCATTAAATAGCCAAAAGCAAAGCCCAACAGTCAGCATACTAATAGACAGAGCGTGTACAAATAGAAAACAAATGTTTCTATTTAATTGTGTTCTCTAGGTGATATGGACCATGACATTGAAATGACAGAATACTCCTCTTCAGATGATCAACTGAACCAAAATAGAAGTGTTTCAGTGAATCCCCTCCACTTCTTCCCCTCTTGTATTCAAATGCCTTGGACACAAAACTATTCTTCATTGGAAAACAGAGGGAATTTACCTCTTTCTGCTGTCTCTGAGTACATTGCTTCATGTGACCCAAATGCACCTGATCTCTTCTGGGAGTCAGGTACAGATATGAATAACAAAGAGACAGTAAACTCAGGTTATTGTTCTGAAGTTAGCTTCAAGTCAGAGAATTCACAAGAAGAGAATACTCTGCTTCTGTTTGAAGGGCTGGAAGACTCTTACATGAAGGAGCCCCAAGAGAAGAAAATGTTGCTTGATGTAGAAGGGAATTTCAGGTCTGCTGCAGCCAGACGTGTACAAAGCCGACGTTCTTTCCACAGGCCAAAACCTCTGCATCACCCTAAGCTTCAGAAGCTGGCATCTCTTCCAGCATCTTGCCATGTCCCTCCACATTCCTTGGAACAGGAGGAAACACAGCTGTGAGCCAGGACATAATTGAAAGAAGAAGGTGAAGGCTTTTGTAAAAATAGAGAGCAACCTACTGCTTCATAGGATGTGCTCTAGGATGGCTTCAGATGGAAAGGGAATGGGTGATGTCAGAAACACTGGAGCTTTTCTGCTGCACTTATATTTTTAAGTTCTTATTCATAATGAAAGGGTGTATAGTGAGGGGGAATTATGGCTCCTTGTTATTTTTTCATGTAGACTGTTACAAATAATCTATTATTATTGGAGGGCTAAACCAAGAATCTTTTCAAATGGTAAATCCTTGGTGTTTTTTTACATGGAGATGGTTTATTATGCCATTATGCCATAAATACATTTAAAGGAATAGGCTGCACTTGCTGCTTCAGTAATGGAATTAAGTATTTATGCTATATGAAATTTAAGTAGGAGAAGCCAATGGTTAGCCTCTTCCCTGCTAAGTCTACTCTTGTTGAAACAGATCAGTGCCTTTTATAAGTGCAAGCTAAAGAAAAATATTTTCCTGCTCTTGAATATTTGTGTAACTGAGTAATTGTGGAATATCAGCTCTCGTGTAAAACTTTCCAGGGAAAGGAAAGTCCCAGCATCTTGAAATTTAATCAAGCGCTCCAGGGCCATTTCCTTCCTTCACCTTCACTCCCACAGCTCAGTAGCACTGGAATGAAAGAACATCTAGAATTAGCTCAAAATTTTAATTTGCGTGGTCACAAGCAATTTTAATTTCATATTCTTAATTAAGCTGCTCTATTTTAAACAGCCTCAGAGAGAAGTGTAAATATTTGTCATTTTTACTGCTGCTTTGGAAGACACCTTCCAAATACTGTAGGATTATCCTGTTAATTTATGTATCACTTTCAATACCTGATCAGGATAGTGGTCTCTCAGATGGTGTTCTGCATTTTGCCACATATTTTAAGTGCCACGAAGACTCAGGATGTTGATGGTTCAAATATTGTGCAGAGGCAGTTTGGCTACTGTGCATGTATATACCTTCTTGTATTAGGAATGTCCTTTTTTTTTGTCCATGGTTTTCTGTCACATGATAGTTATGATTGCACTAGACACTTACTGCATATGAATTAGATCTACATCACTTTGAAGACAACTGGAGACATCAGTAAAAGCCAACTCAGATGAAGACTAAATAAAAGTGAATACTCTGAGATCTCTCATAGATGTATAACACTACATGCCTGTGTACTACATGTCTGACCGTTTTGCCTTGGATGATTCCAGTCCTGAAATTTTAGCTTGAAATCTTCAGTGGTATAAATTGTAAAGGTTCTATGACATTAATAGAAGGAGAGTGCTTAGCCACTTTTGTGATCCTAAGGTGTTCATTTCTACTTTCTATTTGATATCAGTGTAAACCATTTGTATATGAGCTGTCACCTTCAGGGAGGTATCTGAATTGTTTTATACTGGATCCTGGACAGCAGCTTTATGTGATAAATTTTACTTTATCTGTAGGAATTAATGATTGTTTCACTCTACCTACCCAGATTTTGAATGGGTTTGAGATGATTCTGTGTCAGATATCAAAGCTGATATTTACCCAGACACCCAAGAAGAGTCGAGCAACATGTGAAAACTCATGCCCACATCTTTTCTTCTATCTTTGTCCTGTATGCTAAAACTGTATGTTAGGCTGGTGCAAATTGCAGAGATGTAATGACAAATACCATATACGAACCTAGACAGACACAAAACATGCACCTCTAGAGATTAGATTCAGAGAAGTGGTTCTTTTGGTATCAACCCACAAGCAGCTGCCTATTTGGCTGTCATCTTGGGCAAAGAGTCAAATCAGTGTCCCTAACTGGAAAGCTTCATCATCCAGAGCTAGTCTTGTTAAAATTCACCAATGTAAATACAATACAATTTTTGTGAGTACATGTGAACATACTATTTTGATGAAGTAGAGCATATTAATGCTGTTCTAAATATTATCATTGGAACAAGCATTTTAGTAATTGGCATAGATATGTAAAAGGACCATGACTGATCCCAAATGTTAGTACAGGTAAAGTGCAATGTGCCAAAATCTACCCTTCTGTCTCATAGCATAATACTGAAGTACCAACACCAAAATTGGCAAGACACTCATCAGGTGTTGGCTTTGAAATAAAACTTCGATTTCTTATTGGTGTCGTGCAGACATCATTGTTGTGCTGCAGTCGGAAAGAGAACCACACTGTGGACTGTTTTCTGCATGCTCATTAGACCATTACCAATCTGGTTTTGTACAGGCTACCTCAAGGGAACATTTGTACGTTGTCATCAGCAGATGGGAGTTTTCACCACATAAATGTTGCACAGATGCATATGAAATTTTGAAAATCACAGGATATGTTTTTATTGCTCTTGTAAGCTTTTAGGCTAAAGAAAAGAGGATGCATAGACACCATAAATTTTACAAACACAGCAGTCTCTGTAAAAAGTCAGCAGGACCATGTATGTTTTTGAGAGGGCTGTGGGCAGTAGTATTATAAAGCAGAGAGGAACATCATCATTTCAAACAAGAGAAATTGAAAGACACCATATATACAAAGGGCTAACCTCTCTGTTTCAAAGGCCTTAGGCATTTTCTATAAGTTGTATCACTACAGCTGAACAAATGAAGGATAAAATGGGCCATTCTGATAGTGAAGAGACCTTTCCCTGGAACATCTTGCATAATTTCATAAGAAGCCCTTATGCCCCTGGAAGAATTTTCTAGTAGAATTGGTTCTACTAGAAGGTTTTGTTTGTTGTAATTTCTCAGTTTGAAATGTGATGAAAAAAACTTTCATGTCCCCAGTTTCCACATTTGAGAATGTACTCATAGCTATAAAATAGTGGATTATAGTTCTTTTTTTTTATCAAGGGCAGTTGATAAATAGGCACTCCCAGTGTCTACCAGGGTAAATACAAAAAAGCGGGTTATAACAGTTGATCATTTGTCGTACTTTTTTCTTTTTTTGCACACTCTTTCATTGTACATTCACCTTTCCTGTGGTATGTGTATCTGTGGGTGAAAGTGTTTGGTTACTTCTTCAGCACGCTTTAATCAGTCAAGTGCTCCTAATTTCTGTCACAGCAATATAAATTCAGAGCTGTTGAGGATATGGCCGTAAGTATCACGGTTTTTTGTCCTTGTTTATTAGATTGGCTAGTGAGGCCAGTTCAGTTCTTACTTCCCTCTCTAAATGCGACATGCTCTGTCAGAAAAAGGAAAGCTGGGCATTCCACAGTTGCTATTTATTGTATAAGTAACTATGGCCTACTTTGTTACAAAAAGATGAAATGAAGAAATTTTTGATGATCCTTCTACATATTTTGGTCCATCAATGAAGTTCTTTTTAACAATGTTTATTATGCTGCACTATAATCTAGCAATGTTAAAAAAACCCAGAAATGTTGCCTGCATTGAGATGAACTGTCTCTGAGCTGTGAACCTAGTTATTGAAATATATGAAATTATATTTTACAAATACATGTTCTAGTCAGAGATTTATGTAACAAAGGTTGCAAAATAATCATGTGCCTTAAACTGCCACTCTTTGGAGTGCTGTTGTTTGGAGATACTTGTGTGTACTTTCCAAAAGGTGTCAACTTACTTCATATATTTTTAAACAAGTCAAGTTGTTCTGCTAATGTCTTTATAGAAATGTTTTAATAGTATATCATAATGAGAAGTTTGGCAATAAATTGTATCAGTTTGGTGGAATCACACTGCTTTGACAAGTGATTTAGAGAATCATTTATTTATTACACTTAGAAAAGACTTTGCATTCAAGACTTCTGAGAAGTGTGTATTTCTGCTCCCAAATCAAAGTTAAAAAAGACAATAGAGTGCTGCTGATAATTCATGTCATTTATAAAACACAAATCATTAGAAGCAGCAACAAAACTGGTGGATTTCCTGAGGCCCATTCTGGGAGCTGTAACACTTTTTGTATAGTTCTAGTCCCACTGTAGTCAATGACAGAATTCCAATTGACTCTATAAGCGAGTATTTTCATCCATTGAGCAGAAGTCCACGCATTTTGTCAAGTATAGAGATGTAATCATGACAATTATTTAAAATTTAATTTTACATAAATGACATACGGCATCTCATTATTATTATTACACACCTGGATCAGGGCAATTCGACATCATAGAAGCAAAGATCTGACCAGTCTTAGAAAGTGCTTTCATCAGTTTCAGCAAAGTTTCAGGAAAGCTAAGTGATAAACACAAAACCCTACTAGCTCTAGGAGGTATTTTAGTTTATTTTTAAAGCATGATCCTCCAAGTGTTATCAACAAGGGAAGAGGCTTTTCAGACCCACTGCTGAGTTACTGCAGTGCTTTCAGGAAGCATATGTGTGCATGCATAAAAGGATCCTGGAAGGCAGTGTAGCTATTCTCATGACTGAAAACAGAAATGAAGAAAGTCTGAAGCAAAAGAATCAGTTTAGTGCTGCTAAGGTGTGAGTAGCTAAGAATGGGAAAAAACATATGTGGGCTATGTATGTGCATGTGAATGCCCACAACAGAAACAATGAGAACTGAAATGGGTAAAAACTGACCTCCAATGAAGATAATGTGGAGAGGTGTAAAACACACCTATATCACCTGCCTAATAGTCAATGCTTAATTCCTACCCACACACACATATTTTCAAAGCATATCTCTATAATGCACAATTTTAGATGACATCTTAATACTAACACTTCCTTCAGTGTAAAAGCAGTAGAGATGATAAAATAATGTAGTCATAAATAATCCTGGATCTACAACACAAGATGTGAGAAAAAAAAATCACACAATACTTAACAAAGACATAAACCTCACTTTTCCAGTGACTGCAGTAAGGTACCAAGAAACAACATGACGATTACAAAACTTGTGATCATCCTATACTCAATGTCTCAGAACATTACTGTATAGAGTAGAGAGAGTTTCACCCAGGAAATAGAAATTGATTTTGATAAGAAGACAGGATAGACTGCAGTGAGCAATTGCAGGGCATGAGCAGATGAGCAGACTGACCAGCAACCTGTTCACATTCAACCAGACCCCTAAATACCATTATCTCTCTATCTTCTTAGAACTGCTCACCCTCAAAACACCTTAATTTCCCCCTTTCCCTGTCCTTGCTTCCTATTCAAAGCATCTTATACAATGTCTTGCAGAATCCCAAAGTGTATCCCATAGTCAGTAACCCTCCTTGGTCTGTAGGTTGATAGTGAAAGCCCAGTCACTTGACTGAGCTCGATGGCTTTCACCACGCAGACAAATGAGGCTGACTGTCCTCCTGTGACAGCCCTGCAAGAAGGAGCCAGATCAGAGTGCCCCAGTTTCTTATTCAGTTGTAAAGGTTTCCTGACTATCACTGTCTCTCTGTGCTTTGTGTGTGTGAAGATAAATTTCATGTTTCATAATCTAACAGTTTCATTGCAGATTCTGGAAAAAAAAGTTCTATTTTTACTTTTGCAACATATGATTTAAAATCTGCCACGTGTTCAGTGTGTGATAAGAAATATTTTTTGAGTTCCTGGGATTATCAAGATTATTATTATTATTGTTGTTGTTGTTATTATTATTATTATTATTATTATTAATAATAATAATAATAATAACAACAACAACAAATAGTGTTACCTGCACCAAACTGGTTTCCACCAAAAATTGGTGGATTCTATCCATCATTCAACATGCATAAAGAATAACACCATGATTACAAAATGGCAATTATAATTTAGTCAATTAACCTTTTCAGATAAGAGTTTCAGTAATACTATTTATAATATCACTCCAACAAACTCCTACTTCTTTGACATGTTTAAAAGTCAGATCAAGCTGACAGGTAATATACAACCCTAAATTTAATCCACTGAACACTGCCTATATTTCTTAAGATAATGAAGCTATTCAGATATTCAGAATGATAGCATCATTTAGGTTAGTGAAGAACATTAAAATCAATGAGTGTCGCTGTTAATCTAACACTTCCAAGTTCAGCACAAAACCTAATGTCCTTAATCACATGTCCAGGTCTTTTAAATACCTCCATGGATGGTGACTCAAACACTGACCTGGGCAATCCCTTTCAGCGCTTGTCAACTCTTTCAATGAAGAAATTTTTCCTGTTATTCAATCTAAACTTCCAATCTGCAGCCTCATGGGGCAACTTGTTTCCTCTTGTTTTATCACTGAGGAATGAGGCCACAATGCTGAGCTAAAAAATGTTTGAGACATAGATATCTTGGAGAGAGCATCAAGTATAGGATGATTGTAAAGTCTCATGCCATAACACAGGTAGGTCTTCTGAAGAATATATTTCACAGGACAAAGAGAACACCCAAAAGCATCAGTGGAAAAAGTTCTGTGTTAGATTCATCATCAGAGTGATTGCTGAACCATATGGGGTAACCTTTCTGTAGCATTGTAAAATAGATTTTTTGGCTGCATTAGCTTGTGAATGGTCTAACAATAGATGTAAGTGTGCTGACAAAACAGCTGAAGTGAAACAGCTTTTATCATTCAAGAATAAGTAAAACATTGAGAATATACATAATGATTACCATATGAATACAAAAATGGACCTAATTTGGATGGAAGGTAGTCCATTTTTCCAGTGCTGCAAGTCTTTTTACTGCTCTTAATCCAATTTTTACATTGCATAATTCCTTCTTTTTTTGGAACAAATACACCTTTTTAAGAAACTCTAATTCTCATATAAATCATTAAGGGACAACTTCACATTGTGAGTGTTTTATTTCTTTAACAGGCTTTCACTGTAAAAAATTTAGACTTTTTTTTAAATGGCGATTTTGAAATTACCAGAAACTGGTTTTACTCATGATTTTGCTTAATGTTAGAACAATGCTTAATTCTAACATGAAATAGACAGGAGTACAGAGATAGTTTAACCTATGGTATATCTTCCCATACAAACACTGCCCTTCTAGAAACCTAATTTCATAAGGTGGAAAAGGAAGAGGTGACTCTCTTCCCCTCTTTTACCCTTCCCCATACCTTGAAACATGAAGCCAATACCTTCAAGAATTTCCAAATTGTCTGGTGATTCCCACCTGAAAAGCTATCTGAATGAATTTGTCCTGCTGTGTTGGATCTGGATACAATCTAGACAGGCCTAGAAGAAAAGAAAATCTATTATGAAGGAAGGTAATGGTACTTTTGGTATACATTTGGTAAATACGTGAAGAGACAAGCAGTTACTTTTCTGGGAGAAACTGAATGTGACCAATACACTTTTTTCTAGATTTCCTTAGGATTCCTAATATCTCTAGTTGTTAGCAACACTACCAGTTTGCAGGAATGGAATAATGAGTTTGAATAGCCAGTGACCAGCAAATCAGATGTTGTGACAGTTTGTGGTAACCATTGTACAGCAGGGTCAGAAAAAAAAAAAAAAAAAAAAAAAAAAAAAAAAGACTGGCACAGAACACCCAGAACTACTTTGTGCAAGATTATCAACTTAAATACCTGTCATGAGAGAATATAGGCTCTTGTCTACATTTCTGCCATACCTAATGAGGAAACAGTGACACACTTCAAGCATTTGCCTGAGCTCTGAGTCTACTTCAGCTTGCATTCATGTTCAAACATCCTTGAATAGGTAAATAAGAAGCAGTTATGCATTAAGAAACTACCTACATCTAGATCATGTAAAGAAATGAATACTTAGGCTTCTCTGCAAATAATGAACCTAGTTCCACGTCCTCATTGCTAGTATTTTCTTTTGCTTTATTGACATTTTAGTTTGACTCACTTTTAATGATGATAAATATGTCTTGAGCAATTGGGAGGGCTAGACAGCAAGATCCCTTGACATGAGAACATTGCACAAGTGCAGAGCACAGCACGTGACGGGTGTTAGCAATCCATGGACAGATAGTTTCAGGGAAACACTTTTTGAGTAGCTTTACAAGTCTATGTTTCAGTTCGCCTTGCAAACAATTAGAATTTTACTGCAGGAGACTATGAAAAAAACCCCTTATTAGATTAGATTACAAAATCAGATTAGATTAGACTAGATTACAGGATCACTAGGCTGGAAGAGACCTTCAAGATCATCGAGTCAAATACACGCCCTAACACCTCAGCTAAACCATAGCACCGAGTGCCACATCCAGTCTTTTTTTAAACACATCCAGGGATGGTGACTCCACCACCTCCCCAGGCAGACCATTCCAGTGCTTTATCACTCTTTCTGCAAAAAACTTTTTCCTAATATCTGACCTATATTTCCCTTGGTGCAGCTTAAGACTGTGTCTTCTCGTTCAGTCTGGTGAAAAAGACAAACCTCCAGCTGACTACAGCCACCTTTCAGGCTGTTGTAGAGGATGATAAGGTCACCTCTGAGTCTCCTTTTCTCCAGGCTAAGCAACTCCAGCTCCCTCAGTCGTTCCTCACAGGGCTTGTGTTCCCAGCCCTTTGCCAGGCTCGCTGCCCTCCTCTGGACTCATTCAAGAGCCTCAATGTCCTTCCTAAACTGGGGGCCACAACTGGACTCGAGCACTTGACACAGCACTGGCCTCGCCAGTGCCGGGTACAGGGGCAGAATGACCTCCCTGCTCCTGCTGGCCACACCATTCCTGACACAGGCCAGGATGCCCTTGGCCTTCTTGGCCACCAGAGCACAGAGCTGGCTCATGTTCAGCTGGCTGTTGAGCAGCACCCCCAGGTCCCTTTCTGCCTGGGCACTGTCCAGCCACACCATCCCCAGCCTGTAACATTGCAGGGGGGTTTTGTGGCCAAAATGAAGGACTCGGCACTTGGACTCATTAAATCTCATCCTATTGGACTCTGCCCATCCATCCAATCATTCTGGGTCTCTCTGCAGAGCCCTCCTACTTTCCAACAGATTGACACAAGTTCCCAGCTCAGTGTTGTCTGCAAATTTACTGATGAAAGACTCAATACCCTCATCCATGTCATCAGTAAAAATATTGAACAGAACTGGCCCCTGCACAGATCCCTGGGGGACACCACCAGTGACTGGCCACCAGCTGGATGTGGCACCATTCACCAGCCCTCCCTGGGCCCAGCCATCCAGCCAGTTCTTAACCCAGCAGAGAATGCTCCTGTCCAAACCGCGGGATTAGGTTAGATTACTTTAGATTTGATTAGAAGCGTTACTGGACCTGCTGCTCACCGATGCAGAAGAGCTCTTTAAAAGACGTGAAGCTTTACAGGCAGGCTGGACTGTAACACAGGACCGACCGCTGGGCCAGAGAGGCGGGATTCTGTCCCAGACGGCTTGGGCTGGGCTCCGGGAGCGGGGCAGGGTCACGGGCAGGGCTGTTCCGGAGCCCGCGCCTCTCCCCGGCCGCCGCTCTCCGCGCTCGCACGGCCCGGCCCGGCAAATCCCACTGCGCGCTGGGGCTTCTGACCGCTCGGCCTCCTCCGGCTGCTCCTCGCCGGTTTCCGCGAGAAAGGCGCTGGAAGGGTTGGGATTAACAAGTTTTAGGAAACGGTCTTGTCCTGTCTGGCAGGGTTTCAGACTACAAAGCTCTGATAGAGAAAGGGTCGGCAGGGCTCAAACTGCCCCTGTGTTCTCGTTTAGCAGTTTCCCTAGACTGTATTCTCCAGGGACTTTCCAAATATCACTTTCTCTTTAAACCACGCTCCCTATAGTCCGGAACACAGTTGTGTTCACACCGAATTGTTAGGCTTTCTCGAGGTCTTCTTTCACTGACATGAACATAACTTCACCAGCAGCTACAGTTTCATGTGAAATATTTAGGAAGCCGTTTGCACTATAGTGTGATGGCCTTTTGTTTGGGAGAAAAAGAAATTAGGGCACACCTTTCTCCCATGCTCCAAACGCTTGATGGAGAAATGGATTCCTGTTAGAACAATCAAGTAGAGCCACATGCTATGGTTATGATACCACTTACATGTATAAATAACATGACCTCCAATATTTATGCTGCCATCACTATAGAAAACAAACTTGTCTTCATACTGTAAGCCCCTGAAAGGTGTACTTTAGGAAATAAGCATCCTGTGTTCTACAAAAAACATTGTTCACCAACTGTTAGTTAACAATATTAACTTTTTCTCCCCTTAGAATAACAGAATCATTTACGGTGGAAAAGACCTTTCTGAGTCCAGCCATAAACCTAATGCCGAGTCCTCCACTAAAACATGTCCCAAATTACCACACCTATGGGTCTTGGAAATACCTCTAGAGACAGCAACTCCACTACTTGGTTTCCCTGGAGAACCTGTTCCAGGGCTTGACAACCCTTTCAGTGAGGAAATTTTTCCCAATATCCAATCTAAACCTCCCCTGGTGCAACTTGATGCTGTTTCCTGTTATCCTATAATTTATTTGGAAAAAGAGCCCGACACCTGCCTTGCTCAGTAGTTACAAAGAGTAAATAAGATCTTCTCTGAGTCTCCTTTTCTCCAGGCTGAACAACCCCAGCTTCCTCACCTGATCATCAGAGTTGGTCTCAAAACCTTTAAACAATTTAATTGCTCTTCTTCAGACACCCTTCCTCAAGTTTAACACACGGCTTCAAGGCTATTAGTTCTTATGTTTAAACTGTGAAAATCAAGAAATCAGCATATGCCATATCTCGATTGTTCTATATTCTATAACTTGGCTATTTTCATTTTAATCTCTCTTCCCCTTTGGCAGGTTACCTGTTCTTTACATCTCATGTCCACAGGTTTCAGTCAGAGCTACCTCTTTGGAGGCTGCAGACCACACACCTTCAACTAGTATAAATAGATAATATATTTTTAAACAGCAGCCCAGGGTGTTAATAATTTACTAAACCGCCAGTAAAACACCACAGCTCCTTTTGACTCACAAGACTTTAATGCACTGCAAGACTTTCTGCTCTGCCTGAAGATTTTGCATTCCATGGCTCATTCTAAACTCTCCTTGTCTTGCTGAAACTTGATAATAATGAAGTTTATTTATCACAGTGCTTCATTTTGCAATCTGAAGTGATGCAGTTATGAGATAATCACTTTCTTCCCATCTTTTACACTGCTTTTTCATTTGGATTTTTCAGTTTTTATAACCTCTTCCCAGGTGATAAGGGATCCTATGTGTGTGATTGCTTTCATTCAAATAAATCTTTTTTATTAGTGTCTTCTAGTTACTTGGAAAGTAACCACAGAATATGCTTTTAAAAACAATCTGAAAGTTTGAACTGTCAAATTACAACTGAGCTTTAAGATTTAGTATATATAGAATAACACAAATGATTACACAAAACCTGCCAGAATTTGTAGATTTTTGTATTGCAAAACAAATATGTCCAGTGACTGACAAACAAATGGGTATGATCTGAAAAACCTGAAACATTTTGTGTCTTGAAGTACTCTTAAGTGGTAAGTAGTGAATGGCAAAAGCATGAAAGACCAAACAGAGGTATCTATATTATGAAAAATCAGATTAATGGAATAAGATGCCAGGCTAGGAACTGTAAGAAGTAAGTATATATTAATTTATGCATTCACACACCTGGTGTGGAGAGAGACTATCTTAATTTTAGTATAACAGAGGATAATTCCATGTGATGGTTTGCAATAGGCTGTTTTAAAACTCCCAGACATGTACTTTTTACATGATAACATACTTTTGGTTCCTGAATGGTAACCTTGAATCCTGGTTTTGCAAACAGGTTTGACTTTGTACCTGATTTCTTAAAACAAATGCTGTAAACAGGATGAAAAGTTTAAAAGAAAATTTTAATTTCCTTCTCTAAAAAGTAAAACTTTGTAGACTAATTTGATGTGTAATTTTAGAATGAGTCTATATTGTGATGTGTTGTCCTTAAAAATAAGCCTTCTGATTTGTTTTAGTATAGTGGAGTCAGTTCTCATGAATTATAAGATAAGCAAAGAATCATGTTTACATTCTTTTATAAAAGATATCACTTGATCGACTTCTCAAGTGACCAGTGAAGATGGAGAGGTGGTTACTTCTCTGTCCAATCTCTGATCACTGTCCAGAAATTTATATATACGAAGTCAACAACAAACTAGAGACTTTTTCCTTTCTTCTTCTCTGCCTGAACACCTGTTGTGTGTGTTGCTGTGTGTTTCTATCTGCGTCACAGTAATAGTGATGCAAATCTGATTCTGTTCCATACCATTGACACTTAAAGAAGACATTATGTGTCTAGTACTTTTTACATCGTAGAAGAGTAGATGTTTTGGTGAAGGCTGAAGTTTAGCTGTCCTTGACCAAACGAAAATGTGATACATGTAGATGTAATGTTACATAGTTTAAACAGTTTAAAAGTGCAGTTACCTTTACATCTGCACATAGATGTGGAAGGGAAGGAAACCAGTCTTATTAGAGATGTGATGTGGATTTATTTTATTTCTATGTTCTAACATCAAGCTTCTAGTTAAAAAAAAGAAAAATAAAAAAAGAAAAATAAATTTGATTAACTTTGGTGCCATCACATAAAAGAAAAAATGTAACTGATGGATAGCCAAATTGCTCAGATTGTAGACTGGATAGCTGGTTTATAAGGCTGGACAAATTTCTCAGCTGAGAGTTTGTCATATTTTGATAGTATAAAGTCCTACTTGCTACCTTGTGCCTTAATAATAGTCATCATTCTAAAGTGGAAAAAAATCACAGGCTTAGTGATAATGAAAACTGTTACCTTCCATTTTCTGATTGGTGTATTGCTCTTGGATCATGGAAAGATTTTTATATCATTCTCACCTAAGGCTTTATTTAGTGCACATGGGTATCAAAGGTTTCAATAGCAAATTCCTGTACATCTGCACTTGGTTGGTGCATATGCAGATGCATTTCAAGTGCATTTGCATTTCGAGGCCAAACTGATTCTTTTATCCTTCCTGTCCCACTCAACTTTTCCCTGCCCTTTCGTTTTCACACTCCCCTTTCTCTATCCCTTTGCCTTTAGCCTTCACCTACCTTTAGCTTTCCCCTACTATCCATCCCTCAATGGATCTTTTAGGTGCTGGCCAGACAGGGGAACTGGGATGTTTGCTGTATTTTTGTTGCTATCTTGTTTTTCTTTGTCTGTGGTGTATTTTTGTGGGTTCTGTGTTGGTTTGGGTTTTTTTGGTTTTTTGTTTTGAGTTTTTTTGTAACAGAAAGTTATCTCAGCATACATCATGAAGCAGTACAAGAGCATTTTGCAGTATTTGGAAGCAATTACTCTAATCTGTTGGACGTGTGTGTGTTTGGCAATGATGAATGTTTCCTGGGAGCACTTAGTGTTCATAAAATTATATAAACAAGGGTGGTGTAAGTTGAAAGACATGTCAAGTGAAATTTAGAGTGACATGGATGTCAGTGCTTTGCATTGTCTTGACAAAGTGCGATTTAAGCAATTGCTTTTTGCATTGACATCAGGAGGGAAGAAGTCTCAAGATGCATCACCAAACCCAAGTTCAAAAGACAAGTGTTGGTAGCTGTCAAAGCATAAATGCATGTTGAATGTAAGTGCAGCCAGGGAAGTGATAGCGGATGTGTGTGCCCATAAAAAAGATCTTGAGATAACAAAAAGTGTTTTGATGGATGTAGGTGATAGTTTTATGATTATGGTAAGCAATTAAGAGGTTCAAGTAGCATTTGGCAAATCCTGCATTTTGTATCCAGGATTCCATTCTCCTGTGAGACTCAAACAAAATAAATATGAGTAAACATTCACATTTTTCAAGAGTAACTTGGTCCCTATAAGTTATGAGGGAAGGGGCAAAACACCATCTTTCATTTTGCCTTTTTTCCTGAGCTTTGGAACTGAGTACATTCAATAGGCTGCTTCGCACTTTAAATAAAGAAAATGGAGATTTTTGTACTTCAGTTATAGCCATTGTGTTTTATTATTAAGGCAACTTTGCATTTGGCTTAACAAACAGGTATGACTTTATGAAGCAGTAAAACAGTGTTACTTGCAAACAGGTTTTCGAGAAAGGCTTGGATTGAGTGACATTTTGGCAAATGAAGATAGCTAATCAACAATATTTTATATGCATTCCAAACTTGGAATACAAGAACAGATGCATTTACAGATGTTGGAGAAAAGTGTGTGCTTTATTCTCTCTAGTTTGTCCATAAAGTGTGCAAGCAAACTAATACCAGAAAAATGCTTGAAAGAAAAAGAAAGTGCTGGTAGTATTGAAAAATATTGCTATTAAAGAAAAAGTTTTAAAGAACAAATTTGTTGATTGGTCAGGTGGTTTGGGTTGCCTTGTAGTGCAGCTCTATTGCTATATCCCCATAATTCACAAAACATTGTTAGTGTTCAGTGCTTATAACTTGTTGTCACATAAATAGTGAAATCAAGCCTGATTCAGTGTATATTTTTGCTATACAATATTTACCATGAGGAAAATTCAGGCTCTTCTTTTATGCATAACTAAATTTCTATTAAATAAAAACGCCAAGAGTATCTGTAGTGATCTTTTGTGGGGTCACAGGGAAGCTCATCAGCTTTGACCTTCATCTGGTACACAACAGGGAAGACAACATTTAGCAAGTTTAACAAATCTGTCTGTCATGCCTGTTGGGAAACATTCTAGGTGTAGCAATATTCAGTTCAGTGGTTATACTCTGCGAGCCCTCTGTTCAAAATCAGTTCAGCATAGGGGACAGTTAAAGTTCAGTAGATTGTTCAAGAGAGAATTGGAACATTTTGAACTTTTTTTGAGCTCAACAATGTCTTGCTATGAAGACTGAACTTACTACTTTACTTGCCTTATTTGTCTTCAAGTTTTAATTAGCAGGTGAACCAAATTTAATTCCTACTGTTTTGACATATAGAGACTTCTTGGGGCGGTAAGTGAATCTTATTCAAATGAATTGTATTTCATATAGTGTTTTTTCTGCTTTTTGGTGCTAGCAGGTAGAAACAACTTGACATCCTTGTAGAATGGAAGCTAAGTGGATTGAAAAAGTCAAGCAATCAAAATCTAATTTTTTGTCTCAAATATTTCTATTCTGTGCATTTTCGGAGTTCAAAGTATGTGCTCAAATATCTGTAAAAAAGACTTAAGATTTAACTCTAGAAAACAGATCATATTATTCCTTTTGCCCCAAAGGACCTTGCCTTTGGAAAATATCTCAAGATCAAGCCTGGTTTTAAGATTCAAAAATTACTTTGTTGCTAGCAAATACACGGAATTACAATTAACTCTGAGATAAATGCAGGCTCTAAGATGCAGCTGATGAGGAGATGGATCCAAGGGATCTAAAGTACCTGAAGCACTGTGCTTAGAGAAAAGCTAAGTCTATGTAGCAACACAAGCAAATGTTTCTCTGACTAGTACTTGGTAAATGTCTATAAAGGGTTTTACTGAAATAGGAGGCATAATCTTGTAATATTATCTCCAATCAGTACACACCAATTGTGTGTGGAATTCTTTGGCATGCATGCCAATGAAAATAAGTACAATGTACCAAAATGTTACTGTGACGCAGATAGAAACACACAGCAACACACACAACAGGTGTTCAGGCAGAGAAGAAGAAAGGAAAAAGTCTCTAGTTTATTGTTGACCTCGTATATATAAGTTTCTGGACAATGATCAGAGATTGGACAGAGAGGTTACCACCTCTCCATCTTCACTGGTCACTTGAGAAGTCCATCAGGTGATATTTTTTACAAAGGAATGCAAACATGATTCTTGTTTATCTTACAATTCATGAGAACTGACTCCACTATAGTAAAACAAATCAGAAGGCTTATTTTCAGGGACAACATCTCACCCTTTTACCATTACAAAAAGAAAAAGAAAAAAGAAAAATGAACAATGCTCTATTACAAAAGAAAAGGAAAAATTGAACAATGTTTCATCTTCAAAAGAAAAGGAAAATGAGCAATGATTCATGTCTGCTTGATGAAGGAAAATTTTTGAAGTAATCACTCATGTGTCTGCACCAAAACCATCATCCAATGGTTCATTCACCTGATGATTTTCAGTTTAGTCATGGTTTCCAACCTGCCCATCATCTGTGTTTTGCCTTTGCAACCAGGCTGAAATTCTGCAACACTTCCAGGTGAGCGATGGTATACAAAGCTCTTGCCAACCAACTCTGTGGGGTTCCACCCTGCATTCCCCGTTTGTGTTTGTGTAGAACACACTTTTGTATACATGAGCACATTCTACAACAGGTTGACCAGCCAGGGAATGAGACTTGTGTGACACACTCCGCATCTGCAGGAACTGCTGCACCTTCAGAGAGGTGTGAGCAGAACCATCATTGGTCTTCACAGCAGAAGGCATGCCTAGAATGGCAAAGGCCTGCCTCCAGTGGACAATGACATCACAGGTCTGCTCTCCAGTGTGAGCTGAAGCTCACATCACAAAGAAGAAAGTGTCAGCAGTGACATGCACATACCTGAGCTGGCCAAACTTGGCAACTTGGGTGACATCACTCTGTCAAAGCTCCAAGGCCTCTGGGTGTCACCACTGCCAGCAAAGGCATAGCAAACTCATGACAGTCCTCACACGGCTTGACAAAGTCACGCCCTCAGTTGCTGTCAACTGAAAACTCCTGCGAGGTACATGCTGTCTGATGGAGAAACCCATGTGATGCCTTGGCCTGCACGAGTGTCAAGATGAGGTGCTACCCAGGCTGGGTTAGCCAACTTGTCAGCCCTCATGTGACCTTCAGCCATGAACCCTGGCAAATTCACATGACTCTCCACATGCAGAATGGAAAATGAATGAACCTGGGCCTGAATAGCACATCACAGGGTCCCCAGCAAAGGGAACAAAGCAACCATGTCAGCCACACAGGCAGAAACCCATGACCAAAGTGAAAATTCCTGGGAATTGTCAAAATGTCATGACAACAACACAGGCTTCCACGATTCCACAAAGTGAGCTGATCCATCCTCATGATTTTTCAAAACCTGACAAATCCAGAGTAGTTATGTAAACAGGGACATCAATGGAGGAAGAATGCGATAAATTTGATGAGCAGAAAAAGCTCACAGAACCCCACCAGCATCTGACGTGCCTCAGGGGTCAGTGTTTGAGGTGTCTTTGATTCAGTCACCCTTTAACTATTCAAGCAAAGGAGACAATTGTGTTGTCCAAATTATGGACACAACCAAGTAACCAGTCCCACTAATTTATGGGCTCTGCTGCACTTGGTTTTAGGATTGATAGTCTCAAAGCACTCAGCATCTTCACTGAATGCACAAATTGCGCCTAGTGACCTTAGGATTCCTGATCCAGAGGTCTTAGGACTCCTGGTCCTAATTTTGAACCTCCTAATATTTCCAAGGAGGATTTTCGTGAGCTCCTTTTTGGAACCACTGTTTGTGAGCTTCAAACAAAGCTCATGCCAATACAATTAAGAATGAATGGCTGGCCAGTTTTGCATGCCTTCATGGCTGTCTTCCATTGATATCTCTCTATGGACCCAGCACTGCTGAAAGCTAGCACTGAGAAGACACATTCCATCGGAATGCAAAGGAACAGAAACAAAAAACCCAAAACAACACTTCAGATCCATGAGGAGGACCCAGCCAATTGGCCAGGAGCATGATGGACAACATCAGATCAGCCTGCAACATCCCCATGCTTTCACCATGGCCTTGATCAGCCAGAGGATTTTTCAACAACCTGCAATTCCCAGAGTTTCTTTGATGCAGAGAACAAGAGTAATCAGGGCCTGGCAGAAGACACCCTGGTCCAATTGAAGTCCATCCTGAAAAACAACCACACAAGCCAGAACCCCCACCCCCAGACAGTCCCATCAGCATCAGTGGAAAATTGAGGCCAAATCCTGGCCGTCAGTCCCTCTGGGTCTATGTTCATCACCGGTCTCTGGCTCACGCAGCACTGCACCATCCTTGTCACGGCCATGACCGTCTGCTCTGGCACCAGGGAACTCAGGAAGAAGAATCTCTGAAGGTGCAGCAGAAATGGACATGACACACAGTGTCTCAGGATGTTCTGTGATCTTCAGGACACCTGCCCAGTGGGTTCGAGGTGGCCCAGGAGAGTCGAAGCCACCTTCTCCCTGCACTTGGACGTCAATCCCATGAACACAAAACTCAAAAAACACACATTGAGCAAACTTGCTCTTCACAACAGCAGCAAGGCTGGCAAACCCAATGGAAGAGGACCCATTCACCTGGGATCCTTCGTCCAGGGAAATTACTGTCCCTCCAACAGCCACGTCTCTGCCTGTTCCAAAAGGAACCAACGCAGAGCCGGCAGCTGCCGCAGCCTTGGCTTTTGTGGGAGACGTCAGCAGTGAAACCGAACCAGCCACAGGTCCCAGCAGGGCACACGAACCCAATGCGGGACGGAGCGGGTCCAACTCTGCTCCCCGCTCCCCCAGCGCGGGGGGAGAACGGGACGCAGCAAGGGGCGCGGCCGGCGCAGCCGCGGGATCACCGCACGCCGCCCCGGGGCCGACCGGCGGTAGGACACCCAGCACGGGCGGCGCGGCAGGGGAAAACCGCTCGGCGGGGCCGGGGGGCCCCGCGGACCCGGTGACAACCGGCCCAGCCGCCGCAGCGGGCACGGCGGCCACCCCCGCGCCCGGCGGGGCCGTCACTGCGAGGGGTCTGTTTGCGATGCCACCGCATCGCCCCCCGCCGCCTTCACGGGGCCGTTGGGCGGCCCGGGAGCCAACAAGGGCAGCGCGGCAGGGGAAATCCGCTGGGGGAGGGGGGCGCTGAGCCCCGGCCCACACCCCTCACTGCAAGCGGCAGCTCCTGCCACCCCCCGCGGGGCCCCCGCAGTGACGGGCGGGGTCTGCAGAGCCATGGCAGCACCCCGCTCCGCCCCCGAGGGCTCGGCCCCCGGCTGAGGAGCCGGCGCGGGCGGGGAGGGGCCCGCGGGGGGGGCCCCGGGCCTGCGCGGAGCACGGCGAGCACTGTCCCATCCCCTGGTCACGACGGACGGGTCCCCCCGCCATGTCCGGCGGGGCTGCAGCAGCGGGGACAGAAACCCCTGCTGGCCCGGGCTCTGCCCGCAGCGCGGGCGCCGCTCCCAGCGGCGTTGCCGGTGCAGGCGGGGAGGAACCCGCGGGGGAGCCGGGACGCGCGGCCTCGCTGGAATCAGCTGCAGCGTCCGCGCTGCCAGCGTCCCGCTCTGCATCGACACCTTCCCCCAGGGCAGGAGAGACGCTCCGAACACCCTGCACGTCTGCGGAGACGCCAGAATTAGACACCGTCTCCAGACCTCGCAAAAAGTTAACAAGACGTTTACAGTTTAACCACAGCCTCACTTTCACCAGATTCCAGCTGACACGAAGGGATTTTCGGAGAATCTCCCCCAAAAGCGACCACGCCTCCAGAGAAAATGCATCTTCAGGGAAGCAGCCTTGACCTCTGCATAGAGAGCTTCAAGTTCCTTTGGGCTAATAGTAGCAGAATAATACTGAAGAATTTTCTCCCACATCTCCATAACCATTAGGCAGTCCTCAGAAAGCAGAGGAGTTGCCATCTCCGCCCAACTGACAGATAAAAAAGCGTACAGTCACACGAGAGACAGGGGGTCTCTTTTCAGATCCCACCACAACTGTCCTACAGTCGGGGGTCAGCAGAGCTTATCTCCGTGACCTACCAAGCCGTCCTTTTGGTCAGGGTCACCAGATGTTACTGTGACACAATAGAAACACACAGCAACACACACAACAGGTATTCAGGCAGAGAAGAAGAAAGGAAGAAGTCTCTAGTTTATTGTTGACCTCGTATCTATAAGTTTCTGGACAGTGATCAGAGATTGGACAGAGAAGTTGCCACCTCTCCATCTTCACTGGTCACTTGAGAAGTCCATCAGGTGATATCTTTTACAAAGGAATGCAAACATGATTCTTGTTTATCTTATAATTCATGAGAACTGACTCCACTATAGTAAAACAAATCAGAAGGCTTATTTTCAGGGACAACACCAAAAGGAATTGGAAGTCTATTATTGTCTCCTTTTTCCTCCCGCTTCCACATAAGTGAGCTGGTGGGAATGTGAGCTAAAGAAATTCTTGTATTTTCCTGTGACTCTTTGTGAGGCAGGCACCACTTTCAGGATCACTGTTTGCTCCTCTTTAAGGAAGAGAGATCCTGAAGCTTAGCAACTGTTTAGAGAGATGATTGCTTCCTCAACAGGTGCTCTTTATGCTCTCTGTTTCCACACGAATAACACCATCCATCCCTTTATATTTTAACCCAGAAATGATTAATACAGAAACAGATTATGGCATACTCTGTGTACCATAAAATATTCTGGGAGACAAAACCCTGGGTCACTCTGCTTCCTGTGGTCCAGTTTTCTGACTTTATAACAGGACCTTTAAGTCTTATCAGATCATTACAGTGCCAGACCAAGCTCACTTTTCTGTGAAACATCTGTACGACTGGGCTGAAGAATTCACTACTTCCAGCCTGACCGGAAAGTGATGAATTCATTACTGACTGAACAGCAGATCCTGGAGGGTCATGATCAGTGGCACAGAGACTAGTTGAAGGCCTGTCATTAGTGGTATTCCCTAGGGTTCTATACTGGGCCAAGTGTTGTTTAATTTGTTAATCAATTATTTGGATGAAGGGGCAGATACCTTCTCAGCAAGTTCACTGATGACCCAAAGCTGTGAGGAGTGTCTGACACCCCAGAGAGCTGTGCAGCCCTTCAGAGGGACCTTGACAGCTGGAGGGATGGGCAGAGAGGAACCTTCTGAAATTCAACAAAGGCAAATGCAGTGTCCAGCACCTGGGGAGGAATAAACCTGACCACCAGTACAGGCTGTAGATCAAACTGCTGGAAAGCAGCTCTGAGAAATGGACCTAGGGGTCCTGGTGGACAGCAAGCTGTCCATGAGCCACCAGTGAGACCTTGTGGCCAAGAAGGGCGATGGGATCCTGGGGTACATTAGGAAGAGCATTGCCAGCAGGTCAAGGGAGGGGATCCTGCCCTTCTATTCAGTCCTGGTGAGGCCACATGGAGTGCTGTGTCCACTTCTGTGCTCCTCAGGACAAGATATGGATCTCCTGGAGCAGTTCCAGGGGAGAGCTACAAAGTTGATCGAGGGTCTGGAGAATCTCTCTTACAAGCCAAGGCTGAGGGAGCTGGGCCTGTCCAGCCTTGAAAAGAAGTGATTGAGAGAAGACCTCATCAATGTCTATGAGTATCTAAGTGAGAAGTGCCAGGGGATGGAGCCAGGCTCTTGTCAGTGGTGCCACCTGATAGGATGAGATGCAATGGGCAGATATGGATACACATGAAATTCCACCTGAATGTGAAGAACTTCTTTACTATTATGGTGACCTTCTGAGCCACTTAGGCACTCATATATCTTTAGGACCTGATGGGATTCATCCAAGGATACTGAAGGGCTGCTGGAAAGTTCACCAAGACACTGTCCATCATTTATAATCAGTCCTGGTTGACTAGGAGGTCCCAGACAACTGGAGATTGGCCAATTTGATGCCCACCCACAGAAAGGGAACTACAGGCCTGTCAGCCTGACCCCAGTGACCAGGAGGGTTATGGAACAGATCACCTGGAGTGCAATCACACGTCACATACAGGACAACCAGGGGTTCAGGCCCAGCCAGCATGGGTTTAGGAGGGGTGAGTCCTTCCTGACCAACCTGATCTCCTTTTATGACCAGGTGATCTGCCTGGTTGATGGGGGAAAGGCTGTGATGTGTCTACCTGGTCTTCAGTAAAGCCTTTGATACTGTCTCCAAATGAATTCTCTTGGAGAAGCTGTCAGCCCACGACTTGGACAGGTGCAAGGTCTTTGCTGGGTTAAGAACTGGCTGGGCCAAGAGAGATGTGGTGAGTGGTGCTTCATCCAGTTGGTGGCTGGTCACTAGTGGGGTTCCATGAGGCTCAGTATTGGGCCCAGCCTTGTATAATATCTTTATTGATGACCTGACTGAGGGTCATCAATAAAGTGTACTGTCAGCAAGTTCACAAATTACATCAAGTTGGGTGCAAGTGTTGATCCGCTGGAGGGTAGGAAGGCTCTACAGAGGGATTTGGATGGGCTGGAGTGATGGACTGAGGCCAATTTTATGAGCTTCAACAAGATGGTCACAACAACCCCGTGCAGCTCCATGGGCTGGGGAAAGAGTGACTGGAAATCTGCTCAGTGGAAAAGCAACTGGGGTTGCTGGTTGCCAGCAGGCTGAACATGAGCCAGTATGTTACTGTGACGTAGATAGAAACACACAGTAACACACACAGCAGGTGTTCAGGCAGAGAAGAAGAAAGGAAGTCTCTAGTTTATTGTTGACCTCGTATCTATAAGTTTCTGGACAGTGATCAGAGATTGGACAGAGAAGTTACCACCTCTCCATCTTCACTGGTCACTTGAGAAGTTCATCAGGTGATATCATTTACAAAGGAATGTAAACATGATTCTTGTTTATCTTACAATTCATGAGAACAGACTCTACTATACTAAAACAAATCAGAAGGCTTATTTTCAGAAACAACACCAGTGTGTGTGCCCAGGTGAAGAGGAAGGTCAAGAGGGTGTGGCTTGTGTCAGAAATAGTGTGGCCAGCAGGACTAGGACAGGGATAGTCCTCCTGTACTTGGCACTGGGGAGGCTGCACCTCAAATCCTTTGTGCAGTTTTGGGCACCTCACTCCCAGAAAGTCATTGAGGTGCTGGAGCATGTCCTGAGAAGGGCAGCTGACCTGGTGAAGGTTATGGAGGGTAAGTCATATGAGGAGCATCTGATGGAGCTTGGGTTGTTTAGACTGGATAAAAGGAAGCTCAGGGATATCTTACTGCTCTCTACAACTGCCTGAAAGAAGGTTGCATCCAGGTAGGGATCAGTCTTTCCTCCTAGGTAACCAGCAACAGGACAAGAGGACATAGCTTCAAGCTGTGCCACTGGAAGTTCAGGTTGGACATCAGGAGGAAGTTACTCCTTGAAAGAGTTAACTGTTGGAATGGACTGCTCAGGGAGGTGGTGGAGTCACCATCCCTAGAGGTGTTCAAGAAACAACTGGACATGGTACTTAGTCCTATGGTCCTTTCCACCCTAAATGATTCTGTAATTCTGCAACTCATTGCTCTCACTTGGATGCAAAAAGCATTAGGAGATGCCATAAATGTGCTACAATACAAACGAACTTTAAGCTCTCTGGATAAAGTATTGTGTTATTTAGATTTATTTAAGATTAATTTCCCAGAATGATGTAATTGGAAATAGGTGTTAAAAATCATGTATGTCAAATGAGAAGAAAAAGAATGGGTATGTTAATATATAAATTATATTAGGAAAGTTGTGTAAAACTACTCAAAGCGTGTATTGTTGTCATGCAGAACAAAGCCATATACAAGTGCTACCTTTAAAAGCAGAATCTTGTTGAAGAGAACTTTTTTAACTTGACATGTCATTGGGTGTCTTTTGCTGTCAGTGTAAGTGGGAATACAGCTTTTTTAGTAAGCTGGTAGTGAGACTTAGTGGTTATAAACATTTATTAATAGCCTAAGTCTAGACCATATGCTTTCAGACAAAAAGAAGACAGGGATGATGAACTACTTTAAAACTTTTTGGTTTATCCCTTGCAAAAGTTTTCAGTGTTTGTTTTTGGGCTTGCCACCAGCTCTGAGCCTGGGAATCTTGTGAGCCTGCACAACCCATCTGTTCATTCTCTCTTTGATCCTTGGAACATAAAATGGAACAAATTTTTCTGGCCAAATTAGTTCAAGGTAATGAGCCAGTGTATCAGATTATTCAATGTCTATCCCACTGCCTAGATGAGAAGACAGTTCATTCTGCAGGATCCCAAAAAACCCCCAAAGACAGCAAAGTATTGCAATCAGGGAAGAACTGTGATTCTGTGTGTTCTTTGCTGTGCCCTATTAATATTTCCAGGAAAAACTCTTTCAGCCCTTCACCTGTCCTCTGTTCCTTAGTGTCACTGGTTTAGTCTTCTTTTGCATCTAATTCATGATCCAAAAGGAAGTAGGATGGGGAAGTGCACATTCTCATGTAAGCTCAAAACAGGAGAGAAGATAGTGGTCAAACACATTATTGAGACTCTTGCCCTGAACTCTTTGAACAGTTACAGACTGCTATGCTCAGCTTCTCTTTGCTGCAGAAGACTGATCTCTGAAATATGTGTATATCCATGAATATGAGGATAAGACTGTGGAGCACCAGTAAGTATAGCTGCTCTACTCCCTGGGACCGAAGCAGCACCCCAGACCATCTAGTCATTTGGAAATGGAGCACTGTTCACTGCTTGGAGAAGTAACTATGGCCACTCAATATGGAAAAGCATTTTTTCCTGAGTTTGAAAACCACACCCACTCAAATATTCCTGTGCCAGCTAAAATACACAGCTGTACATCAGGAAAGATGAGCTCTTTGTCAGTTCTCTTACTGTAAGGGAGCCACATCCTGTTGTGCAGGCAAGCCAAGTCAACCAACTTAAATAAATGTTAGAGAAAAAGATTAGCTAACAAATACAGAGATGTAACTGAGGGATGAGTGGTTATTGAAAAAAAGAAAAAGAGACTAAGTAAAGTAGCAGATGTAGTTTTTTGCTCTAGTTAGTGCATAAGAGACTATTGTTGGAATGAAAACGTTCAGAAGTGTGACATCTTTGTGAGACCTGACTAGATACCTTATTTTTGCACAGCTTCTAGGTTTTTCAGAGCTGCTGGCTATGGTTAACCAGCATAAACAGTAGGAACAAGGCTTCATTAAGAGTTATGGTTCTGTCTAGCTATTCAGTTTTCATTGTTTCTTTCTATGGATGGACACAGTATGAAGTGACATTATTTCTTCTTTGGTATTTCAGCTTAATGGGGAAGTGTTTTTTCTTGTACACTGTTATCCTTGCCAAGATTTCCATGAAGGATACGGACATTCTTTGGCCTGTTTTTTACAGGTGCTGCTTCTATCATACATTTTAGATAATCTGTCTCTTGGCGGCAGAAACATAGCAGGAATTCTCAACTATGGTGGGAGTTGTATGTTGTCAGTGCAATCTGAAGTATTTATTGCTTTCCTCTGAGATACTGACTTTAGAGCTGCAGGCAGATTTCAGTTTCTTCCTTCTTTGTGAAAACAGGGTTAACTTTGTCTCCCTGCATTCAGAGATCTAAAAGAGACTTCTCTTGACGATGGAATGTAACTGTTCTCACAGAACATTCTTCTCATCCTTATTCAGTAGCTTATTTTGATTTACAAATACCTTGGTGCCATCACAGCCTTCTTGGTGTGGACAGCATTATCTTTGATTATGCTACAAGTAGCTGTCACCCTCTAGTGTTAGCATGCATTGCAACAGGGCCATCAAGATTAATACAGGATCTAGAAACTATTGAATTAACCTGGTAAGAAAGGAGGATGCTGGTGCACTTTGAGAAGGATAGATTTTAAAAGGCAGGTTTCTTCTGGAAGGCTGTTCTATCTGTGATGAGTGACATTGTGAAACAACCAGTAAAATTCCCAGTAGATGGTCAGGCCAAATGAAGAAGCAGTACAAAAATAACCAAACCAAACCAAACCAAACAAACAAAAAAAAAAAAAAGACTTCAGATCAGCAATTTAAGTCTCCTAAGCAGTAAACTCCGTGCTGCTGACTTCCCACTAGTTAATATGTGGCTGGATAAATGTAAGAGCAACAGACTCTTTCAGAGACTCTTTTCAGAGACTGATTTATGCAACCAGTATGTGAGGAAACTAATTTAATCTTAGAATGTTTACAGAATCAGAAATGTTTGAAATACACTAGTAATTGCTGTTGAGATCAATAGCATGAATTAATTGGAGTCTTATTGTTAATATACAAAGTGAAATTTCAGCATTTACACCTTTTTTTTCCTTTTCTTTTTTAAGGAAGAAAAAGTATTCTGTCCTGATCTGAAATGGCGTTTGTCTGTTTTTGTGCCATTCCATAAGCATAGGTCATAGTTTAATGCATAAATTATCTCTAAAGCAACAAGTAGTAATAGGTGAATATGTAACTATATTACAGAATCCCAGAATGACTTACTGGGTAAGGTTGAAAGGAAGCTCTGGAAGTCATCTTGTCCAACCTCCCTGCTCAAGCAGGTTCCCCTAGTGCATGTTACTCAGGACTGTGTCCAGATGGTTATATAATTGGTAGGTGAAAAGACAGATAAAATCTTGGATATATCATGAAATTATTTGTTTAAATCATTATTTTAAGTTTGCCTTTTATTAAAATACATTTGAAACCCAAGAGTGTCTTTCTAAAGAGGCTTGTGAACACTGGGTAGTGCAAATATTCAGTATAACTTTTCATATCACAGTGTGGGAGTGTATGACATTGAAAAAACCCAAACATGATACATCCAGAGAAGAATTACTGCATGTTTTGTTGATGAACAACTTTTAACATCCTTCGCATTATTAATTGCATTATATGGATGGTATCCCTACGTTATCAAATGCATGTAGGAGTGGGTAAAAGTGCTGGTTGTTAGTATCTGTTATTTCAAGAAAAGTAAAGTAGTTATTAAGGTGCCAGTAACAGTGGTGTTTACAAAAAACTACATTAAAATAGTATTAATAGTGGTAAGTAAGATGCAACTTAAGAGACATCTGTAGTTCTTAATAAGACATTTTTTTCATTATGTTAACTAGTATCTAAATTCAGCTAAAACTGCATCATGGAATTTACCTGAAATTTATGGGCAAAGGTGGTGTACTGAACAGACCAAGATGTTTTGGGTGAACTAAGTTGCTTTCTTGATTTTATTCTGAGTGACAATTAGACAGGGGAACTTCTATCTGTTGCATCTTTAAAAGTGAAGGAGAATTTAATATTCATAGTAATGAATGTACTATGGTTCTGAGGAGGTACGTTTTAATATGACAAGTTGAATATAGTAATATATTTTGTAGTTACTGGCTTGTTTGCAGTGACATTCATTACAAAAAAATATGTATTGATGCCTCCCAAAGGATGCAGTTCACTCTTACATATAAATTCAAACTCCATGGTGTGTCTTTTACGTGGAGAGGAAAGATCAACAGATCTGTTGATCTTTCCATCTAAAACAGATACCATGGATTTTGTAACCAGTTTGTATAATCCAGTAGATGAGGAAGTCCATAGACTGTTGCTGTTTTCCAATAAATGCCTTTGGCAACTAAGGAATCATGAAGAAGAATGAAAATCTGAGGAAGATTATGACCAGATCATCATTACTTTTTAGTAACTGTTTTAAAAAAACTACAGTTTTAAACTTTTTTTCTGTTTAAATAGCTGAATTTAACTGACATTACATACATTGCTGTTTATCGTATAGTGCTGCTCAGAGACATTATGTGTGTAGTGCTATTAATATTAATACGAGGAACTTATAAGCATGAAAAACAAATTATAGTTATCAGGTCAATGTGTCAAGCTGGCCCAATTCAGCTGTAATATAAGTAGGTAGAATTTCTTAAGAGAAATATATGAGGTAATATATGAAGTATATTAACTTACTTCAACAAACCATCTAATTTCTATGCACTATATCTATGAATAGTGTATGCTTGATTTGCTGAATGGGAAAAATTTTTTTTTGCATTTTTATACAGATAAAACTGTAGCTTGTAAAACAGCAAGAGAAATATCTTGGCTCTTTAGATCAAGGAAGACTTTATTGGAGGAAGTGAGAAAACTGCAAGATTTCCAGGTTTTGATTGACAAGGCAAAAGTCATGTTCTCTTTCCTTCTGCACCCACCCAAATATAAACTTTAAAACCCCAGCACAACAGAGCACTATTTAAAAAACTAGATGCACAAATATGTTTTTTTCCCTCTTCCTCCCCTAACTTCAATATTATAAGAAAAGAGTGTAACCAGTGCCAAAAGATTGTTCATTAAATATGAAAAAAAAAAAAAAAAATCTTTAACAAATACCTGACTAATACCCAAGTAATATAAACATTCTGAAAGTGAGAAGGAAGACTGAGCTGACAAAACTAGTCAATTTGTATGAGTGGCTGTGTGGTACTTAATTGCTCTTTAAAAAAAATTTTAATAAGTTTAATTGTTTTTTTGTTTTTTGTAGTGAAAACTGTAATTTTACTTCATTCTCATGTAAAATAATTGCTATGATATTCATGTTATACTCTGTAAAATCTATGATTTTTTTTCAATCATTAGCATTACTAGTCCTGTGCAACTATGTCTGCCATAATCAAATAACTTTCTTAGGTCTTTGTAGATGAAACGTATGTAAAATCTCATCTACGCAGATCAGATTCTAAAACCACAAAAGTCATGGATTTTCAAATTTGTCATGACAGCTTGGCAAGGCAGAAATTTTCTGTAGAAAGTAGCCGAGTTCTGAGCTTCATGATAAACACTCTAAGGAAAGAGATTAACAATATTACTAATTTAATTGCATATGTAAGCCTTATTTGGCCTCAGGGCTATTGTCCTTGTTCTCAGAGTTGTGTTATATAATAGCTTATTGCAGTATGTGTTCCCTGATGTGGCGTTTATCACCTTTGGTGCCTAGGCTGAGGTTATAATTTTGTTGTACTTTGTATTAATGGCTTGTGAGGTGATAGAATCACTGGTCATGAGTATAGGCCTGTCTGCCTGCTGTGCACTGCATCACCTCTGAACCTCGGGAGCCATCTAGTGGGAACTATTAACAAACACACTTATATTATCCCACATCTTCCCCTTCTGAAAAATTTGCATACTCTTGGGATATTAAAACCAGCATGGTCCTATTGCTAGGAACCGTGAATGAGGTTCAGGTCTTGTTTAGAGGTGGGGTTTTGATTTGATATTTTGCTGCCTTTTTTTTTTTTTTTTTTTTTTTTTTTTTTTTTTTTTTTTTTTTTTTTACTTTATTAATAAACAGTTCTTATCTCAACCCATGGATTTCAAAATTCTCTTTCCCACCCCTCTGGGGAGTGGAAAGTGATCAACCAGCCACGTGGGCGTTAGTTGCCATCTGGATTTAAAATGCAACACAAGGTTAAACAGACTGCTGGAGCTGGAGAGTTTCTAATATAGAAATGCCTGTATAAATATGTGAGGGCTCCTAGACAGGTAAATACTGAAAGTTCAGGTCTCACCAGAGGAGAGGGAGAGAATCTTCTTTGCTTTGCTGGCTTCAATGCTTTTGATGGAACCCAGGCTGTGGTTGGCTTTTTGGGCTGTGAGTGCACTTTGCTGGCCCATCTCCACCAGCCCTCCAAATTCTCCCCTTCAGTGCTGCTCTTAAGCCTCTCATGCCTGTGCTAATACAGGGAATTGCCCCAGTCCAGGGACAGCACTTCACACTTGATCTTGTTGAAACTCACGAGGTTCCCATGAGCCCACTTCCAGGTTTTCCAGGCCCCTCTGGATGGAATTTTATACCTTTCACATGTCAGCTGTAACACTCAGCTTGATGTCATCTGCAAATTTGCTGAGAGTGCACTGGTTGCCATTATGTCATTGATTGAGGCAGTCCTTGTCTCTGAAGGACACTACTTCTCACTGATCTCCATTCAGTTCTTGACCAATACTTTCTGGATACAGCTGTCCAGCCAATTCCTTATCCACTGAACAGTCCACACATCAAATCCATCTCTTTACAATATAATGATTTTGTCAGGTACCATGTCAAAGGCCTTACAGAAGTCCTGACAAACAACAGCCCTTCCTTTTTCCACTGATGCAGTCACTCCATCATAGAAGTTCACTAGGTTGGTCAAGCAGGATTTGCCCTTGGCGAAGCTGTGCTGGTTGTCCCAAATCTGTTCCCTGTTTTCGGTATGCCTTAGCACAGCTTCTAGGAGGACCTGTTCCAGGATCTTCCCAGGCACAGAGGTGAGGCTGACAGGCCAGTAGTTGCCAGTCATCTTCTCTACCCTTTTTAAAGATGGGGACAATGTTTCCCTTTTCCAGTCACCTGGGACTTCACCTGACTGCCATGAATTTTCAGATATTATGGGGAGTGGCTGGGCAACTGCATCAGCCAATTCCCTCAGGACTCTGGGATTCATCTTGTCAGGTTCCATGGACTTTTGGACATTCAGGTTCCTTAGGTGGTCACAAGCCAAATCTTCTTTTACAGGGGAGGGACTTTGCTCCCCTAGTCCCTGCCTTGAGATGTGTGGGAAGAGAGATTTGTCAGTGGGGACTGAGGCAAAACAGTTGGATCTCAGCCTTCTCCTAGTTTGTTATTATCAGTTTCCCAGTTGTGTTTATCAGAGGAGTACACTTATTTTGACCTCTCTTTTTTGGATGAAATACCTATAGAAGCTCTTCTTATTGTTCTTTCCCTTGCCAGGTTCAACTACAGCCAAGCCTTGGCCTTTCTGACCCTATCCCTACACAACCAGGCAGAATTCCTATTGCTGTATTTTAATAAAACTCTGGGACAATAGTAGGGTAGTTTATCTTGGAACTTTTGGACTACTAGTCCAAATATACCAGGTAAGAAGATAAAGAGGTCCAGATGTACTAGATAAGCAGATAAAGAGGTCCAAATGTATTAGGCTGGGAAATAAAGAGGTCCAGATGTACTAGGTAAATAGATAAAAACTTAATGATTAGCTTATTCCAGTTTGAAAGGCAATAAAACTAAACTGACAGAAGTTTCAATCAATTTGTATATTTTCCTTGTCATACAGGGATCAGTTATATGTGGCACAAAATGCTGTAATACCTACATCGTCATCATCATCATCATCATCTGATACACATGAACTGGAGTTGAAAAACAGAGGAAAATACTTAATATCTTGCCAGGTTCTATCTATTTCACCTTGCATGTTTTTTACCACTTATCTATTTGAAAGCAAAATTAAACCAATACAAACCAAAAGTCTGCAAAGTAAAAAGCTTCTTCAAAATGACACCATTTTGACATCTAATAAAGATGTCCCTTCCCTGTAATTTAAAGAATATTTGGGATTTTTCTTTTGCTTTTGATAAAATATTCAAATATTCCACGAGTTTACTTGAAAAGAAAAAAAAAAAAAAACCCTGAATCTTTGAAGTGTAGTGTGAATTTTTCACAGCAAAACAGATGTGGAATTATCTGGACAAGCAGGATCTGCACAGCTTGAAGGAAGTCTCTATCCCACTGGTTGCTTAGCAAAACACATGAGAGGTAAGGGAGGTGTCCGTCATTTCTTCCTGTGGGAGGAAGTGACAGATTGAGAGAAAGAAACATCATCTCTGCTCTTGTGATATGCAGGTGACAGAAGCTTTTCTCCTAGCCTGGATAGATTTTGAATGTTTTCCCATTCAGTATCACAATGGAACCATCAAATAACAGGAAAGAAAAGACCATCTGTTGCTCAAAGCAAGAGCAGTAAGATGCTCGCATGGGAAGTTATGAGAAAGTTTTAATAGTGCTCTGTTTTGTTCAGCTTGCCTTATAATCAGCCTTCAGTCTTCTACCACAAGTAAGTGTCCTGGTCACCAAGGCTCTGAGCTCTTCTACAGTCTTGTCTTTTCCACTGCAGCAACTGTATCACCTATTCCTTGCTGACTGGAAGGGCCAAACCGAGGGGCACTGTTGTAGTTCAATGACTGTAGTGCCTCAGTCTTTCCTTGTGGCTGTAGTTTCTAGGAGAAGCTCAATGCTAACTCTGAGAAATCATCCCCCCTTGAAATTAGCATGTGAATCCCCAGCATAGCATCTTTAGAGGAAAAAAGTGGAATACAGATCATGTTATGTGTTTGTTTAAGTGGAACTCCGAGTGCTTTTTTCTATGGCATAAAAAAGATCATCAATATTCTCATGTATGTGTGCTTCACTGATCTTACTTTCCTTCTGAGTAGCCATCTGTATTTACTTGAGTTATTTGATATAAATATGAAGGCTTAAAAGCTCTCTGACTAAAGATCTCACAGGTGATTACTGCAGACTCACAGTATAGCTCTAAAATAAAAAAGCAGCATGTGACTTTCCACTCTGACTTCCCAGGCTCCTGCTAGCAGCAAACAGCAGCTGCAGATAAAAATAGAAGGTCATAAGCAAGCAGGATCTTTAGGTAAATATAGAAGTCACTCTCCATGACAGTAAGGAGGCCAGGACAACAATGAAGTCTCTCCGATTCATTAGCGCCGAAGCATTCGTGTCAAATGCAGAGTTTGCCAGGAAGAGTCTCGGTGATGTAGCCCATGATCTTTTTCCTCTTCTTTTTAAAGCCAGCTATTTACTGGAGCAAGGGGAAGTGATTCACGACTTGGTAGAGAATTGGCCACTTTTTGATTTTAACATGGGAAAACTTTTGGGAGCTACTCTGGACTACCAGGAAGACCTGAGCCATAGAACATGCTCAGTGTGCTTGGAAAACTGTCTGACAGGGCTGAGAGACTATGTGCTGAATCAGTCTTCTCCCTACATGAAAAAGTTGAAAGTGGTCGACCTGACGGGTATAAAAGATGTTGAAGTTCAGTTTTGTAAGTGCAAGAAGACAATGGGCAGGTGGGCCAGGACACAGCTGCTCTCTAAGATTTGTTCAGAACTGCTGGTTTACCTGCAACAAGCACAGTGCAATCCAGGTACCTTTGAAATCAGTATCAATGTGCTAATTGACTTGTTTGTTACAGAACGGAACTATGAGCTGGTCCTGCAGGCCCTGTTGAAGAAATGCAGTTGTCCATTGAAAATCTGCTGTGTGGCATTCAGATCTGACAATCTGACCTTGCAGAAATTCTTCTATATCATAAAGCTCACTGATCCCTCCTTGTTGTGCAAACTGGAAATAGTTCATAATGTTCACTTGGAAATGGAACACTTGGAAATGCTTTTCAACAGTATCCACTTCCCTCGATTGATGTCCTTGACCTTGCCAGCACGAACATTTAATGTGAGGAGATTCACAGCTACAGATGAACAGATGCTTACTAACATTGGAGAAAAGATGGGTGAAATGACTCAGCTCACTGAGCTGAGTATGTCATTTTCTATACTCACTGGAAGAATACAGAAACTTCTCAGGTAATGTGGTCATCCTGCTTTCAGCCACACTGTGAAAAAGAGCACTTTGTGCCACCAGCAAGCTGGGATTCTCTGAGAGAAAGGGAAGTGAGTGTATCTTGGGGTGTGTATGGGGGAAGGGGCAGCAGGAAGCTAGGAAAGATTACTTTTTGGGGAGAATTGGCAGCCAATGTATACCTAGTACACTTAGAAAAAAACGACTGGTTTTATTAGTCTTCCAGAGTCCATCTGGTGAGAATATACTTTTAGCTATCACGTAAGAGACTGGTATACCCAAACATTTTTTATTTGAACTCGTGTATTAATTAGATTGCATTGGCCATTGGTGCAAGTTCTGAGTTGTATTCCAAGTATTTTTAGAGTATCTAGTGAATTTTTGTCCTCCAAATAACAGTCAATAAATATACTTTTCCACAGATACTGTATTTTAAGGAGGACAGGGGAATAGTAGATTTTCATTTTGGACTTTGATTTCAGTTGTTTGTTGTGTCTATTGATGTCAAGACAAGAGAGATCTGATGTTTTTCTGTACTGCAAATTAAGCTGATATGTGAATATTCATTATGAATTCATGTGGAAAACTGGCAATTTGCAAAAAGCTAGCAAACTACCAGTGAGCAGTATTCATATTGGAAAAGGAAATAAATTAATTATAAGCTTTTCAGAGCATCAAAAAGAAAATAAAAGGCAGATAAATGTTTCATCCAGACAAACCACCTTGGTCTAAAATTCTTCCCATACAAGAAGCCATTTTATTTAAAATTTGTGAGTTGCACACTGCGTATATTGATTGATGTAATCAAAATGAATTGCAAGTTTCTAAGCTTGATCCAGCTGAGCCCTGTGGCAGGAGTCTCACTAAGACTGAGTATAACCTCAGTTATGCTTCTTCCAACCTTCTTCATCAGAAGGTCTCTTTCTAACTCCAGAACACCACAATATGTAAGCCTCTTGTGTAATGTGTAAGCATTTAAAAATGTAGTAAAAAAAAACCCAGCTAGAAACAAAAGCAGAGACCCTGTAAGAATACTGATTTGCTTTCTTATTGGAATTAATCCTTCCTTAATGGAAATGATCTAAATTTCTGGAATAATAGCAGCTTTCTACAAGAAGCAGCTACCAATACTCTTATGGTAGTAGTGATCTGCTGTTAATTCAGCAAGTCACAGACACTTGACAGCATATAACTGGTTAAAAAATAGATACATAGAATGTTAACAAATTAAAATAACACAGTGGAGTCATGCAAAGAAGGAGATAATTAATGGAACTAATTTCAGGAGGAAAATATAATTGCTACTGTTGGCACCTGCCTCTGTTTCTCAAGAGAGGTTAGAAAAATAATGTGGTAGGTGGCTACATTCATAATGTGGCTAGATGCATGAAATTTTGCAAATGTCGCTTTTCAATATTTTTGTATCATAATTTTTTTTTCTCTTTAATTCTGCAGCCCACTAAAAACCCCACTGAAGATGCTGGATGTTTCTAACTGCTCCTTGAACCATGCTGATATGGCCTTTTTAGCCAATAGCTTCTATGCCAATCACTTGGAAGCCCTGGACTTGAGTGGTCACAATATACCTGAGCTTTACCCATCAACATTCTTTAAGCTCCTCAGACGTTGCTCTTCAGTGCTCAGGAGTCTTACCCTAGAGGACTGTAATATCCAAGACACTCATGTTAACATGTTGATTTTAGGTTTGAGCCCTTGTCAGAAACTACAGGAATTTAAGTTTATTGGAAACCCACTGTCATCCCAAGCACTTAAACACCTTTTCACATTTCTTTGTGAATTGCCAATGCTGAAAAATGTGGAGTTCCCAGTTCCAAGGGATTGCTACCCTATTGGCATCACCTACCCCATTGATGATGCCAGTCTTTGCAGATTTGATCACCAAAAATATGATAGAATAGCAGAGGAGCTTAACCTCATTTTAACCCAAGCAAACAGAGAGGATGTGAAAGCTTCAACACCACTCTTTGGGAGTTATGATGCAGCTGTTCAGGAGACAAACAATGAACTGGGAGCTTACTTGATCAAGTCTTTCAAAGAGACTTTAGAGAAGTTTACTACTTCATTTAACAAAATGAGCTAAAGTTGTAAAATTGTAAAGTAGTGATGAGATGATCTGCCAAATCAGAACTTAATTTAGTCTTTTGTAGAACTGCACCTTCAATCATCAGTTGTGAATTTTCTTAATTTTTTGGCTGAATTTACTATTGATAGAATAACTTCTAATCACCTGAGGTACTGTAATTTATGCTATTATCTACTGCACATACCTTATGCAAATACTACTTGCTCACAAAAAAGGAAAGGACACTTAAAGAGTGCATTATTTTATACAAATGCACTTTTTCTCAGTAAATCAAATAGGTATTTAAGCTTGGATTATTTCTTATACAGGTTCTCTTAGATTTTTCAGCTGGTCTGGTGGCCCTGCAGAAAAAAAAGAAAAGTCCTTTCCCAAGTCCATCAGGATGTTCTAAAGATTGTGCATATATCCTCACATGTGGCTCTCTAAACTGATTTTTTTTTTTTTTTTTGCTCATGACCTGAATTCACCAAACTGTATTTTATACAGTATATTCCCAATAATGGGGGATGTGTAACAGCCTCCATATTCCCATGCCTCTTTCTCCTGCAGAGGCAAGCACAATGAACAGAATTTATACATTGCCCTTGGTGAGGAGTAAAATTCCATACTGAGGAGGCAGTAAACCAAATGGTTGGCTGACAGCAGGGGATCTCATTCTGCTTACCTAGCAATATTAAGCAGTCTGTGGGGACTCTGCTGGTGTTCTTGCAATGTGTATTTTAGAAAGGCGGACCAGGACAGTGCTGCACACCCATGCCTCTCATGTCAGCTGGTCAGTGCCTCAAGATACTCCCTTCCTGGAATCAGCTTCTTGGTTGGTAGAAGGTACTCTGCTCCTTTCATCTGTTTTAAAGAAAGTCTAGGACGGTGGTAATACTGAAAAACAGACTAGTTGAAAAGACATGCAAAAAAAAAAAAAAATAATCCAATGCCAATTTAAAAGATGTGGAAAAGGGACAAGGCTGGTTGCTGAGTAACTAGAAGTTCATCTGTATAAAACACTGCTGGCCTTCTGTCAGGACTATGTGTTCTCTACAGATTTGCAACCAGTATCAGGAAAAATCACATTTATTTGTCAAGCTTTAGTGAAAGGAAAGTATTAGAGTGGCAAAGTAAACAGTATCCCAGACTCCACACATGCAGCACTGGGGCATAAGTAAAGGGGCCAACTGGATGTCAGGATAGTAAGGGCCACAAGACACACATCTGGGGAGAATACTATAATCAGGCCCTGAGTGATAAAGAAGTGCTACTCAACTTCTCATCTGTAAAACTAAAATTTGGTTAGCTTCTAGGTAATGTTAAAAAACCAAAAAAAACCAAAAACCCCCAAAAAATCTCAGGTTAATGCACAATATTAATATTCTGTCATTAAATATACTTTAATGGTTCATGAAAAAATTTTCAAACAGGACTGAAAGAGAATGTTTGTAGCAGGAACTGAAGGTGTCATTGTAGTATTGAGGATCATCATTAAGATATCCAGGACATTTTATTTGAAATAATACCAGGCCTCATCATCTGAGGGTTAGGAAAAAACTTTCTTCATTTAGGCAATGCTATTTGTCAAGCTTTCTGTTTATCTACAGTCGGAATAGGCATGTAACTCTTAGCTGAATTTATTAAAAAAACCCCAAAACAAACAAAAATTAATGGACAGAGTATTAAGCAGAGCTTACAGGCTCCACAGCATGCATTTAAATGATTTTTTTGATGTCAGCTTACATTCTAACATGTTTTATTGATTAAACATATGATGGTAAAATTGAAAGTGAATGGTCATGACCTGTTTATGTTTACAAAGCACTTAAAAAATAAAAAGGTACTCTAAGTTGCTAAGCTAAGGAGTTCTGAATAGTAAATGACGGAATTGGGTTCCATAGGACCTTGCTTATATTTGGACAGAATTACACATGCTCCTTTATCTTTGCCTCTACTCCACCTTTTCTTCTCTCTGACCTTGCCATTCTTTCCATCCCAGACTTGACCCACGATTTCTCAGTCAAGTAAGTGACTTGAATTTTGCCATGCTAAACGTCTGCCTCTTTGGGATGAGTAGCAGCACTTTTGCTGGGAGACGACAGTGTACTATAGCTGTAAAAGTGTAGTGATTCTTCCCCACTCCAATCTAACAAGTAGTACCTGGAGGTGAAGGCCGGCCATTTTGGAACATGCTGTGCTACAACAGTCAGTCCTTGCCTTTCTTTGTACACATGAAATAGGCAGCTCTTATTTCAGAATACTTAGATGCCTTATAAAGTCTGCTGTCTATGTAGCTCTCCTTCTGGTTTCTTCTTGCTTCTTTCTTGGTTCACCCCTTTACTTTATTTCCTCCTTTTTCTGAACCCCACAAACTCCTGCCTTTCTTCCATTTTCAGTCTCATGACTACATGCTGGCTCCTGGGCCAGCAGAAGTATGTAGCTTTTGTTTTGGTGCAAAGCGAGGATCACCGCTATGACTACTTTAGAGCTTTGGCTCTCAGATATCCCACCTTCTTCTCTTTAGTTTCTTTCTTAATTATGGTTGTTATTGTTGGTTGTAATACTATGACTACTTTAGAGCTTTAGCTCTTGGATATCCCACCTTCTCTTTAGTTTCTTTCTTAATTATGGTTGTTATCATTGGTTGTAAATACAGGCCAAGCTTTAGCATTTTGGTGCTTGCTTGACTTACTGCAACAAGGATTTCTGCCCTCTCTCAGGGTTCCTGCATGTCTTCTGCCCCATCAGTGTGATTACGGTTTGGACCTGCTCTTTTTTCCTTTTTCCATGTGTGTGTGACTTGGAATGCAGCTATTAGAGAAGAAGGATTATTGCTACAATGACCTAGCCATATAAAGTATACTTTGCAAGTACAGACAGATACTGATTGAGTCCTGTTTGTTGTTCCCTTTTTTTCCCTTATGGGACTATTGTCAGCTTCACTGGATTCAGGTCTGAGTGGATCCAAGTCCATTTGTAGTATCTCTCCAGAAAGCTGTCTAAAACCGTAACTGCATATCACCTTGAAGTGGAGACAGTCTTCTAGGCTCCAATTAAGACTGCCCAGACAGAGACAGGACAGGAGTTACCACAACACTAAAACCACACAGCTGTCAATGGAGTGAATATGTGTTGTGAATGGAGTTGTATTCAATTCCCTCCTACCATGTCTGCTCATGATGTTCCTTTAAGTGTCTGAAGAAGAATACTTAAAGCTCCTTGAAGTTTATTTTTGAAAGACACAGAAGAAATGCATATAGAAAAAAACCACTGAAAAACAAAACCAGGATAAAACCAAGACCATTCTCACCATATTTGAGCAAATGTTCTAAACACAAAATGCAACAATGAGTATCACAGAGAAGCTAAAGGCTGATTTTTTACTTCCAATATAAAGAAAGATACTGTTAAATTTGTATTTTATTCACCATGATTTATTCAGTACCATGTTTTATTCACCATATTGTATTTTTTTACTTATTAGCTTATTTTAATTTCATTTACTGAGACGTATTTTGTTCAGTAGCAGTCACTTGCAAATCTTTCTCTCTTACAGGGTAAGAATTGCCAGAAAAGCTTTCTGCTGTTGAAATTGCGTAACTCCCCTATTCAGTAACTGTACTGAGTTCAGTGAAATACCCAGTACATAGGAAAGAAATATTCTCTTTTGACAAACTTCATGAGACTGAAGAACAGTTAAGAAATTTTTATAAATGACCTTTGCTATATCTGATCTCTTCATAATTTAAGTCATATTATGTTTTGTCCACACACAGATCAAGAAAAAAAAAAAAAAAAAAAAAGCCACAGGAAAAAAGGTGACAGCAAGATTTTTACTGTGGAAGAAGCAGCAACTAAACACTACTGTTGCAACTAAGTTGTCATACAGGAAACTGAAACAAGCTTTCCAATATAATCCTACACCTTTTAAATCACTATTTTTAAACTCAAAAGTTATGGACTACAGGTCAATTCTTCTGAACAAGTATGAACTTTGCTTACAAAACTCCTCTTTCTCTCCTTTAAATATGCATCAGTCAACAACAGAGTAGGACTGTATGAACTACCTTGCAAAGAAACAAAGGAAGGTACATTGTACCTGATGCTCTCTCCACACTGTCTTCAAGTAAAAGTACCCTGTGTGAAACCTGTTGTGTGCAGGATAATAATTTATGATGGAAATTTAACACCTGTTTCAACCAATGTGTGGCCAGAGATTCAAAGCTGCCTCTGGTTAATCCTAAAAGCAGCAACTGTGTGCATTATTTTGTAGGGGCTTTTTAATAGTCTTATACCTAGATGAAGAAGCTTTACTTTTGAAGAAAATGTATTGACTGTAACTGATGATTGCATTATTTTTTTAAAGTATTTCAATAGCACCCAGCATGACCTTCTTTATCATTCTTCCAAGTACTAAGGTTGCACATAGTTTGCTAAGGTACAGCTGCATTGATATTGCTTAACTTTTTATTTTGAGCACCAGTTAACCTGCTCCTAATGAAGCAGAACTATAAGCTTCATTAATGCTTAATAAAAACTGTATTTCTTTTTTTTTTTTTTTGCTTGTTTCTTTTTGTTTTCTGCCATGGTTTTGATATTTTGTCTCTCTTGTCCATTGCAAGTTTGGAATGGAAGTGAGCTCTGCCATTCCCTTGGCTCCACTTCCCCAGAGGTTCTTCCTTATGCAAAAGAGCCTGTGCTTGAAAGGGCTTCTGACTTGCTGCACTGCTCACTGCTGCTGCTTCTCAGCTCTCTGTGTCAAATACAAGTGTAGGGCAAGCACTAGAGTGCTTTTCCTGCATCACTAGCCAAGATACACAGTGGCAAAGCACATTTTGGAAGGCAAAAAGTGTGCTTGTCATTGACATATGACCTACTTTGAAAAACGCCCCATGGCACCACAAACTTCTTTTGTGTGTGGTTGGTATTGATCCTCACTCATTCTTTTAAGTTCTCATTCTTTTTCATAAACCGACATAAAGCCCTGTTTCTGCTTGGAATATTTTGTGTCTTTCAAAGTGCTTTTGGAGCTGTTTTCTGCAGAAGTTTGATATTTTTGTATGGTCTATATAGGGGCATCATTCACCAGTGCAACACATACATTGAAGCACATTGACGTGGCTTCATCACAGCGTGACTGCTGCATCAAGTTCTTTAAATATTTAAGTCTAGTGCATTCTACTGAGATTTTAAAGGAATATGCAGTGAGGTTTGGCCACTTCTTCTATTGTGATGTTGTGCTCTAGGGTAATTCAAGATTATGTTCATAATGCCTGATTCCTGGATATCAGAAGAGAACGATCTCAAAACCTAGCTCATTAACAAGGGGGAAACAAAAATTAACTTGTAAGTATTTCCTTACATTATTTCTGGGCTAAATCTAGTGGGGGTTTTTTTGTTTGGTTTTTTTTGTTTTTGTTTTTGTTGTTTTTTTTTTTTTGTGTTTTTTTTTTTTGTGGGTTTTTTTTTTGTTTGTTTTTTTGTTTTTTTGTGTTTTTTTTAATGTTTGCACTGTAGAGGGAGAGCTGGAAGTTTATATATTCAGTGTGTAACTCTTGCCTGTAAAGACTAGAAATATGGGACTAATATATGAGTTTTTAGCATTGTGGTTCAGGAAGATGATGGACATTTATTCCAAGCCACTAAGTTAAATGAGTCAGATGATTTTAAGCCAGTGGTTTTAATGGTCTTACCTGGAAGCATTACCATGTAGAACATACTACAGCAGAGGCCACTCAACCACATGCTTTGATCTGATTTTATTACACTACAGCTTACCTTGATGCTATTTATGTTCAGAAATATTAATTCAATGGAAAAATTTAAATATATATATTTCAGTTACCTTTCAGTTACCTTTTTAATACTTTGGGAATTAAATAATCTTTCCAGATTCTTTAAGTGCTGAGGCTTTTTCTCTATCTGTGTATTTCAGTTGCCATCAAATTTGTTTCAATTGAGCCTGAGATTCAGTCCAATGGAGCTCCCAATACAAAGGCACATGTACTATTGAGCCTGTTTCTGTGAACACAGTCCAGGTTTAACCTCTCCTTCTCCTATCTCCATTAGATGAAACTATTTATGTTAAGCCCATTCTGATAAAACCAGGCAAGGGAGTGGCTGCATGTTTAGCTGGCCTGGTAGATTTGGAAGAAAATGTAAACCAGCATTATCTTTTGCCTTTTCAGAGCTACAGGCATCATACACATCCAATGAAAATTTCCTCAATCAGTATTTATTTCCAACACACATAGGAATCATCAGGAAACACTCTGAAAAATAAAATGTCCCATTTTCTTTGCTGTCCTTTGACTGTATTAGAAAAATCACCTACCTTGCAGCAGCCCTACTTGATCCTCCTGCTTCTGAGGCATCTCTGAACACCTATATGAACAGCACCTTTGCTCTGCTGAGAGCAGAACTTCGTTTCAGCAATTTGGCTGGGGCCCAGCTGCTTTCTTAATTGTGGAGAGGGGACCATTTAACATGTTGCCTCATGGGGCATGTCTGCTGCATGGCCTCCCTGGATGGGAGCAACAGAGTAAAGCAGAGGAGCCCTCAACAGGCAGCTTGGGTACATCATGAAATCACACCTGACCAAAGCTGCAGTGACCTCTGTGGCTGTGAATCCTTTTGGCTCTTACAGTTGGGAAAGCCTTGATTTTTCCTCCATATACCTTGTCTCAGAATTAGGAGGTTTATAAGTGTACAAAGGTGTCAGAAAAAGGCAGAGTCAGGGAGGGCTTTGAAGGATCTTTTAAGTAAAGACAAGAAATTTGAAAAAAAACAACTGTAGGCAATAGGATTTTCTTAATGTGATGAGATGGTGGGGGTGCCTAGCACTGATGGCAAAAGTGCTTATTGTGACTTGAGTTAATAGAGGATGTGACAGAATGAGAGCTCTAGCTGCACGGACAGTCACACCTCAGGCAAGGGGAGAGGAAGGCACCAAAAAGATCAACACTTATATTTGTGAGCTTAAAGATGAGCATAAATTTGTGAGTGGCATTTTGAAAACCGAAATGGTCACTTTCACATCAGATCTGTCTCGTTGTTACCTGTATCATTAAAAGCGATGGCTTTATAATAAACAATTGTTTAATCACTGTATAGGATTAATTCTTCTGTTTATTTGCCGGCGACTGCAGGAATGGCAGTTCAGGCTGTTACCACGGGGTGTCTCTCCCTAGTAGAGCACGGCACCCTTTCTCCCGTGACCCACATCCTCTCCCGGCCGATAATTACTTTCTCTTATCTGGTGAAGAAAAATCTCTTCAAAGGATTTCTTTGATTAAGGAAATTCATTGATATAATGTCTAGATAATATTAATACTTTCTTGCTTAAGTCTTCTCACTTACTGTTTGAACAGCACATTATTCCACAGTTTCTTAAGGAAGATCAGCATCTTTTGAGTTTAATGGAAGCTTTACTATCAATTAATTAACATTTTTTAGGTTTCAGAAAAAAATATTTGAGAAAAGTCAATATATTTTACTATTGCAGAAAATATCCCTGCCCATCTCTTACACATAGGGATTTAATGTAATTTCTTGGAAGTGTTTTCCTGAAGAACAATCTCCCATTTGGGCTTTCTGAGCTCATCTCGCAATCTGTCATATTCATACTCAGCAAAACGGACAAATTAAAGGAATGTTCAGGAAATTAAGGTCCTCGTGACGCTATACTATGCTCAACAGCTAAAAGCTGTGATTTTTAACAATTCCCACCAGATGGCCCCCGAGGTTCAGAGGTGATGCAGCACCAAGCACACAGACAGGATTTGGTTCATGACCAGTGATTCTATCATGTCACAAACCACTCCCACAAAGAACAACAGAATTATAACTTTAGCCCAGACCCCATCGACGATCAGCATCACCACAAGGAACGTGTGCATCAAGAACAGTGTTCTATAGTGTGCCTGTGAGCACACTTGCAGGGAACAAATGAAACAACATGGTGAACAGCAATGATTAAACCAATTAAAGAATTCCTTAAAGTAATTTGTTTTAACAAGTTCTGATCAGATCTCTTATTATCTCAAGCCTCTGGGCGCTACATTGGGCACCAAAAATGTCTGTTGTGGTTTAGCCCCAGCCAGGAAGTAAGAGCCAGGTAGCTGCTACCTCACTACCACACCCCAGTGGAAAGAGAATTGGAAAGAAGAGGCAAAGGTCATGGGTTGAGCTGAGAACAGTTTAATAATTGAAACAAAATAAAATATACTACTACTTCTACTGAAAATTGTAATTGAAAAGAGAGACAAGGAGCAATAAAACCCAATAGAAACAAGTGATGCACAACACCACTGCTCACCACCTGATTGACTCATGACTGATTCCCAGCTCATCTCCCAGCAGCGATCGGCCCCTCCCGGCCAACTCTCCTCAGTTTATATACTGGACATGATGCCCTATGGTATGGAATATCCCTCTGGCAAGTTCGGGTCAGCTGTCTGGCCATGCTCCCTCCCAGGTCTTTGTACAGCTTCTCACTGGCAGAGTACAGGAACTTGAAAAGCACTCAGCCTCACACTGAATTCAAAACATCATGTTGTACCAGCTAAGAAGAAAATTAACTCTATGCCACTTGAAACCGGGACAGATCTTTTTATTTATTTCTTCCAGTAAGGAAGAAATATGACGAAGAATCTGTTAAAGGAAATTTATTCATTTAAGAAATAGACATTCTGTGAATGTGACAAACTATGAACCCAGGTTTCATCATAAGCTCAGTCATAGACCTTTATTTTATTCAGAATTAGAATAGCAGTGTTCTGAAGAGTAGACAAAAAGTTAACAGTGATGGTTCTGATAGAAGAAGAGTTGGGACATATGTATATATGACATATGACATATGTATGACATATGACAAACAGAGCAAGTTTAAAATATTTGGATGTAATACTGTCTGTGGCTACTGGCCCCGGGGGGCCGGCTAGCCTTGTCCCCCAGCTGCATAGCCAGGTGCAGCTGTTTTCAGGCTGCAACCAGTCCTTGAACAGTAGAAAGCAGAGAGGCTTTCTGCTCTCTAGGCTCCCGACCTCCCAGAGTCGAGGTTTGAAGCAATGGTCTGAGAAGGCACATTTACAAAGGTGTTTATTCTTCTACAAGGAGTGCAAAAGAGAGCGCAGGACCCTGATTTCCAAGCTTTTAAACTGACCCCGTCCGGGGTGTTACCATGGGGGGGATAGATACAATGGGACAGGGAGCGGCTAGCCAGGGACACACCAAACCCATTGTGTGGGTGGGGTAGTGGGGGGGGGGGGGGGGTAAAAGGAATAGACCACTTGGGAAAAAACAAATTTAACATCCACCACCACAACAGTCTTTTAAAAGTAGTTTCCTAATTTACAGTGTGAATAGGTTTTTGTTTTTTGGTTTTATATTTAGAATTCTTTTTACCCCTCAACATGTGTTTTAAGCACTTTCGAGGAATTATAATTATGTAATATTATAGTTATTTTTGTTCTGGGTTATTCTGTTTGGAGTTGATTTTGAAACTCAAATTTATTTGAAGTTCTAGTGTATGAATAAGGCAAATGACACTCTTGCAAGAGCAATGCAAAAAAAAAAAACCCTTCCTTCAACGTGTTCAACAGTGCTTGACTTTACAGTGAAATTGAAATCTTGGTCTGACTTTTGGGCTGGAGGATATTTCATATTTTCTGATAGGTCTCACTTCCTCTAGTGCAGCATTGTACTATGCCTGCTAAGATCAAGCAGTAAATTTCACCTGAAATTATTGAGTTGCAACTCAGTAGCTGATAGAGTAGTTGGTAATGGCAAGTGTGCATGTGGGACAGTGGTACCTGTCATCAACCTGTCATCCACTTACCTCCTTCCTTGGATTTAGAAATCTCTGGAGACAATGACAAAGAGAGCTCACCTTTGGAATATTTCATATCTGTGTCTACCAACGAAATAGCTGCCTATGTCAGTTAATCTAGATTATTTAAAGCACTTTTGCTCACTTCCCTCACATGGAAAAATATAATATCTAGTAAATTTGTTATGGGAACTATTATCTCACATTTTTCTTTTGGATCTTTTCTAAATTTAAAGCAAAGAAGTGATGGTAAGAAGAGATCCTGAGTAAGATTTAACTGATATTCCATGAGATGCAGATCATTCTCCTATTAGAGTAAAAAATAGTGAGAGATGTTCACAGCAATTCAATTAAATATGAAGGGCTACATATTCTGTAAAGTGAAATTTTTGATGAACAAAGCCTTTCATATAAAGTAAACATTTGAAAAGATAATATTTCCTTTCTTCTATTATTTATACTTTCATTTGAGGATTGATACTATTTCATGTTAATTAACACATAAATACACACTTATCTTAATAATAAGAATTTCTTTAAAATTTAGGTTGGTTCTTCGTGAATCAGAGATTGAGCACACCAGTCCCAGCAGCCTGCACTGCTGTTTAATATAGGGCAAATATAGTAAGTGCTAAGAGGATAAATCTTCAACCCACTGTTCCCACCCATGTCCTGTTCTTATTTTTGTGTTGTCCCAGGTGTTTGAGAAACATAATTTTTTCAAATGAGAACTACGGTCACCTGTCACACTCTCTGTCATTTGAGGTCAGCAGAACCTGAGCAGATGCTCTCTTTTCTGCAAGTGCAATAAACTCAATTAAACCTTTAATTGCTGCACTTGTAAATGCAAACAGTACTTTCATTCCTATGTCGGGAAATAATTGGTCTTCTTTACTGAGATCATTTGAAGAGAATCTCAAGACATGAAAGTATGTGTCAAATAGTAAAAGAACCCTTGTGAATGGATACATTTGCAATCCCTGGACAGATTTATGAAATAGATGGAAAACACAAGCAATGGTATCTCTGAAACGCCACTTTTCTTTCCTCCCTTCCCCTAGTTTTTTTCCAGGCACACTGCCAACAAATTTTCTCTAAATTTCTCAATAGTAAGTGAAAGTATTTACTGTGCATTTCTTCTCAGTCAGGAGCAAGGGAGGTAGTACTAATAAAGTGAATGCATGATGAAGGGGAAACTCTGGGTCTTCTCCTGAGGTAATGGAAGGTGGGACTCTGCACCATGGCACTGAGAGGGAAATTGGTGAACAGCATGAGACAGTATCTGTGCCTGTTTTCATGTTTTATGCAATTTGTAGCAAATGCTGTGCGATGTGTCAGTGAAAGAGGCGTGAGCATTCTGTGCATGAACTGGGGTTGCCTTGAGGCTGTAAAGATGACACGATTAAAATAGGATGATTTATTAAGATAGAAACATCTGAATGCAATAGCAGGTTGAACTCATCCTTAATGAAAAGTTATGATTTTTTTTTTTTTAATTTTCTATTTTATTTTAGAAGAACAATTATACTAAGAATTAGGACTGGATAATTAGAAATGTTATGTATTGCACTCATTTTGTGCCACCAAATAACATTCTATTTACTGCAGTGATATCTTCCATTTTATATAGTGCTGCATTAACGTCAGGCTTTGCCGGAAAGGGGCCTGAGAGGTATCAGGCCAGGATAGCCGGGTCTACCCCAGAGAGGTACTCTCCTTAGAGAATAACTTCTAGGGAGCCAGTGGCTTTCCCTCGGCTAGCCTAGGGGTGCCTTAGCAGGGTAGTAGCCACGGCGGGCTATAGCGATTTCAGCTCAGTGAGTTCAGCTCAGTGAATTCAGCTCAGTGAGTTCAGCTCAGTGAGTTCAGCTCAGTGATCCTGCAAGGCAACCCCTTCACAGCTGGCACGGAGAGAGAGAGATGAGGGACTCGTATGGCCATTCCGCAGGGGGTAACTTTATTGCAAAGCACCCAAGCAAAGGGAGAGCCAGGGACAAGAAATCCCCCAAGTCTGGGGAAAAGTACAGAGGTTTTTATAAGGGTACATAGGTGGGTGTGGGGGGTTACAAACCAATGGGTTCCAACAGATCTACATAAAATCCCTCAAAGAATTGTGGGCCTCTGTAACCAAAAAGTGTTCTCCTTATCTAGGGGGTCTGGACTTTGTTATTATGCAATGCTCCTTATCTCTTCAGGAGGCCTGCTTCCCCATCTCAGGGGCCTCCCTCCACGGCAGCGCCGCGGCGGGCCCGCCAGATCCCACACTGCATTTTTCCATGGAATGGAGATTTACGTAATTTCTCATTTAGGAAGTGTCCTATGATCTGTCTTGCTCAGCCCTAAAGCCAGTCACTCATGAACCTAGGAAGGACAATTAGTCTTTTCATGTAAGGAGGTGCCGGTTCAGAACTGCACTGATCAGAGCCCACATGTGGAATCAGAAATCCTGTGCTCAGACTGAACTTGAAATAAGCTTTGCTGCTTTCTCTTGCAGTAGGTTTATGTTGCTATCTCACCAATCTCTGCAGAGCCAGCTGAGTTCTGATGGTTATAAAATGATCCTTGAATGTTCCTTCAGATATATCTCAGCCTTCAATTCTGTAACATTTTGTATGAAAATAAATTCTAACAGTGTTATTATTTCTAAAAAAAACCAAAAAAAAACCAAAAAAAAAAAAACCACCAAAAAACAAAACACAAAAACCCAACGGTGTGTGTTTCCACTTCTTGTATCTTTTGCCTGATTTTCCAAGCTGTGTCCTCCTATGGCCCTGAGTGGCCAATTTCTGATACTGACACAGGATTACACCAATAAAAAGGGTGGATACGCCTTCGCCAATACACATTTACGGACAGGCAGGCCACGACAGCTCTCTTGCCTTCCAGCCCTCGAGGAGGTGGCGGGTTGGGCCCCGGGCCCCGGGCCCGGCCCAGCCCCGCTCGGCCCGGCCGGGATTGCCCGTGCCCGGAGGGGCGGTGAGCGCTGCCGAGCCTCCCCGGGGAGCCCGCAGGGCCCTGTCCCGCGGGGCCGGGCCTCTGCCTGGGGGAGCCGCCGCTCTTTTGTCCCAGCAGAGCCACCGGGCCCCGCCGGCCGGAGGCTGTATGGGCCCCGGAGCAGCTGTGCAGCAGGGAGCAGCACCGGGAGCGGCCCCGTGCTCGGTGCTGGGGGCGGCCCCGAGGCCGGGAGCGGCCGCGCCCCCGCTCCAGACCAAGGGCGGCCTCGTCACCGGCATCGGGACGGTGCTGGGCGGCCGCAGCGACCTCGACACAGCTCGCAATGAGCTTTACTTGCTCTGCCACTTCGAGCCAGCTTTGCTGTGGATGGAAGGAGAAAAGCCTCAGCAGCTGTTCTTTTCCTGCTTCCAGCACCCCGGCAGAATCGGGCCAGGCACGGCTCGCAAGGTGCCTGTGGGGACTGTGGCTAAGAGAAAAGGCACGGTGAGCCATGTTCCCGATGCACAGCTTGGACCAAATTAACTGCTCAGCGTTAAGACTTCTTAAAAATGTTTCAACTGATACAGCTTGAGAAAAGATAAACACCAATCTCTTTGAACCAGGAAGAAGGAAAAGATTAAAGCTACGTAGAGACAACAACATGGGACTCTGAGGTCAATAAAGAAGAAGTCAAATTCTAGATAGAAGGGATTGAAGTTTGCCTTAATGCTTGGGCTAAAATTATTTTGTGAGGCTATGGTAAAGATAACTTGATATATCAGACTTTGGCTTTTCCCTGTAAATTCATGGAATGCTCTGGGGGGATGTAGCGTTCTAACTACAGTCATGAGCAGAGGCACCAGTGTTACAGCGAACAGATGTTGAAATAGCTGAAATCCAATGAGAAGCTTGAACAGTAAAGAAAAAGATGAGAAACCTTGCCCAAGAATGAAAAAAAAATTCCCAAAAATAGATGAAAAGAACTTTTATTTTATGCTAGAACAGCTCATCCTTAAAATAGCACCCCAATGAGTTGACATGGACCAGAAGCACAGTTGTGAGAACTGTGAAAGATGGGAAGAACTTCACAAATGCAGGTCTCGGGCAGCTGTTGTTTGTGAGAATTGAAGCCACAAGAACTTCTTCTTTCCTTGTGGGGAGTTTTCCATAGCATTAACAAAGGATACTTTTCTCCCTAAGTGAAATAAAGAAAGACTGTTTTAGAGGTTGAAAGCTGACTGAGATTTCTGGGTGTTGTTTTTCTGTACATTGTTGGTTGGAAGGAAAGAAGGCATGGGGTGGGGAAGGAAGAAGAAAGGTGTTCTGAAAGTTTTATTCTGATTTGTTTTTTGTTATTTTGTTTTGTTAATAAAGTTTTCTTTATATCCTTTCAAGTTTAGGCCTGCTTTGCTTTTGCTTCTGTCTCACAGCAGAAAATAGACCCACACATTCATTAGTGCATTGGCCGGGAAAATCTAAAATTGGAAACCTAAATCACTTTACATAATTAGTATTTCTGCCTGGTTTCAAACTGAAACCATGACACTGAGTTGTTTCTCAGACATGAGACATATACACAACCATGTATAGGAGACAGTCTATGTATCCTTTCCTGGCATTTTCCAAACTGCTCAGCCAGCCTGTCATGAAAAAAAAAAATTATTTTTTGAGTAGAAAGTCAGGGCCTCTAGAACATAACTGACAGTGAAGTGTTTAATAACTTTAAAATTAGTTTTGCCTTTATTTAGTCTAGAAGGAATAGAGCATTGTGTGCCTTTTGGTTATCTTTACGTTTACAGTAAAAATGAAGGCATGATTTGTTTTCCATCCCTGAGCCAAATTACAAAAATTTTCTGTTAAAAGAAAGATTCTGGTTGGTGTTGAAAAAGAATAGCTGCACAACAGGAAGAGAAGATTACACGTGCATGACATGCAGTCACCAGTGGTCTTGGGATACTCTTTTTGATAGAAGAACAACAGATAGGAATGAGCAACACATCCCAGTTCCTAGCGATTTGCACTAGGATCCTTTGATGGGAGTGTTTTGCACTGCTGGCTGTAAAACAAGGGATGGGTGCCTTGGTGAAGGACCCTTGACTGGGAAGATTCTCTCCAGAGAAAGGGAAGAGGCATTTTTCATCATTCCATAAAACCTGTCTGCTTTCCCTTGACCTGCATCGTAACACTTGTGAAATTTTAAAATTTTATTTGATAGGTGTTAGTTTTGATGGCAGAGGGTACAGAAGTTCCTTAGTGTTTTGGGGGTTTTGTTTGTTTGTTTGTTTGTTTGTTTTTGTTGTTTTTTTGTTTGTTTGTTTGTTTTTCATTGAGATAATTTACTATACTAGAAACTAGTATGGAAATAAAGTAATTGAATATTCCACTTCTTTCTAACAAAGCCCACATGCTGTGGGAAGTGTGTCATGTCATAGCTAGGTATATAAAATAAGAGTTGCTTAGAGGTCTTAGAGGTGCTAAATGCTCACAGCTCAGCACTTCTGAAATAGAGTGCAGTCTGGAACATGTGAACACTCCCTAGATGCTTTGCTCTGAACATGGAAATGCTGCTGAAATCACAGAGCACATCTATATATGGCTTAAAATTTAAACTTTAGAAGGCTAGCAAGATATTTGTGTGGTTCTGTATTCCACAACTGCTCTGAGGTAAAAAAGCCTAAGATCTTTGCATAAAAAAAATTGTTCTTTTTTATCTTCCTTCACTTCAGGTAAGATAGGCATATACTTCAGGTAATACAGGCATAAAGAGTCAGCTCATCAGATATGACTGATGTAAACTAAATTTGGGTATTATGTGCAGTCAATGTACCACAGTGGGGCATTTGAGTCACAGAAAGAAGCTGTTTTTAACTGGGTTGTGTGTGTGTTTTATCATGTTTTTACATTTCTTATATTGATGGGGAAAAAAAAGAGGAATTATTTTAATAATCTGCAGATTTTTTTTTTTTTTTTTTAATTTCTGGAGCAGGGACAGCATGCTTCTAGGAGCACTAAATAAGAAGGATGACCTACTTTAGTTTAAAACCACAGGCGAATAGAAACTACTTTTTCAAACCTCAGTCCAGCAAGCAATCCCTTTAAAACCTGGTCTTGAAATCTTAATGTATCTTTTATATAAAATTGCTGAGATAGGAAGAGGTGAAGAAAGCTTTCATCTGACACTGGGCAAAGTCTCTCTATGCAGGCAAGCAGCTGCTCTCTCTGGGCCAATTCTTGAGGTGACAAGGAAAGGCAATGTTGTTTTCCATAGTGTAATGTCTTCGGCTTTTTCTTAATTTATTTTATTATTTTTCCAGTTTCTGTTGAATCAGTTAAACTCTGGAATAGGAAAGTTTATTACCTTATCCTGCATCATTCTGAACCCTGTAGTGCTGGCAATAATACCTGTCCTGGGCAGCTTGACTTCTTCCATCTCTTCTCACCATAGACTCCTCAGGAACTTGCCATACTGAAACAACTACCTATATGTCTGTCACTATATTTTCTTTTACTCAGTGTCTTGTTAGCAGATTTAAGCATTTTAGAAAATACCTGAAATAGTGTGATTGCAGCACTGTCTTCAGGGTACCTGAGAAGGTGTCAGTGTGATCTCTGGAAGTTGTACATCTGGAAATTAAAACAGACTATTGTTCTGAGGTCACTGTTAGCGTGTGTGTCGGGGATGGGATTCAGAGCTTTGTACAGCAAAAGGCATTTATAGTATTTATTTTTTAAGGTGAATTGGATTTCTGCTGCTGGTGTAGGTACATGATGCTACTGAGGCAGATTTGCAGAACAAGAAGGTTTGCAGTCATTCTGGAGTGAATCTGTTTGCATTACAGCAATACAAGAGGTGTGGGGGGAGTCTTACTGCAAACAGCCTAAGTTTTTGGAACCATCTTGCTGACTGTTCTAATGCTGTCACAGTTTTGTTCAAATGTGAATCAGACTTACTCATTTTAGACCACATTGCTGAAGATCCAATGCAATATACTGCGTAAGTGCATTTACCTATAAATTCTGTTTGTTCTACCTCAGAGATACTGTTTGCACCTTCAAACTATGTGCTTCAAGCATAAAATGGGAAGTGCTCGCTGAATCTTGAGTGTTGAAAGAAGTAACATTCACTTTGCCAGTTTTTCATCTGAAACAGGTGAAGAAAACAAATGCAATTGATGTAGAAAGACCTGTTAGCATTATCTCCATGTGTATTACAAAAATATTGCCTTTAATATAATGTATTTTTAAAACACTATATAATATTGCATATAAGCATGATGCTTAACCTCCTGAAGATCAGTCTAAATTATTGAAAATGCTAACTGTATTTTCAGAATTACAAGAAACTGAATTTGCGATGGAAATCAAGATCTTACTGTTAGAAAGGATGCTATAGATGGTATAACAAATCTGTAGTGTATGTGCCTTCACACTTGTCACTTCGCTGCAGTTCCTTCTGGCAGGGGCAGCTTGCAAACACTCCTTACAAAGCAGAAATGGCAGCCCCTCTGCTGAAGCATGATCTCCCTGAGCTATGGTTTATTTATGGTTTATGGCATTTTACAAGATTTGCTTCCAGCTAAGTGGAAGAAGCAGCACACAAGTGATAGGAGGTTCATTATAAATGACACAAAGGTCTGTTTCAACATTGGATTCCCAGCCTTCTCTGTGGTTTCCAAAGTTCTCCATTTCCTTCAGCCTAGATAATAGCATAAATGAGACAAGGGTTGTAACTGTAAACAGTGGTTACAAAGGCACATGCAATGCATGATTCTGCTCCTGTGTTGAGGTCCCACTCTCCAAAAGTGTTTGGAAGCACTGTGCTAGGCAAACATACAAAGTCAATGTGAACAACCTGACTGATACCTAAAAGTACCCTTTGTTCTTGTGTGAAGCTTGAAAAATCTCTTTTGAAATTTGAAATTTTATTTGATCTTTAATAATGGCAGTGATTTAATGTTCTGCTAAAAGGCAGTTATTGAGGTGGAGTGTCCATGTACCCAGAAGAACACACTGGGTCTTTGTTACTGAGCAATACTATTATTTTTAGGTAAGAAAAGTCTCCTGTAGCAGCTTCCAAGTCTGGTGTTTCTTGATGGAGATACTAATTTCCTAGAGAGAGAGCTCCAGGAACACAGCCTTTAAATACTGATGAAAATCAGGAGCTGTACCGTTTCTGAAAAGACACAGGCAAAGATGAAATGGCAACATAAAAATACACTTAGCATCTTAGAACTCCAGGCTGCTCTGGGTCTTTGTGCGGTCAGGCCAGCTCGCTGCCCATGTTCAGCTGTAAATATTGAGCACGCCAACATGTCGGTGCCATGCAAGGGCTGCAGCTGGGCTAACACGGGTGGCCCTCCAACTCCTCATGCCTTCACCCCCACGGCCAAGATGTGACAGGAAAGAGGAAGCTGCTCTGGCTCTCAGGGCAAGGGGTGGAGTCCCTGAATCCCTCGGACATTTGAGACCAGAACCTTCCCCGTGCGGGGTAGGTGCCTTCCCCCTAGGCAACCACACACACCGATGGGTTGGGAGCGGCATCGTTCCTGCCGTGGCTGTTGGAGGAGCGAGAAGCACGGCCGCGCTCCCGCGGCCGCACACGGAGCACACTCACACGTGCCTGCCCCCGCCCCGCCCGGCCCGGCCGGGCCGCCGGGTCCGCCCCGCCGGCGCTGGGAGCCCCCGGGGGCGGGGGAGCTGCTCCCCTGCGCGCCCGCCTCCGCCGCCGCTGCCGCCGCCCGGGGCTGGACGCCGAGGCATGAAGAGGAGCCTCCCCGGCGGGCGGGCCGAAGCGGGTTCGGGCCCTGTGTGGCTGCGGACCGGCCGCCCCATGCGGGCTCCGTCCTCCGCGGCCGCTCGCCGCCGCTGCCGCCCGCGCCGGGATGGAGGTGCAGGGCAGCCGCCGGCGGCAGTTCCACATCCTGCTGCTCTGGGGTAAGTAAGTGGCTGGTGGGGCTGGTCGGGGGCGTCCCGGCAACGTGCGGTGGGGCTCGCTGCACCGGCACTGGCTGAGCATCCTCGCGTGTGCGCGGTTCCCGAGGGTAGTGCTTTCTGCCGGGGCGTGGGGCTGAAGTTCGGGGAAGGTTGGGAGCGCCCCCACTTTGGCTAGAGCATCCCTTTGGAAGGGGGTCTCCGGGCGTTCCTTGCCGGCGGGTCGGGACGCAGCGGGGATCGCTTTCCCTCCGGGGATCTCCGTCCCGAGCAGAGCGGCGGCTTCGCCACGAGAGCGTGCCGGCCGCGCCGGGCGGGCAGCGGGGCCGGGCGCGGCGTCAGGGCCGCTGGTCCCCTTCGGCATCGCGCCGACATCGCCGAGGGGAGTCCCCGACCAGGGCGCCCAGACCTCAGGAAAACGATCTCAGACTTCTAGCGTTAGTCAGGCTTTCCGTCTTGGATCCCGCGTGGATGCTGGGAGATGCGTTTGGCTGTTGGGGAAGGTTTTTTCCTGCAGACTGAAGGGCTCCCGTTAGAGTAGTTGAGTTCCAAGCACGTCGTTATCAAGCACAGGTATCCTTCAGATCTTTCTCTTAGAGTGCTTCGGCTGCTAGAAGAGCTATTTTATTGTTCCGTGTTCGGTACATTGTTTTAGGGCTCTCATATTTAATGTGTTGCAGTCGTCTAAAGTTGCCAGAAGTCGGCTCTGATCATCTTCACTCAACAGTAAACTAAGAGATGTAGTCGATTTCCTATGAGTCACGCTTTAAGGGACAAAACTTCAGGTCTGGTACCTTTAGAAGATGTATCTGAGAACTTCAGAACTTTGTTTGCTATTTTAGACCCCTTCCAAAGTACAAAGCTGGTAAATACTGCAGATATTTCTATGAGAAGACCCACAAACAAATGTACAGTTGTATCGACTGTATCCATGCAGACCCAGAGCAGCCTGGAGTTCTAAGATGCTAATCATCATCCTTAGCTGGTCTTTCAAAAAAATGACATGTCAGATGCACAAGTTCCTGATTGTGGCTTGAGGACTTCTAAAATCTTACCTTAGTTGCTCAGACTTCTGTGTTTCCTCAGCTGAAAAAGAGTAAAAGATGGCCAACACTTGTCTTGACACATGAAAGATTTATGCAATCTTGATCTTAGGGAACTAGGCAATAATCTTTTTGCATTGGGAGTCATCTTGATGTTACTGTGATTTTTTGCAAAGCAAAATTGCCCACTGGAGATTTATTTCCAGAGATTTGCTAGAGTGAAGGACAGTGTCCCTGTGGTTCAGGAAGCTACAGTAGGACATTTTTCACCAGAGAGGCACAGATAAATCAATTGTGCTAGACATTTTTAACTGTGCTCATTCCATTCCTAATAGAATAACACAAACACAAAAGATTTAAAGAGTATCTGTTAACTGATAATGCATTATTTTTGCTTGGAATTGGAAAGGGTAGATATAATCAAGAACTAATGAAATGAGACTGATTTCCACTAGGAAATCAGTCTTAGAGTTCTAGGATGTGAAATCAGCTTTTTTAATAAGAAAAGCCTAAAGTGGTAGAAAACTAAATTTCTTCTTTGGGAATACAAATGCAGTTTTAAACTCAGTTATTTTGGAAAAATTTTTGCTTTAATTGAATGGTGATTCCTAATGGCTTCTTTTGATTAAGCAGAGAACTGTGACCCTGCCATTAAGGTGAAACCACCATTCCTCAGTGTTAAGCTCACTGAAGGCAATGGGAAGCCCATCTGGGTGGGGTGTGGGACTGTATTTCTGTAACCTCAGACCACTACTTTCTGTATATTTCTGCCTAGGACTCTAAACACATTATCTCAATGCATAACCACCTGTTGTGTTGTCCATCCTTATCGAGGAAGGCAAAAAAAGGCAGTGTGTTCACTCAGTGATTGTAGGAGAAGTTGAGTGTGGAGCTGAAAGGATTCATCAGCTGAGGTACTTGGTACAGAGGCGTGTCATCAGTTCTCTGAAGTGCTGATGACATCCAGAATGGGGCAGAGCTAGAAACACCAGCTGTCAGCTGAAATCCTCTGATTTGCTTAGCAGAGCTGTAGGTACTTAGAAGATGCACGTAAGAAATAATCTAAGAAATAGTATTATATTTACCATCATTCCAAATTCTCTTATTCTACTTCTATGTATGGAGACTTGAGGTAAGAAGAAACGTAAGGGCTTGACCAAGACTTTTAACAGACAGAGTGGGTTTTTCACACGTCATTGTTTCAGAATCCCTGCTCAAACGTTTCTCCTTTCTTCTTTATGTAACACCTGCATTTCATTGGTACTATTTGTACTTGAGTTAAAATATGTTACCAGAGTAAAGCTGGGTATTTTTTAAATTCTAGAGTAATCTTTCTCAATATATTTGCATAAACCCATTATCAAGAGAGAGGGTGTGATCCTTATCTGGAGCAGTTCTTGCATGCAGGTTTCAAAGATAGTTGGTAGGTGTTTTTGTATTTCATAATCCTGTTTCCGCAGGGGTTAGCTAATCTTAGTGCTTTGGTCACAGGTGAGCAGCTGGACAGTTGGAAACAGCCTGGTCCCAATTACATTTTTACTTTCTGTTTTAACATCTCAAACATCTTTGTACCTCATCTTCAAACAGTAACAAAAAGGCTGTGTATGAAAGTCCAAATCCTGTGCAGTCCTGAGCTCCCCTTATGTGAAACATGGCATATGCAAGTCCTGGAGAGTTTGGATTCCAGTGATGAAAAAAGTATCCAACAGGAAACTATTTTAATGAGTTAAAGTTTGAAAACCAAATCAAGGGTTTTTTTCCATTATTTTCTTATGAATATCATGCTGTTCTGCAGCTGCAAAGGGTGGAACAAAGAAAGGCAAATCCATCGCAGGAGTTCTGAATTTAATAGACCCAGGCGAGTGTGTGTGTATGTGTAAAAAGAAAATAAACTTTTGCAAAACAGAACATCTTATTCTGAGGCAGACTACAGAGTTGTAACAAAAACACTTCTCTACAAAAATGATGCTTCATATTCTAAAGATGTGACTTTCCACACAAGGCAAGCAGGAAGGCAGGCAGCAGACCCCACCAACATCCATCATGAAAGCAAAGCATCTGATGTAAATGCAGCCTGTGTTCCAATTTGCTATTGGATCCAGGCATTCTTCCCACCACCCTTCACCCTGTTTGTGTCTCCTAATTCTTTTATTCGGGAAGGTGTTGCTTCTTTCCTAAGATCTACACGTGCAACGGGATAGGTTCATACCAGTTCCCTTGAGAAGGTGAATGGCAGGACCATCCCTGTGGTGGCAAGTGGACTGCAGGTGGTAGCACAGAGCATGGAATGCTATCTCCAGCTGGCTTGGCCTTAGCCCTCAGGAGGAATGGCATTCTGTTTTTTAAGGTAATTCCAGGCTGAAAGTATGGAGGAGAAAACAGACTTTTAAACCCTGATTTACAGCAATGAGATCTAATCCTGGAAACCATTTAGCTAGTAAACTCTTGCTCCTGAATTAGTAAGATCTCTCTATCTACATCCTCATTAAGGTTTAAATACCTTTGGTGTCTCAGGGCTTTGTCTGGAGGTTTGTTTTGCCTATGAGGCAAATCACAAGAGACTATGAAGTGGAGATTGAATTCTATACTGAGATAGACAGGTACTGCAGTAGGTGCAGATACACGCTAACTGCATGATTTGAAGGAAAGGGTCTTGAGCTGAGCTCAAGGGGAGCTATGGGAGGTTTTGTCCATTGAGTTTAAGTATTGCACCATCAGTAGTTTTTATACTGTTTGTGTTTCAGTTTCTTCCACCTATCTGCTGGTAACTGAGATGATTCATGGCTTGAATTGCAGACAAATAAATCAGTTTCCAATTTGCCTTACTAAGGAAAAAAATGCAATGAGTGGTCCCTTACAAAACACCATTTGCTACCATCTGTGTCTTGGCTATTGAAATCAATACTTGAGAGACATGAAGAAAGCAAACTGTGCTTTCCTTTAGGGCTCAGAGAGATTAATTTTCACAAGCATAATGAAACCTGTTTTAATTCACACCCTTTTAGTTTAGTGAAAGCTGTCACATGAACCATTTTATTGCAGAACAGAATTTTAGAAGTCTATTATTTCATGCTTTATGGAAACAGACTGTCTTTTCTAAAGTAAGAATCGCTTCACAGCCAGGCTTGCATTGAGATAAACTGGAAAATATAAATGGAAAAAATTGACATTATTTTAATGTGAATATATATGTAGAGCAACCTGAAAGCTGCTGGAAGGACTCTTAGATCTTCTGTGGAAATGTGCGAGTATGACAAAAGAAAGGAGTAGCAAAGTGGAATAGGAGAAAGGTGCCCTTTCAGAAGTTTTTAGGCTTAATTTTCCTTCATATGTTGGCTTCCTTGAAACCAGTCTGAAAAGAGGAGACAGCTTTTTTTCCTTGCTAAAAACCTCAAAAGAGAACGCAGTGGGACTGTTAGAAATGGTCCAAAAGGTAAAGAGGATCCCTTGTATTCATAGTGACTTATCATGATCTACCATACTGTTTTGGGCAAGGGGCATTCCTGCATAAGAGCCTCAGTTTGTTTCCAGGAATAGGGAATTTTGCCTGTATGGAGTCAGATTGGTGGCCTTCTGCAGATGGGGTGTCACTGGCTCCCCCATGCTCTGAGCCAGGGGGACTCTCACCTGAAGAGGAACATGTGGAAAGTGCTGCTGGGACCCTAGTAGAGCACCAGGCTGATGAAAGCACATCTTGTTTGCATCTAACCAGATTTAGCTGGATGAGCAAAAGACTGTGCAGAAGCACTGGGCCCTACAATAAAGCATCTGTCTTAAGATTTTCATACTCTAATAAATGTAACTAATTTGCTTTTATTTTGCAGAGCATTATCTGTGGGCAGTGCCAGAATAAGTAGTGTAATTAACATTGGCCTGTAATGACTGTGACTTATTGTCTGAAATCATTACTTCCAAATGTCACAAGTGACAGGTTCCTTTTGCATCCTTTTGTGTCCAGAGAGATTCATGCTAGAGACTCTAATTGTTATAGAATATTATTGCGTTGTTGTTGTCATTGTCTCAAAATACATAGTTTGAGACTTGACAGGGTGTGACAGCCTTTTTTCTGGGTGGCCCTCCTACCTTTAGCAGAGAGGTGTAGAGATTTCACAGCTATAAAACGTTGTGAAGAGATGGGGAGATACTAGAACAGGAAATGGAACCTTATAGAAGTCATTCAAGTCGTCACCAACAGGACACACAGGTCATGTTTCTTCTGAGAGTTCAGCACTTAGACTTAAGGTTTGATCTGTAATCTTTCTTGCTTATGCTCTGTGACTGGAGAGTGTCCTCAGGGGTGTTCTGCTATGGCGGCGTGAAGGCCACGCAGGTTCTTGGAATTGGTCTTGTCTGGAGACATACCTAGACGTGTTCTGTAGCTTTGGAGTGGAGCTGGCCCTCTGCTTGAAGGGGATCTCAGTCTCTGCATCAAGGTTTTGCTGTCTGGTAGCCACAGGGGGCTGTGGAAGAGATTTTCTCTTCATGCTTGTTTTTGAAAAGTGGCTGCAAGTGTAGTGCTGTCTTTCCATGTGTTGAGTTCATAAGCTGTTACAGCTTTACTGCTCAAGGATCTCCATGGACCAAGAACATAACTTGTCCAATTTACTATTAGAATAGGTTTCTTTAAATGTATTTAGTAATGTGTATGGTAAACTTAGAGTGATAAAGCATTAAGTTTATGTTTTCAAGAGAAAGAGGAAAAATAAATTTGTTTTGGCTTTCAGTGAAGAGATGCTCAAAGCCTTTATTTCCATTAAGTCAGTTGTCATTCAGTGTGTGTGAAATCTCCTCTACTCCTGTTGTATTTGTAGAAAGCAGAGCAATATTTAGGTTTTTTTATAAGCTATGTCTGTATATCAGGCTAACACAAAGTCAGAACTTACTGTATTTTGTTAAAAAATAATGTAAATTTCTTATTTTTGACCAGTGGACCTAGATAGATTTGCATTTAGAAACGGTAACCTTTGCCATTAGTAAATGTGGCTGCTGAACTTACTTGCAGGGCTATGTTTGGAGTGAGAATTTTTTACTATGAAACACTTAGTAATGCACAATGAAGTAGAGAATATTGCTGGAATAGCCATCAGTCCAGTTTCTATTTGACTGGCTTCACTGCAAACCAGAAATAGCAAAAAAGTCAGAGCACTGTGAAAGGTCAAAAGAAAACTAAGCTCCTCAAAATACTTGTTTTCTTTCTGTATTTTAAGATTTTTGGAAAGAAATTTTAGTGCTCTTTTCTTGGATTCAAATATTTTTGAAAATGGGGAGCGGAATCTCTCTGTGAAGTACTGCGACATTGTAGAATTCTTATTTTAGTTAAAGTAGTTTCTAACTCCTCTTTGTCTTACCTTTCTGATGGAGCAGCACAGAACAGGTGGAATGTGCACGGCTACACCATAAGGATGCTTGATGCTATATGGCTCATGCTGTTCCATGCCAAACATGCATGTGCAGTATTTAGATTTTATTTTCTTTCCAGCTACTTCATACTTTATCATGCAGTGATTTAGAAAATGAAAACTTGTAAAGGAAATTAAAAGTACTGGTAGGAACAGTGTAAAATAAACACCTCTTTTAGGAAATGGGGGATTCTTGCGGTCTTGAAATGTACACTAGAAATCTTTATGAAGGGTATCTGTCTTTGAATAGATGTTTTAGGCTTGGTCCAGAAATTATTGTAAGACCTTCTTCACCTTTTTCTACAAAAGATCTGGAAGATGTGAGGGATTCCTTCTGGCATCAGAGTATAGCACTCCACAGCTGTATAAATAAATTAAGCTTTTTATAACTTCATGAGTAAAAGTAATGTTGACACATATGCAAAACTAGATGGGGGGAGGGGGAGTACTCCATTCTTATCTGCCCTCCTTTCTACTTATTTCTTGCACAACTCCAAAATCCTTAGGAGGATTTCCCTCAGGCTTTAGGTGGAAAAGTTTGCCTGCCAAAGGGAGCAAAACCACAGAAAATATCATCCTTAGAACATCTCTGAGACTGTGAAAGCAGGCACATTTAGGTAAACCGTTTTGCAGGCCCACTGATAGCGTTGGAGCTAAACAAACCCTGATCTATAGATGAATAGAGAATAATCAGTATTGTTCAGTTGACTCTGCTGTTGGCCAAGGCTGAGCCCATCAGTGGCAGTGGGAACACTTCTGGGATTACATAGTTATGATGGGGAAAAAAACTGCTGCAGAACAGCAGCTGAAAGTGTGGAGTGAGAACATGTGAGAGAAGCAACTCTGATGAGTGCAAAAGGAGGAGGAGGTGGTGTTGCAGGAGCCAGAGCTGAGATTCCCCTGTAGCCTGCACTGAAGCCCATGGAGGACCATGTGGTAGCAGACATCCACCTTACAGCCCCTGGACAGCCCCATTCCCAAACATATGGATGCCCAAAGGAGGTTGTTACATTGTGGGAAGTTTGCAGGCTCCTGGCAAGACCTGAGACTCAGTGGAAGGGCCCAGGCTGGAGCAGTTCATGAAGAACTGCCGCCTGTGGGCTCATGTTGGAGAAGTTTATGGAGGGTTGTCTCCCGTGGAAAGGATACAGCACCAGAGTAGGGGAAGAGTGTGAGGAAGACATGGCAACGTAATTCAAAATATTATGTCATCATGTATGTGCATATCCAGGGCTCTGGAACCTTAGTAATCAAGCTGGGCTGCTGAAGAAAAACAACCCACATTTGGATGGTCAGACCAACTTAATATTTCATAGTAGGCATGGAATCGAAAGAAAACATGACTTCACTAGAATCATGTTGATGTAATGCCTCAGTGTGGTAAGAGCATTAGGAATCTGTGAGAGGAGTTCATGCAGCATCAAGAGAAGGTGGATATGCAGGGTGGGAATTTTCATCATCTGGTCAGAAAAGGAAAAAATAATTTTCCCAGGCCTTCTGTGATGGTAGTATCTTGATTTAAATGTTCTGCCTGTCAAGGGAAGAAAGAACTTTAAATGCCTTCAAGTATCCCATGGTTTTAAACACTTCCTCAGGAGGGAGTGTGCAGTGACCCTTGTCTGTGAAATCTTCATGGGTCATTTCCCCTTCTCTTTCAGGCTACTTCATAGGAGCTAACTGGAGCCTCTATTGGCCTTGAGGGACCCTCAAGGGGTTTCACCCTCTTTCACAGGTGGTTAGGTATGAAATAAAGTCTGTATTGTGCTGACTTTTTTTCCTTATTATAGGGAAACCTTACATCACATCACATTTTCTTTTGTGTTTTCGTGCCTTTTCAATGACAGGCATCTGGGCTGCAGTAATGAGCAGCTATTAGGTCAAATATGTGCTTCCAGGTGATCAGGTGGTACAGTGTCAAGCTGAGGTCCTGGATGCAGATGGCCAACTTCAGGGGCTGTCACAGTTCTAACGTGGTTTGGAGTGTGTGGTCTCTCAACAGTAATTGCAAGCTATCTCACTGTTGAGGGCAGTGAATTAGAATTATGCTGTCTCATTAGTCAATGTACCTTTCCCATAAATTGCACAGCTGACACATTTCACAATTATCTTTCCAGCATAGAGATCATGTTCTTCAGTTGCTTTGGTAACATTTTCTGAGAGGAGATAGTGGTGAAATAGATATTGGCACCAGACTGCTGCTGGCTCACACTGTAGTTAAGACTGATGCTGGTTTCTGCATGTGACCTTAGACAGACTTCTTACTAGTTCTGTCATTATTTCCATAGTTCATGTAAAATGGAGACCTCAGTAGCAGTACCTCACAAGGCTGTAGTGAACCTGAAGAAGTAGAGATGTTTAGGGGGTGAAAAAAAAATTTCACTTCCATTTGCTAGAAGTGTACTTATCTTTAGTCATAAATCATGAAGAGCTATGGTCTGGTTTTTCTAGATGTTACACACTTATGTGGCAACTGCTGTATGCCAAAACTCATAAGACCAGGTCTTGCACGCAGAAGTTAGATGAAAACAAGGAGCACAAAGCCTTTGGCAGGCCCATAGATACATGGTGAATGACAGTCTTTGCCTTACATCCTAGGTAACACACACAGAAGTTAATTCAGTGAATTTGGGTTTGTTAGGAATGTTTTGCTTGATTCTGCTGATCCCTCTGCGTAGGCACCTCCTGATGTCTGTAACTGTCTGGAACTCTTCCTTCCTTCCACCTTATATCATAGAACCATAGAACAACCTGAGTTAGAAGGGACCCACAAGGATTACTGAAGTCAACTCCTGGCATTGCATTGGACAGCCCCAAGAATCACACCATGTACCTGTGCATGTTGTCCAAATGCTTTTTGAACTCTTTTAGGCTTGATGCTGTGACCACTTCCTGGGGGAGCCTGTTTCAGTTCCCAGTCATCCTCTAGGTCAAGAACCTTTCCCTAATATCCAACCTAAACCTTCCCTATCACAGCTTCAGGCCATTCCCTCAGGTCCTGTCACTGGGCACCACAGAGAAGAGATCAGTGCCAGGCCTTCCACTTCCACTCATGCAGAAGCTGTAGACCACAATGAGGTCCCTCCTCAGTCTCCTCCAGGCTGAAAAAGTCAAGAGACCTAAGCAGCTCCTCATACAGCTTGTCCCTTTGCCATCTGGAAAGCCTTTGACACCAACTCCTATAGCATGCTCCTGGAGAAGCTGGCAGTCCACAGTTTGGACAGGTGCACTCTTTGCTGGGCTAAGAACTGGCTGGATGGCTGGGCCAAGAGAGTGGTGGTGAACAGTGCAGCCAGTTGGTGTCTGGTTCTAGTGGGATTCCCAGGGATGAGTCTTGGGCCCAGTTTAATATCTTTATTGATGATCTGGGTGAGGGGATCAAGTCTACACTTAGTGAATTTGTGATGACACCAAGTTGGATGTTGATCTGCCGGAGGATAGAAAGGCTCTGCAGAGGGGTCTGGACAGGCTGGATCAATAGATCTGAGGTTCAACAAGGCCAAGTTCTGGGTCCTACACTTTGGCCACAACAATCTCATGCAGCACTGCAGGATGGAGGCGGAGTGGTTGGAAAACTGTCTGGCAGAAAAAGGAACTGGGGGTGCAGGTCAGCCACTGAACGTGAGCCAGGATGCCTGAGAAGGCCAATGGCATCCTGGCCTATACCAGAAGTAGTGTGGCCAGCAGGAGTAGGGAAGTAATTCTCCCCCTGTATTCAGCACTGTTGAGGCCGCATCTTGAGTCCTGTGTGCAGTTTTGAGACTCTCACTTCAAGAAGTACATTGAAGTGCTAGAATGAGTCCAGAGATGGGCAGCAGAGCTGATGAAGGGTCTAGAGGGTAAGTCCTCTGAGGAGTGGGTGAAGGAGTTGGAGTGTTTAGCCTGGAGAAAGGGAGGTTCATGGGAGACCTTACCACTTTCTACAGCTGGCTGAAAGGAGGTTGCAGCCAGGTTGGGGGTCAGTCTTCTCTCCCAGGCAATCAGTGATAGGACGAGAGGACAGTCTTCAGCTGTGCCAGGGATGTTTAGGTTGGATGTTAGGAAGAATTTCTTCACAGAAGGGGTAATTTGATATTGGAATGGGGTGCTCAGGGAAATGGTGGAGTCACTGTCCCTGGAAGAGTTTAAGGAAAGACTTTATCTGGCACTTGGTGTTCTCGTCTAGTTGAAAAGGTCATAGATTACACTCAATAATCTCAGAGGTCTTTTCCAATCTGACTGATTCTGTGATCTTTGCAGCCTCCTTTGGTTCTTTCTAATAGCTTAATGTATTTTTTACGTTGCAGTGCCCAAAGCTGCACACAGGACTTGAGGTGAGGCCACAGCAGCAGAAGAGAGGGGGAGAATCACTCCTCTGGACTGGCTGGTGATGCTGTGCTTGTTGCTAAATGTCATCTCTAAACCATTTCTAATGCCACAGATTTCTTTCTAGACTAGAAACAATAGTACTCCTCTTACCCTTCCTCAGTTGTATTTTCTGGAAGGATAGATCTCGAGTCAAGGATCACATTTGTGTATGCGGCTTTCGTAAAAGCATGAAAAAAGTTTACTTCAAACAGTTGATTCTGCTCTTGGAATATTTAATTTATTCACTGTCTGTAAGTCAGTGGTTATAAGAAAAAAGTGTTTACATTTCAGTTGCATACCTCTTCATCAAAAATGAAATGGTACAGAATAGGCTTGAAGAAAACATTGTTAAATTTCAGGCTGAGCCATGCAACTTCCAGCACAATACAGATCTTAGTGTACAGCTAAGAAATCCCTTCACAAGTTAGTTGTTGAACTGGTATGTTTAATTTAATTATTTTTTTTTCTACATTATTAATTATCAATAGAGAAGGAAATACCTTATTAAAAATACTGGTTATATATTTATTTAAAAAGAGCATACCAGTTTCAAAGTAGTAGAAAACCAAGCCAACACTTCTGGCAGGAGACAGACTGTCCAGAAATTGTGGTGCATTATTAATATGCTGCCAGCAGTGATTTAAAAACGTCAAAAAACAATGTTAAGGACAGTAATCTGTATTGCTACTATGAAAGATTCTCAGTCAAAGCCTCAGTTCAGAATAATGGTCACATTTCCTTGCAGTCACTGGAAAGCGGGGGAACTCTGTACCAACATGGGTCGGAACAATTGATGCCCTCAGATGCATTCCCTGTTGATTCCTACTGATGAAATGAAAAGGCTTAATTTGCTTCCTTTCATGCTTTTCTTGCTCTTCAGGAAGAAGACTAATATCCAAAGTAGTTAACAATCTGAAATTACCTTCACAGTTTAAAAACAATAATGTAGTGCCTCAAACTGTGATAAAATAAGCATTGAGCTGCACTTTTAGTTTTGAATATTTTATTTCTATGGCTATATGTGCATCTTCCATACCATTGACACAAGGGGATAAAAAGAGCATTAAAAAGGATTCAGCATCAAAGATAGAGATAATGCAAAGCTGAGTTCCATGTTATGCTATCTCACAAGAAATCTTGAACCCAGAAACAAATCGGTTCACCCTGCCAACAGGTTTACCTTGCTCCTGCCACTCCATACGCTGAGACATATTTTTTTTTCTGGGCCAATTCTGAATGCAAGTGTAACACTTCTTTCAAGCACTATATTTATTGCAAGCTTCTGTTTATTCCTGGCATCCTTCCTTTGTGTTGAGTTCCTGTCATTGCCTGTCTCTGAACTTCAGTTGCCTCATTTCCTTGGTTGCTTTCACACTATGCGATGTTGTTCTTGCATCCTGTTCCCGTCCCACTCTCCCCATCCCACTCCTCTTTATGAAGAAGTATCAAAAGGACAGTTGGTAGCTGAGAACAAAAGATGACCTTCTGAGCCATGTTTATTGTGCAGAGAGTTATTTAAAGAGTGACAGGTGGTTTAATTTTTGTACCAAGAACATTATTATTCCTTTCCTTCCACTTTTATAGTGGCCTCTGGACTTGCCCATCACATTGTAGGATTTCTTAGCCTATTCAGTGTGTTGTGTTTTGACCATGTACATTTGACTTGACCCCAATAGAGGAGTTTTGTAAAAGGCTTTGGAAGGCAACCATGTGATGCTTGTGTTAGCTCATCTTGTCTTTCTGTATTCAGACAGGCCCTAGTGAAATGAATCTCTTAAAATTATGAATGCCCAGGAAGCAGATAATAAAGTCTACACCAATTGTAATCTGTGTTTTCTTGATGTAGTAGGATGCCTCCTGACCTTGTGTGAGAGCATAGGAGAATTTCTTTTGCATTAGATACCCTGAAGTGTCTGTACATTCCTGTGAGCACCTGTAATGGTATGACTTGAGGTTTGCATAAAAGATTGTTGAATTTAACATGAGCTTCAGTAGCACCTGTGCAACAGGTAGCTTTATTCAACATTTAAATACCTGGAAAAGCACGAGACTGCTGTAAGACTCTTCAAGATCCTAATATGTTCTTTTTCCTTATGAAAATTATGATTAATAAAAATGAGGTTTTGAATAAACATCACAAATACACTGCTGTAATTTCTGGTTAAAAGGTGCATACAGCAGTTTTATCTGTTTTTTTAAGAATTGTTCTGAGAAAGTATGGGAGCCACTCAAAATATGTTACTATACTGTCAGTAACAGCATCTTGAAGAAGCATTCAGACAAGAGAAAATCATAACATTTCACTCATACAGTTACACAAGATTTTCAGAATTGTTCTTAAAACATGTTTGGAGAAAAGTGGAGTAGGGAAAATACATAGCAATACATATGCTGCTTCAGATTTATTGAACTAGTTGCATGACAGACATTCAGTGCTTTTAAGCCTCTGGGAAAAATACCAATGAATAATAACAGTATAGAAGAGAAATAAGCATTGAGAAATACTTTTCTATTCCACAGAAAAAGCTTATATACTTGACAAAATTACAGGACAGTTACCCTATCATTTATCCCAGTTGTGAATTTACATATGGCTGTGAATCTCATTTCAAACTCCCTTTTTATTGTCAAAATGACATCTTTTTGCAAAAGGGGAGTAGAGAGTAGATAATAGCATGTTCTAGTGAAGGTCTAGGATGAGATTTTTCATATATGAGATCTTGAAGGTTGTGAATAAAAAAATTAGGTTTTTTTCCTCATTTTTCTTATTTTCCTTTACTCTCTCCTACTGTGTTTATCTTCCCTTTTTCTTTCCTAAAGCCTTTCAAGTCTCTTTGTCCTCATCCTTCATTTGATGATACTTTGCTTCACTTCTTGCTCGGGCTCTAACCTGGTTGTTCCCTTTGCATCTGATTCAGCTGATGCTAGGGATGAACACACATGCTGTTACTGTGTATGGAGAGAAGAAAGTGAGCACCTAGCTCAGGCAGCTAGTACAGTTACACTGGACCTCCTTTATTCTCCCTAAATGTCAGTTTGGGTGGGAGCATATGCCATCTATTTTATTTTGGGGTCTTGGTAATGCCTTTCAACACTGACACATTTTGCTTCTATGAATCTTCTAATGAGAGACGTCATGGCATTGGCCTTTAAAGAAAAAAAGCTGAGGTTGCCCCATCTTAAAAGAGCTACTGGAAAGTTTTTGTGTAAACTATCATGGCCAGCATGCTGTAGTCTCCTGATTAAATCTTTGTTACAAGTTGAGTATCTCAGAGCAAAGAAAATAGAGGGGTGGTGTATGGTCATCTGAACGGCTGTATTACCTTCTCTGAAGGTATCTGGACTCATTTGGTTGAGAATAGGTGAAAAACATCCTGTGTTACTCTGTTATGAGCAGATAAAAAATGCAAAAAGCACATTTTCTTGTGGACAGGAGGATTTGTGAGTACTAACCTGTAAGCCTTTATTCAGTATTTGATTTTTCACAGCTTTCCTCACTAACACTTGGGGCAGTCTGGTTCTTTCTAGTTGTAAGCCCTCTCTTTATTTGTATTGCTGTGGTCTTGTGAGGATTACTGCAGCCATAACTATGAAATACATAGAGCACAGTGATAGGAATTGATAGAACAAGAATTGGAGGTGTAACCTGTGATTTTCCAGGAGAGTACCTGGTATATCTGTGTGCACCCTACACTCTTTACCCAGAATGGGTGGATTTGGGTTCATTGTAAAGCATGTGCTTTTAATGTGATCTTCGGTCTTCTGTAGTCATAAGGCACATTTTTCAAATGAGGATTCAAGAAAAAACTTCCCAGGGAGTCAAGTATATTTATTTGTCTTTCTGCTAGTAGCCTGGAAAGAAAAGTGCTCTAGTTGTGAGACATACAGCCATCAGAGTGTATTGTGGAGTTTCATCTCTGTGTGTTTGGATGCATGACAATTTTCCAGTATGTGGATTCCTGCTCTTCTCAGTACATTCTGGCTTGTTAGTAACTAAGACAGAGATTAGTGCTCTTTTGGAAGTAAAATACGTTCCTTTGAAGGTTCTAAATTCTTCTCGCATGCATGTACACAATAATTTTCAGTTAACTCAGTTGACAGCTTGGCACATCCCAGTGGCCATTGTCTAGATTAATGATTGGTTCTGATACTCTGCTACATATATCTTTATTCTTTTTACTGGGGTGCCATGTACTGTATAAACAAGGAGGCACCCATCTGTGTGAAATCATTCATTTAATTTCTGATGTAAGCTTAACTCTATAAAGATTTGTCAGCAATTTTTGTTTTTTCAGTGGGTCATCAAAAATAATTGAAGCCATATCCCTCTTAGCTATTACAAAATCCTGGGTGTGGCTAGAGCTGTGCAAACACAGTAGGCTTCTGTTAATTTAATCCATCTGGATGTACTGTAAATCACTAATCATAAGGCTTCTGTTGATATAGTCTGTTTCCATTTGGATGCTCTTCCAAGATACCTGTGTAACTTCTGCATTGGAAGCTTATAGGTTTTGATTGTAATGTTTTTCAGGATGTGTGATATCACTGCAAAAGCTGGAGACTTAAACACAGCAGTATGCTTTTAATGAAGAGAGTACACACTTATGGTTGTTTTTGCTTAACAATGAAAGGATGTTTTTTCTCTACATTTAGAATGTGCAATACTCCTATGTTTTGAGTATATGTGTTATCTTCTTGAACTTCTTCACCCTTCAAAAGCTTGAAATAAAAATTGCCCTGTCCCTAATTCTTAATATTAGAAACTAGAGGAAAGAGTGGTATATACAGACCCATAAGTCTGACACAGCATTTAAAGGATAGATAAAAAGCAATTTAAAAAGATAATGTTCACTAAATGCTCATTCTTTCATTCAGACACATTCTTTAAGAAAACTGAAACTAATGTTTGAATAAGCAGTTTTTAATAGTATGTTGAAAGGTAGTTATCCTCTACTTGGCTTGTAATTGCACTAATACTTTTATGTAAGAATGTGGATAAGAGTGTGGAGGCATCTAACTCATCTCTTTATTTTTTTTTTTCCCCCTTCCTAGTTAATGGTCTAATGACGCTTGGATTCACAGGTGAGTCTTACTTCAAAAGTTTAAACTTCTGTTTCTGTTTTGCTAATGGTTGACATTTGAGAAACACTTCCATCCTATTTCACTCATCTCAATTAGTCAACTGTCATGCATTTTTTATGACTGGTCTTGTCCATTTGCTGTATGCAAAGAGAGTGTTGTAGTGTTTTGTAAAGGTTGTTCTCAGTAGTGATGGTGAAACTGCAGAATTATCCATTATTTCAACTGTTTTGGTCAAGAATTTAGACAGAAACTCCTGTGTCATCAGATTTTGTTGAAATGACTCTGATAGAGGGCTTTTTCCTATTGCTCTGCAAAATATCGAAGTTTTAAATACACACAACAAAAAATACCAAGGGCATGGAAAATCCATTCAAACACCCTGCCGGGAAGGGGCCAGAGTAAATTGTCAGCACACATGACATAGTGGAAAAAAACCCTTGTATTCTGTAGGATTTGGTTATAAATCAAATGATAACTGGCTGTTTAGAATACCCTGCCAGAAAAATCAGCTTTGTGTAACTTTTTTAAAAGCATCAGTGCAGGATTTAAATTGTGAGCTATGCAATTTTCATATGTGGTTTTTGCACACTTTAGTGGAATTCATATGTGGAATTCTGCACAGTTTAGTATTCATCTACAGGTCTAGCTGTGGAAGTGTAACTGGTAACTGCTGCAGCTGCCAGATGAATTAAGGGGAACACTTAAGTAGGCAGGATCCATGTTACCATGTTGACTAACTTTTCATGGATAAAATTATGCTGCCCCTGAGTGGTAATTTTCACCATTTCTATCGCTGGTGATTAATTGTAGTTCTGACTTTTTGCCGACATGGATGAAGGCTTCTTGACAGCTTTAAGAGTGCTGACAGTCAGACATGATGAAGGAGCAAGGATTAGGTCCCATTGAGTTGGACACCTGGAGAGGTTGGTGGTCTGTAGGAAATTGCAGCCTTAAGGTTTCAGGTGCAGCATAGGCTGTCACATTATGGGCCTGCTGGTCCTGGCAAATATGTGAAAGCAGTGTTTATTTGGCCAGATGAGATTGTTGTCATTTGTCATACAGCCTCATGGAGAGACCATGAGCTAAGAAGTCAGTTGTGATATCTGGAGTTAAATTACAAGGTGCTCCCTTCCCAGCCTCCAAAGGAACCAGCTCCTTCCTGGGTGAAATGGTGTTTGCTCAAGCCTGTTTTACAATCACATGCTGCATTTCAAGTGGAGATACTCAAGCTTCTAAGTGATGGATGGGTTATGATGTGGAGCCTGAGAGTCATCTTGCCTTAGAGTTTGGGGCTTTCTTTATTAGATACTAAGGAATGGAGCCATAAAGACTTCTCTTCTTACCAAGCAAAGTCCTGCATGATTTTCATCTTAGTTGGCCTCAGGCAATGTGTTTGGCTGTTACCACACAAAATTAGAACTACCAGCTCATTTAAGCAGTGATGGGATCCTGCTGTCAAACTATTAGAAGCAAAAGAAGTACCTCCTGTCCCTGGTGTAAATACGTTCTCAGTGAAATTTATTTTTTAGGAGTAAATGGTCTGTTCTCCTTGCCTTTATTCTTAAAAAAAGCTGTTACTCCAGAACTCTTAGGGGAATTCCCTGATACACCAGTTTGTTAGGGTTGCAGTTTTGTTCAGGTAATACATTTCTTAGATTTGAGCTGCTGTGAAGGGAAAAAATTGCATAGGTGTTTCTCTGACTAATTTAATTTAGAAATTTGTATTAAAGATGTTTATATACAAATATTTACAGCTAATTTTCAATGTTAATACATTTTTATACAGAAGAATGGTCAAAATAGTGGCATCTATCCAGGTAAAGCAAGACATGTTTAATGGCTTGATCAAAACAAAATGCTCCAGGCTTATCAAAATCAAATTTCAATTTCAGAATTTCAATTTTATAAGAAATATCAAAATATAATCTTTATACTCCAATGCAGGCATGTGCTGGATGAGAAAAACATTTGACTGATTAAATGTACTGGAGTTGCCATTATAGGTTGAAAAACTTACAGGCTTGCTCAAGTCAAGGTTAACTCTTTCTTTGCAAGTAGCTATATGCTGTAATTCAGCATTTGATAATTGTAGATAATTCACATAATTATAGAATTGTTTATGTTGGAGAAAACCTCTATGCTCATTGCGTCCAACTGCTACTCCAACATTGCCAAATCCACCACTAAAATTTATCCCTAAGTTTCACTTCTATATGTCTTTTAAATACCTCCAGGGGTGGTGGCTCAACCACCTCAGTGGGTAGCCTGTTCCATCCCTTTTGGTGAAGAAATTTTTCCTGATACCCAACATAAACCTTCACTGCCACTTTGAGTTGTTGCATCGCTTGTTACTTGAAAGAAGAGACCAAACCCTGCCTGGCTACACCCTCTGTTCAGGAAGTTGTAGAGAGCAATAAAGTCTCCCCTGAGCCTCTTTTTCTCCACTCTAAACAGCCCCAAGGTCCCTCAGCTGCTCCTCATAGGACATGATCACTAGACAGTTCCTTTAGTGGCTATACTAAAGAAAACACTTTGATTGTGGAAATTCACACCCTTAAGCTAGTAAGACAAAATATTTCCAGTGTGAAGTAATTTCACAGTAATATAGTTATTTGAATGTGATGCATCTGTGTAAGCTTGAAAAGTGCTTTCTACACTGAAATGTGGGATTGGGAGATCCAGTTAGCTTTTAACTAAAAATGCAAATGGGTGGTAATGAATTAGTATGAGTAGTAGCTAAGTAAGATTAGAAGTGATTAGAAAGGTTCCTCTGTGCTAGCTTTAAAAGGCAGTACTATATATGGAAAACTATATATGGAAATACTATATATGGAAAATACATATATTATTTTTTTATACCAAGTTATGTTTTTAACATATTTATTAAAGTATGTATTTTGTCTATTTTCTAAAATTGCTAAGCTTTTGAGAGTGTAAGTGGCAAGTTGGACTGTGTGAACAAATTTGAGTGATGTGCTTGTACTTCTACTTCAGTGTTTGTGATTAAACGTGCTTCTGATGTTTCCTAGGTGCACGTCAACAGACTGAGCTCTGCAATGAATCTATCATGTTAGAAAAGCTGCCTGCCTGTGGAAAATCCTTTGAAGAGATGATGAAGAAAGTGGACTCAAAAAAGTGGTGCAACCTGACAGAATTTATCATGTAAGAGTTAGTTTTGGTTTTAATATTTCTTCCCTAATGCATAAAAAATATTTCTGTTCCAGAAAATAGAAAACCTTCTGTATTTTGTTGCCACTTGTGTAGGGCTAAGTTGTAGCTCTTTAGTATTGCTGTAAGGTCATGTGCACACAGAGACATCCAGCTCTTAATTCATTTAGTGTGCAAAATTGACGTGGTACTGGAGTAAATTTCCCAGCTAGCTTGTCCCGGTCTGCACTGAGGTTGGCTGCTCCCTGCCCACGCTGGGTTAGGGTAGCAGTTTAGCAAGGGCTGCTGAAGTCCCAGCAGCAGGGCAGCTCTCTACAGCACCAGCTGTAAACGGCGTTGAGGATTGGAGCAAGAATCAGGGAGGGGCGTTCAGTTTGGTTCCAGAAGCGTTTGTTGCCCTCAGAGGGTCAGGGACTGAAGACCTCTGGACAGGGGTGTGCAGGGTTGTACAGAGGGGCAGTCTCAGGGGCAGCAACCAATGAGGCAGGGAGAAGGGAGGAGCACAAGGCAGGGTTGACAATACATTCAACCAATGAGGGAGCACATGGGAGGGACATGGGTCACGTGGGCCAGTGGGGCATCGAGGATTAGGGGATTTCCAAAGGGGAGGAACAATCAGGGATTGGCTCAAGGAGGGATTGACAAGGAAGGTACTGGAACAAGGGGTAGGGATACAATGACAGACAGGAAAAGGGGCAGGAATAAAGGGTGGGGAATGCCAGAGAAGGCAGCTTTGGGGGTGGATACAACACAGGGACAACCAACTGGGGAAGAACATAGGGGTACATAGGAACATGCCAAATAACAATGAAACTGTCAATAAGGAAATAATATAAGGAACAAGGAATCAAAATAAACACACCACAACACAAAATAGTCTAAAGAAAGTCAGCCAATGGGCTATGCAATACTAGCTGCTATTACATTGCCTCAGACAGTTGTGTTTACATTTGATCTATATTTTTGTGCCTTTTAAGCAAATGTTCCCTAAATAATTTCTTTTCTGAGAAACCACTAAAGCAGTAATGCTTTTAGAATCATGCTGTTCTCTTTCTTGACAGCAATGTAGTTCCCTCCTCTGATTTCCTTTTTTTCAGTAAGATGACGCTGTTTCCGAAATTTACCTTGTGTGAAATTGCCCTATCAAAATTTAAAGTGATTTGTCCTATTGAACCTGCTGTCATATGTTTCTTTGCCTGCCAGCTAGCATGGAGAGCATGAGCACCATTGATTGGATGTCTAAAATACTGCAAGACTGACAGTAGTGAGAGTGGCACTATTATTCTCTAATCTCTTTTCCTGTTCCTTAGTTACTGGAGATATTTAAACATCTCTCTATAAATCTGCACACTTTAAATTCTGATCTGGAGAAAACTCACAGGGTTTGTGAAATTGGTAGCATTTTTTGCTTTGTGGAACATCTGTTTCTGAAGACCATGTCTTCTCATGCATAATGCCTGGTCTCTGAGTACCCTCTACACCAGCTGAAATCAGAGGAAACTGCATGTGTTCAGCACTTCAGAAGACAAGACTCAAGTGAGCTGAAGCTGGTAGGGTACGAGCCAGCCTGAAGCAGAACACCTTCCTGCATTTGAAACTGTGCTGATGCTCTTTCGGGAGCCTGCTGTGGAGGCAGAGTAGCCCCAAGCCAGATATCACTACACCCGTTACAGTGTCATTGAACCCCAGATATGTTCTTGTAGGATCATTGGTCTTGTGTTCTATTTAGTATTGTCTTATGTGATGCAAGACTTTAACTTGCTGATAATCAACAGATTTGACAGATAATGAAATGCTGGACTGCAGTGCTGTGTTGCAGCAGATCCCCATGGCTCCCATAGCACCAACACATGTGGATAATGTTTCATAATCTGACTGCATATTATCAATTTAGATGCTGTTCTTCCTAGCACATTTATTTGCACACCTTGATGACTTTAAAATCTTGCAGTCTGTTAAAAGGTAGATTCTTAAATCATATGGCACTGGCGTGAAAGATGGACTCATGCAGCTCTCTCCAGCTGGGAAGAACAGCAAGAGGAGGTTAGCTCTTCTAAATCAGCTTGCTGAAATTGCAGTCAAATCTGACAGAGAATTGTGTGTATACAAAGAAAAAGAAAATCCTTGCAGTGCTGGTACTGCTAAATTTATTTAATAAATATCTCTACATTACAGAGCAACAAATTTAATTTTATAACTGATCTAGGTACAAGATGTTTTATTTATTTGAAGGAAGCACTGTCATTTTGCTCCATTTTATATTTATTGCAATTGTTTTGTAATCACAAGAGTTGTTGCTAATATCTTGTTTGAATTGATGTGACCTCAACTAATGGGATTACGTGCAGCAGTGAAAAGTGCCTATAGGAGCCTAAATATTAGACTATGCCTTTATTAATGCAGGTGAAAAACCAGGCAGCTTTTTGCAAGATTTCTGCTAAAATTTCTTCAATAATTTCAATATTTTGGTGCAAGAATTTTCCTAGGTTTGGAGATGACTGAAGTCTCTGAGTTTTCCTGACTTTTAATTAGAGTTAAGAATCCACCTTGATTTTATCCTTTTCAGCTGTGCTCACTGTTTGGTGTCATTTTCATTCCCTGTCCAAGAAATTTTTTCTGAAGAAGTTGGAAAGTCTGAGGCTTTGTTCATTTTTCCTCAAAAGGAGTACCAGAAGAATTCAAGGCTCTTACAGAAGAAAAATCTACATTTTTACATACTACACTTTTTTTAAATTTGTGTTTTTTTTGCATTTTAAGTTCTACTTTAGTAGAGAGTAGCGGGAGGAATTTGTTTTGAAATTTATTTCCCGAATCAAGGATTAATCAAGCGTTAGAAGTCTGATTACAAACTTACCATAAGTGTTCATTGCACTGAAGAAGCAGCAAATGTTTATCTACCTTTAAGATTTTTACTCTTTTGAGAACAGGCATTGTTATTTAATGTCATGCATTCTATAAGAAGCATATAGAATCACAGAATGGCCTGGGTTGGAAGTGACTGTAAAGATCCTCTAGTTCCAACCCCCCTGCTGTGGGCAGGGACACATACAGGCTAATTATTCTAGCTCATTGGAGGAGCCCTGAGAGATGGGACAGAAACACTTCTTACTCTGGAGTAATCTGACAAATTAATGAAAAGCTGGTTTATCTAGCCATAGGCACTTTAAATTCAGATGTTTAAACCTGGTAGTATTAGTTTGTGCTGATTTTATAACTAGCCTCCAGCAGTAACAATTAATCAGCCTGGATCAGATAGTAGGTTAAAACTGTAAGTTTTGTATAAAAGAAACTGTTTCTTCATGCAGTAATTTCTACATGGTGCTTTTCACATAGAAATAAATCTTTGTAATTTATATTGAAATGTAAATTAAAAGTTAATGGAAATCTACTAATTTTCTAAATTCCTTGTTTTGTGGAGAAGTTTTAGCTCTTCAGTGTAAATGGCTGTCCTTTGATTATGGGATTGTAAATAGCAATTATCTGTAGTCCTTCACCGTTTGGCCAAACATTTGTGAGAGAATTTGCAGTGACTCCAATTTGCTGTAACCTAATTAAACTGTAAGATTTTCTGACATCTCTCACATTCTTAACAAACTTGTGTTCTTTAAAAAGCACCCTTTTCACTGATTTTGAATGGATGAGGCTTCTGTTTGTGGCAGCAAATAGAACAGTTTGCAGTACTGCAAACTAATAAGAGAGTTTTTTAGCCTCCACAGCTGATACTGATCTTGCTGGAAATGTAAGATGGTCACATATAAACAGTAAATTCTCAGGTAGAGTTTCACTGAAGCACTATTAGATGAAAGTTTCCCCATTAATTTTGGCATGTTTCTGTGAGGATTTGCAGTTAGTTAGGATACAAGTGCTCTGGGTCATATTGTCCAAAGGTACTTGAAAGCTTAAATACAATGAGGGATCAAAGTGGGATTTTAAAATATTTTAAGTAATTTAGATGTGGTGGGTTTCAGTGATTCTAGCTTGAACATCAGAATATGAAGGCCAACGACAAACAGCTAACAAGAAAGGTAAAACCTTCAACACACAGCCAGAAGTGTTTGTTCATTGGCAGAAGAGAAGGAGTTTGCCTAGTCACAATTTTGCTGAGGCCTTTAGATTGTTAAGCGAGAACTCTGAAGATGAAAATACAATGAGCTTGTTTAAAAGACTCAGAGTTATGGTCCATAGAAAGTGAATAAGCAGAGACGAAAGTGTGGGCGAAAGCTATATGGGGAATTAATAAAAGCAAATATACTTTTCATTTCCCAGAAGATTGGAAATTGCAGGAAGGTTTTTATTTTTCACGTGTAATATTTCTGTCTACTTATAGTAACATGTATGTTAATAGTGCTGCATTACACAGAATAACTATGTATTGTATTTCTGTATTATCGTCTTGATATTTAGCAACTACAGCTGAATATGTAAAATCAACTACTGTCCACAAGCCAAAATTCATTATAAACAGTCAGACTTTTTTTTAGCATGCTGTGATGGTGTGGGACTACAGTTGAGAGGCCAGGTATGACTAATTCCTGAAGCAAGTTGGCCAGATGAAGATGGGAGTGCCCAGAGCTGTCTTACATGAACCTGAAAAAATGTTCCTTATTACAATTGTTTAGATTACTTTCTATTCTTAGCTCTTGAAACAGTTTTTCAAATACTTCTAACTGGATCCTGGAAACAATTTAGCTAGAACAAACAGTCTCTAAACAAATCTGCATGTGTCTCCTAGGCCTAACCCCTATGGAAATGTGGGACCAAAATGTACTAAAGATGATTTCCAATGGCTTGTTAAGCTTTTGGTCTGCTCCCAGCCACCAATCTTCTCTCTTCTGCATTACCATTTTCCAAATATTTCTGAGTGTAGTTACCAGCATTTCAGTAATTTTGAGGCCAGAGAGATGGCTGTGGCCGTGTCTGCACTGTTGCATAATATAGGCCATGCAATCTGCCCAGTAGTCACTATTCTAAGCTCTGTTAGAGTGAGTATATTATGGAAAGGCATCAACTCTTCATTTCAAAGATGAGTATTGATGCATTATATCTATAATAAATGGTTTGCGTCATCTGTTACAGGTGAGACATTCTCTTATTTCAAGCCAATACTTCTGTTGCAGCACTCATCTCACAAGTGTCTAGGGTTGCATACCTGCTACTTTGGGAGCTCCCAGTCAGTCATTTTGTGTTTTCCAACCAAGGAATAGCTGTGGGTTTAGAGCCCAAGGGTAAAATAGCAATTTGTGTTTTGAAAGAGAGTTCTAGCAAAGTAGTGCATGTAACACATTTCAGATCTGGATTTTCTGTTTGAGAAAAAAAGAACTGATCATAACAAACTTCTTCTTCCAATCCCTACATTTCTTTTACCTGTTTTCACAGGTCTAGGAATCCCTAATTTGCCGTGAGGCAGTGGTTGTGTGACATTGCTTTACAGCACCTGGAAGATGTTAAAAGTCTGATTTTTCTGATGTTTTGAATTACAGTTCATAGCAGAATAGGAGAGGGTGAATTTTTTTATTTAACTGTATGTCTGAAGCAGACTCATTGCAGGTACGTGTGTACCTGATGGAATTCCTGGCTTTGCTGTGTGCATGGTCCAAGGTCTGTTCCCACTGTACGTAACTATTTTCTGTACAGCCTTAGTGTCATTTTCCCACAGCACTTCGGATGAAATGTTAATTCTGTAAACAGTTTTGGTCCCATTGAAGATGAGTCCACCCATGTTCTGTACACAACTGTGCTGTAGATTTGAAAAAAGAATTAACGAAAAAGATCTCTATGACTAAATTTGATGTAATTTGGAAAAGTAATCCTGTTGCTCAATTTTAAAGTCAGTGGGAGTTTTGCCTGCTACAATTTGGCCCAAATAAGCTAACTGTAAAAGTGCCTAGTTTTCAAAGAAACTTGGTAAAATATTGCATAAAAGAAAGCCAGATTACATTAAGATCAATGGGAAGGCAAACTCTGGAAGAAATGTGCAGCCCAAAATGAAATTATATGCCCACACTTCCTAAAGCTTGGAGCTAAGAACTTCTGCTGTGTAAGAGGTGTGTAAGAACCCTCCAAACTGAGTAATTCTTTTGGCTGGTTATCGAAGATTTTTCATCTTCCCCACTGACCGCTGCACAAAGCCTGACCTAGACACTGATCAGCAATTGTGTCCAGCTGCTAATGACAAAAATTTTACAGAGGAGGAATGCACTTGAAAACCACATAATATCTGAGGGGTTTGGGTTGGAAGGGACCTTAAAGATCATTTGGTTCCAAGCTGTGGACAGGGACATCCTTTGCTAGACCCGATTGCTCAAAGCCTCGTCCAGCCTGTCCCTGAACGATTCCAGAGATGGAGCATTCACAGCTTTTCTGGGCAACCTGTTTTAGACAATAAAGAATTTCTTTCTAGGATCTAATCCAAACCTCCTCTCTTTCCGTTTAAAGCCATTCCCCCTTGTTCTGTCACTACTGTCCCTCTCAGCTCTCTTCAGTCCCCTTTAGGTACTGGAAGGTGCTGTAAGGTCTTCACAAAGCCTCTACAGAGAAGGCTCTAACAACCCTAAATATCTCAGGCTTAGCAACCTTATATCAGGCTTAACAACCCTAAGTATCTCAGCCTGTCATCACTGGAGAGGTGCTCCTTTTAATTTTCCTTCTTAAAAATGGGGGTTGTTTCCTCTTTTCCAATGGGAACTTCACTGAACTGCTGTGTCTTCTCAAATGCGATGGGTAGTGACTTAGCCACTTCCTCTGACAGTTCTTACAGGACATTCAAATGTCTTTCACCAGGTCCTGTGGACCTTCAGGTTCCTTAAATATTTTTGAACCTGATCTTCTCCTACTATGGGTAGTTCTTCATTCTCCAAATTACTGCTTTGCCTTCTGCAAGTTGTGGAGTCTGACTGGAGCATTGGCCAGTGAAGACCAAGGCAAAAAAGTCGTTAGAGTACATTAGAGTAGTCATTAGCCTTCTCATTTCCTGGGTAACCACCTTCTCCATTTCCTTCCAGATAGGATCGACATGCTCCCTAGTATCAAATCTCAGTTCAAATCCCTAGTGAAAATCTCAGACAAATTACCGGGTTTGTTTTGCAGCTGAGGTGAACTAATATGTTCCCGTGGTAATGGTCTCACAATTAGAAAGCTGATACCTTTGGTTCATTCTTTTAAATATTACCAGAAAAGCCTTGTTTCTGGATTTTTGCATGTGATTTTTCTCATGTGAAAGTGAACCTGGGGCTGCTGGAAACTGGATGTTTGAGTGGCCAGCACATATAATTTTAGATCCAGAACAGTACTGATTAAAGTACTGATTAAAGTCCCACCCTTCCTTATTTGTGTCATGTTTGGAGGGGGCTGTCTCTATTTGTCTTGGGATTCATATCCCTGTAGACAGACAAGTACATTGGTTATGGTTTACCTTTGGCAAAGTCCTGATAAAAATGCTGCAAATCACAAACATGCTTGCACAACAAAAGGCCATTTTACCTGGTCTCTGGGTAATTTTCTGCAATGTTGTTGCCTAAAATTCTGTGTGTGTCTGAAGAGTAATATCTTCTTTTCCCCTGAAGATCTAACTGAGGAGGGGGACCAAAACCCTTTTTTTAGCCAGCTCTAAGTACTCCCAGTTTTGTTAGTTCAGGTGTCTCTGTGAAGGAAGGTTGAGTAAACCTGCACTTGGTGTGGCCTTATGTCAGTGTAGCAGATTTACCATTTAGTGTTCGGTTGGGTGTAGGAAAAGGACTGGTGTGGTAGATGCCAGCATTTGGTCTTCTTTGGTAGGATTGTCTTCCTTTGATCTTCTCATACAGATACAGTTGCTGCTTTTTTTTGAGCTCTCAGTGAAATGAAGGTGATGCTGATATTTAATCTTTTTTACCTGTGTATTTCTTTTCACCTCTTTACATATCAAAACTTACTGTAGTTTTGTACTTAAAAAGCCATCTCAAAATTCATAGAGGTCATGGCAGCAGTGACAAAACCAGGCTGGTAATTGCTACCCCAAGAACATACTATTTTCCTTTTGTGACTCACGCCTTTCTTTTCAAAAGCAAGGCAGCTTATAAATCAGTTAGGTGCGAGGAAGTAAAAGAATGGAAAAAACCCATCATATTTGAGCACTTGCGTTGCCATCATGCTGGTAGCTGACAATAGCAATTTTTCATTCCAGAAATGATAATGCTTGCCATCTATTATTTAAAACATTGGGAATGAAAGAAACCTAAAGTTTATAAAATCTCACCTAGTAGCCAGGGTCAGAGCTGTGCTGAGAATGTGTACAATCACGTGCTGTTTTGAGATCAGCCGTCCTAGTGTCTGTGAAGTTAATGCAAAGGTATTAGTAGAATATCTTCCCTATAGGATCTATATTTCAGATCATACTTTCATATGAAATGTATTGGCTTCATTTTATATTGTGTAGATAAGAATATGTCCTGATGAATATAAATAAAGTGGTTAGTTTGAATTCAGATACCAGGATTCAACATGAGGCAGGAATACTTCATTCCCTTATAACTGCTTTCTTCCTGATAGATGCAGAGGCTGAAATATGGTTCTTTATTGCATTGTAATTTTCACTGTTACTATAAAGGAGAGGCACAGTCATTTTATATAATACAAGGCTGTGAAAATAAAGTCTATATTTGATAATTCCAGTTGAAAGGCTTTGGATGCTCAATTCTAATACTTTTTATCTCTTCAGTGGAGAATTGCAGCAATGCTTTTCTGAAAGTGTTTGCTGTGGCCATCTTATGTGATGCAGAAGGGTGGTGAAAAACAATGAATGTTGAATTTTTAGTGTATTACTCTGACTTCTGAATTTTAATGCTGTATTAAGACCACTGGCATTTCTAAATTCTGTGATGACCTGCAGACCACTTTGTTTATAAATGCAAAGCCATCAGTTTATTCTGCAGCATATTATAGACATAGCTATGCTGCAAACTAGCAAAGCCTTATCACTTCTTCGTCAGATGAGATTTCTTGGGTTTTCATTTTAGACAGTGAAAAGTCTTGCTTTTTGCAAACAAAACCTTACTTCAAAGAGCTCACTTGAAACTGGTAAATGGGTTTATTGTAGAGGATAAAGAGAAATTTGCCAATATTTTGGAGGCTGCTGAATTAAATACACTAACTATCAAGAATTCAGATTTGGTAGACTAAAATTATGTATTTGTTATTTATACCACAATACGTGTTGTAATCACAGTCTATAAAAGCCACCATTCAAGGATACTGGTGCAGTGGAATGGCAAGGAGAGAAAACAACTGGAATTTGTTATTCATCAGGGTTATAAATGTTTCTTTCTTTGTTAAACCATGGAAGACATTGAGTCTTCCATTAAAAAACATATAATAACCATATCATGCCAGAATAATGTGCTTTTTCAGACCATTATCGATATTTTCAAGGTTTTTAAGAGCTCAAATCTTTCTGTTCTTGAATTTCTCAAATATTTTGCAAATCTTTGTGAATGATCTGTTTGTATGAAAAAAAAGAAGGACCTTCTGAGCCTGCTGCTAAGTAGGAAGAGAATTACCTTTTCATTATCAAGAGCTGAAAACATTTTAGTTTTTAATGTCAGATTTGTTTTTCAAGTGCTTTTTTCAGCAAGTTTTAACACCTCTTACAGTTATTTGTCCTGAGGGTTGTTTTTTTGTTTGTTTGTTTGTTTGTTTGTTTGTTTTTTCCTCCAAAAGGGAGTGAAATCTGGCATTTGCCAAGAGGTCAGTAATATAAATATCAGTATTTTCTTAAAGTTCTGAAAGAGTTTTCAACATTGGTGAAGTCACTGTCACTTGAAGGCCTCAGTAACAATATTTTAGCAAGGGTGCTGTGAGTCAAATTGATGTGTACTTCAGTAGATGCCTTGGACTAGCGGTGATAGTTTACACTCACAAGGTGGCATCAGTATGTCAGTTCTCATATTTCCAAGTCAACTATCAAATAGTTAAAGATGTAAGAATATAATAATTCTAAGTCACTTGGACAAAATAATGTAAGCAATTTAGAAGTGATGTTAGAAAGCAGTCAGCTGTTAAATCTCAGGACTGTCAGCTGATATGCCTTTCAACGCCTTTCATGACCTTTTTGAATTTTATTGTGGTAAGATCAGTAATCAAAAACAGTCTTCATGGAGCTTGTTATTAAAGGCTGTATTTAATAAAAAACATTGCATAAGATTTCTGTGTAAAGTTGCTTGGTGGTAAAACAGTATGGTATAACTTGATAGACTGGTATGAATTATGCAATGCATATATAATGAACAGTACTTTTAGAGGCAGTGAAAATGAAGATACAAATGTATTATGAAAAGGAAAAATTAATGCAAACTTCGGGTACATCTGGCTTGCAAAACAGTTTCTACATTCTTATTTTCTAAATGGATCAACCACGAACATATAATAATGGAGATTAACTCAGCAGAGACAAAAAAAATAATTCTTCTTGCTTCAGGCTGCATGTGGTATTAGTCATGTGGTTAGCTGTTGACAACACAATAGGTATGCATTAATACTATGTTTTGCATTCAGGGTCTTGTTTCAATTACAGAAGTTTATTATATAACAATACTTAAAAAAACCCAAAGTGTTTTTCATGGTTAATTGCCAAGGCTCTGACATTTCTATTTATCTTTAAAGAATAGTATATAATTCAGTTTTGGAAAGTAGTTCAAAGACATGAAGTGCAGTCTTCTGCACTCTTAAGCAGGTAAGTCACCTTATTCAGCCTGTTGTGTAATCTGCAAAAGTCAGACGCATGTTGCTGGCTGCATTGACAAACTTGAAGGCAATGTATGAGATGCCTGTAGTGCTTATAAAAAATAATAGAGATATGGAAGCTTTGCAAAATTAAAAATTTTCTCTAAGATAAGTGCTGAGTATAGAAGGAGTGGAAATCAAAGGTTGTCAAGGTAATAGTGCATTGCTGAACAATTATGAGCACAGTTCTTTGCAGCTTTCAAGAAATTGATGTTTTGCATTTTTCTCATCTAGAATACGGTTCCATGTCTACCTGTGGTACTGGAAGTTATCAGTGAGGTGTGAGTCCAAATTTATCTGCAGAAAGGTAGCTTAAGAAGCACAATGATCTTAAGATAGTTCTATATTATATATAACCTACTATATTGCACTATCGTGGATTTTTGCTTCCTGTTACTGGGGAGTATCTAGGCTGATTTGTAGTATGCAGGGGTAAGGTATTACTATTAGTATTGCTACTTTTTAAAAGTAGGTGCAAAAATGTAAGGTTCTTTCTGCTGTTGGCTATGTCTGTGCAGGGAAACAGATTGTTTTTTAACCACCACTGTGAAAATAAGTAATTGTTTTCATCAGCCAAAGAGGAATTTGATAAAGGCTCAAAAAATATCTTACTACTTGGCTACTCATAGTGCTTAAATATTATCAGACCCTGTAACAGCTTTCTTACCTCAAGGGTTTGTAAAATTTCATGGGTGATATGCCATCTTACAGTGTTCTTTCTCAGACTGAGGTAGAGTTTAGCTGGGCACAAGAAGAGGATGAGTAAACTTAGCAGATCCAGGAGCTGAGATACAGCTACCTTTCCCAGGTTACAGTCTCAGGATGCTGGGTCCCTCTGCTTCTGATCTGCAGAAAGACTGGCTGGACATTGTTCAAAATTCCCTGACATAATATTTTTAGCACTTGCTTAGGAGGTTGCTGGCTTACCCTTAAGCAACTCCAAGGAGTGTTGCAACATGCAAATCTTTGGTACACAGTTCTGGATAAGGAATAAGGTCCTTTGGGTCCATCATTTGCTTCTCTTCGTGTGTATGAGATGTTGGAACAGTCTTGGGAAGCCGTGAAGCACAAGGAGAAGTTAAGGAGAGGGAATGTGTCTTTTCCACCACAAGTAAGAGGGGAAGACAAGAAAAAAAACTACATTCAGTGGTGAATATGCTGTGTTGTCAAAATAATGCTAAAACATAATCATGTACTTGAATAGTAGATAAGCTGAACTTTTCTATATTAGGGTTCTTCCCTCATGGTCTTTATGCTTCATTTTAAATCAATTTCTAATGTTGTTACCATTCCTCTGATTTTATGGTTAATTTCTCAACAGTTTTGGTCTCATTTCTGAACTGTCTGTGCCTACATTGCAATTTCACATAATCCATTTATTATGCAAGACTGCAAAAAGGATTTGTTCTTCAGCTAGTCCAGTAGCTGACATAATCTGAAGCTTAAGATTTGCAGTTAGTCAGCTGATTTTTGACTCCCATTATTTGTGCTCTGCTTGCAGCAGAACACAACAGCCACTCTCCTCCCAAAGCAAGTGGCTTTTTTAATTACAGGATTTTTAAAAAGTTTATGTAAAACTAATTTTCCATAAATAATTAGGATAAGTGTACATTCTTTACATGCTCATAAAACTTATGTGAGGAGGGTTATGAAAATGATGATGAAAAAATTCAACTTAAAAGCAGATTAGTTTTTGGGGTTGGGATTTTTAAAAGATTTTTCGATCTGTGGAGGTGCTACAGTGGGTGTTTCTCAAAGTGTAAGCCTGATTGACTGATGATTTTTGTTTCACAGCTGCATATCACCAGGTATTTTTCTCCCCTCTTTCCAGGAGAAATAGTGCTGTGATATTATAAAAGGCTTGTGCTATTTTGGACTAAGTGGAATCTAATAGCAGCTTCCACTCTGCAGGTGACACTTTAATACTCTTTAATATCCTCATAAAAATGGAATATGAAGCAATTGTTTGTAGATGTAAGCTGGAATGAAGAAGATGGGCCCTTCTCATATTTCTTTCCCTGTGAGGTTTTGTCTGTTGGTCAGAAAAATTATTATTTTCATGGTTTCTTGTTTTGAGTGGCTGTCTGGAGGCCCAGCTGTGGAGTACCAGTCTGAATTCGAGCCACATTTTCTCTTTTCACCTGTCAGCTTGGTTTATCCAGATGGAAAGAAAAGCTCCTGATATTTGGTGTGAGCTCAGAGAATTTCTGGGGTAGCAACTTCCTTCCTGACTCTGGTTCCTCCACCGGTATTGGATGATTGGACTGAAGCTGGCTGAGCATGTAATTTTAGAAGCAGTGGTGGAATGATGGTTTTGTTTTGAGTTCGAACATTCTGAGAAGAGTGGAAACAAATAAAAATTGTTATTTGTAGCAAACTTTACAATGTTGTCTTAGTGTGGAAGACAGGTATCTGCTAGGGACAAGCAGGATCCTCTCTTGGAATAGAGAATGCAAACCTTCTCTCTTTGAATTGTTATTATTTTGAAATTAATTTTTGAAATTAATAATTAATTAATAATTAATTATCTGCTAGGGACAAGCAAGAGCCTCTCCCAGAATGGAGAATGCAAACCTCCTCTCTCCGAATTGTTATGATTTTGAAATTAAGGGGCTCTCAGGCAGATATATGAGGATAGGGATAACAGTTTTTTACTTGTGTTAAACAGAACAACAATGACTATGGCATTAACAACAAACAGAACCAGGGAAACAGTCACAGTTTTCTCTGCCGCTGGCACCCTTCGCCTTTGGTGCAGTTACTGTCACAAGCTGCCCGAGTGAGGAGTCCCGGATGCTGGAGATGGATCAGAAGCTCGGCGGCGGTAGCTGGAGCTGCAGAAACGTCCCGGCTAGCCAGGGGTGCGGGCTGGGGCGTGGAGAACACCCGGAGCAGGAGCGAAGGAACAGCGGCCGCAGAAACTGCAGCGGCTCCCGGCGGGGCAGAGAGGGACGAGGTTCAGATTCCCGGGGCACGCACGAAGAGATGGTGGCAGCCACCCCGAGCTGAGCTCCTGTGGTACTGGTGAAAAATCTCCCCGAAGTCTGAAACCCACAGCCTCGCTGTTCCCTTCCAGAGCCAACAATTCCCCAGAGAGAAGTGAAGTCCAGGTGCCCACCCTCTCCCCTGACTTCAGTCACTCCTTTTGTCTTTTTTAAGTACCCATAACTGCCCAGTAATTAGTTCCCTATGGGGAAAAATACTGTAAGAAAACCAAAACCCAACGAAGGTGAATGATCCAAGTGATGTACTTGGAAGAAAGCAGAACCACCTCAACAGGTGACTGTGTCAATCGCTTACCCAAATGCCTGCATGTATCTACAGCACTTGCACTTGTGCTGACTGGAGTGAGAATTATGCCTATCCGTGGAGACTGAGGTGGAAATGCTTTTGGGAAGGAGTTGAGCTGAGATAGATAAAAGGACAGAGTACTGCTTTTCATCACTACAGTGGCAGATTTGAGTGTAATGCTCTACTAGCTTCCGTTTTTTTGTGAGGCTTTTGTTTTGCTGGGCAGTACCAGTGTGGGACTCATCTGTACAAGGTACTAGTTGTCCTGGACTCCCTTCCTTGACAAGGGATCTTAAAGGAAGCTGTCCTATGTATCATGCCCTACAATAATTCCAGTGTTTCCACTGGCTGTTTCTAAGCATGCAGAACTTTGATTTGAAGTGGAACGTGACCATAAATAGTAGGAATATGCTTTCAAATTATGTTATTGGCTTTTCAGGGCTCTCATCTCTGTCATGCTTGGCCTTTGAAGGAGGATATGTACCAGAAAATGCTAATGGTTTTCTTAATGACACTGAGGGGAGATTCACAGCTGATGGGAAAGAAGAAAAATCCAGGTCTTAGTCAGGTATTCCTTTGCCCTATCATTGTGAAGTAATCTGAATTGAACAGAAAAATAATTGATTGTAATAGAGAAAAAGCAGATGAGGTAGCAGACATTGTGCATCTGCCATTTTCAGCACTGGGAAGTGTTAACTGGTGATCAAAAGATGGTCTTATAATTTGGACCTGAAGCATGAATGCTTCATGCTTCTTTTCATGTATTATAGTACAACATTTAAAATTTTAATAGTAAAATTACAAATATTGATGTGCACAAAAACGTACAATGTATTTCAATGTTTGCCCCAGAAACATGTCGTCTCTTTTGGAGAAGCCTAAGAAAATGAAGGACTTTCACTAGTTGACCAACTTGACAAAAACTTTGAAACTTGATCCATAAGGAGAGGTTTTAAAATTTGCGTTTCCCTGACAGAATCACAAGCCTGATGTGTTTGACTTTAAGGGGTAGTTATGTAATGATTCTAATTCATGCTGTTAAGGACATCTTCTTCCACACATCATCAGTGATGGTTACTTGTGAGATACTGTGCTTATAAGAAGTTGGATATGTATGCCTAAGTGTTTGTGGGATTAGCATTTGCCTTCACTTACTCTTTTGATTTTTATCTAATTCAAGGGAGTTACGAGATTGGCTTCTGAAGACATGATGTAGTGATGGCTTCAGAGACTACTTCACCTCTTACTGGGTGTTCTTATAAAAAGGGCTGAGTGTACAGCTAAGTAATCATTAAAGTCTAGGTCAGGATTGGTTGATGGTAAAGCCTGCTTTCCAGTCTTGGTAAAATTCTGGTGGTACTAAATATTTGATGTAAATGACGTAGTACCTGATGTCAGGCTACGTTTACCTCCTTGTTCTACATTTGCATAATGTAGTGGTTTCTGCTGCTCATTAGAGATGTCTATCAGGTGTATAAAGTTACTGCTCACATCTACAGTTGCTTTATTTATTTATATATATATATATATTATATAAGTATAATTATTTATAAATTTATATATATAATATTTACATTTTCTGGCTGTATCTTTAGGGAGTTTACAACAATGTAGTAAGAGTTGTGTGTTTTTGGGGTTTTAGTTAGGCTTATTCAACCATTTTGCATTTTCCAAAGAGCTGGTGATGTGAAATTAAGGGTGGAGATCTGAAATTACTTCAAAGATACCAGAATCTGTTTATTATTTTAGACCCAGATGAACAAATCTGTCACAACATCCATTACTGAGTTGCATGAGTGTAAACTGTACTTTATAATCTTGTCATTAAACCAGTTTCCCCCCTCCACCATTCATTTCCTTCTTTATGTTTTTGTAGCACATCATTTTCTTGAGGCTGAATTCTGTATTGGAGCTGCACAACAGTAGATCTAATCTGATTAGGGAGATAAAAACGTGACTGTGGGAATACTCATCTTGGCAGAAGATATGTGATTAAAGGAATGGTGAGACACAAATATGTTTGGAGAGATGTTGAGTGAGAAAATCTCAGAAATATTCCACCATATTTATAGGCTCCTAACTCACTATAAAATTAAAGTTGTTTTTTTAACATGGTGCTGAAACCTCAGGAAATTATAATTTTAATAAGTTTGAACTTATTCGACGTTCATCCAGGCTGTTACACCCTGAAGTTCTATACAGTCAGGCTGCATCTCACATAAGAATAGGCTTTTTATTTTTGTGAGGTTTTCTGCTACTGCTTACCTCCACTACATCTGGAAATGCTGTAAGAATAGCCTTCTCATCATGTGATATTTCTTGTTAATATTTTTGCATGTCATCATTTCGTATTCCAGTCTGGGAGGAGGTTACAAGGATGGTAATTCAATTTAATATGTGACCATGTATAAAGAAATTTTTTGTTGAATAATCTGGGGGAAAGCAAATAGTTTTAAAGCATATTTATTAAAATACACCACATGACTTGTAGTGTCCTGGAACAGTGCTTCTAGATTGCAGTCTGGGATTGTAGCAGGACTGAGTGTCCCTGTTATAACTATTACCTAGTTTGCATGCAGACTCAATTACACTAGAGAGATTTTTCACTGTATTCTGACTATTTAGTGGACTCTACAAAATTTACTTGCAATTTATTGTATGTATCTTGTACTACCCTTCTATAGGGTAATCATGAAACTGATTTATTTAAAAAGGAGTAATGAAAGCATTGTGTTTTGTTTTTTAATTCCTGGTCCTCCTCATTAAGCAGCTGCAAAACATTCCTGACTGCTTATGTGCTGAGTGTCTCTGAGGTGCTCTATCCATGAGTGCTGGAGAGTTGGAAAGGTTCTCCTGTTGGAACTGACAGTGGGTCTACTGGCTGCAGCCAGAAAATGCCCTCAAATGTTTGTCTTAAGTAGCATATATCTGGTATTCAGCTTTTTGATGATTGTTTGTGACTCTTTCAACTAACAATTTTGCATTGGAAAATGCTTATTTGTTAAGACTCTTAATTAAACAATCTGTTAGTTTTCTTAGTCTTGCAAAAATGTGGAGGAGGTAGTTGTAGGTTTCTGTAAACCAATCATCTCTGCTGTTTTCCTGTGCAGGGATATGGAGGAAGTAAGAACAAGAATTTACCATATTTCCTCCTGGAGATGTGGGAAACTATGGATGAGATTAAAGCCCCACTTAGACTGAGAAGTACCTTGAGTGAGAGGCAACTGTGTACACTTAGATAGATGAGATGTAATAAACCCATCTGTTTGAAAAGCTGTCTATTTAGTTTGAGTGGTCAGTCCATGAAACACTGTCCCATTAAGGCAAATGTGTCCACTACCATTCCTCATAATAACTGCCTACTGTCCAGGTTCTTGATTATAGATAATACATAAAAATATGTTTTCTCATGGGTAAAATACTCACAAAATAAAATCTTCCACAGTTTCAACAAAAAAACCCCAAAACCAGTGACACAGTTGTTATTATCTGGTTTAGTGGAAAGATAAAGTACAGGAGAAATAGTGTGTGTGCTCTGAAAATGAAGTATTATTCTACAATATTTTATTCGACAGTTCTGAAAATTGTCTTTCATGACAAATACGTTATAGCTCAGAGATAGCACTGAAAGGAATTACTTTTTGTGTTCTCTGAAAGTATTTTCAAAAATGTGCAGTATGACCAAGGAGTTGGTTCCTCAATAGAAACTACAGTTGTCCTGAGCGTATCAGGGTGAAGCACATCTTTATATGAGTTTTGCTCCTCAGACTATGCTTAGATTATGGTGGGTTTTTTTTGTTTTTTTTTTTTTTTTCTATTGGACTACTTACCTGAGTTGAAACACATAATAATTAATAACATACTAATTTTTTGGCCCATTTGTCACAAAGCTTGTGACCTGGCTCCCAGTGAATATCCCTTTCCTAAGTACTACCTAGGTCCCTTGTAGCTAGCCTGAAAGAGATGAAAATGTGAATAAGAATATTCCCACATCCTCCTATAATCTGAGAGGTGAAGGAGCTTGAGCTCCAATGTGCTCTCCAGTTACTTGTTCTGGGAATAAGTAGAAACTACCATTTCTTGTTCTTTCCTTTCACAAGTTTGTAACTTTAATGCACTTCTTTTGAAATATCTTCAGTCAGAGGCCAGGACATCTTTGTCATAGCCATTTTATTTTACAGAGTGAAAATGTTTCCTATTCCAGCCTTTACCATTCGAATAAAGAGAATTACATAAGGCATAAAAGAACTAAGCATAGGAGCATTGAACTGGAATTAAATATCTATTAACCCCCACCTCCCTCTTAAAAAAGCCCAACAACTTGCAAACCAATTGGTCAGCTAAACATCCATGCTGTAGTAATGAGGATGCAGTTTCTCCCTTCTGAGGCAGCTGTTCTACAGTTCCATGCAGGTGAATTTTTTTTTAATATGAACTTTCTGTTGCAGTGCATAAACACTAAATTATTAAACTACATAAATATTTAAGTGAATTCAGCTTTATTGGAGACATGCAATTCTCCAGCAGCTGAGATTTTCCTTTATGTACCTTCTCACAATTGTGTGAACTAAGAGGTAAGAGCGCAGGTAACTTTTTTTTCCTTTTTTTTTTTTTTTTTTCACGAGAGAAGGTTTTAAGGAAAAATTGTAAGGAATTCCATCTATTATGAATTATGATAACATTTTTATTCTACTTTGACTCTTAGGCATTCAGTATTTCAAATACAGTGTATGTCACTAGTTATTTTTATCTGGCCTTTTGGCAAAACTTAACCAGCTTTTTCTAGCAAAAATCAGCAGGAAATATTTTTGTTCGCAACATCTAACATTTAAGAAAAAAAATCAACGTAATTCTTGGTATAACACTGAATATAGGATTTTAAACACAGACGAAAGAAAAATTGTATCATCACATCTTTGAGCTTAGGGTACAAATCACCGGGATTTATTGTTGGTTTTCTTATTGAGGTGGCTGCAACAGCAGCCATTGATGGCACAAGGGTGCCCATGACAGCATGGTCCAGGGCAGGCTGGAGCAGAGTCCTGCATTCTGGAGTCTTGTCTGGTGTCTGTGCCAGGTGGAGCACTGACCTGTGTGCAGCTGGATGCTTCTCCATTGTAGCCTGCTGAGCCTTGTAAGCTTGCCTTCAGACGTGTTGCTCTTCAGGTCCTCTGGGACTGTATCTCCCGCATTTAACTAGACATCTACAGCTCCTAATTTAGTCCAAGGACAAAAAGAATGGATACCATCAGGTTGCACAGAAGAATGACACTATTAAAATAGCAAACAGCTAATATTTGTATTCTATTTTTAGCTTATTTCCTGTTGTTTTCCTTTGGTTACTGATGTCACAAAAGCTTCCTTTCTAGTCATTGTGCTTAAAATATACATACATTGCGCGTATATGCATCTTCATGCCAGTTTGGTAGTGTTGGTTCAGTGTCTTTGCTTACTAATGAAGTAATATTGGCTCAAACTCCTTGAGAATGAGAACTGCAAGGAACTTGCAGAAGGCCCTTTCTGTGAGGCTTTTTCTTCTGTGAACAGAGCCCTGAGAATTTAGATTCTCAGTAGTCCGTGTTCCCAACATATGTGCTTGTAGCATGGGCAGTCAGACATTTCCCCTGACAGACACAGTAGACTGTAGATTTCAGTCTTGGCCCAAACACTGAATGTCTCTTCTACTTTACTTTACAGCAAAGCATTGTGTCAACATTAGTCCCTTGTAGGACTTAATGTCAGAACAAGTCAATCATCAGGAGTTACCATATTTATATGGACTGTAAGGGAGAGTAGGGTCTTCAGATGCTGTAATAGGATGCTATCCCTGGAGATGTCATGTGGATTTTTGCTTTCTCCTTTCTGTTTTTAATTCCCCTTTGAAGTGAGTTACTGAGTCATGCAGGACTAAAATAAATGCAACAGACAATAATGCAGCTTCCTTATTTCTTGCCCTATTCATGCTCTGAACAGACACTCTTCGTCTTGCTAATTTCCCATCTCCTCCTCCATATTCATTCACTTCCTGAATTTCTTTGGCATATAATAACACCACAAAACCCATATGATTACTCATTTGGGCTTATTGTTTCCCTTTTTTTCCTGAAGGGTAGCCAATTCTCATAGATATAGGTTATTCCTGTACAGGTAAATTTTAGTACATGCAGCATTGAAATCACATGTTAGGTATTTCAAGGAATTACCAGCCTTTCATAAGCAGACATGCTTATTTATTTATTTATTTCCTGCTGGGCATTTGCTGGAGTTGGAAAAAAGAGGAATTTTGTCAAAAGCTAGCTTTCTGTGTGTTTATTTTCTCATTATTTTCTTACTGCATGAGAGTGCAACAGAACCAAAAGTTTTAAACAGTACTGCATGTTGTGGATGTTGTGGGCCAGTCCTAGTGCCACATCGTAATTTTCACCACATCATGTCCAGTGGCAGTTGAGGTGTGAAATATCCATACTTTGTTCAAAATGTCCTATTCTTTGCATGCTTGTGTGCGTGTTTTTTAAAGAATCTGAAGATGTCTCTAGTGAGGGAGTTCTGTTTGTACTCAAGTGGCATTAGGAGGTCCTGGCTGTAGTTGGGGTTTGACTATTGACCATCTAGGATCTCAGAACTTCACATGAAATCTCTCGGTTGCATTAGTACATGCGAGTAGCAGTTCTCCTTCTGCCTCGCTGTGCAGTGAGTAGCCACAGCTTCCATTAGAGGTCCTTCAGTAGAATACTGACACAATGGACACACTCTTAGAGATTTCTTATGGCGCCCTCTGTAGCTTTCTCTAAGTGTAATATGCTTATATATTCAATTTCAACTTCTCTTAATTTTCTTCTACTCCCAGGTATTATGACAACTTTACCCAGTGCACAGAACGTGAAGCCAACAATGCAAGTTGCTTTTGGCCAAACCCCCTTGCAGAAGGCTTTATCACTGGAATTCATAAACAGTTCTTTTCAAACTGTACTTCAGAAAAGGTTCACTGGGAAGATCCACCGGATGAAATTCTTATAACATTGATCTTGATCCCAGTCATGCTGACATGTGCCATGATAACACTGGTAGTATGGTGCAGCAAGAGAAATGATATCCTGGTGTAAATTCTTTCGCTGGGCATTCTTTTTCTTCATTTCTTTCTTCCCTAAACACTAAGAGAGGAGGATGAAGAGAGGAACTTGGCATAAAGATTTCGTATCTGCTGAAATGGAACCAGTGAGATACTGAGATGCTCCTGTGAATGAAGAGCTGCCTGCTCCTGCTGCAAGTCACTGCTTCTGTCTTGACCATAAGTGTTGATGGTGGGAAACTACTTCCATCAAGCCTCATCAGTATGGAATTCACAAGCAGCCCCCAGAAACAGGAGAGTTCCCAGGCAAATGGACCCCTTGTCTACAAAAGGGGTAAAGTCACTTTTCTGTGGATAAAGCTGGCTGGTAAAGTTTTGCAAAGCTGTATGTGTGTAATACTGACTGTGGGGGAAGTTGTATCTCTTGACACTTGAGGTTTTCATCTGTGACTTGGAGAGATCACTGGCAAGGAACTGATTATGAATGGAACCAGGTGGCAGCTTTTCCTAGAGGCTAGTCAAAATCATCATTATCAAAACTGGGAAATACTGTTCTGGCAAGGAAACAATTTATATGTCCAGTGATTATTTGCACAGGGAAATTATCATGCCACATTTTAAAATAGTTTATAAAATTTCTTTAAGTATGGCTGCTTGGAATTGTATGTCTTACAAACAAACTCTGGGAGGACGTACAGGTCTTACTTTAAAGAGCTGGAAAATGTGAGAGGAAATTGATTGATTATAAATATACTAAAGAGTAATGAAGAAACTTTCATATGCCAGACTCTTTATTTTTCCTCTTTTATAATTATTATTCTTGATGACTTGTGTTCACTGTATACTCCCCACTCTCACTTCAATTTGTGCAAGTGATATCCTACAAATAAATATAAAGGTGTCATGTTGATTGAGGTGCCTTTCAGAGTATTGTACATAAATAATTCTTTGTCCTGTGAAGAGTGTGGGAACTAAAGTATGAACATCAAAACTTGGAATAGAAGTAGGAAGAAAGAGAAAAAATTCAACTCAGAAATATTATTCTATAGTTATGTAATAGTTGAAATAAAGATCATATGCTCAAAACAGAAGAACTTTGTGTTGCAAACCTTCTTTTCACAACAGTTGAATGGCCAAGCCATTGGGTTTTATGTATTTTATAATTAGATTTTCTCCTTTGAGGCTCAGGCTCCGTGGTTGACACTTAGGTCTGTGAGTATGAAAAGCATTTCCATGCTTGAATCAAATAAGAAGTGCTCAGTTTACTAGATTATTTATACATTATATATAGATAAATAAATAAGCCCTGTAAGGTGTTACTGGTTTGTTTTCTTTCACAAGGGTTGAAGGCAACATACTTTTTCATTTCACTAATGTTGGAATGATTCAATTTCAAAAGCGTTTCCTGTGTGTTTTTTCAAAGACTCTTCCTCATTCTCTGGATATTAGTAGAAATTGATCTGTGTAAAAAAGAAGAGTGAAATAATGTATCAAGGATTTTGGTTAAATTTTATTTAACCTGTTATTTTCTGTATTAAAATGCTTTGGACCACAAAAACTAGTGGTCAGTTAAAAAGCCCAATCCATTAATTTTATCCAAAATATTGTTTGGTTGAGCATTTTGTGTGGCCAAACCAGACAGTCTTATATTCTGCATAGAGTTTTGTTTTAATTCTTATTTTACTTAAACTTCATCAAGCTTCAAGGCAAGTTTCAAAACTGGTTTGGAAACCACATAGCAAAAATTCTGACTTCTAAAAACCCACATTCATTTCAACCTAATTCCTGTGTTTGGGGCAAATTCTGGACCATTTCTGACTCATTTGAAATTGTGTTCACCTGATGAACAGGTTGTTTGAGAGATATCAGTCAGCTTAATTCATAAGCTTAATTTATAAAACAGATTGGCCTGGGTACAGAGTGAAGAAGAAAGCTTGATGACTTCATATCACCAGCTGTGTGCTGTGGTCTTTAAAAGAATGCCATGTTTAAAATCTCTAGTTCAAAGAGTCATTAAAAATCCAAAAGAAATAGAAATAGTAGATTATACTTCATGTGTCGTGGAGTAGGGGTAGAGGATTCTCACACTAGTCTGTGCTTTGAAAGTGAAAATGTTATTGTTGTATGTCTTCCTCATCCAAGTGTGATTTTCCATTACTTTTTATATAGCTCTTTTTTTTTTTTTATATAGCTGAAGAAGGGCAGAAAAGTTGAAACAGTGCATGGGAAACAACACTGATTATTTAATGTAGTCTCAGTGGTTTAAATCTGAGAAATATTTATAGTGTTTTTAGGAAAAAAGCAGCTGCACTAGTTAGTTCGTAACAGTTGTGTACATTAATAGGGACCTAAAATTATAATTGTTGAATCTTTTGATGTAGGTTGAAGTATGTATTAATGAGGGTTAGTGGCTGTTTTCTGCTGCATGGACCTTGCTACCTCTCCCCCAAAATCTGTTTCCATTGTCAAGAAAATCACATATGGAATCAAGATTCTGGCTCATTTATTAATGCAAATTAATTTGATGTCACAACAGGGTCTCAGGAATAAAGATATTCAAAACCAAAGAAATTAACTTGTTCAAAATCCTTCCTGGAACTGGAACAGTGGTTGATCCCCAGCAGTATTTTGTGGGAGACCAGGAAATCCTTCTGATTGTCCTGGGAAGATTTATAAGTCACAAGAATTTGGATAGCATGATAATTAGTATGTCACACAGTGAAAAAGTAGAATTTGTGGATTTTGGATGAGAGATCAGGGGGCAAAGATGGAGGAAATGGGGTGTGTCCCTGGGCTTCTTCTTCTTCCTCTTGTTCTCCATCTTCTGTGGTGGTGTGGCACATTTGGATTGGTTTGGAACAAAAGTACACTGTACAACATAGTGGATAGATATTGGAGAATTGTTATAAATAAAGTACACGTAATTTTCAGTATAAAAGATAATGCCCTCCCAAGGGTGGACAGACGAAAACAGACGATAGGGGGAGAGAGCACTGGCCTGCAGAGAAGCTGTGGCAGGCCAGGGAACGAATATGAGATAAGCAAAAAATAAACAAATTCCTGAAAACAAGAAAACAGACGACTCGACCTCTTCTTCAGATGCAGGGCTGGGGGAAAACAGAAAGCCGAAACAGAGACAACAGAAACACCAGAAAGGCCCAGACAAAAGAAAAAATATATATATTTTAGTAAATCAAGTTGGGACCCTAACAGTATTTAGGCCAAAAGAGAAGTGACAGCTAGCTAACATTGCTAATTGTTGTGAGCTGTGGGATTTTTTGCATTCAGTAACAACTGGGGAAGTGTGTATTTCCATGGGGTATAATTCAGCAGAGTTAGCAGAAGTACCAAGACAAAGGCAGAGAAGGCTGTCATCTCTTTCAGGAAAAATAGCAGGAGGCCAAAGGAACAACAGAACTCCTTCAGGGCAAAGACCGAGATGGTTAAGAACACAAAAAAATTCAGTACTTTCTTCCAAGAGTATGACCTCATCATAAGCACGTTAGAAGCAAATGTCCCTTTGGGGCATTGGTAAGGAATGGTGAGGAAATCCTGCATGCTGCCTGCCTCTGTCCAGTGTTCACGTGGAGGGAATCAACAGCCTCTTTTATTTTGGGCATGCCTGCAGATAAATGAATGTATATGGTGTAAATACCCTTCTACACAGACTGGGCATCCAGATGAATTTACAGGAAGACTCAACAGGTGTACCCCTTTTTGATTGGTGTAGGCGGTGTCTCTTCCTGTCTAAATGTCATGTGTGGACCCTGGCAGCAGATGTCCACCTGCTCCAATACATTGGCTCTTTTGGAAACTGAAGCAAAGTATGAATTTTGCAAGGCAGCAAGATGTAATGCTGCAGTGCTGGACATTAATTTGCTTAAGCCTTGATCATCAAAAGCATGAGTGTATTTCAGAAAATGAAAGGTCCTGAGCTATATTTGCAAAGTCTGAGTTCTGTAGGAGAAAAGAAACATTGTAATTTTTTAACTCATGGGTGGTTTGGAAGGATAAGGGTAATTAGTGAGTGTTATTGCTTCTGAATACAATAAAAATGGAGCTCTCTGTGTGCTTTAACACAAATACCTACAAGCATGCAGTGGTGACTTAATATTCAGAAGTGGGCATAGAAAAAGATAATGAATTTCAGTTAAAGAGTCTGTGTTTCAGCTACTCTAACAGAATGTTGAAGTAAGAAGCTGAGATTCTCAAATAGCTCTGCGGATTTGATAAGAAAAACAAATTTTCTGCACAGTAGGAAAGCTGAGGAGCATTGAGACTACTACCTTGTCTTTGGCTGAACTCTCAGCAGAACACTTTGAAAGGTCACAAATGGTAACTGTGCATAAAAGGCATAATCTGTCAGCACCAACTGTGCCAAAACACTCGGGGAGTTGAGGCAATCCCAGGTGATCACAGGCAGTATAAGGACGCCACCCTGCAGCTGGCTGAGAGAGCCAGCTCTGCTCGGAAGTGTCTGGAGGCACATCAACGTGGTGCTGTACTCGGCTCTGAGGGATGTGCCTTTTTTGCCTTATGCAGAAACCATTACGAATGTGATGGCCTGACTGCTGGAATGGAGACAGCTTCAAAAGAGTTTCTAGAAGGTGTGCCTTTGTAGAGTGGTCTGGGAGTGTGTATATACAGACAAGACTACCAGGCTACTGGAGGTTTTTTTGGAACTTGCAGGGATGGCAGCAGCATAGCTGGAATTGCTCCTTAAGATGTGGCATTCAGATATAACTGAGTTCTGTGTAAATCCATCATGGTGGGATATTTTTTAAGTTTTTTGTCTAGGGTGTAGTTATCTGCATGAGAAGAGGGTTTTATACTGTGTTTTCTTCACATTCTAAGGGAAACTTTTGGTTTTGGTGAGGTTAATGGTCAGAAATGCTCTCAACTATCAGATGGATCCTAGTGACAGTTTTACTGTAGCCTCAGCTAAAGTGTAGTAGACATCTAAATTATAGAGGATGTTAATCATGCTCCCAAGTAACTTAGAAATCTGTAATTCAGTGCCCTTTCTGAGTAGGGAATAATTTCAGAAGGATGCTATGAGCATAAGAAAGTGAATGATCACAAGTTAATTAAAGAATATTGAGTTGTAAAACATACTTAAAACAATCTAATGATTCAACATTAGATTCAACATTAGATTGGATGAAATGACAGCAATTAGAAAACCAATGGGAAATACATGCAGGGAGAATTTTCCTGATTCAGTCCATTTGGCTACATGTTTTTCTTTGTTGTTACTTTTTTTATTTGCAGTTATTTTTTTTTTAAATTAGTGGGCTAGAAGGGGAAATAAGGAGCCTATGCCTGTTAAAGCAGAGCCCTAAGTTTCTGAAAAATGCCACTGTATTTCATTGTATTTTCATTGTTAATCTATTATTAACATTAACATGGGTCTTTTGCATTCTTCATTCTCCTGCTGCTCCGAACATCAGGAGAATGCAATTTTGCCTGACAGTTTCAGTATCATTAAAGATTCAGAATGACAACAGTGGAAGCTTTTTAGCAGATAGCTGCTTAAAAGTGAAATATGTTGAGCGACTTGGAAACTAACTGAACTATTCTTGGAGAGCACACCAGTGAACTGCATAGATATAGAGACAATGAGTGTCCACAGATATTTCCACTGACACAAATCACTTTAAATCCTAGGAAATTATGATGCATTTAATTGCTCACCTCTTAAAAACAACCTTAGCTTGTAATTCAAAAACAACTGGAGAAAGCCTACTTATTTATATATATAAATATGTACCTTATTTCTCTATACTCTTCAACAGGACTGTAGCATAACTGTAAGGGGAATGTGCTGCTGTTTTCCAGCTAATAGTTTTACACATTAAGCAGACTCCATGACTGAGTGTGAGTGGTGTATCTGCGCAACATTTGATGCATTAAGAAATTCTGCATAAACCAGAAAATGTTAGGTGGGTAACTGTCGTTGTGGTGAGTAACAACACGACACAATTTTTTTTTAAAAAATGATTTGACTCTAGTTTTATTCAAATAACTGACCCTCTTTTATACTTTTTTGGGCAGGCCACTCTCATTGATAGGGAGAGTGATAAAACTGTTCACTCATACTGGTCAAAGCTGAGAGACATCAAAGAAAGTCTGTCTTACAGAAAGAATTGAAAATATTAAACATTCGTTACAAAAACAATGGTAATGTTTATGCTCAAACTGTGAGAATAGGCTTTTAGATCTAAAATATTACTAAGAAGTAAAACTTAGAAACATAGAAACTGTAGGCCCAGCAAAACCAGACTACAGGTAACTGTCACTGCAAAGAGGAAAACCCACTAGTTTATATGCCTGAGAAGCCATTGGTGGCACATATGAGCACAGAGCCAAGCTTCATTAGAATGAAGACACTTGTGGAGACCAACTGATTCCAGTCTTGGAGAATACCTCTGTCTGATCAGACTCCTGTAACATTAAAATATTCAGATTTTGCTAGAAAATATTGGTCAACTGTTGTAAAAGCAAAGACATGTGTTTTATGAGAATTGAACAAATAGGTTGTTTAGTTAGGAACTTGGATAGGACCTAAATTTGCAGCAATTACACATTCAGTAATTCTTATTTCACATTACTATAATGAGGCTTGGAATTGAGCAAACCGTAGAAATCTAATTATACTCTCTAATTAAGGTCTTTGCCCTTTGTATGAATTTCAACTTGAATGACAAGAGAAGAGTAAGGAAAAAAAAGAAGCCAAATTATTTTATGAAGTATCAAGAATTTTGCTAATTTATTTAAATAAATAACTTATTATTGCTCTAGTTTATTTTGCAGTTTTATCACTGTAAAAGTACATTACTTTCTTTAAGGTCAGCATGGCTGTTAGAAAGAAAAAAAGAGTTAAGAGTTATTGTTAACCATATTTGTAGTTGCAAGATTAATGTTTGTAGTAACAACTTTTGTAACTGTTGAATAGTGTTAAAAAAATCACCTACCTCGTGTCTGTATTGTAGCCCTATCCCAAGTTCCTGTATCCTGTTTCCTGTATCCTGTTCCTTGTTCCTGTGTCTGTCGGGCCCCGCCTCCACTGCTCCCCTACTCTTCCCCATGACAACCAGTGGCTCCACCCAGTATGTAAACCATGTGAACTTCCAGACCCCCGAGGGACCAGGGGAGTGAGAGCGCCACATACAAACTGCTGAAGTTTAGAAACTAATAAACAGATACTTCGCCAAACCACCCTAGAAGATCGGGAAGAACAACAGCTATCTGGAGAACAGTTTTTAATCATCTCACATCTCACTGTAACAAGAATAAGACTTGCTCAGAGTCACCCCCCTGGACTTTAAACGAGCCAAGTAGTCTCCTAGGGGACTCCTGCGAGGGCGGAGACTCCAGCTCTGTCGTTAAGGCAAAGCTGCTTGCACCTCCTCCTCTTCGTTGTCCACAGGGAGCAGTGGCAGTGAGCGCGACCCCTCGAGCCCCCTCCCCCAGGCTGATCTCACAATAAAGGCTTTAAGAAGGAGCAGAAGAGCTCCTGGCCCATTTATTCATACCAATGGCTACTTTTTTCAAATACAAGGAGGTATTAACACAGATAACTGGTGCCTTGCTTTCTACCTTATTTTTGATGAAAATACTGTACACAGTTGTCAGGGTCACAGTCTGAGCCAGCAGACCTGGAGGAATAGCCAAGTCAGATTATAAAGGAAATCTTCTTAGTCCTAGTAGGGCACTGCAGTAGAGTGCTGCTTGGGGCTAGCTGGAGTCACTCTGCAGACTGAAAAGCCTCACTTGGAAAGACTTGAGTTTGCTGTGTTTTGACAAAGGGAATAATTTTTAAGGGCAGCTATTACTATTTGCTATTAGTAGTTGAAGTTACAGTTTGTAGAAGCGTTATAGGATCAGCATCTTAGGGACCTGTGCGCTGGGATCCCCATGCTGGGATTTTGAATGAATGCATTCCCATGAATTTAAGTCTCTGAGGAGAGATATTTGCTTACAGTATAACATTTATGAGGTGGTTGCAATGAATTTTCCTGTCATCAGGGAGTGAATCCCAGTTCTCTTGGACTGCCTAATTTGTCACAGTTTATTTTAAAGTGAAGAGCTCTGCCAGTAAATTTTACCCCTTTTTAGGAATTAATCAGGGTGTTAAAACTACTCTTTAACACATCTGGAGAAACGTTACTTTTTGACAATTACATTGGCAGAATATCTGCAGACTACCTGGTTTTTTCCATCTTTCAACAATTTGGTTCTGCTAGCAAAAATAACATGTTTTAGGAGTACTTTTCCTGAGCAGAGTAGCAGAACTAGCAGTCCTTTCTGATAACTTAAGCCTTAATGCTTAGTACAAAATACTCTCATATATCTACTACATACACTTGATTTTCTAATGCACTTTTCAGGAAAAGAAACCATTAAGCATAATTTCAGTACTTCAGATGTGATTGATCCTCTCCATCTGCATGCTGTATATAATCTGAAAGAATTATGAAATTATTTTTATTTAACTGCAAAAAGTGAAGGAAGTGTTTCTGACTCTGGCTGCATACTTTGGTAGATCATGATACTGAAAGATGTGGTGTTTTGTGTAACATCCAGTACTGTCAATGTATACTCTAGGATAACAGTTTAGAAATACAAATCAAGGGCAGCACAAATATGTCTAATACTGCACAAGTGTACTGATGAAACAGGAGGGGTTTGCTGAGGAAAAATCAACATTATAGTATTTGCTTTCATAAAGGATCCAATAAGATAGCTTATGATGCCAGTTGAGTCTTTCATTAAAAAATGAAACCCAAACCCTGGTAACAAGCAGGAATACAGTTAGATGAACCCTTGGAAAAGCATAGCCCTAGATCTGCATCAGCTGCTGATTTTCCCAAATGTAAACAGTGTTTGGTTTGAGTCTGTCAAATGGTTTTACCTTGCTGTGGATTGCTATGATTAATTGTCCTGGGTTCCAGAAGTTTTAAGAACATTAAATTCAGGAGAAGAAACACAGCTAATCAAGTAAAATTTATAAAACAGTGCAACTTAAGTAACGTGTACTCCAGGGACCATAATTGACCAATGCAGTCAATTCTGCATTAAAAAATAGACATAGCTCATCAGTTTTTTTATCACTTAGGTTCACAAATGTGAAAGTTTTGATTTCACTTGCTTGGCTTAATTGTATAGGTCCAAGCTCTATTTTACATTCTCTAATTGTATGGTATTTATAGAGCGTTATGAACATGCTAATTTTCTGCCAGTGTACTTTATGGTAAGAAATCAGAGTTGGACTCCCTTGTTCTCAAGGAGTTACAAAGAGGGTCAGCTCTCAGTCTGGAGACACAAGTTGTCCTTTTTTGTGCAATTAATATCACTCCAATTGCCAAGATAAGAAGTTTCGGGTAAGAAGTAGAGCAGTGAATCCTCTCTGTTGGGCTCAAATTCCTTTGAGCCCAGCGACAAGGATGTGCTGCAGTCTGGAGAATTCAAAGAACAAGAATTTTCTTTTTGGACCACAGCATGTGCCTGTCTTAACAGTCTCCTTTAATGAGGTTAACCTTCATTTTAGCTTAATGGCTTTTAACAAATGTCAGTCAAACATTATTTCCACCACTGCATTTCTTAATTCTCAGGCTTTCACTCTTAGTGCAGTCTGCAGAGTCTTAAAAATTTTTGCCTTTCAGAAATACACCAGGCAGCATTTAAGGTTCCTTTAAAATGTTGCTGGTATTTATAAATGTTAGCAAATGGAAAATATTACCTATTCCCCTTTATCTTGACTTTTGTATAGGTTAGAAAGATGTATATAAGGAGAAGTAAAAGGTAACAAATTCTTGCCTTGAGAAAAAAATATGTCCTAGTTTGACCAGCCCAGGGAAGTGAGCTGGCTAGGTAGGAGATTGGCATTTTATTGGACCAATGGGAAAGCATTTTCTAGTTCTCATTACCTTTGAAAGGAAGCCCGGGAAGCTCTCTTTCCTTCCGGCCTTCAGAGCGAATACACCTCTGCCCTCTCTCGGCCCTGGCCCAGTGGCGGGGAGGGGAAGGCCATGCGGGCCAGGCAGGCCCAGCCGATTTGGGAAACATCTGCCGGCAAAGAGTCTGCTCTGCTGCTGGCCCGAGCTGAACCTGCCTTGGCTGTGTCTGGTGAGGGAGGGGGGAAGGGGAGGCACGATGAGGCAGGCCGGAGCACCTGATGAGACCGAGGGGTGGAAAAGAATTTCAGAAGTCTGTCCAACTTTCCCGTGTCTGCCTTCTGGGCCTGATCCCTCTGAGAGCCTCCCCCCAGTATGGCTTTGAAACATGACACCATGGACTACCGTGGCCAGATGCTGTTTCTTGTTAACTCTTTCAGTGCATCAGTGCACAGATGGAACTTAGAAAGCCTCCATCCTCTCTCCAGTGAGAAGTTAGAATGTAGATGTGTAAAGACCACATGAAGTATCAAAGTCAGTCAAGAAAGAGTGCAAGTCCAAGTGCAAGGAGTGTGGGAAGTTGCTTTTGAGCTATAAAATACTCTTGTAAGCTATGGTGGTTGATTTTAACATATTGAAATGTTTCCTTTAAACCATAAAGAAGTGTGAGGGAGATAAAAGAGTTCAAGCTGTAGACCTGAGCAAAGGAGTGAAATGTTGAGGAGACTATTGATTTCATGAGAAGTTGAACAGAGAGATGAAGTGATAAAGACTCTTTGCCCTCGAAAAAAAGTGAATCTCTGTTCCTTGGAGGTGAAGGTGGTCCCAAAGACAAAGAGAACCTTTCTTTTGAACATGTTTATCTTTAAACTAGACCCCATACATCTATGTGGCCCAGAGGCACAATTGTGAACATGGGAGGAATTTCATGAACGCAAAAGGATCTGGGCGGTTGCTGTTCATGAAGAGTGGATTTACAAGAGAAATGTTTTTCTTGTGGGGAAATTTGCCATGGCGAACGAGAGGTGCTTCCCTCCCTAAATGAACTGAAGAGGACTGTTTTAGAGGTGGAAAACTGACTGAGATTTCTGAGTGTTGTTTTCTTTACATTGTCGGCTGGGAGAAAAGAAGGGTTGGGGAGGGAGGAAGAGTGTTTTTAAAGTTCCATCCTCATTCTTGTTTTTCTTTCTTTTAGTATTAATTAATAAAGTCTTACTGCTTTTAAGCTTAAGCCTGTTTTGCTCTTGATTGAAAACTTTGAAATTGGCAAAAAAAATCAAACCAGAACAGAAATTGGTGTTTCTGCCCAGTTTCAAATTGAAACCATGACAAAATGACAAAGCATCCAGATGAAGTAAAACTTGACAGACATCTTACAGTACCAGAAACAAGTGTAGTGACAAAAATAATATAATCAAAGTAAGTATTAATTTAAAGTTTTATTGCATTTGTAAAATTAATTTATGCAGAAGTTAGAGACTGATGTTTTCCCTTGGTTTCTGAATTTCCCTAGTGTATAAAAGTACACTGCATATTGTACAGAGGTTTTGTAACACAAGTCAGGATATGTAGGATGAATTTGTCATACTCACATTCTGTTGTTCCCAAAGCTATTATTAAAATCAAAAATTTCAAAGAAGAAAGGCCAGTGCAGTAACCAATTGGACCACCCAGCTCACAGATGAAAATAGAACATCATTCTCCTGTTTAAATATATGCTATTCTTGCTCATGGGGATACATAGTTGAAGGGAAAAATGTGGCTGTTGTTATTCCAAAAGTTTGTTATAAATGGAATGCACCATTTATCCTTCTCTAAAATACTATCCGAAGTAATATCCTTGGAATAAAAACCCCCAAACAGTTCTTGGTGTCTCTTTTGAAGCATTATTTCAGTGTTCAATATTCAAGGCAAGGGAATTGATGCCTAACTGTTTGGTGGAATTTGAAAATGGCCAGACAATACACCATGATGAGCAACCAACAGAAATTGGCTCTGTTTTGTACTTGTGCTATGCACTTTTATTTATGGAGAATGATTCTGCTTCTTAGTGTAGATGGTAATCACTTGTTATTCATTCACTAGGTTTTCCAAGTAGTTTTTTAAGTATGACTTCTGAGAAGTATCACCTTTTACTGATAACCAGGCTAGAGAATATACATCCTTGATGAGAACCAAGTATGACACTAAGAGTAAAGTTTTCTCTAGAAGGTCTTTGCTGCCACCATAGTTTGCCAGCCAGGTCACATCCCTGGCCTGTCCCTGCCCACCGTACCTCGTTATGTGCGGCAGGGATGAGGCTGCACTGCCTTGCCCTTGCTCCCTGACACCTGGAAAACACTGATTAACTTATAATATACACTTTCATGCCTCAAAAGGACATGATGTCGTTCTCACAAGCCTCTGATTACCAACAGCAGTGAGACACTTCTGTCTCATTCCATTCCTTGAAATAAACCCCTTCAAATCTGAGTGAAAGAATGCATTAGCAGTATGCAACATAAGAGCAGTCTCCAGGGCAAATGTCACTTAAAGTTTATAAGTTAATGATAATAAGAGAAGTAGAGCTAAATTGCCTGATTAACCTGGGAGTGTTTTAATTGAATAGAAGCCAGAAAGCAAACCTGCATTAAAGTGCTGTCTATTACAATACAATTTACCAGTCAGTACTCCTAGGGTGACATATAATCCCTGATCTGGGAAGTTGTTTTTGCTCAAACTTTTAGCATCATTGATGGGAGTCAGTTGCTTCCAAGCTTGTATATTTCCATGGTTCTTTCCTGACTTGTTCTTAAATGACTTCAGAATCTACTTATGCACCAGTGAAGTCAGTTGAATTGATCTGCTGATCAGCCTTTGGCTGGATCATGCCAGAACTATGACATGTATAGAGCAGAATTTGGATCCAGTTCTGAAAGCGATGGAAGAGAAAAAGCAATGCCAAAATAAGGTTGGACTTTGACTGATGTTGAATTTTTGATTCAACATTAGTATCCCCAACTTGATCTTTTGAGTGTCATCACAAATTTAGCCCCAGATATTCTGAGGAAATTTTGCCCTTTTTGGTGACCAAAGGGAATTAAAAGGCAAGAGAATATTTCCAGCTGCAGAAGAACTTTCAACCAGATACCTTCTTCTTGCATTAGTCATCAGTTGCTGTGGAAATTATTAGTCTGTGTTCTGGTAGTCATTATGTAGACACTAGTCTATTAAAGGGTTTTGTTTTCAAAGGAAAAATTAGATGAGATTTAAAAGTAATAGAAAAAAAAGGGCTGAAAAAAATTAACTGAAATCATATTGTCCCTTACAATATCTTGTCTTACAGCTTTACAGATAGTAACAGATTATATACCTGAAATCACAGAAATCTGTGTCAAATGTTTCTCCTTGTGTTGAAAACTGAGTACAAGTTCTTGTTAAATTCTCCCACTAAATATATGAGACAGCCACAGGACTTCCAAAATGGAGGATTGCTTGTAGTGGTAAACCATATATTAGACCAGCATCAGTAAATATGAGCCATGGTGCAAAGCCATAGATTTCCTGGGACCATTGATCGAGACCAAATGTTAATGACTGCTGCTAATGTCACTAATGCGTACTGTTCCTTAGGATCCTACTAAAGACTGTTCATATCACAGCAATCATTTCAGTTCCCCCAGAGTCATATGATCAGATTCCTCGGTTTCATTTCCACTCTCTGGGGTGAAAAATGTGCCTGAGAAAAAAAAGAAAATAGAAATATTTATAGCTTTGTGTTGTGTGTTTCTCTTTTAAGAAACTGCAGGGTTCCTGGCTGCTGCAGTGGATCAGAAGTGTGCAGTAACTGCTCTCTATTTATAGTCTTCCTTTGGGGCTGGGATTAGATTGACAAGAAGTCAAGCATTTGACAAGGACAATGCAGTTCATAAGAAACCTACATGATGGCATAGGGTCACTTTTACTGCAGCTGGCTTATAATCTAAGTCAGAACAAAGTTAGGTAATTTTTATTTCAATTGGCTTGTATTTTGGAGGAGGTTCCAAAGAAGAAGAATCCCAGGCAAGTTCACTCTGACCATATCATGCATAAGAGACTCCACTAATTCTTAATATGAATGTCCTTCCTTGGTGTGTATTCTTTGTATTGATGTTTGAGTGCAAACCAGGCACTCCCCAGATTTCCCGTGCACCGGTTTGTCCATGTGGACCAGGATCGAATATTGGCCTGGTGGATATGTTTGATCCTTTATTCACTGTAGTCCCTGAAAACTACTTTGCTTTAAGGTATATAATACAACTCTTGAGCTCAGGGGATGATTTGAGCCTTTATCAATAAGGTACCATGTTTTGGATGTCTGCCAATACAGTCAGTATCAAGGACATTAGGGGTGGCACCCAGGTTATAAACCCATTGAAAATTATTAGAATAGAGGAGCCTACCACTTTCTATTGACTTTATAGGTCTGAACAATGGGAGTCCTACATCTGAACATATGTTATTAGAGCCGCACAAATTCTCTTGGATGCTCTGTGAAGATTACTGGTTATATCCCTGCTTATATAGTCTTCCAAAATTATTTCTTACATAAGGGGGGAAAAAAAGTGGCCATGGATCATGCTTTCCTGCTTTCACTTCATGCATGTAAACTGGTGGGGCTACTGCAAAGCATGAACTATTACTTACCTGAAAAATGTGGCCAAAAAGTAGAGTAGTAGAGTCCTGGTGTGCTATATATGTGTGTGTGCAACAATCTCACAGTTATGAACACTGAACCAAGATAATCCATTAATGAAACACAGATCTAAGGGGATGTAAATTTGCACCCAAAACTCTTAAAATAATAAATTAATTATTTGTGTGCCTATCATAATTATTTAAAAATAAAAGTCTGCAGAAGTAATTTGCCATTTACCAAATACGTAAGTAATAGTACCACAGTGGCACAGTACAATGACACTGAAAATTTTTTTCATTTTTCTGGGGAATATTTACTGGTGATCAAAAGATGATCATCATCTTTGGGAATTAGCCTTTATGAATTATGAGGATGTTATAGATCAGTAAGCTTAGCTGAATGGAAACAAAAGCACACAGTAGATTTGGCAGTAATTGGTAATAATTTGCTTGATTAATTTTTGTTCAAAATGAAATTATTTTCAGTTTTTAGGAGGTATATTCATGTTGTTGGTAAAAAAAATGTCCATTCATGTTTCTGCCTAAGTTTTTTTAAACCACTGATGACAGAATGGTGCCATAGAATATATCATAGATTTTGTATGAAATGCAGTAGATGCTGTAAAGAGTCTTCGGTTTTCCAATTAGTTTTTTTATTAACCACATTTTCAGTGGTGCATAACATAGGCACTGAAAATATTAAGTAGATTTAATAGGTATGAAATTCTAATCTAGAGGGCTTCTTCACACAAAATATGATTAAACTCTGAAACTTATTGGCCCAGCAATTTGTTGATAAAAATAGCAGCAGCAAAAACCAAATTGACTTACTGTATGGGAATCAAGAATATTAATGTTATCAAAGTGTACATGAGTTATTGGTAATTTTGGAGTCCATGCATCTTTATGTATGTCCATGGAGTCCATGAGTCCATGCCTCGAAATCTAAATAAAAAAAATGTATAATGCAAAGAGTGGCTTTGAAGTCAAAGCAAATAATTTCATGAGTGCTTCTTGTAATTCACGTATAACTTTCAACATTCATTTGGTCTCCTTAATACACAATATATTTGGGTTCTTTTACCTAGTCAAATAAATATATTGACTGCTGAAGATGGCATTTTTGAAGGAGAAGTACTAGCTTTCCTGAGTATGACCTCAAAGAAGAAAATAATAAACCATCATTTAGTCTAGAGAAAATTGTACCTGAAACGGAAGTGAAATTTTCCCTAAAGGAGCTCTTTTAGCTCATCATCTGTAGCAGATTTCTATGAGGGTGAAAAGAAGGATTAGAGAAGGGGAAAGGAGTTCTTAACAAATACATCCTCAAACATTCCCATGCTTTTCAAAAAGAAAAGCTACTGACAGTTAAAAAAAAAATAAAAAAAAATCTGAACATATCCAAGCCCAGTCTGACTGTGAAGTAGATGGCTGAGGTATTTTTGTGTAACTCTGTTTTGCCAGACATTTAATGCTTATTCTTACAGAACAAGCTGGTTACAAGTGAGCTAATTTTGCGAAACATTTTACATGTTTGCAGTGTATGTGAAATATCCCTAGAATGGGGATGGAATGGCTCTGGTGACTAGTAGCTACTGCTCACTTAGATTTGTAAATCTGAAGTACTTTCTACATTAAACAATATGCTTTGTTCTCTGCAAACAAAATGTGTTTTGGTCTTTGAGAACTATAGGTAAGGTAAGTGGGTTTAGATTGGATATAAGGAAGAGATTTTTTGTGGTGAGGGTGGTGGTACCCTGGAACAGGTTGCCCAGACAAATTGTTCATTCCCCATCATTGTGAGTTTTCAATGTCTATTTGGATGGGCTTTGAGCAACTGGGTGAGATACACCTTAGTATGAGATACACCTTCACCTGGCATGGGAATGGGACTAGATGACCTTTGATGGTCATCAAACCATCAAACCGACCCAGCCTATCCAACCTATCCAACCAATCCCTTCCGACCCAAACCATCCTGTGATTCTGTTTCTATATATCTTCTGGGTGTTTTTTTTTGTTTTGTTTCGTTTTGGGTTTTTTTTTTGGTTTTTTTTTTGTTTGTTTGTTTTTTGTGGTTTTTTTTTTTGTTTGTTTGGTTTTGGTTTTTTGTGGGGTTTTTTGTGGGTTTTTTTTTTGTTTTTTTTTAATGTAAAAGTACTTTTTTTGTGAATTAAGTGGTTTGATGATTTTGTATTTTTTGTATTTATGTTCTTTGATTGCCTTGGTTTCAATTTCCAAATTCCCCAAGATATTTATGCTGACACTCTGTTATGCAAAACAGTGTTTACAAAAGTAACATACTCACGACTTTAGAAGAATGCAGACCCTTGTATGACTGTGGATCAGGTAATGACTTTCCTTTTAAGCTTTTTATTCACCATTTTCAAAACTTCTCAGTAAGGCAACCGAATTTTTTTGGTCATGAATTGTGAGGATTGTTTCTTTTTTGCCTGGTCACAGGCTTGCTTACATAACCTAATCTACATGATCCTCATTTCCCATTAGATTAATACCTGCCTAAATTTCCTTGTGATTTTTCTTCTAAATCATGCTGCAAATTATTGGGAAACCAAGGTCAAAAATTGATTGCTACAGTGATTTTGTAAGTGGTTACCATTTCACTGTCTACAAATAACCTGAAATTATCAGAGACTAAGAGTTTGATTCATCATCTCAATATGCCAATTTTATTCTGCAGTAAATACACTGATTTGACTGAACAACTCTAAAATAAAGATTAGTGGCAGTGAATTATGGCTTTTGGTTTTTGTTTGTTTTGTTTTTTTTAATTTCCTGAATATAAAAGTTATATAGTAAATAAAGTTTGCTCTTCATAGAGTATTTATGTGGGAATACATGATTTCTGTGAATGTAAAAGATGCAAACCTGGCAGCAGTTAAAAGAAAAGCAGTAAAGTGTAGGTGGTTGGATTGAATAGCTCAGTGAATTATTTGCTTTGCAGTACTGCTGTTGACATTCTTGTCTCTCTCAGGATCCCTTTGGAAATACATCAATATATCTTTTGGGAAAGAGGTACATGGAGCAGAGCTAGGGAAAGAATTATACTTTAGTAAATTCAGAACTGTATCTTGGGTATACTTTGTTTCCATAAGCAAAGAGGGAACTTCCTGAATTAACAGATGTGGTCTGTGATTTCCTATTACTTAAATTGGCCAGCTTCTCAGAGTCTGGACACTCAGTACTTCCTAAAACCAGGGTCCTTTAAGGCTTACAGTAGAATCAAGCCTTCTGAACTTAGCTGTAGTGCCCTGTCCCCAGGACCATCTTCCCTTGGCTGTTCATTGCGTATTCCAATTAAGTTTTTAACTGCAAATTTTTACACTATTGTACTACTTCCAATGCTTTAATTCCCTCTTGGATACAGACATGTTCTTTACGTTCTAATTCAGCTTCCTCTTGTGAATTAGTTTTCAATTGGAAAACTGTTTTTATTTTGCAAATAAACTTAAGACAGTTGACTCTTGCTGAATTAATGATTTTAATAAATGGAACAATTGGCTTCTGCTCTGCTTACACAAAGAGCACACTGTAATTTTGTAGGCCTGTATACTGATGTCTGCCAAATGAGGAGAGCTGTATTTCACTAGTTGGCTGTATGGATTCAATTATGTAAGGAACATAAAAATTCCCTTGAACTGTTAACAAACAGTGCTACATTATTAAAAGAAAAAAATGTAATATTTGCATGGTTTTAACAAAACATTCTCTTCTTTGCCATAGCAGTATGGGGGGAAGAACCCTGTGATGTCTTACCTCACCAATGTAATCTGGGAATCAGTAAAGGTATGACAACTTAAGTCAAGTTAATAGTGCCAGATAGTTAATAAGTGTTGTGTATGTATAACAACAGTTACAATTATTTGGATGGACAATTCAATGGATATTTTCTGTTGCTATACACAGAACTGCTAACATCCACATTTATGTTGCAAACTGTACAGGGAAAAATATTAGTGTCTTGTATAAAAAGTTAAAAATATAAGTTTTACAGGACGTATTAATCTTTAGGCTACAATATACCCCCTTGTGTTGCATGCTGAAGATTTTTACAGCTTTGTTCATGTTCCAGTCATTTACAGAATTTTAGTTACCTATTGAGAAATACATCCATTGGCATTTTATACTTGTGTGTGGTGCAGAATCCTGATATTCACAGTTTGCAATCTGCGGCAGAACTGAATTTTGTCTTCCCTAGGAGACAGAGTTTTCCAGTTGCAGGCCTTTTCCTGTCAAGGACATAGACATTGTCAGCTTCTGCATCATGAAAGACATATAATCAAAAATTTATTTGGACTTTGGAAAAATCTATTTGGCTTGATGGAAACCGTGACCTTTTCTTGCATTAGATAAACCATGGGTAGGGGACTGAGAATATAGTACGCTGTGTACCGATGGGTTACTCCATGTTACAGTCTTCTATGTGCTCACTTCCTCTAGCATCAAAGGAAGCAATAGACTCTCTGTAACAAGGACCGGTCAAGTCTAACAGTTTCTGAGATGAATTCTTTATCTGTATCTGCCTGATCTAATTTTTCTCCCTTGGAAATCTCATGAATGTGTCTTTGTTACATACCTAGGATGGTGCTTGAATTATAACCGTGAGTAATTGCATGGAAAAACATGTACATGCTCTATGTCCCCCAAAGTAAATAAAGCAGTAACTCTCCTGTGCATAGTTTGTCGGCAAGAAATTGCCGCAATAATCAAGAGAAGCTAAGTGGTGAACAAAGACAGGGGAGTGATATATCCATTTGTTGAAATGTTGATTTAGCAGAGAAGAATCCTTGTTTGGAAACTTTGGAGATACAATACAACAACTGGTAATTGAAGATAAGCTTATGGTTTGAGAAACTATAAAGTTGAAGAGAATAGTGAAAGAAAGTGAAGCCATTGTTGCCAGTCTTACTACTGGTGGTACCAAACTGAAGTAAGTTTGGATATTCATGAACAAAAGCATTTAGAGGACTTTGAATAAAGCAGATCTTTCAAGGAGTCTGAGGTTTTCCACTTAAAATAATCCTGATATATTTTTAATGTAAGTGCTTGACAACTTGATTGGGATTCTGTCACGTGACTTGGTTGACTACTATGACTGGGTGTGTGCAATAACTTCAACAAAAGCAAAAGATGATTTCTCTGAATCTGTGAATACAGTAGTAGAGCAGTCTTTTAAACAGATTCATTCCACACCTGGATTTTGATTCATTAAATGAAACATATTATTTGGTATGTCCTAAGGATATCATGTTAATGAAAAATACTGCATTTCTGTTGTAAAATAATAATTAAAATGTTCCTGGAAGGTAATGGTTGCTTTATGAATTAGAGTAAGACTGTGAATGAGTGTGAGAGAGAAACAGGAATGAAGAGAAAATCAATAATATCTTTGTTATTTTTTTGTAATTTTGCTCTTTTCATAAAAAACCCTCTCTGGACCACTTAGATCACATCTCATTGAGACATTTAGTTTCCATCTGCAAACTACAATTTCCTATGGGATTTGCAATGGAAAAGCTGGATCCAAATGTAATTTGACTGTATTTCACTGTTCTCAGGGAGTTTACAGTATCTTTGCTTTGGAACTCATTCTCATTTAGAAAATTCAACAGAACAGCTGTTTTACTTTTTCAGCTCATAGTTGGGCAGAAGTAGCTGTGAAATAAGGCTTTTAAACCTTACCTCAGTCTGCTGCGTAGGGATAGCAAAACTGCTGTATAGATCAACTTTAATTTTGTCATAGACTCTGCAAGAAACAAAATTACATTCTGTAAAGGTTTTCAGTGGCTTGCTGAATATATGGATCCAAGCTCAATGTTTGGCTTTGGGTTCTGTTCATTTTTTGTGAAACTGAAGAGCCCAAGTATAGTTCTTAGCTATCACATGGGGAATGGAAATGTTGCACTTTTGTTTATGAATCACATCCTAGTTTTCCAGAAACAGGAAAATATTTAATTATTTTAGATACACAGTCAAAGGCCGAATGCAGGAATTATAAGTTTAGGGTAAGATTTGTCTTAAACATCAGTTCTGTGAACTAATGAGTTATCTCAATTTCATCTGACTTTAGAAAATCATTCTACTGTAAGGCATCTACTAAACCACAGCATTTTACAGGGTAAAGTTGGAAAAAAAGATGTAAAGTATTAGTAACTTCAAGCAATTACAAGATTAAAATGTGTCTGACTGTATTGGTCAATAAAAATAATTGAGTTTTTTTTGGTTGAGTCATACTTAGGTGTTCTAGAATAATGTCTTTTTGCTTTCTCATCATATTACTACATCACTATCTAATTTTTAGGCAGGCCAGTCTTCAGAATTGATTACCTCTGTGGTTCCCTGACAGGTATATATTAAGTCAGAACAGATGAAGAGGCCATGGACATATGTACCCTTATCACAAATTCCTGTCTCTCTGTTTTAGAATAAAACTTTCTAATCAAAATCAAACAATTCAGCAACATATAAAGAATGGGGAATGTTTGGTTGCATTGCAAATGTAGAGGTATAAGTGATGACATTATCATAGTTAAAACACATACAAAGAATACTGCCATATTAGAAGAGCAATGGAAACAGCCCAAGTTAAAAACAGCTACAGAAATCAAAATCAAACCTATTGGAATATAGAGGTAATAAAGAACACAGTACATGCCATCACATTATGGAGTATAAGACCATATGGTAACAATGTAAAACCAATGGAAAAATATAGTAAAAAAGAAACTATTTGCAATTTATAGAAGCTTACAATGTCAATGAAATTAGAATTGGCTCAGTAGGTTGCAGGAAGATTATACAAAAGCATCACAATGAGTGTATGATCCTGAATAGGAAATGTTTCTGCTTTAGATTTTCCTTATCTGAGGGACAAAAGTATTTTTAAGTAACTGAAGAACTTGATTGTATGAAAATACTTTATGTTTACTGCATGATAAAGGTGTTGTTCCAGTTTTGTAGATATAAAGTGGTGATTTCTTATCCCTCTGAACTTGAGCCTACTTGAGTTGTTTAGTTTTGTTCCCAAAAGGAGACATGCTCATACATTCCTCCCTTGTCAACCTTCCAGACTTTCTGGATGCACTTAACTCCAGCACATGAACAGACAGCATCCCATAGTTATTTCACCACTTTAAGGACTGTGGGGGTTGAACAACAAATGTTTATAACTGACCCAGAGGTTCAGAACAATAGCACAGAAAAATTCTTATGTATAGTGGTACAACAGCATTGGCACAATAACATTTCCAATGGGTTTTATTAAAATGGAAAAGACAGCTTTCTGGTTGTAAGGAAACTTATCAAAAAGAGAAGAAAATCAATACTTCTTAGACAAACTTAAGTGTTTTCTTTTAGTACTAAGTTAGAAAAGAAATAAGGTCCCTATCTCATTTCGAAAACTAATTCCAAAGGGATTAAACCTTCAGCAAAATTGAATCATTTTAGTATGTTTAGTTCTACAGATAAGGATATCAACATCATGTTTGATTGAATCCCCGTTTGAAATATTCAGTTCTCCTGTGTGTCTGATAATGTGGTGTCTTCAAAAAGCCAGACTTGCTGCTGGCACTGGAGCCTATGCTAGTTTACTACTAGGGGAGGTTTACATTCTAATTGAATTAGCAGGGAAATAAGGAAACAAAAGAACCCTTATGTCAATATATTATCTCCTTCATCCGACTCAAACAACTACTTTCTTTTTTAGTGTTCCCTGCAGTATAACCAAGTTAGGTAGATAGTGCATTACCTCCAAGACCATTGTTCTCTAGAACAAATGTTGCAAAGATAAACTATTGCCATATTATTGTTTTGTTTAAACAAACATGCAAACAAGAACAAATTCTTCTGAATTAAATTGATGTTTTAAATCTTAAGCTGGGTAAAGTCATTCTTTATCAGACATCACTGGATATGGAATAATGAAATGATGTAATGACTACACTCCTGTTGTAATGTATAACAGAGAATTATTGTTTTTATTGCTGGAAGCAAAGCAATGCCAGACACATATGTATTCTGTGTCTCTTTTTCTTTAAATACACAATGAATCTCCTTACATAACAGGAGGTGAAATGTGAGTGGAAGAACTAGTGAAAGAAAATACTAATTGTAGGCAAGAGGGTGTTTCCTTTTCACTGAAGGAAAAGTGGTGATCATTTTATTTATAGGAGATGATCAACGAAGAGCATGCAAAAGACCAAATTGCATTTTTGATAATTTGGCCTTTACCCTTACAACAAGCTAGTTTATTCTGAGTTAGGTGAAGAGCAGGCTGTATTAGAAGATTCAATTCACTTTCTTACAGTACAAACCCCTACACTTCCAGCTACATCTCTAGAGGTTTCCATCCTGTTTCTTCCAAAGTAGCAGGATTTCATATGGCTGCACTTGCAGTCCTTTTTATTTTTTTTCCTTTTTTTCCGGTAGAACTGTCACAGCATAAAATTATTCTGCTGTAGGTGAAAACAGATTTTACAGTAAATGTGGATGCTCCAGGGTATCATTAGAGTCTGTAGTGGCTTCAAACCGATATAGTTTTTCTGCTGTGGTGGAAATCAGATTAGCCTTCTTTGAGCACTATACGAAGTCAGCTCCCTGTATCAAAACACATAACACATTCAAAACAAGACGATTTTGAGGCCTTATTATTTAGAATCTGCATATATTGTTCACTGAAGAAAATGGAAGATAGTCTGTATACCCTTGTCTTAGATGGCTGTTATTACTTAAGATTAGTTCAGAAATTAAATTAATTTCCTGGGTAGCAAGTTATCCAAGTGTATGTTCTGTCTAAATTACATAGCCTCTCCTAATCAAGGAGTTGGCCAGATTTGTTGCATTTATTGTTTATAGCTCCAGATTTCCAGTCTTTAAAATTAGAAGCAGTCTTCCTGCTCCTCCATGGCTGTATTGAACAGCTGCTGTAAGTAATGCTTGCTCTTTCAGTAGTGCATGGACTATATACATATAAGTAGTGCTTATAGGCAGTTCTGTGCACAAGTACAGCACTCCTGCTATTGTCAAAGCCTGGGTATACCTGCTACAAAATACAACACAGGTCTCTGGGTTTTGACATAAAAAATGTGTATAAATGTGATCCAATTAAAGAAGAGCAATATCTTATGGATTAATAGATTGATTTAGCCTATGAATTCTGTGGTGAGAGTTACCCGTTACTTTGATTATTGGCAAATATATGGGTGTGAGTATAATATTTTGGCTATGACAGTAAATACAAATTCTCTCCTGTTTCCAGCTTGAAGCTTGCCTCGTGTGTTTGGTAAAACAAAATCATGGCCACAATAAAAGCTGATTTTAATATGGAAACCCAATTTTAAAATGCAAGGAATCTTGACTATTTACTTTGTGCTTTCCACTTACTACGTCTTGAATATTCCTGTATTCCATTTAAGAACTGTGGTGACTATTAAAAGTAAAACAAATTCCTATTTTCAGTATCCATGTTTTAATTTTAAGAATTTAAGGATTTTACTTTTTAGAAAAACTCAGCTTTTTAGCTGTAAATGCTGGTCTGTTGCTAACCAAGACTTTCAAGTATAACAACTACAACTTGTTATCAAACAATTTGATTATGTACTTGATCTGCAGTAACCTGCTGATCAAGTTTTGAACTAGAAGTTTGGACCAGGGAGTAGTCAGAGGTACCCTCCAACCATGGTGATGCATTGATTCTTTGATTCTGCTCCTCATTTCAACTGTAAGCTTTCACTTAAATTCAGATATATGCAAATAGTATAGCTATCCCCTAATTGTATTTTTTAGGAAAAATATGGAGTGAAATAACCAGTTAATTTTATTTACCTTTTTTCAGGCTTTGCTTATGGAGCTATAAAAAAGAGAAATCATCAACAATGTAGGTAGGAAGGATTATTTAGGAAACAACTCCTTAAAATTTTTAAATATAATTGAAGAAATTTGTGTTGCTATACAATACCTATGAAACTATTTCACATTTACTGTGGTCACGTTATACCTCTTCCTACCTCTAAAGTAGGTATGTTGTACATCTGAGAACTTTTTTAGTTGCTTGACTCCTTTGTTACTTTCTAGAAATTACATCCTTTCCTCTAGTAAAAAGACTTTTTATTGATAACTTCCTCCTGGGTCACATCTGTGTATGTTATTCAAGGCACAATTTAATAAAAGTCAGAATTTCTATAATATTCTATTTTCTAGGGAGTGTTAAAATTGAGTGAAATATACCCTGCAATTGCACACAAACCCAGAATCAGTCTTGTTAGAACAACCCAGTCAAATCATTAGCGTAATTACAAAGTCTGTCTGAGAATTGGAACATCATTTGCATCTGTACTGCATATTTCATATTTTGAATTTTAACTTCCTCTTTATGGTCTTGGTCCAGTAAAATGTTTTCTCTCAGAAAATCCAGATCCAAAGGTAATGTGGTTATTTCCCTTTGAGAGTATTTAACATCTGGTTTGGTTCAAATACCTAAACTGCCAAAAGCTAGAACTTCAAAACATAAAAGGGAAGTTATTTCAGTTTTAATGCTTTCAGGAGATATTCAGTTAGAGTCCTCATAAAATCATGCTCACTCATGGACAGCAAGTCCTTCTCAAGGATGGGGAGACCTATTTCAAAGGCACCTGACAGTCCGTGAAGTCATGTGCCAGTGTATGTCATTGCACCTATGGGTGTTGAGATATGATGGCAAATGTGGAAGAAAACTAAGGAGTAGAAAGCCTGACAAAAATTTGTCTGCAGTGCTAGCAAAGACAAATATTTCAGAGTGAAGACTGTTGGACTACTATGAGACTGGGGCATGATTGCCCTTGGTACAGGTAAGGGAAAGGCCAGTGTTGAAATGGAAACCCATCCAAATGTCCTGAACAGCTGAACACAGTGTATTCTCACTGGGGAGGAAAAAACACTGCTCTTGGAGTAGCAAGTGCTAAAATTCAAAGTTCCTGTTCTCTTAAATATGCACATTTTTTTGAAATTTGTAAACGGTAAAATGAGCAGAAGAGCTGCAATGTGTTCTTTCCCACCACATGTAGAAGCTACCTGGCTCTCTAGCTATACTTAAGAGCAATTTACCTGAATACAAACCTTAAAACAAATATAAGTTATACTCATCAGATAAAATTTGGGCTTTACAATTACGGATTAATGCAAAATATTTTGTTCCTGTATCTGTGACAGAGACTAGCTAGACTATTTACATTAGCTGAAAAATAATCCTTGCATTTATTTTAAACAGAAGGTGCTTGGAGAATTAGTCTTGACATTACAGAATATTTGTAACCTTTAAGATTCTAGTTAGCTGTTCGGACCACAAAGTGTTAAGCAGTGAAGTTGCAGAGTGTTAAGTACTTGCTTCTGTCATGAAGATGTTGCAGTCTTAGGTAGGCAAAAACAATGAGAGACAAAGACAATTAAAGGACACAAAGAGCCACACAAGGAAAGCAAAAGAAAATTCATAGTAGTGATGAAAATATAAATAGCCTTTTTTTTTTGCAAAATATTGCAGTCTTATCACCTCAAATTCCTCTACATACATTAAGCAACATAAGATGAAGAGCATCTTTTTTTCACAAAGTGCTATTTATTTCTAAGTCTATCACTATGTCCAAATGAAATTTTCAACATGCATCTTGTTTGCAAATTCTCAGCTTTCTGCCCACAGACTGGATATTTTGGTATTCATTCCTTGGAATGAAGCATTCCAAAGCATTGGAATTGTGATTGACAAATGAGAGGATATGTTTTACATGAACACATCCTGAACTTTATTTCTGGATGGAAACCATTGATATCAGAAGCTAATAATGTGAAGAACAGATACTGATCATAATTTTGATTTGCTGGTTAGAGTTTGTGCTTTGCTTCATAACACAAAGACAGAGGGAAAAGTTTTGAACATGAACTGAACAATGTTTCCAATGCAGCTGTTAGCTGATGCAAATTATTTCCAAGGATTTACAGCTGCTGATGACCTGTCCCAAACTGTGATGCTCAGTTTTGAACATCTCTTGTTTTGGCTAGAAGTTTTTCTGCATGTGCTGAGCTGTCTACAGTAGATTTTAGTGGCTTTTTCACCTAGCACTAGAAGTCTTAGATTTTTTACCTTGGTAGATGAAAAGCTAAAAAAACATTCTTATGAAATTTTTGTCAATTAGGTGTATAAGAGTTTGCAGTCTTAACAAGAGAGACCAAACTGGAGAACATCTTTGTAATCTTCAGGTTATAATGGAAGTGTGTATTTATATATTTGGTTTTATGCAATTTGAAATACTTGCAAACCATGCTTCCTTCTAAGCAATTCACAGACAATAATAAAAATGAAAGCTCAAAGATATGAGGCCTAGCAAATCCCAAAGCAAAGCACATCTTTTACCTCATATCTACTGCACCTTATAGAGATGTCTCTTTCAGAACTGTTTTGGAGCACACTGAGGAGGAAACATTATATATCCATTAGTTAAGATGTAAGACTTTACTTCAGCAACTTCCGACTTCCGTTTCAAAAAAGTTTTCAATGTTCATTATTCTCATTATAAAACGAATAGCTCTTTAAGATGAGACCTTATATACTTATGAAGTAAATAATGGATGTATAACCTCCCCCCCAAGGAAATAGCACCACATTACAGTATCAGTGCTTAACTGATTAACAAATTAATAACCTGGTGTTTTTGTGCTGTCTATTGGTTGCATATATGGGAGCTCTTCTTTCGTCTTGGTAAGTGGCCTCAGGAAGGTTTCTTTCTTCTCTGTATTTTCTTCTCTGTATTGTAAGGAGGCAAAGTTCATAAGGAGTAATTTGCTAATGATTAAGTATTGAGGGTGTTGGTGGGTCTCAAGTGTCTTGGACAATTCCAATGTTGTATCTTTCCTCTTTTGTCTGTTTCCATTTTGTTGCCTGCTTGGGATATGAAGGATTCTCTTTGTTCAGCTGACTGCGTTTACATCATATTGACTCAAAGTTATGCATATAGTTAACTGACTTTGAAATAGCAAAAGAGGAAAATGATCTCTTTTTCTGTCCCTTTTCCACTGAACAGAATTTGAAAAAATAGATCCTGTGATCCAGACTTGCAAGGTGATGAGACTTTCCCTATCTGATAAAATCAAGGTGTTAGAGGCTTACAGTAAGGAGCAAGTTCCACAGCTGGTGACTTAGCTAGTGTATTTTCATGTGCCTCTTCATTGCCTATCAAAGTTCATAATTTCATCCTTAACCAGGAATTATAATTTCTTATGGTTTTTTTCTTCCAGTCTGCAGTAGGTAATATTTCAATCATTGAAGCAAATATATGGAGACCAAATATATCCTTTGCAGCTCTATGTAACCATTCAGAACAGTTTGTACTCTGTACTTCTCTCTGATTTGCTGAGCTACTAGGTCACCTCTGACATTTTGTACTTTTAGAAAAGAAAGGACAGAGGTGATAAACAATCTGTGGGCTTACAGTACGTAAAGGGAGCCAACAATAAAGATGAAGAAAGACTACAAGAGTATGCAGTAGCAGGATGAGAAGATGAGGCTTGAAGCTGAAAGAGAATAGGGTTAGATTAAATATTAGGAAAAAAATTGAACTGGGAGGATGGTGAGGCACTGGTTGCCCAGAGAAGTTGTTGGTGACCCTTCCCTGGGAGTGTTCATGGCCAGGCTGGATGGGACTCCCAGCAACCTTGTCTAGGGCACAGGGTCCCTGCCCATGGCAGGGAGTCTGGAACAAGATGATATTTAAGGTCCTTTCCAACCGGAATCATTCTGTGATTCTATGGTAGCTCTATATGGGCTTCAGATTTTTCTAGGACACAATCTGTATGTCACCTTGTCTGTGGAAGAATGTGCTTTGCTCCATGGTTTTGAAATTATTTTCATGTGGCACTTATATAAGTAGTCCTTTAAAATGTGCCAAAACTCCTATAAGCAAAGTTGTGGCTGTTGCAGTTTTGTAACAATTTTCTTGAAGTATAATCTTCTACCCCTTTGGACATTTCTTTTTAGTTTCATTTTTGTCAAGCCTGTAAAGCAACTGGCAAGAACAGTATATGCACCTTGTACCCTTTCTTTCTTACCATTACCATTTTCTCATCTATTTACATGCACAACCTTTTATTGATGATACACTGGTCTGGACAATCTGTGTTTCGGAACTTCAATATTTGGTGCAATTCTTCTGCTTCTTTGAGTCTTTATAACCTTCAGGTATGTAGCTTTCCTAATATTTTTGTTACATTTTTAGTGGATGGGGAGGGTTGGCATTTGGCATGTACAAGGTATTAATACACTTGTATTTGTATTTAATTTAATATTTTTTCTTTACGTAAATAGGTAAAGATTTCTGCAATTTAGACTTGCTGTTACCATGATTGCTATTTGCCAGTGGAAGGTCAGTGTGGGATTAGTTTATTTTAAAATTCAGTAGTATAAAAATCTGATGTCTACTTTTTTTTTTTTTTTTGTGAAGCACTAACAGTACTAACAGTGAATAAGTAAATTATTACAGGGATAATGACTAAATTAAGACATTATAAATCCTGAAAAATTATAACTATGCCACCTACATTGAGTAGCTGATGATTACAAAAGAATTTGCATGTGTTTTTTTGCAGAGAAGGATGAAACCTCACTGGTGATGTATTCCTCAATGCCAAGAGATAATGAATCTTTTTTCATACAGCTGAGCAGTTTTGTATTAGTTATTCTGCTCCACAACTTCTCCTTTATAAAATCTGCTATTTATGATGGTATAGTTCATTGTTTACTGTTGCATACAGGTAAAATTTTACAAAAGGAAGGCCTTATAAAACCATGGCTCAGGCCTGTTACTTTAGCTAAGCAGAAAAGAACTATGGGAAAGTGACTCAGCTGAATTAGAGACAGAAAAACAAGTTATATAACCATTGTGTGTTCACATGGTAGTATATGGTGGTTGGTTTAATTATGTTTGTTATGGTTTAAAACTATGTAACTCATAAAGGCCTGACTGCTTAAAAAGGCATGGTTTTTGCAATAAAGTGGTTCTCCTTTGCCTGGGGACTCTGCATCGCCTACAGTTTACTTTATCTCCTACCTACCTTCTACTCTCTTGGATTCTGTGTAGCCCTTCATATGAATTTTAGCAAGAACATTACAGATGTTACTCATTTTCCTCCACCTTTTTCTTCAGCATGTCTTTTAGAATCATAGAGGATTACAGTGGAAGTGTCAAAAGTTCAATGTGGAACCAATGTTGTCTTAGTGTGACAGTCCCAATCTGTGGCATATGGATCATATCATTAATAATCATATCATAAATAATGATCATGATATGATAAATATCATATCATTAATAATGATCATGGTGTTTTGCCTGCTTTGGATATCAAATACTAAGTTTACTGAATTACTTGCTCTCTTAGATGACAAGTACTGGCTATTAATTTCTGAACTTTCAGGTTTTATTCCATATTGTCAATTGAAAATAAGTTAACAATAACCACAGTTTGTAATACTCTTGATGTTCCATCCACAGACCTTGAGTGGATTTGAAGCATGAATGTTGAAAATTATCCTTCATCCCCAACAAATAAACACGTGGCATTCAAAAATAGTACTCTGTCATCATGAAAAAAACATATTCAAAGCTGACATTGAAACAAACTGAAATCACCACATCAACACTGCAGCAATTAGCACTTAAGATTTTCAGAAGTAGGTAGTATCACTGAGTATTGCATGTGTTTGGTGGATTCTGTGTAAGAACTTTTAAAAGTATTTCATCTTCTGTGGCTCAGTGCCAGGCAAATTAAAAGAAACTTGCATTTGTAAATGCCAGCTTCACAAGTTGCCTAAGTGGCACTACTAATTGTATAATTTGCTGCCTACAATACCTTTGTTCTTTTTCGTCTATATTCTTTATAAGTATTCCATTTATATGTCTCAGATTGATAGAAGGAAAAATGTCTGCCAAATTTCCTTTTGCTTTTCTAGTAAAATGTTGGTGAAAACTAGATGAAATATGAGGAAAAGGAGGCTAAAAATAATTTCCAGCTTCTGGCATGTAGATTCAGACCTTGTAAAATCCATCACATCTTCTGGATGAAAGCACATTATGGATGCAAGGTATGACACATCCTGCATGAGGAATTTTTAAATATCAAAGACAAGTAATTAATTGCTTTGGGAAGCTTTGAACAAGCTGTGCTAAAACCAGGCAGATACCTGTTTTCAACTGTTTGAAATTACTTATAAACAAGACAGCTGGAAAAAAACTAGGATTCTCTTCATGATTGAGCTAAGGCAGACACTTAGGACTAGGAAACAAATCTAAATTTGATGCTGGGCAAGTTTTGGGTATCAGCAATTCCATTTAGTTAGAACTTAGCATATCTCTCTGAATAACCACAGTAAGCCATATGAAACTGGGTTGTAAAATAAGACTTCCTAAATGTCACTAAGGTTTGTGATTGTACAGTCAATTACAGGATTTTACTTGAAAATGGTACTTGAAAATTTTGAAATTTACTTGAAAAAATTTACTTGAAAACTTGACAACAACTGATTGTACCTTTAAATAAATAATTTTTTAAAAATAGTTTGACCAGTTTGAATTCCGGGAATGTGGAAGTGCTTTCCTGTATGTAGAGATCAGAAGTAAATTATGTTAACATATCACATTAGCTGAAGGGAAGTATACAGTGTTAGAAATTATCAGCACAGAGGAAGTTAGCTTAATTTATTACTTTGAAAATAAAGGTTTATTGTCTTTTTAATAAATTTAAATGCAAATGCTGACATCATTTACCTAAATAAGACTTATTTGAAGACTTATGTTCATCTCTTTTTATAAGCTTTCCCAAAATGTAGATATGGTGATATCTTGAGGCAATAAATTTCACATAATTAGCATGTAGAGTGCAGTACCTTCTCCCCATATGTTGACTTCAACTATATGTGTCTTTGCTCTGAACTGCATAAGAAGGAGTGGTTCTCAGTCAATATTTTACCATCCCAATACCAGCTACTATATCTGCTCTGTCTGTTCTTAATTATCTAGTCTTAAAACTGTAGTCTCTATTAGAGCCTTTAGTCTCTCCTCATATGAAGTCATTCTAGCCCTCTAACCATTTTTCTTATGCATATTTGACTTTTCTCTTTTTACTATAAAATATATGAGTATAGTTGCAAAGCTGTTCTACCCAGATACCACCTTTTTTCTGAGGCTGACGCAGATAGGTGCTACCTAGGCTATTGCACTGCAGTCAATAATGGTCCCTTTCACAGCTAGAAGGAAGCAGTTATGTGACACTCCCTCTAAGAGAGAGAATTCCAAAGCAGTGTTGTCGGAGAAAGATCAGCGGGAGACAGACACCATTCTATAATGATCAATCAGTCTCCGTTTATTAAGATCAGAAGGCTACATTTATATCGTTGTTAATTAGCTCATACATAGTGCAAAAGGGAAGCTCACCATTGGTCACTCATATCACTACCAACTCCTCCTAAGTTTACATTCTTGCAGTCAGAGTGGGCATTTTAGTCATTCTTTCCCTATTACAATGTTTTGTTGTTTTTCTAACGATCACTTGCAAGGGCACAGTGCCCTTGTCAGCCTCAGGATTAGGCTGAGTACTAAAATTAGTTAATTCCACATCTGAAGGCTGCTGTAAATCAATATGTCCCTTATTCTTCAACCATTCTTCTACAATATTCTCCACACAGTGTCATGAAAACCACATTTCATCCTTACTGGTGAAGCTGGAGGTTTACATCTGAGCAGAAGATATGCATAAAGCATAGGTCCCCTCATGAGAGCCTTTTTTTTGGAAAGAAGCATCTCATTGCTCTAGGTGAGTAAATTGTACGTGGTTCCTATACATTTTTGTCTGATACCCTGAGTGCAGGAAGCATATGGACAGATCTAAATATCAATGAAGTTCCTCATGAAGGACATAAATTGTACCTTTTCTACAGAAGTTTTGACATGTGGGTAATTTTCAGAGAACTAGAATTAGTTTTATCTGGGCATCTACACAGAACTGCCCAGAAATTAAAGACATGTAAAGCTTTAGTGGTTTTTAAAGGAAGTAGTGGAATGTCACAAATCCATTTTATTAAAAAGACTTAGAAGATGAGTGGTGCAAATCAATTAATTTTTTTTAAACTTAAGAAGACTGAGAGGTTGGCTAGATGTGTTAAAGCTGATAGAAAACATCCAGCATTCTCTACAGACAGGTGGCCCAGCACCAGGAAGTGTAACTAAAGTTACCATTGAGATGGTGTCAGTCAGTCACTCAGGCAGTGAGGTTCTCAGTAGCCTCACTCATGACCAACACTTACCTAAGTAAGAAAAGATTGCAGGAGCAGGGTAAGGATAGGGAGAAAGCCATGTCAATTTTTATAATGTAGTTAAGGTCTGAGTGATTTGAATTGCATTAGTTTATATTGCTACCACTCTGCTGGCTTGAATAGTGCTATTTCAAAACATATAAGTATCTTCTCAGTGTATGTGCTTATTGGGAAGAGCAAACTTCCTGTGTTTTTACACAGAAATTGTTTGGCTAATCATGTAAGTGGTCTAGTTTAGAAAATCATCATTCCCAGGCGGAATAATAGTTTTCTAAACCAATAAAATATTATTTAAATTACCTGAAAATCAAACATTTATTATGAGTATTAAGAATGAGATTTTTTTCTTTCTTTTTAAATGTTGTAGAATTTTCAATTTGTAGAAAATTGAAATTAAGTGGTTTATTGATATTGCCATATTATTTGATTGCTGTTTCTACAGATTCAGTATTATGACCTTTTTAGATTCTTAATAATGAAACTGCCTTCTTGAAACTCAATCTCACCTAAAAGTAAAGCCAAGTCACTTACAAACTTTTTAATATGTAAGGGAGCAAATTACAGACAAGTGATCCCTACATGTATCCCTTAAAATTGCATGCAGATTACACCAAGAAATGGACATAATCTGAGTCATCAACAAAAGGTACAGCAAAGACTACAAACAGAGAAGCCAGATCCTTAAACTAAGAAAGCCTGTCCTCAGATTTGACAACTCAAGTTGAATGTTGCCACCATGTATGTGGTTGCCACCAGTCACAATGAGAAACAAATCGTCTGCAATATTTGTTGCTTTGAAGTCAGAATCATGAGCTACTTCTTTAGTTTCTCTAATACAAGGATAAGAAGACAAAGCTACAGGATTGAGTACACTGATTTACCTTTTGAGATTGTAAAGGATGGTGTCTTATCATCCCCATATCATAAGGGAGGGTAGTTGATACTGACAAAAGAGGCTTCACCATTTTTACTACAACACCAAAGTATGGACAGACTTGTGAAAGAAGTGAGGAAAAAGCTGAAATTTCTGCTGCTCTTCCAAGTTCCCCTGCAATAGGGGAATTCACTCCCTTGGGATTTACACTCCAGTAAGAATACTAACACACAATAAAGGCAATGGCCGTGCCTTCAGTGTTTTGGGAACTGGAAGCTGTGGGGTTTCCCATGAAGTTAAAGAAACAAAACCTCTTTTTCCTCCAATAGTTTTTGCTTTTTTTGTGGGGGAGGAGTGTGAATGTGTGTGTGGGGGATGTGACAAATCTAACTGAACTATGTAAAATAAAACACTGGAACATATGGACCTGAACAAAGAGATCTAAAACTGGTGTAAGGCTGTTATGAACTGATTCGTGGTTCCTGAGTTCCCAAAGAAACTTGGTTCCCTGCCTAATAGTAGGGCAGGTTTTGTTAGTAAGCTGTGGAGCCACAGTAATGATGTAATTTGAATGGAAACAGCAAAGGCCTAGCACATTTGAGTCATCTTGGGCCATGATCTCCTAGATGAGGTGCCTGCACCATCATACCTGGGTGACAATGCCTGAGCAGCACTGAGTGGGACAGATGAGGGAACTGTCTGGCCTTTTTTACTCTAAAAAGATAGAAAAGTGAGTATATCTGAATGGAAAATTAATTGCTTAACTCTCCATCCCAGCCTGTTTTAGAAGTACTTTGGAAGAAAAGCAAAAGCTAATGGAAGTATGTATTGAATTTTATTCAGCAAAAAGACATTTTCTAGCTAGCTCTATCAAGAATATCAGTAGCTGCTTCACCTAACAAGTATGTTTTAGATTTAAGGGTTTACTTTGTCAAAGGTTGTTGGCCCTTCAGACTTAACCATTCGACCTGTTATTTCTCATAGTCTGGAAAAAATTATACTGTCCTCTGTGAAGAAGTTAATAAAGGGAATTCAGGTAGAATAGTCAGAAGAACACAACTAACAAGTAAGATAAAATTTAAAGTTTCTTTGAGGTGTGGATAGCAAATAATGATTTCTGTTGTGCAACACTCTCACTCAGTTGCAGAAATCAAGCCCCTACCCCTCTAATGCAGTTCAGCCTGGCAGCTTTGACCTAGGCAGACAGAAGACTTAATAAAACCAGTTGATGTGGCAAAGTTCTAGCTGGCATGTTGACCCTGGTAGGAATTCCGCTTTGGACTCAGCCTTTCAAATGATGTCAGGTACCTATGCATGTGTCTTTCTCCTCTTCTTTCCACCCCTCCCCATGGGTTTTCTGTCCCCACTGTTTATTACTTTCTATACTGTACAGTTGATACAAGCTGCAAATTGCCTCCCTAACTACATAGATATAGGAAAATTTCTTTGATTTTCTCCATATACAAGGTCAATCAGAAATGTCACTTGAGATTTCTATTACGTTCTCTTCTTCCACTTCAAATGCATCAGGAGATTGCTTTATAGCTGTAGCTGACTTTGAAAAGTTCATGTATTTCTTCAGTTTTCTAGCTGCTTCTGGATTCTTCCCAGTTAGAACTGCATAGATGCAATTAAAGTGTCATTTACCTAACCAGTTCTTTAAGACTGGCTTCAGCCTAGGACAGAAATAAATTAAAGGAGTATTTCTCTATCACTCCTCAGCTCTGATATGTGTAGCTAAAAGCTTGCCTAATCAAACACCTTTTTTCCACATACCTCCAAACAACACCACTGGTGTTGTCTTAGTGTCCTGAAGTGCTGGCTGGGTACCCTTGGCAGACTTGGCTGTTGGCACAAAGGAGTTGCTGCTGCCTGGTAGCATCCCTGTTTCTCTTCCAGATGCTGTGTGCTGTGTTAAATTTTTCATAAGCAAAGTTTGAAGATATTCAAGTGTTTAATGTTATAGTAACAAAATAATTTAAAATGGTGTGGTTACCAGATGGGATGGTTTGTAAAATTAATTTTGTTTTATCACAACAGCACAAATGATAGTGGGGAAAATCCAGTGGGGATCATTAATGAAAATGTTTTTCTGGCAGATCTAAATATTGATTCAAATAGATATAGGCTGTTGCAGATAGCTGAACATAGAGGAGCTTGTTCAAGGTTTCAGCTGAGACCTATTATGCCCTTTGGAACTACAGCAAAAACCTATAACAGGAGAGACCAGAGGCTGGGGCCAGGAAAGTTGCCATAATGAAAGCAATTAAGGATTACTCTTATGTGGTGGTGAATATTTTGTTTGTGGCCTTTTGTTGTTTTTTTTTTTTGTTTGGGTTTTTTTGGTTTTTTGGGTTTTTTTTTTGTATATGGGATTTCTTGTTTCTGATAGAGGTTTCTTTGTTATTGGTGGTGGTTACTTTGGTTTGGTTTGGTTTTGTAAAATTTTAGAGAAAAGCCACGCTAGGCAGCTGAGTAGATATTTGGAAAATTGCAGAATCAATTCAGCAAGTCCTCTGATTGAAAATGTTTTAAATGGCATGGATACCTACATAGAGGGAATACTATCCTGCATATGGATGAGGTGCATTTAGGTGCGATGGCAGATGACAAACACAGATGAAGTGACTAAATACTTGATGCTTTTGGAGAGAGTATGGGATCGAATCAGGTATCACTTCTGAGTGATTCCAAACCTCCACTTCTTTTGCATTTCCTGGTTTCATTCCCAAATGAAAAACTCTCATAGGAAGACTAACTCTTCCATTAAAACTATGCCATTTCTGGAGACAGAGGTTAACTGTCTGATTTTGAGCTTTCAACAAAGCATGGGAACCCCTCACCCTCTTACACTTCCTAGTTAGAACTCCAGTTCAAAAAGAACTTGAGTTATCATTGAAGTATATATTTAGGATGAGCTTTTTAAAAGATAACAAAGGCATAAATAGGATTTGAGCCAACAAATCCCTTGGGCTCACAAAAATCACAAATTCAGGCTGTAGTCCCCTAAGCAATTAAGTAAGTGATTAAATCAATTTATTTGAATTATACCCTTGAAAATCTGCATTTCCATGTAAAATTAGGAACACACTTATCTGAAAGATCAGAGGTGTAATTCACTTAGAACTTTTGTAATCCAGGTGGAAATGTTTTTGTAAATAACAAATATTTGCACATTTGTTCTTTCTTCAAGTAATTTCTTTCCTGTAGGCTTCTATCCTTGAAATGCTGCCATGTTCTGGGCACCTTTATTAAGGAAAAATGTAATGCTTTTCTGCTCATTACTAGTTTTTAATTGTTAAAGTATGGGTGGTTCCATCCTGTGTTCCAAAAGAGCCAGACAATACAGTATCTAATTTACCATTCCCAGAAGACTGGCAAGGGGTGCAGTTGTTTGGTAAAGTTCTGCAGCAGTAAAAATATTTCTGATGGACAGTTTTTCTCCAAATTATTCTAATGTTCCTTTTAAATTAGTTTTCTATATCAGTGTGACAACACAGATTCAGGCAAATGAGAATGAGACTACAAAATGACAGCTAAGCTCTATATGTAAATCACATCTAAGGTTTTACATGTGGTAGTTTAAAACCTGAGGTCTGCAACACTGCAAATGCTTTCATAATGACACAGAATTGTCATGTAAAAATATTTCTTTTAAAAAATGCTCTTTTAAAGATGGTGAAATCCCTTTAGGTGAGATGCTTTCAAAGGAAAGCCTTTTTAATTTAGGAAGGAGATGGTACCTTGTATTATAGTGGATAAACAATCAGGCAGTCAGAATGAAATGCACCTGTTTTATGGAGGTGACAGAAAGCTGCCTGTGCGGTCAGTATGGTGGGACCAGTCTCACTGAGGCTTCATGTAGTAAGACCTAAAGCATCATGTGTGCCTCTAAGTCCTGCTTTTCAGCTGCACGTCCAATAAGGAAACACTGGCAGCACAAATACATCCAGGAGTTAAAGGTCTTAAGGTATTTTTTGGTGTAAATTTGACAAAAAAAATTCTCTGAAAGGAGGAAGAAAGGAACTGGGGAACTGGGAAAATAGGAACCATGAGTTAAGAAATGTTTGTAAGTGAACCTGTGGGAATGGCTTGGGAAATCCAGGGCAGAAAAGCAGATGGCTCACTGCATAAGGCTCAGTCACTTTTTTACTCCAGCTGATAATTAAGTATGATGCAGAAGCATTCTCACTCCCCCAACCTAGCAGGGAGAAAAATTCGAGGGAAAAAGGCTATACCTCATAGATTGAGATAAGAACAGTTAAATAATTGAAATAAAATAAAACATAGTAATACCACTAATAATACAAATGGTAATAAAAATAAAAGGTGAAAATGAGAAAGATATAAAACTCAAGAGAAATAAGTGATACACAATCAAGTTGCTCACCACCCACTGACCAATACTCAGCTTGTCCCCCAGAAGCAACCAGCCCCACCCAGCAACTCCCCCCAGTTTAAATACTGTATGTGATGTTCTGTGATCTGGAATATTCTTTTGGCCAGTTCAAGTCAGCTGTCCTGGCCATGCTCGTCCCAGGTCTTTGTACAGCTTCTCACTGGCAGAGCACAGGAACGTGAAAATCCTTGTTTCGGGATAAGAACTACCAAGCAACGACTGAGCCATCTGTGTGTTATTAACATCAGTCTCACATTGAATCTAAAGCACAGCCCTATAGCAGCTACTAATAACAAAATAAACACTACCTCAACCAGAACAAGGACAGACTCATGGAAGATTACCCTTGCTTATAGACAGTCTGTTCCAGAGGGTGTGAGGCCACCCAAATCCAGGTCGTTTAACAGTCATGCAGTTCTGAAGGGTTATTGGGAAATCTGAAAGGATGAGTGTTTGTGGGAAGCAAATGAAAAGGAGTAAAGCAGGAAAGCAATGGAAAAGAGGGCTAGAATAAAAAGATATGTGAAGGAGAGCCTCCAGTCAATGATATGCTTCTCATGGAGATATGATCATTGCTCGTTTATTGTACAAATTACATGGTTTATATAGATAACAGCAAGGTTCACATGACTCAAATTACTTTATCATAGGCTACAATACATTGTCCTCGTGACAAGCGGGAGAATATACCTTATTTAATTGGCTCTGGTAAACTGGAGATTTACTCCTTGTTTGTTTAAAGCATCCTCTCTTTGTATAGCATAAGCCAGCATTTTCTCTCTACTCAACAGAGTCACCGGTGTGTCAAGGACTCTTAGCTAACTTATTTATGCTGACTTGCCAAAATCCCTCTTAGCATGGATTGTGCACCAGGTGTCCGTTTTCTAACAAAATTTCCTCTACAGATATGTGGGAACCACTGGGAGTAAAACTGCAAGGAATGGACAGAAAGGGAGGGAACAAGAAAGCTATGCTATGCAAAACTCTGTGGTTTGGAAAGGCAAGATATGAGGGAGGAGCAATGCTGTTGGGTTTTGACTTTTCTTCTTTCCCAAGCTGTCAGATCACTTTCTCTATGTCCTTTCATAATTTACAGTTCCTTGCTTTTTGTTTTTCCCCACGGCTCCTCAGGTTATCCTTCCTTTTGTCCCCAGCTGACAGGCTTCTTTGGTACCTCCATTCCTAGCCTGTTGTCAAACATTTGACGTTGGCACAAGGCCAGTGCCCCCATGAAAATATACTGTCCCTGGTGTTTGCTGTGAGATGTGACTAAAAACAGAGCAAAACAGTTTCTAATTCAGAAAGTAAAAGAAAAGAACTTTATTACTTATAATATGTAAAGAAGACACATACAGAAGAAAATGAAAACTTTAAAAAACACTCCTCCTCCTTCCCTCACTCAAGTTCTCAACATAGTGAAACAAACTAAACATTCTCAGTCAAGTTACTACTTTTATATAATTAATCTTCAGTTTATTACTACCCTTCTAATAATCAGCACTCAGTTCATCAAGGAGAGATAGGAGTCATTCTTGCACTATCTCGTGACCTCTTCTTCCATGTGCAGTGCTCTCACCACTGTGCATGGACCAGAACTGCTTCTAGGGTTTTTCTTTTTTAAAGATGCTTTGGTTAGTTCCAAAAAAATGACAGCTTCTCAAATTCTGGGACACCCGTCTCCCCCAGTTTCACTCCCTGGGGCTGAGGGGCCTTGAGAACAGAGATCTTCCTCTCATCTCTGTTCACACTACTCTCTACTGTCCACTTTTGGCTCCAAGCCAATGCCTCTCCCCAGATGCAGTCTCTGTGTCACAGAAAAGAAATGAGTCTGTCCATGGCTATATAAGAAAAGTCCAGCCAAAGGCCACTCCATCATCTCCTCCCACCTAGGATTCTCTTCAGCATTCTCTGACAATCTTCTACTTGCATGAACTTTCATTACTTTTGTTTAGTTCTTTCTATCTTTCTTCTTCAAATTTAGTAGGATTAGCATTTATAAAGTTTCCATCATTTACGAAAAGGATTAAAATCTTGGGCTTTGTTTCTTCAGAACTCTTACAGTATCTTTGCTGTTGGGCACTTTCCTTACGCCACCCCCCATACTCCTTCGGCCGTGCTGCCCAGCTGTTGATATCAAATTTCAAGGTGACACAGATCACAGACACGGTTTCTCAGTCTCTCTCTCTCTCTCTCTCTCCGGGGGAGGGGGGGGGGGGTGGGGGGGGGGGGGGAAAGAAGGCTGTCTGATGCCTCTCAAGGTTCTTGTACTCTCTCCACCCTTCCATCCTGCAGGATCTTCCTCTCCCCCTCTGTGCCCAAGGCTCCAGCCTACCTCGCCCAGGCCGCCTGGCTTCCTCTCCCCCGCCAGCCAGTCGCTGGGCAGGGGAGATCCGTCTGTCCTCAGGGACTGGAACCAAGAGAGTGTTTTCCGGGGAGCCCTCTGCTTTTAACCTCTTGTGTTCTCAGAGGCAGATCCTTGTCCTCAGTGGCCACACCAGGTGCCAATCTTTTAACCTGAGCACTCATTGGTTTGACTACTGAATTTCAAAAAACTCATTTCTTTTTCAAACTACCACACCTGTGTAAGACGTGATTACCTTCCCCACTTTCTTCTGTGCTCTAGACATATGTCTGTCACTATATTTACTGAACACATTTCCTTTCACAGAACCTGATACTCTTTACACTCTTACACACACACACACACACGCACATGCAGAGACAGAGGTATGCTGTTTGGAAAGGCATGTTAGCTGTGGTTATGAATATTGAGTTGGTTAAACTGGTTTTCCTCTAGTGGTCTCTCCCTGTTAACCCCCACAATGGGCTTGGTTTATCCCTGACTGGCCACACCCTGTCCCATTGTACCTGTTCCCCAATGGTAACACCCCCATAAGGACCCAGTTAAAAAATCTTGGCATTGGTGTCCTGGGTCCTCTTTTGCACCCCCTTGAGAAGAATAAATCTATGCAAAAGTTCCTTCTCGGCCCATTACTTCAAACCTCAATGCTGAGGGGTCAGGACCCTAGGAAGTAGAGAGCCTCTCTGCTTTCTACCATTTGAAGACTGCTTGCAGCCTGAGAACGGCAGCCCCTGACTGCACAGCCGGGGGACAAGGCTAGCCAGCTCCCCAGATCTGTAGCGACAGTTACCCATGGGCAAGACAAAGTCCAAGTGGTTAACAGTCCTTGTTCTGAAAAGGTGGCAAGATACCATTGACTGTGTGAAGGCATCTCAGCTGACACTACCAATTTACTTTGTAAAGAAGTGTCTAAAATCCTTGTGTTACATACCATCAACAACTAAAATTTTATTTCTTTCCTCAAGAAGTGAGGATGAGCCATTATTAACAGTCACAGGCTTTGGGAGGAAGTGACTCTGTATCACACACTAGAGGTTTTAAATATTGGATGACATTTGTAACTGTCAAGATCATGCAATTGAACTGTTTGTACAATATTTCCTAAAATACTAGATTGGAAGAGGACCTCAAGGATCATCTGATCCAACCTTTCTTGGCAAAAGCGTGGTCTAGACAAGATGGCCCAGCATCCTGTCCAATGAAAGGTACTGTAAAAGGTATTTGCAGTAGACTTTGATTCCAGGCATCTTGGGGAGGTGTGTAACACTCCTGAGATAAGTGTGTAATATAGCAAGAGTTCTGTAATATCTTTCCGAAAGAGACACTGACAACTGCTTCTGTGGGTAATTGAGTAGAACAGCATTAACTTTTTAATGATTAGAATGTAGAACAAAAAATGTTATTAATCCTGTATGTTATTCATATATACATGGACAAAAAAAAAAAATAGCAATAGGCAAAACAGCGTGAACTGGAAATCATATTAGGTTTTTTGTTTCTTCTTGGGATGTGCTTGACAAAGCAAGAGTTAAAAAGCAAACAAAAAGCTCTATTGTGCACTTCCCTTTTCATTTTACTGGCTCCCTAGAAACTTCTGGGAATTAAAGCACTGCATTTATGGCTCCCTTCTTTAAATCAAAATGAGGAAAGACCGAAGACAGGGTGAAGTCTGCTGGTTTCAGTTTGATAACATTTCCTGAATTGACTGGCCTGTTTTCTTAGTTACACACTTCGACTAGGATTGTGTGAACCTAGTCATATTAAAAGGGTTGTCTTGAGCAGAGAAAACCTTTGTTTCTCAAAAGAGATTCTTTGAAAGGGTGTGGTGTATTTTCTTACTGTTTGAATATGTATCCACAAAGACTGACTTATTAGGTGGGTTAGAAATGAAACAATATTCTACATGAATCATCTATATGTTAGTTCCACTGCAGACCAGTGAGCATGTAATCAGACCTGCTACATGTCCAAAAAGTATAACTCTGCATATTACCTAATAATTTCAAAAACCCTACAGCTTGAGGGTGGATCAGGTTACATCAGGAGAGTACAGTATGGCCAAAGGAGTCATAAAGCAGAACAGTTTAAGTAAGAGAGAGACCATAAGGAAAAAAGAACTTGAAGTTATAGATAGGATCTTTAAATTCTGATTTCATGTGACAAACTTTCCTTAAAATTATTGTGTAAGAATAGCAGATGATAGGATTGTTTGTACTATATATTTTTGCTATTTTATGAAAAGATGTTGGAGAAGAAATTTATCTGAGATCTGCTTCCTTTCTAGACAATTTCTACCAAAAATTTGTGGTGGGGATGAGAGTGGAAAAATTTACACCTGCTTGTAACACCTCTGGAGTATGACTACTGTTATTTTCAGTTGTTCTTTCAGTTGTGAGCAACTGATCTTTTTTATTGTGAAAAGTGAAAAGAAGCATTTTAGCTATTATTAGGCATATTTGGATGCCATTTCCATCATTCAGAAAGGCCCAGCAGTATTCTATCATGGACGTATCGTCTGAACATGTATCAAAACGAAAGACTGGTGATTGGAGAACTGATCTGAGTAGCAATAATGGAATATACAATTACAGAAAAGAAGGAAATCCTTAGTAGTTGTAACAGTAACCTGGAATGTTAGAAACATGTCTGCTGCACCACAGGTATCTGGACAATATGAAACTAATTTTTTAGACATCAGTTATTCAATTGTCAGTGTGTATTCAATACCTTATAAAACTATTGTCATCATGGGGACATTTGGAACCCTGGTGACAGCAGCAATATAATGTTGATAGACATTTCTTAGATCTCTTCTCTTCTGGAGGAGCAAGCCAACATACACATCAGTGGCTCCTTCTAATTAACTCTAATTAAAGTAAGCAAAACTTAATTATGCTGCCCTCTTGAGTATATCCAATCACACCCAATAGTCCACCTCCCCATGGTTCTTGGAAAGCTTCACTTCCTAATGGAAGCACAGCATCTGGCAGCTCTTACAACACATACAACTGCAGCAATTTATGTCTTGCTATCACTGGTTTTGCTCATGACTAAATCTGGAGTTTTTCCAAAACGTTTTCGTCTGAGGTAATGTGGAAACAGAGGAAAGATCCAAAATTATTTAGCAAAACTGTGATATTACTAATTAATATTTTTATGTAGAATTGCATGGGGGTTTTTTTTGCATTATTGGTAGAGATTATTCAACTCTTACCAAATAAAAGTGGTTTCTCTACAGTGGCAGTGAAAAAAATTTGCACACTTTACATCTCCTGCCTGCCACTTCTGTCAGCATTTTCTTTTTTTTTCCCCCTGAGTTCCCTGCTGTACTGTGCCAGCTTTCTTTGTTTGCTTTGTCTTGGTTTCCTTTTTGACGTGCTTTAGGAGATAGCTTCTGGCCTTCTCTAATGACAGTTATGGTATCAGGCATAAGAACATCCTCAATAGCTTTTTAATAGCTTGTTCAAGAACGTTTTTTTCAATCAGTGGATTAGAAGAACAAAAGAACACAAATGACAGTGAATAATGTGGTCAGAGAAATGTGATCTCAATCAATTTTAGATTTGATTCAAGGTTCCGACTGGCAAAGCTTCAGCTGGCAAAGCTGAGTGTTGTCACCATAAAGGCCAGGATGACCTAAGTTACTGAAGGAGCAAAATTAGGTTTTGCAGTGAATGAAAACATCACTTTCTCATCAGAGATTGCTGTCCCTGAGTAGCTCTGATTATTGAAATCAATCATCCAACCTCAGAGAAAAGGGTTTTGATACAGATGCCTGGCAGCCAGCATCTGTTCTGCAGCTTTCCTCAGTCATGCCAAGAGGTGTCATTACCTCTGAGATACCCAGTACATAGCTCTCCTGGGGAGCAGAGAACAGCTCCACTCTTCCTTCCTGCTGTCCATAGACTCCCATCCCTGCATGGGGTCAATACAGACTATTTAGAAAGACAGCCTGAGAAAGCAAGGGAGGAGAATTGACCTTCATGTGAGAGAGAAGCTGGAGCACATGGAGCTCTGCCTGGCAATGGATGATGACCTACCTGAGAGCATATGAGAAAGCAGACCAGTGGAGGTGATGTAGTGGATGTCTGCTATGAACTGCCTGACCAGGAAGAGCAAGTGGATGAAGTCTCCAACAAAGAACCAGATGCAGCTTCCCATTCTCTTCTTACAGGGGATTTCAAACACCCCAATATCTGTTGAGGAGACAACACAGAAGGCCATAAGTGATTCGGCTTGGAAAGGACTGATGACAGGTGACTCGTGTGAAAGAGGAGCCAAAGAGGAGAGGGTGTTGCTGGACCATATACTCAATAATAAGGAGGGTTTTTTGGGGAATGATAAGACCAGTCACTATGAAATGGCAAAGTTCAGAATCCTGTAGGCAGGAATAGGGCAGAAAGCAAAGTCACAATGCTAGTCTTCAGGAGAGCAAATTTTGACCTGTTCAAATGTCTGCTTGGAAGAGTCTCATGGGATGATGCTCTGGAGAGAAAAGTGGCCCAAGATAGCTGGTTAATATTCAGGGATCACCTTCTCCAAACTCAAGAGAAGTCCACCCCAGAGAGTAGAAGGTCAGGTGCAAATGCTGAGAAGCCTACGTGGATGAACAAAAAGATCCTGGCCATACTTAAACACAAAAATGGAAGCATACAAAGGGTAAAACTGGGATAGGTAACCTGGAAGGAATACAGAGACACTATATATGTGTGCACAGATATGATTAGGAAAGCTAAATCCCTACTGGGACTGAATCTAGTGAGATACGCCAAAGACAACAAAAAGGGCTTCCAAGTAGGTGACAAAAGTAAGCCAGGGAGCTTGATGCTGACACAGGACTGGGAGAGATGGCTGATACACCAGAGGGTTGTGCTGCCATCTGGAGTGACCTCAATGCATGACAGAAATGGGCTGACGAGAACCTCATGAAGTTCAACAAGAAGTGCAAAGTCCTGCTCTATAAAAGCAACAACCCCAAGCACTAGGGCTTGTCCATCTGGAAAGGAGTGTGGCAGAACAGGGCCCAAGTGGCCTCGCAAAGACCAAGTTGACCATGTGCAAGAAATGTGCCCTTGCCATAATGAAGACTGCTGGTATCCTGGGCTGCATTAAGCAAAGTGTTTCCAGTAGGTTTAGGGAAGTGATCCTTCCCTTCTACTCAAGTGATGCCACACCTGGAGTGTTATGGCTAGTTCTGAGGTCTCAAGTACAAGAGAGACTTGGACATGCTGGAGAAGTGAAGAATCATGAAGGTGATAAAGGGACAGGAGCACCTCTTGGATGAGGAAAGGTTGAGAGAGCTGGGACTGTTCACTCTGGAGAAGAGAAGGTTCTAGGGGTCTTATCAATGACTATAGATATATGAATGGAGCGTACAAAGAAGAGAGAGACAGGCTCTTTCTAGTGGTCCCCAGAGACAGGACCAGAGGTGATGGACAGACTGAAACATGAGAGGTTCCATCTGAACATCAAAAACTACTTTTTCACTCTGAGAGTAACCAAAAACTTTCCCACGTTGCTGAGAGAGGTATTAGAGTGTCCCTCCCTGGAGATATTAAAAAAACCCATCCATTATGGTCTTAGAAATTGGGTCTTAGTGACATGACCCTGGTTTGTAACAACACCGTGTTACTGTATTCAAGATCCAGGTCCCCCGTGGTGGCTGCGTGGGGAAGGCAGCTCTGTGGTTATTTTCCACAAGATACCTTCCTTGGCAGTGGCCACGTGGCCCACCACAAGAGGCAAGTCCGGGGTCCGGGCGGTGGTGGCAGACCCTGGAAACTGTAGCACCGGCTGATGCAGGGAGATCCCTGCAAGGCTTTCAGAGAAGCTAGAGGATCAGTGGAGAAAGAAACCAAATCTGCTGTGGTTCAGTGAAAAGTTTTATTGGCCCTGGCAGGAGCCTTTGAACACGGTAACCAGCACGAGCAGAATCCTGTCCATGTGGCGCGCCGCTGGTTTTACCCGGGGAGGAGGGGGTCAACCTGGAGCGACCCCGGCCGATCCCAGAGGGCGGGGAGAGTGACCCAGGGCAGAAGGACAAGGCAGGGGTCCAGTCCCCTTTGGGGAGGGGGGGGGGCTGTTTCGGTTTGCGCAATCACCCGATGGCCCTCTCCTGGGGTGACAGGGAGACCCCTTCTATTAAAATCCAGTCCCTCAGGATTGACAGGTTTGGCTCTGGTGGTCGGGGGGAGGGGCGAGAGGAGGTTGCCCAACCACACGATGCAACACTGGTTGATCAGGGGTATTGGTCTAAGTGACCTCAGTCATTCTGTGATTTTTCAACATGATCAAAGCCAGTATTCTCCAGTATGTAAATAAAAAAACATAAAATGGTGCTTCTGTAGAATTCCAGCTCTCAATAATTGTACTACAGGCTGCCACTGTTGTTTAAATGGGTAAAATAAAATGGGAAAATATTGCTAGCAAGAATGAAATACCTTAATGCATCTTAATGCCAGTCAAATTGATATTGTGAGTGTTCATTTGATTGCTTTTGAGGTAAATGAGTTGATATTTAAAAAATTTAAAAAAACCCGAACAAAACTGAGCAACTTCAAAAAAAAGGCACAAATGCTTCAAAACTAATTACAGCTAGTCCTCAAGATGGAAATGAAGCTAGAATGAATCTCTCTGACAAGCTACTGCAATTCAGAAGAGGAAAATAAGATTAAGTGATTAATCAGAAAGGGTCATGCTAGAGAAACCATTCAGTTTTCAATCAAGCTGAGAGAATGGCACCAAAGTTTTAACATGAAGACAGCAAGACATTTCAGAGGCAAAATCTTCATGTTCCCCTCTTCACTAAACTCTTGAGATATGCTGTCCATTGTTCTGACATAATCTATCTACATTTGTTGAATGATAATTTATAATCTAGTAGGAAAATATTTCATCAAAAAGCACTTTGATGTCAGTAAAGGAAATGACAGGTATTAATCATATAGGTTCAGAAATCTACCTTCAGATTCACCAAGGTAGAGATTTAGGATCTTGTAAGATAGTTTGTGTTCAGTAAAGTTGGTGGCAGTACAGACCCTTTCTGACACAAGACCAGTTTCTCATCATTAGCCTAAACCTTAGTTTTGTTCTGAGCATTTGGGGTCATTTGGGATAAAGCCCAATTAAGGTGCAGAAATACATTGTATGAAGGAGAATGAGATCCTTGTATATGTCCCTCTGGTTGTAGTGGATGCATTTTCTGTAGATATATCCTGGAGACAATGATTAAAAGGTTGCACTTAGCCTAGAAATATGTTCTCATTGCAAAAGAACAGGATACTTTGGATTAGGTGGCTTGATGCAAGTGATTGTATCATTACAGCAACAATTCCTTTTTTAGCTATGGCATATATTTTAGAAAGAAAAGCTAACATATATTTTAAAATGTTGAGTGATGTTGAGTATGATACAGAACAGACCACAGTAGGTTGCTCTACTCCATCATTAGATTTCTGGAAAAAAATTAAATGAAAATCTTGAACTTGTCAAGCATCCATGCACATGGCTTTTGTCAGTGCTGGGCTGCAGTGTCACACTGTCAAATCTGTGTTCTATTTGCTGGGATTTAGGCTTCCATATGTTTTTCTTCTTCACTTAAAGTGTTTCTGTGTCTTTCTCTACAAGGCAGGTTTCCTTAACCTATAAACGTTCTTCTCCTTTGTCAGAGACATTTTCAGTTTCAAAAATGATTTTGCAGCACTAATTATTGTTTAGAGGTAAAATGGGGATTAGAAGTTCTCTGTATCTACTTATTATTTTCCCTGTGTATATCAAACATCTCTTTTTTCTCTTTTAGCAACACTGACAATTTGTATTTAGATAATCAATAAACATTACTCAAAATATCTTTTATATTCATTGCTGCTAATTTAGAGGCCTCCTTAAAAAAATTCCTTTATTCTTCCTACATGCATAAAATTCCACATATCCTTTTCAGAAAAAAAATATTTTCTTGACTGCAGTCAGTTTCCCAACTGGCCAGAGGCCTCTGGCTGTACAACTCTCTCATCTGCTATCTCCATATGTGTAATCAGTCTTCTTCAGTTTTTGTCTCATACAACCTGTATATCATTAGCTATGTAATCGTTTTCTGTATTCTTTTCAGTTATGAATTGTAATATTAAATTGCAGGGAGTCAATACTCACAATACTGAATTCACTAGGTCACATCACTTACTCAAGTAAGTAGATCAGGTTTTCTAGGTTTTTACCTCCTTTATATATCAGCATATTATTTCCCCTCAGGCCTCTTGAGCTCTTCTGATGATCAAATCCTGAAAATCAACAACAGTAATTCAGAGAACATGTCAACATTTTTAAGCTCTTTGATGAAAGGTACTTGGACTTGTTAACTGAAGAAGGCCTCTTTAAAGTAATCGTGTAAAATTTGGAACTGTTGGAATATAAGTGACACTGCATGGTATGACTGGATCATGGAATGCTCATTTCACATACATCTCCACCCTTCGTTTAATGTAATTCTCAATTCTGACATTTCTATCTAATAATGCATCAAGAATTCCTCAATTTTTCTGAATACGCTCAGGCAAAACTAAGTTTCTTAAGTGGTATGGTCTATTTCTCATTTGCAGACTATTTGTGTAGTTAGAGAAATGATTTAAAATATCTCTCTATGATTATTCCCATTTTAATATTTGAAATCTCTCTGCTGATTCTCCCAGCTCATTCCTGCTTTCTGCAACTGGCCCTTTAAAAGCCTGAAATATGTTTAAATACATTTCACATAGAGAGTTTATAATTATTCTTTGGACTTTATTCTGTTTGCAAAAATAAATCAGAGAAAGTTGTTAAAATATGAGAATGTATGATTTGTGGAACCAGATTAAACCAGTATGTCATATTAGTAAATCTCATCAAAGTGATGTTATTTCAAAGTAAAGCTAACTTTACCAACTAGCTCCCTGAACCTTCTCCTTGAATCACTTCAGCATGAACACTCTGGATGCTGACACAGCTTTAAAATTTCAAACAAGTGAAGCTCATTGCACAACTGACTTTAAATATGCACTTTAAACATCCCACTGAACAAGGGCTTAGACCAGCTGTATTTAAGGAAGCGTGATTCCTGACCATCACTGAAACACAGCTTGCTAAAAATGAAGGAAAAAACAGCGAAGATGGGAGTATGTTGTGTCTGGCAGGAGTAATAGGGGTTACTCTTGCACACCAAATGAAGGGATGATTGCAGAAGCAAATTTACTATAACATATAGAGCTTCACTGATAAAGATGGTGTGTTACAGTCTATCAGCATCATGAGGTGTTATCAAGAATTTTGTTTCTAATATCTTTCACCATAAGGAACCATTCTACAGGAAGGTGAAGAGAGAAAACAAATTTATATTCTGTCTTGGTTGGCAAAATTCCTTGTTGCATTTCTACGATATAGGGAGCGCAACTAATCTTCTCCTGACCTTTAACTATATTTCAGCAGCTTGATTTGACTCCTATGATTACTCTCTACAGTCTTCAGAATGACAGTGATTTTTGGGTGTTTATTTTTGTTAGCTGTTTAGCTAGAAGCTGTGCTGGAATTCTTTGAGGAAATGTCCATTGTTTATATTGTGACCAATTCCATTTCAATTATTTCTGAGTGCATTTCCCTTTTCTGCTGAAATGATCTGCTCATACCTCAAAGTCTGCTCTACACTATTGGGATCCACTGACACTGACAGTTGGTATCATTTCATGCTTGTGTCTCTACAGCAGCATGCCTCCAAGAAGGAGGTTTCAGTTAGAGTGCAAATGTTGACCCAAGACAGGCTTGGACAAAGCTTTTTTTCATATGAAACTGCTGAGCTGCTGAAGTCAATTTCCTGTAGGAAAAGGCTAGTTTCAACAACTATTTGTTTACTGTTCAAATACAGGAAAAGACATGCAGATAACTTTTATCTGAAGTTTTGATTTAAACAGCCAGGCTTAGTTTAGCTGTTTATCTTTGTAAAACAGAAACACAGCAAAACACTTAAGAGCTATTTCACTATTACTATTTCTGCTGAGATTTTGGGTTCCATTCCAAATTAGAGCTAGAAGATTTTCACATTCTTGTGGCACAGGAAAAGTTTTTATCTCCCTCTTTCAGTCTATGCAATCACTGAAGGTCGGAGCAATTATTTGATGAAGCATATTAAAAGGAATGAATTTGTATTGTCAGCTTATTAATGATTAAGTGGAGATATCAAACTATTTGTAAGAGGGATAAAACCACAAATAAATGACTGAGGGGAGTTGGAGGACTTGTCATTAATAAGAATGGGATGGAATCAGGAAATTAAAACCAGCTTGATCATCAAGCTAATGTTTCTTCATGAGATACAGTAACTCACTATTTTCTAACAGTTTCACATGAAATCTCTTGCCTGTCAAAGACAGTAAACAGTCAAAGAGAATAGAATCTTAACATTTTTTAATCTCTTGACTGCATTTTCCTAACCCTTGTTCATCTGCTTTCATCTTTCATCTTTCTTGAGGGCACTCTTGAAATGCAGTTGCCCTTTATGGCTGTTATAACATTTCTTCAAATTTAACATTTCATTTCATACTGATGAATTGGTGTATTATGCACTGCCTTGCTGACAGTGCTGAAGCCAAATATACTTGGAAAGTCTTTCCAGAGACTTTATAAGTTGCCGATTCTCTTGTATCTGTATCTATCTGTATCTATTGTATTGTTGAACAATAAAGAAATTCTAGGAGTTAAATGAACAGAGATAATAGACAGTTGGCACTTTCAACTGAAAGTGCTTTATTTTGGAAAGTTCCCTTAATTTGCCTGAAATTGTTAGCAGAATTGTGCAGACTAGCTCATTTGAAAAGACCTCTCCAGCTAAGTCTGAGTCACAACTGCTAATCAAGGATGTGGAAAACAGAAGCCCTCCATTCTCTGAACTGGGTAGGGAGAGAGTGAGATGAAGTTTATTTACAGTTCCAGGGTCTCTCTGGCCACCTGAATGATGCTTTTTATTTCAGATTTCTGAAAAAAAAATATTCAAATAAACAGCCAAATTTAAAAAATATGGATCATCATGTTTCTCTCTTCTCAAGCAAATATGGAGGTCAGAGCTCAGATCTTTGTGCAGTGTTGGCAAAGTAATCACTTTCACAGGTGCTGCCTGACAACACCAAGGCGTCAGATGTTCTGGCAAATGCAGCACAGAAAAGTGAAAATGCTTGTGCAAAATAAGCTGACATCTGAGGGAAAGATCTCTTTATTCTAAGAGAGAAACCTGAAAAAATGACCAAGAAGATCAAAAGCAATGAAACCAGTGATCCCTGGCAAGAACAACTGAAGTTATTAGTCTTATTGAGTCCTTATGACATAAAACTTCTTATCTTAGCGTAACAGCTTAAGGGAAGTTTTTTTGTCTGATCTCAAACTCGGGTGACTGACTTTGAACTCATTTGAGTTTTGGATTAGGCATCTGTTCATACAGATTTTAGCAGGAAAAAATGCAAGATTTTATATACCAGTTTTAGTTATTAGATTGTTAGGATACAGATAGAAAAGTAACAACAGCAGCATCTGATTTTCAGTAATTTCATGGCATGTGCCTTTAATATCTGCTCTTTTCAAGCTTCTTTAGGAAGTCCAGGTAAAGGAAAAATCTCGAACAATATCATAACATGACAAGAATAGAAGTTCTTCTGTCATTGTCCGGGAATCCATTTTAAAGGGAAGTTATATAATAAATGGTAGATTTTGGGTTCTTAAGACAAAATCTGAACTGGAAGAACAGAGTTCTGTCAGTATTCATGCTGGGGATTGACTTGGAGCAGTCCCCAAATTGTAACACATCACACCCTCCAACCTTCAGAAAACCCATCTGAAAAACACAACAGTAAATGTCTTTCATACGGAGCTGCTTATAATCTAGGCTATTTTATGAGGAAAAATGCAGTGGCACATGATGAAAATAATTTCACTTCATGACTCAGTTGAAATACTGGGAGAAAAATTTTTCTTGTAGTTTGTTCTCAGGAGTGGTGATGTTTTACTGGAAGCTGACCCCTAAGAGATATTACGCAAACAACCATTTTCAAAAATTGAATTTCCAAGATTCTTCTCATACTTAGTATTGGAGTTATAGTTCTTTATTTAAAAATTTGCATAAGCTTCAGATCATCCATATACTAAATGCTATCTTGTACATTCCCAGACTGTTTTATTTTTTGGGATTTTTTTTGCCTTACTGAGAGGTCCCAGACTTTAATCTTAACCTTCATTGCTATTTCTGAGGAGTCAATTACAGAAGGGTTTTGCAGAGATCAGGTCAGCCTTGCTATGGTTATTGTTGTCAGACAAATCACAAAAAATTGTTATTTGTTCCTAATTTGTACTTTGAAAAATACACACAAAATGAAAATTTAAAGTGGATAACACCATTTTAAAAATGTATCTTAGTTTATTTTATTTTACTTATTAACAGTACAAGGAATATTTATTTCCCAGACCTCAATGACTTGTCTGGCGCACACTCTAGGGTGTGTGTTCACCCCACTTCAGAGATCACTGTTTTAACCTCTAGCTCTCAGGAGAGTTGTTTTCTCCCTTTTTCATCCCAGAGGAAATTAAGGACAATTTTCTGTATTATTTTTCAATTTTCCTAAACTGAATTAATGATCCTTTTTCTAGTGCTGAAAGACTACATAATTTCTTGATTACAGAAGTAAATAACAATAACCATAACCATAAGTAAATAATCATATTTATTAAAAGTGGCATGAAATGTTGCTATTAACTCGAAATGAAAATACCTTAAGTTGTGAGAAAACTACCAGGACTCTGACATGTCCTAAGGCCCTGATCAGCCTTGCCTTCGATCCCCACCCACACCCTCTCCTCAGGGGCCCAGGAACCTTACTTCAGCTCACACATCTGCCCTTGGGCCTTGTGAAGAAGTGAAAATACTTTCTATTTTAAATAATTATTTATGTCATCTGTTGCAACCTACCCCCAAACAGAGTATTCCATTTTCTGCAAAGAATCTCTTGGAGGAATACAGTGTGGTGCAGCAGACATTTTGGACTGTATTCTGTCATAAACTGAGGTCTATTAAAAAATTCCAGCAGTATCTCCAGCATTTGTCTATTTTCAGGCTTGAGCATCCAGTAGACCTAACAATAAGACAGGATCTATGTAGCATCAAGGAAAACGTGTTATGGATCATTATATAAAAATGTTTTGCAATTTCCTAAAGTCTTTCTTGACTTCCCATATGACTAGGAAATAAGCCAAAGAAGTACTTGTTTTCTTTCAATTTTCCTGCTTTGATTTTCTTAAATGGGCCAAGTGGCCAATAGGAAAATTTCTCTTCTTCCCATCTCCAGCAGATAGGGAAACCCAAAGACTTAGTTTGCAAGGCATGTAACCAGCTCTGACCATAAACTATATGAATACTATGTGATAGATGGGGAGACTAGAAACTTCTCTAGGAAATAATTTAGGAAACCCCACTACTTCTGCAGTTGGCCCTATACAGCTCAGTCTTCAGAGAGCGATTATCACCACTGCAAAATAATTTGTAAAATAGTCACATGGTCTTTCCTTAGGAGTAGCTTCTGCCTTCCCAAAAGACCTCTGAGTCTCCTCTTGGCCTTTGCAAGCTGCATGCTCGTTAGCTGTCACATTAACAGAAAACAATGAAAAACAGATGAATAGGCTCCCAAATAACTTCGCACCATGCTGATGGCAAGAGATTGTATTGGGAGCTTCACATCAGTCTGAGGGACTGTTGCCTTCAGAGTGCAGGTGAGGAGTGCTTACACCTGTTAATGCCTTGCTAAGTAGTGCTGCTTAGGATCTGAGTCCCACGGGGGAAGGAGCACTCCCCACCTCTGACCATCCCAATGCTGTGAATTTAATGTAATCTGTCCCTGTGCTTTGCTTTGTCGAGGCGAGACAGAAACAGGGTTCCCTGCACCCCGCCCCACCCCCGCGCCTTTTCTTATTTTATCTCTTAATTCCTTCTTTCTGGCCAGTACAGTGAAATAATAACCACAAACCCAATAATAAAAGTCATGAGGATAGAGCCTGCACGATGTGGTAAAATGCTCACCATGGCTATTCCACTTGCTAGAGCACTTCATAGAATCTTTTTTGTCCATTTAAAAAAGTTTCCTGCAGAGCTTCTGCAGACTCTGTCTTCTGCCTGCTGCATATAAATACAGCCCTTGGACCTGCTGAATAAAACTAGCAATTGTTTTGCACTGTGCCTCCCATCCAACAGTGCTGACAGCCACAGTTCTTCAGCCGTTGGCAGAAAACCTGCCTTGCTCAGGGCTGAGTTTCTGCCATCTTGCAGGCAGAACTGTCTTTGTATCTTTGAAAAAAATGTAACCTTGAGGGTTGAGTTTTGAAAGCATGTTGGGTATGTGTTCCACTTAAATGCGTCTCAGTTTCCTTAGGCGCTTTATGAGCATCCGTAATCATTTAAAAGGCTTTTGAAAACCTGATCATGCATATTGTAGAAACTTCTAAGAACTATGAGGACAGAAGAAAAGCAGTAGTTCAAATATGTTGTGGAATTTTGATTACTGATATTTTCGAAGGCATACGTGTGCCTGAGTAGGCTCAGAAAATGTAGATCTAGGTTGTTAAATTACAGAAATATTTGAGAATTTACAGCAATTTTCTCTTTGAGAATATTTCCTTCTCTGAATGGCTGATAGATTAATAATAGTAACTAGTGAATAAATTACTGAATAAATCTAATGCCATGAGCAGTAAAGAAATTGTATAAATGCAAATAAAAATAACCATACAACTATTTTGGCATATGAAACTTTCGACAAATTGTTCACTAGATCAAATTAACCTTATCTTGGCATGAACAGATGCCATTATGCTTGCAATTGTTATTGAAGGCATGGAGGATTATATCCTGTCTCTGATTTTCGTGTTTTCAGTTTTGAGCCTTCTAGGATGTTTACATGGCTGGCTTATCTATGTGGTATTTTGAAATCTGTGATTACAAAATAAATAAAGTACAAACAAGTCATTATTGTATCTGGAAAGGGATGAGACTGCATTCATAGGAAAAGCACAATCAGGACAGCTGTGCTAACGCAAGTTTTGGCTCTAAATGCCTAATGAATCCCTCCTTTCTTCCAAGATATCTCCCTAAAACCTGCCAGTGGTGCTTTTACCACACACATTAAAAAAAAAAAAACAGTTTTGGTTTCTTTTTTTTTCTTTTTCACATAGCTAATTCTTTATCGGTAACAGGGCACTGATGTCAGTTTCCAGAAGTTCTGGTTTTCCAGTTTTCTCCAAATGAATATTTCAAAGTAATAAGGATTTGGATATTTGCATGAAGCTTTGAATGTTTCCAGCATCCCTTTTTTCTCTGCCATACACTGGGCCCTAAATCTGAACTGGTTGCATGTGTTTATCTTCCTAGAGAATGTGCAGATTTCCTGCAGAATGACACTGATTGACTCCCCTGTTCCTTGGCAGTCTGGATGTGTTTGTCTAGGTCTGAACCTGGACAGTGTTCAGTGCTGACAAATCCTGCGGGGCATGCTGCGGCCCTGCTGCCATCTTATCACTCTGAGCAGTGGAATTTTATCTTTGTTTCTTGAGTTTCAGTCCTTGATTGTTAGAGATGTACAAGAAAAAATTTGGTATACTGTATGTTTCTGTATCCTAAACCCTGGGCTGGATTATGGAGCTCAGCCCTGGGCAGGCTGCTCTCCATTGCTTCTCTTGCTTCTTCTGTTATCAGTGTCTTCCACTTCAGCATGTGGACAGGTCAGAGGGTTAATTGACCAGAACATTTTGAAAGTCAGCAGTGACAGATGGCAAGTCCTACTCCTGGCATACATGAACGCCTTTCAGTCTCACAGGCTGAAGACTGCCTGTTTAGGGAGCAGCTCTGTGGAAAAGATCCTGGTCTCCAGGTTGGAAGGGGCAGAGGAATTTTCCTGTCAGGTGAGGTTGGGAGACCTGGACTTGTACAGCCTGGAGAAGACATAGCTTCATGAAATATTACAGCAGCCCCTCGGGGCGATGGGATGTCACGGAGTAGATGCAGCCAGGCTGATCACAGTGCTGCAAGGCAGGAAAATGCGAAATAACAGGCTGTTGTAGTTTCAGTTTTAAACTAGGCAGAAATACCAATTATGTATAGTGATTTAGGTTTGCCAATTTTAGATTTTCCTGGCCAACACACTAAAGAAATGTGGTAGGTTCATCTTCCTCTGAGACAGGATCAGTAGGAAAAAAAATAACAAAACAGTCTTAAAGGATATAAAGAAAACTTTATTAACAGAACAAAAAACCCCAAATAACAAGAAATCAGAATAAAACTTTTAGAACACTGTTCTTCTTCCCTCCCCACAATTTCTCTCCCTTCAACCGCCAATGCACAGAAAAACAACACTTAGAAATTTCAGTCAGTCCTTCATCTCTCAAATAGTCTTTCTTCAGTTCATTTAGGGAGAAAAGCATCTTTTGCTAATGCTATGGAAAAATTCTCTACAGGAAAAGAAGTTATTGTAGCATCAATTTTCACAAATAACAATCGCCCAGAATTTGTATTTGTGAGGTTCTTCTCATCTTTCACAGTTTTTCTCACAATCGTGCTTCAGGTCCATGTCAACTCATTGGGGTGTTATTTTTTAAGGATGAGCCATTCTAGCATAAAACAAAAGTTCCTTTCATTCATCTCTGAGAACAGAAGCCTTCCCCTTTTATCCTTGGGGCAAGGTTTTCTTACTAAACTTCTAACATTGGTGCCTTTGCTCATAATTGTAGTTAGACTACTACATACCTCCAAAGCATTCCATGAATTTACAGGAGAAAAACCAAAGTTTGATATATCAAGTATATCTTTACCATAGCCTCACAAAAGAATTTCACAGCCCAAGCTTAAGACAACTTTTCAATCCCTTCTATCTAGAATTTCATTCTGTCGTAACTGACCTCAAAGTCTCATGTTCTTGTCTCTACATAGTTTCACCTTTTCCTTCTTCCTGGTCCAGGAGAGAATTAGTGTTTATTGGGTCATTTGTTCTCAAGTTGTATCAATTGAAAGTTTTTTCAGAGTCCTGCACCACTGAAGAGTTAATTTAGTCCAAGCTTTGCATCAGGAACATGGCTTGCTCTGCTTCTCTCTGCTGGCACCATACGAGCTGAGCTGTGTCGGTTGTTTCCCGTCTGGAGCAGGGGTACAGCTGCTCCTGGCCTCGGGGCCACTTTTAGCACAAACTACGGAGGTTATTGGTGCTGGTCCCCGCCACACAGCTGCTCCTAGTGCCCATACAGTCTCTGGCTGGCGTGGCCCGGTGGCTCTGCTGGAACGAAAGACCGGCAGGTTCTGTCGGCAAAGGGGCCCAGCCCCTCTGGGACGGGGCCTGGCCGACTGGCTCCCTGGTGAGGGGCTCGGCAGCCCGGTGACCACCCCTCCAGGGACAGGGAATCTCAGCCGGGTCACGAGAGCCCACCCAGGCCAGGGATGGCCTGGGCCCCACCGCCCCTTCCCAGACCAGAAGCCAAGAGAGCTACTCCTGGCCCTCCTTGTCCTTAAATGTGTATTTGCAAAGGCGTATCCACCTTTTTCATTGGTTTAATCCAGTGTCAATATCAGAAATTGGCCACTCAGGGCCAGAGCACGACTCAGGCATAAGTTGAAAGAAGAGAGTTTCACAGTGGATAAAAGGAAATTGTTTGTCCCACAAGGAGAAACAGGCAGTGGAACAGGTTACTCAGAGATGCTGCATAATCTTTGTTCTTGGAGGTTTTCCAGATGCAAGTGGACAGAGCCTGGAGCAACCCTATCTGATCTCAGATGTGAGACCGCTATGAGTAAAAGGACGGACATGTGACCTTTCCAACCTGATATTCCCTGTGATCATATGATTGCCTATCGTTGTCTTGTTTTGGGCAGTGGACTCCTGTAATCAGTGTTAGAAAAAAAAATGTTATAAATTTAGGAATTCTGGCAACTTCAGAAAGGAGAAAGGAAAGACTTAATACTGGGGTGTTGAAAGGGGATGATAGTGTTGAGGAATGAAGAAAAAATGAAGAAGGATAGGGACACATAGTCAAGGAGAAAGTAAATGGAGATGGTAAGAACTGTGATGCAGAAATGAGTCATGGGTAATGAGAGGAAGCAAAGTGGTTCAGGGAGACACTAAAGTGAACAGGAAGATGCTAGTGTGAAACACTTCATATTTCAGAGATGAGTGCTTCATTGTCAGTTTTTCTTGGAGCTTTTCTGTTCCTAAATATGTATACTAAAATTGTCCTGTTAGTGCCACCAACAAAATTCAGAGCCTGTGTTAATTGTGAAGTCTGTCTATCTTTATGGAAAAAAAATCATTAGTGCTTTCACATTTTTCTCTCAGGGCTATGGGCAGCACCACCCAAACTATTAGTAATAGGTGGCAATATCTTTGGCTTACAAAGCCTGGATTAGTTCCAAGCTTTATTGTTATCAGAGTATTGTGTTGTTTGGCAAAAGGATAAGGTTTTGTACAATACTTTATCTCTGGAAGCACAAAGTCTGGGAATGTGAAAAAGCAGACATTGGTTCGTTTGATTTTGAACCATTAGAAAAAGAAAAAGAAGTTGCTATATATTTTAAATATCACTTTGTATTAATATAGTTACATTAAAACTATGGTACTGGATACTGCTCTGTAAAAGCATCTAATATTAACCTTAGCTTTGGGTTATTTGGTGTCTGGATAAGTAAACCTGTCAGAAAAACTTTGTGGGAAGCTGCTTGTTCAAGGAGCAGGTTTGGTTTCTGTCACTCTTTCCTACTGATGCTTATTCACTAAATCAGTGAGGTTTAGTGGTACTCTGTTTTGAGTAATTGTTAAAAAAATCTGTCCTTTACTCAAATTGCATTGACTTCTACTTTAAATATCAATGCCAATTTGAAGGTTTAGGCTACAATTAAAAATAGCTGTATTTTAAACTCTCTAGCTACTTTGCTTCTCTTTCTCAGGAATATTACCATATCACTATTTTCAGACCATTTTCAGTGGTCTTGACATCTGTCATTCATATTATTTCTTCTTGATGCATCACTATTTTTAAGGAAAAGGAACACTGAAAATGAAGATAAGACCTTGTGTAAGAGCTGTTAGAAATGGCACCTGAAGCAGACAAAAGAACCCACTTGAGGGTGATACGATGTTTTTGTGACAATTTTAAAAACATACCAGATTTTTCAATGGCTGATAGCGAAGATATCTTTCACATGTTTAGGAACAGAGATTTTTTGTAATAAATTGGTTCCTGATCTATGGGGAGGGGAGTTCTCTAGTTTGTTCCTCATATAACTTCTAAGTTAAAAAAGTCACAAATAAATACATTATTCTTTATCGAGTATTTATGTTTAGCCTAATTTAACTCTTTAACATTGTCTCAAATGCTGAAATTTCTATTTGTAGGCAAGAAAAGCATCTTCCTTCTTGAGAAAGACATACCTACATCTGATATTGAACACATATAATCTATTATTCTCCATAACATGATAATTTGAAAAGGAAGTTAAAACATTCTTTTAAAACTTTGTTAAAGAAAAATCTTCATGGCACAGTGTAGCCTGGCAGGGACAGGGCTTTGGGAGACTCTGTTTGGGTGTCAGCCAGGGATTGGCTGTGAGGGTGGTTTGGGTGGGATGGGCTGTGTGTTGTCTCCAGTCAAGGACTGCGTCCCCTTCAAGCCTGTAGACCCCTCAGTGCCCAAAGGCTTCTGTGAAATGGCTCCCAGCTTCCATGCCTGCAGTGTTCACAAACACTGCCCTTGCTCCTTTGCACCTCCCTCACCTCCTCACCTGCTCATTCCTAGCTCCAGGCAGCTTCTGCTCTGTGTTACCTCCCACCCAGCCCTGCTGAGCAAACATTTCTCTGACCTCTCCCAGGCCATGGCCTTGTCAATTGCACTCTTCCTGGCTGTGCTGGCCATCCTGCCTGGGCTGAAGCATCATTACCTGACCCATGTGGCCATGGCCAAGCAAATGCAGCCGTGCGAGGAGTCACTGCACCAGGAGACAAGGTGGCTGCTGCATGGTACTGAGCAGAGCAGGCCTCTGGAAGAAGCTACACACCTCACTGTGTGGCAGCAGTGGTCATTTTGGACCAGGAAAATGAAACTTGCCTCTAACATGTGCTATGATCAGGACAGCTCCAGCAGCAGGAAGGAGAACAACAATAAGGAGGAAAACTTCAATGGAGCACACAGTGGTGTCAGGTCTTTGGTTGTTCCAATTCCATTGCCGATACAGGTACTACCTGTCACTGGTTGAGAGCAGTCCTGAGGAGAAGGACTTGGGAGAGTTTGGGGATGAAAAATTCAAAGTTCAAAATCAAACATGACCTGACAATTTCACAGCCCAGAAAGGCAACCACACCATGGGCTGCATCCAAATCAGCTTGTCCATCATGATGAGGGAGGGGATTCTCCCTCTCCTCTGCTCTGGGAGAGCCCATCGACAGTACTGCATCCTGCTCTGGGATCCCCAGCATAAGAAAGACATTGGCCTGCTGGAACGAGTCCAGAGGAGAGCCACTAAATTGATCAAAAAGGACTTGAGCACCTTTTTGTGATTCTATGATAAAATGAAGTCACATCAAATTCTCCTGTGAGTGTTTCTATTTTAATTCTGACTAAAGTAAAAATGAGATTGAGAGATCCGGAAAATGCCAATCAACTTCTAGTCAGAGTTCTGTGTACTTATCTTTGTCATCAGCTTAGTAACTTGTGAAGGAAGCTTGAAAGTTTTTTTATGAAAATCTGTATTTAGGAAACAAAGTAAGAGAGAATAAGAGAGTAAGCAAAGAGTAAGCATTAAAAATTCTTCAGAAAATTAGGATAGGAATTCAGGATTATGGGGCCTAAGGCATCTCAGTTGAAAAGAGCTTGAAAGAAGACTAAGCATTAATTCTTCTAAGCAGCATTATGAGATTTAATCTCTCATAAGATCTTATTAATTTTTATTGATGTACAATTTTAAGTATTGTTGATATTTTAGGGATATGTCTTTGTTTTGGTATTTTTTTGAAAATATTGAGAACAGACAGTTGCATATGTGGAAGAAAATTTCATGTGTCTTATGTCTAACCAGTGCCAGTAAATGTTGAATTTCTGATTTCTCAGACATCTTGGCAAATATATTCCCTTTTGATATTATCCTTTACTTAAGCAATGCCACGAAGATGAAATACTCTTCTTCAGAATAAATCATAAGCAATTTTCTCCTAGCACATAATTGTTCTCACAAGTTCTATTTTATAAACAACTAAATGTGGACTATGTGGGAGAATTTCAAATTGCAGCATACTACTTTTGCCTGGATCTTGTGAAGTCTTCACATTTCTCTGGCCATTTCTTTGATAGTGTCTCTATGTTATGAAGGAGCTCTGTGCTTTGATGATGGCACAGGCTCATCCTCAACACTAAATATAGAATTTAAAGCAATTTACAGTCATTGGTCAAGTAAAACTCCAAATGCTAATTTCAGTCCCTGAAATCTTCAGCATTTGTGTGAGTTATGGCCTTCAGGGCTTGTTCAAAACTCTTCAAAAATAGTATTTAAGGGTACAGAGAGGAGCCAGAACTTGTGTCCTGAGCATGAAAATCTCTCAGTCATTCTAGATTTATGTGAGGTCAATGGGAAAAATAGATGCTGACATTGTTTTTTTATAGGCACAGACTTAAACTGCTTCCAAGTGGCCCCTCCTCTCCCTCAGTCTGTTTTCCTGTCCACCAAGTCCAGGAATTTGTGGGCACAGAATTCACATAAACAGTGTATGCCTCTAAGTAGCATTCTTTCTTCATCCACTGTGTGCTACTGTCCACTCCCCTTTTATCTCTCTGCAGGTGTGGAAGTCCTTGCAAAAAGCACCATTTATATCCAACTGAATCCTCATTTTGCAATATCTCTAAAAGATCTACAATTTATTCAACAGGCTAGATATATTTAAATATTCATATATAGCCTAAATGACGGAGTCATCATCTTCCTGTTGCTGAGCTGTGTACGTTGTGTGCATGATCTGCAAGTGTCCATTTGCAGAGCTTTTCCACCACCACTGTTTTGTTTAATAAGTCTCCAGATCAGGTGTGTTCTGTCAAGCCAAGTGAAGTCTGATGGCTTCTTACAAGCTGTAATAACAGGACTGCTTAATTCCAACAGCTATATCTGAACACATCAGATGTTACTCCAGTGCACTGGAACTCAACTGGCACTAATAAATAGAACCTACAAGAAATTTTTTTTTGTTTTGAGAACTGAGTTTATAAGAAGCAGTTTTTCAGGAAGCAACAGAAGAATTTTCCAATATATAAGTTTCCCATTTGGGCTAGAAATTGTCTTTGGGAAATATCATGAGTTATACATAGTTGACAATGCAAGCTGTAGTCTACTGTATTTTTAAAACTGCCATATTTGACACACTTCATGCGACTCTTATTCCATGAAAAGAAGTATTCAGTTAAGCTATATAATTGAACCATGAGTAGGCATTTGATCACTGCTGTCCCTTTCTGGGTTCTCTGTTTACATTTCACATGTCCCCTTTAGTAAGCTGGACAAGTGCTTGTATGGACATAGAGGAAATATAAGTAAAATGTAGCAAGGATGAAAAAAAGAAATTTATTTTCTGTAAGATCAACAGCCTGTAAGGTTGACCAGCCAATGATAACAGAACAATGAGGAGACTAGGGAAGATCAAATGGACTCTGACCTGGAAGGTGTAACCTATCCAGGATGTCCTCTAAAAGAAATGCTCACCTGTGTTACATGCCCGAACCCTCCTTCACTTAACACATTTGGCATATGCAAGAAAATGTAAATGGGTTCAGAATTACAGTGGAACAAGCATACGGGTTTTCAGGAAGATCTGGTGAGAAGAGTTGTTTGAGTTACAAGAGTGCTTTGTGAACTGTGATTAGCACCCAGATTTCGGCTTTGCTGGACTGGAACATGTCACTATGTCATTCATTCCTGTTAACACAAGAGTCAGGATTCTCCTAACAATTGTAACTGTTGAAGAAAAAAACCCAAACCAAACCAAACCTACCAAACAAAAAAAAACCCCAAACCAAAACCACCCCACAAAAGAAAACAATACAAAACAAAACAAAACGCAAAATAAAATGAAGCAAAACAAAAACCAAACCAACCCCAACCAAACCAAACCCCCCAAAAAACAGAAGATTTTTTTTTTCCTTTGAACATGCTGTTCATGCTCTGTAATATATTCTGTCCTTACATTTATTTATCAACAGCTAAGGATTAAAGTTATGTTTTGTTCTGACTTTTCCAGTGGCTTTGTGCATGAATGATGACCAGACAAATTGTGACCTGAGTGATGATGGCTCAAATACTTAGTAGAAAGGTTTATGGGAATCTATTATGATAAAACCAGGGAAAATCTGCATATTTGGATTTTTTTAAAATAAAAAATATAAATGTATACACACACACACACACATATATATATATATATATATATACACACATATATATGCATTTAGGGAGAACATTCAGGTTGAAAATCTGCAAAACATGGTACCTATTGAGACATCGCTTTTATAAAGCAAAGACAGTGAGACTTTTGTGAATCAAAAAGTAATATCAACAAATCTAGTTAACAAGACTGTACATTTTCTCAACAAATCAACCCCATAAAATTGCTAAGTGAAACAATAAATCTGTGTTTTGATGATCAAAAGCAAGCCTTATCCAGAGACTACCCATTCCCTGCCTATGTGACTGCAGGAGTTTATTTAGGCTACTAGATTTTTCCTTTTCATCTTGCAGAAAATACTTCAGGCTTCTTTTCTGAAGGCATGAGAGTCTACTGCATCTTGAGTTCAGAAGAATCAAGTGAAGAAATATTTGAAGAATTATAGAGATTGGAAAAGGGAGGTGTAGAAAGGAAGGTAGAAAATCTTTTTAAAGAATAATTGATTTGACGTGACTTTCTGACAGATGCTAGACAATCTGGGAAAGAGATGCACTGCAAAAAGATGGTGTCTAAGAAGAAAGGAAAAAATAGGAGCAATAGGGAAACACAGCAAATACTTCTTTACCATATGTAATTGCTCCAAGGGCACTGTTTTAACTCTCTGACCTCTACAAAACACAGATATACTGTTAGCCCACAGTAGGTTTTCCATGAGGCCCTCTCTTGTTTCTACTGTTTTAAGTATAAAAGATTGGATTTCAAGTGCAATCCCCATGTTTGCATACTTTTTTGGCAGTGGCTTGTTAACATTTCTTCAATTTAAATGCCTATTTAAATGCCTATGAAGTATTAATTACCCTTTTGCTCAGGATGTTTTCTGGTTTTTACCTGAAGTTTCGCCAATGTTTAGGAATGTAAACCTGTGCTAATGTGCTATAATAATGAAACTCAAACAAACTCTAGTCAAAATGTAGTCTGGTTTTCCTAGGCCTGCTGCTTCTGAGTTTCTAAGTTCAGTTTCTTTGTGATGTTTTGGTTTAGGAAGGCCTGGCTCTCACAGTTTGAATATAAACGTTGCCAGTGTTTTTGTCACAAGTGTAATGTTTTGGATTCTTTTCTGTGGGATGGACTGTCTCTGTGTCTTTCAGTTTTGGCCAATGGGCTAAAGAGTTCTGGCACTCTTCCTACCAATGAGAGTGGCCTATTCAAAAAGGTATAAAAGGGGTCAATTGTTTGAATAAGGAATTGTTCAATTGTTCAATTTTCAGATTGTTCTAAATGAGTAATTTGTGTAGTTTGTTACTCGCCACAGCGATAAAAATGCAATATCTAACTAGGAAATATTTGAAGTTCTGACCTTCTCATTCACTAGGACAGCAAGAAAACTCTCCAGTGATCTCTCCAGAATCTCACTTGTTCATTACTTGTACATACAGTGCAGAAGAATCTGCAGTAAGACCCAGCGATCAGGGAACATGGAGGAATGCTACCAAAGGTACAGTCTAGCTACCACAAATGGGATGAACATGGGATTGGCTGTTCTCTTGTTAACATGCACAAATATTTTAAATGTGTGTTAAAATAAGGCATTTTCACAGTAGCTCAAAATTATGCCACTTAACTCCAGGAACTTAAATGGAACAGCTTATTGAAGCTCATTATTTCCTGATTTAAATGCTTAGTTTGGAACTTGACGGGCAAGACTTTGTGCAAAATCTCAAGGAAATTATTTGGTTTCAGTTTGCTGAAGTTCTCAGTGGTTTTAAGATCTCAGATATATTATGAACCCAAACACAAATACTTGTAATAAAGAATGGGAAATTTTCAGTTTGAAATTATGATATAAACACTAATTCCTAACATGATTATCTTGGTAATTTGAGCTCATATACATTAGTGTTTAAAATAATCTGAGCTATTATTTGCTTTCTCTTATCCCTTGTTTTCTGTAAAAATGCACATTCCTTGCCCTCTTAATACCATCTGTCTGGGCACTTTCCCTGTCTGCAATCACCCCTAACTGAAGAAGCAGTGATGAGTGACTGAAAAAACAAACAATGTCTAAGGGACAGAAATATATATATATTTATATTTTAAGGGGGAAATGTTTCTCACATTACATTAATTTCCAACTCTATCCTTTATCATATATACTATTCCCTAGGTAGCCTAAATATTAATGGAACAACATCAACATGCTTTTTGCCTAGTCAGAGGAAATAGGCACTTTGATGTATCCTTCAGCTCTATTTTGTGTCTTGGACCTACATCTAGCTTCATGAAGTTCTTCGTGAAGATTACTCTTAGAGCTGTCTATCAAATTGGCTGAAAATGGCATCCAGTTTCAGATGTTTTCAGTGAGGCTGATGATTAGTCGTAAGTCTTGAAAACAATTTATTATAACACTGGGACAACAAAAACATTTTTGTATTTCAGACATAAAGCAGGCCGGTATTTATTGCACCGTAATAATTTTTTTACACCTTATACAGACATAAGTACACCACTGAATCAGTCGAGAATAGCAATCTATCAAATAGAATTGAGGTGTTTCTTGAAAGAACCATTTGAACACCGGAAAGGCACTATGTTTATAAATTAAAAAAACATTCACCCAAAGTCAGAAACCTCACTATGTTCAACAACAACAGTGAACAATCCTCACAATTAACTCTAAGGAAGAAAACTAATATTGATAGAAAATCTGTATTTTCAAAATAAACATCTGTCTTTCTTATGGTCTAAGCTATAATAAATTTTTTTTATCATACAGATGATGAGAAACTCTTGAGGTCTGGTACAGAAATCATGTTAAGAAATTAACTTCTAAAATTACTCTTGCCAGTATTTCTATATGCATCACCTACTTATGTATATCTTGTAAATACAAATGGAACTTTTGGTAGCACAATAGATACATGTGTGTATTTTGAACAATTGGATTTGGTGGTAACTTTTAAACCTCTAGCTTGGAATACTACCTAAAATGTGACTGGAAATTATTCCCAGATTCAACAGCACAAAGAAATATGGGAAAACAAATGAATAAAGACTGATGTGCATGAACTACCATCTGTCTGTTCAGTTTCAATAAAGGTTCTTCTGTAAGTGATCTAAAATGTTGAAATTTTTCATCTGGTCTAGAAATCTCAAAGTGTAAGACTTGTGAGATTTTCAGGAATAAATATCTTATATTTTGATGAAACTGAGAAGATAAAAGGAAGATGATGTTGGAAACCAAGGAAAGATCAGAACTTAAATTTTGCTATTGATTTTGTAAAAATGGTAAAACTCTGAGTGACAGAGGAGAGCCACAAGACTATTTTGAAACCCTGATGTTTTATGCCTTTGTCACTGCTGCTATGTACATCGTGAATGTTTTATTTGAGATTCAGCCAAACTTCTGCTAAAAATCATGTGAAACTCGCCTCTTGGGTTGCTTAACAAACTTATCTGTGTTTGCTAAAAGGGTTGTTAGGGTTCACAAATGTTTTAAATTAAGTTGTGTACACTTGGCTAAAAATCACATGAAATTTGTTATTTTAGAAGTTTTGTTTGCAAAGAAAAAAACCCCCAACCTTTGGCTTCCTAGGCCGACTTTGCTCTGACTTTTTACTACTGACCATCAATCTCCAGGGGCAGGGGGAATGAAATAGCTTCAAACCCCAGATATTGTTCTGGAATATCTGTGAAAGAGAGAGCTTTGGTACCAGATTTCCTGTTCTGTCACTGGTGCTGTATAAAACACATCTGGGTCTCTGCATGTAGGCCTGTCTGTGGAGAACTGACAGGATAATTACCTACCTGCCTGCTTTTAGCGTTCAGGAATCCAGGAGGTGGGGATATTGCAAATAAAAGCTTAAGACAAACGATTTTTATTTGTTAATTAAGCCCAGTCAATTTATATACTAAAAAAGAAAGTAAGGACCAAGAATTATTTCAAAGATGATAAGTAGACTGAGCAGTGTGCAGCTTGAATTTGAAGATTTGTCCAGATCCATAACTCATTACAATGAGAAAAGAACCCCTTGGTTTCAGAATTCTTTGCTTTCCAGAATTACTCAAGAAACACAGCATGTTATGCTAGTGATACCAGGGCTTGCTAACATGTCAGGATGTTTGACCTTGAGACATGTAAGACATGCTAATGCTGCATCTTATTTTCTTTCTATCATCTATCATTTCCCTAACTTCAGAAGCTCTCTCAACTTCTTGTACAAAGCAATTAGCAGCTGCTGCCAACCTCCATTCTTCCTCTTCCATGCCATCTCTTGTCAAAAGAAAAGAAATAATGTTAATACATTTGTTTTTAGCTTAATTCTTGGAAACATTCCTTGGGGAAAAGCTGGTATTTACCACTCTATACTACCTTCATTTTTCCTACTTTAAATCAGCTGTCTACAGTAACTTGTGGCTTTTTCTTAGTATCTTACTGAAGTAATTTCCATTCTTTCTGCCTACTGCAACCAAAACATTTAAGCTTATGCTTCCTGATTTCTCTCCCTTTCCCCGGTAGCTTTATTTATATGTATTTATTTCACCAAGCATACAGAAGTTTTCCATTAGTTCTCAAACAGGCTTAATTTTCTCCTCCTTCCAGATGTCAAATTTTCTGTTCTGAAGGTAACCTGTTTCTCAAGGTTTGTAACAGGAAGATGTGAAAAACAGAACAAAACGTTTCATAATCTGGAGCTACACTTACTTATGGAATGTTTCTTTAACTTTCTTCAAGGAAAATTTCATTTTCTCTGAATTTTCAGTGGAAGCTTTGGCTGTCAATCATTTCAAGTATCTCAGATTCTATTGAACATCTTTGCCACTACACTCCTTTTTAAAAGTTGAACTGATCTACTTATTCTAGATTTGGTCTGTTTATCACAGATGATTAGATGATTGAAACAAGTACAAAATCACCCTGTTTATGACAGTCCGTATTGCTAACTAATTGTTAATACCTTTGCTTGCAATATACTCCCATGGTTTTCTTTTCTCAGTCTTCATTTATCTTCCTTATCCAAAGCTGAATTTATCCAGGCTTGGCACTAATGGATTTCACAGTCTCACTAAACCTGCAGAGAAATACATTTGCTTATATCATGAAGAAATTAACTTCGTTGAATGGAGAAATTGTGCCCTGATGTTTGTAGTATGAAGAATGGTGTCATAAGTTAGGACAAACTCTGCATATTTTCAGGATCCACCAAGTAGGGGAAACGGAGGAAAAATACAACTATCATTTTATCTCGTGGAAGAACTGAAAACAAAGCAATACTGTTAGTGGGGAAAAAAGCCTCAATGACTGCACGATCAGAACATTCTCTTAAAAATAAAGCAGATTTCTTAAATGGTATCATGTGAAATTTTAATTAGTTGCACTGATTTATAATCTAAGCAGGATTATTCAGTGATGGAGTATAAAGGTTGGAAAAAACCCAGTTATTTCTGGACAGTGTTTTCACTGGGTAACTTCGGCGCTGCCGAAAGGATAGAACAGGATGATGATACTGCCACTGTGAAGCAGGGGTACTTGCAGGCACTGAAGAGATTAACATAGATCAAACAGAATATAGCTGAGGTGCAGCTGCCAAGAGTTGCACCCAGAGAACCTGTTCAGCGACTGTGCTTTCTGGCACACTGGTCCTACTAGCACATTGGTCATTGAAGCACCAGATTTGAGCTAACAAGCTCTCAAAGAGAGCAGATCATAGTACAGATATTCTGAGTGGCTGTGCTTGCATAAAACCAGCAGCTGATGTGTTACAAACTGCTACATTCAGATTTACCTTGTGAAGAGCTGATGCTGGCATGGGGCAGGAGGGATAAAAAGCGTCTCCCTCTTCTGCACTCCTCAAAGGCCCATACTCCTTATCCAAAATGCCTGTGGCTGCTCAGCTTAGGCTCTGCTGCACACGAAACATTTGTACCACCACCCAAACTGAGGGTTGCTCTGTGGCCCTACTTTTGTGTTCATACTATACCTGCTGGGACCCACCCTTGCTCCAGATTTGGCTGTGCAATGACAGACATTTCAGGTAATAAGTATTTTTCATCTAGAAGTGGGTCTTTTCACTGTGTTTGTGCTGCATGTTTTTCAGCTGAAGTCTTCCACAGCAGCTCTCTGCCTCAAATTACCTCCTTCTGACAGTGGGACAAGAAGAATTGTTTTTTAAATTGAGATTGGACTAAAACAAGCCTTGTTTTGCCATGTGGAAAGGGATAATAATTCTGAGAATTTCTAGTGCATAAGTTCACTAGAGTAGAAATAGAAATTAGGACTTAGGTGAAAAAAATCATATCATACTGGTATAGCTGTTAAAAATCTGACCAGTTTGTTAAAAATCTGACAGAAATACAAGTGCAATGTTTTATGCCTGTGTGCAGCACAAGCGTTCCATCCTCCCCTGGTGCTACTGCAGCAATCATAGAAAAAATCTCTTCACAACAACTTAATCTGCAGCTGGCCTGGGCTTTGGGGCCTGGGTAGTACTTTCCTTGTAAATCCTTTTTCCATTTGTTGGGGACTTCCTGACATGGTGAAACTGCTTCTCCATGCTGTCAGGGTTACCCATAGACAGAGATAAGGACTATCAAAGGAGGTTAGAGGGTCTCAGGAAGACATGGGAGAAAAAATTGGAGGAAAAAAAAGAATGCAGAAGAGGAACAACAGAGATGAAAGGGTTGAGGCTAGAGAAGCTAATAAGATCACAAGACAGGTTAGGGGCCTCTGGTGATAAGAACAAGAGACAGAGTCTAGCTGGAAAATAAGGAGTAATAATAAGAGATGGAATAATCTGAGAGAGGGTGGAGATTTTTTGGAGACATCACAATGTTAGGATGTGGAAATGAATCCAAGAACTGCATGTCCTAACAATCTCTGTCATTCTTGCTGTGAGATCTCACAGCAAATTAAATGCTTTGTCCAACACATGGGTCATCCACTTCCCTTTACATGTAGATGGCAGAGAGAAAGCTGAAAATTTAAGATAGGTCAGGCCACTCTGAATGCTTCACAGTACTCATATATATAGAGGAGAGCTTTTAGGGAACTGACAGGTGTGACAACTCAGAGCTCCTGAAGACCAGAAATAACAAGTAGGGAATCTAGAGGATAAAGAGATATCACCTAGTGATCCATCTTGGAAGGGCATTGTGAAAGTGGCCAGCTTGGTGCTTGCTAGAAATGGGACAGTATTTCTGAACTGCTTTTAAAATGAGACTATTCTGACTCCTATCACCTATCTCCCTGGTTTTAGCAGTCCTATATATCAAACACATCACCAATTAGCAAAAAAAGTTTGTTCACTCTATAGCCCAGTGTCTTAGTTATCTGCTAGGGACAAGCAAGAGCCTCTCCCAGAATGGAGAATGCAAACCTCCTCTCTCCGAATTGTTATGATTTTGAAATTAAGGGGCTCTCAGGCAGATATATGAGGATAGGGATAACAGTTCTTTACTTGTGTTAAACAGAACAACAATAACTATGGCATTAACAACAAACAGAACCAGGGAAACAGTCACAGTTTTCTCTGCCGCTGGCACCCTTCGCCTTTGGTGCAGTTACTGTCACAAGCTGCCCGAGTGAGGAGTCCCGGATGCTGGAGATGGATCAGAAGCTCGGCGGCGGTAGCTGGAGCTGCAGAAACGTCCCGGCTAGCCAGGGGTGCGGGCTGGGGCGTGGAGAACACCCGGAGCAGGAGCGAAGGAACAGCGGCCGCAGAAACTGCAGCGGCTCCCGGCGGGGCAGAGAGGGACGAGGTTCATGATTCCCGGGGCACGCACGAAGAGATGGTGGCAGCCACCCCGAGCTGAGCTCCTGTGGTACTGGTGAAAAATCTCCCCGAAGTCTGAAACCCACAGCCTCGCTGTTCCCTTCCAGAGCCAACAATTCCCCAGAGAGAAGTGAAGTCCAGGTGCCCACCCTCTCCCCTGACTTCAGTCACTCCTTTTGTCTTTCTTAAGTACCCATAAGTGCCCAGTAATTAGTTCCCTGCAACTTACGGGAAAAATTTCTGTAAGAAAGAAACCCAACCTCGAACATTCATGTAACATTTTTGAAGTCATTACTACATACACCATGAGGTAGTTGATGCACAAATTTTAAAATCCATAAAAGGGGAAAAAATATTTTCAGCAGAAGCTTAGTTCTGTGACTTTTAACAGATTACGCACAATTACTATTCATTAGTAGAAGTAGAATGTAATAAAATGTATGCAGCAGCACCGTTAGATATTTTAGGACAGCCCTGAGACACCTCATGAGTAAGTGAAAAATGTGAAGTGCCAACAAAATAAAATTTTAAAAGAAAAAAAAGTGTAAAAAAATAATTTGCATTAAGAATTTCAAGTGGTTGATTGAACCTAAATATTTTCCTAATACATGAAATCGTCCTTCAGTTGCAGTCATAAGGACAACCTGCTCAAAAACTGTTCTCTTTGATGAGAAACCTGGAAAAAATTATTTCTACTTTTCAATTTCAAAAGAAAAATGCATTAAATTAGCAACAGGACTCTGAAAACAGCCTTCCACACATGTTTAAGACAGCTTCTCTCAGCAAGCATCCAGAAGCAGAAAGGCTATTAACCTACATCTTAATTTGCAAGATCTTGGTTTAGCAAGGTGTTCTGCAGCCAAATAGTAGGATTCGTATTGAATAACCCAGCATCATTAATAAATTGACATTTTGTTTCTTTCTGGTTTTGGGCAACTGAATAAACTTTGCTTCTCATAGGTGCTGAGCCAACAGGCTGAACATCAAACCCACATCAGAGGTGTCAAAGAATATATCCAGTGCCTGTAGCTCAGTAGGCAGCTGCAGAGTGAGCTGCAGGTAGTGCCCTGGAGAGGCAGGACCCTGAGCCTGAGCCCAAGGCAAGAGGTCATAATCTGCCAACACTACATAATAACCATCCTGGGGATCTGTGGCCCACCCAGGGGAGCAAACACTGCAGGTGCTGATGACTTCAGACTTTCCCATGCTTAGATTTAGAGGGTGTAAAAGCCCAGGGGTTCCTTTGTTTGGATCCCTCCTCAGAGGCACACAGCTTGAGCTGTTATTTTGTTATTGCTCAAATATTTAAATTTTTAAAGGATGAAGACATCTGAGACTGATAAAGGAAACCTGGGGTTAACCAGTGAGGAAACCTGGTCTGACAATATGACTGCGGGATGTGTAGCAGAGAAGGGTCCTCAGTCCCACTTGGGTGGTGCAAGAGTGGCTCCTGGATGGTCGGACAGGGAAGTTTCCTTTACAATGGCAAAGTGACAGTACTGACAACACTACTAAAACTTCAGTATCATCCAGATGCACACTCAAATTAGTAAGATCAGAGTTGTAATAGACAACTTCGCTGTCACCAGGTCAGTTAGTAATCTGTCTTGTGGCACCATACCACTTAGGCTTTAGTAGTCTTAGGGAAACTTTCCTGACTGACCATTCAGGAGCCATTCTTACAGTCCCATTTGCACCACCCCAGACTTACTGCTGGAACCAAAGCACCTTTGCAGCAAGCAGCTCCAGTGAGGAGCTCCAGCACCCTGCTTGGTTCCCAGTACACAGTCAGCCAAGTTTCCTACACTGGTTCAGTCACATATTTCCTGTAGCAAAGTCACAGAGGTCTGTTTCCTTTCAGGAATTTAATTGTGGTACAGCAACATGATTACAAGACAAGCTGGGTGCCTCTGGGCTTTTGTACCCTTACAGTCTGAGCACACATTCCTCACACATACTTCATACCCCTTAAATGTCCTTGTGTTCCAACAGCGATTTTGGGCCTGGGATCTTCTCCTTGTTTATCTAGGTTCTACAGAGTCTCTGGGTGAGTGGCAATCCAGCCACACAGGTCCCTGCATCCTTTGTTTGGCAAAGGGTTGGTGCCAGGTCATTGCTGGGACCTCCACCCATTTCCCCTCACCCAGGGCACAACCTGCAAATTGCACTGCAGCTACTCACTGAGCTGCCTGCACTGGACATATTCCCCAGCAGTGAGTTCTAGAGATATTAGGTCCATCACATTTTGAAGTCTGAAAGAAAAGCAACCCAGCTATTTTACCAGAGCATTATAAAAAGCAGTCTTCTTCAATACAACTCATGCCACATTTTCCTCACGTTTTTTACTTATCCTCCACAGCTCCTTTTTTTTATCAATCCAAATATTTGGGTTTAAATCTTTCAAGCACTATTCATAAATTCAGATTATGTGCATGATTCCAAAGTTGTACTCTACCTCTAATATTCTCCATTCAGTATCATCTGTAATTTTGTGGCCTAATTAAAATGATTCATGGTTCAAATATTCCTCACTAATTGCTTAATTCTCTAGGTAGTTTTAAAAAACACACTATTTGTGACATTAATGTACAGTTTCAAAATGATATTTAAACAGCATAAATTTAAAGCACTATTATAGTACTTGTATGGTAATAAGACCAGAATTCTATAAGAATGACAGTTATATAAAACAGATAATTTGTAGAGCCTCAGAATGAATTTAACAAAATCAGTTTGAATGCTAGTCTGTTTTGGGGGGTTTTAACCATATGAGTTCCATATGATAAGGGATATTGCCTCTCTCCACAATTTATTTGTTCTTATGACAGTAGATCATGACTGAAAATTCTAACTTAAAATTTTATTGTTTAAATACTCTTACAATTGCATAAAACCACCTGTGTTTCAAAGAGATCTAGTTTAAGCAGCATTGGGTCTTGAAGCTTTCTCAACCATGGTAGCAGTGACCTAATTAAACTATTCTGCATTATCTGAGACTTAAAGCCTAAACACTGAGAAATCTATTCCAGGTCCAATCTTCTACTTACATAACACCAATCTTCTATTTACATAACAAGACAATTTCACTGCTTCCAAGCAGGAAGATACACATCAATTTCTCATAAATGAAACAACATTCTTTATTCCAGACTACGTGATTTTATCAAAATCCAATGTGTTAGAACCCAGAATGCAGAGAATATTTCTCTGCATGTTTTGAAGGGTCAAAACCCCCTGACAAACACTATTTTACACTATTTTTAACTTTCGTCCATGGAAAAGGCTTTCCAGGCTTTGGGATGAAACAGAATTCTCAAGAATGTAAATTAGATAGTAGCATAGTATGTCATATATCACAGGGTGAGAAATTAAGATTTTTGGGTTTGCTAGTCTGGTATAATAAACCACCTGAAGAACAAGAACAACCAAGAGTTCTGCTTGCCTTCTTTCTTAAATAGGACCTTTGCAAAAAGGCCTCCCCTAACAGGGAGAGACATGTGAGAGTGGAAGAACTCCCACACCAATGTTAAGTCAAAAGGGATATTTTTCACTCCCTTAAAAAATCCAGTCTTGTCAAAATCATGTTCACTGGTTGAAAGCTAAGAGTATCTCACTGTATGTCTTTATAAGTGGATACAAAATAAATATCAGCATTTGAAAATGAAAATTTTATAATTACTTCTATGAATGTTATAACTAGAAAAAGTAGGAGCAGTGAGGACTTTCAAACTGTACCTCACTAACACATTACATGTTTCTGAAAATACTTCATTCATCTGTTAATTTTTAGTAGTTATGAATAAGAACAAATGACTCGATTTACTAAATGAGTCACCTGCAGTTCCTCCTAGTAATCCCAAGCAATGGCCAGCAGTTTCTTACATTCCCCAAGTTTAATTCTGTTCTGTGTTATTAAAGATATTTCAGCCCCTTTGCAACCAGAATTTCACAATTCAATAATGAAGAACAAATTTTCTGTGTTTAGGGCTTGGGGAAATGTATATTAAGTAATTATAAAATAATCTAAGGTAACTATTTCCATAACTTGAAGTAAATATATGAAAAATTGACTGTGCAGTTTTAAATTAATGGAAGCCTGCCTTATTCCTGAAAATTAACATTTTCCAGCAAGTCTGTTACAACACCACAGAAAATTAATGACAGAGTGAATGACATTAAGTTTAGAATAACACTGTAAAACAAGGGCACTTAGTTCTCAAAGAGGATGTAGCCAAAAAGAACATTGAGTTAAACTCAAAAGTACATGATTCATCAGCTGCCAGAAAGAACGGCAAACTCCAGCCTTTTGCAATTGAACACCCATTTATCTCAGAAATTGTCTTTACCATTGACCTAGGAGAGTAACCTTTCTTTCTCTCCCATTACTGAATTCACCAAGAAAACCTCTGAAATGCTTTGTCACTTCTTGGGGACAGAAGTCAAAGGTCAGCAAAAATCATTACTCATAAATGTGAGCAAAAGACATTTTACCTCCAGAAACCTACGTTTGCAAGCTGTGAGATAGTGCCAGATGAGAGCATTAAACATTTCTTATGACGGAATTAATTAATGATTCCTCATGCATCTCCACTGCATGATACAATATAGGAGAATTCAGCTACAAGGCAAGTTTATCAGAGAGCCTTAGAGATTTCAGAGCACTTATCAAGGCTCCTCCAGAGGCAAAGAGCAAAAGAAATTATCAGGACAATCATATCACAGGTGCGCTTTCTGTCCTCATAGTAACAAGATGTCTCAGCCATTGCAGTATGTAGATCTGTTGTTTTTCTGCAGCCACAGCCCACAAGCACCAGGACTGATCGATGATGTTAAAAATACCATGCAAGTTGCAAACTAGTGCTGGGACACTTCATCAGGAAAGAGCAACTGTATATCCAAGAGATTCAAACATGGCAATTCTGCAGACCCCTGAAATTTCCAAGCAGAAACAGGCTTATCAAGTATTTTCTAGTTGTTTAACAGGCTTGGCAAAAACTGCTCATAATAATAATTGGCGACCAAGAAAAAAGAATGACACTACATTGTGTGTTTACCATCCAAAAATTAGAAGAGTTCAAGTGGAACAGTCAGAACATTTGTACTAGCTAAAGATTTTGTTCTGGCCCTGGTTTTTGTAAGTCTGTCTACTTTACCATCACCCCCTGCCATCTGTCTGGATCTGCTCTGGCAGTTCTCTGCTTACACTGCAACTACCATCATTTTAGCAGTCAGCAGTGCTGAAGATGTTCCCTTTACTTCACATAACCAGCTGGCCACTTTATATCTCCTCAAGGAGAAAATTTATTGTCCTAGTTCCAGTCAGGACAGAGTTAATTGTTGCAGCAGACAGGAGGCAGCATGGCTATGACCCGGAGGTTATTCCATACCTTCTATACCACCTCGTGTCATCCCCGGGGGCAGGAGAAGGGGTTTTAGTCTGGCTCCCATAGTAGAAGAAGGAGTCATCCAATATTGTCTATTGTCAGGGGGGTTTCCACATGAATCACTCCTCTCTTGTACCATCTGTCATTAGTGTTGTTGCTGTTTCTGCCTTCTTATCTCATTGCTGTTTCCAGTAAATTGTTCTCATTTCAATTCATGATCTTGGTCTTTTGTGCCTTCAGTTTTACTCTCCAGCTGTCATAGAGGGTAGAGGGACCAAGAAGAATGGTTTTAGTGGTAGTATTAAATTGGAGAATACCATTCCTAAATGACATCACTTGTTAATTTTGGGGGGTTTTCCACACACTGAGTTCGTGGTAACAATGGACCAGTATCAATTTAGGGCTGGACTGTGAAAAGACAAGAAGGTCTGGGTCTGGCTCATAGACTAGCTCAGGTGCAGTAAATGCTGGGAACCCAGCTCCAGATAGACAGCTCTAAAAAGAGAAGGGCAGACCCCTGTGAACTTGCAGGTTCCAGATTTTCTAATCCTGATTTAGCAGAATCCAGAATGTCAGTGCCAGGTTTCAGGAACTCTAAATCAGTGCAAGTTGGTTGCCAATGAAGAGGACACACAAATGAAGCCTCAAGGTATGAAGGCATGCTGTCTGCATGAGGCCTTGTGCTGGTAGACTAAAAGAAAGCAAGTCCTTATGCCTCTTAATCACAAAGTATGAGCAAGTTACAGAAAGATGTTAAAACAACTGGCTACCCTAGCTCTTACCTTACAGCAAAGACAAAAATTCCCAGCCCAAAACAGCAAGAAGAAAATGTATTAAAGACTTCACAGCAGTGGAGCAGTTATTAGTAATTTTGAAATCGATTCTTGTATTTCAGTATATATACTTTTCCATTGTTCTGTTGCTTTCTTTCTTTATTAAAACACTCTTCATCTACTTCATGTGTTCGCTGCAAATTACCATAAGTAGAAATACTGGCCACTGCAGAGCTTAGCTCGTATTTCCAGCTCTCATGGGTTGGAATTTGATTTTTAGTGGCCTCGAAATATACAGCTGAGTCTTTCATCTACCTGGAATTAGAGTTTCATGAATGGAAGCCTTAATGTGAGAATTCAGGCTTAGGGTGGAGGTTTGTTTTTTGGTTTTTTTTGTTTTACATGTTTAAGTCTTAAAAACAAATAATTATGGGGTTATGTAATGTATTAAAATACAAATGTGCCTTTCTTCCCCATTAAGAAATATGAGGGCTACCAGGGAGTTTTTTTCATCTTTTTAGCCCCTAGCTAATATTTCTCACTTTTTTCTTAATCACAGGTACTTCTATTGTACGAATGCTGCCTGTGTAGTGTTAAATTCAACTGTCTTTCACAGATCATGCTCAGTAAAAATGTGTTATGTTGCAAGTGAATTTTTACTCTCCACTAATACTAATTGGTTTTGGTATGTGTAAAGCTAGTTAGAGGATTACACTTCTCTTTCCATGATTAGACAGCTCTATGATATTTCAACCATCAACCTGTTCCATCACTGCCTCTGACTTCACTAAAATTTCAAGCAAACAAATTAACAGCCAATAATAGAAAAACCAGAAAATTATCTTGAAAACGTTTTGAATATTTTCATTAACTTGTCCTTTTTTAAAAAATCCATTCCATTTTTTTGTTTAAAAAATAGTAATGTTAAGATAGGAAACTCATTGAAATACCTTCTTTTCTGCACAAAATCTATGTGGATGAATATACATTTGCCAATATCATCACCTGCATGAAAAGAAAAAGTATTTCCATATATCCTTTGTTGAGTCCAGTTTAATTTGGACGACTAAAGGAGTCCCAATTCCATTTGCCTTACTAATGTAGATAAACCAGCTAGTATTATGACCATTATTACTGTTGCTTTCTTTAAGACCCTAACCAGTATTTTATTGCAGCATTACAGCTCCTTGTGTGCTGAGCATATTTCCTTCAGGCTGTAACAGAAGAATCCAGAAAGTTTGTTTCATTTCCTTCATTTTGGAACAGATTTTGGCAGTAGCTTTAGTTATTAATTTATCTGTATTTCAAGTGTACAAAATCACTAGCTGATATACGTGCATGTCTTCAACCATATGTGCTGAAAACTAACAATCAGTGGATATTTTGGGTAACAGACATCCTGCAGTTGTATAAGGAAATGTTACAATGCTTATGTCACTATACAGCCTACACCATCTATGAGTTATGTTGCTCAAGAATTTGTTATAAACAGAATCCCAAACTGCACATTTTTACTAGTCTTTCTAAGTTCAGAACACTCACAGGGATTACCCTTGGAGCAATTGTATGAAGTGGACTTCTTCCTCCTCCATTATTTTCATCAGTCTATGATGTTAATCAGTGTTTGGCAGGAAGCCATTTCTGTGGGCAGAAAAACAGTATTTTGAATTTCTCCCTTTTCAACAGTGAAACTTAACATCTTTTCAATTTTTTAAACAAAAGGCAAAGATAACAAACAAAAGAATGAATGAAACTGAGAAGTTAACACACACAAACAGAGTGCTTTTTCATGCCACAGCTAATAGACTCATAGAGCACCTTGCCAAAGAACATGATAGATGCTAATATTTATGTGAGCTCAAAAGAGATCAGACAAGTTCTCTATGGAGAAACGTCTTCAAAAGCTATTAATAACAAAGAAACAACATTCATCTGAGGAAATCACGGGACCTGAGATTGTATTATGTCATCGGCATCTGCCTGTTTCGTTCTTTCTCTAGGTGTCTACTGTTGCCAGACAGAATGCAGCACTGGATCTGGTCTCACAAAAGCACTGTGCTCTGAAACAGTGACTGATAAAGGAACTATGACATTCACACAAGGCTAAGATTGCAATGCCCAAATACTATGCTTCAAGATAGTTTTTCCACATCTGCAGGAAATGAGTACAAGAGTACTGTCAATTCTGGACAAGTCTGACTCTTCCCTTTGAGATAGGAAAATTTCCCTGAGGCAAAGAAGCCACCCATTAGCTGAAGCAGAATTAATTTTGAAGCAGAATTTAAATTTGAAAAGTTCCTGTTCAAGACTAGTGAGAACACAGCAATAAAGCGGATGATGCATGAGTTTGTACAGCTATTAGTGGGTCCATTTAAAGTTTATTCTGTTTGTATTTCTTTTCCCCCTCACATAGTTTATAAATAATTTACATTTTCATTCAATAGATTAAGTGTATTTTGAGTATTACCAATGCCTTGGTATCCTCTTGGTTCAAGAATCCTCTGACAAGTCAATCTCAAAAATTTGCTTTGTTTCAGGCAATTCCTTATTGTCTAGCGCATAGCTTCTACTTCAAATGAAGTTAAAATGAAAAAGTAGTTAAAAAATCAAAAACTTCCTAAAGTGTAAGTTATTAGATAGATGTTCATACAAAAGATTCTCTCTCATGGGCCTGATTATTAAAAATAAACAAACAAAACCCCCAAGCAAAACAACAATAAAAATTATTTTAAACCAAATGAAGTCCTGTTTACACTGATTGCTAATGAACACCAAAGAAATATTTGTGCTCTTTTTATTTATGCTCTTTTTAATGATTAAGGTAGGATGATTTCAGATTGCTTTATTATTTCAGTATTAAAGGAAAGACTATTATTTGCATCCTGGTATTTGTTTGTTCTATCCCACTTTGACTTCAATCAAATTGAAACATGATAAGCTTGTTCTTAAGTCATCTCACTTTGCTATATAAAGGCAAAAACTTTTAAAAAAGTTATATGAATGGGGGCTGCTTGAGAATTAACCTACACTGTTGGGGGAAAATAAAGAAAAAGCTTTAAGATGATATCTCACCACTTACTATCACCTCAAGTATGAAATGGGAAAGAATTGCTCTCCACATATTGCAAAGATAAGTGAGACAATATGAAAGGAAGGGGACTGTTCTCACTAGCAGATGAAAAAGATCTTCAAGACTTAGTTCATGATAAGCATTATTTTAGGTCAAGTGTCTGCAAAATATCAATCACAGCAAAGATTCACTCAATCAATTGTATTGGCTGAATTAAGTGGTTGAACACCTTGGGATACACTGCTTCAATTTTGCATTTGAGTACTCTATACCCCTATTTGTTTGAATTGTTTTAAATACATCTATTAAGATCTGTTTGTTTCTAGGTCCCTTTGACACACTGCATCTTACAGTGTGTAACACTAGAAATCCCAGTAATGGAACATTCTTCAGATTTTTATTGTCTGCAGGAGCAATTTAAATTTCCAAAGCGTGAAGTGATTGCTGGGCAGAAATTGATAATAAACTGGTAGTCTGGATAGAAATACACTCCTGAAAAGAAGGTGGAGGAAATGCGATGAAAAGCACTGTCTTTTGATTTTGATACTTTTCTTTTGTGCACAACACTGTTAAAAACCATTTTGAAAACTAGATGAGACTGGTAGTAAAAGGAGGAGAAGCATTCCTTCCCCTGTGTATGCTGGTGAGAGGGATGGCCAAACACGGGGTGCAAGAGGTCCAAAGAGAGAGTACGGATCTGGAAGCTGCAGTACATGCAGAGAAAGGAATAATGTGTTGAATTGGCAGGAAGGTCCCAGCCAGGCCTTCAAAAGGTCCAAAGAATAACTTTTTAGGACTAAGGGTAACTAAGTCTAAGGCATTGAATTGGCAGGAAGCAAATTCTTTTTTGCAAGAACAAAGTCAGCATGGAGTATCCCAGCTCTCATTTGATAAATCTCGCTTTCAGAAGTTTAAAATCTTTTCTTTGGTATCTCAATATAACAGTTCAGGTCAAGTGAACTTAAGAGATCAGACCAGCTTTTAGAAGGTACATCTTGGGTTTCTTTAATATGCAGTTTATTCTAGTCCACAAACAAATCCTCCAAGTTGGCTTTAATCACTGACTAGTTGTTTTGAGCCGCAGCTTGGAGTTAGACTGCAAGGTGACACGCTATCTTCGTTCCTGCTGACATGGTCACAACATGCAGTTGACTGTAGTCTAAGGCATCAGAGTCCAATGGACTAGGAAAGGTACTTTGGAGGTTGCCTGCAGGGACAAACTTGAACATGCCTCCTCCATTTGTTCCATATTAATATGAAATTAAATCACTTCTCCAGAGGCAGTCGAAGATGAACTCTAGAAGAAAAATAAAATGGTATTTCAGATGGGAAATTATGGTTTCCTGAGGATTGAATCTAAAAAAAAAGGCAGAGAGTAAGACGATGCCTAGGCACTCTTCATCTACGAAATTTACTGATGATGGGCATGAACGCTGTGGCTGAGAGTTTGAGTGTTCACAAGTGTTTCATAGACAATGATCAAGAGGGTCATGATTCCTTTGCTCGAGCACTATGTTCAGGCAAAATAAACAAGCCATCTAACCTTGCCTCTAACAAAGACATCCGCTGTGTCCTTGGGAAGTATGGTGTGTGTCACTAGTTCTTCCACTTGCATACTCACTCATATCTGCTAGTAGGCTTGAGTCTCACGTTTTAAGAAAGTGATGAAAAACAGTGTTTTAGCAGACACAATCTCCCCAAAAAGGCAAGTTATTACTACTCAGTACTAAAAAAATCAGTGACGTCTGCATGTATTTTAAGAATGATTTGGGGTAACTTTGGTACTCAGCTTACAATGCATCAAATTGCTCACAGGTTTTAGGATGACCCAGCAAAGCAAACAATTCACCTTAGAAGAAGAGGTGATTAGAAATCAAGATATTTATTTACACATTTATGTTTGTTTCCTCACAGCAAATAAATTACTTAATTCAGCAAGTAATTCAAAATACAAAACTTTCCTTCTGCTACCTAAAAATACAACTTTCACCAAAAAACCTCTAAATTTCAGCTAAAGCAATGAAGTTCATAAATTATCTCTATAAACAGGAATGCCAAGAAGTCTCACTTCTTAGAGACTTAAGTTGATGTCTTAGTTTTTCCATACAAATATTTAGTAGTAAACACCTGTTTTGGATCAAATGCATCAAAACATAAACACAACTTTTTTTCTTTTAAAGAGGAGCACAGGCTATAAAAAAAATTATATCATAATGTAAGACATTAAACCAAAAACTGTGTAACGAAATGTGTTAAGTGCAAAAACCATTTAAATTAAGTCTATCTGATGTATCAGCTGAAGTGTACAACTTAAGGCACCCCAGAACATATACAGTCAAACTGAATCTCAAAGTTCATAGAATCATAGGATGCCTTAGTAAAGAAAGCAGTTTACATACTTAAAAAAATTCATTATAGTCTTAATTATAATCTTATTCATTGTAATCTTTTATGAAAAAGTTCATTATGGTTTAATTTTTTTAACTTACAGCCAATAAGAATTTTAACTCACATGCCAATAGCTGGAAATGAATAATTAAAATCTTCAGCACCTCTAAAAATGTTCTAATGGTGGCTTGGATCTCCCAAAAGAGAATATAAGCCAACAGCAATATTTTGCTTTTCATATCTATTTTTCAAAAGAAGCTGTTCATCCACATGTGATTGGATATCAGCAAGTTGATGGTCAAAGATGTTTATCAAAGTAGAAAGAAATAAGAAGTTCCCTTCTGAGAAGCAGAGTTAAATCCTGACAATGATAAGGCTGGGGTGGGATGAGCAATCTTTTTATAGCTGGTAGTCAAACCCCTTGGATTTTGGAGAAGTATCTATGTGGGAACCTACAAGAGATATGCCAAGTGATTCATCACCATGCCTATGTTTAATTACAGGTAACACAACAAAAAAGATTTTAAAAATCAATATAAATGCTTTACTTTTTTATTTTTACTAAACTTCTCACTCTTTCAAAGAATGAAAAGGCAGGAATGTCAATTATCCAGTATAATTTAAAAAAAAAAAATCAAAAGAAAAGGAAAACTACAAACCAGACTGAAAAGATGATACTAGAAGAGTTCTGTCTTGACTTGTCCCCTTAAAATAAGACAAATGAGTACATAACCAAATACATAAACTGCAACAGACATTAGTATCATGTTTACTAATTTGTGAAGGAATCTGGATCATTACACCTCTGACTAGGAAGTTGTAGTGTGTTCTTTTTACACACAAGACACAAACATATTACTGAATTTCTAATTGTAAGTAACTTCATTAAAAAAACTTCCTGCAAGAGAAAGACCTCAGATGGTTACAATGACTGAAGCATCCAGACATTTCTAAACATTTTCCTGACCCATGATAATACTGGTATAGCAAAGTACTATAACACACTGATACCTGTATTATAGACCTTTATATGCAAGGTTACATTAAATTAAAGATGGCATGCCCTTAGGATGTCAGAGTGTTTCAGAAACTCCTCTATTAAAAAGTCCTTGGTATCAATTATTTAAAAGCTAATTCACTGACTGGACAACTGTTACAACTGTTTACAACTGCACATTAGCCTACCTCTATACAACACTACAAACAAATACGTGTTGTGTGTGTGTATGTTTACTGCCAGTAAACTGGGAATTTTTGAAGTGTATAAATCTGCAATACATCTAGATGAAATCCTCCTCTCTGCTAAGAAGAGTAGCTTTTTTCCTACCAGATTTAAGTATATATACTATGTATTTACAGCCTGTTTCTGGCTGAAAGAAGACTTACACCATAAAGTGATTTAAGAGATAAGGACACATAGATTAGACTTCATAAGTAAATTCATCTTTCTTTCATCTTTAAATATATTCATACACTCTACATGAGAAATATTAATTCTGTTTTTCCAGCTTTGCTGGAGTCTCAGAGGAATGTTTTCAGTCTGTCAGGGAGGAACATCAACAAGTCACTAGAGAAGTGCAAAAAAAGTTCTGTCTATGCCTGTCTTTAGGTGTAAGACACTGAAATATCAGTTGTGATGCTATAGCACTTGCTCTGAATGATAACTGTCTAAGATATAACTTCCTCATGGGCTGCAAAAAGCACAAATATTTCACCCATTATTGGTGCACATCCATTTTAGAAAAAAAATGCAACTTCTATCACCATAATAATGGTAACATCTCTATGCAATATCTAGCTTTTAACTATGGGAATTTATATTAATTAATTAAATAGGGGAATTAAAATACAAAAATATGTTAGCTGAATACCACAGAAAAATATTGCTGAAGAACCACCTCCATTCAGGAAGTCACATCGTGCTGCTCGAACAAGTTGCCATAGAACAGCCTCATATGTCTTTTATGTCTTTATAGGTCATTAGCTCTTCTGAAATAAATGTCTGTGAAACAGCAGTGTTATTAAATTCAGTCAACCAGGGAGTGCTGCTCCCACCACTGAGGGCACATGCATAGTACCTTCCAATGCCTAAACTTAGCAGAAACAAACATCATGCCAAGTACAAAATTCACACAAGTAAAGAAGTATCCCATGAGATTTCACACCAGCAACATGACAGGGAAAACCTCCTCAGATGAAAAAAACGCCCTGTAGGAGCAGTGGCACTCCTTACCTCCTTTGGATGGAGTTGCTTCAACCATCACAGAAAACAAAACAGCTTGGAGGACAAGCTTTCATTCATCTAACAAGGTACTTGGTTCTTTCCAATCTTATTAATTTTACTTTAGCTGTACCAGGTTTCTTCCTCAAGCATTATTGTTTCCATATGGTTACTAAATATTTACAAGTTGTGTTTTCCAGTTTTTGCAAACTGAATAGTAACAAGGCGTTAAAATCGCCTGAGCAAAAAAAAATTCTGTGGATCTCTCTCTACTGCTCCCCTATTGAAGTTAAGCCTTTCTAAATAAAGGCTAAGAAAGAATGTTATGGTGTCTGCTCCGGCTAGCCCGGGCACTGTAACAGCGAGGGCACAGCTCCATAGTGATATGGACTTTGTTGAACCCGTGGGTCTCAGCTTGTCTGCAGGTAAGTGAGTGGCGAAGACAGGACAGAAAGAGGAAGATTCCGCTTGGGCTTAAATCATGGATTTTATTCGTCCCGCAGCGGGGACCCCAGTCATGGGTGGTAGCCCAGGAGAAACCTCGGCGCGAACCTCAATACAGCAGCTTATAAAGGAGGGAGGAACTCGGGTAGGGTCTAACTTGGGACCAGTTAGGGATAAGTGGGGGACAGCTCTCTAACTTAGTGACATGTAGGGGAACAAAGCTGAATACAGTGGGAGGAAAAAGCGGGAACCCCATCCAATCATTTTGTGATCTTATCAGAACCTTCTAGGCTGAAGGTGAGGTCTCAGGATGACAGGCAGGGTCTTGGGGGTTACATAACTCCAGATCGACAGATAACAGAAACCGTGTGTGTGTGTGTGTGTGTGTGTGTGTGTGTGTGTGTGATTCAAATAGGGGAGGAACATAGGGGGTACATAGAACTAACCACATAACAATACAAAAATCCCCAAAACCTAAAAAGCACAATGCTACAAAAGAACAACACTGTTAGTCAAAGGGACAAACAACAATTATGCATAAAGTTAGGTTAGCTTTTAAATTTTTCAGTAAACATGCATTATGAACAGATTTAATTTTCAATTTCTCATATTCTGCTTCATTATTCCTTTATTTACTGAAAGACAGCAAAGAGAAGAGATTCCAGGAATCATGTGTAAACTTTCAGTCTAAATTTTTTTTCCTCTCTCCTAAATTGTCATCAGTGTCACCTACTTTATGTTGACATAAAGAAATACTGCTTCATTTGCATAGCTGTCATACAACTGCCACTGTTATATGCAATGGTTACACATGGGATAGAGGTAATTTTCTTCCTACTACCCTAACCCATAGCCACTAACACATAATCCTAACCCTAACCTACAGCACTGTGTTTTGAATTCAGTAGGAGACTGATGTTGATAACACACTGAAGGCTCAGCTGTTTCTCAGCAGATCTCACCCTGAGCCAAGGGCTTTTCAGGTTCCTGTGTTCTGCCAGTGTGGAGCTGCACAAGGACCTGGGAGGGAGCATGGCCAGGACAGCTGACCCAAACTGACTAAAGTTTAAAGTTTAAAGACTAAATCCAGACCATGTCATGGCCAGCACATAAATTAGGGGGCATTGACTGGGAGGGGCCAGTTGCTGCTGGGAAATGGGCTGGGCATCAATGACTAGGCAGTGAGCAGTGGTACTGTGAATCACTACCTTCTCTTCAGTTTTATTTCTCTTTCTCCTTTTAACTACAGTTATTATTGGTGGTGGTGTTACTATTGCTATTAGTATTATTGGTATTATATTTTACTTTATTTCAACTATTAAACTCTTATCTCAACCCATGTGTTTCATCTTTTTTCTGATTCTCCTCCCTGACACAGTTATCAAGAGAGGGAGTGACCTAGCAGCTGCATGGTACTTAGTGACTGGTTGGGGTTAAAACACAAGTAAGTCCTTTATGGATACATTAAGCATCATTATATGTCTTGGCTATTAACATTACTGGAGTGTTCAGAAATTACTCGTTTTGCAGGCCTAGATGCCTATGATAGAGAGGAGGAGATATCAATCTATCCAGGAAAACAATAAATTATTAGAAATATGGCAGGAGAATGTTTATAGTGTTTACAGCCCAACAGTTTGTAGAGGCTGGCTTGACTTTTCTTAAGAACATAATTAAAAATATTTTCTGTGTGAAGCTTGGAAAGCACAGATGCAGGTGACACACTGAAGATCAGAAGCCTGAACGAATGGATGTTATGAAAAAGGGAACTTGGAGCTTGTAATATGCAATTGAATAAACAAGACAGGCTGCTAAATATAAAGAAAATTAGTGATGGTGGTACAAAGAAAGATACACTATGACTTGTATTTGACTTCCCATCGTATGTGAAAAACATTCCTAGAGGCAGATCTCGCTGAGATCTTCTAGGCTTGCATATAAAAATCTTACTCTTTCCTCTTAGAATTTGTATGCTTTACAGATGGATAGATTGAGCTATTTTCATCCAATCCCAGCAAGGAAGGTAATTTGTTAACACGGCAGAAAGGATGGAGGAAAAATAAAACCAGAAAACCAGAAGCACATTTTAAAATAAACAATATTTATTTGTCCTAATAATACCAGTGTAATTGCAACAAAATGCATTAAAAGAAATACAACAAACAGAAGAATAGATAACGTGATATTCGTTTTTCTCATTAAATCCTCAAGGTCACTGTGAATATTTTCAGCTATATTCTGTTCCATGTTTTATCTGGTTATCAACTCTCTTCAAGTTAGCAGCTGAGTGAGGAACTACTCTCAGCCCAGACCTATAAAACAAGCAAACAATGGTTATATTCATCTGCTTTTCCTCTCAGCCCTGGGACCAGCTATTCTGAAAAGACAGAAGTTGCAGAATCAAGGGAAGAAACCCCATCCTCACCCTCCCTGATAGGGGAGCACCTACAGCGGTCAGCAGCCGGTGCATCTGCAGAATAACATCCAAGAGAGGCCAGGAAACAGGAGATGCACAGTGCATCCTTCTCACAGGCTTGGTGCTGCTGGGAAGGGTGACTAGCTCAGGGCTCTTTGAAGATGATTTCCTGTGAAATTTTTCATCATCTTGAAGCTGCTTCTGTTTTAGAGGACTGAAACTGAGTCTTCTTCCTCCATCACCACATTTTTTTTTTAATTTTTTATTTAGGGTAATTAAAAGGTTTTGTAATTGTTTTAATAGGCGAGCAATAGTAATAATTATCAAAACGAAGTCTTTTCCTAGGAAGGAGATATTGTTCCCAAAAAAGTCCAACACCACCTCCACCAAAAAACAAACTACTGCTACAATAAGATGAGTCAAGTGACCATCACTGAGGCAGAGAACCACAGAGCTGCAAGTGTCCCCCTTCCCGAATTGCTTCTCAAAACAATCTTCAATCCCTTACCTGCAGCAGAAGAAAAAAAAAAAACATTAAAATGTTGCATCACATCATCATAGACAGAAACTTTTGCTGTTAGTGGCATTAACACAGGAGATGCATAGGCAGATCAAATGCAGGCAGCATACAGACTGCTTCTCAAAGCAAAGCAGTTCTCTTGAGAATGGAGCTATGCAGGAGAGGCCTGCACTACTCATTGTTTTAATTTGCATGGAGAATGGAAAGCCATAGCAACTACCAAACTTGGAAAAAAAGCCACTTTCAAACATTCTTTTCCACATCTGGACCTCTATTGTGTGCTTTCACGTTATAGAAGATGAGGTTTTTTGGTGGAATACCGCCTGCTCTTGAAGTTACTTCACCACAGTATATCCTATCAAAAATCAGCTGTAAATTTTTACAGACTACACAGCAGTTGCACAGTTGCACAGTGATGGGATCCAGTGACAAAGCCAGTATTTTTTAATTAGCAGCCTGGTGAGTTTTTGGAAAGTCTTGTCTGCAAATACACTATCCCTGACACAGTACAGGGATAGTATATCACTGGCTTTTCAGGACAAATGAAAAGGCAAGACATGATTTCAAATAAAAAATTCCAGCTATTGAATTTGAAGATCTCGATTTTCATGAGGTGAGAAAAGTCAGGGGTAGTATTCAAAACAGATGGTAAAAGGTATTGAATAAATTAAATAATTGCTATTGAGTGGCGACCTCAACTGAGAGGAGGAAGAGAAAAAAATTGAAAATTTTGACAAAAAGTAAAATTTTTAATTCCATATCTGAAGTCCAACAGTGGTTCTTTTTGGATACAACCCTTTCTGAAATAAAATATGCTCCTTGCAATCAATATCAAGGACTTACTGATGAACTGAAATGGGCTACCAAGCCTTGTGGATTCTGAAGGTGCCTCAGGCAGTTGAAAAGGGACAATATAGGAAAATAGCTACAGGAAGTGGATGAGTCCTGCCCAAGAGCTGCAAACTCTGAAAATCCCACCCACAGGGCAGATTAAGACATTAAGACCAAAGTTCAGCTGTAAATCCTAGATCTAAGTACTTCCATGTGAGAGAAAAATGCTTTTCGATCCTGTAATAAATCCAACATTTTTAGTGCTACGGAATTTCCATGACAGATCTTTCCCAGCTGCCCCGCTCTCAAAGCAGAAAGCACTAAAGCAAGCTAAGAGGCCAGCTCCCAAGAGAGCCTGGAAAATCTTTGCTCAGATACAAAGAAATTATACACATAATGCATATTTTAAACCTAGACTGCCTTTCATCAAACAAATCATAAAAATATAAAAGACAAAGTTTCCTAGTTTCCTTCAAAATTTTTGATATTGGAATAGTGTACTCTTCAAACATTTATAACCATCTTGGAAAAAGATTTCCAACATGCAACCAGAATAAAATATCTCTTGACTGAAATGAAAAGCTACAATAAACTTCTCCAGCAAATTCAAAAGTGGAAGAAACTGAGTGAAGAGCAGATACCATTTTTACCATTTGGGAATAAAAGGAAGGCAGGTTCTGTAGAATATTTGGCTCTTCTAAGAAAATAAGTAGTGAAATAGTGCACAGAAATTACTTTCTATAGATTCAAGAGGGAATCTCTGGGAGAAGAGGACAAGTGCCACTTCACTAAAAAGGTGAGGTTTTTAAAACAATCCTAGAAAAAAAAATCCTTAAGGGTGAAATAGGAGAGGCAAAGCCTCCCACAGGCTGCAGTGTAAAAAACCCACTCTTGCTCAGGAACACATATAAAGGACATCTCCAAGATACTTCGCACTTGAGTAACTTGCAGACCTTGCTCACAAACTTGTTGCAATCAAGCTGAAAGGTGTGGGAAAACACAGGCCACAGACTGTTTTCAGAACAGAAAATGTCTGTAAAGAAAATTATTTGATTGTAGCAGCAGGAAAACAACTCTTCGTTTAAACAACATTGAAAACTGTGCAAAGAAAGGGTTTTCATACATAGGGCTACATGCTTATTAATGCACCTCTCCAGCCTGACATGACAAATCCCTTCAGAAGATTTTTTGACAGAGATTAATCACAGCCATGACAAGATATTTAGACACAATCATACTGAAAACAAAGAAAAAAAGGTCAGTTGTAGATTCCTAATCCTGAATGGACTGAAGGCCATGTAGTCCATCATGTGCACTGTTATATTACCTTGAAGATAAAGAGCAAAGAAACTTCTAAAAATACCTTGGGAGGTAAAAAATGAAATTACTGCAATTTTTTTTTAGGCAAGCTGGAAGTCTCTTGGGTGTGTAATATTCATAAGTCAAAAGTTCTGTTCCTCGGTATACTACACTGATGCCCTTTACATTTTCATCTGACTGATTGTTGGAAGATTTCATATTGTGTGAAATGTCAAAGGTCAGATGTTTCTCCTTGTACCTTCCTGTTCACTCTTCATTAACTCCAAGATATTTTCCAAATCACATTTTAAATTGGTAAAATCTGATGAATTTAACCAAATACCTAAGTTTACCAAAAGGCTTTTTCAAAGCAGAAAAACTGATATGGGTATTTTTTTTTATGGGGGATGAAATGTGCAGCTCTGCAGTTCAATATAGCGTGTATCTGAATCTCACTCAATCCATCAGGCACTTGAGAACACACTCAGGAAATAACCACAAGCCTCTGATCAGTTGAGTTGGGGTGGTTACTTCATTTCTGCTGACTTAACTGTGTCCTTATGCAACTGGAGATCCTTGCAGGGTGAAAGCTCCAGACCCTAAGAGAAGCAAACCCTTCTATCTCTCTTTTTCAAGGGACAAAATATAAGCCAAGGGCTAAGCAACAGGAATATAGAAAAAAAGCAGGAGAGGAACTTTTTTTCTGGGGGTTTTCTGCGCAAACTTATACAAGGACTTAGAAAAGACAAATTGGCAGATGTGTTTATGGGAGAGATTCAGGTTGCCTATTCCCGGGCTTACAGTGCTTTTTGGCACTGCTTAGAGCATCTCAGACACCTACATGGGCTGGCAAATGTGTGTGACAGAAGACTTCCTGGGCATCTGTACCCCTCTGGAGAGGCAGCCATAGGCTACACAGGCTGCTCAGTAGTGCCTGAGGTAACATCAGGTATCTTAAACAGTTGGGGTCTGAATTTTTGCAGCCTGGTGCTGACCTAGCCATTCTGGATTCCTGAATGAGATGCAGATTCTGTCTTAAAAATAGAGGAGTATCTCAGACAAGAATAACAATAACCTCATCTGAGTGGGAATCTTGCTAGAGCTAACCATAGAATCATAGAAAATTTATGTTGAAAAAGACCCCTTTGGTAATTGAGTCCAACCATTAACCTAACATTGCCAAGCCCACCACTAAACCATGACCCTACGTGCAAAATCTACACACCCCTTAAATTCCTCTAGGGATAGTGACTCAACTCCTTGCCATCTGCTCCAGAACTTCACAATGCTTTTGATGAAAAAATGTCTCCTAATATGCAATCTAAACCTCCCCTGGTGCAACTCAGGGAGTTTCCTCCTGTCCTGTCACTGGTTACCTAGCTACACCCTACAGGCACTTGTAGAAAGCAATAAAGTCCTCCCTGAGCCTCCTTTTCTCAATGCTAAACACCTCCAGTTCCATCAACTCTTCTTCATCCAACCTGTGCTGCAGATTCTTCACCAGACTTGTTTTCCCTTCTCTGGATGTGCTTCTTGTAGTGAGGGGCAAAAACTGAGAACAGGAGTCAAGGTGCAGGCTCACCAGTGCTGAGTACAGGAGGAGAGAACATCCCTAATCCCGCTAGCAGGGCCAAATGAATTGCACGGCTATGTGTTTAATTTGGTCCTCTCCTGGCACCTTGCTCAACAATACTCTCTAAGTGTGAGAGAACCTCTAGAGCTCTGCTAAAGATAAATGACCCTGGTTTCTGCCTTCAAGGTCATATAGGTTCACCTAAAAATGCAGCTGGATGAAATGGGGTAATAATAGTAACACTTCCCTTGAATACCCACTGTGGGACAGCTACTATCAAACCAAGAAGGGTTTGGAAGAACTTATACTCCCTTTCTTGTCATGATCACTTACCCTCTGAAGCCTGACAAACCTTCTTATCTTTCCCAGACAAAGCTGCAACCCTGGGCAGATGCTCTCCAGGCAGCCAGGCTGGAGTCTTGGTGTGAAGCCTGCTCCCCAGGCAAGTGTGAAGCCTACAGGGAGAACTAAATCTGGGTCTCTCACATCCTTTAACTTGCAAGTTTTTTTTTACAAAAAGTATGACCTTTACTTCCTCCCCTATTGTTTTGAAAAAAACAGTTGAGGGAGGAGAGGGAAGCACCTGCATCTTGTTCAGGAGAATGCTTTTTTCCTGTGTGCCTCAAGTGATGTTTGCCAAGGAGCACCATTTCTAAACCCAGATCAGGCTTGGGCATGAACTAGGCAAGGAGCAGCTCCCTTAGGTCCCAATCAGGTCTCTGCACAAACCCAGAATAACAACTTCTCACTTACAGAGAATACAAAGGGTCAACCCTGAAATACAAACAGGATATTTCTTGTAAGAAAGAGAGATTGTCACAATTGTATTTTGTGATTCAAATAGAACACAGGTGCATAGATGGTTTCTTTGTGTCTTTTACTGGAAACTTTGAAAACAGCTAACTGAGCTAGGTGTCTATCTCGTGTACATGACTAAAATTTAACAGATACCTATCTGCATCTTTCAGCAATTAAATCTGTTATTCAGTCTACCTTTATCCATTTAAAGAGAAGAAGGAGTAAGAACATAACTATGCATGCCTATATTACTGAAGTGATCCAAGCATAAATATATGAAAAATATATGAAAATTCCAGCTAAGTTATTGCTGGAAATGCTCTTCAAATGAAACAATAAATTTATACCATCAATAATAAAATGAAACATTTAAGTCGTCTTTGCTGTCATCTTCATGTCAGTCCCTATCTGGAAACTGCCAAGACCTGCCTTTCCTACAATCTCACTGGGCCCAGCTGAGCTAAACCAACTTTGACCAATCTCAATTTAATACAGCAGAAAAATAATTGAAATACTGTTATCACTGTGGTCCAAGAAGCTCATGGAGAAAGACTGACAGTTTACAACTCACCTGAGTGCATGGGGATTTTTTTTTTCTTTTGTGTTAAGAAGAGATCCAAAAAGTGAAGTTATTTGGAATACCTTTACTCCATCTTAAAATAAACTTCTGCTCTCTCTGAAAATAAATCTGTGTCCTCTCAGATATTGAACTAAAAAAGCAGACAGGGTGCTAAAAATTAGATAAGACAGACTAAGTGCAGTGGAAAGAGTCAGATTTTAAGGATTCTTGATTAAAGTAATTAGGTGAGAACCTGTAAATACTGCAGCTATTAAAAGCTAAATTTTGTCTGATAAAAACCGTATGTGGCACTAGTGTGTAATGTAAGCCAAAATTCCCTCCCTCCCACCTCCATGCCACTGTTCCTTAGGACAGTATAATTGAACTAAAACTAATTTATTAACAATTAAAATAAAGTAAAACCAGGCATTGTTTAGAGAACTAGAAAAATAATCTAGTACCATTCTTGTTTGTGAATAAAAAAGAGAATGAGAATGATGAAATGAGAAAACCAACCATGCTGGCAATTAACATCCTTCAAGTGTAGAATCAAATCCTTAACAAGTACTCTAAGCCACAGAAGAAAAAAGACCTTATAAATAGATCAAATAAAACTGCAAAGAATCTGACACTACAAATGATGTTAACACGTTTTTAAGAATAAATACAGGTAATACATCTGTAATACATGTACATGTAATAAATACATCTCTTGATCAAATTACAATACGAGTAGAACAAAAAATATACACCTTGAAAGACAAAATTTGCTAATAAAGGGATAAAGAAGTTCCTGTGTTATTTACTGAAAAATTAACTCCAAAGAACAATAATATGTAATTTGTTTCCTGAACTGCAAAACCTGCAGAAGGTTTGCCAATGCTTCAAAAGACTGATAAATCAAACTCTGAGATGCAGGTGAAAATTATATGCAAAGTGTCCTAGCTTTTATTACCAGCCCTTCTATATGTTATGTACATAGCCATAAGAAACAACTCAAATGCAGAGGTGGTGATCTGCTTTTTGTCATGGACTAAGAAATATTACAAAATGCCTTCAGATAGACCTATAAACAGGAAATAACATAAAAGTCAGTTTAGAAACCCTGCGGAGCTTAAAGAAACTGTATATGTGTAGATAGAAGGTGATCTTATTCAAATAATAGTAACAGATATTGCAGTCTACCTCACTTAGGTACTATGAAGGTAATGGGTGATCTGAGCATCTCAGCATAGAGCGTAGAAGATGAGAACGGAAAGAACTTAGAACTCAATGAGGACCAAATTCTCAATCATCTCTTCACTACAGTAAGGACAAGATGGCCATTATCATGCTTACTTGGTGTCCAGTACCTGTCCAGGCCTTGTACTGCAGTGTATTCATAACCTTAAGCCTGTCAGAACACCTTACTTTGAGAGCTGAGCTTTTGCACCTGTGACACTTGTTACCACTGACAAAACACTCAAGCTAGTAGTGCCACTGGCCAACAGGGACTGGAGGGACTGCCTCTGCCTCTGCCTCTGCAGGGCTGGCCTGAGCCCAGCAAGTGCAGCTATCAGAAGTTTCTTCAAAGCTGAAATCGGAGCCTCAGCTCCCACACTTCAGAAAAATGTGAGCCCAGACATACATGTGTTCTCTTTCTAGCCTGTTTCTAGAAGGTATTAATGAACAGAATCCCTTCCTTCCTTCAGCTGAAGCCTACATTTTCCCAGCTGCAGAGTGGGCAGAGAACCAACAGTGAGCTCCTCTCTGGGCTGAAAAGCAGTAAGCAACAGCATGTGTCTGCCTAAAAAAATGCAGCTTCTATCTCAGCTAGGATTTCTCAGTCTCAGCTTGATTCTGTTCAAACTGGACTTCATTGTGAATAAGGATTCACTACTAAAGAGCTCCCAAGTTACAGACTCAGCCTAGGGTTCCACAGTCACACATCTGGGGTTTCACTGTGAGTAAACAGTGACTTAGGATCAAACCTGAGCTCTGACATACCACACAAATAGTTTTCTCTCAGCTGTGAGTCATCCCCAAAAAGACCATTCCCTGTAGGCACGAATAGCTGTAGCAAAGCAGTGCAGTTTATTTGCAAGGGAGCACAGGCAATCACTCCACTGGCTCTCGGAGAGGGCCACATTAGAGAGCCCACCTTAGAGTCCTGCTGCAGAATCCAGAATTTCTTTGAGCCTACTGCTAAGGAGATGATTATGCTAAAATATGTGCCTTTATACTGCAGGGAGTAGGGCATAAACAAATTTCAGAGGAAGGCAGGAGCTGGTGCATTATATCTCAATTCCCAACACAATCAAACACACTTTCTTTCCCATGGGTGTGGGGAAAGCAAAGAGTATAGAAGTAAAAAAAAACCCCAGGAATTACAAGTCACCAGGGACTATAAACATAAAACAATATGCCCTGGGACAAGTCCTCCTCACATGACTATAGGCATAGATTATTGTCTGCAATTCTGGGAACATCAGTCTGGGAAATATGTTTTTTTTAACAATTCACTCCATAGAAGCCACAGTCACAAGAAGTATGTAATTTAGAAATTTTTATACTACACTGTGTGGCACAAATGAGAAACCACTTAATGTAATAGAAAAAACATGCCAGCTCTTACTGAAGCCTGTCATTTGGCTCCAATAAGGTTGCAGGGGAATCAGATGAAGTAAAAACAGGAGCATGAGGATGAGAAGTTCGGGACATCTGTGGCACCCACAACTAAGGAAATACTGCAGCTTGCTCTTTGCACGCCTGTAACAATGACGGTTTTTTTCTCTCGTCTGACTGAGGCCCAATTTCTATCATGAGTATTCAAAAATAAGCCAGTCTTATTCCTCAAACAGTAGAAGTGAATTCAGCAGAAAAGTGTGAAATATGTATATCCTTGTTATTTCCTTCTCTGAGTGCAATAACAAAGACCTCTGCCTCCCTTCTACTCTTATTTACCCTCTTATTTAATTTATCTCTTGTGTGCTTCTTTTTCAGGTGGATTTTACATCAAGTTTCTCTTTTTTTCTTTCTACTATTGCTTCTCACATCTCATTATTCATGTGTCTCCTGAGGTCGAAAAAGGCAATTCCCATGTTAGAAAATTCCACATAGTTTCAACCTTTGTTCTGTTAAATTACTATCATCTTTCCCTCTCTCCACATTTCACGAAGTCTTGACATAGGGATCTAGCATTTTGCATAGTATCCTGTCTGTGCCTATCACAGTGCACAGACCTTTTCCAGCATGACTTCCCTTTTTAGGTCTGCTCATTATTAATGATTTACCTCAGGCGACCTGTGAAGGCTCTGATTCATCCTCTTATTGTTCTCTCATTATTCAGCTTCTTTCCAGCCTGCAGATACCTCTTTACCACTGATTTAAAGCAAATTGCTAGTGTCTTACACCCATTACTCGAGTGGTTCATCTGTTATGGTTTGACTCACTTTTCAAACTGTCCTGTGACAGTAATTTTCATTCTTTTCTCTTCTCTTCACTCTGTAGGTGTTACCACTCTTTTGTCACTTCCCCATTCTTTCTCTTCGGCTTTGGCAACCAGCATTTTTATCTCCATTCATAGTCCATGTTATCATGTGTGAGATGACAAACCATTGTATTCCTCTTATAATTTTTTCTCCTTGTATACCTTTGATTTTACCTTTGCTTTTTTCCCCCCTTGTTTTTCCATGGATGAAAAAATGTCTACCATAATTTTATTTACCTTAAAAAATGTATTTTCATAGCATATTGCCATATGGTACATAGAAACCTGAGCTGCCTCTGAACAAGGCAGCTCAGGGGGAACAGTAGATGTGTAAATGGAGCTGTATTTATGATACCCAGCTTAGTTTATTAAGGGCAAGCTACAAGCCTGCAAACTGTTGCACTATATATATATATATATATATATATATATATATATATATATATATATACACACACATATATATATGAGATGTAAATGTAAGCTGTAAATACTTTGTTCTGGGCTTCCCACATCCCTCATCTGGCTCGTGTTTTATCACGGGTGACAACTAGAGTTATCGTATCTACCCAAACTGCTACTAAGGTGATTGATGAAACAGAAACTTAACACAATTCCTGGATTAAATACTTCCTGCAGACCTCAAACTAGTGATCTACCTGAGGGACCTGGTTGTGGTCCCTCATTTTTAGTGAGAGGTTAATGTTAGCTAGAATGTAAGTAGCTAGTAAATAAAGATGAGATTGTGCACAATTTTAAACATCAGACTGCTGGGAAGAGCAAGGTAAGCTATTGCAGTCATTCCAAATGTGAGTTTTCTCCAGTGAAAATGAATCCAAATTCCGTTCAGTAATTACCAAGACCAAGGTTTGCAGGCTGGTTCCATGCTTTGTTACAGTAACTTGCTGTTTGTAGAGTCTGATTTCACATCTTTAGCTATGCCATACTAGCAACACCAGTTCCCTTTCAGCTTTGCCTTGTTATTTTTTTAATCATTGTCTAGAACATCTGTGTAATCTTTTCAGTATACTATTTTTGCCTTCCTGTTTACCTTTTTCACACTTTTTCTCAGTCTGTTTATAATGATTTATTATTCCCATGCAATTTAAAATCATTTCCCAAGGGATAAAACAAGCTCAGAGAAACAGCAGGAGCTTCATCAGGAGCTTTTATTTTAAAAATACTAAAAATAACTGCGCAAATTTTTTGCTGTTTATTTTTTGAGTACTCATAATTCAGCTATTTCTGAAAACAATATTAAATTGCCACAGATTGTTATCTATTGTTATTTATAGACAAAACATCATATGCAGAAATAGCAATTGCACTTAGAAGTAATTTAATACCTTTATTATATACATTATGCACGTGTATACATGTACAATTTATAGTACACTGATACTCAACAGAGTTAATGACTGAATGTTAATTACCAGGTTTAATTGATACAGCTACAATTTTCATTGGTGGAAACTCAGAATCAAAACTGAAATTTGTGTGATGGTGGAATACACAATGTGTTTTGTTTTGCATAATGTTTTCAAGGAAGAAAAAGTATTTTCTGAGATTCTTCATTATCCAGCCGATTTGTGTATAAAAGTTTCATTGCCACATGGATTAAAACTGTTTTTTCCTACATTGCAAGGAGAAAAAACAGAAGTAGTGGGACAAAAGCAAAATCTACATGGACAAAAAGATCATCCTTAAATAAAATTTTAGCATAAAAGAGAGGTCTGACAAACAAAAGTTAATTCCAAAAGCACGCCTGTTTTTTGTCAGGATGGTGGGACTGAACTAAATACAATACAGAGTTCTAGCTTCCCTCATGTTGACTGTACCTCATAGCTGGCCAATACATCCTTACAGTAAGCCAACTTTCTCCCCATTCTTCCTGCATTGTTCTCTGTAAAGTAGGGATAATGTTAATTACTCACATAATAGAGCTATTCAGGATGCTGACGTGAATGCTTCTTGCTGACAATATTTTGACCCAAGCACTATCTTAAATACTATAATCAGTGCAACTGCCAATCTCTCCACTAAGAATTTTTCTGTGCTTTTTCAGAAAGACAGATGTATGTCAGGTCATATACACAATGCATACATCAGATGAAAGTTTTGGCAGGCTGGGAAAGTTTCCACTGACTGGAAAAGAATAAATATAACACCCCAACCCTCATAAAAGAGAACCTAGAGAACTATAGGCTGGTTAGTCAGTGTAAGGCAAGATCATAGAGCAGATCTTCCTGGAAATGGGATTTCAGTACTTCCTTCTACAATGGGATTACAATATTGGTGGATAAGAGGAGTGACTGATGTAATCTACCTGGATTTGTGCAAAGCATTCAATACTGTGGCACATGATATCCTTGGCTCTAAAATAGCAAGACAAGGATCTGACAGGTAGAGCACTCAGTGGATAAGGTAGAGCACTCAGTGGATATGGAGCTACCTAGATCTTCACACTCAAAGAATTCCTGGCAATGATGCAATGTCTGGGTGGAAAGCAGTAGTGAGTGCTGTCCCTTGGGGTCCCTACTGGGACCAGTACTGTTTAACATCTTTGTCAGGGAGATGGACACTGGGAATTGAGTGCACCCTCAGCAAGTTTGTTGGTGACACTACACCAAGCAGTCTGGTTGATACTCCAAAGGGAAGGGATACAATCCAGAAGGACCTTGACAGGCTTGAGAGGTGGACCTGTGAAACCTCATGAAGTTCAACAAGGTCAAGTATAAAGTCCTGCATCTGTGTCAGGGCAATCCCAGTCTGGGCAATGAGAGAATTTAGAGTGGCCCTGTGGAAGAGGACTTTGGGGAGCGAGTGGATGAGAAATTGAACATGAGCCAGCAATGTGCACTCACAGCCCAAAAATCCAACTGCATTCTGGGCTGCATTAAAAGCTGTGTGACCAGCAAGTCAAGGGACATGATTCTGCTCCTCTACCCCACTTTTGTGAGACCTCACCCATAGTGCTGCTGGCACTGAGTTCCCCAGCACAGGAAAGACATGTTTGGGCAAATCCAGAGAAAGGCTGGAGCATCTCTCCCTTGAAGGTAGGCTGAGAAATTTGGGCTGTTCAGCCTGGAGAAGAGATGGCTCCAGGGAGACCCTATAACACTTTTCAGTACCTAAAGTGGGCCTAGAAGAAAAATGGGAAAGGACTCTTTATTAGGAAGTGTAATGACAGGATGTTACTGTGATGTAGATAGAAATACACAGTAATACATATAATAGGTGTTTAGGTAGAGAAGAAGAAAGGAAGGAGATTTTAGTTTATTGTTGACTTCGTATATGTAAGTTTCTGGATAGTGATCAGAGATTGGACAGAGAGGCTACTACCTCTCCATCTTCACTGGTCACTTGAGAAGTCTATCAGGTAATATTTTTTACAAAGGAATGTAAACATGATTCTTGTTTATCTTACAATTCCTGAAAACTTACTCTACTATACTAAAACAAATCAGGAGGCTTATTTTCAGAGACAACAGGAAAGGACTCTTTATTAGGAATTATAATGACAGGACAAGGGGTAATGGCTTTAAAGTGGAGAGGGTAGATTTAGATTACATATTAGGAAAAAATTATTTACAGTGAGAGTGGTGAGGCACTGCGCACGTTGTCCAGCAGAGTTGTGGATGTTCCATCCCTGTTAGTGTTCAAGGCCAAGTTGGACTATATGCTGAACAACCTGGTCTAGTGTGTCTGCCCTCAGCACTAGAAGTAGCTGGCCATTGAAACTAGAGGGTCTTTAAGGTCCCTTCCAATACAAACCACTTTATTGTTCTATTCTATATTTTTAATTATTCTAGAGGGGAGAAAGAGTCACTTAAAAGTGCAAACAACACATGTTTACTAAGTTATATGCTGCAGGCATATTGTCAGCTTCTACAGAGACATGAAAATCTTGTGTAGAAAGTTGAATAAATCAGTTTTACTCTAGACTAAAATACATAGGCCTTTTTGTTAATGTTACTAAAGCATTATGAGAAAGTGTTTTTAATTAATTTTCTTCTAAAGTGCTACAGGTCAAAGTCTACTGGCCTGCAGCAGTTGCAACACTTGTTCCCTTTTTTAAGAGCTATAAGAGACCTATAAAGTTGTGAAACACTAAAAATAGTAGAATTCACTTCTTTTTTTGGCGATTGCAAATGGGTGGGCACTTTCCCATATTCAAAGAGAAGCAGGTAACACTTCCATGCCCCACATACTACAGGAATGTCTTCTGAAACCTGCCCCCTGCTCTAGTCTTGAGGTCAGCAACTAAGGTACTCCTTAGAGCATGCAAGGAAGAGGAAGAAGACAACAATTCCTAGAAAGGCAGCAGATTCTTAATTTAAAATTCTTTTTTAGAAACTTCAATCTATGTAGAGCTAACTGATTTATTTTAAAGTTTTTTTTTTCCTGCCTCCTCCTTGAATTCTACTTTATTACTGCAATATGTTCTTTACATGCATGTGGGAAAGAAGGGAGAAGGAATCAATTAAAGAAATTATCTTTTTTAATTTGTAAGTTTTTAAGCAAATTTTATAAGAAAGTAAATATACCACAAAGCATTTGCTAAGGACAAGCTGGATGGAAGCAGGCAATTGCTAACTAGCTTTATAATGTTTTCGTTCTGTGGTAAAACAGTGAGGATGTAGATTTTTACTACCATGGAAGGAATGAATAGTTATTTTTACATTCAGATATCTAGGAACAGTTAGATTCTGTAATATGTGGTGGCAAATACAGCTTCCTTAATCTAATTTATCTTTTCAAATCAGATAATACTCTGCACAGCAAATTCCCTTGACTCCTTCAAAAACGGTACAGAAGCATTAACGAGCCAAGATATTCAGAAATCTGGTTAATTAATTTGAAAGGCCTAATTTTGGAGACCTATTATCCATAAAAGGTGATACTAGACAGATTTCATAAGTGTACAAATGGATAATTGCAGGGATGATAGACTGCTGTTAGAAAGTTCTAATGTCAGAGAGATTATTCTTCATTGCTGTACCCAGTAGCTGAATCATTCTCCCCAGACTGAATATTTCTTAAGAAACATCTCAGGTGAGCAAGACCAAGTCAGGTATCAGGTCTTTCAGCTGTGTTATTTGCCTTCTGATAGATGATCATCAGCAGAACAAGAAAGAGAATAAATGCACATTTGCATTGGTCAGAATACCTTGTGCTGATTTGGTTGCATATTTAAAGTGTAATGTATATACGACTTGCTCGCCTCAAAGACTCTAGTCTCAAAAATAACCATGGAACAAGGAGCAAAAAAGAAAGCAAGTTATTGAAGAAAATTGTGTAGGTAATACAAAAAGAGAAAGCAATAGAAGCATTTTCACATAAAAATAAAACCTGAGAAAACAGCACCCTTCTCAACCATTTGTATTCATCCTTTCACAATTCCGCCCTCCTTAAACGTAAGGCAATGTTTTTAATTCCAGAAATCATGTCTTTAACAAAGTAAAGTAAATGGAATTCCTCCATTTTCTGGCAAACAGATATATAACACAGAACATTTTACGCATTAACAAGTCAGAAAACTTGTAACAAAAAAAAAAAAAGATTATGTGACTCTACATATTGGTACAAAGCAGGTCACTAACACGAATTATTAGATCACAGTCTCAGCCCTGGATATATGTATACAAAGCTGTATGTTTTAGATATCCAATAAGCACTCATTCCTCACATAAAAGTGACAAAGAATGTTTCATAGGATAATAGACAATAAAACCCTATCTTAAGCCTAAAGCTAAAATTAAACCTAATCCTAACCCTAAATCTAACATTAACCCTTAACACTAAACCTAAACCAAACAAAATCCCTAAACCTAAAATTAAAATGAAAGCTAAACCTAAAATTAAGTCTAACCCTAAACCTGAAACCTAACGATAATTTAAAACGAACCCTAACCCAAAGCCTAAACCTAGGCCTAACCCTAACCCTAAGCCTAAACCAAACCCTAACCCTAACCCTAAGCCTAAGACTAAATCCAAAACTAAAACTAACCTTAACACTAATCCAAAACTGAAATCAAAACCTAAGGCTAAGAATAATCGTAATCCTAACCAAAAGCCTAACCCAAAAACTAAACCTAAACCGAAATGCAAACCTAACCGTAACCCCAACCCAAACTCTAAGACTACGCCCAAGATTAATCCTAACCAAAACCCTAAACCAAACCCGAAACTTAAACCTCAGCCTAACCCTAATTCAAACCCTAACTCTAATCTTAATCCTAACACTAACCCTAAACCTAATCCAAACCCTAAACCTGAACCAAAACCTAACTCTGAACCAAACACGAAGCCTAAGGCCAAGACTAACTCTAAACCTAATCCTAACCCAAAACCAAAGCCAAACCTAACTCTAAATCTAAAGCTAACCATAACCCGAACCCAAGCCAAAGCCTAAGCCAAAGCCTAAACCCAAACCAAACTATAACCATAACCCTAACGCAAACCCTAAACCTAAGGCTCATACTAAGCCTAACCTTAACCTAATCCAAAGCCAAAGTCGAAGTGTAACCCTATCCCAAAACCTAAGCCAAAAGCAACACTAACACAAAACCTAAATCTAACCCTAATCCTAACCCTAACCTTAAACCTAACCCTAAATCTAACACCTAACCCTAACACTAACCATAACCCTAACCCTAACCCTAACCCTAACACCTAACCCTAACACCTAACGCTGACCCTAACCATAACCGCTAACCCTAACCCTAACCCTAAATCTAACACCTAACTCTAACCCTAACACTAACCATAACCCCTAACCCTACCCTTACCCTAACCCCTAACACTAAATCTAACCCTAACACCTAACCCTAATCCTAATCCTAACCCTAACCCTAACCCGTAACCCTAACCCCTAACCCTAACCATAACCCCTAAACCCTAACCCTAACCCTAACCCTACCCTTAATCCTAACCCTAACCCAAAACCAAGCCCTAAGGCTGAGCCCAAGCCCTAACCCTAACCATAACCCAAATGCAAACCTCAAGCCTAAGCCTAATCCTAAACCTAACCCTAAAGAGACCCTATGACAAAACCAAAATCTATGGCTAAGCCTATACCTAAGTCTAAGCCTAAGCCTAAGTGAAAGCCTAAGCCTAAGCCTAACCCTAACCATAATCCTAATCCAAACCCGATGCCTGAGTCTAAGCCAAAACCTAACCCTAATCCTAAACCAAATTCGAAATCTAATCCAAACACTGAACCTAAACCAAATATTAAGCTTGAGGCCAAGACTAAATCTAACACTAGACATAAACCTAAGCCTATGCCTAAACCTAAACCAAACCCTAAGCCTAACCCAAAACCTAAAGCTAAGCCAAAGGCAAAGACTAATACCAAAACTTAACGTATATCTAAACATAACCCAAGCATTAAGCCTAAATCAAACACTAAGACAAAGACCAAGATTAACCTAATCCTAAGACTAAACTCTAAACATAACCCTAACCGAAGGCCTAAGCTTAAGCCCAAGCCTAACCCTAACCATAATCCATATGCAAATTCTAAAACTAAAACTAACACTAAACCTAAACCTAAACCAAACCGTATGCCGAAACGAAAACATAAGCCAAACCCTAACCCGAACCCAAACCCTAACCCTAATTCTAACCCTAATATCCTAATCCTAACCCTAACCCAAACCCTAAGACTAAATCCAAAACTAATCCTAACCCTAACACTTATCCCAAACTGAAAACTAACCCTAAGGCTAAGAATAATCGTAATCCTAACCAACACCCTAAAACAAAACCTAACCCTAAACCGAAATGCAAACCTAACCCAACTCTAAACCTAACCCCAACCCAAACTCTAAGACTACGCCCATAGCCTAATCCTAACCAAAACCCTAAAACAAACCCAAAACTTAAACCTCAGCCTAACCCTAATCCAAACCCTAACCCTAATTCAAACCCTAACTCTAATCCTAACACTAACCCTAAACCTAATCCAAACCCTAACCCTGAACCAAACACGAAGCCTAAGGCCAAGACTAACTCTAAACTAATCCTAACCCAAAACCCAAACCTAAATCTAAATCTAAAGCTAACCATAACCCGAACCCAAGCCTGAAGCTAAGCCAAAGTCTAAACCCAAACCAAACTATACCATAACCCTAACGCAAACCCTAAACATAAGGCTCATACTAAGCCTAACCTTAACCTAATCCAAAGCACAAGTCGAAGTGTAACCCTATCCCAACCCTAAGCCAAAATCAACACTAACACAAACCCTAAATCTAACCCTAATCCTAACCTACTAACCCTAAACCTAACCTAAATCTAACACCTACCTAACCTAACACTAACATAACCCTAATTCACCATAACCCTAACCCTAACCCTAACACCTAACCCTAAACCTAACCTAACCCTAACCCTAACCCTAACCCTAACCCTAACCCTAACCCTAACCCTAACCCTCTAACCCTAACCTTAACCCTAACCCTAACCCTAACCTAACCCTAACCCTACCTTAATCCTAACCCTAACCCAAAACCAAGCCCTAAGGCTGAGCCCAAGCCCTAACCCTAACCATAACCCAAATGCAAACCTCAAGCCTAAGCCTAATACTAAACCTAACCTAAAGAGACCCTATGACAAAACCAAAATCTATGGCTAAGCCTATACCTAAGTCTAAGCCTAAGCCTATGAAGACTAAGCCTAAGCTAACCCTAACCATAATCAACAACCAAGCTAAGTCTACCAAACCTAACTAACTAAACAATCAATTAATCCAAACACTAACTAACCAAATATAAGCTTGAGGCCAGACTAAATCTAACACGACTAAACAAGCTATGCTAACTACAACCTAAGCTAACCCAAACCTAACTAGCCAAAGCAAAAATCCAAATACGTAATCTAAACATAACCAAGCATTAAGCTAAACAAACTAACAAACATTAACCTAACTAAGCTAAACCTAAACTAACCCAACGAAGCCTAAGCTTAAGCCAAGCCAACCAACCATAATCCAATGCAACTAACTAACTAACATAACCAAACTAACCAAAACTAGCCGAAACAAAACTAACCAAACTAACCTAACAAACCTAACTAATCTAACCTAATCCTAACTAACCTAACCAACCTAACTAAATCAAAACTAACCTAACCTAACACTATCCCAAACGAAAACTAAGCAAATATCTAACTAACCAACACCTAAACAAACCTAACCCTAACGAAATGCAAACTAACCAACCTAACCTAACCCACAAATCTAAGCAGCATGCCTAATCTAACCAAACCTAAAACAACCAAACTAAACAGCAACCTAACAACCTAACCTAACAACCTAACTCTAACTAACACTAACCCTAAACCTAACAACCTAACAACCAAACAAGCCTAAGCAAGCAAACCTAACTTAATCCTAACCAAACCTAACCAACTAAATCTAAATCAAACTCCTAACCGAACCAAGCCAAGCCTAAGCAAAGCTAAACCAAACAAATTAACCATAACCTAACCAAACCTAAACTAAGCTTAAAGCTAACTAACCAATCAAACCAAGCGAATGTAAACTATCCAACCTAAGCCAAAACAACACTAAACAAACCTAAATTAACTAATCCAACCAACTAACCCTAAACCTAACCAAACAACACTAACCTAACCTAACACTAACCTAACCCTAACTAACCATAACCTAACCTAACCTAAACTAACCCTACACCTAACCTAACCCTAATCTAACCCTAACCTAAACCTACCTAAACCCCTAACCAACCCTAACCCTAAACCCTAACCCTAACCAACCCTAACCTAACTACCTTATCCTAACCTAACCAAAACCAAGCCCTAAGGTGAGCCAAGCCTAACCTAACATAACCAAATGCAAACCTCAAGCCTAAGCCTAATACTAAACCTAACCCTAAGAGACCTATGACAAACCAAATCTATGGCTAAGCCTAACTAAGTCTAAGCCTAAGCTAATACTAACTAAGCTAACCTAACCAAATCAACCCAACCCCAAGCTATCTACAAAACCTACTAAACAACCAATAAACTATAACATAACCTAAACAATATTAACTACAATAATCTAACATCTAACTAACCTATCCTAAACTAACAACCTAACACCAAACTAAAGCTAAGCAAGCAAGCTAAACCAAACTTAATAACTAAACTAACCCAAGCATACTAATCAAACAAGAAAGACAAGTAACCTAACTAAACAAACCTAAACATAACCTAACGAAGCTAAGCTAAGCCAACTAACCTAACCAAACATATGCAAATTTAACTAACTAACCTAAACTAAACCAAACAACTATGCAACGAAAAATAACAAACCCTAACCAACCCAAACCTAACCCTAATCTAACCAATCCTAACCTAACCCTAACCAACCTAAGACTAAATCCAAAACTAATCTAACCCTAACACTTATCCCAAACTGAAACTAACCTAAGCTAAGAATATCGTAATCCTAACCAACACCTAAACAAAACCTAACCTAAACGAAATGCAAACCTACCAACTCTAAACCTAACCCAACCAAATCTAGACTAGCCCATGCTAATCCTAACCAAAACCTAAAACAAACCAAAACTTAACTCAGCTAACTAATCAAACCTAACCTAATCACTAACTCCCAACAACCCTAAACTATCCAAACCCTAACCTGAACAAAAAGCTAGGCCAAGACTAATCTAAACCAACTAACCAAAACCAAACCTAAATCTAAACTAAACTAACCTAACCACAACCAAGCTAACAAAGCAAACCCAACCAAACTCTAAACTAACCTAACCAAACCAACAAACTAAATTAACTAACCAAACCCAACCAACTAACCTAAGCAAAGCTAAACCAACCAAACTATACCATAACCTAACAAACCTAAACTAAGCTATAAACCTAACCTAACCTAACCAAACCAACATTACAACCTACCCAAACCAACCAAAAACAAACCAACCCTAATCTAACCTAACCCTAACCAACCTAACCTAACCATCAACCAACCTAACCCTAACAAACCATAACCATCAACCACTAACCAACCACCTAACCCTAACCACCAAACCAACCTAACCAACTAACCAAACACAAACCTAACCTAACACCTAAAACCTAACCCTAACACCTAACAAACCAACTATACCCTACCTAACCTAACCTAACCAACAGCTAACCAACCTAACCTAACTAACAACCAACCAACCTTAAAACAACCAAAACCTAACAAACAACTATCAAATACAAATAACTAAAAGCTAACTAAAACTAAACAACAAACAAGCCTAAGCTAACAAACCTAACTAACAAAAATCCTAACAACAAACACTAACCAAACCAAAACTAGCCAAAACTAACCCAAACTAACCTAAACCTAACTACCAAACCAAACCTAAACCCTAACCTAACCAAACCTAAACTAAAACCAAACTACCTAACTAAACCAAACCCTAACATTAACCAATAAACAACACAAAACCTAACAAACCAACCTATAAAAACTAACAAGCCAACAACCAAACCCTAACAATAACCTATCTAATCTAAACTAACAACCCTAACCAATAACCAAACTCCAACCACCAACATATCCGAAAACCCTAACTAAAACTAATCAAACCTAACTAACAAACAAACCAAACCAAATATAAATACCAACCTAACACTAACCAAACTAACCCAAACAACCTAACCTAACCAAAAACAAACCAAACAACTAAACCAACCTACCCAAACAAAACAACCTAACAATCTAAACTAACCTAACAAATCTAAACAACCCACAACCAACCAAAACCCTAACCAACCTAAACTTAACTAACCAACAACCCTAACCAACTAACTAACCAAACCAACCAAACCAACCTAAACCTAATCCAAACCCTAACCCTGAACCAAACACGAAGCCTAAGGCCAAGACTAACTCTAAACTAATCCTAACCCAAAACCTAACCAAACCTAAATCTAAATCTAAAGCTAACATAACCCGAACCCAAGCCGAAGCCTAAGCCAAGTCTAACCCAAACCAAACTATAACCATAACCCTAACGCAAACCTAACCTAAGGCTCATACTAAGCCTAACCTTAACCTAATCCAAAGCCAAAGTCGAAGTGTAACCCTATCCCAAACCTAAGCCAAACAACCTACACAAACCTAAACCCTAACCTAACTAACTAACCTACTAACCTAACAATCTAACACTCAAACCCTAACCATAACACTAACCAAACCCTAATCTAACCATACCCTAACCTAACCTAACAACCTAACCTAACACCTAACCCTAACTAACCCTAACCTAACCCCTAACCTAACCCTAACCTAACCTAACCTAACTAACCTAACCTAACCCTAACCACTAACCTAACCCTAACCTAACTCCTAACCTAACCCAACCAAACAAGCCCTAAGCTGAGCCCAAGCCTAACCCTAACCATAACCCAAATGCAAACCTCAAGCCTAAGCCTAATACTAAACCTAACCCTAAAGAGACCCTATGACAAAACCAAAATCTATGGCTAAGCCTATACCTAAGTCTAAGCCTAAGCCTAAGTGAAAGACTAAGCCTAAGCCTAACCCCTAACCATAATCCTAACCCAAACCACAAGCCTAAGTCTAAGCCAAAACCTAACCTAAACCTAAACCAAATTCGAAATCTAATCCAAACACTGAACCTAAACCAAATATTAAGCTTGAGGCCAAGACTAAATTAACACTAGACATAAACTAAGCCTATGCTAAACCTAAACCAAACCCTAAGCCTAACCAAACCTAAAGCTAACCAAGGCAAAGACTAATACCAAACACTTAACTATATCTAAACATAACCCAAGCATTAAGCCTAAATCAAACACTAAGCCAAAGACCAAGATTAACCTAATCCTAAGACTAAACTCTAAACATAACCCTAACCGAAGGCCTAAGCTTAAGCCCAAGCCTAACCCTAACCATAATCCATATTCAAATTCTAAAACTAAAACTAACACTAAACCTAAACCTAAACCAAACCGTATGCCGAAACTAAAAACATAAGCCAAACCCTAACCCTAACACAAACCCTAACCCTAATTCTAACCCTAATCCTAATCCTAACCCTAACCCTAAGACAAGACTAAATCCAAAACTAATCCTAACCTAACACTTATCCCAAACTGAAAACTAACCCTAAGGCTAAGAATAATCGTAATCCTAACCAACACCCTAAAACAAAACCTAACCCTAAACCGAAATGCAAACCTAACCCCAACTCTAAACCTAACCCCAACCCAAATTCTAAGACATACGCCCATGCCTAATCCTAACCAAAACCCTAAAACAAACCCAAAACTTAAACCTCAGCCTAACCCTAATCCAAACCCTAACCTAATTCAAACCCTAACTCTAATCCTAACACTAACCCTAAACCTAATCCAAACCCTAACCCTGAACCAAACACGAAGCCTAAGGCCAAGACTAACTCTAAACTTAATCCTAACCCAAAACCTAACCCAAACCTAAATCTAAATCTAAAGCTAACCATAACCCGAACCCAAGCCCTAAGCCTAAGCCAAAGTCTAAACCCAAACCAAACTATAACCATAACCCTAACGCAAACCCTAAACCTAAGGCTCATACTAAGCCTAACCTTAACCTAATCCAAAGCCAAAGTCGAAGTGTAAACCTATCCCAAACCCTAAGCCAAAAGCAACACTAACACAAACCCTAAATCTAACCCTAATCCTAACCCTAACCCTAACCCTAACCCTAAATCTAACACCTAACCCTAACCCTAACACTAACCATAACCCCTAATTAAACCATAACCCTAACCCCTAACCCTAAAACCTAACCCTAACACCTAACCCTAACCCTAACCCTAACCCTAACCCTAACCCTAACCCTAACCTAACCATAACCCCTAACCCTAACCCTAAACCTAACCCTAACCCTAACCCTACCCTAACCTAACCCTAACCCTACCTTAATCTAACCAAACCAACCTAAGGCTGAGCCAAGCCCTAAACCTAACCATAACCCAAATGCAAACCTCAAGCCTAAGCCTAATACTAAACCTAACCCTAAAGAGACCCTATGACAAAACCAAAATCTATGGCTAAGCCTATACCTAAGTCTAAGCCTAAGCCTAAGTGAAAGCCTAAGCCTAAGCCTAACCCTAACCATAATCCTAACCAAACCCCAAGCCTAAGTCTAAGCCAAAACCTAACCCTAAACCTAAACCAAATTCGAAATCTAATCCAAACACTAAACCTAAACCAAATATTAAGCTTGAGGCCAAGACTAAATCTAACACTAGACATAAACCTAAGCCTATGCCTAAACCTAAACCAAACCCTAAGCCTAACCCAAAACCTAAAGCTAAGCCAAAGGCAAAGACTAATACCAACACTTAACGTATATCTAAACATAACCCAAGCATTAAGCCTAAACCAAACACTAAGCCAAAGACCAAGATTAACCCTAATCCTAAGACTAAACTCTAAACATAACCCTAACCGAAGGCCTAAGCTTAAGCCCAAGCCTAACCTAACCATAATCCATATGCAAATTCTAAAACTAAAACTAACACTAAACCTAAACCTAAACCAAACCGTATGCCAAACGAAAACATAAGCCAAACCCTAACCCTAACCCAAACCCTAACCCTAATTCTAACCCTAATCCTAATCCTAACCCTAACCCAAACCCTAAGACTAAATCCAAAACTAATCCTAACCCTAACACTTATCCCAAACTGAAAACTAACCCTAAGGCTAAGAATAATCGTAATCCTAACCAACACCCTAAAACAAAACCTAACCTGAACCTAACCAATATTAAGCTTGAGGCCAAGACTAAATCTAACACTAGACATAAACTAAGCCTATGCCTAACCTAAACAAACCTAAGCCTAACCCAAAACCTAAGCTAAGCAAAGGCAAAGACTATACCAACTTAAGTATATCTAAACATAACCAAGCATTAAGCTAACAAACACTAACCAAGACCAAGATTAACCTAATCCTAAGACTAACTCTAAACATAACCCTAACGAAGCCTAGCTTAAGCCCAAGCTAACCCTAACATAATCCATATGCAAATTCTAAACTAAAACTAACACTAACCTAAACCTAAACCAAACCGTATGCCGAAACGAAAACATAAGCCAAACCAACCTAACCAAACCTAACCTAATTCTACCTAATCTAATCCTACCTAACCAAACTAAGACTAAATCCAAACTAATCTAACCCTAACACTTATCCAAACTGAAATAACCTAAGGCTAAGAATATCGTAATCCTAACCAACACCAAAAAAACCTAACCCTAAAACAACACTAACCTAAACAAATTAAGCTTGAGGCAGACTAAATCTAACATAGACATAAACTAAGCTATGCCTAACTAAACAACCCTAGCTAACCAAACAAAGTAAGCAAGGCAAAGAATACAACTTAAGTATATCTAAACATAACCAAGCATAAGCCTAAACCAAACACAAGCCAAAGACAAGATTACCTAATCTAAGACTAAACTCTAAACATAACCTAACCGAAGGCCTAAGCTTAAGCCAAGCCTAACCTAACCATAATCCATATGCAAATTCTAAAACTAAAACTAACTAAACCTAAACCAAACCAAACCGTATGCCGAAACGAAAACATAGCAAACCTAACCCAAACTAACCTAATTTAACCTAATCCTAATCCTAACCTAACCAACTAAGACTAATCAAAATATCCTAACCCTAACACTTATCCAACTGAAACTAACCTAAGGCTAGAATAATTAATCCTACAACACCTAAAACAAAACCTAAAGTTAATACTAACAAATATTAGCTTGAGGCAATAAATACTACAACTAAGCTATGCTAACTAAACAAACAGCTAACCAAATAGCTAAGGCAAAGACTACAACTTACTATACTAACACAACATTAAGCTAAACAACACTAGCCAGACAAATACCTAATCTAACTAACCTAACATAACCTACGAAGGCCTAGTAACCAAGCTAACCCACTAATCTATAAATTCTAACAATAACTAAACCTACTAAACACGTGCCGAAACAAACTAACAACCAAACTAACCAACCCAACCTAATCTAAACTAACCTAATCCTAACCAACCTAACACCTAAACTAAATCCAAACTAATCCTAACCCTAACATTATCCAACTAAACTAACCCTAAGGCTAAGAATAATCGTAACCTAACCAACCCTAACAAAACCTAACTAACAAAAACCTACAATCAACAACCCCACCAACTAAGCTACATCTACACAATAACAAACAACTAACCTGCTACCTAATCCAACTACAATTAAACCCTAACCACAACCAACCCAACCTAACAACCCACTAACCAACCAACTAACAAACTCTAACTACCAACCAAACCAACCTAAATAATTAACAACTAACGACCAACCTAACCTAACACTAACAACAACAACTACAAACCTAACTAAGTACTACCTAACTACTATCAAACAATCATAACCTATCCAACCTACAAAGAAACCAACCAACTAACTACCTACCCTACCTCTAATAACACTAACCTACAACCATAAACCTACAACCTAACTAACCCTACCTCTAACCTAACAACCTACTACACCCTAAACCCTAACTAACTACCAACTACTAACCTACCATACTAACCCAAACAAGCCTACTACCACCTAACCCATAACCAAAGCAAACCTACAAGCCTAATACTAAACCAACCTAAAGAACCTAAAAACCCAAAATCTAAGCTAAGCCACCTAATCTAAGCCTAAGCCTAAGTCAAACCTAACCTAAAGCCTAACCCTAACCATAATCCTAAACCCAACCCAAACCTAAACTAACCAAAACCTAACCCTAAACTAACCAAATCCAACCCTAATCCAAACACTAACCTAACCAAATATCTAAGCTTGAGGCCAAACCCAAATCTAACACTAAACATAAACCTAACCTAGCCAAACCTAAACCAAACCTACTAACCCAAACTAAACAAGCCAATCGAAGACTAACCAAACAACTTAACC